>CANTUV010000043.1:38022500-40422500 GCA_947685225.1 Garcia nutans
AAGGAATCCCCAACCCCCTAATGGGTTCAAAAAGTTGGGTACATATGAGGAAGGTGAGAAATAGCCCAGCCCCCCACAATGCCCGGTTCATTAGAACTGACCTCCTTTTCAGGTCTTGATGCAAGAAAGGATCCCTTGAAGCTAGCAAGTGGACCAATCACTAGGAGCAAGGCAAAGAGATATCAAGCTTGTATGGCTTTGCATATTCAAGAAGAGATTTCCAAAGAGCTTCAAGAATTATCATTTAAGAAGATGGAGATAGAGCTTGAAGAAGGCACACCAAAGCTGATTATGATGCTTAGTGTGGAAGCTAAAGACTAGCTAAAGAAAGGTCCAACGTGCAAGAAAGGTCCATGGGGGTTCATATAAAGCCTTGGGAAGCAATTTAAGGCCCATGGACAGCCCAAATAGTATGGGGCATTTCTTATGTTGAAGGGATTAGTTTGGTTGTTTCCATACTTTATATTTTCCTTATTGGATTAGGATTTTGTGTAATATCCTCATGTATACCTTAAAAGTTTTGATTATGTTATTGTTATATATTGGATTGAATATATGTGTTAAATTACAAGAGAAAAGAAGTTGGGAAAAGAATGTATAGGTATTTGTGTTTTGAGAAGAAAAGAGGGTGTAGAGAGAAGTGTATATGTTGTTTATATGGTTGTATAACTAACATATACATTGGTCAAAAGGGTTGGTCAATACAAGATGATATTTATTTGTGGCATGTGAAATTATATATATGGGTATATATGAGACAAAAGATTAATTAAATGGATGAAGGGCATGGAGGTAATTTTCTTTGGTTAAGTTGCATGGTGGAGATTAAAAGAAGAAAAGTGGTTGACTTGTTGGTATTTTCTTCTTTCTTTCTTGAAGAGGCCGGCCATTGAAGAAGAGAAAGAGCTAGGGAGGTGTTTGAAGTTCTATAATCAAATTGAAGAAGGAATCAAGGGTTTTGGTTAGAGATTTGTGGAATTTCTTCATTTAAGGTAAGTTTTCTCTTGATTTCTCTTGTTCTATTTGGAATTTTGTTTGAGTTTGATGGAGTGTGTTTGTGTATGGTGTGTGTAAAAGTGTTGAAATGGAATTAAAGATAAGAAGCTAGGTTGGTGTTGGTGATGGAAGAGTAAGAGTTGTGTTTAGTGAATTTTTTTCTGTTTTACAATTAGTAAAGGCTGTGACTTGTATGATTTTTAATTAATTATAGAAAAATTTTCTTGAAGTGAATTTTTGATATGTTGTGCCTCTATGAGTCTAGAATGACTGAAAAATATGTTGATTCGATTTTGGAATGGTTATGAGTTTAGAAAGATTATTTTTATTAGACCTGTTCCAGCAGGTACCTTAACTGAGACAGCTATATTTCGGGATTTTTAATAAAATGTAGAAAAATAATATCCAATTGAATTTTGGATATGTTGTTGCTTAGTGAGTCTAGTATTTGAGAAAAATAATTTGGAACCACGTTGATTGAATTTGATTTATGGAATTCACAAAGTTCAGAACTGCTGCCAGGATGCAGGGCAATTGGGGCAGTCTGGTTAGGTGAACTATTTGACAAAGATTTTGTGTTCAGTTTGATCTGAAATTTTAAAGGAATGATTTTAAGATACAAAACTAAATTCTGTAAAAATTTTAGAATTTTTAGTCAAGTAGATTATTTTATACAATTTTTCAAAATAAGGATAAAATGGAGTCTTAAACCAGAATGTACTATTCATATGGTCATTTTGCTAATATTCCTTTTGGATTAGATTGTGAAGACGTTGAATTGCCCTAACCGTGTCCCTCAAGTGGTGCTGCCCGTGTCCCTCAAAGGTTTTGAAGAGATTGGGTTGCATTAACCTAAATGTGGAGAATTCTTGGAAAGAAAAGAAATGTATAGATTGATGGGACTAGTTCTTGAGGTAAGTACCAATACATATGATTGTATTTAATTACATAATTTGAGGCTTAACACATTTGTTTGCAAATGTGTTAAGTGATCTATTATATTGTTAACATAATTGGACTAAGGTGATGATTGAATGATGTGAAGGATGTGAAGATCATTAACAAGGTAAGCATAAACCCTATTTGATTGTATATCCTTATATGTCTTTGAACATTAACACATTGGGATGAAAGTATTAAATAAGCTATTATATTGTGAATGTAAATGAAGAATATATATAAAGGATGAAATATGAAATGGGAAAGGTAGGAAGAAATGAGGATCATTCTTAAGGTATGTGCAATTTGTTATGATAAATGCTCTAGTAATGAATGATGTTAATGTGTTTTGAGAAGTGAGAAAATGTTATGTTATATGCATTGTGAATCTTGTGTATGGCAATGTATTATATGAATAATATACTTTGAAATGTGATATCAATGATGCTATATGTATCATATGGATTGAGATATGATATGATATGAAGCCATTGTGATTGGCTATGATAATTCAATTGAAAGAGATAAGGCATGTTGGCCTAATTGATGATGAGATTGATAATGAAATAATAAATGAATTGTTTGTTTAATATGTTATTCAGTTTCAGAGTTCTGGATTTGGGTGGCATGCCTAAGAAATGATGAAAGGTAACAGTCTTGCCGGGTTGAGGATCTCCTCATATGTGTTGAGTTGATGGTCCAAGAGACTGGGTCTGTTACACTATGAGAATTGTGAATATGAGATATATGATTTGTAACAGTCTTGCCGGGTTGAGGATCTCCTCATATGTGTTGAGTTGATGGTCCAAGAGACTGGGTCTGTTACACTATCCATGGATAGAGAAACATGTATATACATTGCCTACGGGCGTGATGATTGTGACTATGAACCAAAGCAGTAACTCTGAACTTTGAATAACATATTAGTGTTTTGGGCCCGAGTCTGTCTTTATTGTCAATGTGAAATGCAAGTATTGAAATATTGATTGTGAGTATTAATAATGAATTATGCTTGGTGAATTGTGAATAATATAATGTTATTAAGTGTAATATGTAAATGAATTGTGGTTGATGATAAATGTTGTCTTTATTGGAAATATGATTTATGATTTATATGATATGTAAATTGTGTATTGCAATAATGAGTGATATGATGTGTAATGTGTGTATTGCAATAATGAGTGTATGATATGTAATGTGTGTATTGCAATAATAATTGGTATGATATGTAAAGTGTGTATTGCAATAATGGTTGGTGTGGTATATATATAATGTAGGGGTATTAATATATTGGTTTTGAGTATTGGTGATGCATTGGGGTTGGTGATAATATTATGTATATATATACATCATATATGAAATTAGCTAGGATATATTAAAGATAAAATTACAAAGAAAAGAAGATATGATAAGAACTAATTATATATTGAATCGATGTATCATTATATATCAATACTTCTATACTATATGTTTATATTTTATATTTGGACTACTAAGCTCTCGGGCTTAGCGCGGGTGTTTATTCGCGCAGGTATACAGATGGAAGATATGAAGTCTTTTGTTATGCCACAAGAAGAGTAAAGTTTGTCGAGACCAACTAGAGGGTAATGCATACATGTATAAATTTTAATTATGATGTATTTCTGACGAGAGAGTATTTATATGTATAAATGAAGTTTTAATAAAGATAATGATTTTGTAAATGTTATTTAAATTAATGTATTATGATTTGAACTCTGTTACAGGTTTTTAAAAGGTAACGAAAAGTGACATCCTTATACTTTATATATTTACTGTATGTATACTAGGTATACGCATAGTACTTATATAGGGTATCGGGGTGTTACAATTGTTTTGGTATCAGAGCTTAGGTTCGAGATTCTCGGCCTAAGTGAGATTAAAAAAAAAATTTTTTTTTTGAAAAGTTTAAATAGAAATAAAAAGGAAAAGTTTTGAAATGAAATTTGTAATACGTGCATATGCATTGACATCTAGGTTGGTCTCGGATGTGGCATAATATAAATTGTAGAATATTTGTGTTATATGAGATGTTCAATATAGTTGATGATATATGTGTATACTATTTTGATGTGATGAGAAATTATGATTGTTGACAATGATGTTGGAAATGAATTATAATTGAGGCATAGTGCCTAATTGATTATGAGAAAAACATTGTGAAATGTAATGTGATATTTGTATATTAATGATGCATATGAAAAATGTCATGTTGTGTGCAACATGACATGTAATGTTGATATTTATGAGCAATATTATGTAGGGCATAATGTGAATTGAAACATAAAGAAATAAAAAGGAGAATAAAGTTGAAAATAAGTAGCAATCAAAATCAAGATTAAAATATGTATTCTTTCCTTTATACTTTGAACCTCTTTATAATAATGTTTATGTTGAGGTTGTTAGACAGAGAAAATATTGCTGGATTGTTATTATTGAAAGATATGTTACTAAAATGAGGAAAGAATGGTGGAATAGTGAATGAGTTAGGTAGTATAGACAAAGTGTGATTATTTAAAGTTGGGATATATGTATATAAAATTAAGGTTTTGTTTAAAGGAAAAAGAGATGATATTGGTTAAGTAAGAAAATAAGTTGATATTGTTATTTTAATGCGAACATGGTAAATTCAATGTTAGAAATGTGAGATGCTTGGATATTGTGAAAGCTCATGGTAATGGTGATAATATGTGATATTTGAGATTTTTGAAGTGAGCTTTATGATTGTGGAAATTATATGTTTTAATATTGCTTTGTGATATATATTTGTAAGATGTTTTTAAAGTGATGATAGAAAAGATGAGTTTGGCAAATTGAAGCTTAAACGAAGTAGTAAATTGAGAAGTTAAAGTTTTAGTTGAATTTGATAAAGATTATTGGGATATTGATAGTTAACTGTATATGCAATGCATGAGCTAAGTGAAATGACTAGTATTGCATATGGAAGTATTATGAATTGAGTAATGTGATTGATAGTATGAGAATTTGTTTTGAAATAATCAAGGAAGTGGATAAGTAAATAGAAATGAGTTATTTTAAGTCATTTTACTGAACAGGGTAAGAATGAATATGGGAGTGTATTAAATATTTTTAAAGACGAAAGTGAAAGAGATGTCACATTGGGAATGTGACTGAGATGAATATGAAGTGATACTATAGTCGGAATATATATATGTTTGTAGTGTGAATAAATACTTTATATCATATTGGAAGAATGAGAAGGATAGTGTTTAAAAGAAAATGATAAACACTAAATTTGTATTGAATGTATGAAAAAGGAAAATACTATAAGAGCATATAATTAAGTGTATACATGTATATGATATGTGAATTGAGTTTTCCAATATGAATGAAATTATGATATATAAACACATTTGTGAATCACATTATGAGGATGGCTTATGAAGATATATGTGGTATAATTATAGAATTAGTGATATGGAAAAACAATGTTATATGTATTAGTGGACCTAAGAGAGATTAGGTCTTGAACTGTGTAAAGCTAGATGGATTATGTGATGGAAGTGAGAATGGAAAGAACTTGAGTAATATTGGACAGTGGAAATTGTTATAATGAGTATTGAACTTGATGATTATATTATATTTAGAGTTTCAAAGTATTCACATATGAAAAGTTCTATGTAATTATATTATAAGAGATTGTAGATGGATTAGAAATGAAGTGATGAATAGAAATTGTATAAGAACTGTATATGATTGAATATGTATATAGTAATATTGTTAAAGCATGAGTTAAGTTGATAAGGATCATATAAGCGAATACAAATTGGTTGAAACGAAGTTGGAATGTGTTAACTTCTGTTATACTAAAAATGTTAAGATTGAGAATAGAATTATAAAAGAACAGTATTGAATTGAAAGTTCTAGGTTTGAATATTAATCTCTTAAAGTCATGTGTTTTGTTCAGTATTTTGGATCGGTTAATTTGTTATCCATGGATTTGGATCTTAGATATAATGATTGTAATACGGATTTGGTGAGGTTGACAATTTTGTTTGAGAAGTATAGTTAAAAATTATGATGGTTAAAGTTGTACCTTATTATTTTTTTTTATGTTAAGAATTTGGTTATAACTGTGAAAAAAAAAATAAATAAAAATAATAAAAAAAATAATAAAAAAAATTTTGAAATGTGTTGAGTTATGGATAATATGACAAAAAAGTAATCAAAATAAATATACCAATGATAGGAAATGTGAAGAGTTAGTAAAAGGGAGAAATTATATTATATGAATGAAAGTTATACTGAATATGTTTATGGTATGTAACTTGAGGTTTAAGGGAATGAACTCAAAGTTTGAGTGAATGAATTATAGATATTAAGTATGATATAACATTTTATGAGAATTGGGGGAAATTATACTAAGATAATAAAGAATAAACTATGTGTATATTAAAAGATATTAGAAGTGATTTGTTATCATGATGATTTGACTGAAAATAGATTGAAAGAGAGCAGAAATTGAATATAAGTTTGCTCTTATGGAATTAAGTTATATTTATACTTATATGAAAATTGTGAAATTTCATGATAAGTTAGATTACTTAATCGTTGGTTGAAATTGAACAAGATTGGAACGTGGGTATATTGTGACAGATAGATTAATTGATCTGGATTTGGCTAAGATTATGGATCATTAATAAAATTTAATGTGTATAGTTGTATTAAGAAAATAGGTATTTACATGATAATGTATATGATGTAAATTTTAAAGTATGATTGGACATGAATGAGTGGAGTATAGTAGTTGTTAATCATGATAAGAAGAGAAAAAGATTGGTTATTTATAAAATAAGTTGAAAGATAATGTATTAATATGTAAGTTAAGTGAAAAGCATGCTAAAGAAATAACTCCATTTATGAAAAATCAGGATTTTGTTATCTATTGAGGGTGATAAATGTCTATTTAGACAGTGATTGTAATGAAGGGATAATTAATGTTCAGATATAAGTCAATGATTTTTAATGTTAAAGTTAAGAGAGTAATTATACAGAAGTGAAATAACAAAATATATTAAATATAAAGATTAGATGGAGTATAAGTGTACTATAGAATGATCTGATTCTTATATAAAGACATTAACAAGAAATGTAATGAGTTCTTTTGAATGTTTGATTAAGGAAATAACAAGATGTATAAACATATAGAATGATGAGTTATGGAATTTAAAGAAGGTGGTTGATTCTAAAGAGGAGAGTTGAAGCTATATAATTTGATGATATAATGACTTAAGCGTATAATTAACTTCATATGGAAGTTAAGATGGTATAGTATTATGAATGGATTACAATTATGCTAGATAATTTCGAGGACGAAATTATTTAAGGGGGAGAGAATTGTAATATCCTCATGTATACCTTAAAAGTTTTGATTATGTTATTGTTATATATTGGATTGAATATATGTGTTAAATTACAAGAGAAAAGAAGTTGGGAAAAGAATGTATAGGTATTTGTGTTTTGAGAAGAAAAGAGGGTGTAGAGAGAAGTGTATATGTTGTTTATATGGTTGTATAACTAACATATACATTGGTCAAAAGGGTTGGTCAATACAAGATGATATTTATTTGTGGCATGTGAAATTATATATATGGGTATATATGAGACAAAAGATTAATTAAATGGATGAAGGGCATGGAGGTAATTTTCTTTGGTTAAGTTGCATGGTGGAGATTAAAAGAAGAAAAGTGGTTGACTTGTTGGTATTTTCTTCTTTCTTTCTTGAAGAGGCCGGCCATTGAAGAAGAGAAAGAGCTAGGGAGGTGTTTGAAGTTCTATAATCAAATTGAAGAAGGAATCAAGGGTTTTGGTTAGAGATTTGTGGAATTTCTTCATTTAAGGTAAGTTTTCTCTTGATTTCTCTTGTTCTATTTGGAATTTTGTTTGAGTTTGATGGAGTGTGTTTGTGTATGGTGTGTGTAAAAGTGTTGAAATGGAATTAAAGATAAGAAGCTAGGTTGGTGTTGGTGATGGAAGAGTAAGAGTTGTGTTTAGTGAATTTTTTTCTGTTTTACAATTAGTAAAGGCTGTGACTTGTATGATTTTTAATTAATTATAGAAAAATTTTCTTGAAGTGAATTTTTGATATGTTGTGCCTCTATGAGTCTAGAATGACTGAAAAATATGTTGATTCGATTTTGGAATGGTTATGAGTTTAGAAAGATTATTTTTATTAGACCTGTTCCAGCAGGTACCTTAACTGAGACAGCTATATTTCGGGATTTTTAATAAAATGTAGAAAAATAATATCCAATTGAATTTTGGATATGTTGTTGCTTAGTGAGTCTAGTATTTGAGAAAAATAATTTGGAACCACGTTGATTGAATTTGATTTATGGAATTCACAAAGTTCAGAACTGCTGCCAGGATGCAGGGCAATTGGGGCAGTCTGGTTAGGTGAACTATTTGACAAAGATTTTGTGTTCAGTTTGATCTGAAATTTTAAAGGAATGATTTTAAGATACAAAACTAAATTCTGTAAAAATTTTAGAATTTTTAGTCAAGTAGATTATTTTATACAATTTTTCAAAATAAGGATAAAATGGAGTCTTAAACCAGAATGTACTATTTATATGGTCATTTTGCTAATATTCCTTTTGGATTAGATTGTGAAGAGGTTGAATTGCCCTAACCGTGTCCCTCAAGTGGTGCTGCCCGTGTCCCTCACAGGTTTTGAAGAGATTGGGTTGCATTAACCTAAATGTGGAGAATTCTTGGAAAGAAAAGAAATGTATAGATTGATGGGACTAGTTCTTGAGGTAAGTACCAATACATATGATTGTATTTAATTACATAATTTGAGGCTTAACACATTTGTTTGCAAATGTGTTAAGTGATCTATTATATTGTTAACATAATTGGACTAAGGTGATGATTGAATGATGTGAAGGATGTGAAGATCATTAACAAGGTAAGCATAAACCCTATTTGATTGTATATCCTTATATGTCTTTGAACATTAACACATTGGGATGAAAGTATTAAATAAGCTATTATATTGTGAATGTAAATGAAGAATATATATAAAGGATGAAATATGAAATGGGAAAGGTAGGAAGAAATGAGGATCATTCTTAAGGTATGTGCAATTTGTTATGATAAATGCTCTAGTAATGAATGATGTTAATGTGTTTTGAGAAGTGAGAAAATGTTATGTTATATGCATTGTGAATCTTGTGTATGGCAATGTATTATATGAATAATATACTTTGAAATGTGATATCAATGATGCTATATGTATCATATGGATTGAGATATGATATGATATGAAGCCATTGTGATTGGCTATGATAATTCAATTGAAAGAGATAAGGCATGTTGGCCTAATTGATGATGAGATTGATAATGAAATAATAAATGAATTGTTTGTTTAATATGTTATTCAGTTTCAGAGTTCTGGATTTGGGTGGCATGCCTAAGAAATGATGAAAGGTAACAGTCTTGCCGGGTTGAGGATCTCCTCATATGTGTTGAGTTGATGGTCCAAGAGACTGGGTCTGTTACACTATGAGAATTGTGAATATGAGATATATGATTTGTAACAGTCTTGCCGGGTTGAGGATCTCCTCATATGTGTTGAGTTGATGGTCCAAGAGACTGGGTCTGTTACACTATCCATGGATAGAGATACATGTATATACATTGCCTACGGGCGTGATGATTGTGACTATGAACCAAAGCAGTAACTCTGAACTTTGAATAACATATTAGTGTTTTGGGCCCGAGTCTGTCTTTATTGTCAATGTGAAATGCAAGTATTGAAATATTGATTGTGAGTATTAATAATGAATTATGCTTGGTGAATTGTGAATAATATAATGTTATTAAGTGTAATATGTAAATGAATTGTGGTTGATGATAAAGGTTGTCTTTATTGGAAATATGATTTATGATTTATATGATATGTAAATTGTGTATTGCAATAATGAGTGATATGATGTGTAATGTGTGTATTGCAATAATGAGTGTATGATATGTAATGTGTGTATTGCAATAATAATTGGTATGATATGTAAAGTGTGTATTGCAATAATGGTTGGTGTGGTATATATATAATGTAGGGGTATTAATATATTGGTTTTGAGTATTGGTGATGCATTGGGGTTGGTGATAATATTATGTATATATATACATCATATATGAAATTAGCTAGGATATATTAAAGATAAAATTAAAAAGAAAAGAAGATATGATAAGAACTAATTATATATTGAATCGATGTATCATTATATATCAATACTTCTATACTATATGTTTATATTTTATATTTGGACTACTAAGCTCTCGGGCTTAGCGCGGGTGTTTATTCGCGCAGGTATACAGATGGAAGATATGAAGTCTTTTGTTATGCCACAAGAAGAGTAAAGTTTGTCGAGACCAACTAGAGGGTAATGCATACATGTATAAATTTTAATTATGATGTATTTCTGACGAGAGAGTATTTATATGTATAAATGAAGTTTTAATAAAGATAATGATTTTGTAAATGTTATTTAAATTAATGTATTATGATTTGAACTCTGTTACAGGTTTTTAAAAGGTAACGAAAAGTGACATCCTTATACTTTATATATTTACTGTATGTATACTAGGTATACGCATAGTACTTATATAGGGTATCGGGGTGTTACATTTTGTTTCCATACTTTATATTTTCCTTAGTGAATTAGGATTTTGTTTTCATACTTTATGTTTTCCTTATGCAATTAGGAATGTTTTCCTTATGCAATGAGGAATGTTTTCCTTATGCAATTAGAAATGTTTTCCTTATGCAATTAGGAATGTTTTAGTTTTCCATATGCAATTAGGAATTTTGTAACCCTTATTTAAGGGCACTATTAGGCCGAATTTCAAGGAACAACAATTAATAAAAATTTTTGAATTCTTCTACAAGTTCTTCTTGTGAATTTTCGTGTGAGAGAGATTAGAGTGGATTCTTTAATTCTTTCTTTGCATCAAGAATTAGGTTTACTTATCAACAAGAGTTGTGGCATTTTCCTTCTTCTTACCAACTAAATCCTTCAATCATAGTGAGTTCGCGTCTCTTTATAGGCATTGGGTTCCTTAGGAGGTGATTATCAAGTTTCAAGGAGTTCTCTACCATTGTTATACGTTGGGTTTGCTGCCATCATTGCTAAGGGTCCGCGTCATTTGGTATCAGAGCCTTGCTACAAGGCAATTTTTATCTACTTTGTCTTTCTAGGGTTTGTTAATTTAGGTCTTTTAAATTTCTGCATTTTAGGGTTCTTAGAGAGTCTAGTCTTTAATTTTCAAAAAAGAGTCATATATCAATTCTGATCAAGGCCGAATTGAAGGAGGGTATTCTTAGGGTGAAAATGAAACCTAGGAAAGGATTCTTGGAGAATTTGAAACCAAGATTTAGGGTTCTTGAAAGAAAGCAAAAGCTAGAGTTTGTGTTCAAGTTTGATTTTGATTTGGTCTTGAGTGAATTTGGGGTTGCGAATTAAGTTTAGATTTTGAAAAGTCCTTGGGAGTAAATTAAGTCCCGAATCAAAGGGATAGTGAGAGGAAGCAAAAAAAAAAAGAGTACAAAACACCTCAACAAAAATTGTTTGATATTCTTGCTATTTGGGTGCTAAGGATCAGATCTAGGTGGGTGAGAAGTAAAAAAATTTTTGGGAGAAAAATTTCACCTTTGAGGGGCTTTTGGAATTCGAAAATCAGACCTTAATATTCATGTTATTTGAGTGTTATAGGTGGGAATTAGAGTCTAGAAGCTAGCATTTTGGGTAGAATTGATTAGGTTCATAAAGCAGCTTGCCAAGTGTGGGTTGTTTTTGATTCATTATATCCAAATTTGTCTTGTTTATTGGCTTCATTGTTTCTGAATTCTTTATCTAGCTTTTAATTCCATTACATTGCTAAGTATCATTTGCTTGTGTCGATACTTGGTTCTATATCGTGTAGTGCAAATTACCTTGCATTGCCTCCGGATACTTGTCTTGTTTTCTATCTAGTTCTAGGATTTAGGTTCTAGTTTCTTGAACGACTTGACAATTGTTGGTTGGTGAGCTTGGTTCTGAAGTGCAATCAAGGAAGACAAGAAAAGTGAGGTAATTCTAAACACTTGAGTGAATTTTGATTATTACTAATCTTGTTTCTTTGAGTTTGTTTGTTTGTTAACATGGCTGGAAAAGGAGAAGAGACTAGCAAAGAAGGAGCTATGGCCGAAAGCTTAGCTAGGCTTAATGAGACTTTGGCAGCAATGCTTGGTTGAATGGAGATGATGGATACTAGATTGCAAGAGAATGCAGCACGACAAGCACAACAAATTCAGCAAGTGCAACAAGGGCAGCCAGCCGCACATCCAAATCCCATAATGTGAGCTAGAAGAGTGCTTAGGAGAGAAGGGCAAGGAAATCTTGAAGCCCTAGAAGCAGCCGAAAGGGTAGAAGATGAAGATGAAGGTGGAAATCAACCTACCACTGATGGCGACCTTACTTCCATCAAGATGAAGATTCCTTCCTTTGAAGGGAAGAACAATGCAGAAGAGTTCATAGAATGGGAGAGGAAAGTTGAGCAGTTTTTCGAATGCCATAACTACACCGAAGAGAAGAAATCAGTTTTGGCAGCTGTAGAGTTCAAGGGGTATGCTACCTTTCGGTGGGATCAATTGAAAGATAATAGAAGTGGGAAAGGTATGAGGCCTATTCCTGAATGGTCAACCTTGAAAGAACTTGTAACACCCCTTCCCGACCTACGTGTGTAAGCTGAGTAGAGGTGCCACCCTATCCTAATGTTGCTACCACTTTTACTTAGTCAAATTTTTGTTCCGATTTTTACAGAAATTTTGCCATAGTTTTGCCTAAAAATTCAATCCCAAGTGTCGACAAAACTGGTTTTTTTTTCTAATTTTTGAAAACATTTTTACACAAACCAATGCAAACAAAATCATTCTCAGTACACTTCCAATAAATCCCACTTATAACCTCAACTACAACCTGCAAAAAGGATTTACACTTCTAGTACAAAATAAAGTAAAGGTTTATTATGAAATACAGCAGATAAAATCTTTGTTCACTATGCAACGGAAAGTAACAATATTTATAAATTCATATACATCAAAACTCAAGTTTTACAACACATAAAATTTATACATGTTTGGCAGTCAGTCTTCGATCTTAAAGCCCACTATTCACTCTTCAAAATCTAGGCTCGACTCGGCCTAGAGGAACTCTCTGGTTCTTCCTTGTCACCTGCGCGAAGAATCACATTCGCGCTAAGCCAACGGCTTAGTAAGATAAAACATGCTAATGGTATGCGTTAATGTAATGCAATGCCACATATGTTATTGATAAGATCAACATCATAAATATAAAGTTAACCACATAATTATGCATTTCACAAATCATAGTCATATGAGCATACCACATTTCAACATCTCATTTCATTAACTCATAACATTATTTAGGACATTCATTTAACCCTGACACCTATGGGCCCAACAAGTATTTAATACGATATTCAGAGTTCAGAGTTACTGCTTTGGTTCATAGTCACAATAATCACGCCCGTAGGCAATGTATATACATGTATCTCTATCCATGGATAGTGTAACAGACCCAGTCTCTTGGATCATCAACTCAACACATATGAGGAGATCCTCAACCCGGCAAGACTGTTACAAATCATATATCTCATATTCACAATTCTCATAGTGTAACAGACCCAGTCTCTTGGATCATCAACTCAACACATATGAGGAGATCCTCAACCCGGCAAGACTGTTACCTTTCATCATTTCTTAGGCATGCCACCCAAATCCAGAACTCTGAAACTGAATAACATATTAAACAAACAATTCATTTATTATATATTTACCATTTCCATTCTCAAATTCTCATCACATTTAGGCAAACATGCCTTCTTTCTTTCAATATCATCATCATAGCCAATCACAATGGCATTGTCTCATATCATGTCTTATTTGAATTATCATTTCAATTTCAATGTATATTATTCATGAAACACATAACCATTCACAATGCATAACATAACATTGTTCAATCTCAACAATGCAATTAGGGCAAAGAACAATTGATATGATTCATATGAATAGTACATTCTGGTTTTAGACTCCATTTTATCCTTATTTTGAAAAATTGTATAAAATAATCTACTTGACTAAAAATTCTAAAATTTTTACAGAATTTAGTTTTGTATCTTAAAATCATTCCTTTAAAATTTCAGATTAAACTGAACACAAAATCTTGGTCAAATAGTTCACCTAACCAGACTGCCCCAATTGCCCTGCATCCTGGCAGCAGTTCTGAACTTTGTGAATTCCATAAATCAAATTCAATCAACGTGGTTCCAAATTATTTTTCTCAAATACTAGACTCACTAAGCAACAACATATCCAAAATTCAATTGGATACGATTTTTCTACATTTTATTAAAAATCCCGAAATATAGCTGTCTCAGTTAAGGTACCTGCTGGAACAGGTCTAATAAAAATAATCTTTCTAAACTCATAACCATTCCAAAATCGAATCAACATATTTTTCAGTCATTCTAGACTCATAGAGGCACAACATATCAAAAATTCACTTCAAGAACATTTTTCTATAATTAATTAAAAATCATACAAATCACAGCCTTTACTAATTGTAAAACAGAAACAATTTCACTAAACACAATCACTTCCAACACCTTCACCAACTCAACTTCTCATCTATCAAGCAAAATCAATACTTAAAATCACACCCTAAGCAACTTAATCATACCATCATCAAATCACAACTCAACTCAAGCATAACTTCAAAAATAACAAGGGTAAACAAGAGAAAACTTACCAAATAATGAAATTCCTTGAAACTCCAACTTGTAACTTTGAAAACTTCCTTCACTTTGAACTTGAAATCATCAAAACCATCACTTGTTCTCTTGCTCTCTTGTCTCTTTGATGAGCCGGCCACCCAACAACAACAAGAAGAAGAAATGATGAAGAAACACAAAGTCAATAGGCATTAAATACCCATCCAAAAGAAAATTACTATAATACCCTCATCCATTTAACTAAGCTTTTGTCATATCTATACCCATTTAAGTAATTTCACAACCAACACAAAAATATCCTCTTTCCTTGACTTTCCATTTTGACCACTTTATATGTTATATATATCACCATATAAGCAACATATACAATTATCTCTAAACCTTCTTTTCTTTCCCAACCACCATACAAAAACATTCTCTTCCAATTTCTTTTCTTATCCCATCATATACATTCAATCCAATTTATAACAATAACAACAACAACTATATGTAAAACTTCTAGGCATAAATGAGGATATTACAATTCTCCCCCTCTAAAAAGAAATTTCGTCCTCGAAATTACCTGATATCAAGTCTGAAACAACTGAGGATATTGCTCTCGCATGGTTTGTTCACTCTCCCAAGTCGCTTCTTCTTTTGCATGATTCTTCCATAGAACTTTCACCAATGGCACACTCTTGTTCCTTAACTCTTTCACTTCTCGTGCCAAGATAGCAATTGGTTCCTCTTCAAATGTCAAGTCTGGGCTCACTTCAATAGATTCAAATGGTAACACATGAGATGGATCCGACCTATATCTCCTCAACATAGAAACATGGAATACATTATGAATACGATCCAACTCAGGTGGCAAAGCAAGTCGATACGCAACTGGCCCAACTCTTTCCAAAACTTCATACGGTCCAATGAAACGAGGACTCAATTTTCCTTTCCGACCGAACCTCAAAATCTTCTTCCAAGGAGACACTTTCAGAAATACCTTATCTCCAACATCAAACTCTATATCTCTCCTTTTCAGATCTGCATAAGACTTCTGTCGGTCTGAAGCTGCTTTTAACCTGCCTCGAATCAACTTTACTTTTTCTTCAGTTTCTTGAATCAAATCAGGACCAACCAACTTATTATCTCCAAGCTCATTCCAACAAAGAGGTGTCCTACACCGTCTGCCATACAATGCTTCAAACGGTGCCATACCAATGCTGGATTGGTGACTGTTGTTGTAAGCAAACTCCACAAGAGGTAAAAACCTATCCCAACTTCCAGAGAAATCGATGACACAGCTTCTCAACATGTCCTCAATAATCTGTATCACCCTCTCTGACTGTCCATCCGTCTGTGGATGAAAAGCAGTGCTGAAGTGCAGTCGAGAACCCAAAGCACTATGCAAACTCTTCCAAAATCTGGAAGTAAACCTGGGATCTCGATCAGACACTAAAGAAGTTGGAACACCATGCAGTTTCACAATCTCATGGATATACAGCTCAGCCAATCTCTCCAAAGAGTAATCCATTCGAACCGGAAGGAAATGAGCTGTCTTAGTTAATCTATCCACAATCACCCATATAGCATCATGCTTCTTTTGTGTCAATGGCAAACCAGACACAAAATCCATTGTCACTCTTTCCCACTTCCATTCTGGCACTGACAATGGTTGAAGCAACCCGGTTGGAACTTGATGCTCTGCTTTAACCTTCTGACAAGTGAGACATTTCGATACAAACTCAGCAATGTCTCTCTTCAACCCAATCCACCAATAATGCTGTCTCAAATCATGATACATCTTCGTATTACCCGGATGCATAGCAAACACTGACTGATGTGCTTCTTCTAAAATGACTCTTTTCAAATCAGCATCATCGGGTACACACAATCGGTTCTTAAACCAGAGACTCCCATCATCTTTCACAACAAAATCTCTAGTCTTCCCATTCTTGCAATCTGAAATAATCTTCTGAATCTTCATATCAATCAACTGAGCCTCTTTGATCTGATCTAACAAAACTGGTTTCAAAAGCAACTGTGCCAACAATGCACCATCATCACAAGCTACAAAATTGGCATGCAATGCTCTCAACTCAACAAGCAATGAGAGCGAGTAGACTGTTAAACCAGCTAAAGACTTCCGACTCAAGGCATCAGCAACAACATTTGCTTTACCTGGATGATAGTCAATCAAGTAGTCGTAGTCTTTAATCAATTCTAACCATCTCCTCTGACAAAGATTGAGTTCTTTCTGGACACCCAAATACTTCAAACTCTTGTGATCAGTGTAGATGAAACATTTCTCCCCAAACAGATAGTGGCGCCAAATCTTTAATGCAAACACAATGGCAGCCAATTCCAAATCATGGGTCGGATAGTTAAGCTCATGCGGTTTCAACTGTCGAGATGCATAAGCTATAACTTTCCCTTCCTGCATCAATACACACCCCAAACCTCTATGTGAAGCATCACTGTAGATCACATATGGTTTGCCTTCAACAGGTAAAGTAAGAACAGGCGCTTGAGTCAACAACTCTCTCAACTGCTCAAAACTAGCCTGACACTGATCTGTCCACACAAATCTCACTCCCTTTCGAAGTAATATGGTGAGTGGAGTAGCTATCAAAGAAAACCCTTTCACAAACCGTCGGTAATAGCCTGCCAAACCCAGAAAACTTCTAATCTCTGTCACAGACTTGGGTGGACTCCAATTCAGAATAGCTTCAACTTTACTTGGATCAACTCTAATGCCTTCCGCTGAAACAATATGTCCGAGAAAAGCTACTTGATCCAACCAGAACTCACACTTCGACAATTTGGCAAATAACTGATTCTCTCTCAAAATCTGCAACACAATCCGCAGATGCATATCATGTTCCTCTTCATTCCGCGAATACACCAGTATATCATCAATGAAGACCACTACAAACTAATCCAAATAGGGCCTAAACACCCTATTCATCAAATCCATAAAAGCTGCAGGTGCATTCGTTAGACCAAAAGGCATAACTAAAAACTCATAATGCCCATACCTGGTCCGAAAAGCAGTCTTAGGAACATCTTCACTTCTTACCCTCAGCTGATGGTACCCAGATCTCAAATCAATTTTGGAGAACACTAACACTCCCTTCAACTGATCAAAGAGATCATCGATTCTAGGCAAAGGATATTTATTCTTAATGGTCACCTTGTTCAATTGCCTATAATCGATACACAACCTCATAGTACCATCTTTCTTCTTCACAAATAGCACAGGAGCTCCCCAAGGAGAAACACTGGGGCGAATGAATCCTTTGTCCAACAACTCCTGTAATTGCACTTTCAACTCCCTCAATTCTGCTGGTGCCATTCTATAAGGAGTAATAGAGATAGGAGTGGTACCAGGCAACAATTCAATACCGAACTCCACCTCTCTCTCAGGAGGCAACCCTGGCAACTCCTCTGGAAACACATCCGGGAACTCAGCAACTGTGGCAATGCTATCAATAGGGGAACCCTTCACTCTAGTATCCACCACATGAGCAAGATAGGCTTCACACCCCTTTCTAATCAACCTCCTGGCTGCAACAGCTGAAACAAATAAGGAGGCTAGCTGTTCCTGCTCATTAGATACTATCACCTCTCTACCATCACCCGTTCTCAAAGAAACAATTTTCTTTTTACAATCCACCACAGCTCCATGTCGAGATAGCCAATCCATACCTAAGATCACGTCATATTCCTTAAATGGAATCTCAATCAAATCCCCAAAGAACTCCTCACCCTGCACCACTACTGCACTATCTCGATGCACCTTACTCACAACCACACTATGCCCTAACGGATTTGTCACCAACACATCAAATCCTAGGGACTCAGCATGCAAATCAGATACAGGCAAAACAGATACACTAACATATGAATGCGTGGAACCCGGATCAATCAAAGCAAGTACTGGAGTATTAAATAAAGAAAAAGTACCAGCTATGACTGCCGATGTATCTGGCTGCCTCTGCATAACATACATCCTCTGGGAAGATCCAACCTCCTCTGGTCTACCCTCCCTGGATGTAGCACCTCCTCTAGAACTGAACCCTGGTCTACCTCCTCGACTGGCACCTCTGCCTCCTCTGCCTCCCCTCACACTAGCTCGAGAAGCAGCAGAATCAACTGGCATCTGCTCCTGCCTCTCAGGGCGGTCTCTCACAAAGTGGTCAGGTGATCCACACCTGAAGCATACCCCTGATCTACTATGCCTCCAACAAATGCCCCCATGTCTTCCACCACACTGGTTACACACAGGTAAGGTGGATCTCTGAACTCCAGGAGTAGGAGCACTCGCTACTAAAGCTGCAGGTCTAAATCTCTGCCTCTGTAACTGCACTGACCTACCCGCTGGTCTCTGGCTCCTACTACTCCGAGGAACAAAACTTCCTCTAACCCTCTTTGCAGAAGAAGACCCTGCCTCAAATTGGGGCCTCCTAACCTTAACCTCTTCCTCTGAAGCAGCTGCAATAACTTGAGCTCGCTCTACACTTCGAGCTGCTGCCACAAGCTGTGAGAAATCCTGATATTTGGATCCAGCCACTAAGCACATGATCGAGGGCCTCAATCCCTCCTCAAATCGCCGACATCTATCAATCTCATCAGCAATGATACCTCCAGCATACTGACTCAGTCGAATAAACTCAACTTCATACTCAGTTACAGTCTTGCTATCTTGCTTCAAGCTTAAGAACTCCATCTTCTTCATGTCCTTATACTCCCTAGGAGTATACTTCAACTCAAACTCTCTCAGAAAATCCGCATAAGACAAGGTTGGTGGATCATCCATAGAATGGGGCACCGTCTTCCACCAATCATAGGCGTCCTTCTGTAGCAAAGATCTTGCATAGTCAAATTTTTCCTCAGGGGTGGCTTGTAACTGAATAAAGATCCTCTGTACTTTGTCAAGCCACTGTTCTGCTACAGCTGGATCAGTAGTACCAAGGAAATCCTCCGCTCCAAATTTTCTTAGCTTATCATAGTGCCTCACAGATACCAAAGGCTGAGGGGGTGGTGGCACTGGTTGCACTGGTGCTTGTCTCATAACTTCCATCATATGCCTAAACCAGGCTGGCGGAACCTCCTCTCCAGCTGGTCTACCCGACACCGAAGCAGGTGCCTCCTCAACACTATCAACTCTAGCTCCCTCTCTACTCTCTTCAGGAGCTACACTTTCCGCACTACCCTCAACAGATTGTCGCGAATGAGATGCCATCTCTACCTATATCTGCAAACACAGCAGAATATTCCTCATTAAAGATCAAAGACTGCCATACCAAAACATGTATTTTACTCAAAAACACACTTTAAAAATCAAAATATTCTTTTTCTTACAATTGATCTAGGTTGAGAATCTCAAACCTAGGCTCTGATACCAAAAATTGTAACACCCCTTCCCGACCTACGTGTGTAAGCTGAGTAGAGGCGCCACCCTATCCTAATGTTGCTACCACTTTTACTTAGTCAAATTTTTGTTCCGATTTTTACAGAAATTTTGCCATAGTTTTGCCTAAAAATTCAATCCCAAGTGTCGACAAAACTGGTTTTTTTCTAATTTTTGAAAACATTTTTACACAAACCAATGCAAACAAAATCATTCTCAGTACACTTCCAATAAATCCCCCTTATAACCTCAACTACACCCTACAAAAAGGATTTACACTTCTAGTACAAAATAAAGTAAAGGTTTATTATGAAATACAGCAGATAAAATCTTTGTTCACTATGCAACGGAAAGTAACAATATTTACAAATTCATATACATCAAAACTCAAGTTTTACAACACATAAAATTTATACATGTTTGGCAGTCAGTCTTCGATCTTAAAGCCCACTATTCACTCTTCAAAATCTAGGCTCGACTCGGCCTAGAGGAACTCTCTGGTTCTTCCTTGTCACCTGCGCGAAGAATCACATTCGCGCTAAGCCAACGGCTTAGTAAGATAAAACATGCTAATGGTATGCGTTAATGTAATGCAATGCCACATATGTTATTGATAAGATCAACATCATAAATATAAAGTTAACCACATAATTATGCATTTCACAAATCATAGTCATATGAGCATACCACATTTCAACATCTCATTTCATTAACTCATAACATTATTTAGGACATTCATTTAACCCTGACACCTATGGGCCCAACAAGTATTTAATACGATATTCAGAGTTCAGAGTTACTGCTTTGGTTCATAGTCACAATAATCACGCCCGTAGGCAATGTATATACATGTATCTCTATCCATGGATAGTGTAACAGACCCAGTCTCTTGGATCATCAACTCAACACATATGAGGAGATCCTCAACCCGGCAAGACTGTTACAAATCATATATCTCATATTCACAATTCTCATAGTGTAACAGACCCAGTCTCTTGGATCATCAACTCAACACATATGAGGAGATCCTCAACCCGGCAAGACTGTTACCTTTCATCATTTCTTAGGCATGCCACCCAAATCCAGAACTCTGAAACTGAATAACATATTAAACAAACAATTCATTTATTATATAGTTACCATTTCCATTCTCAAATTCTCATCACAATTAGGCAAACATGCCTTCTTTCTTTCAATATCATCATCATAGCCAATCACAATGGCATTGTCTCATATCATGTCTTATTTGAATTATCATTTCAATTTCAATGTATATTATTCATGAAACACATAACCATTCACAATGCATAACATAACATTGTTCAATCTCAACAATGCAATTAGGGCAAAGAACAATTGATATGATTCATATGAATAGTACATTCTGGTTTTAGACTCCATTTTATCCTTATTTTGAAAAATTGTATAAAATAATCTACTTGACTAAAAATTCTAAAATTTTTACAGAATTTAGTTTTGTATCTTAAAATCATTCCTTTAAAATTTCAGATCAAACTGAACACAAAATCTTGGTCAAATAGTTCACCTAACCAGACTGCCCCAATTGCCCTGCATCCTGGCAGCAGTTCTGAACTTTGTGAATTCCATAAATCAAATTCAATCAACGTGGTTCCAAATTATTTTTCTCAAATACTAGACTCACTAAGAAACAACATATCCAAAATTCAATTGGATATGATTTTTCTACATTTTATTAAAAATCCCGAAATATAGCTGTCTCAGTTAAGGTACCTGCTGGAACAGGTCTAATAAAAATAATCTTTCTAAACTCATAACCATTCCAAAATCGAATCAACATATTTTTCAGTCATTCTAGACTCATAGAGGCACAACATATCAAAAATTTACTTCAAGAACATTTTTCTATAATTAATTAAAAATCATACAAATCACAGCCTTTACTAATTGTAAAACAGAAACAATTTCACTAAACACAATCACTTCCAACACCTTCACCAACTCAACTTCTCATCTATCAAGCAAAATCAATACTTAAAATCACACCCTAAGCAACTTAATCATACCATCATCAAATCACAACTCAACTCAAGCATAACTTCAAAAATAACAAGGGTAAACAAGAGAAAACTTACCAAATAATGAAATTCCTTGAAACTCCAACTTGTAACTTTGAAAACTTCCTTCACTTTGAACTTGAAATCATCAAAACCATCACTTGTTCTCTTTCTCTCTTGTCTCTTTGATGAGCCGGCCACCCAACAAGAAGAAGAAGAAGAAATGATGAAGAAACACAAAGTCAATAGGCATTAAATACCCATCCAAAAGAAAATTACTATAATACCCTCATCCATTTAACTAAGCTTTTGTCATATCTATACCCATTTAAGTAATTTCACAACCAACACAAAAATATCCTCTTTCCTTGACTTTCCATTTTGACCACTTTATATGTTATATATATCACCATATAAGCAACATATACAATTATCTCTAAACCCTCTTTTCTTTCCCAACCACCATACAAAAACATTCTCTTCCAATTTCTTTTCTTATCCCATCATATACATTCAATCCAATTTATAACAATAACAACAACAACTATATGTAAAACTTCTAGGCATAAATGAGGATATTACAGAACTAATGAGGAGCTGATTTGTACCATCTCACTACATTCGGGATTTGTATAATCGACTAGCAAGACTAGTTCAAGGTGGAAGAAGTGTGGAAAAGTACCACAAAGAGATGGAGATGATCATGGCTAGGGCAAATATTGATGAAGATGAGGACAAGAAAATGTCACGATTTCTCGGGGGATTGAATTTGAACATAGCCAATGAATTGGAGATGTATGAATTCAACACAATGGAAGAGTTAGTTCAAAAGGCCATGAAGATAGAGAGAAGATTGAAGAATAAAGCTATTTCAAAAACTGGCTACTCTAAAGCTAGTGGAAAATTTTCAAACTTCAAGGGTTCAAGTTCGAGTGGAGGTTCCTACAAAGGGGATTACAAGGGTTCTTTCCAAAAGAATTCTTCCTACAATCCTAATTTCAAGAAGCCGAATGATGGGGATGCAAAAACAGCCTAGGAAACACCTTCTAGACCTACTCCAAGTAGGGAAATTAAATGCTACAAGTGTTTGGGAAGTGGACACATTGCTTCTCAATGTCCGAATAAGAGGGTGATGATTGCTACCCATGAAGGGGAAATTGAATCAGAATCTGAACATGAAGAAGAAGAGGAGGCCGAATGTGGTGATAGGGCTGAATATGATGAAGAGGCTTGGGAGAATCAAGTCTTTAATGTTGAACATGGAGAGATGCTTGTTACTAGAAGAGCCTTGAATATTCAAGTCAAGGAAGAAGGATTGGATCAAAGGGAGAATCTTTTCCACTCTAGGTATTTGGTGAATGGTAAGGTTTGTACACTTATCATTGATGGTGGAAGTTGTACCAATGCTGCTAGTACTACAATGGTGGATAAATTGGGGTTAACTTGTTTTAAACATCCCAATCCTTACAAGTTGCAATGGTTCAATGACGCTGGGGAAGTAAAAGTGTTGAAGCAAGTCAAGGTACCATTCTCCATTGGTTGGTATAAAGATGAGGTTTTGTGTGATGTAGTGCCAATGCAAGCTGGACATTTGCTATTAGGAAGACCATGGTATCATGATAGAAGGGCACAACATGATGGCTTTTCTAATAAGTATACCTTTACTTATGAAGGAAAGAAGGTTGTTCTAGCACCATTATCACCTCAAGAGGTGTATGAAGATCAGAAGAGGATGCTAGAGAGGGAGAAAGAAGTTTCGGCCAACATGAACCAAAGGGGTTCAAATTTGGCCAATGATGTTTCTTCAACACCGAAGGGTAATTCTAAGGGTAGGGAGAGAGAAAATAATAAAGTGAGTGAGTGCAGAAAGGGAAAAGAGGTCGAGAGTCAAAAGAAAGTAAACAAACAAATAAATGTCCCATTGGTGAGAGAAAATAAGCAAGGAGAAAAAGCAAAACATACTTTTTATGCAAGAGCAAGAGAGATAGATGTAGGGCAGCCTGTACTCATTATTATGTATAAAGAATTGTTACTTGCTGACAGTGAAGAATCTCTTGATTCTTTACCTTCTAGTTTTGTGTCTTTGTTGCAGGATTTTAAGGATGTGTTTCCTGAAGACCTTCCTAGTGATTTGCCGCCATTAAGAGGGATTGAACATCAAATTGATTTCATACCCGGTTCTACAATTCCAAACCGGCCAGCATATAGGAGCAATCCTATGGAGACAAAAGAGAAGCAAAGACAAGTTGAAGAGCTTTTGGAGAAAGGCTTGGTTCGCGAGAGCCTTAGTCTTTGTGCTTTCCAGTCTTATTAGTACCCAAGAAAGATGGTTCTTGGAGGATGTGTGTTGATTGTAGGGCTGTGAACAAGATTACTGTGAAGTATAGACATCCCATTCCTAGACTTGATGACATGTTGGATGAATTGCATGGGACGAAATATTTCACAAAGATTGATCTTATGAGTGGTTATCATCAAATTCGCATGAAGCCTGGAGATGAATGGAAGACTGCCTTCAAAACGAAATATGGTTTGTATGAATGGTTAGTTATGCCTTTTGGTTTATCTAATGCACCTAGTACTTTCATGAGATTAATGAACCATGTTTTGAGAGCTTATTTAGGTAAGTTTGTGGTAGTTTACTTTGATGATATTCTGATTTATAGCAAAACTGAGGAAGAACATGTTGAACATGTTAGGAAAGTGCTTGAAATCCTTAGGGAGCAAAACCTTTATGCTAAGCTTAAGAAGTGTTCTTTTTGTCTAGATAGGGTTGTTTTTCTTGGTTTTGTTATAAGTATGCAGGGAATTGAAGTTGATCAAGAGAAGGTGAAAGCTATCCAAGAGTGGCCGAATCCTTCAAGTTTGACAGAAGTGAGGAGTTTTCACAGATTGGCAAGCTTCTATAGGAGATTTGTCCCTAATTTCTCTACATTGGCAGCCTCCTTGACTAGCATAATCAAGAAAGAAGTGGGATTCATTTGGGGCAAGGAGCAACAAGAAGCATTTGATGCTTTGAAAGAGAAGCTTTCTACTACACCCGTTTTAGCTTTACCTAACTTTGATTCTACTTTTTAAATTGAATGTGATGCTTCTGGTGTAGGTATTGGAGCTGTTTTGATGCAAGAGAAGAAGCCCATTGCATACTTTAGTGAAAAGCTTAATGGAGCAAAGCTGAATTATTCAACTTATGACAAGGAGCTATATGCTTTGGTGAGAGCATTGGAAGTATGGGAACATTATTTGCTGCCCAAGGAATTCATGATCCATTCAGACCATGAATCATTGAAGCATTTGAGAGGGCAAGGCAAGTTGAATAAAAGACATGCAAAATGGGTTGTGAAGATTGAGAAGTTTCCTTATGTGATCAAATACAAGCAAGGTAAAGACAATGTAGTGGCAGATGCACTTTCAAGGAGGTACACTTTACTTAATGTTTTGAGTACTAAATTGCTTGGATTTGAATGTATAAAGGACTTATATATTGGTGATTCTAATTTCGGCAATGTTTATGATGCTTGTGAGCATGGTGCTTTTAATTCTTTCTATAGACATGATGGGTTTTTGTTTAAGGGTTCGAAATTATGCATGCCTAGATGTTCTATGAGAGATTTGCTAGTATTAGAATCACATTGTGGGGGGTATGATGGGGCATTTTGGAGTTGATAAGACTTTAGACATGCTGAATGAACACTTTTATTGGCCAAATATGAAAAGGGATGTAATTCGGATTTGTAAGGCTTGTTTGGCTTGTAGTCAAGCCAAGTCTAAATCTATGCCTCATGGTTTGTATATGCCATTACCCGTTCCTAGTTCTCCTTGGATGTACATTAGTATAGACTTTGTTTTAGGATTACCAAGGACTAAGAGGGGGAGAGATAGCATATTTATGGTTGTTGATAGGTTTAGTAAGATGGCACACTTTATCCCATGTCATAAGGGTGATGATGCTAGTTTAGTGGCCGAACTCTTTTTTAGGGAGGTGGTTCGAATTCATGGGATACCAAAATCCATAGTTTCTGATAGAGACACCAAGTATTTGTCTCACTTTTGGCATGTGCTTTGGGGAAAGTTAGGTACCAAGTTGTTATTTTCCACCACTTGTCATCCTCAAACGGATGGACAAACAGAAGTAGTAAACAGAACTTTAGGTACCATGTTGAGAGCTTTAGTGGGTAAGAATTTGAGTTCTTGGGAAGATTGTTTGCCATTTATTGAGTTTGCTTATAATCGTGCTATTCATTCTTCTACAGGATATTCACCTTTTGAGCTTGTTTATGGTTTTAACCCACTAACAGTTTTGGATCTTGTTTCTTTACCTTCTCATGAGCTTGTTAGTGTAGATGGTGAGAAGAAAGCTAAATTGGTGAAAGAGATGCATGAGAAAGCAAGGGCGAATATTGAGAAAAGGAACAAGAGATATGCTGATTCTGCAAATAGAGGGAGACGTGAGATTAAGTTTCAAGTAGGAGATTGGGTTTGGGTGCATTTTCGAAAAGAGAGGTTTCCTAACCAAAGGAAGAACAAGTTGCAAGCAAGGGGAGATGGCCCATTCCAAGTGCTGGAGAAGATTAATGACAATGCCTACAAGATCGAGTTACCAGGTACGTATAATGTTAGTGCTACTTTCAATGTAAGTGATCTTTCTCCTTTTGATGATGCAGATTTGAGGACAAATCTTTTTGAAGAGGGGGAGAATGATGCAAGAAAGGATCCCTTAAAGCTAGCAAGTGGACCAATCACTAGGAGCAAGGCAAAGAGATATCAAGCTAGTATGGCTTTGCATATTCAAGAAGAGATTTCCAAAGAGCTTCAAGAATTATCATTCAAGAAGATGGAGATAGAGCTTGAAGAAGGCACACCAAAGCTGATTATGATGCTTAGTGTGGAAGCTAAAGACTAGCTAAAGAAAGGTCCAACGTGCAAGAAAGGTCCATGGGGGTTCATATAAAGCCTTGGGAAGTAATTTAAGGCCCATGGACAGCCCAAATAGTGTGGGGTGTTTCTTATGTTGAAGGGATTAGTTTGGTTGTTTCCATACTTTATATTTTTCTTATTAGATTAGGATTTTGTTTCCATACTTTATATTTTCCTTAGTGGATTAGGATTTTATTTCCATACTTTATGTTTTCCTTATGCAATTAGGAATGTTTTCTTATGCAATTAGGAATGTTTTCCTTATGCAATTAGGAATGTTTTAGTTTTCCATATGCAATTAGGAATTTTGTAACCCTTATTTAAGGGCAATATTAGGCCGAATTTCAGGGAACAACAATTAATAAAAACTTTTGAATTCTTCTACAAGTTCTTCTTGTGAATTTTCGTGTGAGAGAGATTAGAGTGGATTCTTTAATTCTTTCTTTGCATCAAGAATTAGGTTTACTTATCAACAAGAGTTGTGGTGTTTTCCTTCTTCTTACCAACTAAATCCTTAAATCATAGTGGGTTCGCGTCTCTTTATAGGCGTTGGGTTCCTTAGGAGGTGATTATCAAGTTTCAAGGAGTTCTCTACCATTGTTATACGTTGGGTTTGCTGCCATCGTTGCTAAGGGTCCGCGTCAGGTCTTAATATTATAAAATTCTTAAATATAATGATATTATCCATACTACATGCAACATTTAAAATAAAGTGTGATTATATTAAAATCAAAGCAAATCAATAAAAATAATCAACCATTCATTATAAATAAATCATTCATCAAAGACATCAAACATCAATCAAATATATAATAAACATTCATCTAGTTTAAATAAAATAGTAAGTATATAAATTTAGGGTTTATGCATCAATTAGGGTTTCTTGGGTTTTATGTTTAACAATTAGGGTTTTGTATACACTGGATTAAATAATTGAGAAACATTTAATATAAAAAAATAATATGGCTACTGGATGTTTGAATTAGAGATTAGGTATGAAATAAATTAGGGTTTGATCTAAAGAATGGATGTTTTGGATTTAGGGTTTCGAAAGTTGTATGAAAATAATATTAAAATTTAAGGTTTAAATAAACAAGATTGAAGATCATAAAAATAAGATTTTAAGTTAGGTATTTAGAAAGAATAGGCTACTGTGAATCTCAGAAAAATAGATATGGTTAGGGTTTTAAGAAAACAGATTATTGTTTTGTGGTTTTAGAAAAGTGTAATTAGGGTTTTATATTTCAAAAATTAGTTTTACGAATATTAAGGTATTAGAGTTTTGAAAAAATAATTTTAGGATTTTAAATAGAGTTTTAGATAGTAAGTAGAATAATTGATCAATGTGCCTAACAAAAATATCATCTATTGTATGTTTAAATAATTGATCCAATTAAGTGATGAGGCATACTGTAAACATAAACAAGTAAATAGAAATTCAAATCTCCGTTGTTGGTTTCACCACAATTTTGTATTCTGGTTGAACAATAACAAAGACAATGGGTGCTGCCTTTGATGGATTTTATGTTGTTTGCTACCTCTTGATCCTTCAAGCTTGAGATTGTAAATAAACTGCCAAAACGAATTTGAATAGTTCTTGAATAAATTTCCAAAAGTCCCAATCCCAAAAGTTTGATCCCCCAACTATGTGTCTTTAATATGGTATTTATAAGAAAAAATAAAAACCTAATACTAATTGATTAAGGAAATAAAAATTGTTTCAAAAATAAAATCAAAAACCAAGTAAAATAGGGTTTTGAAAAAACTGAGCGGGCAGGGCTACTGGTGTGCGAGACTGCGCTGGCAAAAACTTACTGTGGGGCACTGCTAGCTGAGCGCGGGCCACGTGTATTTTTGCAGCAAGTTTTTCTTGCTGTAAAAAATTGGCCTACAGCCAATTCACCGCAAGAAAAACTTGTAGCGAATTGGCTTGTGGCCACTTCGCCGCAGGTATAACCTGTGGCGAATTAGCCCAAGCCAATTAGTCGCAGGTGTTTTTCGTCGCCGATTCTTCCATCGCCGATTTTTATTTTATTTTTATTATTATTTTTACATATTATTATTTTTTTAGAAATAAATAAAATAATAAATAAATTAAATTAAAATAAATAATAATATAAATAAATAAATAATAAATAATAAGTAAAATAAATTAAAATAAATACTAAATATTGAAATTAATAATACATACCACAAAAAATTATTTCGGAAAATTTTAAAATCTTTAAACTGGGCTGGATTAAAAATTAAGGGTATACACACTGCTATGCAGTCTGCCCGAGCTACTAAAACTCAAATTCTAAGGTACTTTAGGGTCTCATTAGATCCTGTAGTCCAAAATTGATTCAATACCTTAGATGATAACACTCTAAAAAGTTGGGATCTGCTATACAAGGCCTTCATCTAGCAATATGGATACAATGCTGAATTAGAAGTTACTCTAATGGAGGTGGAGTCCATTAGACAAAGGCCGAATGAGAACTTCGTCGACTATGTGAAGATGTGGAGGAATAAGGCTGCATTGCCCAAAAGAAGGCCTGATGAATATGATCAAATTAGAATGATTATGAGAGGGGTGTTACCTAGCCTTTGGGAAAGGATGTCCCATACACTCATTTGGGATTTCAATGACCTTTTGCAAGCTGGTCTACAAATAGAAGAGTGGGAAAGAGAGAAGAACCACTTTTCAACAAGAAGAAATGAGAAAGGAAACTACCAATCTGGTAACCAAGGCATGCAAAAGGTAGTTAATGTTAATGCTACTGGCCAAGGAGGAAGAAGGCAGTTTTCAGAATTGGAAAAGCTGCTGTCTTGGGTCATCAATAAGCTACAAAAGAAGGGATTGTTACAACCCTTAAATCCTCGTCCTTTGCCTAACCCTCTCCCACCTAATTTTGACACTAAGGCTTTTTGTCAATTTCATCAAATACAAGGCCACGACACGGATAGATGTGTGAGGTTGAGGCATGAGATCTAGAATTTAATTGATAATGGGAAGCTGCCCAAGCCCAATAAGCTAAACACTAAAGAAAATCCACTGCCAAGGTTCAATAGAGTAACGCCACCGGCGACCTTCATGATTAGAGGAGGTTTGCATGAAAGTTTTGTCATGTCTTGTTTCCAAGATGTGGATGGAGAAGCAACCAAAGAAATGGTGTTTAGCAAAGTTTAACAAACTGTGGTTGGAAAAGAAGTAGCAATCTATGTTGTGAATGAGTTTTGGGATTCAAGTGATAGTGATGATGATCTTGGACCCAAGAAGGAAGAATGGACCTGGTTTGAGCATGAAGAAGATGAAGTGATGAACACCAGATCTGGTAAGGCTTATGTAAGGCCAACACCCAAGGAAGTGGAAGCTAATAAAGGAAAAGAAGTCGAAGCTGGAAATAAAGAAGAGGAAGATGACCCTGTGCTTAAGCAGTTAAAGAGAACCCAAGCAAGCATCAATATTTGGGACTTATTGGCCACTTCCAAAAAGCATCATTAAACTATGGTCAAGGCCTTAGCTAGCATGCCAATTTCCACCTCTATAACACCGGAGGAGCTGGTTAACTTTGTAAAAGTTGAAGGAGTGATAAAGTGTGAAGATATTCAAAAGAAGAGAAAAGTTAATATGGAAATGATATATTTCTCAGGTGTGGAATTACCGAAAGAGGGGAGAGATTATATCTGCCCTATCTTTATCAAAGTAGAAGTCAAAGGAAAAAGGACCCCATGTGTAATGGTTGATGATGGGTCTGCAATAAATATTTGCCCATTTAAATTTTTGCCAAAGCTAGCTATGTCAACAAGGGATCTAAGCCTAATTGAGGAAACCATTAGGGCTTATGACAATACTAAGAGACATGCTGAAGGGACATTCAAAGCTACTGTGAAGGATGGTCCAATTGAATCTTTGGTTGATTTTGTGGTTTTGGACATCCCTGTTACTTTTGCTCTACTTTTAGGATGACCATGGTTTCATCCTCTTGGTGGAGTTCCTTCCACCCTTCATCAAAAGATTAAATTCCCGAACGGAGAAGAGACGATGGTCATTGAGGCCAAAGATAATGAGGTGTTCAATGCTCTATTAATTGAGAGGCCTTTCAATGTTTTTCAAGTAGCTGCAATTTTTGATGATGAAGTAGTGGACTCTAAGGTCTTGAACATGATGAAGAACATTAACTACCTTCTTGTGCTTGTCTTGGAAAGGGTATGACTAGTGTGACAAAGCTTTCAGACTTTAAGACTCAAACTTCCAAGAAAGGGTTGGGGTATGAAGAAGCTAGCAAAGCTGTTCATCCAAAGAAGAATGAGGAGATGAGCTTCCCACCACTTGAAGAGATCTTTGTCAAAGCTCCAAATATGGGACACTCCAAGGAAAACACGAGCCAATCATGTTCATGGGAAAGTTGATCCCAGGTTTTGAAATTTTTGCTGATGTTGTTGAGTTAGTAGAACAAGTGATGAAAGAGCTCACCCTGCCAACTGAGAAGAAGCCCAATTCGGAAGGGGAGAAGGAAGTTGTCCTGAAAATTGAGAAGACTCCGGAAGAGATTGCTACCTTGGTTGAAGAGAAGTTTGAAGATGTTCTGCTTTATGATTTTAAGAACAATGGTTTTGATTTTGACTTTAATTTTTCTGCTTTGTTTGAGGATGGTGATGTTTTCTTTTCCAAAATGAATGCAATAATGTCTGATTTTACTTACTTGTGTGATGTTTCTCCTAATAGTTGCATATGTTCAAATAGTGGTTACATGAGCATCTTTAATATTAACTTTGTCGATACACAACCATTAAATTTGGGAACAACCAAAAATCCTAAAATCATTATCATAGCATCTGACCTTACCCCTGATGAGAGAGAGAGAGATTTGAAAATTTTTTTTAAAAATATGAAGAAGTTTTTGCTTGGTCTTATGAGGATATGCCTGGAATAGATCGAGACATAGCCAAACATCTGATTCCTAATTACACTCACATGAAACCTATCAAACAAAAGCTTAGGCAGTTAAGACCAGAGTGGGCTATATTGGTTAAAAAAGAGGTCACTAAACAAATACAAGTAAAGTTCCTTGAAGTGATAGATTATCAATATTGGCTAAATAACATAGTACCCATGCCAAAGAAAGATGGAAGAATTAGGGTCTGTGTGGACTATAGAGACATAAATAAGGCTTCCCCTAAAGATGATTTTCCTTTACCCCATATAGATGTCCTCATTGATAGTGCAGCCTCTAGTGTGCTACATTCATTTATAGATGGATTTTTGGATACAACCAAGTGTTAATGGCCCAAGAGGATAAAGCTAAAACTACCTTCATTACTACATGAGGTATATTTTATTATAGGATAATTCCATTTAGGTTAAAGAATGCTGGAGCAACCTATGAAAGGATGGCCACCGTGTTGTTTCATGATATGATGCATAAAAAAGTCGAAGTGTATGTTGATGATATGATGGTGAAGTCGGATATAAGGGAACAACATTTCCAAAACTTAGAATTATTCTTCGAGAGAGCAGTGAAGTATAAGCTAAGGTTAAACCCGAAGAAGTGTGTTTGGGGTTACCTTAAGCAAGTTGTTGGGACATGTGATTGGTCCAAATGGCACTGAGATTGACCCTGACAAGGTTAAGGCGATCAGGGATATGCCAGCCCCTAAGATGGAGAGAGAAGTTCAGGAGTTTATTGGCAGATTGTAGTATATTAGCAAGTTTATAGCAAAGCTCACCACAATCAGTGAACCTATCTTCAAATTGCTTAAAAAGAATCTGCCAGTCATGTGGAATGAAAAGTGTCAAAAGGCCTTTGAGCACATAAAGGAGTATCTGCTAAATCCACCTTTTTTGAAACCACCTAAGCCCTGTAAACCCTTGTTACTTACTATACTTAGTAGTAGAAGAAGAGTGAATAGGAGCCATGCTAGCCCAAGCAAATGAATCAAGGATTGAGCACGCAGTCTATTATTTGAGTAGAAAGCTCCTACCTTATGAAATTAAGTATAGTATCATTGAAAAGACCTATATAGCTATGGTTTGGTCTTCTAAGAAGTTGCAGCATTACTTTTAATCTTATAATGTGCAAGCAATTTCCAGGTTGGATCCGGTGAAGTACTTAAGGGAGACACCCTCTTTGATTGATAAGTATGGGCGATGGTTGATAATATTGGAAGAATTTGAGATTGAGTATATAACTAGGAAAATAATCAAAGGTAGAGCGGTGGCAGAATTTCTGGCCCAACAACCATTACCGGATAGCGAAGAGGTTGTCTTGGAGTTTCCTAATGAACATTTAGAGGCCATAGAAGTACAAGGATGAAAAATATATTTTGACGGAGCAGTGAATAGGAAAGGAGTAGGTTTGGGAGTCATATTAGAATCACCTGAAGGGGAGCTTATCCCTTTAGCCAAGAAGTTGAAGTTCAGGGCGACTAATAATATGGTGGAGTATGAAGCATGTATTTTTGCTTTGAAAACCCTGATGATTATGAAGGTGGATAAGGTGCAAGTCTTTGGCGATTCATTGCTAGTAGTATCCAAAGTAAATGAAGAGTGGGAGTTAAAAGAAGAGAAGCTAAAACCATACCACCATTACTTGACCATAATGAAGAACTTTAAGGAGTGCAGGTTTATACACCTTCCAAGAGAAGAAAACCAGATGGCTGATGCCCTAGCCACATTGGCTTTGGTATGGGAAAATCCTGTCAACTTATTCCTTAAGCCTCTGATTTTGACTAGTTCATCAACTCCTTGCTATGAATATGAGACAATCATAGAAACTGATACAGACCATGATGCTTGGTATGACACTATAAGATGATTTTTGAAGGAGAAGGAATAACCGTTGGGGGCAACGAAGAAAGAAAGAAGAGCCATAAGGTGATGGTCCTTACAATACATCACCTTTCATGGAGAGTTGTATCCAAGATGGCCTGATGGGGTGCACTTGAGATGATTGAGGAAGCCTAAAGTGGAGCATATCATGTCGGAAATACATGCAGGAAGTTGCGGTCCACACATGAGTGGTTTAGCCCTAGTTAAGAAGATAATTCGACAAGGTTACTACTAGTTGACCATGGAGAGAGATTGTATTGAGTTTGTGAAGAAGTGCTAGCAATGTCAGATGTTTGGTAATTTGAATCACATGCCTCCTAAAGAATTGCATTCTATGTCTTCACCCTGGCCCTTCGCAACTTGGGGGATTGACATTATAGGAGAGATACATCTGACGACTTCAAATGGTCACCATTTATTATAGTAGCAGTAGATTATTTTTCAAAATGGGTTGAACCTGAATTATTCAACAAACTAGGGGTAAGGCAAATGGCTAGATTTATTGAAATGAATCTCATTTGAGGGTATGGGGTCCCACAAGTGTGATATCGGATAATGGCATATAGTTTTAAAATGCAGTTAAGGACTTATTCTCGAAGTACCAAATCCATCATCACCGATCCTCCCCTTATAGACCGAAAGCTAATGGTACAGTAGAAGCAACAAATAAGACAATTAAGCAAATCTTGTCCAAGATGACTAAGACATACAGGGATTGGTCAGAGATACTTCCTTTTACTTTGTGGGGATACAAAACAAGTCTACAAACGCCAACTGGAATGACACCATTCTATTTGGTTTACGGCATGGAGGCAGTGTTGCCAATTGAAATTGAGATCAAGTAATTAAGAGTGGTCTTAGAAGTTAAACTGCCTAAGATAGAGTGGGTAATAAGCAGGTACACACAGTTAGCTTTACTAGAAGAGAGAAGAATAAAAGTATTGTATCATCATCAACTGTATCAAAGAAAGATAGCCCGAGCCTATAATAGAAGGGTTAAGATCAGAAAGCTAAGTGTCAGCGACTTAGTGTTGAAGAATTGTAAACCTAACATATTTGATCCAAGAGGAAAATTTAGGCCTAGTTGGGAAGGATGATATGTTGTGAAAAAAGTCATGAACAAGGGTGCAGTCAAGTTATCAGACATGGATGGGAACGAGTTTAGTGAGCCATTGAACATTGATAGGTTGAAGAGGTTTTATGTATAAAAAAAGAGCTCGCTAGGTTAAAAACCCAAAAGGGCAGCCTAGGAAAAAGTTAGAGGAGTTCGCTAGTTTTAAAAACCCAAAAGGGTGGGCTAGGCAGTAATTAGGGCTAAGCGAGAGAAAATTTTCAATTAGAAAACTCTAAAGGGCTAGTTAGCGACAAGAGTGATCTTATGTATGTTGGCATTATGTTTGGTTGTTCCCCAATTTAATAAAACAAAATTAATATTAAAATTGATTTATGTGCATCGTTTTAGTATTTGACCAACAATGGATAAAACAAATAAACACAATAGTGAAAGATGATGACAAATTATAAAAGGAAAAGATACATCTCTTATTATTGCTTTCATTATTTTTATATCCTAACAATATTCTTTCTAAAGAAATTTACAAATATAAGATCTATGGTAGACGGTAAGTGTAGCGTGCAGGCCAGCTTTTCTTCAGCCGATCCAAGTAGGCTTCAGTCAGACGAGGCATGTCCAAATCAGGAGTAAACTCAGAACCTTGAGGCTCAACTCCATACTGTCGGTCAAGCTGGCGAGGATCATAGCAAGTACCTCGAAGAAGAGCAACAAGAGGAACATACATCAAATATGTCTGAATGGTGATATGAGAAATCTTCCACCAAGGTACTAACCAACAGATGTTGAGTGCAGCATGAGAACAAATCCAGTCAACCCAGTCAGCATATGAAGAAGCAGGATGAAGTAGTTTCCTAGCAGAATGATGTCGCGGCAGATATCTAATAAAATCCATAGATGGAGTGTCGAGTAAGCAGAGATGCTCTGAAGCCAAATCTATAAGCACAAGAAAATAAAAGAATTAAAAAAGAGGCCTGTTAGGTCAAAAAATTGCAAGGATGGCCTAGGTAAAAATTAGAGCGGCTCGCAAGTTCCAAAAACCTTCATGGGCGGACTAGGCAAAAATTAAAAAAAAAAACCTAAATTGAAAACCCAAAAGGGCAGTTTAGGTAATTACTTGAAGCAGCAATGGACTCTTGGCCAATCTCCTTGACAATCCCATTTTAAGTTGGTCTAGTCCAACTAAAGTCTCAGCTAAGATCACGGGTATCGGCGACAAGCCACCTTCCATTTGGTCCATGATATCCAATACTCATGGATCGATATCGCCATCGAAAGAAATAAGAAAAAATTGGCCAAGAAAGCATAGACAAAGCATATGTCTCCATGCCTTGGTAGGAGCCAAATGAGAAATGCAAAAGTCAATTAAGCGACCAAGCAGAATTTTTTAACCCCTCGTCAACTGTAGAACTTCGGGCTTTGAAAGTTGAAACAACATTTGCATCTTTTGTTAAGTTTTAGAAATCAATATAGGCAATGCCATTGGTTGATTGCTTGGATATCCAAGGATGGCCTTAAACTCTTTAATCATAGGACATATCTCAAAGCCATTTATCTTAAATGTCCTAGAATTCACATTCCAAAAGGAAACCATGGCATGTAAAAAAGAATGGTCCAATTTAATATTTTGAAAACACTTCAAAGTATTGATTTTAGACCAAGATATTTGTTCTCAATGAATGGGTTTCATATTTTTAAATAAACCTTTTATTTTCTTCAAATTGAGTTCTGTCATTGTTGAAAATTAAAGGAAAATTAAAATTGTTAAAAGGAATTTTAATGTTGAAATTGAAAATTCGTGGAAAATTTTCTGACTTCTGTAAGGGGTCATAGCATGGAAAGAGGATTTATATAGGGTGATTGGCTATACCAAAGTTTACAAGGAATGGCTTGAGATCGAGATGTGCAAGGATAGGAAATCAACGATGAAATGGTTTTGAGTTGCCTCGTTGCCTTCGGTTTTGTGAATCAATGCTACTGTGGAATTTTGAATTGTGAGATGAAGGATCAATGATTGTACCTTAGCAATAATAATGATAATAACAACACAAAAAAAAAGTTGAAAGTCAAAAGTTACAGTAAAAGTGCAAATTATAATAATTATTATTATTATTACTACAAATATTATAATATTTTCTTACTGAGAAGGAGGTGGTGGATCATGATCAAATAAAAACCTGAAAAAGTCATCACCTGCTAGAGGAAGAGGCATACCATCTATCCCGAGTCCACCTGAAAAAGAAACACTTGAACCTTTATTACCCTGGAATTCAGATTTGTAACGGTCTTCATCCTAAGTAGACAAGGAATCTCATGGTCATCAGTTTGGGGCCCCCTAGAAGATAAAGCATCAGGATCCCTCATTCCCTGGAATCGAAAGTCTTGAAAGTCTTGCTCTGACTGATGATATAATTTTTCAAAATGGGCAACCTGTTGGCGACTAGCAACTAACTCCTCTTAAGGTTTTTGTTTTGTTCCTCAAGCATCCACTATGAGTCAAAAAGGAAAGGGTAAGAGCATACATAATCATGCATACATGTAGCATAAATTATCATGGAATAGGATAACCTACCAGATAACTCACATCAATGCCTTATGGATGAGATGACATCTCCAGTTGATAAGAATGAGCAAATGGAGGAGTAGCAGAGGAAGGTCTAAGCTCATGAACAAATGAGCTAGTAGCTTACAATAATCATTAAAACGGTCAAAACAAGTTAGGAAAGTAGTAATCGCAATGGCAAAATGGTGAAAATTTACTTGAGAGGTGCTAGCCCTAGGATGAGGGATGGACCCTCCTCCCTCTCCGTGATACTCCTCTTCATCACTATCCTCCTCTTCCTCGAGAATTTTCCGGATGCCAACAGGAGATACGTCAAAGTTCAAGAGCCCTACTTGAATAAACTGGGTATATGATGCACCCGGTAGATAGAGAAAGGTTTCAACATCATAACCATGCCAAGCTAGCCACCACGCATTCTCTGACATTGATATGATATTTAAAGTATACTCCAGGCAATTCATTAAGATCCTCCATCGCTCAGGACCAAGGAACCACTCATACACTCTCTCTCCTCGAGAAACCAGCCACTAGACACAGGGCCAGCAATGACTCGGCGGGTATGCTGAAAAGGAACTGCGACATTCATGGAAGAAGTCCAGTTTATTCGCTCTTTTGTGTTCCACCAAGCCAAATTGACCTACAAGATGACAGAAGGTAAGTGTGCTTTTTACATAAAATTTGAAGTATACTAACATTATTTTACCTGGCCCCAGGTTAAGCAACTCAAGAGATAGCGTTGGGTGTGCACATGGTGAGAGCCAGATACTACTACATAATCTGACAACCAAAAATTCAACCTTGGATACCTAACTCTCTCTTGGGAAATGCCAGGCACTATCACATGATTATGCTCATATGCCCATACCTGCAACAACAATGAAAATCAAATTCATACAAGTATAAGAATTGAATTAAGAATGGTGGAAGAAAAGTACCTCGACTACCACCATGAAACCAACGAAAGACTTCTTATTTCTACAAATCTTGTCTAGACCATGATAAAGACAAGCAAGGCTAGCATTACCCCAGCCATAAAGCAGTACCATACTCATATTAGTAAGGGCCCTCAACACCGGCAGATGGATGGCAGATTCAGTGTTGCACAAAATGGTCGACCCAAGCAAATACAGCAAAAATCCTCGAGCATATTGTTTGGTTGTTTCTCTATTAACTCGTCCATCATAGTTCATCCAATAACTCTGAATTGGCTTAATTTTTATCTTTAAAGGCCCTTTTAATGACGGTTCCATATTGATTAACTATTGAATTTCTTCATGTGTCAGAATATTATTGGTTAGAGGGACCGGAAGGCCATAGTACCGGATACCAGTTATGGCTGTATAATCGACTGGGCCAATGGTCATCTCTCCTACAGGTAGGTGAGAAGTATGGGTCGTGTCCATCCATCGCTTTGATAACGTTTGAACTATACTCCTATCTATCGGACACTCCTCAGATGATAATTGCAAAATGACACTTTCAAAATCACACTATTGGACAATCTATTTTACCTGAGAGGTGCTACGTCATACTATTGTCTGGTTTTATAGATACATCCTTCACCCCAGACAACACAGCGATCACGCTAACACGAAGCCAGGTAAGTCAACATGAGGTAAGTATGTCATCATACCATTACTACTAATTCATAGCCTAAAATTACTTGTTATATTCTATTTTAATATTTTCTAATCTTTAGTACTAATAAAAAAACTAATAATAATAAAATGAAATAAAATAATACATATTTGTGCTATTAAAATATTAAGTTGCAATGATACCTTAATTTTTTAGCTTGAATTGCTATGAAGCTGCATCCCAGCTTGTAGACTTACAGTACCATTTTCATATCGTTGAATAAATTCTATCAACTCAGCATTGGATCGAGGCCCTGATCTAGAAGCATGCATCCTTTCCATTTGCTGATCAACTCTCTGCTCAACTCTTTGCTTACTAAGAAAATATATAAATTTGTGAATGAATGTAAGTGTGCATGAGTATTGAAGAAATGAACCGTTTACATAGAAAAAGTGATAAGGAAAAAAACAAAAGAAAAAAGGGAAAAATATTACTTCCCATGAAAAAAAAAGAAAAAAGTCAATATCACTATGTGAGAGGGGATTTTCGACCCCACTCCCGGTGAAATGGTTCTTGTGACTTTGACACTGTTTAGGCTCGGGGCCTTAGAGAACACGAACCTAAGTCCGGAGAAAATGGAGTCGCCACCTGGACGGGCCGGGAAAAAAGAAAGGGGTGGATGACTCGATTCCTAAGGAATCCCCAACCCCTTAATGGGTTCGGAAAGTTGGGTAAGTGTGGGGAAGGTGAGAAATGGCCCAGCACCCCCCACAATGCCCGGTTCATTGGAACCGGCCTTCTTTACAGGTCTTAATATTATAAAATTCTTAAGTATAACAACATTATCCATATTACACACAATAATTAAAAGAAAGCATCATTATATTTAAATCAAAGCAATGTCCAAGCAAAACAAAACAAATAAATGGACACCCATCCGAAGATGGAAACATGTCCTTACATCCCATGCCTAAATAGGACACCCATTGGAAAGTAGAAACATGTCCTTTACATTGGTTCTAAAATAGAAAAGAAATTTAAATTACATGATATTTAACTAATGAGGTACCCAACAAGTGGAAACATACCTCTTACAACATTTGGAAATCTAAATAAATTGATAAAAGTAAATAACTATTCATCATAAATAAATCATTCATTAAAGGTGTTAAACATCAATAGAAAGTAAACATCCATCCGTGATAAATTAAATAAACCAAGCATTGAACTTAAATAAATTAAAGCATGTAAAATAAATCAAAGCATAATCAAATATAGAATTAAATAAGGCAAATAAAAAATCCAATTATAGCTACTGTTTCCATTTAGGGCTCTTTATTTCATGTGTTTAGGGTTTTGGATTTTGTGGAATTAGGCTACTGTGACTTTTAGAGAATTAAAATTGATTAAAGATTTATGTTTTAAAAGGTTGGTAAGACTCTTTAATTAACTAAACTAGGGTTTGTGATGTAAAATCATAAAACTAGAATTTGGACTCTTTAAAACAATTTTAATTTATGGTTTCAAGTTTACTGTGTGAAATTAAAATATTTGTGTTTTTATGGTTTTTAAAGTTTTAAGGGATTAGGGTTTAGAAAAAATTTAGGGTTTAAGGTTTTAAAGGGGTTAGGGTTTATTGTTTTAATTCTAAAGTTGAATTAGGGTTTAGTGTTCTAGAATTAGGGTTTAGTGTTCTTAGAATTAAGTTTTTACAAATTGCAAATCAATTGATAATTTTATGAAGTTTGTGAAAGTAAACCAAACGAATTAAAATTTTTATAAATAGAAAAGATGTTTTTAGGGCATTTTGAAAGAAACAGAGCTCAATTTTGGGTTTTGAAAATTTGGAAAGTAAATTTTAGTTTTGGGATTTTGAAGAAATAAAACTAATAGCTTTAAACTTTTGGAAAAATAAAGCCACGATTTAAGGTTTTTAACTTTAGAAAAGATGAATTGAGGTTATTAGACTTTTAAATTAAAAGAAACAATTGTATGATATAGCTACTGTGACAAAATAAAAGAAATTAAGAATTCAAACCTTATTTTGTAAGTTTCACCAAAAATTGCTTCTTGGCTGAACAATCAAAGACAAGCCTTTTTTCCTTTGAATTTCTTGAATTGTTCTTCTACTCTCTCAAAAATCAGCTTGGTTCAAGGTTTTCCTTCACAGTCTCAGTCTCCACTTTTGCTCCAAGTTTCTGTCCAATTTCTTCCTCCTTTCCTCCTTGATTTTTTGTGTTGTAATTGTACTTATTTATAGAAGAATTCTTGATTAATTCTAGTTGCTCACGGCATACATTATCCATTAAGAAAAAGGAAACCGAAACCTAATTGCATTAGCTTTCGGAAAATTTGCGTCGAAAAAATTTCGCTGGCGAAAAAAAACTGCTGCGGAAAAATGGGCCCGCAGGCAACTCCTGCGGGGGAAATGGCCAAGCCATTTCGCCCGCAGGCAACTTCTGCGGGTGAAATGGCCACGGGCCCGAGCTGACATTCGGCAAAGATTTTTTCGTTGCCGATTTTTTCGTCATCGATTTTTTTATTTTATTTTTACTTGTTTATTTTTATTTTTTATTGATAAAAATAGATAATAAAGAAAATTATTTAATTAAGATAACAAAATTTATTTTGGACCAATTAAAATATATTAGACAACACAAAAATTATTTTGGACTAATTAAATATATTGGACCGGATCGGGTAAAAAATTAAGGGTCTACAGTTTGCCCCCTGCTTGAACGATCTGAGACTTTAGTAAAAGAGAGTGAAAAGCAATAAGACTTAATTTTTGAGTAGGTTGAGGTTTTGCGTTCTGGACCCGAGAGATTTGGACACTTGATCCTAAACTAGACTTGGATACTCGATTCTATCTGGATTTGGATACTCGATCCTAAACTAGATTCGGATAGTCAATCCTAATTGGATTTGGATACTCGATCCTAAATTGAATTTGGATACTCGATCCTAAATTGGATTGGGATACTCGATCCTAACTGGACTTGGATACTCAATCCTAAATAAGATTTGGATACTCGATCCTAAACTGGATTGGGATACTCGATCCTAAATTGGATTTGGATACTCGATCCTAAACTGGATTTGGATACTCGATCCTAAATTGGATTGGGATACTCGATCCTAAATTAGATTGGGATAATCGATCCTAAACTGGATTTGGATACTCGATCCTAAGTTGGATTCGGATACTCGACCCTAAACTGGGTACTTTGACTTGAGATTTGAATTGATTTTGATTTAATTTGGGTACTTGGACCCGAGATTGGGTACTTGGACCTGAGCTTGAATTTGATTTGGGTACTTGGACCTGAAAATGGGTGCTTGGACTCTAAAATGGGTACTTGGACCCGAGCTTGGATACTTGGACCCGAGAATGGGTGCTTGGACCCGAGATTGAGTTTGACTGACCTTTTATCATTTAAGAAGTCTGATTGCTCCCATTATTCTATGCATTGTGGTTTTTTGCCCACAAAATGGATCTTCATCCTTTGAGATCGGGTCTTCATCCTTGAAAATGGATCTTCATCGTTTGAGCTGGATCTTCATTCTTGGCATCGGGTCTTTACCCTTGAAAAATGGATCTGCATCCTTGGAGATTGGGTCTTCACCCTTGAAAATGGATCTTCATCCTTTGAGATCGGGTCTTCACCCTTGAAAATGGATCTTCATCCTTTGAGATCGGGTCTTCACCCTTGCAAATGGATCTTCATCCTTTGAGATCGGGTCTTCACTCTTGAAAATGGATCTTTATCCTTTGAGATCGGGTCTTCACCCTTGAAAATGGTTCTTCATCCTTTGAGATTGGGTCTTCACCCTTGAAAATGGATCTTCATCATTTGGAGATCGGGTCTTTACCCTTGAAACATGGATCTTTATCCCTTGAACGTCGGGTCTTTACCCTGGCTTCAGCTCTTTTAGCTGGATTGATCTTTTGTCTTTTGCATCTTCATTCTTTTGAGAATTCTAATTTTCTTTTTTTTTAGTCTATTCTTTTTTGTTCTTCCTTTGCACTTTTGCAAAAAATTCAGCCCTTTTTAGCTAGCCTTCATATCCTCTCCTTTTCCCCCTGCGTGGCGAGATATTTACAAGTGAGTTTGAAAATGTTTTATATATAAACTCAAAATTAAAAAGGAGAAACTTTGCCCCCTGTGTAGGCTCAAACCCATGATTTTTCTATGCGGGCTCTGATTGATGTTTTTTCCATCTAGTTCGTTGCACAAGCACGTATTTCTTCTTTTGCAAAATGATTAGAGCTTCCACAAGCAAATAGGCTTTCCGTGCCCTTTTGATTCAATATCTTCTTTTAATTCTTTAGTTCACAAGGTATTTGCTGTTCACTTTAAAAAGGAATAGACAATACAAGACAAGAAAGTGTGATGTGATATGCTCATGTATGCATGATATGCATGATAAAACTCACAGCAGTTTCATTGACTCACAGACCGAGGTGATCATCAGAAGTGTTCTCATTGGTTCCTTTTTGACGCTTGTTCAAGTCTTGCATTGGAATGATCGAAAGCTTTGCATTTGTTGCTTTTATCTTTTAGATGTTGAAAACATGAGTGGTGGAGACCCTAAGCAACAGAGTTAGGGATGCATCCATTTCAAACTATATTTTAGCATGCTGGTTGGTAGTTTCTTCATAACTTTGCCAATAATCATTTCCTTTGCCCAATATGTCCTTTGGAGATTCGACGGTTCAACATGCTCCCCTTAGCTTGAAGGCTTTATATGACAAAACTTTTTTTTTGAATTTTAATTTTGAAATCAAATGTTGGCATTGCCAAACCTCAGGACTTGATTTTTCAAATTAACATATTTATAACATGACAACCCTAGTTACCGTACTAAACTCGGGAATTATTTCTATTTAAGCAAGAACTGTTGCACTTCAGATAGGCACATACACATTACTTGGTCAAAGGTCTCATTTGAGTTTAAATATTGTCTATCTCATATGCATGCTTATCCAAACTATCTCCACTAATAGACTCTACCTACCTAGAGAGATCAACAGGTCTTTGATAGGCTTGAAATGGGGTCTATGAGGGACATGGGTTAAATGAAGGCCATTTTGAGATAAGAGCTGATGTGACACAATGGACAAACCCTCACAATACAATTTCTTGTTTGAAATTTAGGCAATTGGGAGTAATCTTTCTAGACTCTAAATTCCTTCTATCTTCTTGGCATTAATCTGGATCTTGATTAGGACAGTCTTTGCCCTTGCAAAAAGTTTAAGATCCAAATTTGCTTCTTTTCTTCTTTTCCCTTTTCTTTCCACTTTATTTTATCATTTTGTCCTTCTTTCTTGTAGGACTATCGAGTAAAGAACTTTCATGAACTAAATAGTCTTTCTACTTTTTCATTGATTTTCATCGAATCTTTGGTTGGGTTGGACCAATTCAAGTCAAACCGTCCTTATAAACTAAATGGAAGCCTTTTGTTGTCTTAGGTAAAAGAGAACTCAGTTGGCTTTTTGAACCTTTTTGGGTTTTCTTTTCTTTTTTCTTTTCTTTTTTTCTCTTCTTTTTTCCTTTTCTTTTCTTTTGTCTTTTTTGGTTTATTTTCTTCTTTTTCTTTTTTTTTTGGTTCTAGCTCTAAAAAAGTTGTTTGTACCAACTTGGGCTTCCAATAATGGATAAGTGGAGTAACATAAATCTTCTTTAATAGGGATAAATCATTTGTTACTCTAATGATGATGTTTTGATATATTAGAGATATTAAGGGAACTTCAACTACCCTTATGGTCTTGAAAACTTTAACTACCCTTATGGTCTTGAAAACATCAACTATCTTCATGGTCTTGAGAACTTCAACTATCTTTATGATCTTGACCAATCATTGCTTTCTTTGATCTTCTTGCCTCTTTATCTTAGTGATCATAAGACTTGTCAAAAGTATCACAACAGCTCAGGGTAGATTATTGGGATTTTTTAAGCCAATGAAAAGAAAGCTAAAATTTTATGAAGGCTCAAAGGGACAACTAGGGATTAATATTTAATAGGGTGGATACTAGTTATTGGCTTGACAAACAATGCCTAGATCATCTCTCCCTTAAATAAGTAGAGTTCAATTTCGCCTCAAAAATTTGTCAAAGCATGTTCTAAGACTGACTAGGACCTAGACAAAGGTAATTATACAGGAGCCCTCTCTAAGTAAGCATACACAACTCAATGCTATAGAACGATTCCCTCATATAGTAAAGTCATTCAAGTCATGATGCCTAGACGCATTAATTTATAAACATCAAGCTAAATTCCTCAACGGTTAAGCACCAAAATGAACAAAGGCCAACAAGATTTTGACGAAAGTAATTGATACGAACCAGCCACGAGATAAGGATCCATTGGTGCTTCCAAATGGGCCATTGACTAGGTGCAGAGCTAAGAAGTTTGGAGCAGCTATGGGATTGCATATTCAAGATCAAATTTCAAAGGAAGTGACTGAAATGGCAATGGAAAAGTGCATAATATAGCTTGAAGAAGGCACACCAAAGCTGATTATGATGCTTAGTGTGAATATGGAAGCTAAAGGCTAGCTACAGAAGTCCAACGTGCAAGAAAGGTCCATGGGGGTTCATATACAGCCTTGAGAAGTAATTTAAGGCCCATGGACAGCCCAAATAGTGTGGGGCGTGTTCTTATTTTAAAGGGTTTTAGTTTGGCCCTTTTTTTATACTTTATATTTTCCTTAGTGGGTTAGGATGTGTGGTTTCCTATTTAGTTATTTCAGAATATTAATTTGTTTCCATACTTTATATTTTCCTTAATGGGTTAGGATTTTGACTTTGTAGCTTTCCTTTTCCCATTAGAATTAGGGTTTCGGATTTATGTGTGCCTTTTAGTATAAATAGGGCCTTATTTTTTTCTTGTAAGGACACTTTATGACAAATTATATTCTCAATTTTCTTATTGAAAATTTCGGCCATCATAGAACAGGAGTGGATTCTCTTTTTCTTTTGATTGCATCAAGAATTAGATTTACTTATCAATTTTGATTGTGGCATTCTTCTAATTCGAGCTTCCTAAATCCTTCCGTTATAAGTGTTCGTGCTTTGCTAAGCAATTGGGTGCTTTAGAAGGTGGTTTTTCCTTCGTTCTTGGTTTTTCTTCTATCAATCATGCGTTGGCGTTTGAGGCCTTCATTGCCATAGGGTTCCGCATCAGTAATTTATTCAAGCAACTTTAGATTTGAAAAACAAGATTGTCCTAATTTGTCAATTTCTTTTCCCTTCACATCTTCAGTATTTCCATCTTGAAAGGATGATAAAACAAAATCTTCTTCCAATCCTTTTCCCACCATGAAGGTTGTCGGTGGAGGTACTCTTCCAAACTTAGGCAAAGGGTTGTTCTTGGTATTGGGCTTATCCGCCTCAGGTAGCTTACCACTGTCTATTAAATCTTGGATCTCATGCCTTAGACGAGCACATTTATCTGTTTCATGCCCTCGCATTTGATGAAATTGACAAAAGGCCTCAGCATTGAAGTTTGGTGGCAGTGGATAATGTAACGGTCGAGGAGCTAATGGTTGTAACAACCCTTTCTTTTGCAGCATGCTAAAAATCCAAGATAGAGGTTTCCCAAATTTTGAGAATTGTCTTTTATTTCCTTGACCGGTTACATTAACATCAACTTCTTTTTGCGTGCTTTGATTGCTAGGCTAGTAATTCCCTTTCTTATTCCTTCTTATTGAAAAGCAATTCTTCTCCCTTTCCCATTCTTCAATTTGTAGACCAGCTTGGAGAAGATCTTTGAAATCTCTTATAAGGGTGTGAGACATCCTTTCACATAGATTGGGCAGGACACCTCTCACAATCATCATTATTTTATCAGATTCATTGGGCTTCTTCTTGAGCAAAGCAACCTTATTTCTCCACCTTTTCACATAGTCCACAAAATTTTCATTTGGCCTTTGCCTAATGGACTCAACTTCCATTAAGGTAACATCCAGCTCGACATTGTACCCATATTGTTGAATGAAAGCCTTGTACAACATGTCCCAATCTTTTTGTGTACCTTCCTCTAAGGTGTTAAACCAATTTTTGACAGCAGGGTCTAATGAGAGCATAAAGTACCTTAGAGTTTGAGCCTTGGTAGCTCGGGCAGACTGCATAGCAGTGATATACTGCTTCACATGGAGATGAGAATTTCCGGTTACATCGTACTTCACAAAAGATGGCATGTTGAACTTGTACGAAACTTCTTCATCTAGCTCAAATAATTTGTCAACTTCGGACATTTCTTCGATTTTCAATTTCTTCTCAAATTTCTTTTCTAAATCAGCAATCATCTTTTCAATATCAGAAGTCTCGGTCTTTTCAATAGTTGCCTTCTCAACAACCTTCGGCTCCTTTTTGTCTTGAGGATCTTGGTAGTATTGAGCCTAATCATCATCATCAATGATCACCTTATCATCATCAAAAGCTACTTCATCAATTTTAGCCTTCCCCTTGACTTTCTTGGTGCTAGCAGATGCTTCGGCATTGTTTCCTAAAATTGCAGCTAGTTGGTTCTTCATGGTCTCAGCTAGGGCCTCTTTTATTTCTTCCATCTTGACATTGAGGGCATCATCCACCAATCTTTGAATTTGTTCGGGATCCATTATTTTTGGTGAGCAAGTGATTGAGTCGTTGCTCGATACTTCATCTCCGGCGTAGGTCGGATTGTTGTAAGCTTTTGAACTTTCGTAATCCAGGGCTGTGAGCCAGAGAGGATCAATGATATGAGATGCAAATGTATGCATGTATGCACGAACAATAGACAAACAAGGACAAATAGGACGTTCCTTCCAACCTTATAACATCCACACACGAATGGCGAGTCTCTTTTCCTAGGTATATGGTTAACAAAATACCAACATGGGGTATCTTGTTTTCGAATATTTCCCTCGAACATTTCAACCAATAGTTGTATTTTCGCAAATGGAAATCCATTCATAATAATTCCCATTAATTAGGTTTTAATCCATTCAACCAACTAAAGTAGATTTTATGCTATATTGGATTAAAACTAAATTAAGAGGTTTATTATAGATAGATTTCTCACTTGAAAAAGGTAACTAATGATTCATGCCAAAAACAAGCCCATGGTTAATTTATTCTTAGTATAAACTAGGTCCACAATTGATTTTCGGTATTTCATAATTGACCTAAATATTTTTGCAAGCTCTTTATAAGAAAAGGTTGGATAAAAACAATTTTGTTTCTAAGCCCATTGTAAAAAGATCTTAGAAAAAAATGGATTTTGGGCTTAGTATTTGGGCCATAAGCCAAAAGAATTTTTGATTTATTTTTAGAAAAGTTTTATGTCCAAAGACCATCTTGAAAAGTTTTGAAAATAGCTTTGGTCATTTGGACTTTAAAGAAAAAATTATTTTGAGCTTACAATATACTTAGGTCATATTAGAAAAAGAACAAACCAAATAAGCCATGATTTAAGCCAAGATAAATTAACCATAGTCAAACAATATGCATTTGGGGTACAACCTAAGGAAAGTAACTAGGCCTATTACATGAGCTTTAGTCTTTGGGTTAAAAGGCTTAGGTTCCCATAGCAAGTATATACCAAATGGTACGAGGCTATGAGTGGTTATGCCATGCTCGATCTCCATACCTTGAGTGAAAGTATGATATCCCTTACATAACACAACACGGGTAACACTGGCGTCCTAACTCACGCACACAATGCAATCTAATATGATGCAATGGTTAATATCATTATAAGAAAGAATAAAATAATATGAAGACCAATGGAATCAACTTCTCTTATCCCCAGTGGAGTCGTCATTGTGAGCGGGGATTTTCACCCCCACTCCCGGTGGAATGGTTATTGCAACTTCGGCACTGTTTAGGCTCGGGGCCTTAGAGAACACGGACCTAAGTCCGAAGAAAATGGAGTCGCCACCCAGACGGGCCGGGAAAAAAGAAAGGGGTGGATGACTCGATTCCTAAGGAATTCCCAACCCCTTAATGGGTTTGAAAAGTTGGGTATGTGTGGGGAAGGTGAGAAATGGCCCAGCACCCCCACAACGCCCGGTTCATTGGAACCGGCCTCCTTTAAAGGTCCTAATATTATAAAATTCTTAAGTATAACAATATCATCCATATTACACACAATAATTAAAAGAAAGCATCATTATATTAAAATCAAAGCAATGTTCAAGCAAAACAAAACAAATAAATGGACATCCATCCGAAGATGGAAACATGTCCTTACATCCCATGCCTAAATAGGACACCCACTGGAAAGTAGAAACATGTCCTTTACATTGGTTCTAAAATAGAAAAGTAATTTAAATTACATGATATTTAACTAATGAGGTACCCAACAAGTGGAAACATACCTCTTACAACATTTGGAAATCTAAATAAATTGATAAAAGTAAATAACCATTCATCATAAATAAATCATTCATTAAAGGTGTTAAACATCAATAGAAAGTAAACATCCATTCATGATAAATTAAATAAACCAAGCATTGAACTTAAATAAATTAAAGCATGTAAAATAAATCAAAGCATAATCAAATATAGAATTAAATAAGGCAAATAAAAAATCCAATTATAGCTACTGTTTCCATTTAGGGCTCTTTATTTCATGTGCTTAGGGTTTTGGATTTTGTGGAATTAGGCTACTATGACTTTAAGAGAATTAAAATAGATTAAAGATTTATGTTTTAAAAGGTTGGTAAGATTCTTTAATTAACCAAACTAGGGTTTGTGATGTAAAATCATGAAACTAGAATTTGGACTCTTTAAAACACTTTTAATTTATGGTTTCAAGTTTACTGTGTGAAATTAAAATATTTGTGTTTTTATGATTTTTAATGTTTTAAAGGATTAAGGTTTAGAAAAAATTTAGGGTTTAAGGTTTTAAAGGGGTTAGGCTTTATTGTTTTAATTCTAAAGTTGGATTAGGGTTTAGTGTTCTAGAATTAGGGTTTAGTGTTCTTAGAATTAAGTTTTTAGAATTTGTAAATCAATTGATAATTTTATGAAGTTTGTGAAAGTAAACCAAATGAATTAAAGTTTGTGTAAATAGAAAAGATGTTTTTAGGGCATTTTGAAAGAAACAGAGCTCAATTTTGGGTTTTGAAAATTTGGAAAGTAAATTTTAGTTTTGGGATTTTGAAGAAATAAAATTAATAGCTTTAAACTTTTGGAAAAATAAAGCCACGATTTAAGGTATTTAACTTTAGAAAAGATGAACTGAGGTTATTAGATTTTTAAATTAAAAGAAACAATTGTATGATATAGCTACTGTGACAAAATAAAAGAAATTAAGAATTCAAACCTTATTTTGTAAGTTTCACCAAAAATTGCTTCTTGGATGAACAAGGTTAAAGACAAGCCTTTTTGCCTTTGAATTGCTTGAATTGTTCTTCTGCTCTCTCAAAAAATCAGCTTGGTTCAAGGTTTTCCTTCACAGTCTCGGTCTCCACTTTTGCTCCAAGTTTCTGTCCAATTTCTTCCTTCTTTCCTCCTTGATTTTTTGTGTTCTAATTGTATTTATTTATAGAAGAATTCTTGATTAATTCTAGTTTCTCACAGCATACATTATTCATTAAGAAAAGGAAACCAAAACCTAATTGCATTAGGTTTCGAAAAATTTGCGTCGAAAAAATTTCGTTGGCGAAAAAAAACTGCTCTGGCAAAAAAGCTGCAGCAGCTTGGTGCGGCAGCGCCGGCAAAACGGGCCAGCAGGCCATTTGGCCCGCAGGCAACTCCTGTAGGGGAAATGGCTTGGGCCATTTCGCCCGTAGGCAACTTCTGCGGGTGAAATGCCCACGGGCCCGCGCTGACTTTCGGCGATGATTTTTTCGTCACCGATTTTTCCGTTGCCAATTTTTTTATTTTTATTTTTACTTGTTTGTTTTTATTTTTTATTAATAAAAATTAGATAATAAAGAAAAAATTATTTAATTAAGATAACAAAAATTATTTTGGACCAATTAAAATATATTAGACAACACAAAAATTATTTTGGACTAATTAAAATATATTGGACCGGACCGGGTCAAAAATTAAGGGTTTACACACTGTTGATAAATAGTAAATGAATAGTAAGTAAATAGTGAATAAATATTGAATATATAGTAAATTTAATTATTTAAATATTTACGTACATAAAAATATTTTTGTACTTTTAAAATATTTTTCTACGCAGGGAGCAAAATGATATAGGTATGGTAAAAAATAGCTATATTTTTTGCCGCTAAATTTTTTACAAATTTCTTTAATATCATACTGACTACAATCATTTTTTGCAGAAAATCCAAATTATTTTTGAATTCAAAACTCATCCCAAGTGCAGAACTTAAATTATTTTTTAGTCCAAAAAACTCACCTCGGGTCCAGAATCCAAATTATTTTCTAATTAAAAACTCACCTTGGATCCCAAAACCCAAATTATTTTTGAGTCCGGAACTTACCTCGAGTCTAGAATCCAAATTATTTTTGAGTCTAAAACTCACATCTGGTCTAGAACTCAAATTATTTTTTGAGTCCAAAACTCAAACTAACCTTGGGTACAGAGTCCGGTCTGGCTCTAAACCCAGTAAAAAATTACATTACTTTTCATTGTCTTTTGCTATAGTCTCAGATCGCTCAAACAGGGGATAAACTATAGACCCTTAATTTTTGATCCAGTCCAGTCCAAGAATTTTAAAATAGTTTGAAATAATTTTTGTGCTATATTTTATTTATTTTAATATTTAATATTTAATATCTATCTTATTATTTACTTTATTTATTTATAAATATTTAATATTTAATATTTATTTTAATATAATATTTATTTTACTTTTCAATTATTTATTTATTTATTAATATATATATAAATAATAAATAATAAAATAATAAAAAATCGACGACAAAAGTCGCTAGCGACGAATTGGCCATGGGCCAATTTGCCGCAGGCAAAACTTGCGGCGAAATTTTCCCCACGTGCAATTTTGCCTGCACCCAGCCTGATCCTCGCGCATCTCTTCCAGCTCCAGTCTTGCTCGGGCTCACTTGCAGTTTTTGCCAAAACCTTATTTTACTCAATTTTGATTTTATTTCCTAGACAATTTTATTTCCTAAAATAATTAGTATTAGGTTTTTATTTTTTTATAAATGCCACATTAAAAACACACAAAAAGGAGGAAGGATTGGATTTCGGCCAGGAGAAGAGATTGGTTCAAGAATTATTCTAACTTTTTAGCAACTGATTCAAGGACTAGAGAAAACAAGCAACAATAAAGCAATAAGAAGTGATCAAGGTAGCAAGCAATCTTCTGCCTTGGTGTTAAGCTCGACCAAAAATTTTGCCAAGAACTTTTGGTGGAGCCTTCAAACACAGGTATGTGTATTTAAATTTTGATTGTTAAAATTAACTCTCATCCAGTAGCAATTGATACATCAAAATTGATACTCGCAATTGGATAGTGGTTTTTAAATTTTTTCACAGTAGTCAACTTAAAAGCTTTAATCTATTTAATTCAAACCCTAATCACTCTTTAAAACCTAAATCTCAAATTCTGCTTTCCTAAAAAAACTCAAATTCCATTCCCTTAAAATAAAAAAAAAACCTTAATTTGTTCTTTTTATACTCAATTATTACAGTAGCTTAAGCTTTTATAAAATAATAATAATAATAATTACATTTTTTTTAAATTATCACAGTAGCCTATTCTTTTCAAATACTTATCTTTTAAATCCTATTTTATACAACTTCCAAAACCCTAAATCCAAGACATCCATTTTTTAGATTTAAACCATAATTTATTTCAAACCTAATCTTTGATTCAAACATCCAATAGCCATATTATTTCTTTTATATTTTATATTTCTCAATTGACTAATCCAGTAATTAAAAAACCCTAATTATTAAACATAAAACCCATGAAATCCTAATTTTATTCAAGAAACCCTAATTGATGCCTAAATTTATATACTTACTGCTTTATTTAAGTTAGATGATGTTTATTATATATTTTAATTGATATTTCATATCCTTGATGAATGATTTACTTATGATGAATGGTTGGTTATTTTAATTGATTTGCTTTGGATGCAAAACATTGTAAGAGGTATGTTTCCATATTTTGGGTACCTCATGTATTAAGCATCATGTAATTTAATTTATGTTCTAGTTTTGGAATTAATATAAAGGACACGTTTCTGCCTTTTTGGTGGGTGTCCTATTTAGTTTTAGACATTGGACAATTGTAAAGGCATATTTCCATACATGGGTGGGTGCCTATTTGTTTGTTTTGTTTGGACATTATTGTGATTTTAATAAAGTATTTGTTTATTCTTATGATTGCATGTACTATGGACAATATCATTATATTTAAGAATTCTATAATATTAAGACCTAAAAAGGAGGCCGGTTCTAATGAACTAGGCATTGTGGGGGTGCTGGGCCATTTCTCACCTTTCTCACATGTACCCAACTTTTCAAACCCTTTAGGGGGTTGGGGATTCCTTAGGAATCGAGTCATCCACCCCTTTCTTTTTCCTGGTCTGTTCGGGTGGCGACTCTATTTTCTCTGGGTTTAGGCTCATGTTCTCTAAAGGCCCCGAGCCTAACAGTGTCGAAAGTCGCAAGAACCATTCCACCGAGAGTGGGGCGAAAATCCCTGCTCACAGTATTATGAGCGTGGATTTTCGCCTCCACTCCCGGTGGAATGGTTCTTGCGACTCTGGCACTGTTTAGGCTCGGGGCCCTAGAGAACACGAACCTAGGTCCGGAGAAAATGGAGTCGCCACTCGGACGGGCAGGAAAAAAGAAAGGGGTGGATGACTCGATTCCTAAGGAATCCCCAACCCCTAAATGGGTTCGAAAAGTTGGGTACATGTGGGGAAGGTGAGAAATGGCCCAGCACCCCCACAACGCCTGGTTTATTAGAACCGGCCTCCTTTACAGGTCTTAATATTATAAAATTCTTAAATATAACAACATTATCCATATTACACACAATAATTAAAATAAAGCATCGATATATTAAAAATCAAAATAATGTCCAAACAAAGCAAATAAATGGACACCCATCCGAGGATAGAAACATGTTCTTACATCCCATGCCTAAATAGGACACCAACCGAAAGGTAGAAACATGGCCTTTACATTGGTTCTAAACTAGAAAAGCAATTTAAATTATATGATATTTAACTAATGAGGTACCCACCAAGTGGAAACATACCTCTTACAACATTTGGAAATCTAAATAAATCGATAAAAGTAAATAACCATTCATAATAAATAAATCATTCATCAAAGATATCAATCAAAATATAAAATGAACATTTATCCATGATAAACTAAGTAAATCAAGCATTGAACTTAAATAAATCAATAAAGCATTGAAAATAAATTAAAGCATATAATAGACTACATAATTAAATATAAAATTGAATAAGGCAAATAAAGATTCAAATTAGGGCTACTGTTTCTATTTAAGTTTCTTTATTTAATATGTTTAGGGTTTTGGGAATTCATGGGTTTAAACTACTGTGAATTTTAAAAGAATTGAGATGGAGCCAGGTTTTAGAATTTAATAGGTTGATAAAGTTATTTGATTAACCAAATTAGTATTTGAGTGGTAAAATCATGAAATTAGGGTTTGAACACTTTAAAACACTTAGATTTATGATTTACGGTTACTGGATCATTATTTTTGAGCTTTACTGTGTAGAATTAGATTTATATGGTTTTAAGGTTTTAAAAATTAGGTTTAGAAAAATTAGGGTTTAGGTTAGCTAATTTAGGGTTTACTGTTTTGTTCTAAAGTTGAAATAGTGTTTTAGAATTTTAGAATTAGGGTTTTGGAGAATGCATTAGGTTTTAGGATTTGAAAAAATAATTGATAATTTTATGAAACTTTATGAAAATAAACAAAACATTTTAAGGTTTATAGAAACAGAAAAAGATATTTTTTAGGATTTTTGGAAAGAAACAAATTCAATTTATGGTTTTGAAGAATTGGAAGGCAAATTAGGGTTTTGTGATTTTGAAGAAACAAAAATAACTTTTTTAAGATTTTTGGAAAACAAATAAATGAATTAAGGTTTTTAAACTTTAGAAAAGGTAAATTGAGGTTCTAGGGTTTTTGATTTTGAAGAAACAGAAACAATTATTTTTAATCGATAGTGATGAAGCTACTGTGAATTCATGAAACAAATAAAGAAATTCATACCTTCATATGGCCCAATAAAACATGGACTCAATTTTCCTTTCATTCCAAATCTCAACACCTTCTTCCATGGGGACACTTTTAAAAACACCTTGTCACCTACATTATATCTTATATCTTTTCTTTTCAAATCTGTATAGGATTTATGTCTGTCTGAAGCTATTTTTAATAGATCCCGAATTATTTACACTTTCTCTTCTATTTCTTTAATCAATTCAGGACCTACTATCTTCTTTTCTCCAACTCCATCCCAATATAGAGGTGTTCTACACTTCCTTCCATATAGAACTTCATATGGTGCCATACCAGTACTATATTGATAGCTATTATTATATGAAAACTCAATCAAAGGCAAGTGTTTATCCCAACTGTCAACAAAATCAATAACACAACTTCTCAGCATATCCTTCAATACTAATATCACCCTTTCAGACTGTCCATTGGTTTGGGGATGGAATGCAGTGCTGAAATATAATTGAGTACCCAATGCATCTTACAAACTCTTCCAAAATCTTGAGCTAAATCTAGGATCTCGATCTAACACCAATGAAATTGGAACCCCATATAGCTTCACAATCTCATTGACAAAAATTTCTGCTAATTTGTCAAGGGAAGAATCCATCCTCACATGTAAGAAATGAGCTGACTTCATCATTCTATACATATCTACCTAGATTGCATCATGCTTTCTTTGAGTTAGAGGTAATCCAGTAATAAAATCCATAGTTACTCTATCCCATTTCCATTCAGGCACCGATAATGGTTGCAATAATCTTGAAGGAACTTGATGTTCACCTTTATCCTCTCACAAGTGAGATAGTTGGATACAAATTCTGCTATATCCTTTTTCATACCCTTCCACCAGTAATGTTGTTTTAAATCTTGGTACATTTTAGTCCTCCAGGGTGTATAACATAAGGCAATTGATTTGCCTCTTCTAAAATCTTTTTCTTTAATTTTGTATCTTCAGGTACACACAATCGTGTTCTATACCTCAAACTACCATCATTTCCAATTTGAAAATCTCTACTCTCCCCCTTTTGACAATCTTGCATTATTTTCTGAATCTTCACTTCTACCTTTGTGCTTCTTTAATTTGTTCTAAAAGTAACGGCTTAAATTACAACTATGCCACAAGTGCATCATCATCATCAATTTTACATCTAGCATGTAAAGCTTTCAATTCAACTAACAACATAAAAGAATAGGCAGTCAACCTTGCCATAGACTTCTAACTCAAGGCATCTGCAACTACATTAGCCTTGCTTGGATGGTAATCAATCAAACAATCATAATCATTGATCAACTCCAACCATCGCCTTTTCTGAAGATTCAACTCTTTTTCAACTCCCAAATACTTTAAACCTTTATGATGTGTATAGATAAAACATTTCTCCCCATATAGATAATGTCGCCAAATCTTTATGCAAACACTATAGCTACTAACTCTAGATCATGAGTCGGGTAGTTCAACTCGTGTGGTTTCAATTGTCTAAAAGCATAAGCAATGACTCTACTTTCTTGCATTAACACATATCCCAAACCATTATGTGAAGCATCACTATATATCACTTATGGTTTGCTTTCTACAGGTAGAGTAAGAATAGGAGCTTGTGTCAACTTATCTTTTAATTGTTTAAAATTCATTTTGCATTTGTCTATCCATACAAATTTCACCTCTTTTCGAAGTAATTTGGTAAATGGCATGGCTATCATAGAAAATCCCTTTACAAATCGATGGTAATAACCTACTAATCCTTGAAAACTCCTCACTTCTATAACATTTTTAGGTGGACTCTAATTCAAGATCACTTCAATTTTACTTGGGTCTACTCTAATCCCTTATGCTGAAACAACAGGCCCAAGAAAAGTTACTTGATCTAACCAAAATTCAAACTTAGATAATTTTGCAAACAATTGATTTTCCCTTAATTTTTGCAATACAATATGTAAGTGTCTATCATGATCTTCCTTATAATGCAAATATACCAAAATATCATCAATAAACACCACTACAAAATGATCCAAGTAAGGTTAAAAAATTCAATTCATTAGATCCATGAAAACTGCTGGTGCATTTGCCAACCCAAAAGGTATCACAAGAAATTCCCAGTGTCCATACCTCATATGAAAAGAAGTCTTGGGTACATCTACCTCTTTCACTCTCAACTGATGATACCGTAATCTCAAATCAATTTTATAAAACACAGATGCTCCCTTCAGTTGATCAAAGAGATCATTAATATGAGGTAATGGATATTTATTCTTAATGGTCATATTCAACTGTCGATAATCAACACATAATCTTAAGGTACAATCCTTCTTTTTAACAAACAATACGGGTGCTCCCCATGGTGAAACAATAAGGTGTATAAATCCTTTATCTAATAATTCTTGTAATTGTATCTTTAACTCCTTTAACTCTACCGATTCTATTTGATAAGGTGTTATAGATATAAGAGTGATACCCAAAATCACATCAATACCAAATTCCACCTCTCTCACCGGAGGAGCTCATCTGGGAATACATCTAAAAATTCAGTGACTATAGGAATACTATCAAGCTTAGACTTCTCTGCTCTAGTATCCACTACATGTACTAAATAGGACTCACATCCCTTCCTTATCATCCTTCGAGCAACCAATGCAGAAACAAAAAACAATAAGAGGTGTATTGGCTCACCTCTTACCACCACTTCTTTCCCCTCAAGTGTTCTTAAAATAACACTTTTCTTCTGACAGTCAACTACAACTCTATGCCTCGACAACCAGTCCATACCTAAGATAAGATCATACTCTCTAAAAGTCATCTTAATCAAATCACCAAGAAATTCTTCTTCTTGTAACATAATCGGACTATCTCGGTAAACTCTACAAGCTACCACACTATGCCCTAAGGGATTAGTCACTAATATATCAAATCCCAAAGATTCATAATGCACATCACGAAAAAATTGATACACTAATATATGAATGAATAGATCCATGATATACCAATGTACGTATAGAGGTATCGGATAAAGAAAATGTACCAGCTATGACATCTAAAGCATTCAGCTTCTTCTGCATCACATAAACTCTATGAACATCTATAGTCTCTTCTGACCTGCTTAGAGATGTAGAATCCCCTCTTTAACTAGCTCCAAATCTACCACCTCTATTACCACCTCGATTTCCCCTACCTCCTCTATAGCTCTGTCTAAATCCTGTTGTATCAAATGATCTCTCATTTATTGGCTCTAGACAATCTCTAACAAAATGACCCAAAGATCCACACCTAAAACAGCCTCTAAAATCAACTCCCCAACAAACCCCCTTATGCATTTGACCACACTGCGTACAAATAGGTGGAGGAGATCTATGTGTAACTGGGATCAGAGTACTAACCACTGAAACAACAGGTCCCTGTCTCTGCCTCTGCCGCTAAAATTCTCTACCAAATTGCCCCTAGCCTCTACCAGACCTTTGTGAAAAACTCCCTTGGCACCTCTTTTGATGAAGACCTTGCCTCTAATTGAGGTCTTTTGTCTCTATTCTCTATTCTGGATGCTGTTGTAATTCTCTGAGCCTTCTGCACATTTCTAGTAGCAGACATCGATCAGGAGAAATTCTCATAATGATTACAAGCCACCTGGCACATAATCGATGGCCTCGGACCCTCCTCAAACCTTCGATAACATCAATCTCATCTATCACAATCCATCATGCATACTTGCTTAACCAGATAAAATTCTTTTAATACTCTATCACTGTATTTGCATCTTACTTTAGACTCAAAAACTCCTTCTTCTTTACATTTTTATACTCTTGAGGAGTATATTTCTTATCAAACATATGTATAAAATAAACATAAGTCAATACCAGAGGATCATAAGTGGCATGAGGAATTGTCTTCCACCAATCATAAGCGTCCCTCTGCAGAAGAGATATGGCATAATCAAACTTCTCTTCTACACTAGCCTGTAATTGGATAAATATCCTCTGAACTTTATCCTGCCACTGATCTGCTACAGTTGGATCTGTAGTGCCAAAGAAATTTGTAGCTCTGAACTTTCTTAGCTTGTCATATTTTCTATTCGGTAGCTATTGCTGTTGTGGTGGTGGTGGTTATGGTTGCGGCTGCACCAGAGCCTATCGTAATAATTTTACCATATGCCGCACCCATCCTGGTGGAACCTCCTCAACTATTGGTCTAGCTGGCACTGATGCCTCCCCAGCAGCTTTTGTACCTATTCCAGCCATACCTTCCCCTAAAGAAAAACTTTCTACACTACCTTCTTCTAATATATGTGATTGAGACATCTATACTACCGATATCTGTTAAAATGCCACATTAAAGATCAGCTCAAATGCCTATGCATATGTATGAACAAAACTTTTCATTTCAACTTGAAATTCTCCTTTTTATCTCACTAAAACTCACATAGGTTGAGAATCTCAAACATAGGCTTTGATGCCAAAATAAATGTAATACCCTCACAACCTACCCATACATAGTACACATAACCTCAAATATGTAGTATGCATAGTTAGGATGTAAGAGCATTACTAAAATATTACTATTAAACCTTATCTCCTTTACAAATTTAATAGATAATAAATGGTATTGTGTAATTAATGAATTAGGTATAAAAGTAATAAATGAATTTATAAAAAATTTTCCAGAGTTTTGTTAGAAATACAAATAATCCCATATTTTAAATAATTCAGCCTATGAACATTTAATGTATTTTTAAATATTTAACATTACTACTCTCATCCCAAAATCTTATAGCCATACATAAATACATATAGTGGAAAGCATGATGGTACTTATTTACAAACCATTCTTACTATATAATACATTTAGTACATTCATCCAAAAGAGTATTTACATGATATGCTAGGCTTGATCCTATGGCAACTGGCGGTTCTAGTATCCAAACATTATCTAGACTGACCTGGTCTAGAAGAACTTCTAACTTCTGTTATGTCGCTTGCGTGATAAATAATTCACATTGAGCTACAAGCTCAGTGGTGTATACTTTTTAATACAATATTAATATCACAACATAATGTAAAGATACATCAAACTTTAATATAAATACATATATATATAAATATATAATTAGCATATTTCATGCAATGAGCCCACAATCCTTATACAATTAACTAGTTTCGGAACCATTGTTTTGGCCTATATCATTACAATGACACTAATGTGTCTCTCTAGTGGGCGTAGCAATATCTGTGACACCCAGTGTCTCATCCACAGCGTATCTCAACAGTAATGTCACCAATATGTCTCGTTGTGGACATAATAATATCTGTGACACCCAGTGTCTCATCCATAGTGTATCTCAACAGTAATGACACCAATGTATCTAACTCAGGGGCATAGCAATATCTATGACAACTAGTGTCTCACCCCATCATGTATGACATGCCAACTACCAAATATAATCTTCTAGCAACTAATTAAAATATAAGGCAACAAATAACATTTCACATTATGCATATATGAGCCATTCATCATATGACTAATCAACACATCAACATATAGTATAATCAACATATTTTATCATAATTCTTCACTTTATAATCACATATACATTTTTAATTCAATATATATAAAGACATAGCTATGCAAGCCATTTACTACACTAGTATAGTGCAAAAAATAGCAACAAATATCAACAAAACAATCATACGGTCGTGGCATCCATTAGCTATACCCATGGGATGTGAAATGAGGCTGTAAACACAACTTAATAAGCCCATAGTCGTGGCATCCAAAGGCCATTCCCATGGCATCCATTCTGCTTCTACCTCTTCATCATTTTCATACGAAACAATCCCTCATCCAATCCCACGACCGTGGCCCTGCATGGCCATGCCCATGGCATCCAAGAATCACTCTTTTGCACCATTTTCATCAACATAACACACACCTAACCACTTAGAATGATGCAAACCAAAAATAAGAGCATGATCCAAGTATATACTTACCTTTTTGAAGCTCAAATTGACGCGGAACCCTATGGCAATGAAGGCCTCAAACCCCAATGCACGATTGATAGAAGAAAAAACCAAGAACGAAGGAAAAACCACCTTCTAAAGCACCCAATTGCTTAGCAAAGCACGAACACTTATAAAGGAAGGATTTAGGAAGCTCGAATTCGAAGAACGCCACAATCGAAATTGATAAGTAAATCTAATTCTTGATGCAATCAAAAGAAAAAGAGAATCCACTCCTGTTCTATGATGGCCGAAATTTTCAATAAGAAAATTGAGAATATAATTTGTCATAAAGTGTGCTTACAAGAAAAATAAGGCCCTATTTATACTAAAAGGCCAATAAAATCCGAATTCCTAATTCTAATGGGAAAAGGAAAGCTACAAAGTAAAAATTCTAACCCACTAAGGAAAATATAAAGTATGGAAACAAATTAATATTCTGAAATAACTAAATAGGAAACCACACATCGTAACTCACTAAGGAAAATATAAAGTATAAAAAAAGGCCAAACTAAAACCCTTCAAAATAAGAACACGTCCCTCACTATTTAGGCTGTCCATGGGCCTTAAATTACTTCCCAACGCTGTATATGAACCCCCATGGACCTTTCTTGCACGTTGGACCTCTTTAGCTAGCCTTTAGCTTCTATATTCACACTAAGCATCATAATAAGCTTTGCTGTGCCTTCTTCAAGCTCTATTGTGCACTTTTCCATTGCCATTTTAGTCACTTTCTTTGAAATTTGATCTTGAATATGCAATCCCATAGCTGCTCCAAACTTCTTAGCTCTGCTCCTAGTCAATGGCCCATTTGGAAGCACCAATGGATCCTTACCTCGTGGCTGGTTCGTATCATTCTCCCCCTCTTCAAAAAGATTTGTCCTCAAATCTGCATCATCATAAGGAGATAAATCAGACACATTAAAAGTAGTACTAACACCATACTTACCAGGCAAGTCTATCTTGTATGCATTATCATTTATCTTTGCCAACACTTGAAATGGACCATCACCACGTGCATCAAGCTTATTCTTCCTTTGATTTGGAAACCTCTCCTTTCGGAAGTGTACCCAAACCCAATCCCCAGGAGCAAACACTATCTTCTTGCGTCCTCTATTCGCTCGATCAACATAGGACTTGTTCTTTTTCTCCATATTAACTCGAGCTTTCTCATGCATAGCCTTCACTAATTCTGCTTTCCTGTCTCCATCTAAACTAACAAGCTCATGTGAAGGTAAAGGAATAAGATCAAGTACAATTAATGGGTTAAAACCATAAACAAGCTCAAATGGCGAATAACCTGTAGAAGAATGAATAGAACGATTATAAGCAAACTCAATAAAAGGTAAACAATCTTCCCAAGCAGCCAAATTATTTCCCACTATAGCTCTCAACAATGTACCAAGTGTACGATTAACTACCTCTGTTTGCCCATCTGTTTGTGGATGACAAGTAGTAGAAAACAAAAGCTTAGTTCCTAATCTACCCCACAAAACTCTCCAAAAATGGGACAAAAACTTAGCATCTCTATCAGACACAATAGTCCTAGGCGCCCCATGTAGTCGAACCACTTCTCTAAAGAACAAATCAGCTACAACAATCGCATCATCATCTTTATGACAAGGAATAAAATGTTCCATCTTACTAAACCTGTCAACAACTACAAAAATGCTATCCCTACCTTCTCTAGTTCTAGGCAATCCAAGCACAAAATCCATGCTAATATCAATCCAAGGTTAACTAGGTACAGGTAAAGGCATATATAGACCATGAGGCATAGACTTAGATTTTGCCTGTCTACAAGCAATACACAATCTCTCAACATCCTTACGCATAGATGACCAATAAAAATGCTCAAATAAGATATCATAAGTCTTAGCTACCCCAAAATGTCCCATCAATCCCCCACAATGAGATTCTAACACAAGCAAATCACGCATGGAACATTTAGGCACACATAATTTCTTTCCCTTAAACAAGTATCCATCATGCCTATAAAATGAATTAAAAGCTCCATGTTCACATGCAACATACACATTGCCAAATTCAACATCACCTACATATAAGTCCTTAACGTACTCAAAACCAAGCAATTTAGAACTCAACACAGATAGTAATGTATATCTTCTAGACAATGCATCAGCCACTATATTATCTTTTCCTTGCTTGCATTTAACAACATAAGGGAATTGTTCTATAAATTCTATCCACTTACCATGCCTCTTGTTCAACTTACCTTGTCCCTTCAAGTGTTTGAGAGACTCATGATCGGTATGTATCATGAACTCCTTTGGAAGGAGATAGTGCTGCCACACGTCCAATGCTCTCACCAAGGCATACAACTCCTTATCATAAGTGGAATAGTTCAATTGTGCACCATTGAGTTTCTCACAAAAATAGGCTATGGGCTTTTTCTCTTGCATCAATACAGCTCCAATACCTACACCAGAAGCATCATACTCAATCTCAAATGTACTCTCAAAATTAGGTAATGATAAAATAGGAGCGGATGTCAACTTCCCTTTCAGGCAGTCGAAGGCTTTTTGTTGCTCCTCTCCCCATTAGAACCCAACTTCCATTTTCATTATGCTAGTTAACGGTGCTGCAATAGTAGAAAAGTCCTTCACGAACCTCCTATAGAAATTAGCCAATCCATGAAAGCTCCTCACATCCATCACACTCTTTGGAGTAGGCCACTCCTTTATAGCTTTCACTTTCTCTTCATCTACTTCAACGCCCTGCGCACTCACAACAAAACCAAGAAACACAAGCCTATTTGTGCAAAATGTGCATTTCTTAAGCTTGGCATATAAGTTTTCATTTCTCAATACTTCCAAAACTAGCCTAGCATACTCAACATGGTCATCCAAAGTCTTACTATAAATCACAACATTCTCATAAAATACTAGGTGCATTAGACAACCCAAAAGGCATTACTAACCACTCATATAGACCATATTTAGTTTTAAATGTTGTTTTCCATTCATCACCAGGTTTCATACGAATTTGATGATATCCACTCATAAGATCAATTTTAGAAAAAATACCTGGCACCATGCAGCTCATCCAACATGTCATCAAGTCATGGTATAGGATGCCGATACTTCACTGTGATCTTATTTACAGCCCTACAATCAACACACATTCTCCACGTGCCATCCTTCTTTGGAGCCAACAACACAGGAACAGCACACGGACTCAAACTCTCTCTAATTAGCCCTTTCTTCAGTAACTCATCTACTTGCTTTTGCATCTCTTTCGTTTCCATGGGATTACTCCGGTAAGCTGGTCTATTTGGGATGGTAGAACCAGGCATGGTGTCTATTTATGCTCAATTCCTCTTAGCGGTGGCAATCCACTAGGTAATTCATCTGGAAACACATCCTGAAAATCCTGCAACAAAGACACAAAACTAGAAGGCAAACTATCAAGCGAAACATTAGTGTCAACAAACAAAGTTTCTTTGTATCTAATGAGCAATAATGGCTGCCTAATAGACATTGCAAAATTAACCTCTCTCGCTCTTGCATAAAAAGTTTATTTTGCTCTCCCTTCTTTCTTATTTTCTCTCACCAATGGGCCATTTATTTGTTTTGTTTCTTTTCTGGCCTCTTTTCCAATTTGCTTTTCACTCTCACTTACCTTATCATGTTCTCTCAAACTCCCTTTAATTTTTGAATTGGTAGCCCCAACTTGCCTCTCTGCCTCAATCATCTTTCTTTGATCTTCATACACTTCTAGGGGTGATAATGGAACAAGAGTGACCTATTTTCCTTCATAGGTAAATGTGTACCTATTAGAAAACCCATCATGTTGCACTTTCCGATCATATTGCCACGGTCTGCCCAACAACATATGTCCAACTTGCATAGGAACTACATCACAATCAACTTCATCTTTGTACCAGCCTATTGAAAATGGTACCCTCACTCGCTTAGTTACTTTCACCTCACCACTATCATTAAACCACTGCAACTTATAAGGATTGGGATGCTTCATACATTCTAACCCCAATTTTTCAACCATAGTAGTACTTGCAGCATTAGTACAGCTCCCACTATCAATAATAAGTGTACAAACCTTATTATTCACTAAGCATCTAGTATGAAAAATATTATCACGTTGTACTAGACTTTCCTCTTTCACCTGCATATTCAATGCACGCCTAGCAACTAACAATTCACCACGCTCAGCTAACAAAGTATAATCAACATGCTCGTCACTACCAACATCATCATATATAGGAGAATCAAAGTTCCCAACATTATCATTATCATTATCACTAGGTTCAGAATCAGACACAACATCACCATCAGTTGTAGCAATCATAACTCTTCTATTTGGACATTGGGATGCAATATGCCCATTCCCTAAACACTTAAAACATTTAATTTCCCTACTAGGAGTGGTAGTGTTAGGCGTACCTGTTTGCTTGTTTGGACCACTAGATGGCCCTTTTCTACTGGAGGTTGCAGCATTGCTTTTCTGGAATGAATTCTTGAACTCCCCTTTCTCTCCACCCCTATTGGCTGAATTTGCCCCACCACTATATTGGGGTCCTCTATAGGCCGAATTACTCCCAAACACATTTTGTGGTCTCCCATAGCCAAGTTCGGTGGAACTCTTGCTCTTTAACCTCCTCTCTATCTTCATAGCTTTATCAACCATCTCCTCCATGGTATTGTAATCATACATGTCCAACTCACTTGCAATATTCTGATTAAGTCCTCCAAGAAATCTAGACATCATCCATTGTTCATCTTCCTCAATATTGGCTCTAGCCATGATCATCTCCATCTCCTTGTGGTATTCTTCTACACTCTTGCCACCTTGCACCAGTAGTGCTAAGCGATTATAAAGATCCCTATAATAATGAGAAGGGATAAAACGCTGCCTCATCAGGCCTCTCAACTCCTCCCATGCGGGTACGGCTCTCAACCCCTTGCCTCTTTTAGTAGATTTTAGTTGATCCCACCAAAATGTTGCATAACCCTTGAACTCCACAGCTGCAATGTGTGACTTCTTTTCTTCAGAATAATTATGGCACTCAAAAATTTGCTCTACTTTGCGCTCCCATTCAATGTGTTCTTCAGCACTGTTGTTCCCTCTAAATTCCGGAACCTTCATTTTGATGGAAGTCAGATCATTATCATTGATAGGTGCTTCATAAATTGTAGCTTCTCCTTCTTCAAATCCATAATCAACCACATGGCCTCTCTCATATGCACCTCTTGGTGCCCTCCTCCTAACTGGCTCTTCTCTCTCTTTAGCTCTTGCTGGTTATAGAATTCTCTGTGGTAGCCTTATTGGAGCAGGTTGTTGTGCTTGCATTAAGCGTTCCATGGACTACTGCAAGCTAGCATATGTATTTGTTATTCTTTCCATACTGTCCTCATTTGCTTGCTTGTACGTCTCAAGATCATCTGCAACATCTCGGATACTCATCTCTTCTTTCTCAACAGCTATGCCTTTATCTCTACTAGAATTGCTACTCATTATCTCACAAAACAAAGAACTCACCTTCGCTAATTCTTTGATTGCAGTTCAGAACAAAGGCTCACAAATCAATCACCAAGCACGTTCAAGGGAACTAGAACCTAAATCCCAGATTGACACCTAGAAAGAAACTTGACAAATTTGGAGGCAACATAAGAAAATTTTTTGTAACACCCCTATACCCCGTATACGTACACAACATGCTATTACGATCGTAATATATGTATACTGAATATAGGAATGCCACGGTTTACTAAACAAATGACTCACTTCTTTTACAATAAGAGAAGCAAACTCAAAACATTTAAGTTATCTTTTGAAACACAGTAGATAAAACATTTATTCAATACACAGTGGAAAATATAACAATATTTACAAATACATATACATCAAAACTCAAGTTTTACAAAACATAAAATTTATACATGTTTGGCAGTTAGTCTTCGATCTTTAAGTCCTCTATCAACTCTTAGGAATCTAGACTCGACTTGGTCTAGCTGAACTCTCTGGTTCGACTCTGTCACCTGCGCGATGAACCACAATCGCGCTAAGCCATAGGCTTAGTGGTACAAACTACAATAATATTATACTATAATGAAATGCAAATGTCATACCTTCAAACATATAAACAATTCTCAAGAATCTCATTATTTATTTATTTCATCATTCATAAATCACATTGAAAACAAAGACAAGCATGGGCCCACATGACACTAATATGTTATTCAAAGTTCAGAGTTACTGCTTTGGTCTATAATCACAATCATCAAGCCCGTAGGCGATACATATATATATCTCTATCCATGGATAGTGTAACAGACCCAGTCTCTTGGACCTCAACCAGGCTAAACTCGAGGAGATCCTCAACCCGGCAAGACTGTTACCTGTAACAGACCCAGTCTCTTGGACCTCAACCCGGATAAACCCGAGAAGATCCTCAACCCGGCAAGACTGTTACTGTTTTTGAGGCTTACGACCCAGTCTTTTCACCCCAAAAACATCATATTTCACATATTTCACATTTCTCAACTGGAATCGGCTTACGACCCGGTCTTTTCACCAATCAAGTGATTCATAGGCATGCCGCCAAACCCAGAACTCTAAAAATTGAATAACACATTAGACACACAATTCATTTATAAATTTCATTCTCATTTCCTCATCATCATTTAGGCAATTATGCCTCAATCATCTCATTTGCTTCATTATCATTATAGCCAACATCCATGGCTTCATATCTCATCAATAGAGTATACATAATTAATTGCATTGAATATCATCATCTAGGCAAACATGCCCCATTTATTTCATTTGAATCATCATAACCAATCACATTGGCTTCACAACTCATTATATCTCAATTAACATTAAAATAATTCATCAAATCAATTGCATTGCACATACCTTTTGAATGATCATCATATCATCATATCTTTCACATTTCCTATTTCCTTTTTCATTACATCATCATAACTTTAGAATCTTCAACATATATTCCACAAAGTTCACATTATGCAAAACATAACATTATTAACATGCATCAACAATGCAATAGATTTCTTAACACATTTACAATCAAATGTGTTAAGTCTCAAGGTCATATAAAGGTATGCAATAATGTAGTTTGTACTTACCTCAAAACCAATTCACACCAATCTATACACTTCCTCCTCCAAGAATCCTCAACACTTAGATTAGGGCAATTCCACATCTTCAACACCTAAACCAAAGGTAATCATACACACTCACTTAGAAATACACATGAAATAGTAAGGCTAAAAACCAACTAGGGAAAACTCTATACATGACACGCTCAACAACACGGGCGTGTCCCTGACCTTCCCCTAACTCCACAACACAGAAGCTTTGACACGCTCAGAACCACGGGCGTGTCACTGAACGTGTAATACATTCTGTCTCACAGAAATATTGACACGTCCAACAACACGGGAGTGTTCATGGCCGTGTCAAACCTTCACCAACACAGTAGCTATGACACGCTCAGTGACATGGGCGTGTCACTAGACGTGTAAATGCTACTGCAATACAGAACCATTGACACGCCCAAAGACTTGGCCGTGCTCATGGACGTGTCAGGCCAAAATTACAGATTCCAGCAACAACAACCTCACATCCAACAATCCTCTTACTTCCACCATTATCCACTTCAAACAAACTTAACTAAACACACCCAATAATCATAACAAACTTGCAAAAACACCAAAACAACCCAAAGCATACATCAAACACAAAACTATAATCATCACCACAAACCCAAAACACAACCACAACACTTTTCTTCCAACAAACTTACTCTTTCCTTCAATCCAATCCCAAAATTCCAAAATCAACTGAATCAAACACTCTTAAACACACCATAATCAAACAAACACAACCTCAACTCACAAACTCAAAGAAAATCAAAGAATCAAGTGGAAAACTTACCAAGGATGAAGAAACTCTTAAATATCCAACTTGATCACTTGAAAACTTCTTTCAATCTTGAGCTTGGAAGATCAAATCTCTCTCTTACTGTCTTGCTATGGAGTGCCTGCCAAAACAAAGAAAAGAAAAGAAAAGGGAGGTGAACCATGAAGAAAAAAGAAAGAAAGAAGAAAGCAAAGAAGACAAAGTCAAATTCTCATCCACTATCTCCTCAAAACCCTCTCCTCCAAGCATTTAATATTAAAATATTCTAAATATCTCCATTCACTTCCACTCACTCAAATTCCACTTAATTAACTTAATTAATTTAAAATCATTAACTAATCATCTTTTGACTTCACCTTTTGACTTGTATATGTTGTATATATTTCCATATATACAACATATAGACTCTCTCTTTAATTCTTTTCTCTTTTCAATTTTTTTCATATACCTTAAATCCAAATTCAATAATAATTACTTCAAAACTTCTAAGGCATATTTTGGGATGTTACAATTCTCCCCCTCTAAAAGAAATTTCATCCTCGAAATTACCTGATATCAAGTCTGAAACAGTTGAGGATATTACTCTCGCATTGCTTGCTCACTCTCCTAAGTTGCCTCTTCTCTACCATGATTCTTCCAAAGAACCTTCACGATTGGTACTTTCTTATGTCTCAACTCCTTCATTCCATATGCTAAAATAACAACTGGTTCTTCTTCAAAAGTTAGATCTGGATTTACCTCAATTGATTCAACTGACAGAACATGAGATGGATTTGATCTGTACTCCCATAGCATAGAAACATGGAAGACATTATGGATTCTATCTAACTCAGGCGGCAAAGCAAGTCGATAAGCAATTGGTCCAACTCTTTCTAAAACTTCATAAGGTCCAATAAAACGAGGACTTAACTTCCCTTTTCCACCAAATCTCAAAATCTTTTTCCAAGGAGACACTTTTAAGAATACTTTATCTTCAACATCAAACTCTATGTCTCTCCTCTTCAAATCTAAATAAGATTTCTGTCAATCTGAAGTTGCTTTCAATCAATCCCAAATTATCTTCACTTTCTCTTCTGTTTCTTTAATCAAATCAGGACCAACCAACTTACCTTCTCCAACTTCATTCCAACACAGAGGCATTCTGCATCTTCTACCATACAATGCCTCAAATGGTGCCATTCCAATACTGGATTGATGACTGTTGTTGTAAGCAAATTCCACAAGTGGCAAAAATCTATCCCAATTCCCAGAAAAATTAATGACACAGCTTCTTAACATATCCTCAATAATCTGTATCACTCTCTCTGACTGCCCATTTGTCTGAGGATGAAAAGTAGTGCTAAAGTGCAATCGAGAACCCAAAGCACCATGTAAACTCTTCCAAAACCTTGAAGTGAACCGGGGATCTCGATCAGACACTAAAGAAATTGGGATTCCATGCAACTTCACTATCTCACTGATATACAGCTCAGCTAACCTCTCAAGAGAATAGTCCATCCGAACTGGAAGAAAATGAGCTGTCTTTGTCAACCGATCAACTATCACCCAAATAACATCATGCTTCTTCTGAGTCAATGGCAAACCAGACACAAAATCCATTGTCACTTTCTCCCATTTCCATTCAGGCACTGTTAAAGGTTGAAGCAACCCCGTTGGAACTTGATGCTCGGCTTTCACCCTCTGACAAGTAAGACACTTGGATACAAACTCTACTATGTCTCTCTTCATACCTGACCACCAATAATGCTGCTTCAAATCCTGATACATCTTTGTACTTCCAGGGTGCATAGAAAAAACGGACTGGTGTGCTTCCTCTAAAATACTCTTTCTCAAACTAACATCATCAGGAATACACAGTCTATCTTTAAACCAAAGGCTACCATCATTTCTCACATGAAAATCTCGGCTCTATCCATTTTGGCAATCTGAAACAATCTTCTGAATTTTCTCATCAGCCAATTGAGCCTCTCTTATCTGGTCCAACAACATTGGTCTCAACTGCAATTGAGCCAACAAAGCCCCATCATCCATGATTCAAAACTGGCATGCAACGCTCTCAACTCAACAAGAAACAAGAGCGAATAAGCAGTCAAACCTGCTAAATACTTCCGACTCAAGGCATCAGCAACAACATTTGCCTTACCAGGATGATAATCGATCAAACAGTCGTAGTCTTTAATCAATTCCAACCAACGTCTTTGCCGAAGATTCAGCTCCTTCAGAACACCCAAATATTTCAAACTTTTATGATCTGTATAGATAAAACACTTCTCTCCGTACAAGTAGTGTCGCCAAATCTTCAAAGCAAACACTATGGCTGCCAACTCCAAATCATGCGTCGGATAATTAAGCTCATGCGGCTTCAACTGCCGAGAAGCATAAGCTATAACTTTACCCTCTTGCATTAAAACACATCCTAAACCATTATGTGAAGCATCACTGTAAATCACATATGGTCTATCTTCCACAGGTAAAGTAAGAACAAGCGCTTGAGTCAACATCTCTTTCAACTGCTTGAAACTGGCTTGACACTGATCTGTCCACACAAATCTTACTCCCTTCCGAAACAATCTGGTGAGTGGAGTAGCTATCAAAGAAAAACCTTTCACAAAATGTCGATAATAGCCTGCCAAACCTAGAAAACTTCTAACTTCAGTCATAGACTTCGGTGGACTCCAATTCAAAATAGCCTCAACTTTACTCAGATCAACTCTTATACCATCTGCTGAAATTATATGACCCAGAAAAGTAACTTGATCAAGCCAAAACTCACACTTTGATAGTTTAGTATACAATTGCTTTTCTCTCAAGGTCTGCAGCACAATCCGCAAATGCTTGTCATGCTCCTCTTCATTACGCGAATACACCAAAATATCATCAATAAAAACCACCACAAACTGATCCAGATAGGGCCTAAACACCCTATTCATCAAATCCATGAAAGCTGCAGGTGCATTCGTCAACCCAAAAGGCATTACCAAAAACTCATAATGCCCATACCTAGTGCGAAAAGCTGTCTTAGGAACATCTTCAGCTCTAACCCTCAACTGATGGTACCCCGATCTCAAATCAATCTTGGAAAACACTGCTGCTCCCTTCAATTGATCAAAGAGATCATCAATTCTAGGCAAAGGATATTTATTCTTGATAGTCACTTTGTTCAATTGCCTATAATCAATGCACAACCTCATAGTATCATCCTTCTTCTTCACAAACAAAACAGGAGCTCCCCGTGGAGATACACTAGGGCGAATAAACCCTTTATCCAACAACTCCTGCAACTGCACCTTCAACTCTCTCAACTCAACAGGTGCCATTCGATAAGGAGTAATAGAGATGGGAGTGGTACCAGGCAACAAATCGATACCAAACTCAACCTCTCTTTCAGGGGGTAACCCTAGCAACTCTTCAGGAAACACATCTGGAAAATTTGCAACTATGGGTATACTATCAAGTGGAGAACCCACTATTCTGATATCTACAACATGAGCAAGATAAGCATCACACCCTTTTCTAATCAACCTTCTAGTTTTTACAGCTGAAACAAACAAGGATGCAAGTTATCTCTGCTCACTAGACACCATCACGTTTCTACCATCACTGGTTCTCAAAGTAACACGTTTCTTTTGACAGTCTACCACAGCTCCATGCTTAGACAACCAATCCATGCCTAAGATCAAATCATATTCCTTAAAAGGCATTTCAATTAAATCACCACGAAACTCTTCACTTGCACTATCATTGCACTGTCACGATGTACCTTACTCACCATAACACTATGTCCTAAAGGATTTGTCACCAAGACATCAAATCCTAAGGACTCTGAATGCAATTCAGACACAGGCAATATGGATGCACTTATGTATGAATGTGTAGATCCTGGATCAATCAAAGCAAGAACTGGAATATCAGATAAAGAAAATGTACCCGTTATAACTGCTGAAGCATTCGGCTGCCTCTGCATCACATATACTCTCTGAGAAGATCCAGCCTCATCTGGCCTACTGCCTCTGGATGCAGATCCTCCTCTCTGACTAAACCCAGGTCTACCACCTCTACTGAAACCTCTGCCCCCTCGACTACCTCTGCTGACACTAGGTCGAGAAGCAGCAGTATCAGTCTGTCTATCATCCTGCATCTTAGGGCACTCTCTAATGAAATGAGATGGTGACCCACATCTAAAACACCCAGCTGATCTACCAACCTTCAAACAAACACCCCCATGGTTCCTACCACAAAGATCACATGCAGGTAGAGTAGACCTCTGAACCACTGGAGTCGGAGCACTAGCTACAGAAGCTATAGGTCTCGGCCTCTGTCTCTGATATTGAACTGACCTACCAGACTGCCTCTGGCTCCTACTGATCCTCAGAATAAAACTTCCTCGGCCCCTCTTTATAGACGAAGACCCTGCCTCAAACTGGGATCTCCTAACTCTGGTCTCTTCCTCGGTAGCAGCTGCTGCAATAACTTGTGCTCTTTCAACACTTCTAGCTGTTGCAACTAGCTGAGAGAAATCCTGGTACCAAGAACCAGCAACGATGCACATAATAGAGGGCCTCAACCCCTCCTCAAATCTTCTGCACCGGTATATTTCATCAGAAATAATTCCCCCAGCATAGTGACTCAACCGGATGAACTCTATCTCATACTCTGTCACTGTCCAGTTATCTTGCCTCAAATTCAAGAATTCCATCTTCTTAACATCTTTATACTCCCTCGGAGTATATTTCTGCTCGAACTCCCTCAGAAAATCCCCATAAGATAATGTAGGTGGATCATCCATGGCATGAGGAACCGTCTTCCACCAGTCATAAGCATCTTTCTGCAATAAGGATCTAGCATAATCAAATTTCTCATCTGGAGTAGCTTGCAACTGGATAAATATTCTCTGCACTTTATCCAACCACTGCTCCGCTACTGCAGGATCTGTAGTGCCCAAGAAATCCTCAGCCCCATACTTTCTCAACTTATCATAATGTCTCACTGGCACTTGAGGCTGAGCCTGTGGTGGTGGTGGCTGCTAAAGTGGAGCTTGTCTAAATAGTTCTACCATATGTCTTAACCAACCCGGCGGAGCCTCATCTGCAGCTGATCTCCCTGGCACAGAAGCAGGGGCCTCACTAACTCTCTCCACTCTAGCTCCATCTCTACTCTCTTCAGGAGCTACGCTCTCAGCACTACCTTCTACAGACTGACGTGAATGAGACACCATCACTACCTATATCTGCAAACACAGCAGAATATACCTCATTAAAGATCAAAGACTGCCATTACCAAAACATGTATCTTAATTGAAAACCAACTTTTTAAAATCAAAATATTCTTTTTCTTACAATTGACCTAGGTTGAGAATCTCAAACCTAGGCTCTGATACCAAAACATTTGTAACACCCCTATACCCCATATACGTACACAACATGCTATTACGATCGTAATATAGGTATACTGAATATAGGAATGCCACGGTTTACTCAACAAACGACTCACTTCTTTTACAATAAGAGAAGCAAACTCAAAACATTTAAGTTATCTTTTGAAACACAGTAGATAAAACATTTATTCAATACACAGTGGAAAATATAACAATATTTACAAATACATATACATCAAAACTTAAGTTTTACAAAACATAAAATTTATACATGTTTGGCAGTTAGTCTTTGATCTTTAAGTCCTCTATCAACTCTTCAGAATCTAGACTCGACTCGGTCTAGCTGAACTCTCTGGTTCTACTCTGTCACCTGCGCGATGAACCACAATCGCTCTAAGCCATAGGCTTAGTGGTACAAGCTACAATAATATTATACTATAATGAAATGCAAATGTCATACCTTCAAACATATAAACAATTCTCAAGAATCTCATTATTTATTTATTTCATCATTCATAAATCACATTGAAAACAAAGACAAGCATGGGCCCACAAGACACTAATATGTTATTCAAAGTTCAGAGTTACTGCTTTGGTCTATAATCACAATCATCAAGCCCGTAGGCGATACATATATATATCTCTATCCATGGATAGTGTAACAGACCCAGTCTCTTGGACCTCAACCCGGCTAAACTCGAGGAGATCCTCAACCTGGCAAGACTGTTACCTGTAACAGACCCAGTCTCTTGGACCTCAACCCGGATAAACCCGAGAAGATCCTCAACCCGGCAAGACTGTTACTGTTTTTGAGGCTTACGACCCAGTCTTTTCACCCCAAAAACATCATATTTCACATATTTCACATTTCTCAACTGGAATCGGCTTACGACCCGGTCTTTTCACCAATCAAGTGATTCATAGGCATGCCGCCAAACCCAGAACTCTAAAAATTGAATAACACATTAGACACACAATTCATTTATAAATTTCATTCTCATTTCCTCATCATCATTTAGGCAATTATGCCTCAATCATCTCATTTGCTTCATTATCATTATAGCCAACATCCATGGCTTCATATCTCATCAATAGAGTATACATAATTAATTGCATTGAATATCATCATCTAGGCAAACATGCCCCATTTATTTCATTTGAATCATCATAACCAATCACATTGGCTTCACAACTCATTATATCTCAATTCACATTAAAATAATTCATCAAAATCAATTGCATTGCACATACCTTTTGAATGATCATCATATCATCATATCTTTCACATTTCCTATTTCCTTTTTCATTACATCATCATAACTTTAGAATCTTCAACATATATTCCACAAAGTTCACATTATGCAAAACATAACATTATTAACATGCATCAACAATGCAATAGATTTCTTAACACATTTACAATTAAATGTGTTAAGTCTCAAGGTCATATAAAGGTATGCAATAATGTAGTTTGTAATTACCTCAAAACTAACTCACACCAATCTATACACTTCCTCCTCCAAGAATCCTCAACACTTAGATTAGGGCAATTCCACCTCTTCAACACCTAAACCAAAGGTAATCATACACACTCACTTAGAAATACACATGAAATAGTAAGGCTAAAAACCAAATAGGGCAAACTCTACACATGACACGCTCAACAACATAGGTGTGTCCCTGACCTTGCCCTAACTCCACAACACAGAAGCTTTGACACGCTCAGAACCACAGGCGTGTCACTGAACGTGTAATACATTCTGTCTCACAGAAACATTGACACGTCCAACAACACGGGCGTGTTCATGGCCGTGTCAAACCTTCACCAACACAGTAGCTATGACACGCTCAGTGACATGGGCGTGTCACTGGACGTGTAAATGCTACTGCAATACAGAACCATTAACACGCCCAGAGACTTGGTCGTGCTCATGGGCGTGTCAGGCCAAAATTACAGATTCCAGCAACAACAACCTCACATCCAACAATCCTCTTACTTCCACCATTATCCACTTCAAACAAACTTAACTAAACACACCCAATAATCATAACAAACTTGCAAAAACACCAAAACAACCCAAAGCATACATCAAACACAAAACTATAATCATCACCACAAACCCAAAACACAACTACAACACTTTTCTTCCAACAAACTTACTCTTTCCTTCAATCTAATCCCAAAATTCCAAAATCAACTGAATCAAACACTCTTAAACACACCATAATCAAATAAACACAACCTCAACTCACAAACTCAAAGAAAATCAAAGAATCAAGTGGAAAACTTACCAAGGATGAAGAAACTCTTAAATATCCAACTTGATCACTTGAAAACTTCTTTCAATCTTGAGCTTGGAAGATCAAATCTCTCTCTTACTGTCTTGCTATGGAGTGTCGGCCAAAACAAAGAAAAGAAAAGAAAAGGGAGGTGAACCACGAAGAAGAAAGAAAGAAAGAAGAAAGCAAAGAAGACAAAGTCAAATTCTCACCCACTATCTCCTCAAAACCCTCTCCTCCAAGCATTTAATATTAAAATATTCTAAATATCTCCATCCACTTCCACTCACTCAAATTCCACTTAATTAACTTAATTAATTTAAAATCATTAACTAATCATCTTTTGACTTCACCTTTTGACTTGCATATGTTGTATATATTTCCATATATACAACATATACACTCTCTCTTTAATTCTTTTCTCTTTTCAATTTTTTTCATATACCTTAAATCCAAATTCAACAATAATTACTTCAAAACTTCTAAGGCATATTTTGGGATGTTACATTTTGTGTCACATGATTATATCAACCAGAGTATAGAATCAAACAAATAATACTATAGCAATGTCACGGAATCAAAATGGTAGCTCAAACAAGAAATAGAAACAAAGAGCTCAAAAATTATGATGAATCTGGTCAAAATATATCAAAACCAACTCACCTTAGCAAGTTAGTTTATGGACCTAATAATTCTACCCAAGAAAGCTAGTATCAAGACTCCTCAAGAATTCAATTTTGAAAAGGAAACTTCCAAATCAGTAAGAAAAAAATGTAATAAAATAGCCCCTCAATTGACCGAAATTGGTGGCCAAAATTTTGATTACTTTCAACCTGATTCAAAACGATTCTAATACCTTAAATTACTAGAAAAGCAAAGAAATTTTGTTGAAGTGATTTTGCATTCTTTTTTTTTTTTAGGATTTGGTCACTATCCTTGGATAACCAACTAAACACAAAGCCTTCCATCCAATTTATACCTAATTCGGAATAAGAAAAATGTATTTCGAATCAAAAGGCAAGAACACAATTTTGAAATTGAACAAAGAATTCTATAACCCAATTCGAAAATCCAATTAGAACCCTAACAGAACAACTAAAACAACCCTAGAAAGACAGATAGATAAAGATTTACCTATAATTGGCTCTGATACCAAATGATGCGGAACCCTATGGCAATGAAGGCCTAAAATCCCAACGCACGATTGATAGAAGAAAAAACCAAGAACGAAGGAAAAACCACCTTTTAAAGCACCCAATTGCTTAGCAAAGCACGAACACTTTTAACGGAAGGATTTAGGAAGCTCGAATTAGAAGAACGCCACAATCGAAATTGATAAGTAAATCTAATTCTTGATGCAATCAAAAGAAAAAGAGAATCCACTCCTGTTCTATGATGGCCGAAATTTTGAATAAGAAAATTGAGAATATAATTTGTCATAAAGTGTGCTTACAAGAAATATAAGGCCCTATTTATACTAAAAGGCCAATAAAATCCGAATCTCTAATTCTAATGGGAAAAGGAAAGCTACAAAGTCAAAATCCTAACCCACTAAGGAAAATATAAAGTATGGAAACAAATTAATATTTTGAAATAACTAAATAGGAAACCACACATCGTAACTCACTAAGGAAAATATAAAGTATAAAAAAAAGGCCAAACTAAAAAGCTTCAAAATAAGAACACGCCCCAAACTATTTGGGCTATCCATGGGCCTTAAATTACTTCCCAAGGCTGTATATGAACCCCCATGGACCTTTCTTGCACGTTGGACCTCTTTAGCTAGCCTTTAGCTTCCATATTCACACTAAGCATCATAATCAGCTTTGGTGTGCCTTCTTCAAGCTTTATTGTGCACTTTTCCATTGCCATTTCAGTCACTTCCTTTGAAATTTGATCTTGAATATGCAATCTCATAGCTGCTCCAAACTTCTTAGCTCTGCTCTTAGTCAATGGCCCATTTGGAAGCACCAATGGATCCTTACCTCGTAGCTGGTTCGTATCACAAATTGAAGAAATAACTCTTCATCAACCTCCACTCTATTTAACTTCAATTTTTAGCAAAGTGATCTTTCTATTAAGAATTCCTTAATTCAAATCACTCAACACCTATTCAATTTTTGATTCAAAAGTAAGATCAGTAACTCATTTAAATGCCTTTTAACCTATTAAACTTTCTCTATGTTCAAGGTTAACCAAAATCCAAACAAAAATTGTAATACTCAATCATTACTCCATACTTTAGCCAAACTTCATCCAAACACTTAACCAAGTTTAAAATTATAATTTCTATCTCAATTTCACATCATAATTGCCATATATCTTATTATACTACAATTTCTTATCATTTCTACTACAAGAAATTCAATAAGGATTAAAGAAACTTACTTTTTCTTGAATTAAAAACCAAGCTTCTTTCAATACATGTTGAAAACTAGCAAAAATCTTGTTAATTGAAAAAAAATAAAATCAACACCTCCAATCCACCATGGGATTTTGCCAAGAAAAAGAAAGGAAGAAGAAGAAGAAAATGGTGAATTATTGGTCTTTGACCACTTTTACCAATTATAAATATATATTTAATTAATTAAAATTTTTATATAAAAATATTATTATTTTATATTTTAACTTTTCTTTTATTTTTTACCACTTTACCATTTATATTTAACCTTTGATATATATAATGTATATGTTACTTATATTTCCAATATCTCTCACCAATTAATATGTCTCATTACGTTCAATAAAAATTAGGGTGTTACAGAACGTCCTATGTATCTTTGTTTATCTGTTACTTGTGCAACCATGCATACATACATAAATGCATTGAATTACTTGTCATTGATCCTTTCTGGCTCACAACCCTGGAGTACATTAGTTCAAGAGCTTAGGACAATCTGTGTAACACCCCTTCCCGACCTACGTGTGCAAGCTAAGTAGAGGCGCCACACTATCCTAATGTTGTTACCAATTTTACTTAGTCAATTTTTAGTTCAGATTTTTATAGAAATTTTGCCATAGTTTCGCCTAGAAATTGAGTTCCAAGTGTCGACAAAACTGGTTTTTTTTTTCTGATTTTTGAAAATATTTTTATACAAACCAATGCAAACAAAATCATTCTCAGTACACTCCCAATAAATACCCCTTATAACCTCAACTACAGCTTGCAAAAAGGATTTACACTTCTAGTACAAAATAAAGTAAAGGTTTATTATGAAACACAGTAGATAAAATATTTGTTCACTATGCAGTGGAAAGTAACAATATTTACAAATTCATATACATCAAAACTCAAGTTTTACAAAACATAAAGTTTATACATGTTTGGCAATAAGTCTTTGATCTTTAAGCCCACAATTCACACTTTAGAATCTAAACTCTACTCGGCCTAGAGGAACTCTCCGGTTCCACCCTGTCACCTGCGCGATAAACCACAATCGCGCTAAGCCAACGGCTTAGTGGTACAAACAACCATAATATTATGCTTTGATGCAATGCTAATGCCACACAATCAAGTTTCATAAACAATTCATGAAGTACTACTCACAATTTCCACATCCATAATCATATTAAAGCAAAGACAAATATATATCTCATTAATCATTTGTTTCCCCTTTTTGAATTATATATATATAAACAAAGACAAGCATGGGCCCAAAAAGAAATCTAATATGTTATTCAAAGTTCAGAGTTACTGCTTTGGTCCATAATCACAATCATCAAGCCCGTAGGCGAAAATATATATATCTCTATCCATGGATAGCGTAACAGACCCAGTCTCTTGGATCTCAACCCGGTTAAAACCGAGGAAGTCCTCAACCAGGCTAGACTGTTACTATTTTTGAGGCTTACGACCCAGTCTTTTCACCCCAAAAACATCACATTTCACATTTATCATTTCACATTTTTCAACTGGAATCGGCTTACGACCCGGTCATTTCACCTATCCAGTGATTCATAGGCATGCCGCCAAACTCAGAACTTTGAAAATTGAATTAACATATTAGGCACACAATCATTTAATTTATCTATTTAACAATTTCTTTCTCAATTCATTTCATATTCCACAATCAATTAGGCAACCATGCCTCAATCATCTCATTTGCATCATTATCACCAATCACATTAGTTTTACATCTCATTATATCTCAAATCACATTAATCAATTCATCACTCAAGTGTACATAACCAATGGCATTAACACACATTTTACATGCTCATCACAACATTCACATTATACCAAACATACATTATTAATATGCATTAACAATGCATTAGATTTCTTAACACATTTACAATAAAATGTATGTTAAGTCTCAACATCATATGAATGTATGCAATAATGTAGTTTGTACTTACCTTAAAACCAACTCACACCAATCTATACACTTACTCTTCCAAGAATCCTCAACACTTAGGTTAGGGCAATTCAACCTCTTCACAACCTAATCCAAAAGGAATATTAGCAAAATGACCATATAAATAGTAAATTCTGGTTTTGGACTCAACTTAATCCTTATTTTGAAAAATTGTATAAAATAATCTACTTGACTAAAAACTCTAAAATTTTTACGGAATTTATTTTTACATCTTAAAATTATTCCTTTAAAATTTCAGATCAAACTGAACACAAAATCTTGGTCAAATAGTTCACCCAACTAGACTGCTCCAATTGCCCTGCATCCTGGCAGCAGTTCTGAACTTTGTGAATTCCGTAAATTAAATTCAATCAACGTGGTTCCAAATTATTTTTCTCATATCCTATACTCACTAAGAAACAACATATCCAAAATTCAATTGGATATTATTTTTCTACATTTTATTAAAAATCCCTAAATATAGTTGTCTTAGTTAAGGTACCTTCTGGAACAGGTCTAATAAAAATAATCTTTCCAAAATCATAACCATTCCAAAATCAAATCAAAATATTTTTCAGTCATTCTAGACTCATAGAGGCACAACATATCAAAAATTCACTTCAAGAACGTTTTTCTATATTTAATTAAAAATCATACAATAAAGTACCAAACTCATGTATTCTATGCTTTCAACTTCACTAAACACAACTCTTACTCTTCCATCACCAACACTAACCTAACTTCTTATCTTTAATTCCATTTCAACACTTTTACACACACCATACACAAACACACTCCAACCATCAACTACACTCCATCAAACTCAAACAAAATTCCAAATAGAACAAGAGAAATCAAGAGAAAACTTACCAAAAATGATGAACTTCTTGAATTTCTAACTTGTTTTCTTGAAATCTTCCTTCAATTTGATCCTAGAAATCAAAACCTCTCTTGCTCTCTTGTCTCTTTAGTGTGCCAGCCATCCCCAAAAGAAAAAGAAAAATGAAGAGTAAAATAAATCAAAGTCAAATATTTAGTCTCTTCTTAATTCTCCACCAAGTATTTTTAATATTAAAATAATCCATCTTCTCTCTTCCACTCATCTAAATTTCTATTTCCAGTAATTAATTAATTCAACACTAATAAACATAAATATCTTCTTCTTTTGACTTTCTTATTTGACTTGTGTATATGTTATATATATTTCCATATATACAACATATACACTCTCTCTTAAATTCTTTTCTCTTTCAAATTTAACATATACATTCAATCCAAATAAAACAACAATTATATCAAAACTTCTAGGGCGTACTTTGGGATATTACAATTCTCCCCCTCTAAAAAAAATTTCTTCCTCGAAATTACCTGATATCAAGTCTGAAACAGTTGAGGATATTGATCTCGTATCGCTTGCTCACTCTCCCAAGTTGCCTCTTCTCTACCATGATTCTTCGAAAGAACTTTTACAAGTGGCACTTTCTTATTTCTCAACTCTTTCACTTCATGTGCCAAAATAGCAATTGGTTCTTCTTCAAAAGTTAGATCTGGACTCACCTCAATAGATTCAACTGGTAAAACATGAGATGGGTTAGATCTATACCTTCGCAACGTAGAAACATGAAAGACATTATGGATTCTATCCAACTCAGGCGGCAAAGCAAGACGATAAGCAACTGGTCCAACTCTTTCTAATATCTCATACGGTCCAATGAAACGAGGACTCATCTTCCCTTTTCGACCAAATCTCAATATCTTTTTCCAAGGAGACATTTTCTAAAATACTTTATCTCCAACATCAAACTCTATGTCTCTCCTCTTCAAATATGAATAAGACTTCTGTTGGTCTGAAGCTGCTTTCAACCTATCCCGAATCATCTTCACTTTTTCTTCAGTCTCTTTAATCAGATCAGGATCAATTAACTTGCCCTCTCCAATTTCATTCCAACATAAAGGCATTCTATATCTTCTCCCATACAATGCCTCAAATGGTGCCATTCCAATACTGGATTGATGACTGTTGTTGTAAGCAAATTCTACAAGTGGCAAAAATCTGTCCCAATTTCCAGAGAAATCAATGACACAGCTTCTCAACATATCCTCGATAATCTGTATCACTCTCTCTGACTGCCCATCTATCTGCGGATGAAAAGCAGTGCTAAAATGCAATCGAGAACCCAAAGCACCATGTAAACTCTTCCAAAATCTTGAAGTAAATCTAGGATCTCAATCAGACACTAAAGAAATTGGGACTCCATGCAACTTTACTATCTCATTGATGTACAACTTAGCTAACTTCTCAAGTGAAAAGTCCATCCGAACCGGAAGAAAATGAGCTGTCTTTGTCAACCTATCAACAATCACCCAAATGGCATCATGCTTCCTCTGTGTCATAGGCAAACCAGACAAAATCCATTGTGATTCTCTCCCATTTCCATTCAGGCACTGATAAAGGTTGAAGTAACCCAGTTGGAACTTGATGCTCAGCTTTAACCCTCTGACAAGTGAGACATTTTGATACAAATTCCGCTATGTCTCTCTTCATACCTGACCACCAGTAATGCTGTTTCAAATCATGGTATATCTTTGTACTTCCCGGATGCATAGTAAAAACTGATTGGTGTGCTTCCTCCAAAATAACCTTTTTCAAACTATCATTATCAGGAGCACACAATCTATCCTTAAACCAAAGGCTACCATCACTTGTCACAAAGAAATCTTGGCTCTCCCCGTTTTGGCAATCTGAAACAATCTTCTGAATTTTCTCATCTGCCAATTGAGCCACCTTAATCAGATCCAACAATACTGGTCTCAATTGCAATTGAGCCAACAATGCACCATCATCACATGCTTCAAAACTAGCATGTAACGCTCTCAACTCAACAAGCAACGAGAGCGAATAAACAGCCAAACCTGCCAGAGACTTCCGACTCAAGGCGTCAGCAACTACATTTGTCTTACCAGGATGATAATCAATCAAACAGTCATAGTCTTTGATCAGCTCTAACCATCGCCTTTGCCGAAGATTCAGCTCCCTCTGGACACCCAAATATTTCAAACTTTTATGATCCGTATAGATAAAACATTTCTCCCCATACATGTAGTGTCGCCAAATCTTCAAAGCAAATACTATAGCTGCCAATTCCAGATCATGTGTTGGATAATTGAGCTCATGCGACTTCAACTGCCGAGAAGCATAAGCTACAACTTTACCCTCTTGCATCAAGACACATCCTAAACCATTATGTGAAGCATCACTGTAAATTACATAAGGTTTATCTTCCACGGGTAAAGTAAGAACAGGTGCTTGAGTCAACATTTCTTTCAACTGATCAAAACTAGCTTGACACTGATCTGTCCACACAAATCTAACTCCCTTTCGAAGCAATCTAGTGAGTGGAGTAGCTATCAAAGAAAAACCTTTCACAAACCTTCGATAATAGCCTGCCAAACCCAGAAAACTTCTAACTTCAGTCACTGACTTTGGTGGACTCCAATTCAAAATAGCTTCAACTTTACTTGGATCGACTCTTATACCATCTGCTGAAACTATATGACCGAGAAAAGTTACTTGGTCAAGCCAAAACTCACACTTTGACAACTTAGCATACAACTGCTTCTCTCTCAAGATCTGTAACACAATTCGTAGATGCTTGTCATGTTCTTCCTCATTACGTGAATACACCAAAATATCATCGATGAAAACCACCACAAATTGATCCAGATAGGGCCTAAACACCCTATTAATCAAATCCATGAAAGCTGCAGGTGCATTCATCAATCCAAAAGGCATTACCAAGAACTCATAATGCCCATATCTTGTACGGAAAGCTGTCTTAGAAACATCTTCAGCTCTAACCCTCAATTGATGGTACCCTGATCTCAAATCAATTTTGGAAAACACCGCTGCTCCCTTCAACTGATCAAAGAGATCATCAATTCGGGGCAAAGGATACTTATTCTTGATAGTTACTTTGTTCAATTGCCTATAATCGATGCACAATCTCAAAGTACCATCCTTTTTCTTCATAAACAACACAGGAGCTCCCCACGGAGAAACATTGGGGCGAATAAACCCTTTATCCAACAACTCCTGCAACAGCACCTTCAACTCTCTCAATTCAGCAGGTGCCATTCGATAAGGAGTGATAGAGATGGGAGTGGTACCAAGCAACAAATCGATACCAAACTCAACCTCTCTCTCAGGGGGTAACCTTGGCAACTCCTCTGGAAATACATCTGAAAACTCAGCAATTGTGGGTATACTATCAAGTTGAGAACCCATTACTCTGGTATCCAAAACATGAGCAAGATAAGCATCACACCCTTTTCTAATCAACTTTCTGGCTGAAACAGCTGAAACCAACAAGGATGCAAGTTGTCTCTGCTCACTAGATACTAATATACTTCTACCATCACCAGTTCTCAAAGTAACACATTTCTTTTGACAATCCACCACAGCTCCATGCTTAGACAACCAATCCATGCCTAAGATCAAATCATATTCTTTAAAAGGCATTTCAATTAAATAACCAAGAAACTCCTCACTTTGCACCACAACAGCACTATCACAATGCACCTTACTCACCACAACACTATGTCCTAAAGGATTGGTCACTAAGACATCAAATCCTAAGGACTCTGAATGCAATTCAGACACAGGCAAGATAGATGCACTTATGTATGAATGAGTAGATCCTGGATCAATTAAAGCAAGTACTGAAATGCCAAATAAAGAAAATGTACCCGCTATAACTGCTGAAGCATCCGGCTGCCTCTGCATCACATATACTCTCTGAGAAGATCCGGCCTCCTCTGGCCTGCTGTCCCTGGATGAAGATCCTCCTCTTTCACTAAACCCAGGTCTACCACCTCTACTGAAACCTCTGCCCCCTCGACCACCTCTGCTGACACTAGGTCGAGAAGCTGCAGTATCAGCCTGCCTATACTCCTGCATCTCAGGACAATCTCTAACAAAATGAGCTGGTGACCCACATCTAAAACACCCAACTGATCCACCAATCTTCCAACAAACACCCCCATGGGTCTTACCACAATGCTCACATACAGGTGGAGTAGACCTCTGAATCACTGGAGTCGGGGCACTAGCTACAGAAACTGTCGATCTCGGCCTCTGCCTCTAATACTGAACTGATCTGTCCGACTGTCTCTAGCTTCTACTGGTTCTCGGAACAAAACCTCCTCGACCCCTCTTCATAGATGAAGACCCTACCTCAAACTGGGGTCTCCTTACCCTGGTCTCTTCCTCAGTAGCAGCTGCTGCAATGCCCTGTGCTCTCTGAACACTTCTAGCTGCTGCAACAAGCTGAGAAAAATCCTGGTACCGGGAACCAGCCACAATGCACATGATAGAGGGCCTCAATCCCTCCTCAAATCTTCGGCACCGATCTATTTCATCGGAAATAATTCCCCCGGCATATTGACTCAACCGGATATACTCAATCTCATATTTTGTTACCATCCGGTTGTCTTGCCTCAAATTAAGAATTCCATCTTCTTAATATCTTTATACTCCCTCGGAGTATATTTCTGCTCGAACTCCCTCAGAAAATCACCATAAGATAATGTAGGTGGATCATCCATGGCATGCGGAACCGTCTTCCACCAGTAATAGGCATCTTTCTGTAGGAGGGACCTGGCATAGTCAAATTTTTCATTTGAAGTAGCATGCAACTGGATGAATATTCTCTGCACTTTATCCAACCACTGCTCAGCCACTGCAGGATAGGTAGTGCCCAAGAAATCTTTAGCCCCATATTTTCTCAACTTATCATAATGTCTTACCGGCACCTGAGGCTGTGGTGGTGGGGGCTGCACTGGAGCTAGCCTCAATAGTTCTATCACATGCCTTAGCCAACCCAGCGGAACCTCCTCTGCAGCTGATCTCTCTGGCACAGAAATAGGTGCCTCACTAACCCTCTCAACTCTAGCTCCATCTCTACTCTCTCCTGGAGCTACACTCTCAGCACTTCCTTCTACAGTCTGACGTGAATGGGACTCCATTACTACCTATATCTGCAAACACAGTAGAATATTCCTCATTAAAGATCAAAGACTGTCATACCAAAACATGTATTTTATTCAAAAACCAACTTTTAAAATATAAATATTCTTTTTCTTACAATTCACCTAGGTTGAGAATCTCAAACCTTGGCTCTGATACCAAAAATTGTAACACCCCTTCCCGACCTACGTGTGTAAGCTGAGTAGAGGCGCCACACTATCCTAATGTTGTTACCAATTTTACTTAGTCAATTTTTAGTTTAGAATTTTACAGAAATTTTGCCATAGTTTCGCCTAGAAATTGAGTCCCAAGTGTCGACAAAACTGGTTTTTTTCTGATTTTTGAAAATATTTTTACACAAACCAATGCAAACAAAATCATTCTCAGTACACTCCCAATAAATCCCCCTTATAACCTCAACTACAACCTACAAAAAGGATTTACACTTCTAGTACAAAATAAAGTAAAGGTTTATTATGAAACACAGTAGATAAAATATTTGTTCACTATGCAGCGGAAAGTAACAATATTTACAAATTCATATACATCAAAACTCAAGTTTTACAAAACATAAAGTTTATACATGTTTGGCAGTCAGTCTTTGATCTTTAAGCCCACAATTCACACTTCAGAATCTAAACTCTACTCGGCCTAGAGGAACTCTCCGGTTCCACCCTGTCACCTGCGCGATAAACCACAATTGCGCTAAGCCAACGGCTTAGTGGTACAAACAACCATAATATTATGCTTTGATGTAATGCCAATGCCACACAATCAAGTTTCATAAACAATTCATGAAGTACTACTCACAATTTCCACATCCATAATCATATTAAAGCAAAGACAAATATATATCTCATTAATCATTTGTTTCCCCTTTTTGAATTATATATATATAAACAAAGACAAGCATGAGCCCAAAAAGAAATCTAATATGTTATTCAAAGTTCAGAGTTACTGCTTTGGTCCATAATCACAATCATCAAGCCCGTAGGCAAAAATATATATATCTCTATCCATGGATAGCGTAACAAACCCAGTCTCTTGGATCTCAACCCGGTTAAAACCAAGGAAGTCCTCAACCCGGCTAGATTGTTACTGTTTTTGAGGCTTACGACTCAGTCTTTTCACCCCAAAAACATCACATTTCACATTTATCATTTCACATTTTTCAACTAGAATCGGCTTACGACCCGGTCATTTCACCTATCCAGTGATTCATAGGCATGCCGCCAAACTCAGAACTCTGAAAATTGAATTAACATATTAGGCACACAATCATTTAATTTATCTCTTTAACAATTTCTTTCTCAATTCATTTCATATTCCACAATCAATTAGGCAACCATGCCTCAATCATCTCATTTGCATCATTATCACCAAACACATTGGTTTTACATCTCATTATATCTCAAATCACATTAATCAATTCATCACTCAAGTGTACATAACCAATGGCATTAACACACATTTTACATGCTCATCACAACATTCACATTATACCAAACATACATTATTAATATGCATTAACAATGCATTAGATTTCTTAACACATTTACAATCAAATGTATGTTAAGTCTCAACATCATATGAATGTATGCAATAATGTAGTTTGTACTTACCTTAAAACCAACTCACACCAATCTATACACTTACTCTTCCAAGAATCCTCAACACTTAGGTTAGGGCAATTCAACCTCTTCACAACCTAATCCAAAAGGAATATTAGCAAAATGACCATATAAATAGTAAATTCTGGTTTTGGACTCAACTTAATCCTTATTTTGAAAAATTGTATAAAATAATCTACTTGACTAAAAACTCTAAAATTTTTACGGAATTTATTTTTACATCTTAAAATTATTCCTTTAAAATTTCAGATCAAACTGAACACAAAATCTTGGTCAAATAGTTCACCCAACTAGACTGCTCCAATTGCCCTGCATCCTGGCAGCAGTTCTGAACTTTGTGAATTCCGTAAATTAAATTCAATCAACGTGGTTCCAAATTATTTTTCTCATATCCTATACTCACTAAGAAACAACATATCCAAAATTCAATTGGATATTATTTTTCTACATTTTATTAAAAATCCCAAAATATAGTTGTCTTAGTTAAGGTACCTTCTGGAACAGGTCTAATAAAAATAATCTTTCCAAAATCATAACCATTCCAAAATCAAATCAAAATATTTTTCAGTCATTCTAGACTCATAGAGGCACAACATATCAAAAATTCACTTCAAGAACGTTTTTCTATATTTAATTAAAAATCATACAATAAAGTACCAAACTCATGTATTCTATGCTTTCAACTTCACTAAACACAACTCTTACTCTTCCATCACCAACACTAACCTAACTTCTTATCTTTAATTCCATTTCAACATTTTTACACATACCATACACAAACACACTCCAACCATCAACTACACTCCATCAAACTCAAACAAAACTCCAAATAGAACAAGAGAAATCAAGAGAAAACTTACCAAAAATGATAAACTTCTTGAATTTCTAACTTGTTTTCTTGAAATCTTCCTTCAATTTGATCCTAGAAATCAAAACCTATCTTGCTCTCTTGTCTCTTTAGTGTGCCGGCCATCCCCAAAAGAAAAAGAAAAATGAAGAGTAAAATAAATCAAAGTCAAATATTTAGTCTCTTCTTAATTCTCCACCAAGTATTTTAAATATTAAAATAATCCATCTTCTCTCTTCCACTCATTTAAATTTCTATTTCCATTAATTAATTAATTCAACACTAATAAACATAAATATCTTCTTCTTTTGACTTTCTTATTTGACTTGTGTATATGTTATATATATTTCCATATATACAACATATACACTCTCTCTTAAATTCTTTTCTCTTTCAAATTTAACATATACATTCAATCTAAATAAAACAACAATTATATCAAAACTTCTAGGGCGCACTTTGGGATATTACAATCTGACCTATGACAGTGGCATAGAATCCAACAATAACTCAATCAACTTCTCACCAAAAATAATGGAACCTAAATAGATTCATAAAATGAAGGATGCACTCAACTCCAAGATGGAAGAACTAAAGGGGGTCCTAGTAGAAATAATGAAAAGCTAACTAGCTACACTATTAGGGAATACTACTGAAGCATCTACAAGTACTAAGAAGCATAAGGACAAAGGAAAGGCTAAGGTTGGTGAAGTAGCCTTTGATGTTGACAAAGTAGTTGTTGAAGACGATAATGACTGGGCTCAATACTTCCAATATCCCCAATATAAGAAGAAAGATCCGAAGGTTGTGAAGAAATCAACTGTAGAAAAGACTAAAACTTTAGATGTGGAGAATGATCGCTGATTTGGAGAAGAAGTTCGAAAGGAAGCTGAAAACTGAAGAGATGTCAGAGGTGGACAAATTGTTTGAATAAGATGAAGAAGTTTCTTACAAGTTCAAGATGCCTTCATTTGCTAAGTTTCATGGAACTAGGAATCCTCATCTTCGTGTCAAGTAGTACATCACTGCCATACAATCTGCCTTACTAAAGCTCAAACTCTAAGGTACTTCATGCTTTCGTTGGATCCTGTTGTGCAAAATTGGTTCAACACCTTAGAGGACAGTACTCAGAAAAATTAGGATTCATTGTATAAGGCCTTCATTCAGCAATATGGGTACAATGATGGATTAGAAGCTACTTTGATGGAGGTTGAGTTAATCAGGTGGAAACAAAATGAGAATTTTGTTGATTATGTGAAAAAGTGGAGAAACAATATCGCATTGCTCAGGAAGAGGCATGATGAGTCATATTAGATTAGGATGATTGTAAGAGGGGTGCTGCCTAATATTCGTGAAAGGATGTCCCATACCCTTATTAGGGTTTTCAAAGTCCTTCTTCATGATAGTTTGCAAATAGAAGAATGGGAAAGAGAGAAGAACCAATTTTCTACAAGAAGGAACGAGAAAGGGAACTATTAGTCTAGCAATCAAAGCATGCAAAAAGGCAGTCAATGTTAATGCAACTTGCCAAGGAGGTAGGAGGCAATTTTCAGAGTTAGGAAAACCACTATCTTAGGATTCAATAAGCTATACAAGAGAGGGCTATTACAGTCATTAACTCCTTGCCCTTTGCCAAATCCTCTAACACATAACTTTGATGTTAAGGTATTTTGCTAATTCCAACAAATGCAAGGGCATGAGATGGATAAATGTTTGAGTTTAAGACATGAAATCCATATTTTGATTGATAGTGAAAAGCTACTAGAACCTAACAAGTCTAGCACAAAGGACAACCCGCTGCCAAGGTTCAACATAGCACCACCGCCAGTATCTTTAATGATTGGAAGAGGTTTGAATGAGGAATTTGTCATGTCTTCTTTCCAAGATGTGGGTGGTGAAGCAGCCAAAGAAGAAGAGATGTTTAGCAAGATTGAACCAATTGTGATGAAAGGGAATGAAGTGGTCATATGTGCTGTGAATGAATTTTGGGATTTAACTAACAGGGAGGGTGAGTTAGAAACAAAGAAAGCGAAGTGGGGCTGCTCCGAGCCAAAAAAGGATGAAGTAATGAACACTCACTCTGGTAAGCCTTATGTAAGGCCTCCACCGAAAGAACTGGAAGCTGATAAGGGAAAAGAAGTTGAAACATGAAGTAAATAGGAAGAAGACAATGCTATTCTTAAGCGGCTGAAAAGAACTCAAGCTAGTATTAGAATATGGGACTTACTAGCTACATCCAAAAAGCATCGAGAAACTATGGCCAAAGCTATAGCAAGCATGCAGATTTCCACATCTGTGACACTCGATGAACTAATCCATTTTATAAGGGTGAACAAGACTGAGAAATTAAATAAATGTCATGAAGTAATATCCTAATTTTTGAAAATTTCTAATTTTTAGGAAATTAAATAAAATAAATTATAATTTAACTGGATAAATTAAATAATTAATTTTAAATGAAAAATGGAAGGATTTTAAATGAAAAAGTGAAATTTATATGTGATATATATGCAAAGTATACATAATACATAAAAGTCAACAAAAAAAAGTCAACTCTTTTAAAGGAAAAGTCAAAGTCAAGGGCATTTTGGTAATTAAACTGTAAAAATTCAAAATTCTTTAAATATTTCAAAAATAAATTATTTTTAATGGAAGATAATATTTTGGGATTTTAATTAATTAATTAATTAAAAATATATTAAAATAATAATATATAAGGTTGAAAATGTGAGTGGGAGGAAAGAGAAATCACTTTGTTCATCTTCTTTTTCTTCTTCCTTTCCAATGTCGAACCTCCATTGTTGTGGAGCGAAGGATTTTGCATTTTCCATGTTTTAAGAATTGAAGGATTTTAAGAGTTCAAGTGGAGTTTTAGGGATTTTTACCATATTTAGTAAGTTTTCAACTTCTTTTCTTGAAATTTCATGAAAGAGTGAATATGTGTGATTTGGGTTCCTGAAGTACTATGATTTAATTGTCTATTTGGGTATGAATAAAGTTGTTTTAAGTAGTCAATAGTGATTTTAAGGTTGGATTAAAGAAATGGTTGAATTTGAGTAAATATAGGTGAAGAGAGAGAATTTAGGATTATAGAATTTTTGCGTTTGTGAAATTATGTGATTTAATTGTTCAATTTAATTCTAAATGGGTTTTTTTAATGCAAAAACAAGTGTTTTAAAGTCAAATGGTAGGTTTGGATGAGTTTGGATAGAGTTTGAAAATGGAAGTGTTGATTTATGGTTTTGGAAAATTTATTTTTCAAAGTTGGTGAATTGATTGGTTTTATTGTTTAAAGCATGTTCTTTAGTAATAAAAATGATGAATATAAGCTTGAAATGATAATTGGATTGACTTGGAATTGAAAACCTTCAATGGTGAAGGTTATGCCATTTTAGGGTTTTGGACATAAGTGTGTATTTAATTATTGTAATTGGTTTAAACATGTACAAATATGTTTTTAATTATATAAATAAAATTAAGAAACTAAATTGAATGGTTTAATATGGTTTTCCACAGTTAAAGTGAGGTTAGCCTTAACTTTGGGATTTTAGTTTGAATGATGTTTAATTATGATTTAAGATTAGAAATGCCTTTAAATATGATACCAAGTGATTCTTTATGATCACATTTGGTATAGGCATTAAGGAGAATTTGTTTGCCCAATCCAAGTGTTGAAGGATAAGTTGGAAGAGAAGGTTGGTGAAAGTTTTGTGGCTTGCTTTTGGAAGCTTTTAGAGGTAAGTACAAGCTTTGGATAAATTGGGTATGTTTGCATGATATTTGGGCTTAACACATTTTGGTTGAAAAATGTGTTAAGTTGCTTGATGCATTGAATATGCATGAACATTATGCTATGTTATGTGATTTATCAAGATTGAATTATATGCATTGTGAAAAGCCAATTATAATGGTTAAATTGAGTCAAAAGTGAAATATGTGCAATATGTGAAAATGACCCAAAGTATTTAGGTAATGTGGTTTGTTGTGTATGCATTAAAGGTATTGTGAAAAGCTATTGGTAATGGCTAGAATGTATAAAATGTGATTTATATGTGAATTATGTGAAAATACCCAAAATATTTGTGTAATGTGCTTTAATGATGAAATGTGATAAATTGAAATGAAATAATATTGATATGAATGAGAAAAATGAGAAATGAAGCAATGTGCCTAGCTTGATTATGGAAAAATAAAAAAGAAATTGATGATGGAAAATATGAAATAATTGTGTGCCTAGTTTGTTCTTCAATTTCCAGAGTTCTGTATTTGGTGGCATGCCTATGAGGTTATCCTCATTATTTGCCTTCGAGGCTAGTTTTGAGCAATTATTTGATTTGCCTTTGGGACTAGACACTTGGCATCACTGTGATATGATCTGCTTTCGGGGCTAGCTTTTAAGTAGGTATGATGATCTGCCTTCGGGGCTAGCTTTTAAGTAGGTATGATGATCTGCCTTCGGGGCTAGCTTTTGAGCAATTACTTGATTTGCCTTCAGGGCTAGACACATGGTGTCAACTTAGACTAAAACAATAACTCTGAAATTTGAATAGCATATTAGATCCTCTGGGCCCATGCTTGTGTTTGTTGTTATGTGAATTGTAAAATGATTGAAAAATATGTTTAAAATGAAATGGTATGTCACATGGTGACATGATATATATAAGCATTATGCATTGGCATTATTTTGTAATTTTAATGTTATCAAAGTTTGTACCACTAGGCTTTTGGCTTATTGCGATCGTAATTCATCGCGCAGGTGATAGGGGAGATCCGGTTGAGCCGGAGAGTTCATCTAGACCAGGTTGGGTCTAGATTGGAGATTTTCATTGTAGAGCTGATAGTGGGCATCAAGATAAGAGACACAACCATCATGTATATGTTTTCTATTATACTATGTTTTTCGTGTATATATTGTAAATTAAAAAGTATGTTTTAGATAAAGCTTGAGATATGGGTTTATATGAGTTTTTGATATATATATATATATATGTATGTATAAATGTTTTGTGAAACTTGAAGAAATTGAGGAGTAAGGGTGAAATGTATGAATAAATTTTATTGGGAGTGTTTTTCCTTTGCAGGTTGTGTTTTGTGGATAATTTTGGAAAATCCAAATTATAGATAAAACTCTGGTGAATTTTTTCCAGAGATTTTATGAAAAATACTATTTTGGAATATATAGTTAATAATAAATATTTTATTTGTTCTTTAAGTATACATTTTAAAGTATTTAAAATTTTAAATTTGAAAGTTGAAAATTTTTTATTAAACCAGGTTGTGACATTTTTATATTGTGTATGCATATTTTACATATATTGGGTGTATGTATTATATGTATATAGGGTATAAGTGTGTTACATTTATTTTGGTATCAGAGTCAAGTTTGAGGTTCTCGACCTCTGTGGGTTGTTAAAGAGAGAAAATGGGAATTTTAAATATGGTTTTTAATTGTGATAAATGCATTTGCCCTGGCAGTTTCTGATCTTTGATGTGGCAATTTCTATTGTGTTTACAGATATAGGTAGTTATGGCATCTCAGACGCATCAAAATGTATAGGGTAGTGTAAAGAGTGTAGCTCCTGCTGATGGTAGAGATGGAGTTAGAGCTGAGACTACTAGAGAGGAATCTGCTTCTGTGCATGTTAGAATAGTAGCAGAGGAAATTTTATTGGGCTGGATATGGCATATGGTAGAGCTGTTGAGGCAAGTTCAAGTTTAATAGCCTCCACCATCATAGCCGCAGCCGCAGTTGCCGATGAGGAAGTATGATATGTTGAGAAAGTTTGGAGCCGAGGACTTTGTTGGTACTATAGAGCCTGTTGTAGCATAGTAATGGCTAAATAGGGTCCAGAGAGTGTTCATCTAGCTGTAGGATACTCTGAAGGAGAAGTTTGATTATGTTAGATCTCTGTTATAGAGGGATGCCTATGAGTGGTGGAAGACAGTTCCACATGCTACAACTAATCCTCTAGTCCTGACCTATGATTATTTCTTATGAGAATTTGAGATTTCCTATGGGAATTCGAGAAAAAGTATACTTTGAGGGATTATAAGGATGTGAAGAAGATGGAGTTCCTGAGTTTGAGGTAGGATACTAGGACAGTGATGGAGTATGAGATAGAGTTCATCTGGGTGAGTCAGTATGCCAGAGGGATCATATCTGATGAGATTAACCGGTGTAGGAGGTTTGAGGAGAGGCTGACACCCTCTATCATGTGTATTTCTCAGTATCAAGATTTTTCTCATTTGGTTACAGCTACCAGGAGTGTAAAGAGAGCATAGGATCTTACAGCAACTACCAGAGCTGAGGAGAGCAAAGCTATGAGATCCTAGGGTGAGGTAGGGTCTTCATCAGGGAAGAGAGGTAGTGGGGGATATCCTTAGAGGTTTAGTATGAGCAAAGAGCAGTCTAGCAGGTCAGTACAACAACAACAGAGACAAAGATAGAGACCTGCAGTTTCAATGGCTAGTGCTCCGACCCCAATGGCTTAGAGGCTTGCTCTACCTACCTGTGTTCATTGTGGTAGGGCACATGGGGGTGTCTGCTGGAGGATAGGTGCACCGGCAGTGTGATATAGATGTGGGTTGACAAGCCACTTTCTCAGAGATTGTCCATAGCCATAAGAGGATAGACAGACAGATACTGTAGCTTCTCGACCCAGTATTAGAAGGGGTCATGGTGGTAGAGGTTTTGGTAGAGGTGGTCTATTTGGGACTGGTCATAGAGGAGGCTCTACAGCTTGGAGTATATCATATGAGGCAGGGCCATCACAACGAGTCTATGTGATGCAGAGGTAGTCAAATGCTTCACCTGTTATTGCTGGTACTTTTACTTTATTTGGTGCTTCAGTTCTTGCATTGATAGACCCTGGGTTGACTCATTCATACATCAATGCATCCATCTTGCCTCTGTGTGATTTGCATTCTGAGTCCCTAGGATTTGATGTTTTGGTGACAAATCCTTTAGGGCACAGTGTTGTGGTTAGCAGGGTGCACCGAGATAGCCCAATTGTTATTCAGAATGAGAAGTTTCTCAATGACCTGATTGAGATATCTTTCTGGGAGTATGATATGATTCTGGGCATGGATTGGTTATGGGGATGTGATAGACTGTCAGTGAAAATGTGTTATCCTAAGAACACGTGATGATAGAGATGTGATGGTATCTAGTAATCAAAGACATCTTTCATCCATGTTTGTTTCAATTGTTTTAGCTAGGAGGATGATTCAGAAGGGATGTGAGGCTTATCTTGCTCATGTTGTAGATACTAGAGTAGTGGGGTCCTAACTTGATAGTATACACACAGTTTTTGAGTTTCCATATATTTTCATTGATGAGTTGGCAAGGGTACCTCCTAAAAGAGAGGTTGAGTTTGGTATTGATATGATGCCTAGTACCACTCCCATCTCTATTACCCTTTATCAAATGGCGCCTGCTTAATTGAGGGAATTGAAGGTGCAGTTGAAGGAGTTGCTTGAGAAAGTGTTCATCCGCCCTAGTGTCACCTTGGGGAGCACCTATTTTATTTGTGAAGAAGAAGGATGACATAGTTATCTAAGTGTGAGTTCTAGCTCAATCAGGTGACTTTGCTCGATCATGTGGTTTCAGCATAGGGTATTAAAGTTTATTCGAGTAAAGTCAAGGCTATTTTGAATTGGAGTCCACTAAAAATTGTGATAGAGGTAAGAAGTTTTCTTGGTTTGGTAGGCTATTATCATCGGTTTTCTATGATAGCTATAACACTCAGCAGATTTCTTTGGAAAGGAGTTAGATTTGTGTGGATAGATCGGTGTCAGACGAGTTTTGAGTAGTTGAGGGAGATGTTGACTCAAGCTCTTATCCTTACCCTGCCTAAGGAAGTTAAACCTTATATGATATATAGTGATGCTTCACATAGTGGTTTAGGTTGTATTCTGATGTAGGAGGCTAGAGTCATTGCTTATGCCTCTCAACAGTTGAAGCCTCATGAGTTGAATTATTTGACTCATGATTTGGAGCTAGCAGCAATTGTTTTTGCATTGAAAATTTGGCGGCATTACTTGTATGGGGAGAAGTGTTTCATTTATACTGATCACAAAAGTTTGAAATACTTGGGTGTTTAGAGAGAGCTGAATCTTCAGCAGAGAGAGTGGTTGGAGTTAATTAAAGACTATAACTATTTGATTGATTATCATCCTAGCAAGGAAAATGTTGTTGCTAATGCCTTGAGTCAAAAGTCTTTGGGAGGTTTGACTGCTTATTCGCTCTTGTTGCTTGTTGAGTTGGGAGCGTTGCATGCTAGATTTGAGTCTTGTGATGATGGTGCATTGATGGCTTGGTTGCAGTTGAGGCTAGTTTTATTAGATTAGATTAGGGAGGCCCAGTTGGAAGACTTGAAAATCCAGAAGATTGTGATGGATTACCAAAAGGGGTAGAGTCGAGAATTTCATGTGAGAGATGATGGCAGTCTATGGTATAGAGATAGGTTGTGTATTCCTGATGATGCAGGATTGAAAAGGACGATATTGGAGGAAGCACATCAGTCACTCTATGCTATGCACCCTAGTGGTACCAAGATGTATCAGGATTTGAAGCAATATTATTTGTGGTCAGGTATGAAGAGGGACATAGTAGAGTTTGTTTCTAGATGTCTCACTTGCCAGAGAGTGAAGGCCGAGCACCAAGTTTCTTCAGGGTTGCTTCAGCCATTATCTGTACCAGAGTGGAAATGGGAATGAGTGATGATGGATTTTGCGACTGGACTACCTTTGACCTAGAAGAAGCATGATGCAATCTGGGTGATAGTTGATTGGACGACAAAGATAGCTCATTTTTTTCATGTTTAGATGGATTATTCATTTGAGAGGTTGGCTGAGTTGTATACCAGTGAGATAGTGTAGTTGCATGGAGTCCCAGTTTCTTTAGTGTCAGACTGAGATCCCCATTTTATATCGAGATTTTAGAGGAGTTTGCAGGATGCATTAGATTCTCCATTGCATTTTAGCACTGCTTTCCATCCTCAAAAAGATGGGTAGTCAGAGAGATTGAAACAGATTCTAGAGGATATTGTGAGGAGCAGTATCATTGATTTTATCGGAAGCTAGGACAGATTTTTACCACTTATTGAGTTTGTATATAGCAACAATCATCATTTCAGTATTGAGATGACTTCTTATAAGGCCTTAGATGAAAGGAAGTGTAGGATACCTTTGTGTTGGTATGAGGTTAGAGAAGGTAAACTGGTCTATCCCGATTTGATTAAGGAAACAGAATAGAAAGTTAAGGTGATTTGGGGTCGTTTGAAAGCAGCTTCATACTGATAGAAATCCTATATAGATTTAAAGAGAAGAGATATAGAGTTCAGTATGGGAGATAAAGTATTCCTGAGGGTATCACCATGGAAGAAGGTTATGAGATTTGAGGAAAGTTGAGTCCTCATTTCATAGGACTATATGAGATACTGGAGAGAGTTGGACCAATGGCTTACAAACTGGCTCTACCACCTGAGTTGGATCGAATTCATAATACCTTCCATGTATCTATGCTTCAGAGGTACATGTCAGACCCATCTTATATCTTGTCAGTGGAGTCCATTGAGGTGAGTCTGGACCTAACTTATGAGGAAGAACTAGTGGTGATCTTGGCACAATAAGTGAAAGAGTTAAGGAATAAGAAGGTGCCACTTGTGAAAGTCTTTTGGAGGAATCATAGCACTAAGGAGGTGGCATAGGAGAGTGAGTAGATGATGCGGAGTCAGTATTCTCAGTTGTTTTAGAGTTGACATCAGGTAATTTCGCGGTTGAAATTTTCTTTAGGGTGAGAGAATTGTAATATCCTAATTTTTAAAAATTTCTAATTTTTGGAAATTAAAAAAATAAATTATAGTTTAATTGGATAAATTAAATAAATAATTTTAAATAAAAAATGGAATGATTTTAAATGAAAAATTAAAATGTATATGTGATATATATGCAAAATATGCATAATATATAAAAGTCAACAAAAAAAATCATCTCTTTTAAAGGAAAAGTAAAAGTCAAGAGGGATTTTGATAATTAAACTTTGGAAATTCAAAATTATTTAAATATTTCAAGAATAAATTATTTTTAATGGAAGAAATATTTTGGGGTTTTAATTAATTAAATAATAAATTAAAAATATATTAAAATAATAAAATATATAAGGTTGAAAATATGAGTGGAAGGAAAGAGAAATCATTTTGTTCATCTTCTTCTTCTCATTCCATGCCAAGGCTGAACCTCCATTGTTGTAGAGCCAAGGATTTTGCTTATTCTATGCTTCAAGAATTGAAGGATTTTAAGAGTTTCAAGTGGATTTTTAGGGATTTCCTCGATATTTAGTAAATTTTCAATTTCTTTTCTCAAAATTTCATGAAAGAGTAAATATGTGTGATTTGGGTTTTTTAAGTACTATCATTTAATTTTCAATTTGGGTATGAATGAAGTTGTTTAAAGTAGTTAACAATGATTTTAAGGTTGGATTAAAGAAATGGTTGAATTTGAGTAATGATTGGTGAAGAGAGAGAATTTAGGGTTATGAAATTTTTAGGTTTGTGAAATCGTGTGATTTAATAGTGCAATTTGTTTCTAAATGGGTTGTTTTGGTGCATAAAAAAGTATTTTAAAGTCAAATGGTGGGTTTGGATGAATTTGGATAGAGTTTGAGAATGGAAGTGTTGATTTAGGGTTTTGGAAAAGTGATTTTTCAAAGTTGGTGAATTGATTGGTTTTATTATTTAAAGCATGTTCTTTATTGATAAAAGTGATGAATATAAGATTGAAATGATAATTGGATTGAGTTGGAATAGAAAACCATCAATGGTGAAGGTTATGCCATTTTAAGGTTTTAGCCATAAGTGTGTATTTAATTAATGTAATCGGTTTAAACATGTAGAAATATGTTTTAATAATATAAATAAACTTAAAACACTAAATTGAATGACTTAATCTGGTTTTCCAAAGTTAAAGTGAGATTAGCCTTAACTTTGGGATTTTAGTTTGAATGATGTTTAATTATGGTTTAAGATTAGAAATGTCTTTAAATATGATACCAAATGATTCTTTATGATCACATTTGGTATAGGCATTAAGGAGAATTGGTTTGCCCAATCCAAGTGTTGAAGGGCAAGTTGGAAGAGAAGGTTGGTGATCATTTTGTGGCTTGCTTTTAGAAGCTTTTAGAGATAAGTACAAACTTTGGATAAATTGGGTATATTTGCATGACATTTGGGCTTAACACATTTTGATTGAAAAATGTGTTAGGTTACTTGATGTATTGAATATGCATGAACATTGTGTCGTGTTATGTGATTTGTCAAGAATGCATTATATGCATTGTGAAAAGCTATTGATAATGGCTAAATTGAGTAAAAAGTGAAATATTTGCAATATGTAAAAATGACCCAAAGTGTTTAGGTATTGTGGTTTGTTGTCTATGCATTAAAGACATTGTGAAAAGCCATTGGTAATGGCTAGATTACATAAAATACGATTCATATGTGAATTATGTGAAAATACCCAAAATATTTGGGTAATGTGCTTTAATGATGAAATGTGATAAATTAAAATGAAATAATATTGATATGAATGAGAAAAATGAGAAATAAGGCAATGTGCCTAGCTTGATTATGGGAAAATGAGAAAGAAATTGATGATGGAAAATATGAAATAATTGTGTCCCTAGTATGTTCTTCAATTTCTAGAGTTATGTGTTTGGCGGCATGCCTATGAGGTTATCCTCATTAATTGCCTTCGGGGCTAGCTTTTGAGCAATTATTTGATTTGCCTTTGGGGATAGACGCTTGGCATCATTGTGATATGATCTACCTTCAAGGCTAGCTTTTGAGCAATTAATATGATCTACCTTTGGAGCTAGCTTTTGAGCAATTGCTAGATTTGCCTTCATGGCTAGACACATGATGTCAACTTGGACCAAAATAGTAACTCTGGAATTTGAATAGCATATTAGATCCTCTGGGCCCATGCTTATGTTTGTTGTTATGTGAATTGTAAAATGATTGAAAAATATGTTTAAAATGAAATGGTATGTCACATGGTGACATGATATACATAAGCATTATGCATTGACATTGTTTCATAATTTTATTGTTATCAAAGTTTGTATCGCTAGACTTTTAGCTTAGCGAGATTGTCATTCATTGTGCAAGTGACAGGGGAGATCCGATTGAGCAGGAGAGTTCGCCTAGACCATGTCTGGTCAAGATTGGAGATTTTCATTGTAGAGTTGATAATGGGCATCAAGATCAGAGACACAACCAACATGTATATGTTTTATATTACATTTTATTATTACCTATATTATGCTATATTTTTGGTGTATATATTATAAATTAAAAAGAACATTTTAGATAAAGCTTGAGATGTGGGTTTATATGTGTTTATATATATATGGTTATAAATGCTTTGTGAAACTTGGAGAAATTGATGAGTATGGGTGAAATGTATGAATGGTTTTTATTGGGAGGGTTTTTCCTTTGCAGGTTATGTTTTGTGGATAATTTGAGAATGTCCAAATTACAGACAAAACTCTGGCGATTTTTTTTCAGAGATTTTATGAAAAATACTATTTTGGAACATATAGTTAATAATAAATATTTTATTTTTTATTTAAATATACATTTTAAAGTATTTAAGATTTTAAATTTCAAAGTTGAAAATTTTTATTAAACTGAGTTGTGATATTTTTATATTGTGGATGCATATTTTACATATACTAGGTGTATGTATTATACGTAAATAGGGTATAAGGGTGTTACACATAATGCTCAGAAGAAGAACAAGGTTAATGTGGGTATGATGTCTGTAACACCCTTATACCCTATATACGTACAATATATATTTTCAGCATATGTAAAATATGCATATATGGTATAAAAATGTCACAAACCGATTTAATAAAAATTTTCACATTTCTGCTTTAAGATTTCAAATACTAATATATAAAATAAATAGTATATAAATATTCTTTACTTGTTATAGGAATCCAAAATAAATATTTTATATGATAATCTCTGGGAAAAATTCGCCAGAGTTTTATTTGTAATTTGGACGTTCCCAAAATTCAGCAAAACACAACCTGCATAAAGCAAACACTCCCAATAAAAAATCAATTCACCATTTCACCAATACTTCTCAATTTCTCCATATTTTCTCAAAATACTTATATATAGATATATAAATTAACAACACATATAAAATCCCATCTGAACAAATTATTCAAAACATTCTTTACAATTTACATTATATACTTCCAAAAACATATCATAACATATATATAATATCAAAATACATTGTAATATCAAATATCAACATGCTGGCAACTGGCTCTGATCTTGATGTACCCAAAAATAACTCTTCAAGCTCAACAAATACAAACCTAGACCCGACCAGGTCTAGTAAAACTCTTCGGCTTTACCAAATCATCCATGACACCTACGCGACGAATTACAATCGCGCTAAGCCGAAGCCTAGTTGTACAAACTTTGATAATAATAATAAAACTCAATGCAATGCTAATGCACAATGCATATAGATGTCAAATCATTCTACTTTCTTATATTTTTCAAATATTTCATAGTCACAACTCATAGCATTATATTGCTCAATTGTATCACAATTCATAATTCACATTAAAGCAAAGACAAACATGGGCCCAAAAAGGATCTAATATGCTATTTAAATTTCAGAGTTACTGCTTTGGTCCATAATGACACCATGTGCCTAGCCCCATAGGCAATATATCCATGGATAATGTAACAACCCCAGTCTCTTGGACCTCAACCCGGCTAGACCCTTAGGCCCCAGTATCTTGGTCCTCAACCCAGCTAAACTGTTACAGTTTTTGAGGCTTACAACACAGTCTTTTCACTCTAAAAATATCATATTTATCAACTGGCCTGGCTTACGACCCAGTCTTTTCACCATTCCAGCATTTAGCCCGTAGGCAATCATAGGCATGCCGCCAAACCCAAAACTCTGAAAATTGAATAACATACTAGGCACATAATTTATTCATATTTCTCATTATCAAATTCTTTCATAATTCCTTTATCAAAACTTTTCTCATTTTCTCATGATCAAACTAGGCACATTGCCTTATTATATCATCTTTTTCTCACTTTTTTTTTTCATTTATTCATTTTTTCTCATTATTAATCTCTTTCTCATTCTCACATATTCAATCTAGGCACATTGCCTTATTTTCACATTTTTTCTCATCTTTCTTATTTTTTTTTTCACATCTTTCTCACTTTTCTCACTTTTCTCATTTTTATCAATATCAATTCATTTCATTATTCCACATATCTCATTTTTTGCATTCACAACACATTACCCAATTACTTTGGGTATTTTCACATAATATACATATTTCACATTCTACACAATTTAGCCATTATCAATGGCTTTTCACAATGCATTTAACACATATATGACATTACAAATGTCATAGCACATTATTTATACTCAATCAATGAACCAAGTAACTTAACACATTTTACAACCAAAATGTATTAAGCCCAAATGTCATGCAAATATAAACAATATATTCAAAGTTTGTACATACCTCCACTAGCAACCCAAAGCAAGCTTAACACAACCTCCAATCCTATCCTTCCAACTTGTCCTTCACCACTTGGATGAAGCAAATCAACCTCCCTCAATGCCTATACCAAATGTGATCATACATAATCATTTAATATCACATTCTAAAGTATTCTCAACATCAAACCATAATTAAACATCACTCTAAACCAAATCCCAAAATTAAGCTTCACCTCACTTTAACTTTGAAAAACCATATCAAGCCATTTAAATTAGTGTTTTAAGTTTATTAATATCATTAGAAACATGTTTTAGCATGTTTAAACCAATTACATTAATTAACCACATGCTTATGCTCAAAACCCTAAAATGGCATAACCTTCACCATTGAAGGATCTCCATTCCAACTCAATCCAATTATCATTTCAATCTTATTTCGACCACTTATATCATTAAATAACATGATTTAAGCATTAAAATCAAACAATTAATCATTCTTTGAAAATTCACTTTTCCAAAACCCTAAATCAATACTACCATCTTCAAACTCTATCCAAACTTAACTAAATCCATCATTTTATTTTAAAATCCTTGTTTATGTATCAAAACAACACAATTGAAACTAATTTTCACAATTAAAACTCACGATTTCAAAAACTCAAATGTTCCATAACCCTAAATTCTCCCTCTTCACCAAACTCAACTTAAATTCAACCATTTCTTTAATCCAACCTTAAAATCATTGTTAACTATCCAAAATAACATCATACAAACCCATTCCAATAATTATAACATGCTACATCAAAACTCCAAACTCAATATAATCCAATTTTCTACATAATTCAAAGAAAAGAGTTGAAAACTTACTAATTTTGGTGGAAATCACCAAAAATCCACTTTGAATACTTGAAATCCTTTAATTTTTGAAGTATGGAAGAAGCAAAATCTTAGGCTAGACAACCATGGAGGTTTCGGCCATGGAGAAGAAGAAGAAGAGATGAAGATTTTTTTTTCCTTTTCTTTTCATCTTTTATTTTAAACTATATATATATATTAAAATAATTTAATAATTAATTATTTAATTATTTATTTAATAAATTAAAAGTCATAAATTTCCTCTTCCATTCAAAAATAATTTATTTTTGAATTATTTTATAAATTTTGAATTTCTAAGATTTAATTACCAAAATACCCTTTTACTTTGACTTTTCTTTAAAAAGTGTTGACTTTTATATGTTATGTATATTTTACATATATATCACATATATGTTCCACTTTTTCATCTGAAACCCCTTTATTTTTCATTTAAAACCATTAATTTAATTTATCCATTTAAATTATAATTTATTTTATCAAATTTTTAAAAATTAGAACTTTTCAAAATTTTGGGATATTACACATATGCACAAGTAATGTATATCTTATATACACATCAAATGTACCTTATATGTGTATTAAATATTAAGTATGTAATGTATTAATCCAACATATACAATTAATATACCATATGTATATGTTATATATACTCTAGATATATTTATTGAGTATATATAATTTATATCTCCAAATACTTATTTAATTTCTCCAAAATCACGGATGTTACAGTGTCATTTTCGAATGCTGATTTGCCAGAAGAGGGAAGAGATCACATCTGCCTACTTTTCATCAAGGTATCAGTCAAAGGAGAAAGACTCCATATGTTATGACTGATGATGGGTTTGGCATAATTGTGTGCCCACTCAAGATCCTACCAAAGCTAGCTATGTCAACAAGTAATCTAAGCCCAACCGAGGTGATGGTTAGGGCTTATGATATTTCTAAATGGCATGCTAAAGGAACTTTCAAAACTGTTGTGATGGCTTGTCCTATTGAATCCATTGTGGAGTTTATGGTCTTAGATATACCAGTCACCATCATAGTACTATTGGGATGACCCCGGTTTCATCCTCTTGGTGGAGTTCCTTCCACACTCCATCAGAAGATTAATTTCCCAAATGGGGATAAGACAATGGTTATCGAAGCTAAGGACAATGAAGTGGTGAATGCTTTAATGATTGAGAAGCCTCTCAATAGATTTCAAATGGCTATTGTTTCTGATGACAAGATAGTGGGCTCTAAAATTTTGGATGTGATGAAGAATATGAATTACCTACTAGGCACTGGCCTTGGGAAAGGAAAGATAGGTGTGACAGAGCTTACAGATTTCAAGAATCAAACTTCCAAGAAATGGTTGTCACATGATGAAGCTAATGAAGGTGTTCTGCTGAAAAAGAATGAGAAAATAATTTTTCCTCCACATGAAGAGGTTTTTGTCAAAGCCCAGACATGGGACCACTCTAAGGGAAGCCATAGCCAATCATGTTCATGGGAAAGATGATTCTAGGTTTTGAGATCTTTGCAGATGTTGCAGAACTAGTGGAACAGATGGAGAAAAAGCTTGCCTTGACAATTGATAAGGAACCTAGCCTAGAAGAAAAAAAAGGAAGTTGTCCTAAAGATATAGAAGACTCCAGAAGAGATTGCTGCTCTAACTGAAGAACAGTTTGAAAGCCTTTTGATTTATGATTATGAGAATAATGACTTTGATTTTGATTTTAATTTATCTGCTCTGTATGAGAATGATGATGTTTTCTTTTCCAAGATGAATGTAATGAAATCTTATTTTGCTTACTTGTGTTATGTTTTTCCTGATGGTTGTATAGATTCAAGTAGTGAATACATTAGCATTTTTAATACACAATCATTAAATTTGGGAACAACAAACAATCCTAAAAACATTAGCATAGCATTTTACCTTAATCCTAAAGAGAAAGAGAGAGAGATTAGAAAAAATATTTAAAAAAGTATGAAGAAGATTTTGCTTGGTCTGTAACACCCCAATTTTCATTGAATCTAATGATACACATTAATTGGTGAGAGATTTTGGAAATATAATTAACATATACATGATATATAAAAGGGTTAAATATAAATGATATATATAACATATAAATGTTAAATGTAAATGGTAAAAGAACTAAAAAGTTGAAAGTGGACAAGTTAAAATATAAATAATATTATCATATATAAAAATCTAATTAGTAATAATATATATATATTTAAGGTAGGTAAAAAGGAAGGGCAGAGTCAACAATCTCTAGAAATTTCATTTCTTCTTCTTCTTCTTCTTTTCCTTCTTGGTTGTTTCTCATTGATAAGAGAAAGAGAGATGATTTTGATTTCAATAATCATCAAATTTTACTAAGAATATTTCAAGAGGCGGTGATAGGTTTTGGTGCTATATGGAATAATAAGTAAGATTTTTCAATTCTTGATGAATTTTCTTTTAAGTAGGTTTTTTAATAAAATAGATGTTTGTTTAAATGATTAAAATGAAGTTAATCAATATAAAAATGATGAATTTAAAACTTGAATGAGTGATTAAATATATTTGGTTAAGTATTTGGATAAAGTTTGGCTTGAATTTGAAGTAGTAATTAAGTACTAAGGTTTTGTAAGGGATTTGGCTAATCTTGAGTTGGAGAAAGATTAAAGGGATAAAAAGTACTTAAATGGATTGCTAATATCATCTTTGAATTTGTAAATTGATTAGGGGTTGATTGATTTGAGTGAAGGAACTAATAGAGGAAAGAGAAAATATTGGGAGAAATTATTGTGTAAAAGAATTTATTTCTCCAATTTGAGCTTCAAAAAGGTAAGTATATACTTGGATCATGCTCTTGTCTTTGGTTTGCAACATTTTAAGTTGATAGGAGTGTGTTTTGTTGATAAATATTGTATCAAAAAGGGGTTTTGAGATGCAATGGGTATGGTTATTGGGTGTCTAATTCGTACTTCAGTTCAGATTTTGTACCTAAAAATTTAGCCTGGTAGGGGCAGTTACACGCCCATGTCACTGGTCATGTTGTAGATGTTGTTTTTAATATAAGTGACAGGGGCAGTGACACGCCCATATCACTGGGTTTGTCAAAGCTTCTGTAAAGTGGATAAATGACATAGTCAGTGACACACCCATGTCTTTGGGCATGTCAATTAAAGAATTTTGCCCAAAATAGTTGTTTTTTTTTATTTTCATCCGTGATTCATGGCTTGCATAGCTATATCTTTATATATGTTGTATTAAGAATGTATATATGATTATAAAGTGAAGAACAATGATAAAATATGATGATAATGATAAATGTAGTATGTTGATGAGTCATAAGGTGAATGGCATATATATAATGTGAAATGTTGTTTGTTGCTTTATATTATAAATAATTGCCAGAACATTGTGTTTGTTAGTTGGCATGCCATATATGTATGGGGTGAGACACTGGGTGTCACAGATATAGCTACGCCCTTGAGTTAGACATGTTGATGTCACTACTGTTGATATACGTTGTGGATGAGACACTGGGTGTCATAGATATTGCTACATCCACTAGTGAGACACATTGGTGTCATTGTGATGAGACAGACCAAAACAATGGTTCTGGAACTAGTTTATAGTATAAGGATTGCAGGCCCATTACATGATGTATGCAAAGTATATATTTATACATTTATTTTTATATTAAAGTTTAAGGTATCTTTATATTATGTTGTCATATTAATACTGCATTATCAAGTATATACCAATGAGCTTGTAGCTCAAAGTGAGTTGTTTATCGCGCAGGTGACGGAATAGAAATTGGGAGTCCTTCTAAACCAGGTCAAGCATAGATAGTGATCGGATACTAGAACCGTCGGTTGCCATAGGTCAAGCCTAAGCATGGCATGTAAATATTTCCTTTAAGGTGTTGTGTGTAATATTCCAAATGATACCCCAAAATTTTGGAATGCTTATAGTTGTAATTGAATTAAATAATATTAAGAGTATATTTGATTAAGTGAGAAGATATAAAGAAGGTGTGTGTATATGTTGTATATATAGAGATATATACAACATATACAAGTCAATGTTTTAACTATGGTCAAATGAGATAATTAATTATTTTAAATAGAAATTAAATATAAGTGGAAGATGATATTTATATTATTATAATATTTAATTGCTTGGTTGAGCTTAAAGAGAGTTTTTGTGTGGTTAAGAGAGGAGATTGGCTTTGACATGAGGGAAGCTCATCTTCATCTTCTTCTTTCTTCTCCAAGAGCCGACCATCATCATTGCCAAAGGGAAAGAGAGGTTTTGTTGATTCCTAACTCAAGCAATTGAAGGATTTCAAGAGATCAAGTTGGAGTTTTAAGGATTTTCTTCACTTTTGGTAAGTTTCCAACTTGTTTCTTTGTGTTCTTTTGGAGTTTGTGCATTTGAGTTTGGTGAATGGTTGTTGTAGATGTGTTTTTGGTTAATTTTGGTGTGTTTGAGGTTGTTTGGTCTAATTGATTTTGATTTTGTGGTTGGATTGAGGAAAATGTTAAGCTTGGAGAAGAAAACAAGAGTTGTGGGTGTTGTGACTTTGAGTTGTGAATTTGGTTGTGATTGTGTTTTGATGCATGTTTTTGAGTTGTATTGATGTTATGCAAGTTTATTTTAGTATATTGATGGTTTTGGTTAAGTTTGTTTGAAGTGGAAAAGGGTAAAAGAATGAGGTTTGTTAGATGTGGCATTTTTTGTGTCGATTTCAGGTTTTTGGCCTGACATGCCCAATAACACGGCCATGTCTTTGGGCGTGTCATTGGTTATGTTTTCAGTGTGGGTGACATGAGCAGTGACACGCCCATGTCACTGAGCGTGTCACAGCTTCTGTGTTGGAGTAGTATTGACACGTCCAGTGACATGCCCATGTCACTGAGCGTGTCATAGCTACTGTGTTGTTAGAAGATTGACACGTACAGTGACACGCCCATGTCATTGAGTGTGTCATAGCTTCTGTGTTGGAGGAGAATTAACATGTGAAGTGACACGCCCATGTAACTGAGCGTGTCAAAGCTTCTGTGTTGTGGGTTTAGGGCACGGCCAGGGACACGCCCGTGTTGTTGAGCGTTTCATGTGTAGAGTTTGCCCTAGATAGTTCTTATTCTTGTTTTCTTATGTGTATTACTAAGTGAGTGTGTATAATCACCTTTGGATTAGGTTTTGAAGAGATTTGAGTTGCCCTAATCCAAGTGTTGAAGATATCTTGGAAGAGGAGGTGTTAGATTGGTGTTGTTGCTCTTAGAGGTAAGTACAAACCTTACATGATTGCATACATTTACATGACTTTGGGACTTAACACATTTGGTTGGAAAATGTATTAGGTTACCTATCATATTGTTCATATATGAGAATGGTAATTTGCATTATGTGAACTATGTGAAAGATATGTTGAGGATTCAAAATATATGAACAATATAATTTGTTATGTATACTCTAATGATGATATGTTAAGCCATTGGTGATGGCTATATTGATATAAATGGGATGTTTGAGGCATTGTGCTTATGATGATCATGAGAAAATGGGAAAGGATTTGATAATGAAATAATGAAAGAATTGTGTGCCTAGTATGTTATTCAATTTTCAGAGTTTTGTTATTGGTGGCATGCCTAAAAGTAACAATCCCTTGAAGCTAGGTTGGGCTTGGTCCTTGAAGCCAAGTTGATTTGATGCTGAGCTCCCCTTAAAGCTTGGTTGGGCCTAGTCCTTGAAGCCTAGTTGGGATGTAACATATGAGGTAATCCTCAATGTGATAATGATTCACCTACGGGCTTGATAAACGTGATTATTGGACCAAAATAGTAACTCTGGAATTTGAATGGCATATTAGTTTCTTTTGGGAACATACTTGTCTTTGTTTTAATGTGAATTATGAATAATGGAACAATTGAACAATATGATGAGATTTAATGTTATAAAATATGATATCCTTATATATTGCTTATAATTCTTGAAAGTTTGACATTGGCATTACATTTGAATAATATTGATATCATGGTTTGTACCACTAAGCCTTTGGCTTAGTGCGATTGTGATTTATCGCGCAGGTGACAGGGTATATCCGGTTGAGCCGGAGAGTTCAGCTAGATTGAGTGGAGTCTAGGCTTGTGATCCTTTGTGAAGAGTTTATTTTTGGACTTCAAGATCAGAGACGAACTGCCAAGCATGTATAAACTCTATATTTTGTAAATATTGATTTTGATGTACATATATGTATATTCCGCTACATTTTTCGCTTCTTATTAAACAAATGTTTTGGATAAACTTTTGGTGTAATGAAGATATATGTATATGTATTTTAACAAGGAATGCTTTATCTATTACTATTTATAATGATGATTTGATGTTAAAGTTTTAAATATTGGTTTGCTTCAAATAGACTGTGACATCCTTGTATCCGGTATATGTATATTACAGATGTGGGTGTATGTGGTGTACGTATATGGGGTATAGGGGTGTTACAATTGTTTTGGTATTAGAGCCTAGTTTTAAGGTTCTCAACCTAGGTGAATTATAAGGAAATTTATATTTTTAAAATATGGTATTTAAATAAGATACATGCATTGGCATTGGCAGTTTCTGATCTTTGATGTGGTAATCTTCTGCTGTGTTTGCATATATAGGCAGTGATGGCATCTCAGTCACATCAGTTTATAGAAGGTAGCATTGAGAGTGTAGCTCCTAGTATGGGTAGAGATGGAGATAGGGTTGAGAGAGCTAGAAAGGCACCTGCTCCTATGCCAGAGAGACCAGCTGTTGATGAGATTTCGCTGGTTTGGTTACAACATATGGTAGAATTATTGAGGTAGGCTCCAGTGTAGCAGCCGCCACCGCAACCATAGCCACAAGTACCGGTGAGGTAGTATGATAAATTGAGCAAGTTTGGAGATGAGGACTTCTTTGGTACTACAGATCCTGCAGTAGCTGAGCAGTGGCTTGATAGAGTTCAGAGGGTATTCATTCAGCTGCAGGCTACTTCTGAAGAAAAATTTGATTACGCTAGATCCCTTATGTAGAGAGATGCTTATGATTAGTGGAAGACGGTTCCACATGCGATAGATGATCTACTGACCTTGACTTATGGTGATTTTCTGCAGGAGTTTGAGCAGAAGTATACTCCGAGGGAGTATAAAGATGACAAGAAGATGGAATTTCTGAATCTGAGACAAGATAACCGGACAATGATAGAGTATGAGATTGAGTATATCCGGTTGAGTCATTATGCCGGTGGGATTATTTCAGTTGAGATAGATCGGTGCAGGAGATTTGAGGAGGGGTTGAGACCCTCTATTATGTGTATTGTTGTTGGTTCCCGATATCAAGATTTTTCTCAGTTGGTTGTAGCTGCCAAAAGTGTTGAGAGAGCACAGGGTATTGCAGCAGCTGCTACTGAGGGGGAGACTAGAGCTAGGAGACCTTTGAGTGAGGCAGGGTCTTCATCTATGAAGAGAGGCGGAAGAAGCTATTTTCCAACAGTAGGAGCTAGAGGTAGTCTGGTAGGTCAGTTCAATATCAGAGGTAGAGATTAAGACCTACAGTTTCTGTGGCTAGTGCACAGACCTTAGTGGTTCTGAGGCCTGTTTCTTATACATGTGTCCATTGTGGTAGGGCACATGGAGGTGCTTATTGGAAGACTGGTGGACCAGGAGTTTGTTATAGATGTGGGTCACCGGATCATTTCCTTAGAGATTGCCCTAAGCTACCAGAGGATAGACAGACAGATACTGCAACTTCTTGACCTAGTGTTAGAGGAGATCGAGAGGGCAGAGGTTTTAGTAGAGGTGGTCGACCCAGGATTAATCAGAGAGGGGGCACTACATCCGAAGGCAGTAGACCAGATGAGGCTAGGCCATCTCAGTGAGTGTATGTGATGCAGAGGCAGCCGGATGCTTCAGCTATTATTGTGGGTACATTTTCTTTATTTGGCATTTCAGTTTTTACTCTAATTGATCCAGGATCTACTCATTTATACTTAAGTGTATCTATTTTGCCTGTATCTGAATTGCATTCAAAGTCCTTAGGATTTGATGTCTTAGTGACATGGTAGTTAGCAAGGTACACTAAGATAGTTCAGTTGTGGTGCAGGATGAGGAGTTCTTGTGTGATTTGATTGAAATGCCTTTTAAGGAGAATGATCTAATTTTGGGCATGAATTGGTTGTCTAAGCACGGGGCTATGGTAGACTGTCAGAATAAGTGTGTTACTTTGAGAATCGGTGATGGTATAAGTATTATGGTATCTAGTGAGCAGAGACATCTTGCATCTATATTTGTTTCAGCTGTTGTAGCTAGGGGGTTGATTCGAAAAGGATGTGAGGCTTATCTTGCTCATGTGGTAGATACTAGAGTTGTGGGTTCTCAACTTGATAGTATACCCACAGTTGCGAAATTTCCAAACGTTTTTTCCTAAGGAGTTGCCAGGGATACCCCCTGAGAGAGAGGTTGAGTTTGGCATCGATTTATTGCCTGGTACCACTCCCATTTCTATTACTCCCTATCGAATGGCACCTGGTGAGTTGAGAGAATTAAAGGTGCAGTTGCAGGAGTTGTTGGATAAAGGGTTTGTTCACCCTAGTGTGTCTCCGTGGGGAGCACCTGTTTTGTTTATGAAGAAGAAGGATGGTACTTTGAGACTGTACATTGATTATCAGTAGTTGAATAAGGTGACTATCAAGAATAAGTATCCTTTGCCTAGGATAGATGATCTTTTTGATCAGTTGAATGGAGCAGCAGTATTCTCCAAGATTGATCTGAGATCAGGGTACCATCAGTTGAGAGTCAGAGAGGAAGAAGTATCTAAGACAGCTTTTTGCACAAGGTATGGGCATTATGAGTTTTTGGTGATGCCTTATGGATTGACGAATGCACCAGCAGCTTTTATGGATTTGATGAACAGGGTGTTTAGACCCTATTTAGATCAATTTGTAGTGGCTTTTATCGATGATATTTTGGTGTATTCGCATAATGATGAGGATCATGATAAGCACTTGCGTATTATATTGTAGACCTTGAGAGAGAAGCAATTGTATGCTAAGCTATCTAAGTGTGAGTTTTGGCATGATTAAGTGACTTTTCTCTGTCATGTGGTGTCAGTAAATGGTATTAGAGTTGATTTGAGTAAAGTTAAAGCTATTTTGAATTAGAGTCCACCGAAGACAGTGACAGAAGTTAGAAGTTTTCTAGCTTTGGCAGGCTATTATCGACGGTTTGTGAAGGGTTTTTCTTTGATAGATATTCCACTCACCAGATTACTTCGGAAGGGAGTTAGATTTGTGTGGATGGATCCGTGTCAAGCAAACTTTGAGTAGTTGAAAGAGATGTTGACTTAAGCTCCTGTTCTTACCTTGCCTGTGGAAGATAAACCATATGTGATTTATAGTGATGCTTCACATAATGGTTTAGGTTGTGTTTTGATGCAGGAGGGTAGAGTCATAGCTTATGCTTCTCGGTAGTTGAAGCCACATGAGTTGAATTATTCGATGCATGATTTGGAGTTGGTAGCCATAGTTTTTTCTTTGAAGATTTGGCAACATTATCTTTATGGGGAGAAGTGTTTAATCTACATAGATCACAAGAGTTTGAAATACTTGGGGGGTTTAGAGAGAGCTGAATCTTCGGCAGAGATGACAGTTGGAATTGATTAAAGACTATGACTGCTTGATTGATTATCACCCTGGTAATGCAAATGTTCTTGCTGATGCCTTGAGTCAGAAGTCTTTAGCAGGTTTGACTGCTTATTCGCTCTCGTTGCTTGTTGAGTTGAGAGCGTTGCATGCTAGTTTTGAATCATGTGATGATGGTACTTTGTTGGCTCAGTTGCAATTGAGACCGGTGTTGTTGGATCATATTAAAGAGGCTCAGTTGGCAGATGAGAAAATTTAGAAAGTTGTATTGGATTTTCAAAAGGGGGAGAGCCGAGATTTTCTTGTGATAAATAATGGCAGTTTATTGTATATAGATAGATTGTGTGTTCCTGACGATGCAAGATTGAAAAAGATTATTTTGGAGGAAGCACATTAGTCGACTTTTGCTATGCATCTTGGGAATACTATGATGTATCATGATTTGAAGCAACACTATTGGTGGTCAGGTTTGAAGAGGGACATAACAGAGTTTGTATCTAAATGTCTCACTTGTCAGAGAGTGAAGGCCAAGCACCAAGTTCTTTCAGGGTTGCTCCAACCTTTATCAGTGCCAGAGTGGAAATGGGAGCATGTAACAATGAATTTTATGACTGGTTTACCCTTGACTCAAAAGAAGCATGATGCCATCTGGGTGATTGTTGTTTGGTTGACGAAGACAGCCCATTTTCTTCCAGTTTGGATGGATTATTCTCTTGAGAAGTTGGCTGAGCTGTATATTAGTGATAGTGAAGTTACATGGAGTCCCAATTTCTTTGATGTCTGATTGACATCCCCAGTTTACTTCAAGATTTTAGAAGAATTTGCAAAATGCTTTGGGTTCTCGGTTGCATTTTAGCACTGCTTTCCATCCGCAGTCAGATGGGCAGTCAGAGAGAGTGATACAAATTTTGGAGGACATGTTAAGGAGATGTGTCATTGATTTCTCTGGAAGTTGCGATAGATTCTTGCAATTGATGGAATTTGCTTATAATAACAGTCATCAATCCAGCATTAAGATGGCACCTTATGAGGCACTGTATGGTAGAAGATGCAGGATGCCTCTATGTTGGGATGAGGTTGGAGAAGGTAAGTTAATTGGTCCCGATTTGATTAAAGAAATGGAAGAGAAAGTGCAGATAATTCTGGATCGTTTGAAAGCAGCTTCAGATCTATAGAAGTCCTATTCAGATTTGAAGAGGAGAGACATAGAGTTTAGTGTTGGAGATAAAGTATTTTTGAAAGTGTCTCCTTGGAAGAAAATTTTGAGATTTGGCCGCAAAGGGAAGTTGAATTGGACCCGTAGCTTATCGACTCGCTTTGCCGCTTGAATTGGATAGAATTCACAATGTCTTCCATGTTTCTATGCTACGGAGGTACAGATCAGACCCATCTCATATTTTGTCCATGGAATCTATTGAGGTGAGTCCTGATCAGACTTTTGAAGAAGAACCAGTGGCTATTTTGGCACATGAAGTGAAAGAGTTAAGAAATAAGAAAGTGCCACTTGTGAAGGTTCTTTGGAAGAATCATGTTAAGGAAGAAGCAACTTGGGAGAGTAAGCAAGTGATGTGAGATCAGTATCCCTAGCTATTCCAGACTTGAGATCAGGTAATTTCGAGGATGAAATTTATTTATAGAGAGGGAGAATTGTAATATCCCAAATGATACCCTAAAACTTTGGAATGCTTATTGTTATAATTGAATTAAATGGTATTAAGAGTATATTTGATTAAGTGAGAAGATATAAAGAAAGTGTGTGTATATGTTGTATATATAGAGATATATACAACATATACAAGTCAATGTTTTAATTATGGTCAAATAAGATAATTAATTATTTTAAATAGAAATTAAATATGAGTGGAAGATGATATTTATATTATTATAATATTTAATTGCTTGGTTGAGATTAAAGAGAGTTTTTTTTTTGTGATTAAGAGAGGAGATTGGCTTTGACTCGAGGGAAGCTCATCTTCATCTTCTTCTTTCTTCTCCAAGAGCCAGCCATCATCATTGCCAAAGGGAAAGAGAGGTTTTGTTGATTCCTAACTCAAGCAATTGAAGGATTTTAAGAGATCAAGTTGGAGTTTTAAGGATTTTCTTCACTTTCGGTAAGTTTCCAACTTGTTTCTTTGTGTTCTTTTGGAGTTTGTGTATTTGAGTTTGGTGAATGGTTGTTGTAGATGTGTTTTTGGTTGATTTTTGTGTGTTTCAGTTTGTTTGGTCTAATTGACTTTGATTTTGGGGTTAGATTAAGGAAAATGTTAAGTTTGGAGAAGAAAACAAGAATTGTGGGTGTTGTAACTTTGAGTTGTGAATATGGTTGTGATTGTGTTTTGATGCATGTTTTTGAGTTGTATTGATGTTATGCAAGTTTATTTTGGTATATTGATGGTATTGGTTAAGTTTGTTTGAAGTGGAAAAGGGTAAAAGAAAGAGGTTTGTTGGATGTAGCATTTTTTGTGTCGATTTTAGGTTTTTGGCCTGACACGCCCAGTAACACGGCCATGTCTTTGGGCGTGTCGTTGGTTATGTTTTCAGTGTGGGTGACATGAGCAGTGACACGCCCATGTCACTGAGCATGTCACAGCTTCTGTGTTGGAGTAGTATTGACACGTCCAGTGACATGCCCATGTCACTGAGCGTGTCATAGCTACTGTGTTGTTGGAAGATTGACACGTCCAGTGACACGCCTATGTCACTGAGCATGTCATAGCTTCTGTGTTAGAGGATAATTGACACGTGAAGTGACATGCCCATGTCACTGAGCATGTCAAAGCTTCTGTGTTGTGGGTTTAGGGCATGGCCAGGGACACGCCCGTGTTGTTGAGCTTGTCATGTGTAGAGTTTGCCCTAGATAGTTCTTATTCTTATTTTCTTAAGTGTGTTACTAAGTGAGTGTGTATAATCACCTTTGGATTAGGTGAGATTTGAGTTACCCTAATCCAAGTGTTGAAGATATCTTGGTAGAGGAGGTTGTTAGATTGGTGTTTGTTGCTCTTAGAGGTAAGTACAAACTTTACATGATTGCATACATTTACATGACTTTGGGACTTAACATATTTGGCTGGAAAATGTGTTAGGTTACTTATCATATTGTTCATATATGAGAATGGTGCTATAATTTACATTATGTGAACTATGTGAAATATATGTTGAGGATTCAAAAAATATGAGCAATGTAATTTGTTATGTATACTCTAATGATGATATGTTAAGCCATTGGTGATGTCTATATTGATATAAATGGGATGTTTGAGGCATTGTGCTTATGATGATCATGAGAAAATGGGAAAGGATTTGATAATGAAATAATGAAAGAATTGTGTGCCTAGTATGTTATTCAATTTTAAGAGTTTTGTTGTTGGTGGCATGCCTAAAAGTAACAATCCCTTAAAGTTAGGCTGGGCTTGGTCCTTGAAGCCAAGTTGGGTTGATGCTGAGCTCCTCTTGAAGCTTGGTTGGGCCTAGTCCTTCAAGCCTAGTTGGGATGTTACATATGAGGTAATCCTCATTGTGATAATGATTCACCTACGGGCTTGATAAATGTGATTATTGGACTAAAACAGTAACTCTAGAATTTGAATGGCATATTAGTTTCTTTTGGGCCCATGCTTATCTTTGTTTTAATGTGAATTATGAATAATGGAACAATTGAACAATATAATGAGATTTAATGTTATGAAGTATGATATCCTTATATATTGCTTATAATTCTTGAAAGTTTGGCATTGGCATTACATTTGAATCATATTATTGTCATGGTTTGTACCACTAAGCCTTTGGCTTAGCGCGATTGTAATTTATCGTGCAGGTGACAGGGTAGATCTGGTTGAGTCGGAGAGTTCAGCTAGACTGAGTGTAGTCTAGGCTTGTGATCCTTTGTGAAGAGTTGATTTTTGGACTTCAAGGTCAAAGGCGAACTGCCAAGCATGTATAAACTCTATATTTTTATAAATATTGATTTTGATGTATATATATATTCCGCTACATTTTTCGCAGCCTATTAAATAAATGTTTTGGATAAACTTTGGGTGTAATGAAGATATATGTATATGTATTTTAATAAGGAATGTTTTATCTATTACTATTTATAATGATGATTTGATGTTAAAGTTTTAAAGATTGGTTTGCTTCAAATAGACTGTGACATCCTTGTATCCGGTATATGTATATTACAGATATAGGTGTATGTGGTGTATGTATATGGGGTATAGGGGTGTTACATTGTGGATGTAATATCTATTTTGTAAAATATAAAGAATTGTATTATGACTAAAAGATGTTTTATAAATAAGTAATATCATATTCACATATCTATGCATGTATGTATGTAAAATATGGAATTTTGGGATGTTAGCGAACAAGTACATTTTGAGAACTATTATATGTATATACAGGTTGAATTGATTGAATTTGGTAATACCTGTATTTTAAATGAAACTCTGGTAAAATTTCTATAAAATGATTTATCTCTCTTATACCTATTTATTTATCTATATAATAACATAAACTATCAACTAAATAATCAAAACTGATAAGGTACGATTAATGTGTTTTAGTAATGCTCTCATGTCTTATTTGTGCATACTACATATTTGAGGGAATGTGTAATATGTGCGGGTAGTTTGTAAGAGTGCTACATTTATTTTGGTATCAGAGCCTAGGTTTGAGATTCTCAACCTAGGTATGAGAGAAAAAGGGGAATTTCAATGTTGATTTTAAAAATGTGTTGTACATGCATATGCATAGGCTTTTGGGTTGATCTTTAATGTGGAAACCCTTGATCTTGTATTTGATATAGGTAGTAGAGATGCCTCAGTCCTATAGATCAGATGAGAGTAGTGCAGAGAGCTTTGCTCTGGGGGAAGGTATGGTTGGAGTAAGTGCAGGATCTACTGGGGAGCCATCAGTGCTAGCTAGACCAGCTGTTGAAGAGGTTCCACCAAGATGGGTGCACCATATGGTGGAATTATTGCAACAGGTTCCGATGCAGCCATAGCCACAGCCTCTACCACAGCAACAAAAACTACCGAATAGAAAGTATGATAATCTAAGTTTGGAGCTACGGATTTCTTTGCCACTATAGATCCAGCAGTAGCAGAGTAGTGGCTGGATAATGTTCAGATGATATTTTTCCAATTACAAACTAGTAAAGAAGAGAAGTTTGATTATGCCATGTCTCTTCTGTAGGGGGACGCTTATGATTGGTGGAAGATGGTTCCTCATGCTATTGATGATCCTTCAATGTTGACTTACACCGATTTGCTATAAGATTTAAGAAGAAAATTTTGAGCCTAAAGCAAGATACGAAGACAGTGATAGAGTATGAAAAGGATTTTATTAGGTTAAGCAAATATGCAGAAGGGATTCTGACTGATGAGATAGACAGGTGCCAAATGTTTGAGGAGGGTTGGAGGCCAACTATCATGTGTTTTGTAGCAAGCTCATGGTATGAGGATTTCTCTAAGTTGCAGCTGCCAAAAGTGTAGAGAAGGCATAGGGACTTGCAGCAGCTGCCAGAACCAAGAGTATAGACATGAGACCTCAATCTGAGGTAGGGTCTTCATTATCTAAGAGGGCCGAGGGAGTTTTTCATAGGGGTCTTGTAAAAGCTAGGGGTAATTTGGAAGAGGATATCAGTAGCAGAGACAAAGATAAGGACTTGCTGTTTCAGTGGCTAGTACTCCGTTCCCAGTTACACAGAGATCTCCTCCACCCACTTGTGCCTAGTGTGGTCGATTGCATAGAGAGGTTTATTGGGGAGCAGATTTTAGAAGTTGTTTTATGTCTGGATCTTCAGGTCATTTTATTAGAGATTGTCCGGAGCTGCTAGATGAGAGATCAATTCATACAACAATATCTAGATAGAGCAGTAGAGGAGGTAAGGAAAGTCAAGGTGGTGGTAGAGGTGGTTGATTCGAATCTTGTCAGAGAGGGGATTCGACATCTGTTAATAGGCCAGGGTAGACTAGAGCTATTCAAAGAGTTTATGTGATGCAGAGGAATCCAAGTGCTTCAAATGTCATAGCTAGCACTTTTTCTTTATTCGTTATCTCTATGCATGCATTGATAGATCATGGATCTACTCAATCATATATTAGTGCATCAGTTTTGCCTGTGAGTGATGTGCATTGTGAATCTTTAGGATTTGATGTATAGGTGACTAATCCCTTAGGGCATAGTGTGATAGCTAGCATAGTTTACCGAGATAGTCTGATTGTGGTACAATAAAAATAATTTCTCAGTGATTTGATTGAGATGCCATTTAGGGAGTATGATATTATTTTAGGTATGGACTGGTTATCAAGGCATAGAGCTATAGTCAACTATCAGCAAAAGAATGTTACTTTAACACTTGAAGGGAAAGATGTAATAGTGAGAGGTGAGTCAAGGTACCTCTTGTCTACTTTTATTTCTGTAGTGGCTGCAAAAAGGATGATGAGGAAGGGTTGTGAAGCCTATTTAACACATATAGTGAATATTAGAGCAAAGAAGTCTAAGCTTGATAGTATTCCTACAGTAGCTAACTTTTCAGATGTATTCCTAGATGAGCTACCAGGGCTACCTCCGGTAAGAGAAGTGGAGTTTGGTATCGATGTGATGCCGGGTACCACTCATATCTCTATTACCCATTATCGAATGGCACCAACCAAGTTGAAGGAGTTGAAGGTGCAATTATAGGAATTGTTGGATAAGGGATTTATATGCCCTAGTGTTTCACCATGGGGAGCACCAGTTTTGTTTGTTAAAAAGAAGGATGTACCTTGAAATTATGTATTGATTATCGATAGTTGAATAAGGTGACCATCGATAATAAATATCCATTACCTCATATTGATGATCTCTTTGACCAATTAAAGGGAGCAACTGTATTTTCTAAAATTTATTTGAGATTAGGGTATCATCAGCTGAGAGTTAAAGAGGTAGATGTAACTAAGATTGCTTTTCATACGAGGTACGGACACTATGAATTTTTTTATGATGCCTTTTGGGTTATCGAATGCACCAGCAGTTTTCATGGATATAATGAATCGAATTTTTTGACCTTATTTAGATCAATTTATAGTGGTGTTTATTAATGATATTTTGGTGTATTGACGTTGTAAGGAAGATCATGATAGACATTTACATATTGTATTGCAAACATTAAGGAAAAAGCAATTGTTTGCAAAATTATCTAAGTGTGAGTTTTGGTTAGATTAAGTAATATTTCTTAGACATGTTATTTCAGCAAAAGGGATTAGAGTAGACCCAACAAAAGTTAAGGCAATCTTGAATTGGAGTCCACCTAAAAATGTTAAAAAAATGAGGAGTTTTCTGGGATTGGCAGGTCATTACCATCGACTTGTAAAAGGGTTTTCTATGATAGCCATGCCACTCACCAAATTACTTTAGAAAGGGGTGAAATTTGTATGGACAGACAAATGCCAAATGAGTTTTGAGCAGTTAAAGATAGATTGACTCAAGCTTATGTTCTTACTCTACCTATAGAAAACAAACCATATGTGATATATAGCAATGCTTCACATAATGGTTTGGGATGTGTGTTGATGCAAGAAGGTAGAGTCATCGCTTATACTTCTAGACAATTGAAACCACATGAGTTGAATTACTCGACTCATGATCTAGAATTGGCAGCTATAGTGTTTGCATTAAAGATTTGGCATCATTATCTATATGGGGAGAAATGTTTTATTTATACAGACCTTAAAAGTTTAAAGTATTTGGGTGTGCAAAGAGAGTTGAATCTTTGTCAAAAGCGATGGTTAGAGTTGATCAAAGATTATGATTGGTTGATTGATTACCATCCGGGCAAGGCTAATGTAGTTGCAGATGCTCTGAGTCAAAAGTCAATTGCAGGGTTAATTGCCTATTCTTTTATGTTGTTAGTTGAATTGAGAGCCTTACATGCTAGATTTGAAATTGATGATGATGGTGCACTTGTGGCACAATTGCAAACTAAGCCATTACTTTTAGAACAAATTAAAAAAGCACAAAAGGTAGATGAGAAGATTCATAAAATTAAGCAAGATTATTAAAAGGGGGAGAGTGGAGATTTTCATATTGAAAATGATGATAGTTTGAGGCATAGAACACAATTGTGTGTACCAGATGATGTAGAATTGAAGAAAATGATTTTAGAAGAGGCACATCAATCGGCTTTTGCTATGCACCCTGGGAGTACTAAAATGTATTAAGATTTAAAACAACATTACTCCTAGAAGAGTATGAAAAAGAATATAGCAGAATTTCTATCCAAGTGTCTCACTTTTTAGAAGATAAAGGATGAACATCAAGTTCCTTCAAGGTTGTTGCAGCCCTTATCGGTGCCCGAATGGAAGTGGGATAGAGTAATTATGGATTTTATTACTAGATTACCTCTGACTCAAAGAAAGCATGATGCAATTTGTGTAGTTGTGGATAGAATGACAAAGTCAGCTCATTTCTTACTTGTGAGGATGTATTATTCCCTTGACAAATTAGCAGAAATCTATATCAGTGAAATTATAAGACTATATGGGTATGAGCGGGGATTTTTGCCCCCACTCCCGGCGGAATGGTTCTTGAGACTTCGACACTGTTTAGGCTCAGGGCCTTAGAGAACACGAGCCTAAGCCCAGAGAAAATGGAGTCACCACCCGGATGGGCCGAGAAAAAGAAAGGGGTGGATGACTCGGTTCCTAAGGAATCCCCAACCCCCTAATGGGTTTGAAAAGTTGGGTACGTGTGGGAAAGGTGAGAAATGGCCCAGCACCCCCACAATGCCCGGTTCATTGGAACCGACCTCTTTTACAAGTCTTAATATTATAAAATTCTTAAATATAACAATATTATCCATATTACATGCAACAATTAAAATAAAGTATCATTATATTAAAATCAAAGCAATGTCCAAACAAAGCAAATAAATGGACACCCATCCGAGGATGGAAACATGTCCTTACATTGTCCATGTCTAAACTAAATAGGACACCCATCGAAAGGTGGAAATATGTCCTTTACATTGTCCAAAATATAAAAGCAATTTAAATTACATGAAAATTAATTAATGAGGTACCCACAAAGTGGAAACATACCTCTTACATTTTTAATAGCAAAACAAACAAATAATAATCATAATAATAAAGAAAATATCTATCCATGATAAATTAAATAAATCAAGCATTGAAATTAAATAAATCAACCATCAAAACATATAATAAACTACATAATAAAATCTAAAACTAAATAAAGCAAATAAAGATACAAATTTAGGTTTATGTCTCAATTTAGGATTCTTTAATTAACATTCAGGGTTTTGGGATTTTGAAATTATTATATTTATTATTTAGGCTATTGCGAGGACTTTTGGAAAAAAAAAATGAAACGGATTAGTGTAACACCCCTTAACCTGACTATTTCCAGCCGAGCCAAGTGTGCTACAGAATATGCAACATGGTATACAGAACATGCACTAAATAAAATTTTTTTTCCTTTTTAATACAAATAATAATAATTTACACATTTCTTTAATTGTTATAATTACATTTTGAAAGTCCTTAAAAGTAAATGCCAAGCTAAACTTTGCTTTGCTCCTCACTTCGCCTCCTGTTGCGCACTCTGGTGCTCCTTTGTAGCTTCCCATTTTTCAGCTTGGACTCCATAACCTACGAGTTTAGAAAACTAAACTCGCTAAGCATATAGCTTAGTGGGTACTTTAACCGTTAAGTAGAAATTAGATGCAAATCACACAATGTTACAGATATGGCACCAGTGATTAAGAATCTGACTATTTTTATCCTAAATCAGCTCAATAGAACTAATTTGTAGTTCAAAGTTTTCATTCCGGGCCTTTGGGCCAGACTGCACTTTTTAGGCCACACCGGGTTTTACAATACTGCAAAAATCCCTCGTTGGGCTATCTTATTCTTAATTGGTCAAGCTTTTAAGAGCATATTTTTGATAATTTATTTCATTCCAAACGAATATTTTATCTCGATTATACCTCATTTATTTCTTACCAAATGAACAGTGAATTCTAGCATTTAGTTTCTTATGTACCTTGTTATCTTATTTCCCCAATAACTTTTGTTCTAGTAATCCGAATGTAAAAATTCTAATTTTCACATGAACTAGACTCATATGAGTCCTTATGGTTAAATTTCTAGATTTAAATTTGTTACACATAATTCTTGATGACTCCTTGAACTCTTCCCTAGCCAATTGGTTACTCAAGTATGAACAATGCGTACTATTTCATATATAACTTTACCAATGCAACTCGGATTGAGACGATTATTATCTTAAATTAAACTAGACACATAAGGCTATATTCAATAAATATTTCAGCTTAAAACAGGCAACACGTGATGTTTGGCACAATTTCTAATTCAGCCCTGCAGTCTGCTAGGGTCTGCCTGCGCATGGTTCGCTCATTCGTGTGTAACTTCTACATTTTAAGTCCAATCGAGATGAATCCAACTCCTATGATTCACCAACATACAAGGGTTCATTTATATCTTCTATCACAGCATCTAATTCCTGAGGTAAATGGACCAAAACCTGGACTCAAGGCACAAATCTCAGTCTGTCCGGTTTCACAATTCCAGTGTGCATGAGTTATACTCTTTTGATCATATCTTTTTATCTACAAGTGGGATTTAGGAAATTCCAAATTCTATGGTTTTCTAACACATAAGGGTACATTTAAGTCTTCTTTCACACTTCTAAATGTGTCATTAAGGTCACCTAAACGTAGTCCCAAGTCACAGGTTACTGACTGAGGAATCTCAGTTTTTCAGTTTGTACGCCTGGTATCATTTTGATCATAACTTTCATTCCACACATGAAAATGAGTTGGTTCAAAAGCCTATGGTTTACTGACTTAATGGAAAACAATTAAGACTTCTTTGTCAAGTTCTATTTCTATCATTTTGCTAGTCCAAATTTCGGTTGAATTTCCAGAAAAATGCAGGACACATGGCTGGCTGCAACAAAACAACACAACATAGCACTCCCATATTTACCTCCCTTATAACCTCAACCCCAAAATCAATCAATACACAACAAACACTTCTATATCATCATCAATCTCAACCACATAACCACCACAACTCAAGCACATGAACAATTATAGCAATTACACATCCAAATGCAAAGGCAATAGAGATCACTAATTCAAGAAGGTTAAAGTACCAAACCTTTTTCTTAGCTCATCTTTGATCGTTTTCTTCTTTTTCCTTTAGCTTTTCTTGATTTCCTACAAGAATTCCAGTATACACACTTTAAACATACATCCTATGGTTTGAAAACATAAGCTACCAATTCATTTCTTGCCAATTTTTCCTCAATCTAATCTCCTCTAACCTTAAAACCATTATTTCTTTCATCAAATCCTTCAAATAATTATTTCTTGAATTTTCTCCAAATCTAGCTACATGAACCCTAATTTCAATCTCTTAAATTAATCATTAATCCATGAAATTAAAACTAGAGATAGGTTTCTCTTACCTTATAATCTTGTTTGTCACCAAAATCTTCAACCAAAAGCCTTAAACTTTGGAAAAATCACCTCCTTCTTCCTTCTCTTATGGTTTGGACGAGTTCACCATGTAAGAGAGGCTTTTTATTTTCTTTCCTTAGCTTATTTTGATCCAAATGGCAGCCATAAATGGTGAAAATATGTTGGTATAGATGTTGACTTCCAATTGGTACACCTTATAGAAAAAATGGCCACTTTTAATTTGTCCACTTGCATTCTTTTATCTATTTATTTGGCAAGCCATTAGGCTTCCTTTTATTCATATTTTGACCCCCCCCTCAACTTTCTTGTGCTGTAATTTTATAGTCTAGGGTGTGAAAATATCAAAATACCCTCTAGCGATTAATCGATTGTAACTTTTAAACCGTGCGTTTTCGGAAAAAATTGAAACCCACGGTTATGACCTAATTAATCTTGAGAATATTCTTCCGGGGTCGGATATGGGCACTATTAAGAACTTCCGACTCTTAATTTTTAAGTTTACATAGTTGCCCCTAACTTTTGAGAAATTTTCACTTAGGTCCTTTTGATATCCCTTCCTGACATTTCTGTCTTTCTTTATTAATATATTTTTACTCACAACTCCAAATTAAGTGATTCTTATGCCCACTAAAACTAGACATATGGGGCTACATTGTGTCAAAATTTCAGGTCAATCCGAGCTATATCTGATTTTTGATGGTCCTTCAAATCAAGCCTACTATGCTATCCTGATGCAGCTTGCACATTGTCTACTAAATCCATCATATCTTATTCTGTACAACTCTAAATTGAGTAATTTTAAGTTATACATCTAGCTAAGACACAATTAAACAATTAAGTCTTCTTTTAGACTCTCTAATTTTGTCATTAACTTAGATGAAATTCGAGCTCAAGTTATAGGTCATGTTCTAAACTCCTTTGTTCTAAGCCTAAATCATATCCTCTATGTCTGTTTCTTACCAATCTGGGATTCGGGATGTTACAATTCTATCCCCATTAATTTAAGCTTCACCCTGAAGCTTACTCATTCTATATACTTGATGTTATTTAACTACTGTCTATTGCTTTTGCCACTCTTTCACCTTATTCACTTGATTGCTCTCCGTCATCTCTCTATATTGTTTACGCATTGCCTTATTTTGACACTTATTCATTTACTGGGATTAATTTTAAGATTCAACATGTTTTACCTTTTGTATTATGTTTTCTTCCCATCTCTGCTCACTTGCTGTTTATTATTGTACAAGATTGTCCAATAGACTATTATGTGGTTCAACATGCTTTGACTTTTGTCACGATTTCTCATTCGAAGCGTTATTATTATTCACTTATGTTTTCTTTAACTTTGATTTAAATTTATTCTTTTCCATTCTTTCTTGTACGTTTTTCACTTTCCAATGTATTCATTTCTAAGCTTCCTTCTCTTTGGATTGTGGTTATTCTTTTTTTACTTTTTACTGAATTTGTATGTCCTATGTATATTTGTGCAGTGTGGTGGCATTCCTTAAGTATCGGCTCATCTGACTTTCCTTGTGTTGTCATATATACATCTCGAATAATAGCTCATGGGTGATCAGTCCATGATACCATTATTCTCGAAGTACTATTTATTTCATTACGTGTCTCGCTCTATGTTGGTTACGACCGATCCCAACATAAGGTGAGAACATCTTTCCTTTTTTATTACATTTCAAACTCTTTCTTTCCTTTCTTTTTTGAATATGTTTCAATTCACTTTCTGTTTATTTTCATATATACTTTTTTTTATCTGTATATTATCACATATTTTTCTTACTTAGCTCCTCAAGGTAATAATAGTAGAATCAAAGTGGGATGAGGCAATACCATATGGAACCAGCATGGCACGGGTGGCCCTCACCACCGTTTCATTTCCATGGCACAGCTGGCCCTTACCACCATTTTCATATCACAAGAGTGGCCCTCGCCACTTTTTTTCATCAAACCAATGGCCCTCACCATTGGCCCCAGTGGCCCTCACCACTGAGTATATATATCGGTGCCAGATAAATATCAAACCAGTGGCCCTCACCACTGGCCCCAATGGCCCTCACCATTGAGTGTAAATGTTAATGCCATATAAATACACTCATCCCAACTCTGATTCAATCTGAATTACCAAGGTAAGCATATCTTTCTAATATTTTATTCTCTTTCCTTCATTCTTTCTTGTTTTCTATATGCACGGATTGCCATATGTTTCATATGTATTCACATCTGCATGGATGTCACCATATCAAATCTCGAGCCATTTCTTGGCTCATTCACAATGCTCAGTGGCATATACAGGCTCATTGGCATTTTTATTCACTTATACTGTCATATTATTTATTTCCCCGGTGCTATACTTTATGAGCCTTATATTTTTCAAGTATCAGGCTTTCCACTGTTTCATCTCTTTATTCTCTTTCTGCATATGTATTATTTAGCACGTCTTTATGTATGTATGGTATGTCTTTCTGTTTGTACAGTATATGTTACGTTTTATGTGAAGACATTTAAATATTGTATGTATAGTACTCAGTATGTCTCACATAAGTATAGATATTTTATGCACCGTGTTCGGTATGTCTCACATGGATATGCTTTGTACAATTTATGATATATCACATGTATATTGATTTGCGGGTCCAATCATTCATAGCTTTATTTTCAATTCAGCAACCATAACATTCCCATAATAAGTCAATCACATAATATTGGCATAGTAATCAAACTCATTTAACATTATTGAATCACATTCATATCAATGCACACATAGGCAAAAAAAAAATTCTCAAGTTGTCAGAACACATTACCAAACATTTCCAACACAAGTTTAAATAGTTCATTATATAAGGAACACATGATTTCAACCAGGTAAAGCATTAATCCTGGAGAATCTAACTAGTTTTGTTTCCTTTTCTTAGTTCTCAATTTTATTTTCTATGATTTTTTTTCTTGCCGTACTATTATTCTTCACTCTTTCAATTTTAGACTCTTGTATTATGGTCGGTATTCTATTCGTTATTATTCTTTTGGTGCTTTTACTACTTACCTCTCATAATTGCCTTAATCTTTATTGCATATATTTCGGTCTTTAACATACTTGTTTTTGCCCTTATGTGTATTTATCTTTCTCATATAAATTTTTGGTTTCTATTCTTAACTTACTGTTCATTCTTTTTAACCTTCTGAATGTCTGCCACTATCTAATTTCTTTCTATCATACTATGTATTTGTATATATATGCACCTTTCGGTCTACTTTCTATCATTTCTTACTGACCATCTATTCCAATTGTCATATATTTCTCAATTTCTAACTAGCACAGGGCTTATTGTTTCGTGTTAATCATATTCACTCATTGCATTAACCTCTTTCAACCTGATATCTTTCTATCTCACTTTGTTTACCTTTCCTCCGTATCCTAATTGGCACGTACTTTCCTATGGTTAACCGCCCAGGAACGGCTAAACCAATGCTCTGATACCAAAAATTGTAACACCCCTTAACTCGACTATTTCCAGCCGAGCCAAGTGTGCTACAGTATATGCAACATGGTATACAGAACATGCACTAAATAATTTTTTTTCTTTTTATTACAAATAATAATAATTTACACATTTCTTTTATTGTTATAATTACATTTTGAAAGTCCTTAACAGTACATGCCAAGCTAAACTTTGCTTTGCTCCTCACTTCGCCTCCTGTTGCGCACTCTGGTGCTCCTTTGTAGCTTCCCATTTGTCAGCTTGGACTCCATAACCTATGAGTTTAGAAAACTAAACTCGCTAAGCATATAGCTTAGTGGGTACTTTAACCGTTAAGTAGAAATTAGATGCAAACCACACAATGTTACAGATATGGCACCAGTGATTAAGAATATGACTATTTTTATCCTAAATCAGCTCAATAGAACTAATTTGTAGTTCAAAGTTTTCATTCCAGGCCTTTGGGCCAGACTGCACTTTTTAGGCCACACCGGGTTTTACAATACTTCAAAAATCCCTCGTTGGGCTTTAAAATCTAAATAAAACACAATTGGGATGTGATTTTCAAAAAAACGAAAAATGCTATCTTGTTCTTAATTGGTCAAGCTTTCAAGAGCATATTTTTGATAATTTATTTCATTCCAAATGAATATTTTATCTCGATTATACCTCATTTATTTCTTACCAAATGAACAGTGAATTCTAGCATTTAGTTTCTTATGTACCTTGTTATCTTATTTCCCCAATAACTTTTGTTCTACTAATCTGAATGTAAAAATTCTTGTTTTCACTAGAACTAGACTCATATGAGTCCTTATGGTTAAATTTCTAGATTTAAATTTGTTACACATAATTCTTGATGACTCCTTGAACTCTTCCCTGGCCAATTGGTTACTCAAGTCTGCGCAATGCGTACTATTTCATTTATAACTTTGCCTACGCAACTCAGATTGAGACGATTCTTATCTTAAATTAAACTAGACACATAAGGCTATATTCAGTAAATATTTCAGCTTAATACAGGTAAAACGTGATTTTTGGCACAATTTCTAATTCAGCCCTGCAGTCTGCTAGGGTCTGCCTGCGCATGGTTCGCTCATTCGTGTGTAACTTCTACATTTTAAGTCCAATCGAGATGAATCCAACTCCTATGATTCACCAACATACAAGGGTTCATTTATATCATCTATCACAGCATCTAATTCCTGAGGTAAATGGACCAAAACCTGGACTCAAGGCACAAATCTCAGTCTGTCCAGATACAAAATCCATGGTTACTCTATCCCATTTCCATTCAGGCACTGCTAAAGGTTGAAGCAACCCAGTTGGAACTTGATGCTCAGCTTTTACCCTCTGACATGTGAGACATTTGGATACAAACTCCACAATGTCTCTCTTCATATCGAACCACCAGTAATACTGCTTCAAATCATGATACATCTTTGTATTGCCCGGATGCATAGCAAATACTGACTGATGGGCTTCTTCTAAAATAATTCTTCTCAAATTAGCATCATCAGGTACACACAATCTGTTCTTAAACCAAAGACTCCCATCACTTTTCACAATAAAATCTTGACTCTTTCCATTTTGGCAATCTGAAATAATCTTTTGAATCTTCTCATCAGCCAATTGAGCCTCTTTAATCTGATCCAACAAAACTGGTTTCAAATGCAACTGTGCCAACAATGCACCGTCATCACAAGATACAAAACTGGCATGTAATGCTCTCAACTCAACAAGCAACGAGAGCGAATACACAGTCAAACTTGCTAAAGACTTCCGACTCAAGGCATCAGCAACAACATTTGCCTTACCAGGATGATAATCAATCAAACAGTCGTAGTCTTTAATCAACTCCAACCATCTCCTCTGTCGAAGATTAAGCTCTTTTTGGACACCCAAATATTTCAAACTTTTATGGTCTGTATAGATAAAACACTTCTCCCCATACAGATAATGTCACTAAATCTTCAGTGCAAACACAATGGCTGCCAACTCTAAATCATGGGTCGGATAATTGAGTTCATGCAGTTTCAATTGTTGAGAAGCATAAGCTATCACTTTACCTTCTTGCATCAGAACACAACCCAAACCACTATGTGAAGCATCACTGTAAATCACATATGGTTTGCCTTCCACAGGTAAAGTAAGAACAGGCGCTTGAGTCAATATTTCTCTCAACTGTTCAAAGCTAGCCTGACACTGATCTGTCCACACAAATCTAACTCCCTTTCGAAGTAATCTGGTAAGTGGAGTAGCTATCAAAGAAAATCCTTTCACAAACCGTCGGTAATAGCCTGCCAAACCCAGAAAACTTCTAACTTCAGTCACAGACTTTGGTGGACTCCAATTCAAAATAGCTTCAACTTTACTCGGATCAACTCTAATACCCTCTGCTGAAACTATATGACCGAGAAAAGTTACTTGGTCAAGCCAAAACTCACACTTCGACAGTTTAGCAAACAATTGCTTCTCTCTCAAAATTTGCAACACAATTCGCAGATGCTTGTCATGCTCCTCTTCATTATGCGAATACACCAAAATATCATCAATAAAAACTACCACAAATTGATCCAGATAGGGCCTAAACACCCTATTCATCAAATCCATAAAAGCTGCAGGTGCATTCGTCAGACCAAAAGGCATAACTAGAAACTCATAATGCCCATACCTTGTACGAAAGGCTGTCTTAGGAACATTCTCAGCTCTGACCCTCAACTGATGGTACCCTGATCTCAAATCAATCTTGGAAAACACTGCTGCACCCTTCAATTGATCAAAGAGATCATCAATTCTAGGCAAAGGATATTTATTTTTAATAGTCACCTTGTTCAATTGCCTATAATCAATGCACAATCTCATAGTACCATCCTTCTTCTTCACAAACAAAATAGGAGCTCCCCACGGTGAAACACTAGGGCGAACAAACCCTTTATCCAGCAACTCCTGCAACTGCACCTTCAATTCTCTCAATTCAGCAGGTGCCATTCTATAAGGAGTAATAGAGATAGGAGTGATACCAGGCCATAATTCAATACCAAACTCCACCTCTCTCTCAGGAGGCAACCCTGGCAACTCCTCTGGAAACACATCTGTAAACTCTGCAACTGTGAGTATACTATCAATTTGAGAACCCTTTACTCTAGTATCCACCACATGATCAAGATAAGCGTCACACCCCTTTCTAATCAATCTCCTAGCTGCAACAGCTGAAACAAACAAGGATGCTATGTAACACCCCTTCCCAACCTACATATGTAAGCTGAGTAGAGGCGCCACACTAACCTAATGTTGCTACCAATTTTACTTAGTCAAATTTTAGTTCCGATTTTTACAAAATTTTTGCCATAGTTTCGCCTAAAAATTGAGTCCCAAGTGTCGACAAAACCGGTTTTTTTCTTATTTTTAAAAACATTTTACACAAACCAATGCAAACAAAATCATTCTCAGTACACTCCCAATAAATCCCCCTTGTAACCTCAACTACAACCTGCAAAAAGGATTTACACTTCTAGTACAACATAAAATAAAGGTTTTGTGACAACCCCCATATTTAAATATTACACAGCGGAAGTTATAAAATATTTACATATTTACAAATTCATATACATCAAAACTCAAGTTTTACAACACATAAAATTTATACATGATTGGCAAGTCTGCTCTGATCTTTAAGCTCCCAAAATGGATTCTTCAAGGTCTACTCTCACTAGGTCTTGATGAACTCTCCGGTTCAACTCTATCCACTCTACTACCTGCGCGATTAAACACTATTGCGCTAAGCCAACGGCTTAGTAAGATAAAACATGCTAACGGTATGCTTTAATGAAATGCAATGCCACATATGTTATTGATAAGATCAACATCATAAATATAAAGTTAACCACACAATTATGCATTTCACAAATCATAGTCATATGAGCATACCACATTTAAACATCTTTTCACATTCAACATTAATCAATCATACTCCATAACCAACATCTCATTTCATTAAACTCATAACATTATTTAGGACATTCATATAACCTTGACACCTATGGGCCCAACAAGTATTTAATACGATATTCAGAGTTCAGAGTTACTGCTTTGGTTCATAGTCACAATAATCACGCCCGTAGGCAATGTATATACATGTATCTCTATCCATGGATAGTGTAACAGACCCAGTCTCTTGGATCATCAACTCAACACATATGAGGAGATCCTCAACCCGGCAAGACTGTTACAAATCATATATCTCATAGTGTAACAGACCCAGTCTCTTGGACCATCAACTCAACACCTATGAGGAGGTCCTCAACCCGGCAAGACTGTTACCTTTCATCATTTCTTAGGCATGCCACCCAAATCCAGAACTCTGAAACTGAATAACATATTAAACAAATAATTCATTTCCATTCTCAATTCTCATCACATTTAGGCAAACATGCCTTCTTTCTTTCAATTACATCATCTTAGCCAATAACAATGGCTTCACATTTCATTTCACAATATAACATCTCATTATTCAAGTATATATATATATCTCATCCATGATCACATTATATCTCACATAGCATCATTCATAAATATCAACATTTCATTCCACATTACTCATGAAACACATTACCATTCACAATGCACAACATAACATTGTTCAATCTCAACAATGCAATTAGGGCAAAGAACAATTGATTATAACATTCATTGATTCAAGTGTGTTTAGAGTGTTTAGGGTTAGGTTTAAGGACCAACCTACCTTTGGAGAACCAAAGCAATGCAAGAAGAACAAAGAATTAAAACCCTAACCATAAATAGTACATTCTGGTTTTAAACTCCATTTTATCCTTATTTTGAAAAATTGTATAAAATAATCTACTTGACTAAAAATTCTAAAATTTTTACAGAATTTAGTTTTGTATCTTAAAATCCTCCCTTTAAAATTTCAGATCAAACTGAACACAAAATCTTGGTCAAATAGTTCACCTAACCAGACTGCCCCAATTGCCCTGCATCCTGGCAGCAGTTCTGAACTTTGTGAATTCCATAAATCAAATTCAATCAACGTGATTCCAAATTATTTTTCTCAAATACTAAACTCACTAAGCAACAACATATCCAAAATTCGATTGGATATGATTTTTCTACATTTTATTAAAAATCCCGAAATATAGCTGTCTCAGTTAAGGTACCTGCTGGAACAGGTCTAATAAAAATAATCTTTCTAAACTCATAACCATTCCAAAATCGAATCAACATATTTTTCAGTCATTCTAGACTCATAGAGGCACAACATATCAAAAATTCACTTCAAGAACATTTTTCTATAATTAATTAAAAATCATACAAATCACAGCCTTTACTAATTGTAAAACAGAAACAATTTCACTAAACACAACTCTTACTCTTCCATCACCAACACCAACCTAGCTTCTTATCTATAATTCCATTTCAACACTTTTACACAAACACACTCCATCAAACTCAAACAAAATTCCAAATAGAACAAGAGCAATCAAGAGAAAACTTACCTTAAATGAAGAATTTGCACAAATCTCTAACCAACACCCTTGATTCCTTCTTCAATTTGATTCAAACCTCAAGATCACCTCTCTTTCTCTCTTTGTCTATGGAGAATCCGGCCACACATGAAGAGAAGCAGAAAATATGAAGAGCAAAGTCAAATTTGGCTTCTTATATCCATTAAGTGTTTTTAACCTTGCAATTACTAAAACACCCTTCACCATTTAACTAACCTTTTGTCTCATCTAAGCCCTTATATGTAATTTCATTAACAACCAAAAATATCTTCTTCCACTTAACCATCACCTTGACTCTTCATTTGACCAATGTATATGTTAATTATATCATCATATAAACAACATATACATTTGTCTCTAAACCCTAAATTTCTTCTCCAAAACACATATACATATACTTTCTCTTCTCAATTTCTTTTCTCTTACAATTTAACACATATATTCAATCCAATATATAACAATAACAACAACAACAATATGCAAAACTTCTAGGGCATAAATGAGGATATTACAATTCTCCCCCTCTAAAAAGAAATTTCGTCCTCGAAATTACCTGATATCAACTCTGAAATAGTTGAGGATATTGCTCTCGCATAGTTTGCTCACTTTCCCAAGTTGCTTCTTCTTTTGCATGATTCTTCCAAAGAATCTTCACCAATGGCACTTTCTTGTTCCTCAATTCTTTCACATCACGTGCCAAGATAGCAACTGGTTCTTCTTCAAATGTCAAATCTGGGCTCACTTCGATAGACTCAAACGGCAACACATGAGATGGATCTGACCTGTACCTCCTCAACATAGAAACATGGAATACATTATGAATACGATCCAACTCAGGTGGCAAAGCAAGTCGATATGCAACTGGCCCAACTCTTTCTAACACTTCATACGGCCCAATGAAACGAGGACTCAATTTTCCTTTCCGACCGAACCTCAAAATCTTCTTCCAAGGAGATACTTTCAAAAACACCTTATCTCCAACATCAAACTGAATGTCTCTCCTCTTCAGATCTGCATAAGACTTCTGTCGGTCTGAAGCTGCTTTTAACCTACCTCGGATCAACTTCACTTTTTCCTCAGTTTCTTGAATCAAATCAGGTCCAATTATTTTACCTTCACCAAGTTCACTCCAACAAAGAGGTGTTCTGCACCGTCTACCATACAATGCCTCGAACGGTGCCATACCAATGCTAGATTGGTGACTGTTGTTGTAAGCAAACTCCACAAGAGGTAAGAATCTATCCCAACTTCCAGTGAAATCGATGACACAGCTTCTCAACATATCCTCAATAATCTGTATCACCCTCTCTGACTGTCCATCCGTCTGTGGATGAAAAGCAGTGCTGAAGTACAGTCGAGAACCCAAAGCACTATGCAAACTCTTCCAAAATCTTGAAGTAAACCGGGGATCTCGATCAGACACTAAAGAAGTTGGAACACCATGCAATTTCACAATCTCCTGAATATACAGCTCAGCCAATCTCTCCAAAGAGTAATCCATCCGCACCGGAAGGAAATGAGCTGTCTTAGTCAATCTATCCACAATCACCCATATGGCATCATGCTTCTTTTGTGTCAATGGCAAACCAGACACAAAATCCATTGTCACTCTTTCCCATTTCCATTCTGGCACTGACAATGTTTGAAGCAACCCGGTTGGAACTTGATGCTCTGCTTTAACCTTCTGACAAGTGAGACATTTAGATACAAACTCAGCAATGTCTCTCTTCAACCCAATCCACCAATAATGTTGTCTCAAATCATGATACATCTTGGTATTACCCGGATGCATAGCAAACATCGACTGATGTGCTTCTTCCAAAATAACTCTCTTCAAATCAGCATCATCGGGTACACACAATCTGCTCTTGAACCAGAGACTCCCATCATCTCTCACAACAAAATCTCTAGTCTTTCCATCGTGACAATCTGAAATAATCTTCTGAATCTTCATATCAGTCAACTGAGCCTCTCTGATCTGATCCAATAAAACTGGTTTCAAATGCAATTGTGCCAACAATGCACCATCATCACAAGATACAAAGTTAGCACGCAGAGCTCTCAATTCAACAAGCAACGAGAGCGAATAAATTGTTAAACCAGCTAAAGACTTCCGACTCAAGGCATCAGCAACAACATTTGCTTTACCTGGATGATAGTCAATCAAGCAGTCGTAGTCTTTAATCAATTCTAACCATCTCCTCTGACGAAGATTGAGTTCTTTCTGGACACCCAAATACTTCAAACTCTTGTGATCAGTGTAGATGAAACATTTCTCCCCAAACAGATAGTGGCGCCAAATCTTCAATGCAAACACAATGGCAGCCAATTCCAAATCATGGGTTGGATAGTTAAGCTCATGCGGTTTCAACTGTCGAGATGCATAAGCTATAACTTTGCTCGGATCAACTCTAATACCCTCTGCTGAAACTATATGTCCGAGAAAAGCTACTTGATCCAACCAGAACTCACATTTCGACAATTTGGCAAATAACTGCTTTTCTCTCAAAATCTGCAACACAATCCGCAGATGCATATCATGTTCCTCTTCATTCCGCGAATACACCAGTATATCATCAATGAAGACCACTACAAACTGATCCAAATAGGGCCTAAACACCCTATTCATCAAATCCATAAAAGCTGCAGGTGCATTCGTTAGACCAAAAGGCATAACTAAAAACTCATAATGCCCATACCTGGTCCGAAAAGCAGTCTTAGGAACATCTTCACTTCTTACCCTCAGCTGATGGTACCTAGATCTCAAATCAATTTTGGAGAACACTGACGCTCCCTTCAACTGATCAAAGAGATCATCGATTCTAGGCAAAGGATATTTATTCTTAATGGTCACCTTGTTCAATTGCCTATAATCGATACACAACCTCATAGTACCATCTTTCTTCTTCACAAAAAGCACAGGAGCTCCCCAAGGAGAAACACTGGGGCGAATAAATCCTTTGTCCAACAACTCCTGTAATTGCACTTTCAACTCCCTCAATTCTGCTGGTGCCATTCTATAAGGAGTAATGGAGATAGGAGCGGTACCAGGCAACAATTCAATACCAAACTCCACGTCTCTTTCAGGAGGCAATCCTGGCAACTCCTCTGGAAAAACATCTGGGAACTCTGCCACTGTGGCAATGCTATCAATTTGAGAACCTTTTACTCTAGTATCTACCACATGAGCAAGATAGGCATCACACCCCTTCCTAATCAATCTCCTGTCTGCAACAGCTGAAACAAATAAGGAAGCTAGCTGTTCTTGCTCATTAGATACTATTACCTCTCTACCATCACCAGTTCTCAAAGAAACAATTTTCTTTTTACAATCCACCACAGCTCCATGTCGAGATAGCCAATCCATGCCTAAGATCACATCATATTCCTTAAATGGCATCTCAATCAAATCTCCAAAGAACTCCTCACCCTGCACCCTCACTACACTATCCCGGTGCACCTTACTCACAACCACACTATGCCCTAACGGATTTGTCACTAACACATCAAATCCTAGGGACTCAGCATGCATATCATACACAGGCAAAACAGATGCACTAATATATGAATGTGTGGAACCCGGATCAATCAAAACAAGTACTGGAGTATTAAATAAAGAAAAAGTACCAGCTATGACTGCCTCTGCACCCGGCTGCCTCTGCATAACATACATCCTCTGGGAAGATCCAACCTCCTCTGGTCTACCCTCCCTGGATGTAGCACCTCCTCTAGAACCGAACCCTGGTCTACCTCCTCGGCTGGCACCTCTGCCTCCTCTGCCTCCCCTCACACTAGCTCGAGAAGCAGCAGAATCAACTGACATCTGCTCCTGCCTCTCAGGACAGTCTCTCACAAAGTGGTCAGGTGATCCACACCTGAAGCATACCCCTGATCTACTATGCCTCCAACAAACGCCCCCATGTCTTCCACCACACTGGTTACACAAAGGTAAGGTGGATCTCTGAACTCCAGGAGTAGGAGCACTCGCTACTGAAGCTGCAGGTCTAAATCTCTGCCTCTGGGACTGCACTGACCTACCTGCTGGTCTCTGGCTCCTACTACTCCGAGGAACAAAACTTCCTCTACCCCTCTTCGCAGAAGAAGACCCTGCCTCTAACTGGGGCCTTCTAACCCTAACCTCCTCCTCTGAAACAGCTGCAATAACTTGAGCTCGCTCTACACTTCGAGCTGCTGCCACAAGTTGTGAGAAATCCTGATATCTGGATCCAGCCACTAAGCACACGATTGAGGGCCTCAATCCCTCCTCAAATCGCCGACATCTATCAATCTCATCAGCAATGATGCCCCCAGCATACTGGCTCAGTCGAATAAACTCAACCTCATACTCAGTTACGGTCCGATGATCTTGCTTCAAATCTAGAAACTCTCTTTTCTTCCCATCTTTATACTCCCTAGGAGTATACTTCAACTCAAATTCTCTCAGAAAATCCGCATAAGACAGGGTTGGTGGATCATCCATCGAATGTGGCACCGTCTTCCACCAATCGTAGGCGTCCTTCTGTAGCAAAGATCTTGCATAGTCAAACTTTTCCTCTGAAGTGGCTTGTAACTGAACAAATACCCTCTGTACTCTGTCAAGCCACTGCTCTGCCACAGCTGGATCAGTAGTGCCTACAAAATCTTTAGCTCCATACTTCCTCAGTTTGTCATAATGCCTCACAGAAACTAAAGGCTGAGGGGGTGGTGGCTGTGGTTGCACAGGTGCTGGTCTCATAGCTTCCATCATATTCCTAAACCAGGCTGGCGGAACCTCCTCCCCAGCTGGTCTACCCGACACCGAAACAGGTGCCTCCTCAACACTATCAACTCTAGCTCCCTCAGCAGGAGCAATACTCTCGGCACTACCCTCAATCGACTGACGAGAGTGAGAATCCATCACAACCTAAGTCTGCAAACACAACAGAATACCTCTTATTAAAGATCAGAGACTGCCAATCCCAAACATGTATTTTTGTTCAAAAACTCACTTTTTAAGTAAAAATAGTCTTTTTCTTACATTTTACCTAGGTTGAGAATCTCAAACCTAGGCTCTGATACCAAAACAATTGTAACACCCCTTCCCAACCTACATATGTAAGCTGAGTAGAGGCGCCACACTAACCTAATGTTGCTACCAATTTTACTTAGTCAAATTTTAGTTCCGATTTTTACAAAATTTTTGCCATAGTTTCGCCTAAAAATTGAGTCCCAAGTGTCGACAAAACCGGTTTTTTTCTTATTTTTAAAAACATTTTACACAAACCAATGCAAACAAAATCATTCTCAGTACACTCCCAATAAATCCCCCTTGTAACCTCAACTACAACCTGCAAAAAGGATTTACACTTCTAGTACAACATAAAATAAAGGTTTTGTGACAACCCCCATATTTAAATATTACACAGCGGAAGTTATAAAATATTTACATATTTACAAATTCATATACATCAAAACTCAAGTTTTACAACACATAAAATTTATACATGATTGGCAAGTCTGCTCTGATCTTTAAGCTCCCAAAATGGATTCTTCAAGGTCTACTCTCACTAGGTCTTGATGAACTCTCCGGTTCAACTCTATCCACTCTACTACCTGCGCGATTAAACACTATTGCGCTAAGCCAACGGCTTAGTAAGATAAAACATGCTAACGGTATGCTTTAATGAAATGCAATGCCACATATGTTATTGATAAGATCAACATCATAAATATAAAGTTAACCACACAATTATGCATTTCACAAATCATAGTCATATGAGCATACCACATTTAAACATCTTTTCACATTCAACATTAATCAATCATACTCCATAACCAACATCTCATTTCATTAAACTCATAACATTATTTAGGACATTCATATAACCTTGACACCTATGGGCCCAACAAGTATTTAATACGATATTCAGAGTTCAGAGTTACTGCTTTGGTTCATAGTCACAATAATCACGCCCGTAGGCAATGTATATACATGTATCTCTATCCATGGATAGTGTAACAGACCCAGTCTCTTGGATCATCAACTCAACACATATGAGGAGATCCTCAACCCGGCAAGACTGTTACAAATCATATATCTCATAGTGTAACAGACCCAGTCTCTTGGACCATCAACTCAACACCTATGAGGAGGTCCTCAACCCGGCAAGACTGTTACCTTTCATCATTTCTTAGGCATGCCACCCAAATCCAGAACTCTGAAACTGAATAACATATTAAACAAACAATTCATTTCCATTCTCAATTCTCATCACATTTAGGCAAACATGCCTTCTTTCTTTCAATTACATCATCTTAGCCAATAACAATGGCTTCACATTTCATTTCACAATATAACATCTCATTATTCAAGTATATATATATATCTCATCCATGATCACATTATATCTCACATAGCATCATTCATAAATATCAACATTTCATTCCACATTACTCATGAAACACATTACCATTCACAATGCACAACATAACATTGTTCAATCTCAACAATGCAATTAGGGCAAAGAACAATTGATTATAACATTCATTGATTCAAGTGTGTTTAGAGTGTTTAGGGTTAGGTTTAAGGACCAACCTACCTTTGGAGAACCAAAGCAATGCAAGAAGAACAAAGAATTAAAACCCTAACCATAAATAGTACATTCTGGTTTTAAACTCCATTTTATCCTTATTTTGAAAAATTGTATAAAATAATCTACTTGACTAAAAATTCTAAAATTTTTACAGAATTTAGTTTTGTATCTTAAAATCCTCCCTTTAAAATTTCAGATCAAACTGAACACAAAATCTTGGTCAAATAGTTCACCTAACCAGACTGCCCCAATTGCCCTGCATCCTGGCAGCAGTTCTGAACTTTGTGAATTCCATAAATCAAATTCAATCAACGTGATTCCAAATTATTTTTCTCAAATACTAAACTCACTAAGCAACAACATATCCAAAATTCGATTGGATATGATTTTTCTACATTTTATTAAAAATCCCGAAATATAGCTGTCTCAGTTAAGGTACCTGCTGGAACAGGTCTAATAAAAATAATCTTTCTAAACTCATAACCATTCCAAAATCGAATCAACATATTTTTCAGTCATTCTAGACTCATAGAGGCACAACATATCAAAAATTCACTTCAAGAACATTTTTCTATAATTAATTAAAAATCATACAAATCACAGCCTTTACTAATTGTAAAACATAAACAATTTCACTAAACACAACTCTTACTCTTCCATCACCAACACCAACCTAGCTTCTTATCTATAATTCCATTTCAACACTTTTACACAAACACACTCCATCAAACTCAAACAAAATTCCAAATAGAACAAGAGCAATCAAGAGAAAACTTACCTTAAATGAAGAATTTGCACAAATCTCTAACCAACACCCTTGATTCCTTCTTCAATTTGATTCAAACCTCAAGATCACCTCTCTTTCTCTCTTTGTCTATGGAGAATCCGGCCACACATGAAGAGAAGCAGAAAATATGAAGAGCAAAGTCAAATTTGGCTTCTTATATCCATTAAGTGTTTTTAACCTTGCAATTACTAAAACACCCTTCACCATTTAACTAACCTTTTGTCTCATCTAAGCCCTTATATGTAATTTCATTAACAACCAAAAATATCTTCTTCCACTTAACCATCACCTTGACTCTTCATTTGACCAATGTATATGTTAATTATATCATCATATAAACAACATATACATTTGTCTCTAAACCCTAAATTTCTTCTCCAAAACACATATACATATACTTTCTCTTCTCAATTTCTTTTCTCTTACAATTTAACACATATATTCAATCCAATATATAACAATAACAACAACAACAATATGCAAAACTTCTAGGGCATAAATGAGGATATTACATGCTAATTGTCCCTGCTCACTAGATACTATCACCTCTCTTCCATCACCAGTTCTCAAAGCAACAATTTTCTTTTTACAATCTACCGCGGCTCCATGTCTAGATAACCAGTCCATGCCTAGGATTACATCATATTCCTTAAAAGGCATTTCAATTAAATCTCCAAGGAACTCCTCACCTTGCACCACTACTGCACTATCTCGGTGCACCTTACTAATAATCACACTATGCCCTAAAGGATTTGTCACCAATACGTCAAATCCTAGGGATTCAGCATGCACATCAGACACAGGCAAAACAGATGCACAAATATATGAATGTGTGGATCCGGGATCAATCAAAGCAAGTACTGGAATACCAAATAAAGAAAAAGTACCAGCTATGACTGCTGAAGCATCTGGTTGCCTCTGCATCACATAAATCCTCTGAGAAGATCCAACCTCCTCTGGTCTACTCTCTCTGGATGTAGAACATCCTCTAGAACTGAACCCATATCTACCTCCTCTACTAAAACTCCAACCTCCTCGACCTCCCCTCACACTAGATCGAGAAGCTGCAGAATCAACCGGCATCTGCTCCTGCCTGCCAGGACAATCTCTAACAAAATGATCAGGCGATCCACATCTGAAACATACCCCTGCCACACCCGTCCTCCAACAAGTACCACCATGTGGCCTGCCACAATGAATGCATATGGGTAGAGTGGATCTCTGAGTCACTGGGGTCGGGGCACTCGCCACTGAAACTATAGGTCTAGATCTCTGTCTCTGAAACTGTACTGACCTACCAGCTGGCCTCTGACTCCTACTAACCCGAGGAATGAAACTTCCTTTACCTCTCTTTATAGACAAAGACCCTGCCTCAAACTGGGGTCTTCTCACCCTGATCTCTTCCTCAGAAGCAGCCACTGAAATATTCTGAGCTCTCTCCACACTCCGAGCTGCTGCCACAAGCTGGGAAAAATCATGATATCTAAATCCAGCCACAAGACACATAATAGAGGGCCTCAATCCCTCCTCAAATCTCCTGCATCTATAATCTCATCAGATATAATACCCCCAGCATAATGGCTCAACCGTATAAACTCAACCTCATATTCTGTTACGGTCCGGTGATCTTGCTTCAAGCTTAGAAACTCCATTTTCTTCACATCTTTATACTCCCTCGGAGTATACTTCAATTCAAACTCTCTTAGAAAATCAGCATAGGACAATGTTGGTGGATCATCCATAGCATGAGGCACTGTCTTCCACCAATCATATGCGTCCTTTTGCAACAATGATCTTGCATAATCAAATCTTTCCTCTGGAGTGGCTTGCAACTGAACAAATATTCTCTGTACTTTATCTAGCCACTGCTCAGCTACAGCTGGATCAATAGTACCCAAGAAATCTTCTGCTCCATACTTCCGTAATTTGTCATAATGCCTCACTGATACCAAAGGGTGTGGGGGTGGTGGCGGTGGTTGCACTGGTGCTGGCCTCAAAGCCTCTACCACATGCCTAAGCCAAACTGGTGGAACCTCCTCACCAGCTGGTCTCCCCGACACAGAAACAGTTACCTCTCCAGCACTATCCACTCTAGCTCCCTCTCTAACCTCATCAGGAGCTACGTTCTCCGCACTACCCTCAACAGACTGACGTAAGTGAGAATCCATCACAACCTATGTCTGTAAACACAGTAGAATACATCTTATTAAATATCAGAGACTGCCAATCCCAAACATGTATGTTATTCAAAAACCAACTTTTTAAGTCAAAATACTCTTTTTCTTACACTTCACCTAGGTTGAGAATCTCAAACCTAGGCTCTGATACCAAAACAATTGTAACACCCCCACATCCGGTACAAGCACACTACAAACACCACAATGTAATATACTTGCACTGAACATAGGGATGCTACGGTTTTCTTTAACTATCAAATCATTTTAAAAGATACCATAATCTTTATCATGATACATTATAGAAAATAAGTAATTAACTTGTAATATAAAACAAAATAGATATAAATACATTTACTTAATACGCAGCGGATTTTATAAAATAGTTACATATATTCACATTATAAACAATACTTTACAAAATATAAAGAAGTTATACATGATTGGCAGCTTTTCTCTGATCTTTAAGTCCCAAAATAAACTCTTCAATGTCTACTCTCACTCGGTCTCGAGGAACTCTCGGGTTCAACTCTGTTACCTGCGCGATCAACACTATCGCGCTAAGCCAACGGCTTAGTAGTACAAAGTATGCCAACATTATGCTTTAATGCAATGCAATATCATACACATTAATATTTAAACAACAATATAGTTGTAAAGATAATACCACACCTTTATATTTCATAACTCATACTCATATAAGCATAATACATTTCAAAGTCCTTTCAAGGATCTCATTATTCAATTATTTTAACACCAATAAATCACATTGAAACAAAGACAAGCATGTGCCCAAACAACACTAATATGCTATTCAATTTTCAGAGTTAATGTTTTGGTTCAATCATCACATTTATCATTATCATAAACCCAACTAGGCTTCAAGGATTAGGTTCAACCAAGCTTCAAGGGGAACAAAGCATGCTAAGTATCAACCCAACTTGGCTTCAAGAACCAACCCAACCTAGCTTCAAGGGTTGTAACATCTCAATTAGGCTTCAAGGATCAAATCCAACCTAACTTCAAGAGATTGTTACTAATATTAGGCATGCCACCAACAACAAACTCTGAAAATGGAATAACACATTATCCACACAATTCATTTATTATTTAATTATCATTTCCATTCTCAATTCTCATCATCATCTAGGCAAACATGCCTTATTTCTTTCAATTGAATCATCATAGCCAATCACAATGGCTTCATATCACATTTGAGTTATCATAGCCAATCACAATGGCCTCATATCATATCATGTCTCAATTCAAATTATAATATTTCCATTCTTATCAAAGCAATTCATCATAAAAGCATTCATATACATCATCAATACTCACATTGTGTCCCACATTATACACAATATAACATTATTCATAGATTTAGAATCTTCCACATATATTTGTTTAGGTCATTCTTTGTATTAAATATGTTTAGAGTGTTTATTTTTATGTTTAGGTGCAAGAAGACCTTTGAAGAATCAAAACAATGCAAGAAGAGTAAAGAACAATCACAGTAGCTAACACCCTCAAGGGACACGGCCAAGCTTGTGGCCGTGTCTCTCAACACAAAATCAAGCCGAGGCAGACACGGGCAAGGGACACAGCTGTGTCTCTCCAAAAATCATCCAACACGGCCAAATTTCCTTAGACTTGGCCGTGTCTCCCAAAAATTCTTTAGTTTGCCCGTGTCTCTTCTTTAGTTTGGCCGTGTCTCTCATGAATGAAAACCCTAAACATGGCCAAGTCTCTTTTTATTGAATTAAAACACATTATGCACAACATAACCTCATTCAAATGGATATAATCAATGTCATTAACACTTATTTTACATATTCATCACAATATTCACATTAACAATACATTTAATCACTTACCATTTCAAAACCCTAAAATCAACATCACTCTTATTCTTTCAATATCAACATCCACTTAACTTACCATCTTCAAACCAAAACCAACACCAATTCAATCTTTTTAACTTACACTCAATTTCAACACTTATAAACACATCTCAAACACACCAAATCATAATATCAACAAATCATAACTCACCTCAAACACAACTTCAAAATAACAAAGGAAAACAAGAGAGTACTTACCAAAAATTAAGGCAATTCCACAAATCTCCAACTTAATCCTTTGATTCTTCCTTCAATTTGAAACTTGGAATAAACAAATCTTACTTTGCTCTCTTGCTATGGAATGGCCGGCCAACATATGGGAAAGAGAAGAAGAGGAAATGAAGAAAAGTCAAGTTATCATCTCTTTAAATCTCCACCATGTATTCCAAAATAAGAATTTACCTAGATACCCCTTTCCATTTGTTTTAACTCTCTTTTCACTTACTTGCCCATTTAGGTAATTTCACATATCACAAATAAATATCCTCTTCCATTGACCATCCCTTTTGACTTATGTATATGTTATTTATACTTTCATATATACAACATATACACTTTCTTTTAATTTCTTTTCTTTTGCAAATTCACATATACATTCAATCCAATTTAAAACAACAACAATATTCAAAACTCCTAGGGCATACATTGGGATATTACACACCATGTAAGTAAGGCTTTTTATTTTCTTTCCTTAGCTTATTTTGATCCAAATGGCAGCCATAAGTGGTGAAAATTTGTTGGTATAGATGTTGACTTCCAATTGGTACACCTTATAGCAAAAATGGCCACTTTTAATTTGTCCACTTGCCTTCTTCTTTTATCTATTTATTTGGCAAGCCATTAGGCTTCCTTTTATTCATATTTTGACCCCCCTCAACTTTCTTGTGCTGTAATTTTATAGTCTAGGGTGTGAAAATATCAAAATACCCTCCAGCGATTAATCGATTGTAAATTTTAAACCGTGCGTTTTCAGGAAAAATTGAAACCTACAGTTATGACCCGATTAATCTCGAGAATATTCTTCTGGGGTTGGATATGGGCACTATTAAGAACTTTTGACTCTTAATTTTTAAGTTTACATAGTTGCCCCTAACGTTTGAGAAATTTTCACTTAGGTCCTTTTGATATCCCTTCCTGACCTTGATGTCTTTCTTTATTAATATCTTTTTACTCACAACTCCAAACTAAGTAATTCTTATTCCCACTGAAACTAGACATCCGGGCTACATTGTGTCAAAATTTCAGGTCGATGCAAGCTATATCTGATTTTTGATGGTCCTTCGAAGTCAAGCCTACTATGCTGTCCTTAGGCAGCTTGCACATTGTCTACTAAATCCATCATATCTTATTCTGTACAACTCCAAATTGAGTAATTTCAAGTTATACATCTATATAAGACAAAAATAAACAATTAAGTCTTCTTTGAGACTCTCTAAGTTTGTCATTAACTGGGATGAAATTCGAGATCAAGTTATAGGTCATGTTCTAAACTCCTTTGTTCTAAGCCTAAATCATATCCTCTATGTCTTTTTCTTACCAATCTGGGATTCGGGATGTTACAATTAGGGTTTTATAAATTTAAGAAAGTAGTAAGGTTTTTGGTTAATCAAATTAGGGTTTAGGGCTAACATCATGAAATTAGGGTTTTGGAACTTTAAGACATTAGGGTTTATAATTTTAAAAGATTGGATTTTAGCTTCCCTGGATTATGGTTACTTAGTTAAAAATTAGGATTTTAGATTTACTATATTGGATTTTAAGTTCACTAGATTAGGCTTTAGGGTGTTGATGAACTTGTCATAAAGTTTTAATGTTTTAAGAATTAGGGTTTAAGAAAACTAGGGTTTACTGGTTTAGGTTTTAAGAAAATTAGGGTTTAGGAAAGTTAAGGAATTAAGACATTGGGGTTAAGGTTTTGAGAATTAATAAGATAGTTTAGGATTTTTAGAAAGGTGTAATTAGGATTTTAGATTTGAAAAACATGTTTTAAGGCTATTAATGTTTTAGGGTTCTACGGTTAAGATATTAGGGTTTTATAGTTTGAAATCTCAATTCTTTGGATGATGATTTTGAATTTAAAATTTGATGCTTTTTCTTATTCAAAGTTGAGTGTGCTTTTACTATTGACTATATCAACTACTTATGTATTTTTGGGTGAAAACAAATGTAGAAAGCCAAATTTATTGTTGAAAGATTACAATAGATCACTGAATGAAATTATAACAAAATAACTATTGTGAAAGTTTGAAAACGAAATTAATTAAGTTTTAGGGTTTGACTAACTTAGGGTTTATGAAATTAGATTTGTGTTGAATGATTATATTATTTACTTTAATTAAGATCTTAAGTATTGTATGAATTAATTCATGCTACTGCCTAAACTATATTGAAGGAATAATTAAATAACTAAGGCAATGTGATGATGGCTTAAAAGGTGAAGATGATTAATGATTGAATAAACAAAGTTAGAGCAATTTGCCTACGTTTGAAGGCTCCACCAAATTTGAAGAGATTGAACCAAGCTGTTGCTTGCTTCAGATTTGATTTTGGTTGAGCAAAGCAATCTGGAGATGATTGCTTTCTTTGGTTCTGTCTCTTCAATTTCACCTTGCTTGCTAGGGTTTTCTTTTAGCCGAAAGAATTTTTGAGGTCCCTAGTTTGGTTCTAAGTTTCATCCTCCCAAGTCAGAAGTCCAAAGTCTAGATCTAGATCCCTAATTCTATGTTTTAATGTGGTATTTATAGGAAAAATAAAAAACCTACTTCTAATTGTCTAAGAAAATTAAAATCATTTAGGAAAAGAAATCAAAACCAAATAGAATTCAGTTTCAGAAAAAACTGCGCTGGAAAATTACGCTGGCAAAAAATTGTTGAGGGTGAAAATCGAGAGAGCTGGGGCGAGCCAGTTAATTCGCCGCAGGAATTTCCTGGGGCAAATTGGCCCAAGCCAATTCACTTTTGGCGACAAAAAATTTTCGTCCCTGATTTTTTCGGCGTCGATTTTTATTTATTTATTTATTATTATTTTTTTAACTTTACTAATATTATCTTTTTTATTTTTATTAAAAATTATAAATAATAAATATTAAAATAAATATTATTTAATTAAAATACCACACAAATTATTTTGGACTATAAAAAATATTGGACCAGACTGGGTCAAAAATTAAGGGTCTACAGTTTGTCCCTTGCTTGAGCGATATGAGACTATGGCAAAAAAGAGTAAAAAGCAATGTGATTTTTGACTGGGTTTAGAGCCATACTGGACTTCCAAGATTGGTTTGAGCTCTAGACTAAAAAATAATTTGGGTTCTGGACCCTAGCTAGATTTAGAATTTGGGTTCTGGACCTAGGATAAGTTCTGGACTTAAGGGTAATTTGGGTTCTGGACCCGGGATAAGTTCTGGACTTAAGGGTAATTTGGGTTGTGGACCTGGGATAAGTTCTGGACTTAAGGGTAATTTGGGTTCTGGACCGAGGTTAAGTTCTGGACTTAAGGTAATTTGGGTTCTGGACCCAAGTTAAGTTCTGGACTTAAGGATAATTTTGATTCCGGACCCGAGCTAAGTTCTGGACTTAAGGGTAATTTGGGTTCTGGACCCGAGCTAAGTTTTGGACTTAAGGGTAATTTGGGTTCTGGACCCGAGCTAAGTTTTGGACTTAAAGGTAATTTGGGTTTTGGACCCGAGCTAAGTTCTAGACTTAAGGGTAATTTGAATTCTGGACCCGAGCTAAGTTCTGGACTTAAGGGTAATTTGGGTTCTGGACCTTAGCTAAGTTCTGGACATAAGAGTAATTTGGGTTCTGGACCCGAGCTAAGTTCTAGACTTAAGAGAGATTTAGGTTCTGGACCCGAGCTAAGTTCTGGACTTAAGAGTAATTTGGGTCCTGTACCCGAGCTAAGTTTTGGACTTAAGAGAGATTTGGGTTCTCTAAGTTTTGGACTTAAGAGTAATTTGGGTTCTGGACCCGAGCTAAGAGAGATTTGATTATCTGCAAAAAAAATAATTGTAGTTAGTAGGATACTAAATGAATTTGTATAAAATTTAGCTAATTTTTGCCATGTAAATATTTATATACATGCAAATATCTTAATGATTGAATTGAATAATTGAGTTTCCTATTTATTCACTGTGTAGTTACTATTTATGCACTATTCATCAACTATTTATTTACTATTTGTAAATAGTTATTTACTATTTATCAATAGTAACATTTGTTTTTTTTTCTTTTTTTTTTCTCACGAGAATATTGTTTTCCTCTTTTTATTTTTGACTTTTTCCCTTGTAATTTTTCTATATAAACCTCGGCTCATTTCTTCATTTCATCCATATTCATATAAATTTTGAATTCAGAGGGTTTAGAGAGTTTAGCATAGAGTTGAGGAGAAAATGCATGCTTCAAGATCAGAAACTCGATCTAATGCTAATTTATTGGAGTTTATTCTGCATCATGAAAATGAAAATATAAGTCTACTAGCCAGGATGCAGCTTCATCGTAGTTCAAATCAAAAGACCAAGGTAATTATTCAATTATTTATTTTAACAGCAAATTATTTTATCATTTTTTGTGTTTTTGTGTGTTTTTTCTTTTTTTCTTTTTTTTTCTTATTTTTGTTTTGTTCTTTTTTAAGATTTTAGGAAAAAATAAATTAATTAGATGAGCATATTTAAGAATTTAACAAATAAGTATATAGATACACTAAAAATAAAACATAAAGAAATATGTGGTATTGATATGATGATATACTTACCTTGTGTTAACTTACCTGGCTCCCTGTTAGCGTGATCGTTGCGTTATCTGAGATGGAGGGTGTGTCTATAAAGCCTGACAATGGTATGATGTAGCACCTTCTCGGGTAAGATGGATTATCTGATACTGCAGTTTTGAAAGCTTTATCTTGCAATTACCATCCGAGGAGTGTCCGATAGACAGGAGTGTAGTTCAAGCATTTTCAGAGCTGTGGATGGACACGACCCATACTTTTCACCTACCTATAGGAGAAATAACCATTGGCCCAGTTGATTATACAGCCATAACTAGTATCCAGTACTATGGCCTTCCGATCCCTCTTACCAATGATATTCTAACATTCAAAGAAGTCCAATAGTTAATCGGTATGGAACCATCATTTAAATGGCATGTCAAGATAAAAATTGAGCCAATTCGGAGTTATTGGATGAACTACGAAGGACGGGTTCGTAGGGAAACAACCAAACAATATGCTCGAGGATTTTTACTATATTTGCTCAAGTCGACCATTTTAGGCAGCACCGAATCTGCCATCCATTTGTCGATGTTGAGGGCCATTACTGATATGCATATGGTCGACCATAAGATTTGCAGAAATGAGAAGTCTTTTGCTGGCTTTATGGTGGTTGTCGAGGTACTCTTCTTCTACCAATGTCAATTCCATTCTTATTCTTGCATGAATTTGATTTTTATTATTGTTGTAGATATGGGCATATGACCACAATCTTTGTGAGGGTGCCTGGCATTTCTTGAGAGAGAGTCAGGTATCTGAGATTAATTTTTGGTTGTCAGATCCTGTAGAAGTTCCCGGCTCTCACCATGTGCACACCCAACGCTATCTCTTGAGTTGCTTAACCTGGGGCCAGGTAAAATAGCATTAGTATACTTTAAAATTTATATAAAAGTTTACTTACCTTATGTCATCTTATAGGTCAATTTGGCCTGTGGAACAAAGAAGAGCGGACGAGCTGGACTTCCTCCATGAATGCCACACTGCCCTTTCAACATACCCGCTGAGTCATTGTCGGCCCTGTGTCTTGTGGCTGGTTTCTCAGAGAGAGAGTATATGAGTGGTTTCTAGGTCCAGAGCAACAGAGGATCCCGATGCGTTGCCCGGAGTATACTTTAAATATCACATCAATGCCAGAGAATGCATGGTGGTTGGCTCAACACGGTTATGATGTTGAAACCTTTCTCTATCCATTGGGTGCATCTTATACCCAGTTTATTCAAGTATGACTTTTGAACTTTGATGTATCTCTTATTGGTGTATGGGAGAATCCCGAGGATATTTAGGATGGAGACGAAGAGGAGTATCATGGAGTGGGAAGAGAGTTTGTCTCACATCTCGAGGCTAGCACTTCTTAGGTAAACTTTTACCATTTTTCCATTGCAATTGCTTCTTTCTTAACTTGTTTTGACTTTTTAATGATTATTGCAGGCTGCTGGCTCATTTGGTCATGAGGCTGGACCTTCTTTTACTGCTCCTCTATTTTCTCAATCTAATCAACCGGAGATGCCATCTCATCCACAGGGCATTGATATGAATTACCTAGTAGGTTTTCTTATTCCATGATAATTTATACTATATGTATGCTCTTACTCTTTTCCTTTCTAGCTCACAGCGGATGCTTGAGGAACAAAATAAGAAACTTCAAGAAGAGTTGGCTGCTAGTCATAAAAAAGTTTCCCATTTTGAAAAATTATACCATCAGTCAGAGCAAGATTTTTGAGACTTTCAATTTCAGGGGATGAGAGATCCTAGTGCTTCTTCATCTAGAGGCCCCCAAGTTGATGACCATGAGATCCTTTCATCTACTTCAGATGAGGACCGTTACAGATCTGAATTCCAAGGTAATAGAGATTCAGGTGCTCCTACTTCGGGCAGACTTGGGATGGGTGATATGCCTCCTCCTCCAACAGGCGATGATTTTTTCAGAGCTTTATTTGATGATGATCTACAACCTCCTTCTCAGTGATCTATTATTGTATAATAATAATGATAATTATAATTTGCACTTTTATTGTAACTTTTGACTTTTAAATATATTTTTTTTCTTCTTCTTTTTATCTAGACATCATATCTTCTCCATGCCCCCCATGATTTTTCTATGCGGCTTTGGTTAATGTTTGTATATTGTTTAGCTCATCGAACAAGCATGCATTTCTTCCTTTCTTTTGCAAAATGACTGGAGTTTCCTCAAGCAATGGGTCTTCAATGCCCTCCTGATTCTATACCCGCTTCATCTTTGCTTCAAAGAGTGTCTGTTGTTTGCTTTGAAAAATAATAAACAATACGATATAAGAAAATGCCATGTGATATGCTCATGTATGTATGATATGCATGAATAACACTTACAGTGATTTCATCGACTCAGAGACCAAGGTGATCAGCAGAAGTATTGTCATTGACTCCTTCCAGATGCCCATTCAAGTCTTGCTTTGGAATGACAGGATGCTTCTCATTTATGGCTTTTATCTTTGAGATATTGAAAACATGAATAATGGAGGCCTCAAACAGCAAAGATACATCCATTTCAAATTATGATTCAATATGTCAATTGGTAGCTTCTTCATAACCTTGCCAGTAATCATTTCCTTTGCCCAATGTGTCCTTCGAGGTTCGATAATTCAACATACTCCCCTTAATTTGAAGGCTTTATATATATATATATATTGAATTTTGATTTTGAAATCAAATGTTGGCTTTGTCAAATCAATGTCATTGTACCTTAGGACTCGATTTTTCAAATTAACATATCTATAACATGACAACCCTCGTTACCATACTAAACTTGGGAATCATTTCTATTTAACCAAGAATTGTTGCACTTCAGATAGCCACATACACATTACTTGGTCAAAGGTCTCATTTGAGTTTGAATATTGTCTATCTCATATGCATGCTTATCCAAACTATCTCCACTAATAGACTATACCTACCAAGAGAGATCAACAGGTCTTTGATAGACTTGAAATGGGGTCTATAAGGGACACAGGTTAAATGAAAGCCATTTTGAGATTGGAGCTTATGTGACACAATGGACAAATCTTCACACTACAAATTTCTTGTTGGAACTTTAGACACTTGGGAGCAATCTTACAAGACTACAAATTCCTTCTATCTTCTTGGCATTAATCTGAATCTTGATTGGGACAATCTTTGCCTTTGCAAAAAGTTTGGTACCCATCATCATTTTTCTTTTCCCTTTTTCTTTCTCTTTATTTTTCTTACTCTTCTCTTCCTTTAAGCATTTTATCATTTTGTCTTTCTCTATAGGATTGTTAATTATAGGACTTTCAAAAACTAGATAGTCTTTCTCCTTTTTCTCTGATTTTGATTGAATCTTTGGTTGGGTTAGACCAATTCAAGACAAACTGTCCTTATAAACCAAATGGAAGCCTTTTGCTGCTTTAGGTAAAAGAGAACTCAGTTGGCTTTCTGAACCCCCTTTTTAGGTTTTATCTTTCTTTTCTTTTTTTCCTTTTTCCTCTTTTTTTCCTTTTTTCCTTTTTTTTTCCTTTTGTCCTTTTTTCTTTTCTTTTTCTTCTTCTTCTTTTTTTTTCTTCTTTTTTTTAGTTCTAGCTCTAAAAGAGTTGTCTTGTTTGTACCAACTTGTATTTCCAATAATGGATGAGTGGAGTGACATAAATCTCCTTTAACATGGATAAATCATTTGTTACTCTGATGTTATCTTAGTAGATTGGAGATATTAGGTGAACTTCAACTACCCTTATGGTCTTGAGAACATCAACTATCCTTATGATCTTGACTATTCATTCCTTTCTTTGATCTTCTTGCCTCTTCACCTTAGTGATCATAAGACTTGTCAAAAGTATCACAACAGCTCAGGGTAGGTTATTGGTGGTTATATGCCAATGAAAAGAAAGCTAAAATTTTATGAAGGCTCAAAGGGACAACTAGGGCAATATATTTAATAGAGTGGATACTAGTTGTTGGCTAACCAAACAATGCCTAGATCATCTCTCCCTTAAATAAGCAGAGTTCAATTTCACCTCGAAAATTTGTCAAAGCATGTTCTAAGACTGACTAGGACCTAGACAAAGGTAATTATGCAGGAGCCCTCTCTAAGTAAGCATACACAACTCAATGCTATAGAGCAATTCCCTCACCTAGTAAAGTCATTCAAGTCATGATTCCTAGATACATTAATTTATAAATATCAAGCCAGATTCCTCATTGGTTGAGCACCAAAATGAACAAAGACCAACAAAAATTTTGATGTAAGTAAAAAAAATTTTTCAAACAAAAATAGAAAAACATAATTGTTCAAATTAAATATTAAAGAAAGTAAAATTGAAAAGTAACATTCAAGCTAAAGAAAATATGTTGAGTTAAGCTTCTTTTCCTTCCACATCTTTAATTTTTCCATCTTGAAAAGAGAATAAGACAAAATCTTCTTCCAATCCTTTTCCCACCATGAAGGTTGCCGGTGGAGGTACTCTTCCAAACTTAGGCAAAGGATTGTTCTTGGTATTAGGCTTGTCCAGTTCAGGTAGCTTACCACTATCAATCAAATTTTGGATCTTATGCCTCAACCTCACACATCTATCCGTGTCGTGTCCTTGCATTTGATGAAATTGACAAAATGCCTTAATGTCGAAATTAGGTGGGAGAGAGTTAGGCAAAGGATGAGGATTTAAGGGTTGTAACAATCCCTTCCTTTAAAGCTTATTGAGAACCCAAGACAGCAGTTTCCTCAATTCTGAAAATTACCTCCTTGTCCCTTGGCTAGTAGCAATAACACCATTTGCCTTTTGCATGCCTTGGTTACCAGACAGATAGTTTCCTTTCTCGTTCCTTCTTATTGAAAAATGATTTTTCTCTCTTTCCCATTCTTCGATTTGCAGACCAGATTGGAGAAGATATTTGAAATCACGGATGAGTGTATGAGACATCCTTTCACGAAGACTAGGCAACACCCCTCTCACAATCATCCTTATTTGATCAGATTCATCGAGCCTCTTCTTGGGCAAATCAGCCTTATTTCTCCATCTTTTCACATAGTCCACAAAATTCTCATTTGGCCTTTGTCTAATGGACTTAACTTCCATTAAGGTAACTTCCATCTCAACATTGTATCCATATTGTTGGATGAAAGCCTTGTATAGGAGATCCCAACTCTTTTATGTGCCATCATCTAAAGTATTGAACTAGTTTTGGATAACAGAATCCAATGAGAGCATAAAGTACCTTAGAGTTTGAGCCTTAGTAGCTCGGGCAGACTGCATAGCGGTGATATACTGCTTCACATGGAGGTGAGGATTTTTGGTTCCATCAAACTTTGCAAAGGATGGCATCTTGAACTTATATGGAACTTCTTCATCTAATTCAAATAATTTGTCAACTTCGGACATTTCTTTGATTTTTAGCTTCTTCTCAAATTTCTTTTCCAAATCCACAATCATCTTTTCAACATCAGAAGTTTCAGTTTTCTCCATAGCTGATCTTTCAATAATCTTTGGTTCTTTCTTCTTGTCTTGAAGATCATGGAAGTATTGAGCCCAATCATCATCGTCATCAATGATCACCTTATCTGTAACACCCCTTCCCAACCTACATGTGTAAGCCGAGTAGAGGCGCCACACTATCCTAACGTTGCTACCAATTTACTTCGTCAAATTTTAGTTTCGATTTTTACAGAAATTTTGCCATAGTTTCGCCTAGAAATTTGGATCCCAAGTGTCGACAAAACTTATTTTTCTGATTTTTGAAAACACTTTACATAGACCAATGTGAATACTATCAAATTTAATACACTCCCAATGAATTCACCTTATACCCTCAACTACAAATCTGCAAGAAGAGTTCACACTTCTAATACAACATAAAGTAAAGGTTTATGATTATTACACACTACTAACATACAATTATAACATAGAAATTCTCTTTTATATTTATTCATATACATGCCACAACTAACTCATAATGGAACTAAAAGATCTACCCCTGAGATTTGCTGTGGTCTGGTCGTTGCTTCCCCAAGATTTATCTACTGCTCCGAACCTATGAGTCAAGGAAAACTTAACTCGCTGAGCGTTGTCGCTCAGTGGGTACTTTACCGATGAAAATATAAGTAAAACATGAAAGCCTTTGAAACAAAATGAAATAATTAAATCATAAATCAACCAACCTTAAACCAATGGAAGTTTCTGTACATTCAGTGTAAATATGCTTCCAACAAATGTAAAAACCATAATTCAAACTCATTTGGCATTACGTGGTTTAAAAGAAACAAGACTTTGGATCAGGCTCTGGCTTTAGCTCTACTGGTATATAGGGAACCATAGTGATAAGGCAGTGGGCCTCCCCACTGTAACATAGGTGGCCCTCACCACCGATATCAGATCACAGGAATGGGCCTTCCCATCCTGGTTATAACCAATTCCGCTCTACAGCCTATACCGGTAGGTAACCGCCGAAGCATTCCAATCACAATTTCACAACATTTCTGCTCCACGGCCTATACCCGAAGGTAACCGCCGGGGCATTCCAATCCCAATTTCACAACATCTCCGCTCCCGGCCTATACCCGAAGGTAACCGCTGGGGCATATCGATCACAATAAGTGGCAGTACTGCATAAGTTAGTATAGTGCACCATACCCTTATCTACCACTCCCACCATCCAGTAGAGCAAAAAGGTTAAAATAATTCACTTTAAGTCTCAAACTTCATTTTAGAATGATTTGAGAAATCATTTTAAATTCCCATCGCGCTTTGCCATTTACGCCGCGCACCACATTCTTTAGTCAAACCATTACCCTTTTTCACATATTTAACATCCACAATAAACATATCAAACATTTCAAAGCACTTCTCAAAAGATCTCAAATTGACCAAATGAATAGTGTCGCGGCACGTAAAATCGGCAACTCAAAATGGCATGACCAAATGAATAGTAAAATCTGGGTTTTCGTCAAAATTTCAGTCCACTTCAGTTATGCATTTGACCAGGTAAATGATCTTATTTTTGGCTGAAATTTTACAGAAAACTTATTTCATATGTTAGCTAATTGCATGTAAAAGTTCGTTGAAAAATTCATTCATTAGCTACCTCAAACAATTGCCACAAAAAGATCCAGAAAGCTGTCTTTTTGGGACCATTTCGGCCCAAACATATGAAATACATAGGATAGTTTATTTTTCTTTTGCAAATCAATATGATGGCTTCTTTAATAGTAAAGTGAAGATTCAAACACTTCCCTTTGATAACTTTTGCATGTTTAACTCAAATCAAACTAATTAAAGTTCAAAACAACTTACCAAATCAACTTGCCAAATTTTCTCAAAACATTTGGTTTCAATTAAATTTAAACAACCCAAAATTAATTATTCAAAGGTAAAGTACCAAACCTTATTTCTTTAATTCCTCTTAGCTTTTCCTTCTTCTCCTTCTTTAATTCTTTATTTCTCCTTCAATAAATTCAAGATACAACATAAACCTTAGAAATTTAAAATAATAAGTTATCCTCCATTTCTTTTCAACCGAAACCCTAATCCAACCTTATTAAACTTTATACATCTTGACTCTTCCATTTAATCAATTAATCTCATTACTTACTTAAAATTTTTCCAATTCCACATAAAGACTCTAATCTCAAATCTCCCAATAAATATATAAATACCTAAAATTGATACTAAAATTAAAGTCTACATACTTGAAAACCTTAAAACTTACCTTGAAAATCAAACTTGGAAAAAAACTTGGAAGTCCTTTGGTGTTTCCCTTTGTTGGCCGAAATTTGTAAGTGGAAAAAGAGAGAGTTTGTTCTTCATTTCACATATATTTATATACAAAGGAAATGATGATCACCTTATGTGTTGGTTAAACCCTTTAAGACCACTTGTCCACCTTTCTCTTTCTTCATTTATTACTCATGCTAAATGGTTATTTTTTATTGGACAACATTAGATTTTTATAGTTTTCTTTTCCCTTTACTTCTTTCCACTTGTCCCTCTTCCCATAGGATATCCTAAAGTTGTCCCGGGTTACCCATACGGTCCCGACATGAAACCGGGCCCACTTTACGTTCCGGTGATTAATCGATCATATCTTTTAAACCGTATAGTTCCACGAGTCAAACTACATATAGTTTTGATCCTCTCAACCTCTACTTTCTATTTATAAGGTCTATTTTAGGTTTCCAAGTCATTTTGAAAAATTACCGATAAGCCCTCAACTTTTTACAAAATTCCCTTTAGGTCCTTTCCTTGCTCGGGTTTTCTTTTGGCTCCGTTTCTACTGACGATCATTTCATATATCGCCCCTCATCATCCTCTATGTACTCATTTTTTTTATTTCCTACTTTAAATTCATGTATAACTTTAATTGATAATGACCAAAATGCCCCTAGTCAAAATGTCTTCGTTTTTCTTTAACGGGACATTTTCTAGAAAAATCGTTACACGTCGTTGCGACCCGATTAATCTCTAGAATATTCTTCCGGGGTCGGATATGGGCACTATTAAGAACTTCCGACTCTTAATTTTTAAGTTTACATAGTTACCCCTAACTTTTGAGAAATTTTCACTTAGGTCCTTTTGATATCCCTTCCTGACCTTGCTGTCTTTCTTTATTAATATCTTTTTACTCACAACTCCAAATTAAGTAATTCTTATTCTCACTGAAACTAGACATCTTGGGCTACATTGTGTCAAAATTTCAGGTCGATCCGAGTTATATCTGATTTTTTACGGTCCTTCGAAATCAAGCCTACTATGCTGTCCTGAGGCAGCTTGCACATTGTCTACTAAATTCATCATATCTTATTCTGTACAACTCTAAATTGAGTAATTTCAAGTTATACATCTATCTAAGACACAAAAAAACAATTAAGTATTTTTTGAGACTCTCTAATTTTGTCATTAACTTGGATGAAATTCGAGCTCAAGTTATAGGTCATGTCTATTTCTTACCAATCTGGGATTTGGGATGTTACATTATCATCATCAAAAACCACTTCACCAACTTTAGCCTTCCCTTTGTCCTTTGGTTTCTTAGTGCTAGCAGATGCTTCGACATTATTTTCTAAAATTGTAGCTAATTGGTTCTTCATGGTCTCAGCCAGGGCCTCTTTGATTTCTTCCATCTTGGCATTGAGGGCATCGTCCACCATTCTTTGAATTTGTTCGGGCTCCATTGCTTTTGGTGAGCAAGTGATTGAGTTGCTACTAGATTCTTAATCTCCGGCATAGGTCAGATTGTTGTAAGCTTTTGAATTGTCGTAATCTAGGGCTATGAGCCAGAAAGGATCAATGATATGAGATGCAAATGTATGTATGCATGTATGCATAAACAACAGACAAAGATAAAGACATTCCTTCCAACCTTATAACATCCACACACAAATGGTGAGTCTCTTTTCGTAGATAATATGGTTAACAAAACACCAACATGGGGGATCTTGTTTTTCAAATAATTCCCTTGGATGTTTCAACCAATAGTTATATTTTCAAAAATGGAAATCAGTTCATGATAATTCTCATTAATTAGGTTTTAATCCATTTAACCAACTAAAGTAGCTTTTATGCTATATTGGATTAAAACTAATTTAAGAGGTTTATTATAAATAGATTTCTCACTTGAAAAAGTAACTAATGATTCATGCCAAAAACAAGCCCATGATTAATTATTCTTAGTACAAACTAGGCTCATAATTTATTTTTGGTATTTCATAATTGACCTAAATAATTTGCAAGCTCTTTGTAAGAAAAGGTTGGATGAAAATAATTTTATTTCTTAGCCCATTGTAAAAAGATTTTAGAAAAAATGAATTTTGGGCTTTGTATTTGAGTCATGAGAAAAGAATTTTTGATTTGTTCTTAGAAAAGTTTAATGTCTAAAGACCATCTTGAAAAGTTTTAAAAATTGCTTTGGTCTTTTTGATTTTAAAGAAAAATTTATTTTGAGCTTACAATGTACTTAAGTCATATTAGAAAAAGAACAAACCAAATAAGCCATGATTTAAATGAAGATAAATTAACCATAGTCAAACAACATGCATTTGGGGTAAAAGCCTAAGAGAAGTATCTAGGCCAGTTACACGAGCTTTAGTTTTTGGGTTGAAAGGCTTAGGTTCCCATAGCAAGTATATACCAAAAAGTACAAGGCTATGAGTGGTTATGTCATGCTCGATCTCCATACCTTGAGTGAAAGTATGGTATCCCTCACATAACATAACACGGGTAACACGGGCGTCCTAACTCATGCACACAATGCAATCTAAATGATGCAATAGATAATATCATTATAAGAAAGAATAGAATAATATGAAGACCATTGGAATTAACTTCTCTTATCACCAGTGGAGTCACCACTGTGAGAGGGGATTTTTGCCCCCACTCCTAGTGGAATGGTTGTTGCGACTTCTGCACTGTTTAGGCTCGGCGCCTTCGAGAACACGAGCCTAAACCCCGAGAAAATGGAGTCGCCACCCGGATGGGCCAGGAAAAAAAAACGGGGTGGATGACTTGATTCCTAAGGAATTCCCAACCCCCTAATTGGTTCGAAAAGTTGGGTATGTGTGGGGAAGGTGAGAAATAGCCTAGCACCCCCACAACGCTTGGTTCATTGGAACCGGCCTCCTTTGCAGGTCTTAATATTATAAAATTCTTAAATATAATAATATTATTCATATTACATGCAACAATTAAAATAAACCATCATTATATTAAAATCAAAGCAATGTCCAAACAAAGAAAAAAAAAATGGACACCCATCCGAGGATGGAAACATGTCCTTACATTGTCCATGTCTAAACTAAATAGGACACCCACCAAAAGGTAGAAACATTTCCTTTACATTGGTCCAAAATATAAAAGCAATTTAAATTACATGAAAATTAATTAATGAGGTACCCACAAAGTGGAAATATACCTCTTACAATTTTAATACCAAAACAAACAAATAATAATCATAATAATAAAGAAAATATCCATCCATGATAAATTAAATAAATAAAGCACTGAAATTAAATAAATCAAACATCAAAACATATAATAAACTATATAATCAAATCTAAAATTAAATAAAGCAAATAAAGATACAAATTTAGGTTTATGTCTCAATTTAAGGTTCTCTAATTAACATTCAGGGTTTTGGGATTTTAAAATTATTATATTTATTATTTAGGCTACTGTAAGGATTTTTGGAAAAAAAAATGGAATGTATTAGGGTTTTAAAAATTTAAGAAAGTAGTAAGGTTTTCGGTTAATCAAATTAGGGTTTAGGCTAACATCATGAAATTAGGGTTTTAGAACTTTAAGTCATTAGGGTTTATAATTTTAAAAGATTGGGTTTTAGGTTCACTGGATTATGGTTACTGAGTTAAAAATTAGGATTTTAGATTTACTAGATTGGGTTTTAATTTCATTGGATTAGGGCTTTAGGGTGTTGATGAATTTGTCATAAAGTTTTAATGTTTTAAGAATTAGGGTTTAGGAAAACTAGGGTTTACTAGATTGGGTTTTAAGAAAATTAGGGTTTAGGAAAGTTAAGGAATTAAGGCACTGGGGTTAAGGTTTTGAGAATTAATAAGATAGTTTAGGGTTGTTAGAAAGGTGTAATTAGGATTTTAGATTTGAAAAATATGTTTTAAGGCTATTAAAGTTTTAGGGTTCTACGGTTAAGATATTAGGGTTTTATAGTTTGAAATCTCAATTCTTTGGATGATGATTTTGAATTTAAAATTTGATGCTTTTTCTTATTTAAAGTTGAGTGTGCTTTTAATATTGACTATATCAACTACTTATGTATTTTTGGGTGAAAACAAATGTAGAAAGCCAAATTTATTGTTGAAAGATTACAATAGATCACTGAATGAAATTATAACAAAATAACTATTGTGAAAGTTTGAAAATGAAATTAATTAAGTTTTAGGGTTTGACTAACTTAGGGTTTATGAAATTAGATTTGTGTTGAATGATTATATTATTTACTTTAATTAAGATCTTAAGTATTGTATGAATTAATTCATGCTACTGCCTAAACTATATTGAAGGAATAATTAAATAACTAAGGCAATGTGATGATGGCTTAAAAGGTGAAGATGATTAATGATTGAATAAACAAAGTTAGAGCAATTTACCTACGTTAGAAGGCTCCACCAAATTTGAAGAGATTGAACCAAGCTGTTGCTTGCTTCAGATTTGATTTTGGTTGAGCAAAGCAATATGGAGATGATTGCTTTCTTTGGTTCTGTCTCTTCAATTTCACCTTGCTTGCTAGGGTTTTCTTTTAGCCGAAAGAATTTTTAAGGTCCCTAGTTTGGTTCTAAGTTTCATCCTCCCAAGTCAGAAGTCCAAAGTCTAGATCCAGATCCCTAATTCTATGTTTTAATGTGGTATTTATAATAAAAATAAAAAAACCTACTTCTAATTGTCTAAGGAAATTAAAACCATTTAGGAAAAGAAATCAAAACCAAATATATTTCGGTTTCAGAAAAAACTGCGCTGGAAAATTACGCTAAGAAAAAATTGCTGCGGCAAAAATTGCCAGAGCTGGGGCGGGCCAGCCAATTCATCGCAGGAATTTCCTATGGCGAATTGGCTTGTGCCCAATTCACCCAGGAAATTCCTGCGGCGAATTGGCCCAAGCCAATTCACTTTCGGTTCCATCGCCGATTTTTATTTATTTATTTATTTATTATTTTTTAACTTTACTAATATTACCTTTTTTATTATTTAATTAAAATACCACAAAATTTATTTTAGACTATAAAAAATATTGGACCAGACTGGGTCAAAAATTAAGGGTCTACAATGGGATTCCAATTTCATTGGTGTCAAATCAAGATCCTAGATTCACTTTAAGATTTTAAAAGAGTTTGGAGGATGCATTGGGTACTCGATTACATTTTAGTACTACTTTCCATCCCCGAACTAATGGACAGTCTGAAAGGGTGATATTAGTGTTAGTGGATATGTTATGAAGTTGTGTTATTTATTTTAATGGCAGTTGGAATAAACACTTGTCGTTGGTTGAGTTTGCATATAATAATAGCGACCAATCTAGTATTGGTATGGCACCATATGAAGCTTTGTATGGAAGGAAGTGCAGAACACCTTTATATTGGGATAAAATTGGAGAAAGGAAGATAGTAGGTCCTGAATTGATTAAAGAAACAAAAGAGAAAATGAAGATAATTCAGGATTGGTTGAAAGTAGCTTCAGATTGATAGAAATCCTATACAGATTTAAAAAGAAAAGACATAGAATATAATGTAGGCGATAAGGTGTTTTTAAAAGTGTTTCCATGGAAGAAGGTGTTAAGATTTGGAAAGAAGGGAAAATTAAGTCCACATTTTATTGGGCCATATGAAGCGTTAGAAAGAGTTGGACCAGTTGCCTATAGATTAGCATACCACCGAAGTTGGATAGAATTCATAATGTATTTCATGTTTCTATGCTACTAAGATATTGGTTAGATCCATCTCATGTATTGTCAGTTGAATCTATTGAGGTGAATCCAGACCTAAGTTAAGAAGACTAACATATAGCAATTTTGGCATGAGAAGTAAAAGAATTAAGGAATAAGAAATTACCTTTACTAAAGGTTTTTTGGAGGAATCACTCAATAAAAGAGGCTACATGGGAAAGTGAACAAGTAATGTACAGTCAATACCCACAATTATTTCAGAGCTAATTACAGGTAATTTTAGGGATGAAATTATTTAAGGGGGAGAGAACTGTAACACTCCAATGTTCATTGACTCTAATGATAAACATTAATTGGTGAGAGATTTTAGAAATATAAATAACATATACAGGATATATAAAAGGGTTAAATATAAATGATATATATATAACATATAAATGTTAAAGGTAAATGGTAAAAGAACTAAAATGTTAAAAGTGAAAAGGTTAAAATATAAATAATATTATTATATATAAAAATCTAATTAGTAATAATAATATATATATTTATTGTAGGTAAAAAGGAAGGGTAGAGTCAACAATCTCTAGAAATTTCATTTCTTCTTCTTCTTCTTTTCTTTTTCTTCTTGGCCTTTTCTCATAGACAAGAGAAAGAGAGATGATTTTGATTTTAATAATCCTCAAATTTTACTAAGAATATTTAAAGAGGTGGTGATAGTTTTTGGTGCTACATGGACTAATAAGTAAGTTTTTTCAATTCTTGATGAATTTTCTTTTAAGTAGGATTTTTAATAAATTAGACGATTTTCAAATGATTAAAATGAAGTTACTCAATACAAAAATTATGAATTTAAACTTGAATGAGTGATTAAATTTATTTGGTTAAGTATTTGGATCAAATTTGGCTAGAATTTAAAGTAGTAATTAAGTACTAAGATTTTGCAAGGGATTTGGCTAATCTTGAGTTGGAGGAAGATTAAAGGGCTTAAAAGTACTGAATGAATTAGTAATATCATTTTTGAATTTATAAATTGATTAGGGGTTAATTGATTTGAGTGAAGGAACTAATAGAGGAAAGCGAAAGATTGTAAGAAATTATTGTGCAAAAAAAGTTATTTCTCCAATTTGAGCTTCAAAAAGGTAAGTATATACTTGGATCATGCTCTTGTCTTTGGTTTGCACCATTCTAAGTTGATAGGAGTGTGTTTTGTTGATAAATATGGTATGAAAAAGGGGTTTTGAGATGCCATGTGTATGGCTATTGGTTGCCTAATTCATATTTCAGCTTAGATTTTATACCCAAAAATTTAGCCTGACAGGGGTAGTGACACGCCTATGTCACTGGGCATGTCAATTAAAGAATTTTGCCCAAAATAGTTATTTTTCTTGATTTTCATCCGTGATTCATGGTTTGCGTAGCTATATCTTTATATATGTTATATTAAGAATGTATATATGATTATAAAGTGAAGAACAATAATAAAATATGATGTTATGATAAATGTAGTATGTTGATGAGTCATATGGTGAATGGCATATATATATAATGTGAAATGTTGTTTGTTACCTTATACTATAAATAGTTGCCAGAACATTCTGTTTCGTAGTTAACATGCCATATATATACCAGGTGAGACACTGGGTGTCACGGATATTGCTACGCCCCTGAGTTAGACACGTTGATGTCACTACTGTTGATATACGCTAAGGATGAGACATTGGGTGTCACAGATATTGCTACGTCCACTAGCGAGATACATTAGTACCATTGTGATGAGATGGACCAAAATAATTATTCTAGAACTAGTTATGGTATAAGGATTGTGGGCCCATTGCATGATGCATGTGTGTGCGGGGATTTTTGCCCCCACTCCCGGTGGAATGGTTCTTGCAAATTTGCACTGTTTAGGCTCAGGGCCTTAGAGAATACAGGACTAAGCCATGAGAAAATGAAGTTGCCACTCGGACGGGCCGGGAAAAAGAAAGGGGTGAATGACTCAATTCTTAAGGAATCCCCAACCCTTTGGAATGTTGGGTATGTGTGGGGAAGGTGAGAAATGGCCCAGCACCCCCACAATGCTCGATTCATTAGAACCGACCTCCTTTGCATGTCTTAATATTATAAAATTCTTAAATATAATGATATTATCCATATTACATGCAACAATTAAAATAAAGTATCATTATATTAAAATCAAAGCAATGTCCAAACAAAATAAATAAATGGACACCCATCCAAGGATGGAAACATGTCCTTACATCATCCATGTCTAAACTAAATAGGACACCCACCGAAAGGTGGAAACATGTCCTTTACATTTGTTCAAAATATGAAATAAATTAAATTATATGAACATTAATTAATGAGGTACCCAATAAGGTGGAAACATACCTCTTATAATTTTAATACCAAAACAAACTAATAATAATAATAATAAAGAGAATATCCATCCATGATAAATTAAATAAATCAAACATTGAAATTAAATAAATCAAAATATATAATAAACTACGTAATCAAATCTAAAATTAAAGAAAGAAAATAAAGATACAAATTTAGGTTTATATCTCAATTTAGGGTTCTTTAGTTAACATTTAGGGTTTTGGGATTTTGGAATTATTATTATCATTATTTATGCTACTGTGAAAGTTTTTGGTAGGATTTTATAAATTTAAGAAAATAGTAAGGTTTTTGGTTAATCAAATTAGGGTTTAGGGCTAACATCATGAAATTGGGGTTTTGGAACCTTAAGACATTAGGGTTTCTAATTTTAAAAGATTGGGTTTTGGGTTTAAGATATTTACGGCTTAAGAGAGAAAGATTTATGGGATTTATTGGATTTGGGCTTAAGGGTTTGTAGGTTTACTGGATGAGGGTTTGAAAAATTAAGGTTTTGATTTATCATTTTAGAAGAAATATTGATTCGAAAAATAAATTAAGATTTTGGAAAACAATTAGGGCTCCGAGACTTTAATGGAATAATTTAGGGTTTAGAGTTTTGGGAAAAAATAGTTTAGGGTTTTAAAGTTTAATCAATGATATAGGCTACTGGATGTTTGGAAAACAAATTAGGATTTAATAAAGCAACTTTGAATTTTAGAATTTAAGAAAATAATTTAGGGTTTTGATAATTGAAAAGCTATTTTGGGGTTTTAGGAAATATAAGGCAAATTAGGGTTTGGTTCTTAGAGTTTACTAGAGTTAGAGTTTAGAAATTCAGCTTATTGGATCAATTTTAATAATTAAACTATTTGCAAACTCAAGTTTATGATTTCTAGAATTGAGGTTTGGGAACTAGTGTTTTAGGAAGCTAGGGTTTTTGAAGTTTTTGAAATAGAATGATGATTTAATCTACGAATTAGGCATACTGGATGAATGGAAAATTTTGATCTATAAAATATACTGTTAAGTTTAATAATTATGCTACTGAAAGACTTAATATCAAAGCAAATAATAGAAACATTTAAAAGAAAATATGGCAATAATCTCGTATGCTTAAACAATTCATGAATCAAAATGTAATAATGTGTTAAATATAAACAAATCAAAGATTTCTAATCAAACCTCCGTTCGTTGGTTCCTCCACAATTGATTTCTGGATAAACAATGACCAAAGGCAGTGTTCCTGCCTTTGATGGATTGGTGATTGTTAATTTCTTTTGCCGTCTTCTCCCTTTATGGTTTAATCTCCCTTCTTTTCTTTGATTGCCGTCCTCTCCAGTTTTTCTCCTCATCCATGTGTTTAATGCTAGTATTTATAGAAAAATAAAGAGTCCTAATCCTATTTTAATAAAGAAATACCAATTGTTTAGGAAAAATTAGAAAATTGGGTAAAATAAGGTTTGGTCAAAAAATCGGCAGTGTGCGGGCTGTCGGGCCTGTGGGCTGCACTGGCAAAAATTGCGCTGGCAAAAATGGGCTCGGCGGGCTAGCTGGGCAAGCCAGTTCATCGCAGAACTGGGCTTGCCCAACTGCGATGAATTGGGTAGTGCCCAATTTGCCCCAGGTTGCTATCTGTGGCAAATTGGGCACTGCCCAATTCGCCCCAGACAATTTCTGCGACGAAATGGGCTGTCGCGCGTCCCTCGCCGATCAGTCCGATTTTTTTATTATTTTTATATTTTTTATATTTTTATTTTTATTAAAATAACTATTATTAGTAGTAATTAAAATATTATTGAAATAAATAAAATACCACAAAAATTTTTTTGGACTATCGGATTTGAATGGGTCAAAAATTAAGGGTCTACATTATGCTAAGTATATATTTATACATTTGTTTTTACATTAAAGTTGGATGTGTCATTATATTATGTTGTCATATCATTACTACATTATCAAGTATATACCACTGAGCTTGTAGCTCAGCGTGAGTTGTTTATCGTACAGGTGACGGAACAGAAGTTGGGAGTCCTTCTAAACCAGGTCAGGCATAGATAGTGACCGGATACTAGAACCGTCAGTTGCCATAGGTCAAGACTAAGCATAGCAGGCAAATATTTCTTTTAAGGTGTTGTGGATGTAATATCTATTTTTTAAAATATAAAGAATTGTATTATGACTAAAAGATGTTTTGCAAATAAGTAATATCATATTCACATATCGATACATGTATGTATGTATGTAAAATATGAAATTTTGGGATGTTAGTGAACAATTACATTTTGAGAACTATTATATGTATATACAGGTTGAATTGATTGAATATAGTAATACTCATATTTTAAATGAAACTCTGGTATAATCTCTATAAAATGATTTATCTTTCTTATACCTATTTATTTATCTATATAATAACATAAACTATCAACTAAATAATGTAAACTAATAAGGTACGATTAATGTGTTTTAGTAATGCTCTTATGTCCTATCTGTGCATACTATATATTTGAGGAAGTGTGTACTAATTGTGGGTAGTTTGTAAGGGTGTTACATGGTCTTTTGAGGACATGCCTAGAATTGATTAAGACATAGCCGAGCACATAGTTCCTACTTACACTCACATGAAACTGTCAAACAAAAGCTTAGACGGTTCAGGCCAGAATGAGCAAAGCTGATCAAAGAAGAAGTCATTAAGCAGATACAAGTGAAATTCCTTAAGGTGATATATTATCCTGACTGGTTAGCTAACATAGTTCCCATGCCAAAGAAAGATGGAAAAATTAAGGTTTGTGTGGACTAAAGAGACTTGAACAAGGCTTCCCCTAAAGATGATTTTCATTTACCACATATAGATGTCCTCATTGATAGTGCAACCTCTAGCATGCTACACTTATTCATAAATGAATTTTTCGGATACAACCAAGTGCTAATGGCCCAAGAGGATAAAGGTAAAACTGCTTTCATCACTATGTGGGGTATATTTTGCTATAAGGTGATGTCGTTTGGGTTAAAGAATTCTAGAGCAACCTACTAAAGGCCACCACCTTGTTTCTCGACATGATGCATAAGGATGTTGACGTCTATGTTGATGATATGATGTTGAAGTCATATATAAGAGAGCAATATTTTCAAAATGTAGAGGTCTTCCTTGAAAGAGCAATGAAGTATAAGCTAAGGTTGAACCCAAAGAAGTATGTGTTTGGTGTTACTTCAAGAAAGATATTGGGACACATGATTGGTCCAAATGGCATTGAGATTGATCCTGACAAAGTTAAGGCAATAATTGATATGCCAACCCCTATGATGAAGAAGGAAGTTCAGGAGTTTATTGGTAGGTTACAGTATATTATCAAGTTCATATTAAAGCTTACCACAATCTGTGAAACCGTCTTTCAATTGCTTAAAAAGAACCAGCCGGTCAAGTGGAATGAAGAATGTCAAAGGGATTTTGAGCGTATAAAAGAGTATTTGCTAAATCTACCTGTTTTGAAGCCACCTAAACTTGGTAGACCTTTGTTACTATACTTAGTAGTAGAAGAAAAATCAATAGGTGCAATGCTAGCCCAAGCATATGAATTACGAGTTAAGCATGCAGTTTACTATTTGGGTAGAAATCTCCTACCTTATGAGATTAAGTATAGTATCATTGAAAAAACCTGTATAGTTATGGTTTGGTCATCTAAGAAGTTACGGCATTACTTTCAATCTTATAGTGTACAAGCAATTTCCAAGATGGATGCAGTGAAGTATTTAAGGGAAACACTCTCGTTGATAGGGAAATATGGTTGATGGTTGATAATTTTAGAAGAATTTGAGATTGAGTATATAACTAGAAAAGCCATCAAATGAAGAGTAGTAGCAGAATTCCTAGCTCAACAACCATTGCATGACAATGAAGAAGTGATTTTAGAATTTCTCGATGAACATTTAGAGGCCATAGAAGTACGAGGGTGGAAGATGCATTTTGACGGAGCAGTAAATATAAAAAGGGCTAGTCTGGGAGTAATTTTTGAATTGCCTAAAGGAAAGGACATCCCTTTAGCTAAGAAGTTGAAGTTTAGGGTGACCAACGACATGGTAGAATATGATGTATGCATTTTTGGTTTGGAAACCTTGTTGATTATGAAAGTTAATAAAGTGCAGATCTTTGGTCATTACTAGCAAGTAAATGGAGAATGGGAGTTGAAGGAAGAAAATCAAAAACCATACCACGATTCTTTAGCCATGATGAAGAAGAATTTCAAGGAGTGCACGTTTATACACCTGCCAAGAGAGGAAAACCAAATGGCTGATGCCTAGCCACCCTAACTTCAGTATGGGAAAATCATGTTAAGATATTTCTTAAGCCTTTGGTTATGACCAGTTCATCGACTCCTTGTTATGAGTATGAGATGATCATGAAAACTGACACGGGCCATGATGTGTGGTATGACACTATAAGATGCTTCTTGGAAAGTAGCAATACCCACAAGATGGAACAAAGGAAGAGAAAAGAGCTATAAGACGATGGTCCTTGCAATATATAACCTTTCACGGGTTGTATCAAAGAAGGCCTGATGGAGTGCACATAAGATGTTTGAGGAATTCTGAGGTTAAGCAGATCATGTCAAAAATAAATGCGGGAAGTTATGGACCTCACATGAAAGGGTCGGCCCTAGTTAAGAAGATAATTCGATAAGGTCACTATTAGTTGACCATGGAAAGAGATTGTATAGATTTCATGAAGAAGTGCTAGCAATGCCAGATGCATGGAAACTTGAATCACATGCATTCAGAAGAATTGCATTCTATGTCTTCACCTGGCCTTTCGCAACTTAGGAATTGACATTATCGGAGAGATACATCTGATGGCTTTGAACGATCACCGATTCATTATAGTAGCATTGGATTATTTTTCAAAATGGGCTGGAACTAAATATTTTAACAAGCTGGGGGCAAGGAAAATGGCTATATTTATTGAAAAGAATCTCATCAGTAGGTATGGGGTCCCGTACAATATAATATCATAAAATGGAGTGCAGTTTCAAGCAATTATTAAGGATTTATTTGCAAAATACTAGTTTTGTCATCGTCTGGGGGTACAGGACCAGTGTATGTTGCCATTTTCCTTAGTTTATGGGATGGAAGCAGTGTTGCCAATTGAAATTGAGATCCAAACACTAAGGGTGGTCCTGGAAGCTGAATTGCCTGAGACAGAATGGATAGTGAGTAGATATACACGGATGGCCTTATTAGAAGAAAGAAGGTTGGAGGCACTATATCATCATTAGTTGTACCAAAGAAAGTTAGCTCGGGCATACAATAGAAGGGTTAAGATCAGAAAGGTTAAAGTCAGTGACTTAATGTTGAAGCAATGCAAGCCTAATGTCCCTAATCCAAGAGGAAATTGTAGACCTGGTTGGGAAGGGCCATACATTAAGAAACAAGTCATGAACAAGGATACAGTCAAGTTGTCTAACATGGGAAAAAATGAATTTAGCGAGCCAGTTAACATTGATAGGTTGAAGATGGTTTATGTTTGAAATAATATATATATATATATAGAAAAAAGGGGTCTAGCTAGGTTGAAATCCCGAAAGAGCAGCCTAGGCAAAAGTTATAGTAGTCCGCTATTTTTGAAAACCCGAGAGGGCGGGCTAGGCTGCAATTAGGGCTAAATGAGAGAAAATTGTCAATGAGAAAACCCGAAAGGGCTAGTTGGTGACAAGAATGATCTTGTGTATGCTGGCTTTATGTTTTTTTTTGTTGTTCTCCAATTTAATGAAACAGAGTTAATTGACCATTAAGGTAAATAAATCACATAATAGCAAAAAGTGATGACAAATTTTAAAAAAAAGGAAAACATTTTTTATTAGTGTTCATCCTAACATCATTTTCTAAAGAATTGACAAGTATAAAATTCATGGCAGACGATAAGTGTAACATGTAGGCTAGCTTTACTTCAGTCGATTCAAGTAGGCTTCAGTCAGATGAGGCATGTCCAACTCAGGAGTAAATATAGAACCTTGAGGCTCAGCTCCATACTGGTTGTCAAGTCGATGAGGATCATAACAAGTGCTAGACGAAGAGCAGTAAGAGGAACATATATCAGATACATCACCAAGGTACCAACCAACAAAAGTTAATGACAGCTCTTGAATGGATCCAATCAACCCATTCAGCATATGAAGAAGTAGGATGAAGTAGTTTCCTTACATAATGATGTCGAGGCAGATATCTGGTGAATCCATAGGTGGGGTGTCGAGCAAGCAGAAGCATTCATGTAGCCATATCTATAAAGAATAATAATAATTCAAAATTGAAAAAAGAACCTGTTATGTTGAAAACTCGTAAGGGCGCCTAAGCAAAAATTAGGGCGGTTCGCTACATTTGAAAACCCGTAAAAGCGGTCTAGTCAAAAGTTAGAACCAAAATTAAAATAATAATAATAATAATAAGTATGCTAGGTTGAAAACCTGTAAGGGCGGTCTAGGCAAAAATTAGGACAGCTCGCTAGTTTTGAAAACCTACAAGGGCAGACTGGGCAAAAATTAGAGCAATAAAAATAAGGCCTAAATTGAAAACCCAAAAGGTAGTTTACCTAAAGCAACAAGGGACTTCTAGCGAACCTCCTCGAAGAATTTCCTAAAGCAACAAGGGACTTCTAGCGAACCTCCTCGAAGAATTTATCTTGAATTGGTCCAATCCAACCAATGTCTCAGCCAAGATCACAAGTACTAGTGAAAAGCCTCCTTCCATTTGGTCCATGACATTCAGTACTAGCGGATCGCTGTCACCATCAGAGGAAACAAGCAGAAATTGATCAAGCAAGCAAGGATAAAATATACACCCCTACGCTTTGGTCAGAGCAAAATAGGAAGTGTAAAAATTGATTAATGAACCAAGCATGATTTTCTCACATCTGATTAATTGCAGAACTTTAGGTCTTGAAAGTTGGAACAACATCTGCATCTTTTGATGAGTCTTTAAAGTCAGTATGGGTAATGCCATAGGATGATTGTTTTGATATTTGAGAATAGCTTCAAATTTTTTGATCATAGGACATATTCCAAAGTTGTTTGTCTTAAAAGTCCTAGTTTTCACATATCAAAAGGAGGCATGGAATGTAAGAAGGAATGGTCCAACTTGACAATTGGAAGCACTATAAAACATTGAGTTGAGACCATGATATTTGTTCACAATGTGTAGCGTTGAGTTCTTGAATAAATTCTTTACCTTTTTAAAATTGGCTTCGGTCATTATGAAGGATGTGAAACTACTTTGGGTTTGCAAAAAGGGAAATATTGAAGCTAAATGTTCTACTTTGATTTAAGAATGGCCCTAGGAAAATTGTTGATTTAATTGACGAATGAAAGGGCGAATGGTTGATTTATAATGTAGGAGGGTGTAGTTTGATCTATTTAGGGAAAATTTATCCATGTCAAGTTGGGCTTGGATGAATTTATCCATGTTGAATTAGGTTTGGATTTGAAGACACCGAACTTGTTATGGAATTTGAAAAATATATAAACCTAATCTATATTGATCTTGTATTTTGTATTAAAATCAAGTCCATGTCAAATTCATAAATTCAACATGGTATTTGTGTATATATGTATATATATAATAGAAGAAAAGAAGAAAGTGAAATTGATATTTAAAAAAAAAACATCAAGATATAAAAGATATAAAAAAGTTTGAAAAGTCAAAGTATTATATTTTATTATGTACATTAAATTTATTGCGAGCTATTATTTTAAGTATAATAATTTTAGTACAAGTTTTTCAAGGCTAATCATTGTGAAGGAGGGGGTGGTCTATAATTAAATAGATTCTTGAGGAATTCATCACCTGCTAGAGGTGGAGGCATATTACCAATCCAAGTTCCTCCTGAGAAAGAAGAGCTTGGATCCTTGTTACCCTAAAATTCAGTCTTCTCATAATCATTGCTTGAGAAGGGAGGTGGCACATCATGGTCATCAATCCAGGGCCTCCTTGATAAAGACACAATGGGATCCCTATAGCCATAAAATTTGAAGTCTTGAAAGTTATGTTCAAGGTAATCAACATGCCAATGACTGCGGCCAATTATTCTTGCAGTTTTTTATTTTGTTCTTCAAGCATCAGCTGTGAGCCAGAAAAGGAAAAGTTAGGTTTGTACATCTTCATGCATACATTCAAAATATATAAATGTGAAATAAGGTTTTCAAACTAGATAGCTCAAGTTGAAGCCCAGAGGCCCAGAAGATAGATCGACATAAGGGGACGCATGTGGGACATATGGCTGAGGTGAAGCTGCACTAGTTGGACCAGCTCCATCATGACCAGAACAATCCGGGTGTTCGACCGCCTGCAATAATTCATGAAAGTTAGCCAAGTACAATGAAAATACAAGTCCAAAATTAACAAAAGAGCATATCTAGTCCACCTGAGAGTAAACAAATGTAGCATCAACATGGGCAGCATTATTCCCTATACCACCTTCCTCCTCATCCTCCTCTTCTTCCTTACTTCCTCGCCATCGCCATCCTCCTCTTCTTCCTCTTCTTCCTTGCCATCACCATCCTCCTCTTCATACTCCTCCTCATCTTCCCCATCATCTCCTTCCCCCATATTATCATCACAGCCATCATCATCTTCTTTTTCTTCTTCTTCCCCATCCCCTTTTTCCTCCATATATTTAACACCATCAAGAGAGACCTCAAAGTGCAAAAGTTGGTCCTATATGAACTCACTATATGATAGGTCTGGTCAAAGCAAGAATGCATTAACATCAAATCCATTTCGGGCATGTCTCTAGGAGTTCTCAGGCATAGATATGCAAATCGGCACAATTGGAATATTAGCTGGCACCTTTCTCTGATAAGGGCCAAGAAACTAGTTATGTACCCTCTCACCAAGGAACCAGCCATTAGAAAAGGACCCAACAATGATTTGATAGGAGTTCTGCAGGGGCATTTCATTGCTCATGCCGGTTGTCCAATTTGCCCTCTCATTCGTTCTCTGCCAAGTAGTGTTCACCTACAAGACAACAACATAGGTAAATCATTTGTTCTCATAAAATTCAATGATAATACTAGTTTTATCTTTTACCTTATCCCAGTTCAGGCGGCTTAGATGGTAGCGATGGGAGTGCACATGATGACTGTCAGGCACCTCTCTACAACCCGATAACCAAAGGCTCAATCTCGGGTATCCCACCTGTCTCCCAGGAATACCAGGCACCTTCACAAGACTATGTTTGTATACCTATGCCTGTTATGGTAAAAAAGGGTCAAGCTTGCTCATATACATCATTTGAATAAAACAAAGGGAATAACTCATACCTTGGCAACGACTATAAAACCTGTAAATGATCTCTTATTCCTTCAAATTTTATTAAAGCCATGATAAAGATAGGCAAGACCAACTTCTCCCCAAGCATAAAATGGCACAAGATTGCTACAAAAATGACATGTGAATTGCTGCCTCGGTGCTACATAAGATCATTATGGCTAACAGATATAATAGGAATCCATGGGTGTATTTTTCCACCCATTCACCAAGTACTGGTCGGGTCTGCCTCATCCAATACTGTCAGATATATTCATATTTTATTTTACATGCTCTCTTATTCCTAGGCCTTAAACCAATTAAATGGAGATCTCATCCTCAGTCAATATGTTGTTGGTCAAAGGAAAGGGAATCCCGTCGCATTTAAGGCTATTATTACAGTAAAATCCACTGGATAGATGGTCATCTCCCTAATAGGTAAATGAAAGGTGTAGGTGGTGTCCATCCAACACTTAGTAAGCGCCTGAATTATGCTTTTGTCAATTTGGTATCCCTTTATTGGTAGCTGTAACACAAATTCTTCAAAGCCACACTCTTAGATCATTCTCCGAATTAGAGGTGGTACCCGCTCATACCACTGGTAGGCCTTATGGACGTTCCCGCCATCATGGATCACACAGCTATCATACTGTCACAACAAAGGTAAGTCCAACCAGGTATAACCGTCCTACTAATAATCTTAATAATTTTAAAAGAAAGAAAAATATGAAGTATAACATAAAAATTATTTTCAGCACCCCAATAATTTTGTTTTTAGCATCGTGACTAACATTTCGTTTACTTTATTTTATTATTGTTTTTCTGAGCCAGTCAAAAATAAAAAAATTAGCTTTTGTGCATAAAGATATTTCCTACATTAGTTTGTCTGTTTTAACATTAGTATTATTTGTTATTTATATATTTGTATCAAATTAGTCCGAAAAATTAATTTTAATGCACATAACAATTTTTTACTTTCATGTTATTTTGTTTATTTTTTCACAAATGTTTGAGTCCTCAATAATTAATGCATAAGCTTACTTTTTACAATTAATTTGCTTATTTTTACTACTACAAATAATAAATTTGCAGTAAAAATATATAATAACTAAAAAATTAATAATAATAAATAAAATAAATAAATAGAAAAAAATTATGTACAAAGAAAAATAATTACTTGTGTTTTTTCTTTTGAAATCCGGTGGAGGTGCACTCTCGCTAAAATGGGAATCCAATCCAACCCACTATTTCTGAGGTAAGCATGCAATTTTGGATCCATATGAGGTCTAGTCCTAGATGCATGTTGATTTATTGCCATTTCTTTTTCTTTATATAGTGAAAGATTGAAAAATTTTAAATAACACGAGCTGCTCACAGAGTTTTGGAAAACTTGAAACTCTCTAAGATTTGGATGAAATGAACGAATTGTAGAGAATGAAGCCTGAAGGATAATATCAAGTTTCTTTTTTTAAAAGACTAAGGAAAAGCTAAGCATATTCACATGCTTAGCTTTCAAGTCAAAATAAAGTAAGATGGACCTCAATAATTTCTGTCCCCTTATATCTCCTTTCAATAATTCATATTTTCTTTCAAATAATTCATGTTTGACACAGAACACATACACACAATAAATACATATTTATTGTGGGTCTATGTTTTTATGTGTCTAAAATTATTTTTACTACTCACACATATTTTTTTCATGCAGGAGGGCAAGAGTACGCAACTACCAATATATGGTAAAAATAGCCAATTTTTTTGCAAATCCTTTACTAATTATTGAAATAAGTTTTTATAGATATCTCGGGTCTAGAACCAAAATTCAATCTCGGATCTAGTACCCAAACCAATCTTGAGTCCATAACCCAAATCCAGTCTTGAATTCAGAACCCAAATCAACCATATCTCTAGTCCATAACCTAAATAAAAATTAATCTTGGGTCCAAAACCCAATTCAGTCTTGGGTCCAGAACCCAAATCAAACCAATTTCAGCTACAGAAACAAATCATGTCTCAGGTCCAAAACCCAAATCAACTAATCTTGAGTCCAAAACCCAATCCATTCTAGAATCCAAAACCCAAACCTGTCTCAAGTCTAGAATCCAAAACCCAAACCTGTCTCAAGTCTAGAACCCAATCTAGTCTCGGGTCTAGAACCCAATCCAGTGTCGAGTCTAGAATCCAAGCCAGTCTCAAGTCCAGAACCCAAATTAAAGTCTCGGGTTCAGAACGCAATCCATTCTAGGGTCCAGAACCCAATCTAGTCTCGAGTCCAGAACCCAAATCAATCTACGAGTCTAGAACCTATCCTTATCCAAAATTAGCTCAAAATCATGTTGATTTCCACTCTCTGAATAAATTCAAGACCGCTCAAGCAGGGAAAAATTTGTAGACCCTTGGTTTTGACCCTATGCTAGTTCAGTCCCAATTATAGAAGGCCTAAGTCATGATCAGTCCATTCTTAATAGCTTAAACCTACTTTATGCTTTTAATTAGATTGGTACAGTTTTATAAGGCCTAAAATAAGTCTGGTCTAACTTTTAAAGCCAATAAATGGTCTAATTTAAGATTGAAGCTGTAACACCCTTATACCCTATATATGTACAATACATATTTCCAATATATGTAAAAATACACATATACGGTACAAAAATATCACAGACTGATTTAATAAAAATTTTCACATTTCTGATTTAAAATTTCAAATACTAAATATATAAAATTAAATAGTATATAAATATTCTTTACTTGTTATAGGAACTCAAAATAAACATTTTATATGAAAATCTCTGTAAAAAATTTGCCAGAGTTTTGTTTGTAATTTGGACATCCCAAAATTTATTAATTACACAACCTGCATCAGAAAACACTCCTAAATAATTTCAAATCACCATTTCAAATAACTTAACTCAAACATTCTTTATAGTTTACAATACATAAAACCCAAAAATATGATATAATATGCATAATACCCAAAATATACAATAACATAAAACATATACATGCTGCTGATAATATTTCTGATCTTGATATCAACTCAACAAGCATAACCACAAGTCTAGACCTGACCTGGTCTAGAAGAACTCTTCGGCTCAGCCGAATCTACCCTATCACCTGCCCAATGTAAATAATCGTGCTAAGCCAAAATCCTAGTAATACAAACTTGATAACAATAAAACTCAAATGCAATGCCAATGCATAATGCATATGGATATCACATCATTCCATTTTCTCATACTTTTCAAATATTTCACAATCCACAATTCACATAAAAACAAACACAAATATGGGCCCAAAGATAACTAATATGCTATTCAAATTCCAGAGTTACTGTTTTGGTCTATAATGACACCATGTGTCTATCCCCATAGGCAAAATATCAATGAAATAGTCCAACTAGGTCTGAGCTTATGACCCTGTCATTTCACCCAGCCCAGCTTCAAGGACTTATTTTTGAGGCTTACGACCCGGTCATTTCACCTCAATAATATTTTTACAGTAACACTTAGCGTCTAGCCCATAGGCAAATCATAGGCATGCCGCCAAATATAGAACTCTGAAAATTAAATAACATACTAGGCACACAATTTATTCATATTTCTCATTTATATCGATATCAATTCATTTCATTATGTTTCCACATATCTCATTACATTATACCACATTTTTGCATTTACAACACATTACCCAGTTACTTTGGGTATTTCCACATAATTTACATATTAATCACATTTAATGTAATCTAGCCAATACCAATGGCTTTTTAATAATGCACTGAATGCATACACAACAAATGGCATTACCCAAACAGTTTGGGTCATTTTCACATAATACACATATTTTACATTTTACACAATTTAGCCATTATTAATGGCTTTTCAGAATGCATTTAACACATACATGACATTACAAATGTCATAACACATTATTCATACATAACCAATGTATCAAGTAGCTTAACACATTTTCCAACCAAAATGTGTTAAGTCCAAATTTCATGCAAACATAACCAATGTATTCAATGTTTGTACTTCCCTCAAATAGCAACCAAATCAAGTTTAAAACAACCTCCAATCCTGTCCTTCCAACTTGCCCTTCACTACTTGGATGAAGCAAATCAACCTCCCTCAATGCCTAAACCAAATGTGATAGCAAATAATTATTTAGTATCACATTTAATGGCATATCCAATATTAAACCATAATTAAACCCCATCCAAGCAAAAATTCAAAATTTAAGGCTAACCTCACTTTAACTTTGGATTCTCATACTAGGCCATTCATTTTAATATATTAAGTTTATTTATATTATTAGAAACATATTTTAATACATTTAAATCATTTACATTACAAAAAATACACTCTTATACACAAAACCCTAAAATAGCATAACGTTCCCCCATTAAAGGTTTTCTATTCTAACACAATCCATTGATCATTTTAAGCTTATATTCATCACTTATAACACTAAACAACAAGAGTAAACCAATAAAATTATACAATTCAACAACTTTGAAAAAATCATTTTCCAAAATCCTAAATCAAACTTCCATTCTCAAACTCCAACCAAACTTAGCCAAATCTACCATTTGACTTTAAAATCTTTGTTAATGCATCAAAACAACACATTTGGAATCAATTTGAACAATTAAAACACATGATTCCAAGAATCTAAATTTTTCATAACCCTAAATTCTCTCTCTTCACCCAACTCATCCCAAACTTAATTCTTTCTTCCATTTAACTTGAAAATCATTAATAATTAATCAAAATAACTTCATTCATACCCAATTAAACAATTAAACCATGCCAATAGAAAATCCCAAAATCCACATATTCATACTTTCATAGAAAATAAAAAATTAAGAAAAGAAGCTTACTAACCTATTGGAAATCCACCAAAACTTCAATTAATTCTTGAAAATTCTTGTCAAAATGAGTATTTGGATGAAGAAAAATCACTCCTATAGCCTTGGAATTTCATTTTTGTTTTTTTTTTTTGAAGAAGAAGACTAATTTTAATTTTCTCTTTCCTTTCATCCTTTAATTATAACCATATATATATATTTTATAATAATTTAATAATTATTTATTTATTTATTTATTTAATAAATTAAAAGTCCAAAAATTTCTCTTCCATTCAAAAATTATTTATTTTTGAATTAATTTAATAATTTTGAATTTTTAAAATTTAATTACCAAAATACCCTTTTTACTTTGACTTTTGACTTTTCTTTTAAAAAGTGTTGACTTTTATATGTTATGTATATTTTACTTATATATCACATATATATTCCACTTTTTTTATTTAAAATTCCTTCAGTTTTCATTTAAAATTATTAATTTAATTTATCCAATTTAATTATAACATATTTATCAAATTTTCAAAAATTAGAAATTTTTATAAAAAAAAATTGAATATTATAATTCTCTCTCCCTAAAACAAATGTTATCTTTGAAATTACATGCTCTCAAGTTTGGAACAATTGGAGAAACTGACTTTGCATCATCTACTCACTATCCCATGTTGCCTCCTCAGTGGCATGTTTTCTCCAAAGGACTTTCACAAGTGACACCCTCTTATTCCTCAATTCTTTAACCTCTCGTGCCAAAATTGCCATTGGTTCTTTCTCGTAAGTCAAATATGGACTCACCTCAATAGATTTCATTAATAGGATATGAGATGGGTCAGACCTATATCTCCGAAGCGTTGAGACATGGAAGACATTATGAATTTGATCCAACTTAGGCGGCAAAACTAGTCTATAAGCCATTAGACTAACTCTCTCCAACACCTCATATGGTCCGATGAAACAAGGACTCAACTTCTCTTTTTGACCGAACCTCAGAATCATGGAGACACCTTCAAAAAAACTTTATCTCCTACACTGAACTCTTTGTCTCTTTTCTTCAAATCTGAATAGAATTTCTGTCGGTCTGAAGCTGCTTTCAAACGACCCCAAATCACCTTCACTTTCTCTTTTGTTTTCTTAATCAAATAGGGATCGACCTGTTTATCTTCTCCAACCTCATCCCAACACAAAGGTGTCCTGCATCTCCTGCCATACAAGGCCTCATAAGGAGCCATGGCAATACTGGACTGATGACTATTGTTATAAGTAAACTCAATTAGTGACAAAAATCTGTCACAATTCCAGTAAAATCAATGATACAGCTCCTCAACATATCCTCTAGAATCTGTATTACACTCTCAGACTGACCATCTATCTGAAGATGGAAAGCAGTACTAAAATACAATCAAGAACCCAAAGCATCATGCAAACTCTTCCAAAACCACAAAGTAAATCGGGAATCTTGGTCCAACACTAAAGAAACTGGGACTCCATGCAACCTCACTATCTCACTGATATACAGCTCAACCAACCTCTCCAGAGAATAATCCATCTGAACTGGAAGAAAATGAGTTGTCTTCATCATCCGATCAACTATTACCCAAATTGCTTCATGCTTCTTCTAGATCAAAGACAGTCCAGTCACAAAATCCATTATCACTCACTCCCATTTCCAATCGAGCACTGATAAAGGTTGGAGCAACCCTGAAGGAACCTGTGCTCAGCCTTCACTCTCTGGTAAGTGAGACATCTGGATACAAATTCTGCTATGTCCCTCTTCATACCTAACCACCAATAATGTCACTTCAAGTCCTGATACATCTTGGTACTTCTAGGGTGCATAGAATAAAGTGACTAATGTGCTTCCTCTAATATCATCCTTTTCAATTCTGCATCATTAGGAATACACAACCTATCTCTATACCATAGACTGCCATCATCCCTCACAAAAAAGTCTCGACTCTCCCCCTTCTAACAAACCAACACAATTTTCTGAATTCTCTCATCTGCCAACTAAGTCTCCCTAATATGATCCAATAAGACTGGGCTTAATTGCAACTTAGCCATCAAAGCACCATCATCAGAAGACTCAAATCTAGCATGCAACACTCTCAACTCAACAAGTAACAATAGTGAATAAGCAGTCAAACCTGCCAAAGACTTCTGACTCAAGGCATCAGCAACAACATTTGCCTTGCTAGGATGATAATCAATCAAACAGTCGTAGTCTTTAATCAACTCTAACCATCATCTCTGTCGAAGATTTAGCTCTCTCTGAACACCCAGGTATTTCAAACTCATGTGATTCATATAAATGAAACACTTTTCCCCATACAAGTAATGCCACCAAATCTTCAATGCAAAACTATAGCTGCTAATTCCAAATCATGTGTCGGGTAATTCAACTCATGTGGCTTCAACTATCGAGAGGCATAAGCAATGACTCTATCCTCCAACATCAGAACACAACCTAAACCACTATGTGAAGTTTCACTGTAAATCACATAAGGTTTACCTTCCATAGGAAGAGTAAGGATAGGAGCCTGAGTCAACATCTCCCTCAGCTGCTCAAAACTTGACTGACACTGATCTGTCCACACAAATCTAACTCCTTTTTGAAGCAATCTGGTGAGTGGTGTAGCTATCATAGAAAAACCCTTCATAAATCAACGATAATAGCTTGCCAATCCTAGAAAACTTCTAACCTCTGTCACAATCTTTGGTGGACTCCAATTCAAGATAGCCTCAACCTTACTCGAATAAACTCTAATACCCTCTGCTGAAACCATATGACCAAGAAAAGCTACCTGATAGAGCCAGAACTCACAGTTAAACAACTTAGCATATAACTACTTCTCTCTCAGAGTCTACAATACAATCTGTAAATGCTTGTCATGATCCTCCTCATTACGTGAATACACCAAAATATCATTAATGAAGACCACCACAAACTGATCTAAATATGGTCTGAATACCCTGTTCATCAAATCCATAAAAGCTACTGGTGCATTTGTCAATCCAAACGGCATCACCAAAAACTCATAATGCCCATACCTCATACAAAAAGCTATCTTGGGTACATCCACATCTCTGACTCTCAACTGATGGTACCCTGATCTCATATCAATCTTAGAGAATACTGCTGCTCCCTTCAACTGATCAAAGAGATCATCTATCCGAGGCAAAGGATACTTGTTCTTGATGGTCACCTTATTCAACTCCCCACGGGGACACACTAAGGTGGATGAACCCTTTTTTCTAGCAACTCCTGCAACTGCACCTTCAACTCTTTCAACTCAGCAGATGCCATCCAATAAGAAGTAATAGAGATAGGAGTGGTACCAGGCAACAAATCGATACCAAACTCCACTTCTCTCTCAGGAGGTACCCTTGGCAACTCATCAGGAAAAAATCTGAAAACTCGGCAACTGTAGGTATACTGTCAAGTTGGGACCCCACTACTCTGGTATCTACAACATGAGAAAGATAAGCCTCACATTCCTTTCGAATCATCCTCCTAGCTGAAACATCTAAAACAAACATGGATGAAAGATACCTCTGCTCACTAGATACCATCACATCCCTACCATCACGTGTTCTCATAGTAACACATTTCTTCTGACAATCTACTATCGCCCCATGTCTGGATAACTAATCCATGCCTAAAATTAGATCATACACCCTGAAAGGCATCTCAATCAGGTCACTGAGAAATTCCTCTTCCTGAACAACAACTGGGCTATCTTGGTGTACCATGCTCACCATAACACTATGCCCTAAGGGATTTATGACCAAAACATCAAATCCCAAGGACTCAGAATACAAATCACTCACAGGCAAGATGGATGCACTGATGTATGAATGAGTTGACCCAGGGTCTAATAATGCAAGAACTAAAGTACCAAATAAAGTAAAAGTACCAGCAATAATAGCTGAAGCATCTGGCTGCCTCTGCATCACATAAACCCATTGTGATGGCCCTGCCTCATCTGGTCTACTACCTCCAGCTGTAGAACCTCCTCTCAGACTAGTCCCTGAATGACCACCTCTACCAAAACCTCTGCCACCATGACCCCCTCTGACACTGGGTCGAGAAGCTGCAATATCTGTCTGTCTATCTTCTGGTGGCTCTGGATAATCTCTAATAAAATGGTCTGATACCCAAATCTAAAACACACTCCTGAAGCACCTCTCCACTAGTAGACACCTCCGTGTGCTTTACCACAATGAACAAAAGTAGGTGGAGCAAGCCTCTGAGCCACTGGGGTTGGAGCCCTAGCCATTGAAACTATAGGTCTCTCTCTCTCTCTATCTCTGTTGCTGTACTGACCTACCAAACTGCCCCTGGCTCTTACTAAACCTCTAAAAATATCCCCTTCGACCTCTCTTCACTGATGAAGACTCTGCCTCACTCTAGGGACTCCTAGCTCTGGTCTCCTCAACCTTGGCAGCTGCTGCAAGACTCTCTGCTCTCTCTACACTCCTGGCAGCTGCAACCAACTGAGAAAAATCTTGATACTAAGAGCCTGCTATGATACACATGATAGAGGGTCTCAGTCCCTCCTCAAATCTCCCACACTTGTCAATCTCATCAGAAATGATCCCAACAGCATACTGACTCAACCGGATAAACTAGATCTCATACTCTGTCATTGTCCTGGTATCCTATCTCAGATTCAGGAACTCCATCTTCTTTGCATCCTTATATTCCCTTGGAGTATACTTCTGCTCAAATTCCCATAGGAAATCATCATGGCCTAGGACTGGTGGATCATCCAGAGAATGTGGAACTGTCTTCCACCAATCATATGCATCCCTCTACAGAAGAGATCTGGCATAATCAAACTTCTTTTCTGGACTAGCCTGCAATTGAATGAACACTCTCTAAACCCTATCTAGCCACTGCTCTGCTACAGTAGGGTCTATAGTACCAATGAAGCCCTCAGATCCAAACTTTCTCAGCTTATCATACTTGCTCACCGGCAACTGCAGCTGCGGCTGTGGCGGCGGTGGCTACTGAATTAGAGTCTGCCTCAACAACTCTACCATATGCCCTACCTAGCCAGGCGGGATCTCATCAGCTGCTGGTCTCACAGGCAAAGAAACAGATGCCTCACCAGCAAACACAACTCTAGCTCCATCTCTACCCTCATCAAGAGCCACACTCTCTGCACTACTGTAGACCCTTAATTTTTGACCCAATCCGGTCCCATATGTTTTATTTAGTCCAAAATGATTTTTGTTGTCTAATTGATCCAAAATAATTTTTGTTAAATAATTTTTGCTTTAGTATCTAATTTTTATTAATAAAAAATAAAAATAAACAAATAAAAAATCAAAAAATAAAAATCGGAGTCAAAAAAATAGGCAGCAAAAAAACAGTCGCACGGGCCCGTGGGATATTTCGCCCGCAGAAAATTCCTGCTAGCGAAATCACTGAGCTATTTTGCTAGCAGGAATAGCTCGCCCGCAGGAATTTCCTGCGGGCGATGCCCCAGCCTGCCCACTGCCGCAGTTTTTCTGCGGTAGTTTTGTTTTTGCCAGCGCATTTTTTTCTGCTGTAATTTTTTTCGGCAGTGCAAATTTTTCGACGCAAATTTTTCGAAACCTAATTCAATTAGGTTTTGGTTTCTTTTTTTATTAATATTACTTACCTTAACTAATTAGGAATAAAAAACCTCAAACCACTATAAATAAGGACCAAAGGCAATTAATTTGGGGGAGGAAAAATTTCACAGTGCTTGGAAATTGGAAAACCAAATCAGTGAAGGAAAAGTAATAAATTCAATTCAATTGATTTTTAAAGGAGCAGCATCACGATTTAAACAATTCAAAGGCAAAAAAGGTTTGTCTTTGGAGCTAGTTCGTCCAAGAAGAATTGTTTTTGGAGAAATCATCAAAAGAAGGTATGTGTTAATTGATTTTCTTTAATTTTTTTTACACAGTAGCTAAAACTAGGATTTTTGTGTTTTTCAAAAGTTAAAATCTTAGAACTTTAATTTAGTTTTCCAAAGTTAAAAACACTAAAACATTACTTTATTTTCCAAAAAGACTTAAAATTGTTATTTTTTCTTCTTAAAAACCTTAAAACTCTAATTGAACATATTCTTCAACAAAACCAAAATTTGATTCTGTTTCTTTCAAAATTTTAAACTAGGTTCTATTTCATTCAAAAAGGCTTAAAAAATCTTTTCTACTTATAAAAACTTCAATCCATTTGTTTAAATTCATAAAACTTCATAAAATTATCAAATTGATTTCTAAAACCCTAATTCAAATCTTTTACCTGAGACCTTAATTCTAAAACACTAAAACCCTAATTCAACTTTTAAACCTAAAATAGTAAACCCTAACCCATTTAAAACCTTAAACCCTAATTTTTTCTAAGCTCTAATCCTTTAAAACATTAAAAACCATAATAACACAAATGTTCTTTACACAGTAGCTTGAAATCACCATTTAAAACCACAAATCAAAACAATTTTAAAGTGTCTAAAACCCTAGTTTCATGATTTCATCATTCAAACCTTAATTTGGTTAATCAAAGTGTCTTACCAACCTTTTAAAACATAAAACCCTAATCTATTTTAATTCCATAAAAAGTCACAGTAGCTATAATTGAACTTTTATTTGCTTTATTCAATTCCATATTTGATTATGCTTTGATTTATTTCTTATGCTTTAATTTATTTAATTTCAATACTTGATTTATTTAATTTATCATGGATGGATGTTTATTTTATATTTTGATTAATAGCTTTGATGAATGACTTATTTATGATGAATTATTATTTACTTTTATCAATTAATTTAGATTTCCAAAAGTTGTAAGAGGTATGTTTCCACTTGGTGGGTACCTCATTAGTTAAACATCATGTAATTTAATTTGCTTTTCTATTTTAAAACCTATGTAAATGGCATGTTTCTACCTTTTGGTGGGTGTCCTATTTAGGCATGTGATGAAAGGACATGTTTCCATCCTTGGATGGGTGTCCATTTATTTGCTTTGTTTGGATATTGCTTTGATTTTAATATATTGATGCTTTATTTTAATTATTGTGTGAAATATGGATAATATTATTATATTTAAGAATTTTATAATATTAAAACCTGTAAAGGAGGCCGGTTCCAATGAACCGGGCATTGTGGGGGTGCTGGGCCATTTCTCACCTTCCCCACACGTACCCAACTTTCCGAACCCATTAGGGGGTTGGGGATTCCTTAGGAATCGAGTCATCCACCCCTTTCTTTCTTCCCGGCCCGTCCAGGTGGCGACTCCATTTTCTCCAGACTTAGGTCCGTGTTCTCTAAGGGCCCGAGCCTAAACAGTGCCGAAGTCGCAAGAACCATTCCACTGGGAGTGGGGGCAAAAATCCCCACTCAAAGTGGCGACTCCACTGGGGATAAGAGAAGTTGATTCTGTTGGTCTTTTTATTATTCTATTCTTTCTTATAATAATATTATCCATTGCATCATCTTAGATTGCATCGTGTGCGTGAGTTAGGACGCCCATGTTACCCATGTTGTGTTATGTAAGGGATACCATACATTCACTCAAGGTATGAAGATCGAGCATGGCATAATCACTCATAGCCTCGTACCATTTGGTATATACTTGCTATGGGAACCTGAGCCTTTTAACTCAAAGACTAAAGCTCATGTAATTGGTCTAGTTACTTTCCTTAGGTTTTACCCCAAATGCATGTTGTTTGACTACGGTTAGTTTATCTTAGTCTAAATCATGGCTTATTTGGTTTGTTCTTTTTCTAATATGATCTAAGTACATTGTAAGCTCAAAATAAATTTTTCTTGAAATCCAAAAGACCAAAGCTATTTTCAAAATTTTTAAAGATGGTCTTTGGACATAAGACTTTTCTAAAGAATAAATAAATAAATTCTTTGGCCCATGGCCCAAATACTAAGCCCAAAATCCATTTTTTCTAAAATCATTTACAATGGGCTTAGAAACAAAACAATTTTCACCCAACCTTTTCTTACAAAAAGCTTGCAAAAATATTCAGGTCAATTATGGAATACCAAAAATCAATTGTGGGCCCAGTTTACACTAAGAATAAATTAACCATGGGCTTGTTTTTTGGCATGAATCATTAGTTATCTTTTTCAAGTGAGAAATCTATCTATAATAAACCTCTTAATTTAGTTTTATTCCAATGTAGCATAAAAGCTACTATAGTTGGTTGAATGGATTAAAACCTAATTAATGGGAATTATCATGGATAGATTTCCATTTTCAAAAATATAACTATTGGTTGAAACATCCGAGGGAATTATTCGAAAGCAAGATACCCCATGTTGGTATTTTGTTAACCATATACTTAGGAAAAGAGACTCGCCATTGTGTGTGGATGTTATAAGGTTGGAAGGAATGTCCTATTTATCCTTATTTGTTGATTGTTTGTGCATACATGCATACATTTGCATCTCATATCATTGATCCTCTCTGGCTCATAGCCCTGGATTATGATAGTTCTAAAGCTTACAACAATCCGACCTACGCTGGAGATGAGGTATCTAGCAACGACTCAATCACTTGCTCACCTAAAATAATGGATCCTGAACAAATTCAAAAGATGGTGGATGAGGCCCTCAATGCCAAGATAGAGGAAATTAAAGAGGCCCTAGCTAAGACCATGAAGAACCAGTTGACTGCAATCTTAGAGAACCATGCCGAGGCATTTGCTAGCACTAAGAAACCAAAGGACAAAGGGAAGACCAAAGTTAGTGAAGTGGTTTTTGATGATGAAAAGGTGATCATTGATGATGATGATGATTGGGCTCAATACTACTAAGAGGTTCAAGAAAAGAAGAAAGAACCAAAGGTTGTTGAGAGGGCAACTATTGAAAAGACCGAGACATCCGATGTTGAAAAGATGATTGCTGATTTAGAAAAGAAATTTGAGAAGAAGCTGAAAACCGAAGAGATGTCTGAGATTGACAAACTATTTGAACAAGATGAAGAGGTTCCATACAAGTTCAGGATGCCTTCCTTTGCTAAGTACAATGGCACCAGAAATCCTCATCTTCATATGAAGCAGTATATCACTGCCATGCAATCTGCCCGAGCTACTAAGGCTCAAACCCTAAGGTACTTTATGCTCTTATTGGACCTTGTTTGGTTTAATACCTTGGATGATGGAACACAAAAGAGTTGGGATCTACTTTACAAAGCCTTCATCCAATAATATGGATATAATGTTGAGTTAGAAGTTACCTTGATGGAAGTGGAGTCCATTAGGCAAAGGCCAAATGAGAATTTTGTGGACTATGTGAAAAGGTGGAGAAACAAGGCCGCTTTACTCAAGAAGAGGCCCGATGAATCCGATCAAATAAGGATGATTGTGAGAGGGGTGTTGCCTAGTCTTCGTGAGAGGTCGTCTCATACACTCATCCGTGATTTCAAAGACCTTCTCCAAGCTGGTTTGCAAATTGAAGAATGGGAAAGGGAGAAGAGCCGCTTTGCAACAAAAAGGAACGAGAAAGGGAGCTATCAACCTGGTAGCCAAATCATGCAAAAGGTCGTCGGTGTTAATGCTACTAACTAAGGAACAAGGAGACAATTTTCAGAATTGGGAAAATTGATGTCTTGGGTTCTCAACAAGCTTCAAAGAAAAGGATTGCTACAACCCTTAAATCCTCGTTCTTTGCCTAACCCTCTCCCACCTAACTTTGACACCAAAGCATTTTGTCAATTTCACCAAATGCAAGGACATGACATGGATAGATGTGTGAAGTTGAGACATGAGATCCAAAACCTAATTGATAATGGGAAGCTACCCGAGCCCACTAAGCCAAAAACCAAAGACAACCCATTGCCAAAATTCAATAGGGTACCACCACCGGCAACCTTTATGATTGGATGAGGTTTGCATGAGGACTTTGTCATGTCTTTCTTTTCAAGATGTAGATGTCAAAATTGAACAAGCTATGATGGGTGGAGAAGTAGCAATTTGTGTTGTCAATGGGTTTTGGGATTCAAGTGATAGTGATGATGATATCATACCCAAGAAGGAGGAGTGGACTTGGTCCGAGCCCGAAGAAGATGAGGTGATGAATACTAGATCCGGTAAATGCAAGGCCACCACCTAAGGAGATAGAAACAAATAAGGGAAAGGGCATGATGCACAAAGAAGTTGAAGTATATGTTGATGATATGATGGTGAAGTCGGATACGAGGGAGCAACACTTCCAAAATTTAGAATTATTCTTCGATAGAGCTTTGAAATATAAGCTAAGATTAAATTCGAAGAAGTGTGTATTCAGTGTTACCTCAGGTAAATTGTTGGGACATGTAATTGGTCCGAATGGTATTGAGATGGATCCTGACAAAGTCAAAGCAATCAGAGATATGCCAGCCCCAAAGACGGAGAGAGAAGTTCGGGGATTCATTGGTAAACTGCAGTACATTAGTAGATTTATAGCAAAGTTCACAACAATCTGTGAGCTTATCTTCAAATTGCTTAGAAAGAATCAGCCGGTCGTATGGAACGAAGAATGTCAGAAGACCTTTGACCGAATAAAAGAGTATTTGTTGAATCCACCTGTTTTGAAACCACCTAAACCCGGAAAACCTCTATTACTATACTTAGCAGTAGAAGAAGAGTCGATAGGAGCCATGCTAGCCCAAGCAGATGAGTCGGGGATTGAGTATGCCTTTTACTATTTGAGTAGAAAGCTCCTACCTTATGAAATTAAGTATAGTATCATCGAAAAGACATGTATAGCCGTTGTCTGGTCTTCTAAGAAGTTACGACATTACTTTCAACCGTATAGTGTGCAAGCAATTTCTAGGTTGGATCCAATGAAGTACTTAAGGGAGACACCCTCTTTAAGTGGAAAATATGGTCGATGGTTGATAATATTAGAAGAATTTGAGATCGAGTATGTAACCAGGAAAATAATCAAGGGTAGAACGGTGGCAGAAATTCCTGGCTCAACAACCATTACCAGAAAGTGAAGAGGTAATCTTGGAATTTCCAGATGAACATTTAGAAGTAATTGAAGTACAAGGGTGGAAAATGTATTTTGATGGAGCGATAAACAGGAAAGGAGCAGGTTTGGGAGTTATACTAGAATCGCCCGAAGGGGAACTAATCCTTTAGCCAAAAGTTGAAATTTAGGGCAACCAATAATATGGTGGAGTACGAAGCTTGTATTTTCGGTTTGGAAACCCTAATGATTATGAAGGTAGATAAAGTGGAAGTTTATGGTGATTCGTTGCTAGTAGTATCCCAAGTAAATGGAGAGTGGGAGTTGAAAGAAGAAAAATTGAAACCATACCACCATTACCTGACCATGATGAAGAAGAATTTTAAGGAGTGTAGGTTTATACACCTGTCAAGAGAAGAAAATCAGATGGCTGATGCCCTAGCCACATTGGCTTCGGTATGGGAAAATCCTGCCAGCCTATTCCTTAAGCCTCTGATCTTGACCAGTTCATCAACTCCTTGCTATGAATATGAGACAATCATGGAAGTTGATATAGACCATGATGCGTGGTATGATACTATAAGGCGATTTTTGGAGGAAAGAGAATACCCGCCGGGGGCAACAAAGAAAGAGAGAAGAGCCATAAGGAGGTGGTCATTGCAATACATCACCTTCCATGGGGAGTTATTTTGAAGATGGCCTGATGGAGTGCATTTGAGATGTTTAAGAAAGCCTGAAGTGGAGCGCATCATGTCAGAAATACATGCGGGAAGTTGCGGTCTGCACATGAGTGGTTTGGCCCTAGTTAAGAAGATTATTCGACGAGATTACTATTGGTTGACCATGGAGAGAGACTGTATTGAGTTTGTCAAGAAGTGCCTGCAATGTCAGATGTATGGTAACTTGAATCACATGCCTTCTAAAGAACTACATTCAATGTCTTCACCCTGGCCGTTTGCCACCTGGGGTATCGACATTATAGGAGAAATACATCTGACAGCCTCAAACGGTCACCGTTTCATTGTGGTAGCAGTAGATTATTTTTCAAAATGGGTCAAAGTCAAATCCTTCAACAAGCTGGGTGCAAGTCAAATGGCTAGGTTTATCGAAAAGAACCTCATCTGCATATATGGGGTCCCGTACAATGTGATATCAGACAATGGGGTATAGTTTCAAGGAGCAGTTAAGGATTTATTCTCCAAGTACCAAATCCATCATCATTGATCCTCTCCTTGTAGACCAAAGGATAATGGTGCAGTAAAAGCCACGAACAAGACAATTAAATAAATTCTGTCCAAGATGACTAAGACTTACAGGGACTGGTCGGAAATGCTTCCCTTTGCTTTATGGGGATATAGGACGAGTGTGCGAACACCTACTAGAATGACACCGTTCTCTTTGGTTTATGGGATGGAAGCGGTATTGCCAATTGAAATCGAGATCAAGTCATTAAGAGTAGTCTTAGAAGCTTAATTGCCTGAAACGGAATGGGTAGCAAGCAGATACACTCAGTTAGCTCTACTAGAAGAGAGAAGGTTAAAGGCATTGTATCATCACCAACTGTATCAAAAGAAGATAGCTCGGGCCTGCAATAGAAGGGTTAAGGTTAGAAAATTCAGAGTTGGGGATTTGGTGTTGAAGCAATGTAAGCCTAATGTATCTGATCCAAGAGGGAAGTTCAGACCTAGCTAGGAAGGGCCATATGTCATGAAACAAGACATGAGAAAAGGTGCAGTGAAGTTATCAGACATGGATGGGAACGAATTTAGTGATCCAGTAAACATTGGCAAGTTGAAGAGGTTTTATGTATGATAAAAAAAAGAGAAAAAAGAAGCTCGCTAGGTTGAAAACCCAAAAAGGGCAGCCTAGGCAAAAGTTAGAGCAGTCCGCTAGTTCCAAAAACCCAAAAGGGCGAACTAGGCAACAATTAGGGCTAAATGAGAGAAAATCGTCAATTAGAAAACTCGAAAGGGCTAATTGGCAACAGGAGTGATCTTGTGTATGCTGGCTTTATGTTTGGTTGTTCCCCAATTTAATAAAACAAAATTAATGTTAAAATTGTTCTATGTGCACTGTTATAAGTATTTGACCAGATACGGATGAAATAAATAATCATAATTACAAAAGGTGATGACAAATTATAAATGGAAAAGGAGCATCTTTTATTACTTTAATTATTTTTTCATCCTAACAAAACACTTTCTGAATTGACAAATGTAAAATCGATGGTAGTCGATAAGTGTAACGTGCAGGCCAGCTTTGCCTTAACCGATCCAAGTAGGTTTCTGTCAAGCAAGGCATGTCTAGGTCAAGAGCAAAGTTAGAATCATGAGGCCCAGCTCCATACTGACGCCCAAGTCGGCGAAGATCATAGCATGTACCTTGACGAAGTGCAGCAAGAGGAACGTACATCAAGTATGTCCGCATGGTGATACGAGAAATCTTCCACCAAGGTACCAACCAATGGATATTGACTTTAGAGCGTGAGTGGATCCAGTCAACCTAGTCAGCATATGAAGAAGCAGGATGGAGTAGCTTCCTAGCAGAATGATGACATGGCAGGTATCTGGCAAAATCCATAGAGTGAGTATCAAGCAAACAAAGATGCTCCTGAAGCCAAATCTGTGAAGAAAGAATTAAATTAATAATAAAAAAAGAAGAAAAAAAGTCCACTAAGTTGAAAACCCGCAAGGGCATCTTAGGCAAAAATTAGGACAACTCGCTAGTTCTGAAAATCCGCATGGGCGGACTAGGCAAAAGTTAGAGCAATATATAAAAAATAATAAAATAATAATAATAATAATAATAAACCTAAATTGAAAACCTGAAAGGGCAGTTTAGGTAATTACCTGAAACAACAACTGACTCCCAGTTAGTCTCTTTGACAGTCCTAATTTAAATCGGTCTAATCCAACTAAGGTCTCGGCTAAAATCACAGGTACCGGTGACAAGCCTCCTTCCATTTGGTCCATAATATCCAATGCTCATGGGTCAATATCACCGTCAGAAGAAACAAGCAAGAATTGGCCGAGCAAGCAAAGACAAAGCATGTGTCCCCATGCCTTAGTAGGAGCCAAATGAGAAAAACAAAAGTCAATCAAAGGAGCAAGTAAAATTTTTTCACCTCTCATCAACTGCAGAACTTTGGGTTTTGGAATTTGAAATAACATCTACATCTTCTGTTGAGTCTTGGAAATCAATGTGGGTAATGCCATTTGTTGATTATTGGGATGTCCAAAGATGGTCTCAAATTCTTCAATCAAGGGACATATTTCAAGGCCATTAATTCTAAATACCCTAGAATCCGTATCCCAGAAGGAAGCCACGGCATGTAAAAAGGAGTGGTCCAATTTGACATTTTGAAAACATTTTAAAACATTTTAAAACATCAAGCTTTCACCATGAAATTTGCTTCCAATGGTTGGCATCCATATTCTTAAATAGAATTTTTATTTTCTTTAAGTGGTGCTCGGTCATGGTTGATGAATAAAGGGGAACCAAAATTGTTAAAGAGAGTCTTCAAGTTGAAAGAGAGAGATTTTTGGTTTATGAATTGAAAAGGGCATGCAAGGTGGTTTATATAAAAGAAAATAAACCTTTTCCAAAAGTGAAATGGAAAAGATGATGGGAAAAAATAAGACCATATGGTCTAAAGGAAGGAAGTGGTCACAATTTCTTTTTCCACTTTGGATTTGGTTTAACAAAAGAAGTGTATATTAATTATGATGTACTATATATAAAAAAAAAGAAAAAATTGGCAGTAACGAAAAGATAAAAAAAATGAAAAGAAGGATTACAGTAAAGAGGAAAATTGTATGTTTTTCATTATTGTACAATGTTTTACAATTGCTACAATATTTACATATCACTAAGAGGGTGGTGGTAGGTCACCAAATAAAGACTTGAAAAAGTCGCCGCCTGTTGGAGGAGGGGGCAAATTACTCATCCCGGGATCATCCGAAGCAGAAGCACTAAAATCCCTATTGCCTTGGTGTTCCGATTTGTCATGGTCCTCATCAGAAGCAGACGAAAGGATCTCATGGTCATCAGACTGGGGGCCTCTCGATGAAGAAGCACCGGGATCCCTCATTCCTTGAAATCGGAAGTCACGGAAATTTTGTTTAGATTGATGATATAAACTTTCAAAATGAGAAGCTTGCAGCCAATTCTTCTTAAAGCTTCTTATTTTGTTCTTCGAGCATCCGCTGTGAGCCAAGAAGGAAAAAGGTGAGAGCATATATAATCTTGCATACATATAGCATAAACTATTATGAAATGAGGAACGTACCAGGTAGTTCACATTGATACCTTGCGGATGAGATGGCGTATCCGACAAGCTAGAATGAGCAAACGAAGGGGCAGTGAAAGAAGGTCCAGCCTCGTGATTAAACAAGCCAACAACTTGCAACAATCATTAAAGAATGAAAGAAAGAAAAAGCAGTTGCAAGGGAAAAGTGGTTAAAGTGCAAAAAAACTCCGTTGGAAGATCAAAACAAGGAAAGAAGAGCATGAATCAAGCAAGACATGGCCAAGCCAAATCGAGCTTAGCCGTGTCACCTCAAAAGAAATTTTGGCAGAATATGACACGGGCAGGTGACACGGCCAAGCTACTGGTCGTGTCTCCCTAAAGGACAAAGTCAAGAAGGACCAAGCAAAGAAAGAAAAGAAACAGTAGGTGACACTGGCAAGCAACAGGGCCAAGCCACTGGTCGTGTCCCATCCTAAGCCTAGAACAAAGAAAAACCAAAGAAAAGACACAGAAGTTAACACACCCAGGAGACACGGCCAAGCCACTGGCTGTGTCACTCCCATCTTCAAAGAACAAAGAAGACCCCGATCTCCAAGGATGAAGATCCATTTTCAAGGGTGAAGACCCGATCTCCGAGGGTGAAGATCCATTTAGAGGGTGAAGAATCACAATGCATAGAACATCCGGAGCAGTCAGACTTCTCAACTGATAAAAGGTTAGTCAAATTCATTCTCGGGTCCAAGTACCTAATCTCGGGTCCAAGTACCCAAATCAAATCAATCCCGGGTCCAAGTACCCAAATCAATTCAAGCTCGGGTCCAAGTACCTAATCTTGGGTCCAAGTGCCCAATCTCGGATCCAAGTGCCCAATCTTGTGTCCAAATACCCAAATCAAATCAATTTAGGGCCGAGTATCCCAATACAGTTAGGATCGAGTATCCCAATCCAGTTTAGGATCGAGTGTCCAAATCCAGTTAGGATCGAGTATCCAAATCCAGTTTAGGATTGAGTATCCGAATCCAGATAGGATCGAGTATCCGAGTCTAGTTTAGGATTGAGTATCCAAATCTCTCAGGTCCAAAATCCAAAATTTTCCTTAGGTCCAGAACCTAGAATCTCCCTTGAGTCCAGAACTCAAACCGGGTCCAGAACCCAAAATTTTTCTTAGGTCAAGAACCTAGAATTATCCTTGAGTCCAGAACTCGAACCGAGTCCAGAACCCAAAATTTTCCTTAGGTCGAGAACCTAGAATTATCCTTGAGTCCAGAACTCGAACCGAGTCCAGAACCCAAATTTTCCTACAGTCCAGAACCTAGAATTACCCTTAAGTCCAGAACTCGAACCGGGTCCAGAACCTAAATTTTCATTAGGTCTAGAACCTAGAATTATCCTTGAGTCCAGAACTCGAACCGGGTCCAGAACCCAAAATTTTCCTTCGGTCGAGAACCTAGAATTTATCCTTGAGTCCAAAACTCAAACTGGGTCTAGAACCCAAAACCTCAATCTCAAAAATTAAGTCTTATTTCTTTTCATTCTCTTTCACTAAAGTTTCAGATTTTTCAAGCAGGGGGCAAACTGTAGACTGTTTTATTAGTTTTTGTTATAGATTTGTGTCTTGTTTATTATGATAATTATTGTTTTATTTAGGAATTTTGTTAGTTTTTATCGGTTTGTTTAGTGTTTTCATTAATTTTGGTAGTTTTAGTTTATTTCAGTGTTTATGTAGTTTTTGATCTAGTTTTTAGTATTGTGTTTATGTTTTGTTGGTTATTGTCAATTTACTTTTTGTTTAAAGTTTGTTTTGAGTTTTGTGTTAGGTTAAAAAGGGCAAGGAAGTAAATTGAAAAAGAAAAGGGGCAGTAGCTGACATAGGCAGAGGACACGGCCGTCCTGTGTCCCTCCAAAGAAGCCCAAACACGGCCAAGTTGCTCCAACTTGGCCGTGTCTCACTTAAATCCAAAGCAAAAGGAAGAAAATCAATCAATAGAAGACACAGGCAAGGGACACGGCCCAGTCCCTCTAAAATGATCCAACACGGCCAAGTCACCTCAAACATGGCCGTGTCCCTCCAAAAATGCTCAAACACGGCCAAGTCACCATCAACTTGGCCATGTCTCACCTAAATCCAAAGCAAAGAAGAGCAATTCTCACAGTAGGTGGCACATGCAAAGGACATGGCCAAGTCACTGGCCGTGTCCCTCCAAAATGGTCCAACTTGGCCGTGTCACCATCAACTTGGCCATGTCTCTCCCTCAAATTCACCTCCAACACGGCCAAGTTTACTCTAACTTGGCCGTGTCACTCAAGGATCAATGAAGACGTGCGGAGGTTTCATATAAATGTAAAAGTTAGGGTTTTTTTTCTTACTGTTGACGATTTTGAGATTGAATTGAGCCGTCAGAGAGTGAAGTTAGGTTTTTAACTTTGTTTTCTTTGATTTCGATTACACTTTGGATCAAAACTAGCTTAGATTAGATTGTTCTAGCCATTGATACATCCTTCTTGCAAGATTTGAACAAGAGATTTTTCAGAAGCTTCAAGGAATTTGTAACTTGGTTTTGTTCTCGAACTTATTCTCTTTATTTTCATTGAAATTGTATTAATGGATATTATCATGTCTAATTTGATTTCTTTGAATATTAATGAGATGAGTATGTTTGATTGCATCATGAACTAATTTGATCTAGTCTAGGGTTTGTATGGATCTGCTATGATTGTATGAATTGGTTATTCTCTTAGCTAATAATTTTTTTAGCCTTGATTGAATGAAATATGGTTAATATATAATTGATTGGCCACCAATTATGTGTTTTAGGTATTAGATGATGGATTGAGGGATGAAGTCTAATACTGGAACAATTCAATTAGGGACTTAGGTGAATTAGAGATATAACCTATTAAAAAGATTAATTCAATTGTAACAAGATTAGTTGAGAGAGGTTTGAATGCGAGAGCTTATTTCCTTTATTCAATTAATTAAGTTACTTAAGATTTGATCTTTGAAATTAAATTAGTTAAGAGGAATAATCGTTCATACACGTAAGTAGTAGAGAAATGCAAACACTAGACCTTTTTATCAAGTGAATCAAAACATCAGCTCTTGTTTACTTTTATTGTTTTAAACTTCAATCAATCTTCTTCATTAGTTAGCAATTTAAATTTTCTTCATTACTTGTTATTCATAATCTGATAATCAATTAGCCACTTTAGCTTCCTTGTGAGATGACCTTGGGGCGATCACCTTTGCTACAACTACCTCGTATACTTGCGAGTGACGCTTTGTGGTAGAGTTAATTTGAGCGCAACAAGTTTTTGGCGCTGTTGCCGGGGAAGTTAATTGGCGAAATTGTTTATTAGGCAAAAATATTCTAGATTATTTTTCACTATTTTCATTTTATTTTATTTTTCTTTTGCTTTTAATAATTTCTTTTTCTAGAAAAATTTTGTTTATGCAAGGCAGGAGATCACTCGAAAGAGAGCTACATCCATTCATTCCAGAAATTCAGAGAGTGAAAAGGAGTAGAGAAGAGTTTGAGCTCTACACCGGATTTGATATAGAGGAGGACACTTCTGAATTTGAGTCAGATTCTACACAATCAGTTAAAATGGCTAAAGAAAGGCAAAGAACCATGAGAGATTTTGCTAGACTCGTCATTGGGACTTCTACATCTTGTATAAGGTTGACAGATGCAGCAAGGAACTATGAGTTGAAGAACATTCACTACAACATGCTGCCATCATTTTATGGAGTTCCAAATGAAGATCCTTTGAACTTTATTCTGGATTTCTACTCCACCCTCAACACTTTTCCTTTGGGAGGACTAACAGAAGATCAGTTGAGGTTGAGGTGTTTCCCATATACATTGAAGGACAGGGCAAAGAGCTAGCTTATGATGTTGCCCGAAAACTATTTGACAACTTAGGAGCAAGTTTATAACAAGTTCATGGGTAAGTTCTACTCTCATCAAAAGACAGCTGAATTGAGAGGGAAGATTGCTACATTCTCTCAATTTGAAGGAGAGCCATTTCATGAGGCTTGGGACAGATTCAAGATGCTATTGATCCAGTGTCCACATCATCACTACCCACTTCAACTTCTGAATCAGTTTTTCTATGATGGTCTAACCCAGCAATTCCAGAACACTGTTGACAATGCAGCTGGAGGAGCCATGGGAGAAAAGACAGCTGATGAGACTTATGAGATCTTTGAGATGTTGGGAGCTAACTCTCAACAGAAGAGTGTAAGAGGAAGAAGTAAAGGGGTGAATCAATTGGAAGCCAATAGTGAGATGGTAAATCAGATAGCTGAGTTGACAAGGCATGTGCAGATGCTGAACATGAAGAACAATATTTCTTCATCTGCTCAAGAAGTGTGTGGAATCTGTGGAACTTTAGGGCATGGAGCAAATAGTTGACCCTCTTCATATGAATCATATGGGAATGAAGCTGAGCAAGTCAATGTTATGGGAGGATTTCAACCAAGAGCTTGGAATGATCCTTATTCAAATTCATACATCCTGGTTGGAGGAATCACCCAAATTTTTCTTGGGCAACAAATAATTCTCAGCAGCCTTTCCATTTGCTTCAAAGACAGAACAAAGAGCAGGGCCAATCCTCAAATCAAGGGAAGTCTAAGGTAGAGAGTTTGGAGGAAAGTTTACAGGCTTTTATCCAGGTCAGTGCTAAGAATCAAGAGATAACAAACAAGAGGCTGGATTCATTAAAAGCATCTTTTAAGAAAGTGGGGACACAAGTTGGACAACTTGCACAACAGATGCAGATTCAACAAAAGGGGAAATTCCCAAGTCAACCTGAGCAGGTACAATCAGTGATTGTTCTTAGAAGTGGTAAGGTAATTGACAATAATGTTGAAGATAATTCTGTGAGTGCAAGTGACAAAGAGAACAAGGAGGAAGGAGAACCAGAGAACAAAGGTGCTGGAGATAGATCAATGAAGAAGTCCTCTTCAACAGATTTACATAAGGCAAGCAATCCATACCAGCCACCTATACCATTCCCCAGCAGGTTGAAGGATGATAAAAAAGATAAGCAATTTTCTAACATCTTCAACATGCTGTCTAAGGTAAGTATTAACTTACCCTTACTTGAAGCAGTAAAGAACATGCCGGCTTATGCAAAATTCTTCAAAGAGCTGATCACCAAGAAAAAGAGGTATGAGACGAATGAAAAGGTGATAGTTTCTGAGGTAGCTAGTGTTGTTCTGCAGCATAAACTACCTCCCAAGCTAAAGGATCCTGGTAGCTTTATAATTCAAATTTCTGTGGGGAATGGAAAGGGGACTGAGGGCATGTGTGATCTAGGAGATAGTGTGAATTTGATGCCTTATTCTATTTATAAAGAATTAGGATTAGGGGAACTTAAACCGACAAAAATGGTGTTGCGATTAGCTGATAGATCTTTTAGATTCCCGAATGGGGTTGTAGAAGATGTGTTAGTTAAGGTTGGAGGGTTAATAGTACCTGTGGATTTTATAATTCTTGACATGGAAGGAACCCTACACCATCAGCACACACTATATTGCTGGGTAGGCCTTTCATGGCTACTACCAACACCTTAATAGACGTTAAAAATGGTAAGTTGTTAATGACTGTCTTAGGACAAACTGTTGAATTTTCTATTTTTAACACTTCTCCTATTCCTACAACTGCTTTATATGAGGAATGTTCTTTAATTAATTGTGTTGAAGCAGTTGTTTTAGATGCTTTCTTGCAGACAGGTTCATCAGATACATTGGAGCTGAAACTGACCTTAGAAGATGGGGCTAAACTAGTGAGGGAGACCCAAAGGTGCCTAAACCCAAAGGCATATGAGAGCTCGGGGAATTATAAGGATCACACTAAAGCACTTCATGACAGATTTATTGAGCAACAGACATTGAGTCCAGGTATGAAAGTTTTACTTTTTAATTATCGACTCCGTCTGTTTCCAGGTAAATTCAAGTCTCGATGGAGTGGTCCTTTCGATGTAACTAAGGTATTTCCTTCTGGTGCCATTGAATTGCTTAACTCTAGAACCAAAAAGACTTTTAAAGCAAATAGACATAGAGTTAAACCATATAAAGAAGGATTTCAAGAAGTGAGGATCAATGACAGCACTTTGATCCATGATCCCTAAGTCTTGCATGATGTCCAGCTTTATGACATTAAAGAAGCGCTAAATGGGAGGCAACCCATTAGTTTGAATTTCTTTTTCATAGTTATAATTTTATATTTTGCAATTTTGATTTTATGTTTAGTTTAAATAAATGGAAACCCTAAAGCTCTCTTGCATCTTGTTTTTGAACATTTGTGTATGTGATAAAAAGGTAGAGTTTTGCCTCACCAGGGTACGATGGAAGACAGGTTGTCCTTTAACTCTTTTTCTTTATTATTCTTGTTTTCCATTGAGGACAATGTAAATTCTAAAGTGTGGGGGTAATCTTTTAGCTTTCCTTTTGTTTTGGTTGTCTTGGTGTGTTTTATTGTATTGTGCATGGCATAATTGTTGAAATCTTATTGATCTTTTCTGTGATTTTAGCATTATAGTTGAGACTTTAGTATCAGCAGAGAAATGAACATTTGAATTCATTCAGGATCAATTTTCACATTCTACAATTTATGACATATAAATCTTTGTGAACCCACCTGTGTGAGTTTTGAGCCTCATAATTTGATATTATTATCAGTTGATTTTCTTTTCTTAAGTGTGCACCTTCATGATTTTACATCTCTAGAGTTTGGTTTTGCATGCTAATTGAACTCACATTATGATTTAATCTCAAGTTTTAAAATGATGAAGGCAAATTAAGTTAGCCCTTTTAACTTAAAAAGACCTCCCTTAATATTGATTTCCTTAGTGAGCCAAGTTGAGCCTTTGACTTTTTCTTGTTTGATCAACACAATTCTCAACTTAACATGTTCTTATTATCATCATACCTGCATTAAGGAATGGAGTTTTACGATTTAACAATAGGGTGGTTTATTTCAAAGTGTGGGGTAAGCAAGTAAAAAAAATGATATTGCTATTTGGGGGTTGAAATGCATACTTTGCACATTGTATTTGATTAAGAGTTGATTATTCTTTTCCTCTACATTTTAAGCTAGATGTTCTATGCAAAATTCATATTTTGTATATATATATATTAAAAAAATTTTATATATGATAAAAAAAAGAAAAAAAAAGATATATATATATATATACAAAATTCATATATGTTCTAGCATTGGTCATCAAAAGAGGAATGTCGACTCATGTATTTTTCTTTAAGTATGCAAGTATATGAAAGTATTAAGGGTTGGAGAGTATGCCATTTGAGGGACTTATGAATTTCTTAGCAAGAGTATTGTCTAATGTAAATACTCCATTTCTTGATGCTCCAGCTTAAATGTCTTTTCTCACACCTTTACCTTAGCCCCATTACATCCAAATGGAAGACCTTCAGATTATTTCTTGAGAAAATCAGTGAGGGAGATTGGATAATTAAGCAAGTTTATGGCAGTATGCAGTCATGAGTGGTTTGAGTGATTAACTTTTGAAATCAAGTGAAACACTTAGATGAGAGATAAGATTTGTATGTCTGGATTAACGAATGAGTTAAGAAAATCTTGATTGAAGGAAATTGCAATTATTTATGTCTGATATCTTAAAGTATTTCATCTTATATGCTGGAATTATAGTTAAGGTTGTTTGAGTTTTTAATTTATGCCATGTGAATTTGCTTGAGGACAAGCAAAGTTTTAAGTGTGGGGTAGTTGTTTTATTAGTTTTTGTTATAGATTTGTGTCTTGTTTATTATGATAATTATTGTTTTATTTAGGTATTTTGTTAGTTTTTATCGGTTTGTTTAGTGTTTTCATTAATTTTGGTAGTTTTAGTTTATTTCAGTGTTTATGTCGTTTTTGATCTAGTTTTTAGTATTGTGTTTATGTTTTGTTGGTTATTGTCAATTTACTTTTTGTTTAAAGTTTGTTTTGAGTTTTGTGTTAGGTTAAAAAGGGCAAGGAAGCAAATTGAAAAAGAAAAGGGGCAGTAGCTGACACAGGCAGAGGACACGGCCAAGTCACTGGTCGTGTCCCATATCAAGTTAAAGAGGAAGAGCAAGACACAGAGATGGACACACTCAAGGGACACGGCCAAGTCACTGGTTGTGTCCCTCCAAAGAAGCCCAAAAATGGCCAAGTTGCTCCAACTTGGCCGTGTCTCACTTGAATCCAAAGCAAAAGGAAGAAAATCAATCAGTAGAAGACACAGGCAAAGGACACGGCCCAGTCACTGGCCGTGTCCCTCCAAAATGATCCAACATGGCCAAGTCACCTCAAACATGGTCGTGTCCCTCCAAAAATGCTCAAACACGGCCAAGTCACCATCAACTTGGCCGTGTCTCACCTAAATCCAAAGCAAAGAAGAGCAATTCTCACAGTAGGTGACACATGCAAAGGACATGGCCAAGTCACTGGCCGTGTCCCTCCAAAATGGTCCAACTTGGCCGTGTCACCATCAACTTGGCCGTGTCTCTCCCTCAAATTCACCTCCAACATGGCCAAGTTCACTCTAACTTGGCCGTGTCACTCAAGGATCAATGAAGACGCGCGGAGGTTTCGTATAAATGTAAAAGTTAGGGTTTTTTTTCTTACTGTTGACGATTTTGAGATTGAATTGAGTCGTCAGAGAGTGAAGTTAGGTTTTTAACTTTGTTTTCTTTGATTTTGATTACACTTTGGATCAAAACTAGCTTAGATTAGATTGTTCTAGCTATTGATACATCCTTCTTGCAAGATTTGAACAAGAGATTTTTCAGAAGCTTCAAGGAATTTGTAACTTGGTTTTGTTCTCGAACTTATTCTCTTTATTTTCATTGAAATTGTATTAATGGATATTATCATGTCTAATTTGATTTCTTTGAATATTAATGAGATGAGTATGTTTGATTACATCATGAACTAATTTGATCTAGTCTAGGGTTTGTATGGATCTGCTATGATTGTATGAATTGGTTATTCTCTTAGCTAATAATTTCTTTAGCCTTGATTGAATGAAATATGGTTAATATATAATTGATTGGCCACCAATTATGTGTTTTAGGTATTAGATGATGGATTGAGGGGTAAAGTCTAATACTAGAACAATTCTATTAGGGACTTAGGTGAATTAGAGATATAACCTATTAAAAAGATTAATTCAATTGTAACAAGATTAGTTGAGAGAGGTTTGAATGCGAGAGCTTATTTCCTTTATTCAATTAATTAAGTTACTTAAGATTTGATCTTTGAAATTAAATTAGTTAAGAGGAATAACCGTTCATACATGTAAGTAGTAGAGAAGTGCAAACCCTAGACCTTTTCATCAAGTGAATCAAAACATCAGCTCTTGTTTACTTTTATTGTTTTAAACTTCAATCAATCTTCTTCATTAGTTAGCAATTTAAATTTTCTTCATTACTTGTTATTCATAATCTGATAATCAATTAGCCACTTTAGCTTCCTTGTGAGATGACCTTGGGGCGATCACCTTTGCTACAGCTACCTCGTATACTTGCGAGTGACGCTTTGTGGTAGAGTTAATTCGAGTGCAACATAGACCCTTAATTTTTGACCCAATCCGGTCCCATATGTTTTATTTTGTCCAAAATGATTTTTGTTGTCTAATTGGTCCAAAATAATTTTTGTTAAATTATTTTTACTTTAGTATCTAATTTTTATTAATAAAAAAATAAAATTAAACAAATAAAAATCAAAAAATAAAAAATAAAAATAAAAATAAAAATAAAAATCGGAGTCAAAAAAATCGGCAGCGAAAAAAAGTCGCATGGGCTGTGCTATTTCACTCGCAGGATTTTTCTGTAATATCCCAAAGTATGCCCTAGAAGTTTTGGAATTTTTGTTGTATTTGGATTTAAAGTATATGTTTTATGGAAAGAGAAAAGAAGTGAAGAGAGAGTGTATATGTTGTATATATAGTGATATATACAACATATACAAGTCAAAATGTGGAAGTCAAAAGTTGATTATTTAATGATTTGAAATTAATTAATTAATGGAAAATGGGAAATTAAGTTAGTGGAAGAGGATTTTATTAATATTTTAATATTAAACAAGTGCTTGGTGGAGATTTAAAGAGATTGAGTGTTTGACTTGGCTATTTGTCTTCTTCTTCTTTTCTTTTCCTTGGGTTGGCCGGCCATCAAAGAAGCAAGAGAGAAAGAGAGTTTTGTTTTCCAAGCTCAAAATTGAAGGAAGTTACAAGTGATTAAGTTGGAAATTTGAGAAGTTTCATCAACTTTGGTAAGTTTCCTTTTGATTCTCTTGTTTTATTTTGAGTTGTATTTGAGTTTAATGATTGATTGTGGATAGTATGAGTATGTTTGATTGTGGTGTTTTGAGAGTGTTGGGTTTAATTGATTGTGATTTTGGAGTTGAATGGAAGAGTAAGAGTTGTGTTTATGTTATGGTTTTGAATTGGTAATTGATGTATGTTGTGAGTTTGAGCAATTATTATCTTGGATTTTCAATGTGTTTGTGTTTAATGGAGTTGAAAGCATAGAATACATGAGTTTGGTCTGAAATAAAAGCATTTTGGATGCCACACTCGTGGCCCTTGGCTGCCACGACTGTGGCCATTGGAAGCCATGGCCGTGGGGGTTTTGAGCAAGGGAGGCAGATCCATTTGCTAACCCACGCCCGTGGGGGTTGGGAGGCCACAACTGTGGGGTCCTAGAAAGAGATGTTGGCTTGTAGTTTGTGATCCATGGGTCTAGTATGAGACTAATAGGTGAATAATTGTATTGGAATTCATGTGAATTTGTAATTAAGTGTGTATTATTCCTTTTGGATTAGGTTTTGAAGAGGTTGAATTGCCCTAACCTAAGTGTTAAGGATTCTTAGAAGAGGAAGTGTATAGATTGGTGTAAGTTGTTCTTGAGGTAAGTACAAACTTAGATGGTTGCATTCATTTACATGATTTTGAGACTTAACACATTTGGTTATAAATGTGTTAAGTAATCTACTATATTGTTATTACTATTTGATTAATGTTATGATTTGTATAATGTGAAAGGTATGATGATCATTCAAAAGATATGTGCAATACAATTGGTTATGATGAATACTTTAATGATGAATTACTTTAATGTGAATTGTGATATGATGAGATGTGATGCCATTGTGGTTAGCTATAATGATTCAAATAAAATAAGTGAGGCATGTTTGCCTAGATGATGATGAATTTAAAATGTGTTTCCAATGCAATTGGTTATGTATGCTCTATTAATGAGATGTGAAGCCATTGTTGTTGGCTATAATGATGCAAATGAGATAATTGAGGCATGGTTGTCTAAATGATGATGAGAAAATGAGAATGAAATTGATAATGAAATAATGAATGAATTGTGTGTCTAATATGTTATTCCATTTTCAGAGTTTTGTTGTTGGTGGCATGCCTAATGGTAACAATCTCTTGAAGCTAGGTTGGATTTGATCCTTGAAGCCAAGTTGGGTTGAAGTTTAGCATGCTTAACTCCCCTTGAAGCTTGGTTGGGTCTAATCCTTAAAGCCTAGTTGAGATGTTACAACCCTTGAAGCTAGGTCAGGTTTGGTTCTTGAAGCCAAGTTGGGTTGATACTTAGCATGCTTTGTTCCCCTTGAAGCTTGGTTGAGCCTAATCCTTGAAGCCTAGTTGGGATAATGATAATGATAAATGTGATAGTTGAACCAAAACATTAACTCTGAAAGTTGAATGGCATATTAGTGTCTTTTGGGCCCATGCTTGTCTTTGTTTAAATGTGATTCATGAATGGTGAAACAAATGAATAATGAGATTCAATGTAAGACTTTGAAATGTGATATTCTTATGTATTGTTTATAATGTTTGAACATATGATATTGGCATTGCATTGAAACATATTGTCATTGGGGTTTGTACCACTAAGCCGTTGGCTTAGCGTGATTGTGGTTCATCACGCAGGTGACAGGGTCGAGCTAGAGAGTTCATCTAGACCGAGTCAAGTCTAGATTTTGAAGTGTTGATTGTGAGCTTAAAGATCAAAGACTGACTGCCAAACATGTATAAACTTTATGTTTTGTAAAAAATTTGATTTTGATGTTTATGTATTTGTAAATATCTCTACATTTTCCGCTGCGTATTGAATGAACATTTTATTTATTGTGTTTTATGATATAACTTAAATGTTTTGAGTTTGCTCATATTATTGTGTAAAGGAATGATTTGTTTGTTTAGTAAACCGTAGCATTCCTATATTCGGTATACGTATAATACAGGTGTAGTAGTATGTAGTGTGCGTATACGGGGTATAGGGGTGTTACATTTCCTACGAGCGAAATATAATTTCTATTTCGCCCACAGGAAATTCCTGCGGGCGACACCCCAGCCCGTCCACTGCCGTAGTTTTCTGTGGCTATTTTTTTTTCTCCAGCCCATTTTTTCCTACGGCAATTTTTTTCAGCAGCGCAAATTTTCCGACGTAAATTTTTTGAAACCTAATTCAATTAGGTTTTGGTTTCTTTTTTTATTAATATTACTTACCTTAATTAATTAGGAATAAAAAACCTCAAACCACTATAAATAAGGACCAAAGACAATTAATTTGGGGGAGGAAAAATTTCACAGTGCTTGGAAATTGGAAAACCAAATCAGTGAAGGAAAAGTAATAAATTCAATTCAATTGATTTTTAAAGGAGCAGCATCACAATTTAAGCAATTCAAAGGCAAAAAAGGTTTGTCTTTGGAGCTAGTTCATCCAAGAATAATTGTTTTTGGAGGAATCATCAAAAGAAGGTATGTGTTAATTGATTTTCTTTAATTTTTTTTACACAGTAGCTAAAACTAGGATTTTTGTGTTTTTCAAAAGTTAAAATCATAGAACTTTAATTTAGTTTTCCAAAGTTAAAAACACTAAAACGTTACTTTATTTTCCAAAAAGACTTAAAATTGTTATTTTTTCTTCTTAAAAACCTTAAAACTCTAATTGAACATATTCTTCAATAAAACCAAAATTTGATTCTGTTTCTTTCAAAATTTTAAAATAGGCTCTATTTCATTCAAAAAGCCTTAAAAAACATATTTTCTACTTATAAAAACTTCAATCCATTTGTTTAAATTCATAAAACTTCATAAAATTATCAAATTGATTTCTAAAACCCTAATTCAAATCTTTTACCCGAGACCCTAATTCTAAAACACTAAAACCCTAATTCAACTTTTAAACCTAAAATAGTAAACCCTAACCTATTTAAAACCTTAAATCCTAATTTTTTCTAAGCTCTAATCCTTTAAAACATTAAAACCCATAATAACACAAATGTTCTTTACACAGTAGCTTGAAATCACCATTTGAAACCACAAATCAAAACAATTTTAAAGTGTTTAAAACCCTAGTTTCATGATTTCATCATTCAAACCTTAATTTGGTTAATAAAGTGTCTTACCAACCTTTTAAAACATAAAACCCTAATCTATTTTAATTTCATAAAAAGTCACAGTAGCTATAATTGAACTTTTATTTGCTTTATTCAATTCCATATTTGATTATGCTTTGATTTATTTCTTATGCTTTAATTTATTTAATTTCAATACTTGATTTATTTAATTTATCATGGATGGATGTTTATTTTATATTTTGATTAATAGCTTTGATGAATGATTTATTTATGATGAATGATTATTTACTTTTATCAATTAATTTAGATTTCCAAAGTTGTAAGAGGTATGTTTCCACATGGTGGGTACCTCATTAGTTAAACATCATGTAATTTAATTTGCTTTTCTATTTTAGAACCTATGTAAAAGGCATGTTTCTATCTTTTGGTGGGTGTCCTATTTAGGCATGTGATGTAAGGATATGTTTCCATCCTTGGATGAGTGTCTATTTATTTTCTTTGTTTGGACATTGCTTTGATTTTAATATATTGATGCTTTATTTTAATTATGGTGTTTAATATGGATAATATTGTTATATTTAAGAATTTTATAATACTAAGACATGTAAAGGAGGCCAGTTCCAATGAACCAGGCATTGTGGGGGGTGCTGGGCCATTTCTCACCTTCCCCACACGTACCCAACTTTCCGAACCCATTAGGGGGTTGGGGATTCCTTAGGAATCGAGTCATCCACCCCTTTCTTTTTTCCCAGCCCTTCCGGGTGGTGACTCCATTTTCTCCGAAATTAGGTCCGTGTTCTCTAAGGCCCCGAGCCTAAACAGTGCCGAAGTCGCAAGAACCATTCCACCGGGAGTGGGGGCAAAAATCCCCCCTCACAACTACCCTCTGTAGACTGCTGAGTCTGAGACGTCATAAATACCTATATCTACAAACACAACAGAAATTACTATATCAAAGATCAGAAACTGCCAGTGCCAATGTATGTATTACAATTGAAAACTATTTTTAAATCCCCTATTTTATCTCTCTGTAATATCGCAAATGATACCCTAAAATTTTGGATATGCTAATTGTTGAAATTGAATTAAATGATTTAAAGAGTGTGTAGACCATTAATTTTTGACCTAGTCCGGTCCAATATATTTTATATAGTCTAAAATAATTTTTGTGTTATTTTAACTAAATAATATTTATTTTAGTATTTATTTTTTATAAGTTTTAATAAAATAAAAATAATAATAAATAAATAAATAAATAAAAAATTGACGATGAAAAAATCGGTGAAGAAAAATTCGTCGCCGAAAGCGAAATGGCCCGCCATTTCGCCCGCAGGAAACTCTTGCGGCGAAATGGCCAAGGCCATTTCGTCGCAGGAAATTCCAGCGGCGAATTAGCCTGGTATCCCACCAGCGCACCAATTCTCGCTCTCAAGCTCGCTGCCCGTCGCAGTTTTTGCAAGCGAAATTTTTCCAACGCAATTTTTTCGAAACCAAATTCTATTTGGTTTCGGTTTTCTTTTCCTAATTAATTATAATTTCCTTAAACAATTGGAATTAAGCTTCTAAAATTTCCTATAAATAACACTAAAAACACAGAAAAAGGGGGATCGGACTTGGAGAAACTTTTGGAGAAAAAAAGAAAACTTTGAACTAAGATCGGATAGTGGAACTTCATATTTGAAAGGAGCAACCTTGCCTTTGTCCTTATTCAACCAAGAAGAAATTTTTGGTGGAACCAACGAACAAAGGTTTGAATCTCTAATCTCTTTTTGTGTTATTTTCTTACAATAGCTTCAATCACTGAAAATTAATAAATTGTTTCTTTTGATTCCAAAAACCTTAGAACCCTAATTTATTTCTTCTAAAACTTTGAACTTAAAATTGTTTCTTCTAAACCTTAAAAACCCTAAAAATACTTTTCTATTTCTTCTAAAACTTAAGAACCCTAACATATTTCTTGAAAACCTTAAAACCCTAAATTGTTCCTTCTATTTCCAAAAACTCTAAAAAAATACTCTTTTATTTCCAAAAACCTTAAATCATTTTTCCTATTTACAAAAGCTCTTAAAAACCGTAAATTGTTTTCTTCTAATTATTTTCCAAAATTTCCAAATGTTCTATTAAATATCCAAACTCTAAACTTACCTTATAGTTTTTAAAAATCATAAAAACTTTATAAAACTCTAAACTATTTTCTTTAACTACAAAAACCAAATATATTTTTCGAAACACTAAAAACCCTAATTCCCTCAAAACTAATACGTAAACCCTAGTTTTCCTAAACCCTAATCCTTAAAACCTTAAAATCTTATAAACTTAAACATTCAAACTCAATACAGTAAACCCAAAACAACAATCCAGTAACCAAGAATTATAAACCTAATGTTTTAATTATTCTAAAACCCTAATTTGATTTGATCAAATAAGAATGATTATGAGAGGGGTGTTGCCTAGTCTTCGTGAAAGGATGTCTCATACACTCATCCAGGATTTCAAAGATCTTCTCCAAGCTGGTCTACAAATTGAAGAGTGGGAAAGGAAGAAGAACCTTTTTTTGGCAAGAAGGAATGATAAAGGGAGCCACTAGTCTGGAAATCAAAGCACGCAAAAAGAAGTTGGTGTTAATACTAGCCAAGAAACAAGGAGGCAGTTTTCAAAATTAGGGAAGCCGCTGTCTTGGGTTCTCAATAAGCTACAAAAGAAGGGGTTGTTACAACCCTTTACTCCTCGTCCTTTGCCTAACCCTCTCCCACCTAATTTCGACACTAAAGCATTTTGTCAGTTTCATCAAATGCAAGGGCATGACATGGATAGATGTGTGAGTTTGAGGCATGAGATCCAAAATTTATTCGATAGTGGTAAGCTACCGGAGCCAGACAAGCCCAATACCAAGAATAATCCTTTGCCTAAATTTTGAAGATTGCCACTACCAGCAACCTTCATGGTAGGAAAAGGATTAGAAGAAGATTTTGTCTTATCCTCTTTTCAAGATGGAAATATTGAAGATGTGAAAGGAAAAGAAGCTTAACTCAACAAACTTTCCTTAGCTTGAATGTTGCTTTTAATTTCTTTAATATTTAATTAGAACATTCGTGTTTTTCAAATTTAAATTACTTTTGTTAAAAATTTTTGTGGGTCTTTGTTCATTTTGGTGCTCAACCAATGATGAATCTAGCTTGATATTCATAAATTAATGTGTCTAGGCATCATGACTTGAATGACTTTACTAGGTGAGGGAATTACTCTATAGCAGTCTTAGAGAGGACTCCTGCATAATTAACTTTGTATAGGTCCTAGTCAGTCTTAGAACATGGTTTGACAAATTTTCGAGGCGAAATTAAACTCTGCTTATTTAAGAGAGAAATGATCTAGGCATTGTTTGGTTAGCCAACAACTAGTATCCACCCTATTAAATATCAACACCTAGTTGTCCCTTTGAGCCTTCATAAAATTTTAGCTTTCTTATCATTGGCTTACAAACCCCAATAACCTACCCTGAGCTGTTGTGATACTTTTGACAAGTCTTATGATCACTAAGATGAAGAGGTAAGAAGATTAAAGAAAGAAATGAATAGTTAAGACCGTGAAGATAGTTGAAGTTCTCAAGACCATAAGAGTAGTTGATGTTTTTAAGACCGTAAGGGTAGATGAAGTTCTCAAGACCATAAGGGTAGTTGAAGTTCACCTAATATCTCCAATATATCAAGACAACATTAGAGTAACAAATGATTTATCCCTGTTAAAGAAGATTTATGTCACTCCACTCATCCATTATTGGAAGCCCAAGTTGGTACAAACAAGACAACTGTTTTAGAGCTAGAACCAACAAAAAATAAAGAAGAAGGAAAAAAGAAGAAAGAAAAAAAAAAGAAAAGAAAAAAGAAGACAAAGCGAAAAAAAGAAGAAAAAAAAAGAAAAGAAAAACCCAAAATGATTCAGAAATCCAACTGAGTTCTCTTTTACCTAAGGCAGCAAAAGGCTTCCATTTGGTTTATAAGGACAGTTTGACTTGAATTGGTCCAACCCAACCAAAGATTCAATCAAAATAAAAAAAAGGAGAAAGATCATCCAGTTCTTGAAAATTCTGTACTTAACAGTCCTCCAAGAAAGAAGGACAAAATGATAAAATGCTCAAAGAAAGGGAAGAGTACGAAAAAGAAAAAGAAAGAAAAGGGAGAAGAAGAAGAGAAATGAATATGAGTTCCAAACTTTTTGCAAGGGCAAATACTGTCCCAATCAAGATCCAGATTAATGCCAAGAAGATAGAAGGAATTTGGAGTCTAGCAAGATTGCCTCCAAGCTACCTAAAGTTTGAATAAGAAGTGTGAGGATTTGACCATTGTGTCACATCAGCTCCTATCTCAAAATGACCTTTCATTTAACCCATGTCCCTTATAGACCCCATTTCAAGCCTATCAAAGACATGTTGATCTCTCTTGGTAGGTAAAGTCTATTAGTGGAGATTGTTTGAATAAGCATGAATATGAAATAGACAATATTTAAACTCAAATGAGATCTTTGACCAAGTAATGTGTATGTGCCTATATGAAGTGCAACAATTCTTGTTTAAATAGAAATGATTCCCGAGTTTAGTAAGGTAACTAGGGTTGTCATGTTATAGATATGTTAATTTGGAAAATCAAGTCCTGAGGTAAATTAACATTAATTTGGCAAAGCCAACATTTGATTTCAAAATCAAAATTCAAAAATTCAAAAAATGTTTTTGTCATACAAAGCCTTCAAGTTAAGGGGAGTATGTTGAACCTCGAAGGACACATTGGGCAAGGAAATGATAAAAATTATATATTTTCATTAGTATTTCTATACTTATTATACAATTTTTACTCAATTCATATATCACTAAGAAGGACGTGGTAGGTCATCAAATAAAGCTCTGAAAAAATCATCGCCTGTCGAAGGAGGAGGCAAATCACTAGTCCCGAGTCCGCCCGAAGCAGGAGCACTAAAATCCCTATTACCTTGGAGTTTCGATCTATCACGGTCCTCATCAGAAGTAGATGAAAGGATCTCATGGTCATCAGTTTGGGGGCCTCTAGATGAAGAAGAACCAGGATCCCTCATCCCCTGAAATCGAAAGTCTCAAAATTTTATTCTGATTGATGATATAAATTTTCAAAATGAGAAGCCTGTTGACGACTAGCGGCCAACTCTTCTTGAAGTTTCTTATTTTGTTCTTCAAGCATCCACTGTGAGCCAAAAAGGAAAAGAGTAAGAGCATACATAATCATGCATACATATAGCATTTATTAACATGAAACAAGAGAACTTACCAAGTAATTCATATCAATACCCTGTGGATGAGATGGCATATCTAAAGGACTAGAATGAGCAAATGAAGGAGCAGTAAAAAAAGGTCCAGCCTTATGATCAAATGAGCCCGCAACCTATAATAATCATTAAAAAGTCAAAATAAGAAAGAAGCGATTGTAATTGAAAAATGGTAAAAGTTTTACCTGAGAAGTGCTAGCCCCGAGATGTGGAACGAATTCTCCTGCATCTATATGATGTTTCTCTTCATCTCTACCCTCACTTTCTTCAGGAATTCCAGTACACTAACGAGAGATACATCAAAGTTCAAGAGCCTCATTTGAATAAAACGGACATAAGATGCAACCGGCGGATAGAGAAATTTTCAACACCATAACCATGCCGGGCCAACCACCATGCATCCTCTGGCATTGATATAATATTTAAAGTATATTCCGGGCAACGCATTGGGACCCTCTGCTGCTCTGGCAAGGAAACCACTCATAAACTCTCTCTCCGAGAAACCAGCCACTAGACACACGGCTAGCGATGACTCAGCGAGTATGTTGGAAAGACAGTGCAGCATTCATGGAGGAAGTCTAGTTTGTCTACTCTCCTAGGTTCCACGAGGCCAAATTCACCTGCAAAATGACATAAGGTAAGTAAACTTTCATATAAATTTTAAAGCATACTAATGCTATTTTACCTGGTCCCAGGTTAAGCGGCTCAACACGAAGCGTTAGGTATGCATATGGTGAGAGCCGGGAACTTCTACGCGATCTGACAACCAAAAATTTAATCTCGGATACCCGACTCTCTCTCGAGAAATACCAGGCTTCCTCACAAGGTTGTGCTCATATGCCCATGCCTACAACAATAATAAAAATAAAATTCATGCAAGAATAAGAATGGAATTGACATTGGTGGAAGAAGAGTACCTCGACAACTGCCATAAAGCCAACATAAGACTTCTTATTTCGGCAAATTTTGTCAAGACCATGGTAATGACAGGTGAGACCAGCTTCACCCCAGCCATAAAGTGATACCATACTAAAATAAGAAAGGGCCCTCAACACTTACAAATGGATGGTGGATTCAGTGCTGCCTAAAATGGTCGACCTGAGCAAATATAATAAAAATCCTCGAGCATACTGTTGGGCTGTGTCTCTGTGAACCCGTCCTTCGTAGTTCATCCAATAACTATGAATTGGCTCGATTTTTTATCTTAAAAGGCCCTTTATATGATGGTTCCATACCAATTAATTGTTGAATTTCTTCAAATGTCAAAATATCATTGGTAAGAGGAACCAGAACACCATCATACCGAATGTCGGTTATAGCAGCAAAGTCGACCGGACCAATTGTCATCTCTCCAATGGGCAAGTGAAAAGTATGAGTTGCGACCAACCATCGTTCTGCAAGCGCTTGGACTATGCTCTGGTCTATCAGATACTCCTCATATGGTAATTGTAAGATGAAGCTCTCAAAGCCGCAATCTTGGATAATCTGCCTTACCCGAAAAGGAGCTACATCATAGCATTGTCGGGCTTTGTAGATACTCCCTCCGCCCCGAATAACGCAACGATCACACTAACATAGAGCCAGGTAAGTTAACACCAGGTAAGTATACCATTAGTTTATCTACTTAAATTCTTAAATTAATATATTTTTACTAAATTTTCTAAAAAAGAAAAAATATAAAGAAAAGAAAATAAATAAAAATAAAAAATGAAAAATAAATAAAAAAGAAAAAGAAAATAGAGAAAAAATAAAAGCAGAAAAAATATAAAGAAAAAATAAAAAAAGAAAAAACAAATAAAAGAAAAAGAGAAAAAAATGAAAATAAAGAAAAGGAAAAGAAAATAAATAATTACCTTGTTCTTTTGATTTGAACTACGATAAAGCGGCATCCCGGCTAGTAGATCTATATTTCCATCTTCATGATGCCGAATAAACTCCAATAACTTAGCATTAGAATAAGTTCCTAATCTTGAAGAATGCATTTTTTTAAAATTGTATGCTAAATTTGAAAGAATTATAGCTATGAACGAATGAAATTAATAATTTTGCTGTGAATGAAATGAAGAAATCGTTCGTTTATATAGAGAAACGGTAAAGGAAAAAACAAAATTCAAAAAGTAAATTTTACTATTGATGAATATTAGGTTACTATTTACAATAGTAAATTACTATTTATAAATAGTAGGTTACTATTTGCAATAGTAGGATACTATTTATAAATAGTAGGTTACTATTTATGAATAGTAAATAATGCATAAACAGTGACTGCACAGTAAATAAACAGTAAATTTAGTCATTCAATTTAATCATTCAAATACTTGCGTGTATATAAATATTTTTTGCACTATTGAAATATTTTTACACGCAGGGGGCAAGGAGAAGATATGTGCATAAAAATTAGCTAAATGTTTTACAAACAAAATTTATATGCTACTCACTATAAATATTTTTTGCAGATAATTAAATCTATATCAGCTCGGGTCCAGAACCCAAATTACCTTTAGGTCCAGAACCTAAAATCTCTTTTAAGTCCAGAACTTAGCTTGGGTCTAGAACCCAAATTATCCTTAGGTCCAGAACCTAAAATTCCTCCTAAGTCCAGAACTTAGCTCGGGTCTAGAACTCAAATTATCCTTAGGTCCAGAACCTAAAATCTCTTTTAAGTCCAGAACTTAGCTCGGGTCCAGAACCCAAATTATACTTAGGTCCAGAACCTAAAATTCCTCTTAAGTATAGAACTTAGCTCGAGTCCAGAACTCAAATTATCCTTAGGTCCAGAATCTAAAATTCCTCCTAAAGTCTAGAACTTAGCTCGGGTCCAGAACCCAAATTATCCTTAGGTCCAGAACCTAAAATCTCTTTTAAGTCCAGAACTTAGCTCGGGTGCAGAACCCAAATTATCCTTAGGTCTAGAACCTAAAATCTCTTTTAGGTCCAGAACTTAGCTCGGGTCTAGAACCCAAATTATTCTTAGGTCCAGAACCTAAAATCTCTCTTATGTCCAGAACTTAGCTCGAGTCTAGAACCCAAATTATCCATAGGTCCAGAACCTAAAATCTCTTTTAAGTCCAAAACTTAGTTCGGGTCCAGAACCCAAAATTACCCTTAGGTCCATAACCTAAAATTATCCTTAGGTCCAGAACCTAAAATTCCTCTTAAGTCTAGAACTTAGCTCGGGTCTAGAACCCAAATTATCCTTAGGTCCAGAACCTAAAATCTCTTTTAAGTCTTGAACTTAGCTCGGGTCCAGAACCCAAATTATCCTGAGGTCTAGAACCTAAAATCTCTCCTAAGTCTAGAAGTTAGCTCAGGTCTAGAACCCAAATTATCATTAGGTCCAGAACCTAAAATCTCTCCTAAGTCCAGAACTTAGCTCGGATCCAGAACCCAAATTATCCTTAGGTCCAGAACCTAAAATCTCTTTTAAGTCCATAACTTAGTTTGGGTCCAGAACCCAAAATTACCCTTGGGTCCAGAACCTAAAATTATCCTTGAGTCCAGAACTCGAACCGGGTCTAGAACCCAAGACCTCAACCATCTAAAAAAAATTAAGTCTTATTGTTTTCACTGTCTTTTACTAAAGTCTCAGATCGTTCAAGCAGGGAGAAAACTGTAGACCCTTAATTTTTGACCTAGTCTAGTCCAATAAATTTTATATAGTCTAAAATAATTTTTGTGTTATTTTAACTAAATAATATTTATTTAGTATTTATTTTTTATAAGTTTTAATAAAATAAAAATAATAAATAATAATAATAAATAAATAAAAATAAAAATAAAAATCGGCGACGAAAAAATAGACGACGAAAAATTCATTGCCGAACCTGCGGCGAAATGGCCTGGCAGCCCGCCAGTGAGCCAATTCTCTCTAGCAAGCTCGCAGCCCGTCGCAGTCGCCAGTGAAATTTTTCCAACGTAATTTTTTTGAAACCAAATTCTATTTGGTTTCGATTTTCTTTTCCTAATTAATTATAATTTCCTTAAACAATTGGAATTAAACTTCCAAAATTTCCTATAAATAACACTAAAAAACACGGAAAAAGGGGGATCGGACTTGGAGAAACTTTTGAAGAAAAAAAGAAAACTTTGAACTCAGATCAGATAGTGGAACTTCAGATTTGAAAGGAGCAATAAGCAAGCAATTCAGAATTTATCAAAGGCAACAATTTTGCCTTTGTCCTTATTCATCCAAGAATCAATTTTTGGTGGAACCAACGAACGATGGTTTAAATCTCTAATCTCTTTTTATTTTATTTTCTTACAGTAGCTTCAATAACTAAAAATTAATAAATTATTTCTTTTGATTCCAAAAACCTTAGAACCCTAATTTATTTCTTCTAAACCTTAGAACTTTAAATCGTTTCTTCTAAACCTTAAAAACCCTAAAAATACTTTTTTGTTTCTTCTAAAACTTATGAACCCTAACCTATTTCTTCAAAACCTTAAAACCCTAAATTGTTTCTTCTATTTCCAAAAACCCTAAAAAAATACTCTTTTATTTCCTAAAACCTTAAATCATTTTTCTTATTTCCAAAAGCTCTTAAAAACCCTAAACTGTTTTCTTCTAATTCTTTTCCAAAATTTCCAAATGTTTTGTTAAATATCCAAACTCTAAACTTACCTTATAGTTTCTAAAAATCACTAAAACTTTATAAAACTCTAAACTATTTTCTTCTACTCCAAAAACCAAATATATTTTCTGAAACAATAAAAACCCTAATTCCCTCAAAACTAATACGTAAACCCTAGTTTTCCTAAACCCTAATCCTTAAAACCTTAAAATCTTATAAACTTAAACATTCAAACTCAATATAGTAATCCCAAAACAATAATCCAGTAACCAAGACTTATAAACCTAATGTTTTAATTATTCTAAAACCCTAATTTCATAATGTTATCCCTAAACCCTAATTTGATTCATGAAACCCTAATCCATTTTAATTCTCTTAAAACTTACAGTAGCCTAAACAAATGATAATAATAATACTAAAATCACCAAAACCCTAAATGTTAATTAAAGAACTTTAAGTAGAAATAGTAAACCCTAATTTGTATCTTTACTTGCTTTATTTTTAGAGTTAATTATGTAGTTCATTATATGCTTTGATTTATTTGCAATGCTTGATTTAATTTATCATGGATGAATGTTTATTATATATTTTGACTGATGTTTAATATCTTTGATGAATGATTTAATTATGATGAATGGTTATTTAATTACTTTTATCGATTTATTTTGATTTCCAAATGTTGTAAGAGGTATGTTTCCACTTTGTGGGTACCTCATTAATTAAGTTCTATGTAATTTAAATTGCTTTTATATTTTAGGCCAATGTAAAGGACATGTTTCTACCTCATGGTGGGTGTCCTATTTAGCTTAGACATGGATGATGTAAGGGCATGTTTCCATCTTCGGATGGGTGTCCATTTATTTGTTTTGCTTGGACATTGTTTTGATTTTTAATATATCGATGCTTTATTTCAATTGTTGTGTTTAATATGGATAATATTGTTATATTTAAGAATTTTATAATATTAAGACCTGTAAAGGAGGCCGGTTCCAATGAACCAGGCGTTGTGGGGGTGTTGGGCCATTTCTCACCTTCCCCACACGTACCCAACTTTCTGAACCCATTAGGGGGTTGAGGATTCTTTAGGAATCGAGTCATCCACCCTTTTCTTTTTCCCAGCCCATCCGGGTGGTGACTCCATTTCTCCAGGCTTAGGCTCGTGTTCTCTAAGGCCCTGAGCCTAAACAGTGCTGAAGTCGTAATAGCCATTCCACCGGGAGTGGGGGCAAAAATCCCCGCTCACAAAGTGTATATATGATTAGGTGGAATGAAAGGAAAAGGGAAGTGTGTATATGTTGTATATATGAAGATATATACAACATATACAAGTCAACATTTATTTATGGTCAAATGGGATAATTAATTATTTTTAAAAAGAAATTAAATATAAGTGGAAGATGATATTTATATTATTATAATATTTAATTGCTTGGTTGAGATTAAAGAGAGTTTTTGTGTGGTTAAGAGAGGAGATTGGCTTTGACTTGAGGGAAGCTCATCTTCATCTTCTTCTTTCTTCTCCAAGAGCAGGCCATCACCATTGCTAAGGGAAAGAGAGGTTTTGTTGATTCCTAATTCAAGAAATTGAAGGATTTCAAGAGATCAAGTTGGAGTTTTAAGGATTTTCTTCACTTTTGGTAAGTTTCCAACTTGTTTCTTTGATTTCTTTTAAGATTGTGTATTTGAGTTTGGTGAAGTTGTGTGTATGGTTGATTTCAATTTGTTTGAGGTTGTTTGGTCTAATTAACTTTGGTTTTGGGGTTGGATTGAATAAAATGTTAAGTTTGGTGAAGTAAACAAGAGTTGTGGATTGTGTATATGTTGAGTTGTAAAATAAGGTTGTGTTTGTGTGTTTGATGCATGTAATTGAGTTGTATTGATGTTATGCAAGTTTATTATGGTATATTAATGGTTTTGGTTAAGTTTGTTTGGAGTGAAAAAGGGTAAAAGAAAGAGGTTTGTTGAATGTGGCATTTTTGGTGTTGATTTTAGGTTTTTAGCCTGACACGCCCAGTAGCACAGCCATGTCTTTGGGCGTGTCATTGGTTCTATTTTCTGGGTTGGTGACATGTCCAGTGACATGCCCATGTCACTGAGCATGTCATAGCTACTGTGTTGTTGGTGGATTGACACGCTCAGTGACATGCCCATGTCACTGAGCATGTCATAGCTACTGTGTTGGAGGAGAATTGACACGTGCAGTGACACGCCCATGTCACTGAGTGTGTCAAAGCTTCTGTGTTATGGGTTTAGGGCATGATCAGGGACACGCCTGTGTTGTTGAGCGTGCCATATATAGGGTTTGCCCTAGTTAGTTTTTATCCTTATTTTCTTATGTGTATCACTAAGTGAGTGTGTATAATCACCTTTGGATTAGGTTTTGAAGAGAATTGAGTTCTACCAATCCAAGTGTTGAAGGATTCTTGGAAGAGGAGGTTGTTAGATTGGTGTTTGTTGTTCTAAGAGGTAAGTACCAACCTTACATAATTGCATACATTTACATGATTTTGGGACTTAACACATTTGGTTGGAAAATGTGTTAGGTTACCTATTATATTGTTGATATAAGAGAATGGTGCTATGATTTGCATTATGTGAATTATATGTTAAGGATTCAAAATATACAAACAATGTAATTTGTTATGTATACCCTAATGATGAAATGTGAAGCCATTGTTGATGGCTATAATGATATAAATGAAATATTTGGGGCATTGTGCCTAGATGATCATGAGAAAATGAGAATGGATTTGATAATGAAATTATGAAAGAATTGTGTGCCTATTATGTTATTCAATTTTTAGAGTTTTGTTATTGGTGGCATGCCTAAAAGTAATAATCCCTTGAAGCTGGGTTGAGCTTGGTCCTTGAAGCCAGGTTGGGTTGATGCTATGCTCCCCTTGAAGCTTGGTTGGGCCTAGTCCTTGAAGCCTAGTTGGGATGTTACATATGAGGTAATCCTCAATGTGATAATGATTTGTTTATGGGCTTGATAAATGTGATTATTACCAAAACAGTAACTCTAAAATTTGAATGGCATATTAGTTTCTTTTGGGCCCATTCTTGTCTTTGCTTTAATGTGCATTATGAATAATGGAACAATTGAACAATGTAACAAAAGGTAATGTTATGAAATATGATATCTTTGTATATTGCTTCTAATTCTTGGAAGTTTGACATTGGCATTACATATGAATCATATTGTTATCAAGGTTTGTACCACTAAACCTTTGGCTTAGCGCGATTGTGATTTATCGTGCAGATGACAGGGTAGATCCGGTTGAACCGGAGAGTTCATCTAGACCGAGTCGAGTCTAGGCTTGTGATCCCTTGTGAAGTGTTGATTTTTAGACTTCATGACCAAAGACGAACTGCCAAGCATGTATAAACCTTATATTTTTGTAAATATTGATTTTGATGTATATGTATGTATTTTCAGCTGCTTATTAAACAAATGTTTTGGATAAACTTTTAAGGTAATGAAGATGTATGTAAATGTATTTTAACAAGGGATACTTTATTTATTACTTTCTATAATTTAAGTAAAATGTTTTAAATTTACTCATATTGATTGATAATCTTTTGATGATTATGTCAAAAGATTTGTTTGATGCAAAATGGACTATGACATTCTTATATCTTCTATATGTATATTACATATTGAGAGTATATGTGATGTACGTATATTGGGTATAGGGGTGTTTCATTTTCTAATAACCCACTTAGGTTGAGAACCTCAAACTTAGGCTCTGATACTAAAATAAATGTAACACCCTTATACCCTATATACGTACAATACATATTTTCAGCATAAGTAAAATATGCATATGCTGTACAAAAATGTCATAGGCTGGTTTAATAAAAAAAAATTTACATTTCTAATTTAAAATTTCAAATACTAAATATATAAATATTCTTTACTTGTTATAGGAACTCAAAATAAACATTTTATATGAAAATCTCTGGGAAAATTTGTCAGAGTTTTGTCTGTGGACATCCCAAAATTTATCAATTACACAGCCTGCATTAGAAAACACTCCCAAATAATTTCAAATCACTATTTCAAATAACTTAACTCAAACATTCTTTATAGTTTACAATACATAAAATCTAAAAACATGATATAATATGCATGTACCCTTAATTTTTGACTCAGTCTTGTTCGATATTTTTAAACAATCCAAAATAATTTTTTATAGTATTTTTAATAATATTTATTACTTATAATATTTATTTTTAATTAAAATAAACAAATAAAAAAAAGAAGAAGAAAAGATAAAAAATAAATTAAAAATAAAAATCGGCGACGGGCAAAATCTGAGGCAAAATTTTTCATCGCTGGCGACGAATTGGCCTGTGGCCCAAGCCCAACCCGCGCACCCAGTCGAGCTACGAGATCAATTGGTTAAAATTATGAAGACCCAATTGATAGAAATTCTGGAGCTCATCAATAATGCTAATGAGGTATCTCACATGGACATAAGAAAGAAGGGAAAGGCAACATTAATGGGGAACATGTTCACTAATAGAGATCGAATGAAAAATGAGGGATCAATCCTATTCTACGAGACCAGCCGAACCATGTGTTGTCTATGTGGAGCAATAAGGATCCCTAGTGGGCAAAGTCAAAGGGAAAGAGAGAAGAACCATTTTTCTGCAAAATAGAATTATCAGCCTAGCAATCAAAATACACAAAAGGAAACTGATGTTAATGCCATCAGTCAAGGAAGAATGAGGCAATTTTCAGAATTGGGGAAGCCGCTATCTTGGATTCTTAATAAGCTACAAAAGAAGAGATTATTACAACCATTGACTCCTCATCTTTTGCCTAATCCTCTTCCACCTCACTTTGATATTAAGGCATTTTGCCAATTCAATCAAAGGCTTGGACACGAAACAAACAACTATATGAAGTTGAGGCATGATATCCATAATTTAAGTGATAGTGGAAAGCAGCCTGAGCCTAATAAGCCCAACACTAAGAATAATACTCTGCCCAAATTTTGAAGGACGCCATCGCTTACAACCTTCATGAAGAGTTTTATCTTGTCATCTTGTGATGATATGGATAGAGAAGCTGCTAAAGATGATGTGCTTGGACTAACTGTGGATGATGAAGCAATGATTCTTGATGATGAAAAAAATCCTTACCCTTAATATGTCTAAATAAATGGAGTATCTTCGACTCCAACTCAATGAACCTCCCTTAGCATGAAGTGTTGCCCTTTTTATTCTGCTTTCTTAAATATTTAATTGGAACAATTATGTTTTTTCAAATTAAGATTGTTTGAATAAATTATTTTCATCAAATTTTTATTAGTCCTTATTCATTTTGGTGCTCAACCAATGAGGAATATATCTTGATGATTCATGAATTAATATATTTATGCATTATGACTTGAATGACTTTACTAGGTGAGGGAATTATTCTATAGCATTGAGTTGTGTATGCTTACTTAGAGAGGGCTCCTGCATAATTACCTTTGTCTAGGTCCTAGTCAGTCTTAGAACATGCTTTGACAAATTTTTGAGGCAAAATTGAACTCTGCTTATTTAAGAGAGAAATGGTCTAGGCATTGTTTGACGAGCCAACAACTAGTATCCACCCAATTAAATATCAATCCCTAGTTGTCCCTTTGATCCTTTATAGAATTTTAGCTTTCTTTTCATTGACTTATAAGCCTGATTACATACCCTGAGCTGTTGTGATAGTTATGACAAATCTGATGATCACTAAGGTGAAAAGGCAAGAAGATCAAAGAATGGAATGCATAGCCAAAACCATAAGGATAGTTGATGTTATCAAGACCATAAGGGTAGTTGAAGTTTACCTAATATCTCTAATCTATAAAGATAACATTAAAGTAATAAATGATTTATCCCTCTCAGAGAAGATTTATGCCACTCCACTCATCCATTACTAGAAATACAAGTTGGTACATACAAGACAACTCTTTTGGAGCTAGGACTAAAAAAAGAAAAGAAAAAAAATAAAAAAAAGGAGAAAAAAGGAGAAAAAAGAAGAAAGAAGAAATAAAAAATAAAAAGAAAATAAAACCCAAAATGGTTCAGAAAGCCAACCGAGTTCTCTTTTACCTAAAGTAGCAAAAGGCTTCCATTTGGTTTATAAGGATAGTTTGACTTGAATTGATCCAACCCAACCAAAGATTCAATCAAATTTAGAGAAAAAGGAGAAAGGTCACCAAGTTCTTGAAAGTCCTGTACTTGACAGTCCTACAGAAAAGAATGACAAAATGATAAAATGCTCAAAGAAAAGAAGAAGTAAGAAAAGAAAGAGAAAGAAAAGGAAAAAAAAGAAAGGAATGTGGGTATCAACCTTTTATAAGGGAAAAGACTATCCCAATCAAGATTCAGATTAACGTCAAAAAGAAAGAAGAATGTTCAAAGCTCTATCTTTTCATATTTTCAATTGCCTATGGCACCAATAGAAAATCATAGTGTGAAGGTTTGGCCATAGTGTCACAATGGCTCCAACTTACAAAAGGCCTTCATTTAACCCGTGTCCCTTATAGCCCCATTTCAAGCCTATTAAAGACCTGTTAATCTCTCTTGGTAGGTAGAGTCTATTAGTGGAGATAGTTTGGATAAGCGTGCATATGAGATAGACAATATTTAAGCTCAAATGAGATTTTTCACCAAGTAATGTGTATGTGCCTATCTAAAGTGCAATAGTTCTTGCTCAAATAGAAGTGATTCGTGTAACACTCCGATACTCCATATAAGTACTATACATATACCTGGTATACATACATTAAGTATATAAAGTATAAGGATGTCACTTTTCGTTACAATTTAAAACCTTTAACCGAGTTAAAACCACAATACATTAATTTAAAGAATATTTACCGAATCATTATACTTTAAATGATCTTGCAAATATATAATAATCTTATCTTTATCATAACTTCATTTATACATATAAATGCACTCTTGTCAGAAATACATCATAATTAAAAATTATACATGTATGCATTACCCTATAGTTGGTCTCGACAAACTCATACTCTTCTCGTGGCACAACGAAAGACTTCATATCTTCCACCTAGTCACCTGCGCGATTACACATCCGCGCTAAGCCCAAGAGCTTAGTAGTATGAATAAATATTAAAATATAAACTTACAAAGAATCATACCTCATATTTTTAGCATCATGTTTTATTGTTTTCTTATCCCGCTTTTCCTTTCTTAGTGCATTCTTCATATATTCCCACTAATCTCATAGATTATATACATATTTACATAGAACATTCACAAAACGATACTTACCATTGCTACCTCATATACATATTACATGTCATATTATACTTCCAGAATCATATATCTCAACATAACTTCTCAAAATCAAATCTCCTTTCAATAACTCATTTATACAATATTATCATGCCATACTTCATAACATTACATCTCATTACACCATTCAATTAAATCATTATCCACAATTCAACATTCATGAATCACATTTTCAACAAAGGCAATCATTATATCATTTAATTGAATTATTATCCGCAATCCATCATTAATACTCACAATCAATATATCAATATACACATTACACATCATACTTCATAACATTGTTTTGTTCACAATTCACCAATCATGAGTCACATTGCCAACAAAGTCAACCATAGATCTCATTACTCATTTATTTCAACATTTGTATATCATATTGACAACAAAGACAGACTCGGGCCCAAAAGACACTAATATGCCATTCAATTTTCAGAGTTAATGCTTTGGTTCAATCATCACATTTATCATTATCCCAACTAGGCTTCAAGGATGAGGTTCAACCAAGCTTCAAGGGGAACAAAGCATGCTAAGTATCAACCCAACTTGGCTTCAAGAACCAATCCAACCTAGCTTCAAGGGTTGTAACATCTCAATTAGGCTTCAAGGATTAGACCCAACCAAGCTTCAAGGGGAGTAAAACATGTTAAACTTCAACCCAACTTGGCTTCAAGGATCAATCCAACCTAACTTCAAGAGATTGTTACTAATATTAGGCATGCCACCAACAACAAACTCTGAAAATGGAATAACACATTAGCCACACAATTCATTTATTATTTCATTAGCACTTTCATTCTCAATTCTCATCATCATCTAGGCAAACATGCCTCATTTATCTCAATCAAATCATCATAGCCAAACACAATGGCTTCACATCACATTTGAATCATCATAGCCAAACACAATGGCTTCACATCACATTTGAATCATCATAGCCAAATACAATGGCTTCACATCACATTTTATCTCAATTCACATTATACACTTTATCATCCAAGCATACATAATCAATTATATTGCACTTGTATCTTAAACTCATTGTCATATAAACCATATGTCCATATATTTCATTTTGATCATTATTAGCAACCATGATAACATCATATTTCATCATTTCTCAAGACACATTTACACTATTCATTATTAAAACATTTATCATAACAAATTACATTGCACATACCTTTTTGGATAATCATTATACCTTTCACACTATACAAATAACAACATTAGTCACATTGTATTAACAATATAATAATCTACTTAACATTGTTTTAAGTTTCAAAATCATATAAAAGAATGCATCTAGGTAAATTTGTACTTACCTCAAGAGCTACTCCCATCAAGCTATACAAAATCAATTACCTCATCATATCCTTCACATTTTACCTATAGCATCATTGATATAACATTACAAAGTACATTTTTCATATAACACATTACCATTCACAAGATTCATCATGCACATAATACATAACCTTGTTCATATAGTATCATATGCATTACCAAATGTAAGTTCAAACTCAACCATGTAAGAAGAGCAAGGACAAATCACAGTAGCCAACACACTCAAGGGACACGGCCAAGCTTGTGGCCGTGTCTCTCAACACCAAATCAAGCCGAGGCAAACACGGGCAAGAGACACAGCCGTGTCTCTTAACAAAAATCAGGCAGTGGCGAACATGGGCAAGGGACACGGCCGTGTCTTCTCCAAAAATCATCCAACACGGCCAATTTTCCATGGACTTGGCCGTGTCTCTCAAAAATATTTAGTTTTGGCCGTGTCTCTTCCTTGGTTTGGCCGTGTCTCCCATGTATACAAACCCTAAATATGGCCAACTCTCTTTTGATTGAATAAAAACACATTATGCACAATACAATCTCATTCAAATAGATGTAATCAATGTTATTAACACTTATTTTACATATTCATCACAATATACACATTAACAATACATCAACAATCCATTTAATCATCTACCATTTCAAAACCCTAAAACCAAACATCACTCTTAACTTATCATCTTCAAACCAAAACCAACATCAATTCAACCTTTTTAACTTATAATCAATCTCAACACTTATAAACTCATCTCAAACACACCTATTCATAATCTCAACACATCACAACCCACCTCAAACATAACTTCAAAAATAACAAAGATAAACAATAGAGTACTTACCTTAAATGAAGAAATTTCACAAATCTCCAACTTAATCCCTTGATTCTTCCTTCAATTTGATTCTAGCATTTGAAACACCTCTTTTGCTCTCTCTTTTCTTGGATAGCCGGCACACAATGGAGAAGAAAAGAAAAATAAACACAAGTCAACTTCTCTTCTTCTTTAAATCTCCACCAAGCAATTCTAACAAAGCAATTACCTAAATGCCCTCATCCATTTAACTTAACCTTTGTCACTTATATGCCCATTAAAGTAATTTCACATATCACACATAAATATCCTCTTCCATTGACCATCCCTTTTGACTAATGTATATGTTATATATATTACAATATACACAACATATACATTCTCTTAACACACTCATTTCCTTTGCAAAAACATATATACATTTAATTCAAATCAAAACAACAATTGTATAAAAACTTCTAGGCACACTTTGGGATATTACAATTCTCTCCCCCTTAAATAATTTCATCCTCGAAATTATCCAGTACAGTAACAATTCATTATTAACAAAACATCATCTTAATCCTCCTAAGAAGAAACTTGGTTGGCCTTCGAGACATAAGACCCCTGCTTAGTCCTTGACTTCAATCCAGGTGGATAACCTATAATCTTATAACACTGTTGAAATTATGTCTAGGAAGATTACAATGTGTACAAACAGGCCGTTAAGAAGCATTGATATTCTGCCTATATTCACCAGACTGAGAATTCCTAGCATTAACAGCGTTCGCAATAGGCAAAGATTGAACAACATAACTTAGATCACCAGGAAAAAGATTCTCAGGATGCACAAATTGACATTCATGTTGAGCTACTAAGGCAAAAACCTTATTAAGCGAAGGCAATGGCTCCATAAAAAAAATCTGAGACCTAACTGTGTTATAACTTTCATTCAATCCTCTTAAAAAAAACGTAAAACATAATCAGAAGATTGATAATCCTTAATCTTGTTAACAACATTACAAGAACAAGCAGGATTACAAACACAATTCACAATCGGTCTCAAATTAATATATTCATCCCAAAGAATTTTCAATTTTGTAAGAACTTAGTTACAGACATCTCACCCTGTCAAAGACCATAAATCTTAATATTAATTATCCCCTCCTTACCATCACTTTCAGAAAAGACATTTATCACTCCATAATTGATAATTATATTTTTATTTTTCACACACTTATTTCCTTCTTTAGCATGATCCTTATTTAAATAACTAACTCAATTTATGTATGTTCATTCACATATTAGAATATTACATTATCATGTATATCTTATACTCCTTGTACAGTTATACACATTAAATCTCAATAATAATTCATAATTTTAACAAAATCCAGATCAATTGATCTATCTGCCACAATATACTAACGTCTCAATCTTTCTTGATTCAAACCAACAATCAACTTATTTTCAAGTTCTAATCTCTTTAGATCCATATTCAACTATTTGAAACTATGATCATTAATACCAAATCACTTCTAATTATCTTAGTACAATTCTCACCAAATTCTCACGATTATTTCATACATATTTTATTCATAGTTCATTCACTTCAACTTTAAGTCTATCCACTTATTCACTTTATACCATAAACATATTTAGTGTAACTTTCAACCACATTTTATAATTTTTCTCATATATCATCTTCTCACATCTCATATCATTACAATATTGGCATAATTATTTTTCTATCACATAGTTCATTGCTTAAACCATTTTCACGATTCACTTCTCTTTCCATACTTTCCACAATTATAACAAATTTCTAACATAAAAGTTAGATAGTACAACTTTACCAATCATAACTCCTGACCCTGTTTCTTAAAACATAATTATTAATCTCATCAAATCTATACTACCATCATGTTATCTCAATCCCAATCGGAAGATAACAAAATTAATCAACCAAAACATACTAAACAAATCATAGGATTATAAAAGATGAAGGGTCATGTTTGAAACTTATTAATCCATATGGTTCCTCTATTATTCTGTTTCCAACCTTTCCAATTACAAAACTAAATCATATCACAAAAATTACATATTCATTCTCCAAATTTTTTTTTTACTACACCAAGAGTTAGTACATTTTAACTCCATCTCAAAATATTTTACCCTTGATTATCAGATCATCATTAGTCTAACTCATGCCCAACAATATTATCTTTAACATCTTCTATGGATAACATTTGATCATATGCAAATTTTACACAAGTTTCATTCATTATTCCAATTCCAATCTATCTTTTATAACCATTTTCCTATACTATACTTCCTTATTTCCTTATAATCTCTTATTATACACATATGTATAGAACATTTCCACACATCAATACTTTGAGCTCAAAACATTTTATAATAATTTAATTCAGTTGTTATCATAACAATTTCACTGTCCAATATTACTCAAGTCCATTTTCCTTATCCATTTCATCACATAATCTAGTTCTGCACAAGTCAAGACTTAATCCTTCTTAAATCTGCTACCACATGCAATACCATTTTCAATACTATTAAAAATGCAATTACATAAGATAATAAACATATCACATACACATTCATAATGTCTCTCACTTTTCACATTCTTTACATAATACCATTTCATTCATATCGAAGATCTCATCTTCCTTATTCTATACATGTATACACATAATTATGCAATCTTATTAAATTTCTCGTTGACATATCATCTTACAAATTTAATATTTATTACTTTCCTTTGAACATTATCATTCTTATTCTCATTTGCTTATCCACTTCCCTTTTTATTTCACAACAAATTTTCATACTATCAATCTCATTACCAAATTTGTAGTATTCTCATATAAAATAATATTCCTTCAAATAACTCATATATTTAACATATATTAAACTATCGATATTTACATAATCTTTATCAACATTCCATTGAACTCTAAATTCTCAAATCACTATCTCACCAAAACTTTAATTTATAAATCTCATCTTTTCTTAATATCAACTTTAAAAGAATATATACTATATATGTATACATATCACAAAACAACATCAAGACATATAATTTCCACAATTATCAAACTCATTTCAACAATCTAATGGTCACATATTACCATCATTAACATAAGCTTTTGCAATATCCAAACATATCACATTTCTAGCATTGAAATTACAATTAATACAAACAATACCAATTTATTTTTTTACTTAATCAATATTATCTATTTTTCTTTTTAAGATCTTAACTTTACATATCCAAACCTTAAATTGTCACGCTTTGTCTATATTAATCAACTCATTCGATATTTCACCATACTCTCTTCATTATAATAACATGTCCATCAATATTACCCTTTCAACAATATTTCCTCTTTCTAATAATCCAACATAAGATTTATTAGTAAGGAATTCAAATTGTAGAGAAAATAATACATACTTTAATCTTCATTTTATTTTCAAGTCATTTTCAACTTTATTCTCCTTTTCATTTCTTTATACTTCAACACATTTAACAATTTACTTTACTTGAATAAATTCCCATTCTTTAATGTAGCAATTTAACTTATATAAATTTTCTCATATTATTTCTTTCTCAAATTTTCATTCATGTAGAACTTCATCCACACACTATCATCCATCTCATATAATTCAAATACATTTCAAATCACATAATGCCACATCCGAGACCAACCTAGGTATTAATGCATATACATGTATTACCAATTGCATTTCAAAACTCTTCTTTTTAATTCATTTTAAGCGTTTCAAAACTTTTTTCTTTTTAATTTCACTTAGGCCGAGAATCTCGAACCTAAGCTCTGATACCAAAATAATTGTAACACCCCGATACTCCATATAAGTACTATACATATACCTGGTATACATACAGTAAGTATATAAAGTATAAGGATGTCACTTTTCGTTACAATTTAAAACCTTTAACCGAGTTAAAACCACAATACATTAATTTAAAGAATATTTACCGAATCATTATACTTTAAATGATCTTGCAAATATATAATAATCTTATCTTTATCATAACTTCATTTATACATATAAATGCACTCTTGTCAGAAATACATCATAATTAAAAATTATACATGTATGCATTACCCTATAGTTGGTCTCGACAAACTCATACTCTTCTCGTGGCACAACGAAAGACTTCATATCTTCCACCTAGTCACCTGCGCAATTACACATCCGCGCTAAGCCCAAGAGCTTAGTAGTACGAATAAATATTAAAATATAAACTTACAAAGAATCATACCTCATATTTTTAGCATCATGTTTTATTGTTTTCTTATCCCGTTTTTCCTTTCTTAGTGCATTCTTCATATATTCCCACTAATCTCATAGATTATATACATATTTACATAGAACATTCACAAAACGATACTTACCATTGCTACCTCATATACATATTACATGTCATATTATACTTCCAGAATCATATATCTCAACATAACTTCTCAAAATCAAATCTCCTTTCAATAACTCATTTATACAATATTATCATGCCATACTTCATAACATTACATCTCATTACACCATTCAATTAAATCATTATCCACAATTCAACATTCATGAATCACATTTTCAACAAAGGCAATCATTATATCATTTAATTGAATTATTATCCGCAATCCATCATTAATACTCACAATCAATATATCAATATACACATTACACATCATACTTCATAACATTGTTTTGTTCACAATTCACCAATCATGAGTCACATTGCCAACAAAGTCAACCATAGATCTCATTACTCATTTATTTCAACATTTGTATATCATATTGACAACAAAGACAGACTCGGGCCCAAAAGACACTAATATGCCATTCAATTTTCAGAGTTAATGCTTTGGTTCAATCATCACATTTATCATTATCCCAACTAGGCTTCAAGGATGAGGTTCAACCAAGCTTCAAGGGGAACAAAGCATGCTAAGTATCAACCCAACTTGGCTTCAAGAACCAATCCAACCTAGCTTCAAGGGTTGTAACATCTCAATTAGGCTTCAAGGATTAGACCCAACCAAGCTTCAAGGGGAGTAAAACATGTTAAACTTCAACCCAACTTGGCTTCAAGGATCAATCCAACCTAACTTCAAGAGATTGTTACTAATATTAGGCATGCCACCAACAACAAACTCTGAAAATGGAATAACACATTAGCCACACAATTCATTTATTATTTCATTAGCACTTTCATTCTCAATTCTCATCATCATCTAGGCAAACATGCCTCATTTATCTCAATCAAATCATCATAGCCAAACACAATGGCTTCACATCACATTTGAATCATCATAGCCAAACACAATGGCTTCACATCACATTTGAATCATCATAGCCAAATACAATGGCTTCACATCACATTTTATCTCAATTCACATTATACACTTTATCATCCAAGCATACATAATCAATTATATTGCACTTGTATCTTAAACTCATTGTCATATAAACCATATGTCCATATATTTCATTTTGATCATTATTAGCAACCATGATAACATCACATTTCATCATTTCTCAAGACACATTTACACTATTCATTATTAAAACATTTATCATAACAAATTACATTGCACATACCTTTTTGGATAATCATTATAGCTTTCACACTATACAAATAACAACATTAGTCACATTGTATTAACAATATAATAATCTACTTAACATTGTTTTAAGTTTCAAAATCATATAAAAGAATGCATCTAGGTAAATTTGTACTTACCTCAAGAGCTACTCCCATCAAGCTATACAAAATCAATTACCTCATCATATCCTTCACATTTTACCTATAGCATCATTGATATAACATTACAAAGTACATTTTTCATATAACACATTACCATTCACAAGATTCATCATGCACATAATACATAACCTTGTTCATATAGTATCATATGCATTACCAAATGTAAGTTCAAACTCAACCATGTAAGAAGAGCAAGGACAAATCACAGTAGCCAACACACTCAAGGGACATGGCCAAGCTTGTGGCCGTGTCTCTCAACACCAAATCAAGTCGAGGCAAACACGGGCAAGAGACACAGCCGTGTCTCTAAAAAAAATCAGGTAGTGGTGAACATTGGCAAGGGACACGGCCGTGTCTTCTCCAAAAATCATCCAACACGGCCAATTTTCCATGGACTTGGCCGTGTCTCTCAAAAATATTTAGTTTTGGCCGTGTCTCTTCCTTGGTTTGGCCGTGTCTCCCATGTATACAAACCCTAAATATGGCCAAATCTCTTTTGATTGAATAAAAACACATTATGCACAATACAATCTCATTCAAATAGATGTAATCAATGTTATTAACACTTATTTTACATATTCATCACAATATACACATTAACAATACATCAACAATCCATTTAATCATCTACCATTTCAAAACCCTAAAACCAAACATCACTCTTAACTTATCATCTTCAAACCAAAACCAACATCAATTCAACCTTTTTAACTTATAATCAATCTCAACACTTATAAACTCATCTCAAACACACCTATTCATAATCTCAACACATCACAACCCACCTCAAACATAACTTCAAAAATAACAAAGATAAATAATAGAGTACTTACCTTAAATGAAGAAATTTCACAAATCTCCAACTTAATCCCTTGATTCTTCCTTCAATTTGATTCTAGCATTTGAAACACCTCTTTTGCTCTCTCTTTTCTTGGATAGCCGGCACACAAAGGAGAAGAAAAGAAAAATAAACACAAGTCAACTTCTCTTCTTCTTTAAATCTCCACCAAGCAATTCTAACAAAGCAATTACCTAAATGCCCTCATCCATTTAACTTAACCTTTGTCACTTATATGCCCATTAAAGTAATTTCACATATCACACATAAATATCCTCTTCCATTGACCATCCCTTTTGACTAATGTATATGTTATATATATTACAATATACACAACATATACATTCTCTTAACACACTCATTTCCTTTGCAAAAACATATATACATTTAATTCAAATCAAAACAACAATTGTATCAAAACTTCTAGGCACACTTTGGGATATTACAATTCGCGAGTTTAGTACAGTAACTAGGGTTGTCATATTATAGATATATTAATTTGGAAAATCGAGTCTTGAGGTATAATGACACTGTTTTGACAAAGCCAAAATATGATTTTATGATTTGAAAAAAATGTATGTTTTTGTTATACAAAGCCTTCAAGTTAAGGGGAGTATGTTGAACCATCGAACTCCGAAAGACAAATAGGGCAAAGTAAATGATTAATGGCAAGGTTGTGGATGTATGTATGCTGCTTGGGCCTCACCACTCATGTTCTCAACATCTTGATGATAAAATCCATAAATGTGAAGCATTCTTTCATTCTAAAGAAAGACCTAAATGGGCATTTGAAAGGAGTCAATGAGAACATTTCTGCTGATCACCTTGATCTATGAGTAGATGGAACCACTGTGAGTATTACTCATGCATATCATGCATACATGATCATATCACACTGTATTTTTTTTGTCAAAAGCAAACAACAATCCTCTATGAAGCAAACATTAAGAAGATATGGAATCAAGGGGCATGGAGAGTCCATTGCTTGAGGAAGCTCTAGTCATTTCGCAAAAGAAAGAAGAGATGCATGCTTATACAAAGAACCAGACAAAATACAAACATCAATCAGAACCTGCATGAGAAAAATTATTGGTATGAGCCTACACAGAGGGCAAAGTTTCTCTATTTTAATTTTTGAGTTTATTCATATACAAAATATTTTCAAACTCACTTTTAAATATTTTTCCACGTAAAGGCCAAGGAGAAGATATGAAGGCGATCTAAAAACTAGCTAAATTTTTTGTAGATTTTTTTTATTAATATCCTACTAACTACAATTATCTTTTGCAGCCACCAGGTCTAGAACCCAAATCATTTTTTAGTCCAGAACTCACCACTGGTTTCAGAACCCAAATCACTTTTGAGTCTAGAACTCACCACCGGGTCTAGAACCCAAATCACTTTTCAGTCCAGAACTCACCACAGGATCCAGAACCCAAATCACTTTTCAGTCCAGAACTTATCTCGGGTCCAGAACCCAAATTATTTTTAAGTCTAGAACTTATTCTGGGTCTAGAACCCAAATTATTTTTTAAGTCCAAAATTTATCTCGGGTCCAAAACCCAAATTAATTTTTACGTCTAGAACTTATCCCTGGTCTTGAAACCAAATTATTTTTTAAGTCCAGAACTTATGTCTAGTCCAAAACCCAAATTATTTTTTAAGTCCAAAACTTATCCCAGGTCCAGAACCCAAATTATTTTTTAAGTCCAGAACTTATCCCAGGTCCAGAACCCAAATTATTTTTTAAGTCTAGAACTTATCCCGGGTCCAGAACCCAAATCATTTTTTAATTCCAGAACTTATCTCGGGTCTAGAACCCAAATCATTTTTTAATTCCAGAACTTATCTCGGGTCCAGAACCTAAATTACTTCTAGAACTTATCTCGGGTCCAGAACCCAAATTACTTTTTAAGTCCAGAACTTATCCCGGGTCCAAAATCCCAAATTATTTCTTAAGTCCAGAACTTACCTCGGGTCCAGAACCCAAATTATTTTTTGAGTCCAGAACTCACCACTGGGTCCAAAACCCAAATCACTTTTTGTAACACCCTCATACTCTATATAAGTACTATACATATACCTTGTATACATGCAGTACGTATATAAAGTATAAGAATGTCACTTTTCATTTCAGAATAAAAACCTTCACTCTAGTTCCAAATGTGTAATACATTTTATTTAAAGAACATGTACAAACTCATTATACTTTTGATGATATTACATATATATAATGATATTGTTTTTACCAAAATTCATTTATACATATGAATACATTTTTATCAAAATACAACATAATTAAATTGTACATGTGTGCACCACCTTCTAGTTGGTCTCGAAATACTCTTACCCTTCTCTTGGCATAACGATTTGACTTCAGATCAACCACCTACTCACCTGCGCGAATTACACAACCGCACTAAGCTCGAAAGCGTAGTAGTACAAATAAATATTATAAACATACATTACAGAAAATCATACTCATATATTAAATTCATGTATCATTATTTTCTTATCATGTTTTCCCCATTTCAATTACACTTTTTATATGTTTCTACTAATCTCATAATTATATACATATATACATATATCATTAACATAAACCACAATTCCATAACTTATTAGAACATTCATAAAATAATACTCACAATGTCCACATCCATATACATATTACATGTCATATTATACTTTCAGAATCTCATCTTTCAACATAGCTTCTCAGGCCATATTTCTTTTCAATAATTTACTTATGTATTGTAATCATAACATACTTCATAACATTACATTCCATTACTTTATTCAATTGTTTCACCATTCATAAATCACATTGAAACAAAGACAAGCATGGGCCCAAAAGACAGTAATATGCCATTCAACTTTCAGAGTTAATGTTTTGGTTCAATTATCACATTTATTATTATCATTATCCCAACTAGGCTTCAAGGATTAGGTTCAACCAAGCTGCAAGGGGAACAAAGCATGCTAAGTATCAACCCAACTTGGCTTTAAGAACCAAACCCAACCTAGCTTCAAGGGTTGTAACATCTTAACTAGGCTTCAAGGACTAGACCCAACCAAGCTTCAAGGGGAGTTAAGCATGCTAAACTTCAACCCAACTTGGCTTCAAGGATCAAGCCCAACCTAGCTTCAAGAGATTGCTACCATTAGGCATGCCACCAACAACAAAACTCTGAAAATGGAATAACATATTAGACACACAATTCATTCATTATTTCATTATCAATTTCATTCTCATTTTCTCATCATCATTTAGGCATCCATGCCTCAATCATCTCATTTGCATCATTATAGCCAACAACAATGGCTTCACATCTCATCAATAGAGTATACATAACCAATTGCATTGGACATATATTTTGAATTCATCATCATCTAGGCAAACATGCCCCATTTATTTCATTTGAATCATTATAGCCAACCACAATGGCATCACATCTCATCATTTCTCAATTCACATTAAAGCAATTCATCATTAAAGTATTTATCATAACCAATTGCATTGCACATACCTTTTGAATGATCATCATATCTTTCACATTATACAAATCATAACATTAATCAAATAGTAATAACAATATAGTAGATTACTTAACACATTTATAACCAAATGTCTCAAAATCATGTAAAAGAATGCATCCATGTAAGTTTGTACTTACCTCAAGAGCAACTCACATCAATCTATACACTTCCTTTTCCAAGAATTCTTCACTATATGGATTAGGGCAACTCAACCTCTTCACAACCTAATCCAAAAGGAATAATACACACTTATTTACAAATACACATGAATTCCAATACAATTATTCACCTATTAGTCTCATACTAGACCCATAGATCACAAATTATAAGCCAACACAACTAGCTAGGACCCTACGGTCGTGGCCTCACAACCCCACGGCCGTGGGTTAGCAAACGAATCTGCCCACTTTTCCCTAAACCCCTCACGGTCTTGTCCCTCACTTGCCACGATCATGGCATCCATTTTGCCTCTGTTTCGGACCAAACTCATGTATTTTATATTTTTAACTTCAATAAACACAAACATATAGAAAATCCAAGATAATAATTGATCAAACTCATAACATACATCAATTACCAATTATTTTAACACTTATATAACTTCAACATATCATAATAATAATCATTATATACATCATCCATATATCAATTATTCAATTTCCCAACTCATTTATATTAAACCCTTACTAAACAATTTCAACAATCCATCATCATCCTCACAAATAACCATTTTATCATCATCTAAATACCAATTCAACACATCTATATACTTCAATCTTTCATTATCATCATCTTCACACACTAACCATATCAAATATAAGCTCAATCAATAGAAATCAACACAAAGAAATGAACACTTACTTGAATTCTTTGCCAAATCTTCAATATCCACCTTCAATTCTCTTAAAGCCCTTAAGAATTTGATGTGTATGTAAATAAAATCACATCTCTCTCTCTCTCTCTCTCTCTCTCTCTCCACGTTCAAGAACAAGAAGAAGAAGAAAGAAAGAAAATCTTCTTTCTTTATTCAAACTTATCTTATATATATATATATATAATAAAATATCCCAAAAATCCTCCACCACAATTAATCCTTCCCTTTGACTTTCTTTTCTTCTTTTTCTCTTGTCATTATTATCATTATCATTATTATTATTATTATTAATTAATTATATACACTTACTTTTCCTACACCAATATATACATCATGTATATGTGATGTATATGTTGCTATATGTATATCTCTTATATATTGTATTTATATTTCCCATATTTTTCAAATACCATATATACATATCATCCTTCATATACATCTATCTCTTATAATATTTCCTTTTAATTAACTTATCTTCTTTTCTCTTTCCATTAAACATATACATTAAATCCAAATACAATAAAAATTCCAAAACTTTTAGTGTATACTTTGGGATATTACACTTTTGAATCCAAAACTCATCACCGGGTCCAGAATCCAAATCACTTTTGAGTTTAGAACTCACCACCGGGTTTAGAACCCAAATTACTTTTAAGTCCAGAACTTATCTCGGGTCCATAACCCAAATTATTTTTAAGTTCAGAACTTATCCCGGGTCTAGAACCTAAACTATTTTTTAAGTCTAGAACTTATCTCAGGTCCAGTACCTAAATTATTTTTTTAAGTTCAGAACTTATCTTGGGTCAAGAAACCAAATTATTTTTATGTCCAGAACTTACCTTGAGTCCAGAACACAAATTATTTTTTAAGTCTAGAACTTATTCCGGGTCCAAAACCCAAATTATTTTCAAGTCCAGAACTTATCCCGGGTCTAGAACCCAAATTACTTTTTAAGTCCAAAACTCATCTCGGGTTTAGAATCCAAATTATTTTTACAAAGTCCAGAACTTAACTCGGGTTTAGAACCCAAATTATTTTTTAAGTCCAGAACTTATCCCGAGTCCAGAACCCAAATTACTTTTTAAGTCTAAAACTCATATCTGGTCCAGAACCCAAATTATTTTTAAGTCCAGAACTTATCTCGAGTCCAAAACTCAAATTAATTTTTAAGTCCATAAGTTATCTCAAGTCCAGAACCCAAAATTTTTTTTAAGTTCAAAACTTATCTCGGGTCCAGAACCTAAATTATTTCTTAAGTCCAAAACTTATTTCGGGTCTAGAACCCAAATTATTTCTTAAATTCCTAACCTTATCTTTGGTCCATAATCCAAATTATTTTTTAAGTCCAGAACTTACCTTGGATCCAGAACCCAAATTATTTTTAAGTCTAGAACTTATCCCGGGTCCAGAACCTGAATTACTTTTTAAATCTATAACTTATCATGGGTTCAGAACTTACCTTGGGTTCTTCCAGGCTCACTCTCACAACCTAAGTGTTTCTAAGCTCACACTCAAACTTAAGATGGTATTTAATGCTCGCACCCTTCACTCAACCAATACAAATGGTAATTTTTATGCAAAGTATGTAAAGATATTAAGGTAGGCTATTACAAATTCAATATCATGTAAAAATGAACTTATGATTTTTATAGCCTATAAGCCATGAAAAAGCCGTTTGAGGTATGGTCCAACATGTTTGATTCTTACCTTCCACTAATTTCATAGCTAGAGTAATTCTATGGTCGAACTTCCTGTGGTGCGGCCAAAATTCAATGATACTAATCGGGAAACATATTGGTTTGATCAGAATATTTAAAATTCTGCTAAATGCTCTTTCAACTGCTAGTCTTGTGGCTTCCACTAATTTATTGGAGGTGCAATGGCTTATGGCTTGGGTAATATTTAAATATTTCGGTCAGACTTGCATCATGTTCAGTCAGAAAATTAGTGGTCCATTTAGATTTTAAACTTACTTCAGGTTGAGAACTTCACTAGATATTTTTGAGAAAATCTACCTTCATGGTCCGGTATTATTAGGTCCGATCGGACTTCTTGTGGTACTTTGAGAAAATGGAAGTACTTCTAACCGTGAAACCTTTTGTGTGTTTTGCCTAAATTTACATTCAATGGTCCGGTCGAAATTATGAATGGTCCAATCAGACTTTATGTGGTATGGTAAAATTCTGGGAGTACTCTCCACTGTGAAACCTTCTGTGTAAATTTTCTCAATTGGTCATTGATGGTTCGGTCAGGCTTTTTCATGGTTCGATCAAACTTTTCATGGTTTCTTAAAAAATTGACTTCCTAAAAAAATATAACTTAATGCAAATATTAGTTTAATTCAATTTGATTGCTTAAGATCAACAATAGAGTAATTAGACTAATACCTTAGTTGGACTGGATCAATTCAAGATAGATTCTTCAAGAAGGTTGCTTGGAACTCCTTTGCTGCTTTAGGTAATTACCTAAACTGCCCTTTCAACTTTTCAATTTAGGTTTGCAAGTGGGGATTTTTGCTCCCACACCCATGTGGAATGGTTCTTGCACTTCCACACTATTAGGCTCAGGGCCTTGGAGAACATAGGCCTAAAACCAGAGAAAATAGAGCCACCACCTGAACGGGTTGGGAAAAAGGAAGGGGTGGTGTAGACCCTTAATTTTTGACCCAGTCCGTTATTTTTTATAGTCCAAAATAATTTTTGTGATATTTTAATATTTATTTTAGTATTTTTATGGTGAAGTGAATAAAAATAAAAAATAAAAAATAAAAAATAATAATCATAAATAAATAAATAAATAAAAATCGGCGATGAAAAAATCGCCGATGAAAAATTCGTCGCTGAAAATGTTGGACGAAATGGCCCACAGCCCGCCCCTCGCAATTTTTTGACGCTGTTCCTCGCAGCAGCCCGTCGCAGTTTTTTAGTCATCGAAATTTTTTCGACGTAATTTTTTTCGAAACCAAATTCTATTTGGTTTCGGTTTTTTTTTCCTAATTAATGATAAATTCCTTAAACAATTAGAATTAAGCTTCCAAAATTTCCTATAAATAACACTAAAAAGACACAGAAAAATTGGGATTGGACTTTGGACTAGGACTTGGATTTTGAACTGGAACTTTGCAAATTGATCAAACTTTTTAGAAGAGAGGAAGCAAGCAAGCAATCAAGCTATCATAGGCAGCAATCTTGCCTTTGTCCTTGTTCATCCAAGAAGCAATTTTTGGTGGAACCAACGAACAAAGGTTTGAATCTTTAATTTCTTTTTATTTCTTACAGTAGCTTCATTCTTTATTTGATTCATAAAATTATACCTTCTTTGAAGATGTAATAATTTGATCTTCGTTTCCAAAAACCTTAAATGATTTCCTTTGTTTCTAGATACCCTCAAAACCTTAATTCGTTTCTTTGTTTTTCCAAAAATCTTAAATTGTTCCCTCTGTTTCTTTTAAAACTCAAGAACCCTAATTTTGTTTCTTCTAAAATTTAAAACCCTAAATTGATCCTTTTATTTCCAAAAATCCTAAAAAAATACTTTCTGTTTCCAAAAACCTTAAATTGTCTTGCTTATTTCCAAAAGCTTTATAAACTCTAAACTATTTTCTTCAATTCCAAAACCAAGATAGTAACCCCAAACTAGCTAATCTAAACCCTAAGTTTTCTTAAACCCTAATTCCCTTAAAACCTTAAACCCTAGTTTTCCTAAGCCCTAAACCTTAAAACCTTATAAACCTAAACATTCAAACCCAATATAGTAAATCCAAAATAATAATCCAGTAACCGTGAGTCCTAAACTCAAATGTTTTAAAGTATCCAAACCCTAATTTCATGATTTTACCCCTCAAACCCTAATTTGGTTAATAAAAAAACCTTATCAATCTCTTAAATTATAAAACATTTATCCATTTCAATTCCCTTAAAACTTACAGCAGCCTAAACCAATAAATTCCAAAACCCTAAAAATTAATTAAAGAACTTTAAATGTGAAACAGTAAACTTCAATTTGTATCTTTACTTATCTTATTTGATTATGTAGTTTATTATATGCTTCGATTTATTTAAGTTCAATGCTTGATTTATTTAATTTATTATGAATGGATGTTTATTATATATTTTGATTGATGCTTAATATCTTTGATGAATGATTTATTTGTGATGAATGGTTATTTACTTTTATCGATTTGTTTTGATTTCCAAATGTTGTAAGAGGTATGTTTCCACTTTGTGGGTACCTCATTAGTTAAATATCATGTAATTTAAATTGCTTTTATATTTTGGACCTATGTAAAGGGCATGTTTCTACCTTTTGGTGGGTGTCCTATTTAGTTTAGACATGGATGATGTAAGGACATGTTTCCATCTTCGGATGGGTGTCTATTTATTTACTTTGTTTGGACATTGCTTTGATTTTAATATATCGATGCTTTATTTCAATTGTTGTGTGTAATATAGATAATATTATTATGTTTAAGAATTTTATAATATTAAGACCTGTAAAGGAGGCCGGTTCCAATGAACCGGGCGTTGTGGGAGTGCTGGGTCATTTCTCACCTTCCCCACATGTACCCAACTTTTCAAACCCATTAGGGGGTTGGGGATTCCTTAAGAATCGAGTCATCCACCCCTTTCTTTTTTTTAGCCCGTCCGGGTGGTGACTCCATTTTCTCAGGACCTAGGTCTGTGTTCTCTAAGGCCCCGAGCCTAAGCAGTGCCGAAGTCGCAAGAACCATTCGACCGGGAGTGGGGGCAAAAATTTGCAATCACAGTGGTGACGCTACTGGGATAAGAGAAGTTGATTCCATTGGTCTTTATATTATTCTATTCTTTATTATAATGATATTATCCATTGCATCATATTAGATTGCATCGTGTGCGTGAGTTAGGACGCCCGTATTACCCGTGTTGTATTATGTAAGGGATACCATACTTTCACTTAAGGTATGGAGATCGAGCATGGCATAACCACCCATAGCCTCGTACCATTTGGGATATACTTGCTATGGTAACCTAAGCCTTTTAACCCAAAGACTAAATCTCATATAATTGGCCTAGTTACTTTCCTTAGGTTTTACCCAAAATGCATGTTGTTTGACTATGGTTAATTTATCTTGGCTTAAATCATGACTTATTTGGTTTGTTCTTTTTCTAATATGACCTAAGTACTGATACAAACCAGATATGGCAGCTTTGTGCCATTGAAGAAAAGCAATCTTACATCATCCAAATAGATTTAAAAGGAGTTCAAAAGCTCTTTTATGAGGCTGAAATACACTTGGGGCGTGCTACACTTCATATGGAGCAGATTTGGTGCAATTCAAGCAATATGGGCTTTGTGGAGCTTGATACAGCTTATAGGCCAAAGCTACACAAAGGGAAGCCTAAAGTGAAGATCAAAGTATGGAAATCACGTCCAAACACATGGGCATGCTTTCTTGGGCTTGTTCAGCAAGTTTTTTGGCATGTTTAGCAAGTTTTTAAGGCTGAACATGGCTGCACATGTTGGGCTTGTTTTTCCAATACATTAGGCCTTTTTTTTGGACTTAATTAAGGCATGTTTAATATGGGCCCAAGGAAGTTACGAATTTCAGCAAGTGGAAGGCATCTTTTTGTCACATGGGATGTGGTCCCCTCATTCCTTAGTTAGTTAGGATATTATTTTATTTTCCATATCTTTTAGGATTTGATATTATTTAGTCTTTCCAAATCTATTTTGGATTTGTTTTATTAGATTTGGATAGGATTTAGATTACTTATCTGATTTAGATTCAGATTTACTTTATGTTTTCCTTAGTGGATTAGGATTACTTTATATTTTCCTTAGTGGATTAGGATTACTTTATATTTTTCCTTAAGCAATTAGGAATGTTTTCCATTTTCCTTATGCAATTAGGAATGTTTTCCTTATGCAATTAGGAATGTTTTCCTTATGCAATTAGGAATTTTGTAACCCTTATTTAAGGGCACTATTAGGCAGAATTTGAGATACAACAATTAATAAAAATTTTTGAATTCTTCTACAAGTTATTCTTGTGAATTTTCGTGTGAGAGAGATTAGAGTGGATTCTTTAATTCTTTCTTTGCATCAAGAATTAGGTTTACTTATCAACAAGAGTTGTGGCGTTTTCCTTCTTCTTACCAACTAAATCCTTCAATCATAGTGAGTTCGCGTCTCTTTATAGGCGTTGGGTTCCTTAGGAGGTGATTATCAAGTTTCAAGGAGTTCTCTACCATTGTTATACGTTGGGTTTGCTGCCATCGTTGCTAAGGGTCCGCGTCATTGGAAGATATGTGTAAGCATACTTCTAAACTATGTGAAGCAATAAGTGTGGTTTCAAAAATTCCTACCATTAAGGTGAAAGAGGAGAGTGCAACCATGGAGGATTCCAATGTTGAACTAAAAAAAGAGGATGAATTGGAAGAGTTGCATGAAGAGGATGTTTGTGAAGTAGAGGATGTAGTGCCATTACTTGATGAAGTAAGGAGTGAAGTTACTGAGATTCCCATAATTGAATTTAAAGAAGAGTTTGTGAAAAATGGAGATCTTCTTGGAGATGAGGATGAGAATTCACCTATTTATGATGATTATGGTTGTGATGATGATGATTGCGATGAAATTGTTCAAAATATGGTTGAAGAGGTAGACAAAGAATATGGAGCTGATTTAGAAGTTCAAGAAGAGGATGGTTCAGTTCCATGTGAGCTGTCTTTAACTAACGGAGCTTTTCCTAGTTTTTTTTACAATGTGCAGGTTGATGTTCTAGAAGAAACATTCAAACTATTTTCATCAACTCAAGAGGAGGTTTTTGAAGATCAATTGGTGCCTAAAGTTTCCATTCCAGATCTGAACATGAGCAAGATTCGAGGACGAATCTTTTCAAAAGAAAGGGAGAATGATACAAACCAGATATGGCAGCTTTGTGCCATTGAAGAAAAGCAATCTTACATCATCCAAATAGATTTAAAAGGAGTTCAAAAGCTCTTTTATGAGGCTGAAATACACTTGGGGCGTGCTACACTTCATATGGAGCAGATTTGGTGCAATTCAAGCAATATGGGCTTTGTGGAGCTTAATACAGCTTATAGGCCAAAGCTACACAAAGGGAAGCCTAAAGTGAAGATCAAAGTATGGAAATCACGTCCAAACACATGGGCATGCTTTCTTGGGCTTGTTCAGCAAGTTTTTTGGCATGTTTAGCAAGTTTTTAAGGCTGAACATGGCTGCACATGTTGGGCTTGTTTTTCCAATACATTAGGCCTTTTTTTTGGACTTAATTAAGGCATGTTTAATATGGGCCCAAGGAAGTTACGAATTTCAGCAAGTGGAAGGCATCTTTTTGTCACATGTGATGTGGTCCCCTCATTCCTTAGTTAGTTAGGATAGTATTTTATTTTCCATATCTTTTAGGATTTGATATTATTTAGTCTTTCCAAATCTATTTTGGATTTGTTTTATTAGATTCTGATAGGATTTAGATTACTTATCTGATTTAGATTCAGATTTACTTTATGTTTTCCTTAGTGGATTAGGATTACTTTATATTTTCCTTAGTGGATTAGGATTACTTTATATTTTTCCTTATGCAATTAGGAATGTTTTCCTTATGCAATTAGGAATGTTTTCCTTATGCAATTACGAATTTTGTAACCCTTATTTAAGGGCACTATTAGGCAGAATTTGAGATACAACAATTAATAAAAATTTTTGAATTCTTCTACAAGTTATTCTTGTGAATTTTCGTGTGAGAGAGATTAGAGTGGATTCTTTAATTCTTTCTTTGCATCAAGAATTAGGTTTACTTATCAACAAGAGTTGTGGCGTTTTCCTTCTTCTTACCAACTAAATCCTTCAATCATAGTGAGTTCGCATCTCTTTATAGGCGTTGGGTTCCTTAGGAGGTGATTATCAAGTTTCAAGGAGTTCTCTACCATTGTTATACGTTGGGTTTGCTGCCATCGTTGCTAAGGGTCCGCGTCATTGGAAGATATGTGTAAGCATACTTCTAAACTATGTGAAACAATAAGTGTGGTTTCAAAAATTCCTACCATTAAGGTGAAAGAGGAGAGTGCAACCATGGAGGATTCCAATGTTGAACTAAAAAAAGAGGATGAATTGGAAGAGTTGCATGAAGAGGATGTTTGTGAAGTAGAGGATGTAGTGCCATTACTTGATGAAGTAAGGAGTGAAGTTACTGAGATTCCCATAATTGAATTTAAAGAAGAGTTTGTGAAAAATGGAGATCTTCTTGGAGATGTGGATGAGAATTCACCTATTTATGATGATTATGGTTGTGATGATGATGATTGCGATGAAATTGTTCAAAATATGGTTGAAGAGGTAGACAAAGAATATGGAGCTGATTTAGAAGTTCAAGAAGAGGATGGTTCAGTTCCATGTGAGCTGTCTTTAACTAACGGAGCTTTTCCTAGTTTTTTTGACAATGTGCAGGTTGATGTTCTAGAAGAAACATTCAAACTATTTTCATCAACTCAAGAGGAGGTTTTTGAAGATCAATTGGTGCCTAAAGTTTCCATTCCAGATCTGAACATGAGCAAGATTCGAGGACGAATCTTTTCAAAAGAAAGGGAGAATGATACAAACCAGATATGGCAGCTTTGTGCCATTGAAGAAAAGCAATCTTACATCATCCAAATAGATTTAAAAGGAGTTCAAAAGCTCTTTTATGAGGCTGAAATACACTTGGGGCGTGCTACACTTCATATGGAGCAGATTTGGTGCAATTCAAGCAATATGGGCTTTGTGGAGCTTGATACAGCTTATAGGCCAAAGCTACACAAAGGGAAGCCTAAAGTGAAGATCAAAGTATGGAAATCACGTCCAAACACATGGGCATGCTTTCTTGGGCTTGTTCAGCAAGTTTTTTGGCATGTTTAGCAAGTTTTTAAGGTTGAACATGGTTGCACATGTTGGGCTTGTTTTTCCAATACATTAGGCCTTTTTTTTGGACTTAATTAAGGCATGTTTAATATGGGCCCAAGGAAGTTACGAATTTCAGCAAGTGGAAGGCATCTTTTTGTCACATGGGATGTGGTCCCCTCATTCCTTAGTTAGTTAGGATATTATTTTATTTTCCATATCTTTTAGGATTTGATATTATTTAGTCTTTCCAAATCTATTTTGGATTTGTTTTATTAGATTTGGATAGGATTTAGATTACTTATCTGATTTAGATTCAGATTTACTTTATATTTTCCTTAGTGGATTAGGATTACTTTATATTTTCCTTAGTGGATTAGGATTACTTTATATTTTTCCTTATGCAATTAGGAATGTTTTCCTTATGCAATTAGGAATGTTTTAGTCTTAATTTTCCATATGCAATTAGGAATTTTGTAACCCTTATTTAAGGGCACTATTAGACCAAATTTGATATACAACAATTAATAAAAATTTTTGAATTCTTCTACAAGTTATTCTTGTGAATTTTCGTGTGAGAGAGATTAGAGTGGATTCTTTAATTCTTTCTTTGCATCAAGAATTAGGTTTACTTATCAACAAGAGTTGTGGCGTTTTCCTTCTTCTTACCAACTAAATCCTTCAATCATAGTGAGTTCGCGTCTCTTTATAGGCGTTGGGTTCCTTAGGAGGTGATTATCAAGTTTCAAGAAGTTCTCTGCCATTGTTATACGTTGGGTTTGCTACCATCGTTGCTAAGGGTCCGCGTCAAGTACATTGTAAGCTCAAAATAAATTTTTCTTTAAAGTCAAAAAGACCAAAACTATTTTCAAAACTTTTCAAAATGTTCTTTGGACATAAAACTTTTCTAAAAAAAATCAAAAATTCTTTTGCTAATAATGACCCAAATACTAAGCCCAAAATCCATTTTTTCTAAAATCTTTTTACAATGGGCTTATAAAACAAAATTATTTTCATCCAATCATTTCATACAAAGAGCTTGCAAATTAGTTAGGTCAATTACGAAATACCAAAAATCAATTGTGAGCCTAGTTTATACTAAGAAATAATTAATCATGGGCTTGTTTTTTATTGCATGAACCATTAGTTACTATTTTCAAGTGAGAAATATATCTATAATAAACCTCTTAAGTTAGTTTTATTCCAATGTAGCATTAAAGCTACTATAGTTGGTTGAATGGATTAAAACCTTATTAATGGGAATTATCATAAAATGATTTCCATTTTCAAAAATATAGCTATTGGTTGAAATGTCTGAGGGAAATATTTAAAAATAAGATTTTTTTAACCATTTACCTAGGAAAAGAGACTCGCCATTCTTGTGTGGATGTTATAAGGTTGGAAGGAACGTCCTAATTATCCCTCTTTGTTGATTGTTTGTGCATACATGCTTACATTTGCATCTCATATCATTAATCCTTTTTGGCTCACAGCCCTGGATTACGACAGTTCAAAAGCTTACTACAATTCGACCTACACCGGAGATGAAGTATCTAGCAATGACTCAATCTCTTTTTCACCAAAAGTAATGGAGCAAGAATAAATTCATAGAATGGCGAATGATGCCCTCGATGCCAATGGAAGAAATAAAAGAGGCCCTAGCTAAGACCATGAAGAACCAATTGACTGCAATTTTAGAAAATCATGTCGAAGTATCTGCTAGCACTAAGAAGCCAAAGGACAAAGGGAAGACTAAAGTTGGTGAAGTAGTTTTTGATGATGAAAAGGTGATCATTGATGATGATGATTGGTCTCATTATTACCAATATCCTCAAGACAAAAAGGAAGAACCGAAGGTTGTTGAGAAGGCAACTATTGAAAAGACCAAGACGCTTGATGTTGAGAAGATGATTGCTAATTTAGAAAAGAAATTTAAGAAGAAGTTGAAAACCGAAGAAATATCCGAAGTTGACAAATTATTTGAGCTAGACGAAGAAGTTTCGTACAAATTCAAGATTCCATCCTTTGCTAGATACAATGGTACTGGAAATTCTCATCTCCATGTGAAGCAGTACATCACCGCCATGCAGTCTGCCCGAGCTACTAAAGCTCAAACTCTGAGATATTTCATACTCTCATTGGACCCTGTTGTCCAAATTTGGTTTAACACTTTAGAAGAAAGTACTCAAAAAGATTAGGACATGTTATGCAAAGCTTTCATTTAGCAATATGGGTATAATGTCCAGTTGGAAGTTACCTTAATGGAAGTTGAGTCCATTAGACAAAGGTCAAATGAGAATTTTGTGGACTATGTGAAAAGATGGAGAAATAAGGCTGCTTTGCTCAAGAAAAGGCCCGATGAATTTGATAAATTAAGGATGATCGTGAGAGGCGTCCTACCCAATCTTCGTGAAAGGATGTCTCACACCCTTATAAGGGATTTCAAAGATCTTCTCCAAGCTGGTCTACAAATTGAAGAGTGGGAAAGGGACAAAAATCACTTTTCAATAAGAAGGAATTAGAAAGGGAATTATTAGCCTAGCAATCAAAGCAAGCAAAAAGAAGTTGATGTTAATACGACTGGTCAAGGAAATAAAACACTATTCTCAGAATTGGGGAAACCTCTATCTTGGGTTTTTAGCAAGCTGCAAAAGAAAGGGTTGTTGCAACCATTAGTTCCTCGACCACTACATAATCCAAACTTCAATGTCGAGGCCTTCTATCAATTTCATTAAATGCAAGGGCAAGAAACAAATAAATGTGCTTGTCTAAGGCATGAGATCCAAGATTTGATTGATAGTGGTAAGCTACCCGAGCTGGATAAGCCCAATACCAAGAACAACCCTTTGCCTAAATTTGGAAGAGTGCCACCACTAGCAACCTTCATGGTGGGAAAAGGATTAGAAGAAGATTTTGTTTTATCATCATTTCAAGATGAAGATATTGAAGATGTTAAAGGAAAAGAAGCTTAACTCACCAAACTTTCCTTAGCTTGAATGTTGCTTTTCAATTTTACTTTCTTTAATTTGAACAAGTATGTTTTTGAAGTTTAAATTTGTTTAAATAAATTACTTTCATCAAAATTTTTGTTGGTCTTTGTTCATTTTGGTGCTCAACCAATGAGGAATCTAGCTTGATGTTTATAAATTAATGTGTCTAGGCATCATGACTTGAATGACTTTACTAGATAAGGGAATTGCTCTATAGCATTGAGTTGTGTATGCTTACTTAGAGAGGGCTCCTACATAATTACCTTTGTCTAGGTCCTAGTCAGTCTTAGAACATGCTTTGACAAACTTTCGAGGAGAAATTGAACTCTGCTTATTTAAGAGAGAAATGATTTAGGCATTGTTTGGTTAGCCAACAACTTATATTTACCATATTAAATTTCAATCCCTAGTTGTCCCTTTGAGCATTCATGAAATTCTAGCTTTCTTTTCATTGGCATATAACCCCAACAACCTACCCTGAGCTGTTGTGATACTTTTGACAAGTCTTATGATCACTAATGTGAAGAGGCAAGAAGATCAAAGAAAGTAATGATTAGTCAAGATCATGAGGGTAATTGAAGTTCTCAAGACCATGAAGATAATTGAAGTTCTCAAGACCATGGAGATAGTTGAAGTTCTCAAGACCATGAAGATAGTTGATGTTTTCAAGACCATAAGGGTAGTTGAAGTTTTCAAGACCATAAGGGTAGTTGAAGTTTTTATAATATCTTCAATATATCACGACAGCATAAGAGTAACAAATGATCTATCCCTATTAAAGAAGATTTATGTCACTCCACTCATCCATTATTGGAGGCCCAAGTTGGTACAAACATGACAACTCTTTTAGAGCTAGAAAAAAAAACTAAAATGAAAAAGAAGAAAAACAAAAAAACAAAAACAAAAAAACAAAAAAAAAGAAAAAAAGAAAAAAAAAAAGAGGAGAAAAAAGAAGAAGAAAGATAATACCCAAAATAGTTCAAAAAACCAACTGAGTTCTCTTTTACCTAAAGTAGCAAAAGGCTTCCATTTGGACAGTTTGACTTAAATTAGTCAAAACCAACCAAAGATTCAATCAAAATCAAAGAAAAAGGAAAAAGACCATTCAGTTCTTGAAAGTTCTGTACTTGACAGTCCTACAAGGAAGAAGGCCAAATGCTCAAAGAAAGGGAAGAGTAAGGAAAACAAAGAGAAAGAAAAGGGAAGAGTAAGAAAAATAAAAAAGAAAGAAAAAGGAGAAGAAGAAAAGAAACAAATTTGGGTAACAAACTTTTTGTGGGGGCGAAGGCTGTCCTAATCAGGATCCAGATTAATGACAAGAAGATAGAAAGAATTTAGAGTCTAGTAAGATTACCTCCAAGCTACCTAAAGTTCAAACAAGAAATTTATAGTGTGAAGGTTTGTCCATTGTGTCACATCAGCTCCTATCTCAAAATGGCCTTCACTTAAACTCGTGTCCCTTATAGACCCCATTTCAAGCCTATCAAAGACTTGTTGATCTCTCTTGGTAGGTAGAGTCTATTAGTGGAGATAGTTTGAATAAGCATGTGTAGACCCTTAATTTTTGACCCAGTCTGGTCTAATATATTTTATTTAGTCTAAAATAATTTTTGTGTTATCTTTGTTTTATTATTTATTTTTTTTATAATAATAAAAAATAATAATAAACAAATAAATAAAAATAAAAAATAAAAATAGGCAACAAAAAAATTGGCGACGAAAAAATTCATCGCCGAAAGCGTTGGACGAAATGGCCTTGGACCATTTCGCCTGGGCGCCCTCGCAAGTTTTCACGCAATTTCTCGCAGCGGTCTGCAGCAGTTTTTTTGCCAGCAAAATTTTTCGATGCAATTTTTTCCGAAACCAAATTCTATTTGGTTTCAATTTTCTTTTCCTAATTAATGATAAATTCCTTAAATAATTGAAATTAAGCTTCCAAAATTTCCTATAAATAACACTAAAAAGACAGAGAAAAGTGGGGGGAACTTTGGAGGAATTTTTGAAAGGAGATCGGACTTTAAAAAATTTTTGGTAGCGAAAACTATCAGACTTTTTTTAGAGGAGAATAAGCAACCAAGCAATCAATCCATCAAAGGCAGCCATCTTGCCATTGTCCTTGTTCATCGAAGAAGCAATTTTTGGTGGAACCAACAAACGAAGGTTTAAATATCTAATCTCTTTTTTCCTTACTGTAGCTTCAATCATTAAATTGTTTCTTTTGATTCTAAAAACCTTAGACCCCTAATTTACTTCTTCTAAACCTTAGAACCTTAAATTGTCTCCTCTATTTTCAAAAACCCTAAAATTACTTTTCTGTTTCTTCTCAAACCTAAGAACCCTAATCTATTTCTTCAAAATCTTAAAATCCTAATCTACTTTCCAACTCTCCAAAACCTTAAATCATTTTATTAATTCCCAAAACCCTAATCTGCTTTCCAATTTTTCAAAACCTTAAAACCCTAAATTGATACTTCTATTTCCAAAAACCCTAAAAAAATACTTTTTGTTTCCAAAAACCTTAAATCGTCTTGTTTATTTCCAAAAACTTTATAAAACTATAAATTGTTTCTCAAATTCTAAAATCAAATATATTTTCTGAAACACTAAAAACCCTAATTCAACTTCAAAACCAAAAACGGTAAACCCCAAACTAGTAAACCTAAACCCTAATTTTCCTAAACCTTAATCCTTAAAATCTTAAAACCTTATAAACCTAAATATTAAAATTCAATACAGTAAGCACAATAATCCAGCTGCTAATAATCATAAACTCAAATGTTATAAAGTATCCAAACCCTAATTTCATGATTTTACCCCTCAAACCCTAATTTGGTTAATCAAAGAACCTTATCAATCCCTTAAATTATAAAACCTTAATCCATTTTAATTCCCTTAAAACTTACAATAGCCTAAACCAATAAATTCCAAAACCCTAAACATTAAATCAAGAATCTTAAATAGAAACAGTAGCCCTAATTTGTATCTTTACTTGCTTTATTTATTTTTAGATTTGATTATGTAGTTCATTATATGCTTTGATTTATTTAATTTTAATGCATGATTTATTTAATTTATCATGGATGGATGTTTATATTTTGATTGATATCTTTGATGAATGATTTATTTATGATGAATGGTTATTTACTTCTATCAATTTATTTTGATTTCCAAATGGTGTAAGAGGTATGTTTCCACTTTGTGGGTGCCTCATTAGTTAAATATCATCTAATTTAAATAGCTTTTATATTTTGGACCAATGTAAAGGACATGTTTCTACCTTTTGGTGGGTGTCTTATTAGTTTAGATATGAATGATGTAAGGCCATGTTTCCATCTTTGGATGGGTGTCCATTTATTTGTTTTGCTTGGACATTGTTTTGATTTTTAATATATCGATGCTTTATTTCAATTGTTGCATGTAATATGGATAATATTGCTATATTTAAGAATTGTATAATATTAAGACCTGTAAAGGAGGCCTGTTTCAATGAACCAGGCATTGTGGGGGTGCTGGGCCATTTCTCACCTTCCCCATACGTGCCCAACTTTTCGAACCCATTAGGGGGTTGGGGATTCCTTAGGAATCGAGTCATCCACCCATTTCTTTTTCCTGGCCCTTCCATGTGGTGACTCTATTTTCTCCAGACTTAGGTCCGTGTTCTGTAAGGCCCCGAGCCTAAATAGTGCCAAAGTCGCAAGAACCATTCCACCGGGAGTGGAGGCAAAAATTCCCGCTCACAGTGGCGACTCCACTAGGGATAAGAGAAGTTGATTCCACGATGAGACCATGAAGAACCAATTGACTGTAATTTTAGAAAATCACGCCGAAGCATCTGCTAGCACCAAGAAGCCAAGGGACAAAGGGAAGACTAAAGTTGGTGAAGTAGTTTTTGATGATGAAAAGGTGATCATTGATGATGATGATGATTGGGCTCAATACTACCAAGATGCTCAAGACAAGAAGAAAGAACCGAAGATTGTTGAAAGATCAGCTATGGAGAAAATCAAAACTTCTGATGTTGAAAAGATGATTGCGGACTTAGAAAAGAAATTTTAGAAGAAGCTAAAAATCGAAGAAATGTCCGAAGTTGAAAAATTATTTGAGCTAGATGAAGAAGTTCAGTACAAGTTCAAAATGCTATCTTTCACAAAGTTTGATGGAAACGGAAATCCTCATCTCCATGTGAAGCAATATATCACTTCCATGCAGTCTCCGAGCTACTAAGGCTCAAACTCTAAGGTACTTCATGCTCTCATTGGATCCTATCATCCAAAATTGGTTCAATACCTTGGATGATGGAACACAAAAGAGATGGGATTTGCTATACAAGTGTTAGTGTATGTGCCCTAGGCCATTTATTTGGATCTTTATGTTATACATTCATTATTAATAAATGAGGTTTTATTATCATTATTGTTTGTTTGCATGTTACACAATTTTGATATTTGTCCCTGGTTTATTATTGTTATAGAGATAAAAAAATTCTTAACCAGTATGAACATTGATTTGATAATCATTAGATGGTTATGTGTATAGTGATACAAATCAATTTCATAGATACTTGTTAGAGAACAATGTATTGGATAGACCCATCATGAGATTACTACATGGGTTAGTGTCATAAGTAAATCTCATGATAGTTATGTATTAATTCTTTGACTTGAGATTGTTATAGTTTCCAATATAAGGACTATTATATTTTGACATGATCAAACATTATCCGTAACTGGATAGTAATAAAGGTTATGATCATATATGATAGAAATTATGTAGAGGATAATGAACAATCAAGATAGAATTTGTCCCTCTCTTTGAGAGAGATATCTTTTGGGCCCCTCGATAAGTGAGACTGTGAAATGCATGGCCGTGCTCAAATGAATTGATAGTGTGATCAATTTCATTTGTTTTTATCAGTCTACTTGGAGATCGAGTAATCATAAGTTTGGACAATATAAGTATGACGTTGACCATGACTTATGTTCAAGCTAGATATCGTGTGACAAAGGGATTAATGCATGTACTATTATTAGGCAAATTGGACATTCCTTATATTAATTGGGTAGTTGTAACGCCTTGCTAGAGGCCAATTATGACTTGTTGGTTTAATAGAGATTAAATTGACTGCCAATTAATATGGGCCTATCGGGTCACACATAAGAATGCGTTTTGGGCTGGATATAATATTAATAATATTAATATTAGATATTAATATTTATTATTATTATTATTATCGTTTATATATATATATTATTAGATAATATATTCATAATCCAAATTAGATTTGGATTCTGAATTTGACTTACCTTATCCAATTTCGAATTGGATTCTGGAGTGATTATATTCTCTCTAGAAGTTAAGTCTTCATATAGGTAACATTAGAAAATTAAAAGAGAACGAAAAAGAAACCCTAATACGTTTTAGAGAAAATGTTTTTTAGCCTTCGCCGTTGTAGAGAGCTAGCACTCTAGACAGTAGCATTCGTGTGGATACGCGATAGAGGGTGTTTTGCGATCGAGGCATCTATTCCAAACTGTGATTTCGAATCATCAACAGGTTAGTTCTTTGTACACTTTCGTCAAATTAAACGAACAACATGGATCCTGGTGGGAAATCAGAGATCAAAAATTTTTTCCGTTGCGTGTTTTGCTTGCAGTGATCTCCTTGATTTCCTAACGACAAGGCCATCATCCAGCAATATGGATATAATGTCGAGATGGAAGTTACCTTAATGGAAGTGGAGTCCCTTAGGCAAAGGTAGAATGAGAATTTTGTGGAGTATGTGAAGAGATGGAGAAACAAGGCCGCTTTGCTCAAGAAGAGACCCGATGAATCCCATCAAATAAGGATTATTGTGAGAGGGGTGTTGCCTAGTCTTCGTGAGAGGATGTTTCATACACTCATCCGTGATTTCAAAGATCTACTCCAAGCTAGTTTGCAAATTGAAGAATGGGAGAGAGAGAAGAACCATTTTTCAACAAGAAGGAATGAGAAAGGAAACTATCAGTCTGGTAGCCAAAGCATGCAAAAGGCAGTCGGTGTTAATGCTACTAACCAAGGAGCAAGGAGACAATTTTCAAAATTAGGGAAACCGATGTCTTGGGTTCTCAATAAACTTCAAAGAAAGGGATTGCTACAACCCTTAAATCCTTGCCCTTTGCCTAACCCTCTCCCACCTAATTTCAACACTAAAGCATTTTGTCAGTTTCATCAAATGCAAGGGCATGACATGGATAAATGTGAGAGGTTGAGACATGAGATCCAAAATCTAATTGATAGTGGGAATCTACCAGAGCCCAATAAGCCAAACACCAAAGACAACCCATTACCAAAGTTCAATAGGGTGCCATCATCGGCAACCTTCATGATTGGAGGAGGTTTGTGATGCGAAACCCTATGGCAATGAAGGCCTCAAACCCCAATGCACGATTGATAGAAGAAAAACCAAGAACGAAGGAAAAACCACCTTCTAAAGCACCCAATTGCTTAGCAAAGCATGAACACTTATAACGAAAGGATTTAGGAAGCTCGAATTAGAAGAACGCCACAATCGAAATTGATAAGTAAATCTAATTCTTGATGCAATCAAAAGGAAAAGAGAATCCACTCCTGTTCTATGATGGCCGAAATTTTCAATAAGAAAATTGAGAATATAATTTGTCATAAAGTGTCCTTAAAAGAAAAATAAGGCCCTATTTATACTAAAAGGCACACATAAATCCGAAACCCTAATTCTAATGGGAAAAGGAAAGCTACAAAGTCAAAATCCTAACCCATTAAGAAAAATATAAAGTATGGAAACAAATTAATATTTTGAAATAACTAAATAGGAAACCACACATCCTAACCCACTAAGGAAAATATAAAGTATAAAAAAAACAGCCAAACTAAAACCCTTTAAAATTAGAACACGCCCCATACTATTTGAGCTGTCCATGGGCCTTAAATCCCAAGGCTGTATATGAACCCCCATGGACCTTTCTTGCACGTTTGACCTCTTTAGCTAGCCTTTAGCTTCCATATTCACACTAAACATCATAATCAGCTTTGGGTGCCTTCTTCAAGCTTTATTGTGCACTTTTCCTTTGCCATTTCAGTCACTTCCTTTGAAATTTGATCTTGAATATGCAATCCTATAGCTGCTCCAAACTTCTTAGCTATGCTCCTAGTCAATGGCCCATTTGGAAGCACCAATGGATCCTTACCTCGTGGCTGGTTCGTATCATTCTTCCCCTCTTAAAAAAGATTTGTCCTCAAATCTGCATCATCATAAGGAGAAAAATTAGACACATTAAAAGTAGTACTAACACCATACTCACTAGGCAAGTCTATCTTGTATGCATTATCATTGATCTTTGCCAACACTTGAAATGGACCATCACTACATGCATCAAGCTTATTCTTCCTTTGATTTGGAAACCTCTCCTTTCGGAAGTGTACCCAAACCCAATCCCCAGGAGCAAACACTATCTTCTTGTGTCCTCTATTCGCTCGATCAGCATATGACTTGTTCTTTTTCTCCATATTAACTCGAGCTTTCTCATGCATAGCCTTCACCAATTTTGCTTTCCTATCTCCATCTAAACTAACAAGCTCATGTGAAGGTAAAGGAATAAGATCAAGTACAGTTAATGGGTTAAAACCATAAACAAGCTCAAATGGCAAATAACCTGTAGAAGAATGAATAGAACGATTATAAGCAAACTCAATAAAAGGTAAACAATCTTCCCAAGCAGTAAAATTCTTTCCCACTATAGCTCTCAATAATGTACCAAGTGTCCGATTAACTACCTCTGTTTGCCCATCTGTTTATGGATGACAAGTAGTAGAAAACAAAAGCTTAGTTCCTAATCTACCCCATAAAACTCTCTAAAAATGGGACAAAAACTTAGCATCTCTATCAGACACAATAGTCCTAGGCACCCCATGTAGTCGAACTACTTCTCTAAAGAACAAATCAGCTACAACAATTGCATCATCAGCTTTATGACAAGGAATAAAATGTGCATCTTACTAAACCTGTCAACAACTACAAAAATGTTATCCCTACCTTTTCTAGTTCTAGGCAATCCAAGCACAAAATCCATGCTAATATCAACCAAGGTGAACTAGGTACAGGTAAAGGCATATATAGACCATGAGGCATAGACTTAGATTTCACCTGTCTACAAGCAATACAAGCAGAACACAATCTCTCAACATCTTTACACATAGACGGCCAATAAAAATGCTCAAACAAGATATCATAAGTCTTAGCTACCCTAAAATGTCCCATCAATCCCCCACAATGAGATTCTAACACAAGCAAATCACGCATGGAACATTTAGGCACACATAATTTATTTCCCTTAAACAAGTATCCATCATGCCTATAAAATGAATTAAAAGCTCTATGTTCACATGCAACATACACATTGCCAAAATCAACATCACCTACATATAAGTCCTTAATGTACTCAAAACCAAGCAATTTAGAACTCAACATAGATAGTAATGTATATCTTCTAGACAATGCATCAGCCACTATATTATCCTTTCCTTGCTTGTATTTAACAACATAAGGGAATTGTTCTATAAATTCTATCCACTTGCCATGCCTCTTGTTCAACTTACCTTGTCCCTTCAAGTGTTTGAGGGACTCATGATCCGTATGTATCACGAACTCCTTTGAAAGGAGGTAGTGCTGCCACACATCCAATGCTCTCACCAAGGCATACAACTCCTTATCATAAGTGGAATAGTTCAATTGTGCACCATTGAGTGTCTCACTAAAATAGGCTATGGGCTTTTTCTCTTGCATTAATACAGCTCCAATACCTACACCAGAAGCATCACACTCAATCTCAAATGTACTCTCAAAATTAGGTAATGATAAAGTAGGAGCGGATGTCAACTTCCCTTTCAGGCAGTCGAAGGCTTTTTGTTGCTCCTCTCCCCATTGGAACCCAACTTCCTTTTTGATTATGCTAGTTAACAGTGCTGCAATAGTAGAAAAGTCCTTCACAAACCTCCTATAGAAACTAGCCAATCCATGAAAGCTCCTCACGTCCGTCACACTCTTTGGAGTAGGCCACTCCTTTATATCTTTCACTTTCTCTTCATCTACTTCAACGCCCTGTGCACTCACAACAAAACTAAGAAACACAAGCCTATCTATGCAAAATGTGCATTTCTTAAGCTTGGCATATAAGTTTTCATTTCTCAATACTTCCAAAACTAGCCTAGCATGCTCAACATGGTCATCCAAAGTCTTACTATAAATCAAAATATCATCAAAATAGACTACAACAAATTTGCCCAAATAAGCTCTCAAAACATGGTTCATTAGTCTCATAAAAGTACTAGGTGCATTAGACAACCCAAAAGGCATTACTAACCACTCATATAGACCATATTTAGTTTTAAATGTTGTTTTCCATTCATCACCAGGTTTCATACGAATTTGATGATATCCACTCATAAGATCAATTTTAGAAAAATACCTAGCACCATGTAGCTCATCCAACATGTCATCAAGTCATGGTATAGGATGCCGATACTTCACTGTGATCTTATTTATAGCCCTACAATCAACACACATTCTCCACGTGCCATCCTTCTTTGGAACCAACAACACAAGAACAGCACACGGACTCAAACTCTCTCTAATCAGCCCTTTCTCTAGTAACTTATATACTTGCTTTTGCATCTCTTTCGTTTCCACGGGATTACTCCGGTAAGCTTGATACGAACCAGCCACGAGGTAAGGATCCATTGGTGCTTCCAAATGGGCCATTGACTAGGAGCAGAGCTAAGAAGTTTGGAGCAGCTATGGGATTGCATATTCAAGATCAAATTTCAAAGGAAGTAACTGAAATGGCAATGGAAAAGTGCACAATAGAGCTTGAAGAAGGCACATCAAAGATGATTATGATGCTTAGTGTGAATATGGAAGCTAAAGGCTAGCTAAAGAGGTCCAACGTGCAAGAAAGGTCCATGGGGGTTCATATGCAACCTTGGGAAGTAATTTAAGGCCCATGGATAGCCCAAATATTGTGGGACGTGTTCTTATTTTAAAGGGTTTTAGTTTGGCCTTTTTTTATACTTTATATTTTCCTTAGTGGATTAGGATGTGTGGTTTCCTATTTAGTTATTTCAGAATATTAATTTGTTTCCATACTTTATATTTTCCTTAATGGGTTAGGATTTTGACTTTGTAGCTTTCCTTTTCCCATTAGAATTAGGCTTTTGGATTTATGTGTGCCTTTTAGTATAAATAGGGCCTTATTTTTCTTTTAAGGACACTTTATGACAAATTATATTCTCAATTTTCTTATTGAAAATTTCGGCCATCATAGAATAGGAGTGGATTCTCTTTTTCTTTTGATTGCATCAAGAATTAGATTTACTTATCAATTTCGATTGTGGCGTTCTTCTAATTTGAGCTTCCTAAATCCTTCCGTTATAAGTGTTCGTGCTTTGCTAAGCAATTGGGTGCTTTGGAAGGTGGTTTTTCCTTCGTTCTTGGTTTTTCTTCTATCAATCGTGCATTGGGGTTTGAGGCCTTCATTGCCATATGGTTCCGCATCATTTGGTATCAGAGCCAATTACAGGTAAATCTTTATCTATCTGTCTTTCTAGGGTTGTTTTAGTTGTTCCGTTAGGGTTCTAATTGGATTTTCGAATTAGGGTTATAGAATTCTTTGTTCAATTTTGAAATTGTGTTCTTACCTTTTGATTCGAAATACGTTTTTCTTATTCCGAATTGGGTATAAATTGGACTGGAGGCTTTGTGTTTCATTGGTGATCCAAGGATAGCGACCATATCCTAAAAAAAATGAGTACAAAATCACTTCAACAAAAATTCTTTGCTTTTCTAGTAATTTAAGGTATTAGAATCGTTTTGAATCAGGTTGAAAGTAATAAAAATTTTCGCCACCAATTTTGGTCAATTGAGGGGCTGTTTTATTACGATTTTCTTGCTGATTTGGAAGTTTCCTTTTTCGAAATTGAATTTTTAGGGAGTCTTGATACTAGCTTTCTTGGGTAGAATTATTAGGTCCATAAACTAACTTGCTAAGGTGAGTTGGTTTTGATACATTTTGACCAGATTCGTCATAATTTTTAACCTCTTTGTTTCTATTTCTTGTTTGAGCTACCATTTTGATTCCGTGACATTGCTAGAGTATTATTTGTTTGATTCTATACTCTGGTTGATATAATCGTGTGACACAAAATTTTCTTGTGTTGCCTCCAAATTTGTCAAGTTTCTTTCTAGGTGTCATTCTAGGATTTAGGTTCTAGTTCCCTTGAATGTGTTTGGTGATTGGTTTGTGAGCCTTTGTTCTAAAGTGCAATCGAAGAATTAGCGAAGGTGAGTTCTTTGTTTTATGAGATAATGAGTAGCAATTCTAGTAGAGATAAAGGCATAGCTGTTGAGAAAGAAGAGATGAGTATCAGGGATATTGCAGATGATCTTGAGACGTACAAGCAAGCAAATGAGGACAATATGGAAAGAATAGCAAATATGTTGGCTAGCTTTGCAGCAGTCTATGGAACACTTAATGCAAGCACAACAACCTGCTCCAATAAGGCTACCACAGAGAATTCTACAACCAGCAAGAGCTGAAGAGAGAGAAGAGCCAATTAGGAGGAGGGCACCAAGAGGTGCATATGAGAGAGGCCGTGTGGCTGATTATGGATTTGAAGAAGGAGAAGCTGGAATTTATCAAGCACCTATCAATGACAATGATTTGACTTCCATCAAAATGAAGGTTCCTGAATTTAGAGGGAACAATAATGCTAAAGAATACATTGAATGGGAGCACAAAGTAGAGCAAATTTTTGAGTTCCATAATTATTCTGAAGAAAAGAAGTCACACATTGCAGCTGTGGAGTTCAAGGGTTATGCAACATTCTGGTGGGATCAACTAAAATCCACTAGAAGAGGCAAGGGGTTGAGAGCCGTACCTGCATGGGAGGAGTTGAGAGACCTGATGAGGCAGCGTTTTATCCCTTCTCATTATTATAGGGATCTTTATAATCGCTTAGCACAACTAGTGCAAGGTGGCAAGAGTGTAGAAGAATACCACAAGGAGATGGAGATGATCATGGCTAGAGCCAATATTGAGGAAGATGAACAACGGATGATGTCTAGATTTCTTGGAGGACTTAATCAGAATATTGCAAGTGAGTTGGACATGTATGATTACAATACCATGGAGGAGATGGTTGATAAAGCTATGAAGATAGAGAGGAGGTTAAAGAGCAAGAGTTCCACCAAACTTGGCTATGGGAGACCACAAAATGTGTTTGGGAGTAATTCGGCCTATAGAGACCCCAATATAGTGGTGGGGCAAATTCAGCCAATAGGGGTGGAAAGAAAGGGGAATTCAAGAATTCATTCCAGAAAAGCAATGCTGCAACCTCCAGTGGAAAAGGGCCATCTAGTGGTCCAAACAAGCAAACAGGTACGCCTAACACTACCACTCCTAGTAGGTAGATTAAATGTTTTAAGTGTTTAGGGAATGGGCATATTGCATCCCAATGTCCAAATAAAAGAGTTGTGATTGCTACAGATGATGGTGATGTTGTGTCTAATTCTGCACCTAGTGATAATGATAATGATGATGTTGGGAACTTTGATTCTCTTACATATGATGATGTTGGTAGTGATGAGCATGTTGATTGTACTTTGTTAGCTGAGCGAGGTGAATTGTTAGTTGCTAGGCGTGCATTGAATATGCAGGTGAAAGAGGAAAGTCTAGTACAGCGTGATAATATTTTTCATACTAGATGCTTAGTGAATAATAAGGTTTGTACACTTATTATTGATAGTGGGAGCTGTACTAATGCTGCAAGTACTACTATGGTTGAAAAATTGGGGTTAGAATGTATGAAGCATCCCAATCCTTATAAGTTGCAGTGGTTTAATGATAGCGGTGAGGTGAAAGTAACTAAGCGAGTGAGGGTACCATTTTCAATAGGCTGGTACAAAGATGAAGTTGATTGTGATGTAGTTCCTATGCAAGCTGGACATATGTTGTTGGGCAGACCGTGGCAATATGATCACTAGATGAAGTAATGAACACTAGATCCAGTAAGCCTTATGCAAGGCCACCACCTAAGGAGGTAGAAACTAATAAGGGAAAGGAAGTTGAAGTAGGAAATAAAGTAGAGGAAGACGATGATGTGCTCAAGCAATTGCAAAGAACCCAAGCAAGTGTTAGCATTTGGGATCTATTGGCTACTTCTAAAAAGCACTGAGAAACTATGGCCAAGGCCTTAGCTAGCATTCCAATCTCTACCTCCACAACACCGAATGAGCTGATCAACTTCATAAAAATTGAAGGAGTAATGAAATGTGAAGATGTTCAAGAAAAGAGTGAAGTTAATATGGTAGCAGTTTCTTTTTCAGATGCGGACTTACCGGAGGAGGGGAGAGATCACATCCGCCCTCTCTTTATCAAAATAGAAGTCAAAGGGAAAAGGACTCCATGTGTAATGGTTGATGATGGGTCCACCATAAATGTTTGTCCATTTAAAATATTGCAAAAGTTAGCCATGTCAACAATGGATCTAAACCCGACCGAGGTAACCATTCGAGCTTATGACAACACTAAGGACATGCTGAAGGAACTTTCAAAGCCACTGTCAAGGTTGGTCCAATTGAATCTATTGTTGAATTTGTTGTTTTAGACATACCTGTTACCTTTGCCTTACTCTTGGGGCGACCATGGTTTCATCCTATTGGTGGAGTTCCTTCCACCCTTCATCAAAAAATCAAGTTCCCCAACGAAGATGAGATAGTGGTCATCGAAGCTGAAGATAATGAGATTGTTAATGCTCTAATGATTGAGAGGCCTCTCAATGGTTTTCAAGTAGCTGCAATTTTTGATGATGAAGTAGTGGACTCCAAAGTCTTGAATATGATGAAGAACATGAACTACCTTCCCGGGGCTGGTCATGGAAAGGGTAAGGCAGGTTTGACAAAGCTGCCAGATTTTAAATTTCAAACTACTAAGAAGGGGTTGGGATATGATGACGCCAACAATGTCCTGCCAAAGAAAAGCGAGAAGATGAGCTTCCCACCACTTGAAGAGATCTTTGTCAAAGCTCTAGACATGGGACCTGACGTGGACCCTTAGCAACGATGGCAGCAAACCCAACGTATAACAATGGTAGAGAACTCCTTGAAACTTGATAATCACCTCCTAAGGAACCCAACGCCTATAAATAGACGCGAACTCACTATGATTGAAGGATTTAGTTGGTAAGAAGAAGGAAAACGCCACAACTCTTGTTAATAAGTAAACCTAATTCTTGATGCAAAGAAAGAATTAAAGAATCCACTCTAATCTCTCTCACATGAAAATTCACAAGAAGAACTTGTAGAAGAATTCAAAAATTTTTATTCAATGTTGTATGTCAAATTCGGCCTAATAGTGCCCTTAAATAAGGGTTACAAAATTCCTAATTGCATATGGAAAATTAAGACTAAAACATTCCTAATTGAATAAGAAAAACATTCCTAATTGCATAAGGAAAAACATTCCTAATTGCATAAGGAAAATATAAAGTAATCCTAATCCACTAAGGAAAATATAAAGTATGGAAATAAAATCCTAATCCACTAAGGAAAATATAAAGTATGGAAACAAAATCCTATTTTTAAGCCTTCTATAATGATATAAAACATGGCCCATTAAACAGAATTAATAATCTTTAAGCAGTGGGTCCATCCAGCTATTCTCACAGGGCTTCAGAAATCTCACAGGTACTCTGTAAAACTGACTGCACTCCAAGCTTTTCTTCCAATCATTTCCATCATCTTACTAAGGCCTTAAATTACTTCCCAAGGCTTTATATGAATTCTCATGGACCTTTCTTGCATGTTGGACCTCTTTAGCTAGCCTTTAGCTTCCATATTCACACTAAGCATCATAATCGGCTTTGGTGTGCCTTCTTCAAGCTCTATCTCCATCTTCTTGAATGATAATTCTTGAAGCTCTTTGGAAATCTCTTCTTGAATATGCAAAGCCATACTAGCTTGATATCTCTTTGCCTTGCTCCTAGTGATTTGTAACACCCCGATACCCTATATAAGTACTATGCGTATACCTAGTATACATACAGTAAATATATAAAGTATAAGGATGTCACTTTTCGTTACCTTTTAAAATATTTATAACAGAGTTCAAACCATAATACATTAATTTAAATAACATTTACAAAATCATTATCTTTACTAAAACTTCATTTATACATATAAATACTCTCTCGTCAGAAATACATCATAATTAAAATTTATACATGTATGCATTACCCTCTAGTTGGTCTCGACAAACTATACTCTTCTTGTGGCATAACAAAAGACTTCATATCTTCCATCTATATACCTGCGCGAATAAACACCTGCGCTAAGCCCAAGAGCTTAGTAGTCCAAATATAAAATATAAACATATAGTATAGAAGTATTGATATATAATGATACATCGATTCAATATATAATTAGTTCTTATCATATCTTCTTTTCTTTTTAATTTTATCTTTAATATATCCTAGCTAATTTCATATATGATGTATATGTACACATAATATTATCACCAACCCCAATGCATCACCAATACTCAAAACCAATATATTAATACCCCTACATTATATATATACCACACCAACCATTATTGCAATACACACTTTACATATCATACCAATTATTATTGCAATACACACATTACATATCATACACTCATTATTGCAATACACAATTTACATATCATACAAATCATAAATCATATTTCCAATAAAGACAACCTTTATCATCAACCACAATTCATTTACATATTACACTTAATAACATTATATTATTCACAATTCACCAAGCATAATTCATTATTAATACTCACAATCAATATTTCAATACTTGCATTTCACATTGACAATAAAGACAGACTCGGGCCCAAAACACTAATATGTTATTCAAAGTTCAGAGTTACTGCTTTGGTTCATAGTCACAATCATCACGCCCGTAGGTAATGTATATACATGTCTCTCTATCCATGGATAGTGTAACAGACCCAGTCTCTTGGACCATCAACTCAACACATATGAGGAGATCCTCAACCCGGCAAGACTGTTACAAATCATATATCTCATATTCACAATTCTCATAGTGTAACAGACCCAGTCTCTTGGACCATCAACTCAACACATATGAGGAGATCCTCAACCCGGCAAGACTGTTACCTTTCATCATTTCTTAGGCATGCCACCCAAATCCAGAACTCTGAAACTGAATAACATATTAAACAAACAATTCATTTATTATTTCATTATCAATCTCATCATCAATTAGGCCAACATGCCTTATCTCTTTCAATTGAATTATCATAGCCAATCACAATGGCTTCATATCATATCATATCTCAATCCATATGATACATATAGCATCATTGATATCACATTTCAAAGTATATTATTCATATAATACATTGCCATACACAAGATTCACAATGCATATAACATAACATTTTCTCACTTCTCAAAACACATTAACATCATTCATTACTAGAGCATTTATCATAACAAATTGCACATACCTTAAGAATGATCCTCATTTCTTCCTACCTTTCCCATTTCATATTTCATCCTTTATATATATTCTTCATTTACATTCACAATATAATAGCTTATTTAACACTTTCATCCCAATGTGTTAATGTTCAAAGACATATAAGGATATACAATCAAATAGGGTTTATGCTTACCTTGTTAATGATCTTCACATCCTTCACATCATTCAATCATCACCTTAGTCCAATTATGTTAACAATATAATAGATCACTTAACACATTTGCAAACAAATGTGTTAAGCCTCAAATTATGTAATTAAATACAATCATATGTATTGGTACTTACCTCAAGAACTAGTCCCATCAATCTATACATTTCTTTTCCTTCCAAGAATTCTCCACATTTAGGTTAATGCAACCCAATCTCTTCAAAACCTTTGAGAGACACGGGCAGCACCACTTGAGGGACACGGTTAGGGCAATTCAACCTCTTCACAATCTAATCCAAAAGGAATATTAGCAAAATGACCATATGAATAGTACATTCTGGTTTAAGACTCCATTTTATCCTTATTTTGAAAAATTGTATAAAATAATCTACTTGACTAAAAATTCTAAAATTTTTACAGAATTTAGTTTTGTATCTTAAAATCATTCCTTTAAAATTTCAGATCAAACTGAACACAAAATCTTGGTCAAATAGTTCACCTAACCAGACTGCCCCAATTGCCCTGCATCCTGGCAGCAGTTCTGAACTTTGTGAATTCCATAAATCAAATTCAATCAACGTGGTTCCAAATTATTTTTCTCAAATACTAGACTCACTAAGTAACAACATATCCAAAATTCAATTGGATATGATTTTTCTACATTTTATTAAAAATCCCGAAATATAGCTGTCTCAGTTAAGGTACTTGCTGGAACAGGTCTAATAAAAATAATCTTTCTAAACTCATAACCATTCCAAAATCGAATCAACATATTTTTCAGTCATTCTAGACTCATAGAGGCACAACATATCAAAAATTCACTTTAAGAACATTTTTCTATAATTAATTAAAAATCATACAAGTCACAGCCTTTACTAATTGTAAAACAGAAAAAAATTCACTAAACACAACTCTTACTCTTCCATCACCAACACCAACCTAGCTTCTTATCTTTAATTCCATTTCAACACTTTTACACACACCATACACAAACACACTTAATCATACTATCCATAAACCTAACTCAATCCATACACAACTTCAAAAAGAACCAAAGCAAACAAGAGAAATCTTACCAAAATGATGAAATTCCTTGAAATTCCAACTTGGTTACTTGGAATCTCTCTCAACTTTGGAGCTTAGAACATCAAACCCTTCTTTTACTCTCTTGCTTTCCTTTGTCTTAGGTGAGCCGGCCACACAAGGAAAAAGAAGAAGAAATGATGAAGAAAACACAAAGTCAATAGGCATTAAATACTCCTCCAAAAGAAAATTACTATCTTACCCTCATACACATTTTAATTCTCTTTACAAGCTCTTGCCCATTTTGGTAATTTCACATTCAACAATTTAAATATCTTCTTCCCTTGACTAAGCACTTTGACCAACATATATGTCATATATATTGCCATATACCCAACATATACACTATCTCTCTCTATACAATTCTTTCCTTTGCAAATACACATATTCATTTCTCTCAAATACTTTTACCATTCAACCAAACCCTATACAAATATACCACTTATCAATTACACATTCAAATCAATTATAACAATATTATCATAACTTCTAGGCACACTTAGGGATATTACAATTAGACATATACATATACATCACATATACATTAAATCCAAATACAACAACTCCTCCAAAACTTTTAAGGTATATCTCGGGATATTACAATTCTCTCCCCCTTAAATAATTTCGTCCTCGAAATTAACCAGTTCAATAACACTCCCTTCTTAACAATACGCCATCTTAAATCTTCATATATTATGAATAGTATTCTTATATTCTGGTTTCATCCAATCACATAATGTGTATTCTTCCTCCTAGAATCAATCATCTTTTTCAATTCCATAACTTGTCATAATATATATATCTTATTACATTTTATCCAATATTCAAAATAACTCATTACAATCCCAAATACCTTATCTATGTACAAGAATCCAATCATCTTCGTCCCATTATTACATTCAAATACTTTACCACTTCATCTCTTTATAACTATTCTCTTAATTTACACTAAAAAAAATCATTGATTCACCACCTTGGTGAAATCTAGATCATTCGATCAATTTGTCACAATATACCACATTCAATCTGGTTTGATTCAAACCAACAATTAACTTATTTAAATTTATCATTGGATTTCACAATATATATAACTTAATTCCATTAGATCCAACTTATTTCCACCTTCTAATTCCTTTAACTCCATATTCAACTTTTTGAAACTATGATCATTAATAACAAATCACTTCCAATTATCTTTCAATATACACATAATTTATCTTCTATTATCTTAGTACAATTTCCACCAAATTCGCAAGATTATCTCGTACCATATTTATTACTCATAATTCACTCATTTAAACTTTATAACCATCCACTTATTCAACTCATACCATAAACATATTCAATATAACTTTCAATCACAAATTACACTTTTTCCCATTTATCATCTCTTCACCTTTTTATAACATTACTATAATTACAATAATTGCCTTTTTATTACATTATTCATAACTCAAAATATTATCACAATTCTCTTTCCTTTCTTTACTTTTCAAAATTATAACCAAATTGTAAACACAAAAGTTATAAGATACACATTTACCAATCATAACTTTCAACCATGATACTAGAAACATAATTGTCTGTTTTACCAAAATTGTGCTACAATCAAATCATTTCAATCCAAATTCTGTGGATAACAAAGCTAACCGACCACACACATTAAACAAATCATATGGCCATAAGAGCTTAATGGTCACATTTGTAACTTATAGATCAATACTATTCCTTAATTATTCTGTTTCCAAACTTTTCAATTACACTGCTAAGTTGGATCACAAGGATTATATATCCATTCTCCAAACTTTGGCTACATCAAGATTTAGCACATTCCAACTTCACTTCAAAACACTTTGTTCTTGATTACTTGATCATTAATAGCCTAATTCATATTCAAATATGTTATCTTTAACATCTCCTATGCACAACATTTGATCATATACAATTTTTACCCAAGTTCGTTCATTACTCTATTTCCAATTTATCTCTTCTCGAAATTTCATACATTATACTTTCTTCTTCCATTACAATCTCTTTCTATACCTGTATACATAAAACATTTCCTCATACACTTACTTTGAACCTATAACCATATTACTGTCCAATATTTCCCAAATAAATTCTCATTTCATCATCATAGCATATACATTATTGAATGCTCTCACATTTCATATACTCTTATTGATATATTCATAGCAATTTACATTATACACATATAGCATTATTCATAGGTATCAATGATATAATAGATTTCTTAACACATTTATAATCAAATGGTTTAAGGTTCAAAGTCATATAAATATATGAAATCAAATAGGGTTTTGTACTTACTATTCATAGCTTCTCAAACCATATTCATTTTATGTAATTGCTCAAGTGTTATAATCATTTCATTACATTTCTCATTTCATATGCAATTCATTACTCAATGATATTGATGCCTCAACAAACTCACCTTATGCACATCGCAACATATAATACATTCATATATTAGTCTCATTTTTAAGCCTTTAGATCACAAATTACAGGTCATATCAACATTTAAGTCCCCACGGTCGTGGCCTTCAAGAGCCACGGTCGTGGCATAGAAAACTCTTCTGTGCTACCAAAATGCATAAAGACACAGTCATGTTTGTAACCCCACGGTCGTGGCCCTCACTTACCACGGCCGTGGCATCCAATCCGGGACTGTTTTTCCAAGACAACTCAAGTATTTTACATTTATTTCTTCTCATTGCACAACATCATTCTTATCCCTTTTTGACATGGCTTAAGTTATTTATCAATTCCACACATATATATATCCTAACCATAATAATACTTCACAAATTCTTAGTCACCTTACCAAGGTGACATCTCTCTCACCTTTATTTTGAAATGCATTTAATATATCATCTTTATATCCGTTTGTTTACCATTCAACGTATATATATATTTTACCCATATATTTATACATATGTACATTACACCCAATAATATACACATTGAGCCCAATAGCTCCTATACACTTAATTATATGCTCTGATTTTTATTTTCCTTTTTCATACATTCACTACAAATTTAGTGTTTATCACTTTCTTTTAAATACTATTATTCTCATTCTTCCAATATGATAAAAAGTATTTATTCACACTACAAATATATATATTCTGACTATAATAACACTTCACATCCATCTTGGTCACATTCCTAATGTGACATCTCTTTTACTTTCATCTTAAAAAAAACATTTAATATACTTCCATATCTATATATATATATATATATATATTTTTTTTTTTTTGCAATAAAATGACTTAAAATAGCTCCTTTTCATTTGCTTATCTATTTCTCTTTTTACTTCAAAACAAATTCTCATACCATCAATCACATTACTTAAGTCATAATACTTTCATGTGCAATATTAATCATTTCACCTGGCTCAGGTATTGAATATACATTAAACCATCAATATCCAATCAATCTTTATCAAATTCTAGTAGAACTTTAACTTTTCAACTTACTACTTTACTTAAACTTCAATTTACCAAACTCATCTTTTCTTAAAATCAACTTTAAAAACATCTCGGATATATATATATATCTATATATCACAAAGCAATATCAACACATATTTCTTCCCCAATTATTAAGCTCATTTCGAAAAATCTCAAATATCATATATTATTACCATTACCATGAGCTTTCACAATAGCCAAGCATCTCACATTTCTAACCTTGAATTCACAATGTTTGCATTATAACAACAATACCAATTGATATTCTTACTTAACCAATATTATTTTTTTTTAAACAAAACCTTAACTTTATATATATATCCTAAACTTTAAATAGTCACACTTTATCTATACTCATCAACTCATTCCATATCCCACCATACTCTTTTCATTTCAATAACATATCTTTCAATATTATCAATCCAGCAATATTTCCTCCATCTAACTAACCCAACACAACCTTATTATAAAGAGATTCAAAGTGTAGAAGAGAGAGTACATATTCTAATCTTAATTTTGTTTCCATCTCATTTTCAACTTTATTTTCCGTTTCATTTCTTTATACTTCAACACATTCAACACTTTCCTTTACTAGCATAAATTTCCATTTTTAATTATCAATTAGACTTATATAAATTCATATCATTTCATTTTCTAATTTTATTTTCATGTAAAACATCATTCACACATTAACATCCATCTCATATAACATAGATATACTACAAATCATATAATGCCACCTCCGAGACCAACCTAGGTGTGAATGCATATGCATGTATTACAAATTTCATTTTCAAAACTCTTCTTTTTAATTCATTTTAAGCGTTTCAAAACTTTTTCTTTTTAATTTTACTTAGGCCGAGAATCTCGAACCTAAGCTCTGATACCAAAACAATTGTAACACCCCGATACCCTATATAAGTACTATGCGTATACCTAGTATACATACAGTAAATATATAAAGTATAAGGATGTCACTTTTCGTTACCTTTTAAAATATTTATAACAGAGTTCAAACCATAATACATTAATTTAAATAACATTTACAAAATCATTATCTTTACTAAAACTTCATTTATACATATAAATACTCTCTCGTCAGAAATACATCATAATTAAAATTTATACATGTATGCATTACCCTCTAGTTGGTCTCGACAAACTATACTCTTCTTGTGGCATAACAAAAGACTTCATATCTTCCATCTATATACCTGTGCGAATAAACACCCGCGCTAAGCCCGAGAGCTTAGTAGTCCAAATATAAAATATAAACATCTAGTATAGAAGTATTGATATATAATGATACATCGATTCAATATATAATTAGTTCTTATCATATCTTCTTTTCTTTTTAATTTTATCTTTAATATATCCTAGCTAATTTCATATATGATGTATATGTACACATAATATTATCACCAACCCCAATGCATCACCAATACTCAAAACCAATATATTAATACCCCTACATTATATATATACCACACCAACCATTATTGCAATACACACTTTACATATCATACCAATTATTATTGCAATACACACATTACATATCATACACTCATTATTGCAATACACAATTTACATATCATACAAATCATAAATCATATTTCCAATAAAGACAACCTTTATCATCAACCACAATTCATTTACATATTACACTTAATAACATTATATTATTCACAATTCACCAAGCATAATTCATTATTAATACTCACAATCAATATTTCAATACTTGCATTTCACATTGACAATAAAGACAGACTCGGGCCCAAAACACTAATATGTTATTCAAAGTTCAGAGTTACTGCTTTGGTTCATAGTCACAATCATCACGCCCGTAGGCAATGTATATACATGTCTCTCTATCCATGGATAGTGTAACAGACCCAGTCTCTTAGACCATCAACTCAACACATATGAGGAGATCCTCAACCCGGCAAGACTGTTACAAATCATAAATCTCATATTCACAATTCTCATAGTGTAACAGACCCAGTCTCTTGGACCATCAACTCAACACATATGAGGAGATCCTCAACCCGGCAAGACTGTTACCTTTCATCATTTCTTAGGCATGCCACCCAAATCCAGAACTCTGAAACTGAATAACATATTAAACAAACAATTCATTTATTATTTCATTATCAATCTCATCATCAATTAGGCCAACATGCCTTATCTCTTTCAATTGAATTATCATAGCCAATCACAATGGCTTCATATCATATCATATCTCAATCCATATGATACATATAGCATCATTGATATCACATTTCAAAGTATATTATTCATATAATACATTGTCATACACAAGATTCACAATGCATATAACATAACATTTTCTCACTTCTCAAAACACATTAACATCATTCATTACTAGAGCATTTATCATAACAAATTGCACATACCTTAAGAATGATCCTCATTTCTTCCTACCTTTCCCATTTCATATTTCATCCTTTATATATATTCTTCATTTACATTCACAATATAATAGCTTATTTAACACTTTCATCCCAATGTGTTAATGTTCAAAGACATATAAGGATATACAATCAAATAGGGTTTATGCTTACCTTGTTAATGATCTTCACATCCTTCACATCATTCAATCATCACCTTAGCCCAATTATGTTAACAATATAATAGATCACTTAACACATTTGCAAACAAATGTGTTAAGCCTCAAATTATGTAATTAAATACAATCATATGTATTGGTACTTACCTCAAGAACTAGTCCCATCAATCTATACATTTCTTTTCTTTCCAAGAATTCTCCACATTTAGGTTAATGCAACCCAATCTCTTCAAAACCTTTGAGGGACACGGGCAGCACCACTTGAGGGACACGGTTAGGGCAATTCAACCTCTTCACAATCTAATCCAAAAGGAATATTAGCAAAATGACCATATGAATAGTACATTCTGGTTTAAGACTCCATTTTATCCTTATTTTGAAAAATTGTATAAAATAATCTACTTGACTAAAAATTCTAAAATTTTTACAGAATTTAGTTTTGTATCTTAAAATCATTCCTTTAAAATTTCAGATCAAACTGAACACAAAATCTTGGTCAAATAGTTCACCGAACCAGACTGCCCCAATTGCCCTGCATCCTGGCAGCAGTTCTGAACTTTGTGAATTCCATAAATCAAATTCAATCAAAGTGGTTCCAAATTATTTTTCTCAAATACTAGACTCACTAAGTAACAACATATCCAAAATTCAATTGGATATGATGTTTCTACATTTTATTAAAAATCCCGAAATATAGCTGTCTCAGTTAAGGTACCTGCTGGAACAGGTCTAATAAAAATAATCTTTCTAAACTCATAACCATTCCAAAATCGAATCAACATATTTTTCAGTCATTCTAGACTCATAGAGGCACAACATATCAAAAATTCACTTTAAGAACATTTTTCTATAATTAATTAAAAATCATACAAGTCACAGCCTTTACTAATTGTAAAACAGAAAAAAATTCACTAAACACAACTCTTACTCTTCCATCACCAACACCAACCTAGCTTCTTATCTTTAATTCCATTTCAACACTTTTACACACACCATACACAAACACACTTAATCATACTATCCATAAACCTAACTCAATCCATACACAACTTCAAAAGAACCAAAGCAAACAAGAGAAATCTTACCAAAATGATGAAATTCCTTGAAATTCCAACTTGGTTACTTGGAATCTCTCTCAACTTTGGAGCTTAGAACATCAAACCCTTCTTTTACTCTCTTGCTTTCCTTTGTCTTAGGTGAGCCGGCCACACAAGGAAAAAGAAGAAGAAATGATGAAGAAAACACAAAGTCAATAGGCATTAAATACTCCTCCAAAAGAAAATTACTATCTTACCCTCATACACATTTTAATTCTCTTTACAAGCTCTTGCCCATTTTGGTAATTTCACATTCAACAATTTAAATATCTTCTTCCCTTGACTAAGCACTTTGACCAACATATATGTCATATATATTGCCATATACCCAACATATACACTATCTCTCTCTATACAATTCTTTCCTTTGCAAATACACATATTCATTTCTCTCAAATACTTTTACCATTCAACCAAACCCTATACAAATATACCACTTATCAATTACACATTCAAATCAATTATAACAATATTATCATAACTTCTAGGCACACTTAGGGATATTATAATTAGACATATACATATACATCACATATACATTAAATCCAAATACAACAACTCCTCCAAAACTTTTAAGGTATATCTCGGGATATTACATGATTGGTCCACTTGCTAGCTTCAAGGGATCCTTTCTTGCATCATTCTCCCCCTCTTCAAAAAGATTTGTCCTCAAATCTGCATCATCAAAAGGAGAAAGATCATTTACATTGAAAGTAGCACTAACATTATACGTACCTGGTAAGTCGATCTTGTAGGCATAGTCATTAATCTTCTCCAGCACTTGGAATGGGCCATCCCCCCTTGCTTGCAACTTGTTCTTCCTTTGGTTAGGAAACCTCTCTTTTCGAAAATGCACCCAAACCCAATCTCCTACTTGAAACTTCATCTCACGTCTCCCTCTATTTGCAGAATCAGCATATCTCTTGTTCCTTTTCTCAATATTCGCCCTTGCTTTCTTATGCATCTCTTTTGTCTCCATAGGATTGCTCCTATATGCTGGCCGGTTTGGAATTGTAGAACCGGGTATGAAGTCAATTTGATGTTCAATCCCTCTTAATGGTGGCAAACCACTAGGAAGGTCTTCAGGAAACACATCCTCAAAATCCTGCAACAAAGACATAAAACTAGAAGGTAAAGAATCAAGAGATTCTTCACTGTCAGCAAGTAACAATTCTTTAAACATAATAATGAGTACAGGCTGCCCTATATCTATCTCTCTTGCTCTTGCATAAAAAGTATGTTTTTCTTTTTATCCTTGTTTATTTTCTCTCACCAATGGGCCATTTATTTGTTTGCTTACTTTCTTTTGACTCTCAGCCTCTTTTCCCTTTCTGCACTCACTCACTTTATTATTTTCTCTCTCCCTACCCTTAGAATTACCCTTGGGTGTTGAAGAAACATCATTGACCGAATTTGAACCCCCTTGGTTCATGTTGGCCGAAACTTCTTTCTCCCTCTCTAGCATCCTCTTCTGATCTTCATACACCTCTTAAGGTGATAATGGTGCTAGAACAACCTTCTTTCCCTCATAAGTAAAGGTATACTTATTAGAAAAGCCATCATGTTGTGCCCTTCTATCATGCTGCCATGGTCTTCCTAATAGCAAATGTCCAGCTTGCATTGGCACTACATCCTCATCTTTATACCACCCAATGGAGAATGGTACCTTGACTTGCTTCAACACTTTTACTTCCCCAGTGTCATTGAACCATTGCAACTTGTAAGGATTGGGATGTTTAAAACAAGTTAACCCCAATTTATCCACCATTGTAGTACTAGCAGCATTGGTACAAATTCCACCATCAATGATAAGTGTACAAACCTTACCATTCACCAAACACCTAGAGTGGAAAAGATTCTCCCTTTGATCCAAGCCTTCTTCCTTGACTTGAATATTCAAGGCTCTTCTAGTAACAAGCATCTCTCCATGTTCAGCATTCAAGACTTGATTCTCCCAAGCCTCTTCATCATATTTTGCCCTATCATCACATTCGGTCTCCTCTTCTTCTTCATGTTCAGATTCTGATTCAATTTCCCCTTCATGATTTGCAATCATCACCCTCTTATTCGGACATTGAGAAGCAATGTGTCCACTTCCCAAACACTTGTAGCATTTAATTTCCCTATTTGGAGTAGGTCTAGAAGGTGTTTCCTTGGCTGTTTTTGCATCCCCATCATTCAGCTTCTTGAAATTAGGAATGTAGGAAGAATTCTTTTGGAAAGAACCCTTGTAATCCCCTTTATAGGAACCTCCACTCGAACTTGAACCCTTGAAGTTTGAAAATTTTTCACTAGCTTTAGAGTAGCCAGTTTTCAAAATAGCTTTATTCTTCAATCTTCTCTCTATCTTCATGGCCTTTTGAACTAACTCTTCCATTGTGTTGAATTCATACATCTCCAATTCATTGGCTATGTTCAAATTCAATCCCCCAAGAAATCGTGACATCTTCTTGTCTTCATCTTCATCAATATTTGCCCTAGCCATGATCACCTCCATCTCTTTGTGGTACTCTTCCACACTTCTTCCACCTTGAACTAGTCTTGCTAGTCGATTGTACAAATCCCGAATATAGTGAGATGGTACAAATCGGCTTCTCATTAGTTCTTTCAAGGTTGACCATTCAGTAATAGGCCTCATACCTTTCCCTCTTCTATTAGCTTTCAATTGTTCCCACCAAAAGGTAGCATACCCTTTGAACTCTACGGTTGCCAAAATTGATTTCTTCTCTTCGGTGTAGTTATGACATTCAAAAATCTGCTCAACTTTCCTCTCCCATTCTATGAACTCTTCTGCATTGGTCTTCCCTTCAAAGGAAGGAATCTTCATCTTGATGGAAGTAAGGTCACCATCAGTGGTAGGTTGATTTCCACCTTCATCTTCATCTTCTACCCTTTCGGCTGCTTCTAGGGCTTCAAGATTTCCTTGCCCTTCTCTCCTAAGCACTCTTCTAGCTCGCATTATGGGATTTGGATGTGCGGCTGGCTGCCCTTGTTGCATTTGTTGTGTTTGCCGTGCTACATTCTCTTGTAATCTAGTATCCATCATCTCCATTCGACCAAGCATTGCTGCCAAAGTCTCATTAAGCTTAGCCAAGCTTTCGGCCATAGCTCCTTCTTTGCTAGTCTCTTCTCCTTTTCCAGCCATGTTAACAAACAAACAAACTCAAAGAAACAAGATTAGTAAGAATCAAAATTCACTCAAGTGTTTAGAATTACCTCACTTTTCTTGTCTTCCTTGATTGCACTTCAGAACCAAGTTCACCAACCAACAATTGTCAAGTCGTTCAAGAAACTAGAACCTAAATCCTAGAACTAGATAGAAAACAAGACAAGTATCCGGAGGCAATGCAAGGTAATTTGCACTACTCGATATAGAACCAAGTATCAACACAAGCAAATGATACTTAGCAATGTAATGGAATTAAAAGCTAGATAAAGAAATCAGAAACAATGAAGACAATAAACAAGACAAATTTGGATATAATGAATCAAAAACAACCCACACTTGGCAAGCTGCTTTATGGACCTAATCAATTCTACCCAAAACGCTAGCTTCTAGACTCTAATTCCCACCTATAACACTCAAATAACATGAATATTAAGGTCTGATTTTCGAATTCCAAAAGCCCCTCAAAAGGTGAAATTTTTAGCCCAAAAATTTTATTACTTCTCACCCACCTAGATCTGATCCTTAGCACCCAAGTAGCAAGAATATCAAACAATTTTTGTTGAGGTGATTTTGTACTCTCTTTTTTTTTTTGCTTCCTCTCACTATCCCCTTGATTCGGGACTTAATTTATTTCCAAGAGCTTTTCGAAATCTGGACTTAATTCGCAACCCCAGATTCACTCAAAATCAAATCGAAATCAAACTTGAACAAAAACTCTAGCTTTTGCTTTCTTTTAAGAACCCTAATCTTGGTTTTGAATCCAATTCAGATGCAAGGCTTAGGTTTCAAAATTCAATCAGACTCCTTTTCCTAGGTTTTGAATTACTCTTCGAACAATCTTTAGACTTTTTGAATTTTGATATATGACTCTTTTTCAAAAATTAAAGACTAGACTCTCTAAGAACCCTAAATCGCAGAAATTTAAAAGACCTAAATTAACAAACCCAAGAAAGACAAAGTAGATAAAAATTACCTTGTAGCAAGGCTCTGATACCATCTGTCATGGCCTAGAGTCTTGCGCAGCACTGCGCCCGTGCGGCGCCCCGAGAGCCTTGCCCCTCTGGCCATATCCCTGCTCTGGGGCTAGCCTTGCCATACCATACCACACTGGTTTCGCCTTGCCATGGGCTCATCAGGGGAGCGGCCTAGCTCCCGACCAGTTGTCCCTGCGGCACAGCACCCCGCCTGCACGCAGACTTTGCGTGGAGTACAAGCCACGAGGGCATAACAACGCCTTAAATGCTAAGCTGTCCCAACCCATGGAGGTTGAAACACAGCAGGCACATTCCTTTATAATGGCCTCACACGGTCACGGAATCAGTCCGTGACATTCTCCCCCACTCAAACTGCGGCACGTCCTCATGCCGAGGAGAATGACTCGCCCTTGGAACCCACTTTCTTTACGCCCCCACCTCAACCCACGTTTCTGGCACTACCCTGGCCAAGCTTGCTCCATATCCACTCACGGTGCCTAAGGCCGAACCATTGCTCCGACACTGCATGGAGACAAGATACAGGCCGTCCACCTCCCTTTGGGACCCCTGGACCACGCGTTTAGCCGGATGGGCACCAAACGTGCAGCGAGTTGGCTCTGATACCAAATGACGCGGACCCTTAGCAATGATGGCAGCATACCCAACGTATAACAATGGTAGAGAACTCCTTGAAACTTGATAATCACCTCCTAAGGAACCCAACGCCTATAAAGAGACGCGAACTCACTATGATTGAAGGATTTAGTTGGTAAGAAGAAGGAAAACGCCACAACTCTTGTTGATAAGTAAACCTAATTCTTGATGCAAAGAAAGAATTAAAGAATCCACTCTAATCTCTCTCACATGAAAATTCACAAGAAGAACTTGTAGAAGAATTCAAAAATTTTTATTCAATGTTGTATGTCAAATTCGGCCTAATAGTGCCCTTAAATAAGGGTTACAAAATTCCTAATTGCATATGGAAAATTAAGACTAAAACATTTCTAATTGAATAAGAAAAACATTCCTAATTGCATAAGGAAAACATTCCTAATTGCATAAGGAAAAACATTCCTAATTGCATAAGGAAAATATAAAGTAATCCTAATCCACTAAGGAAAATATAAAGTATGGAAATAAAATCCTAATCCACTAAGGAAAATATAAAGTATGGAAATAAAATCCTAATCCACTAAGGAAAATATAAAGTATGGAAACAAAATCCTATTTTTAAGCCTTCTATAATGATATAAAACGTGGCCCATTAAACAGAATTAATAATCTTTAAGTAGTGGGTCCATCCAGCTATTCTCACAGGGCTTCAGAAATCTCACAGGTACTCTGTGAAACTGACTGCACTCCAAGCTTTTCTTCCAATCACTTCCATCATCTTACTAAGGCCTTAAATTACTTCCCAAGGCTTTATATGAATCCTCATGGACCTTTCTTGCATGTTGGACCTCTTTAGCTAGCCTTTAGCTTCCATATTCACACTAAGCATCATAATCAGCTTTGGTGTGCCTTCTTCAAGCTCTATCTCCATCTTCTTGAATGATAATTCTTGAAGCTCTTTGGAAATCTCTTCTTGAATATGCAAAGCTATACTAGCTTGATATCTCTTTGCCTTGCTCCTAGTGATTGGTCCACTTGCTAGCTTCAAGGGATCCTTTCTTGCATCAGGACCACTCCAAGGAAAGCCTGAACCAACCATGTTCATGGGAAAGAGTATCCCGAGTTTTGAAATTTTTACAGATGTTGCCAAGCTAGTGGAGCAAGCGAAGAAAGAGCTCACCCTGCCAACCAACAAAGAATCCAATCCAAAAGAGAAGAATGAAGCTGTCCTAAAAACCAAGAAGACTACGGAGGAGATTGCTGCCTTGGTTGAAGAAAAGTTTGAAGATATTCTGCCTTATGATTTTGAGAATAATGATTTTGATTTTGATTTTAATTTGTCTGCTTTGTATGAGGATGATGATGTTTTCTTTTCCAAAATGAATGCAATAAAGTCTAATTTTGCTTACTTGTGTGATGTTTCTCCTAATGGTTGCATACATTCAAATAGCAGTTACATGAGCATTTTTAATATTAATTTTGTTAACACACAATCATTAAATTTGGGAACAACCAAAAATCCTAAAAACATTGGCATAACATCTAACCTTGCTCCTAATGAGAGAGAGAGATTTGAAAAAATATTCAAGAAATATGAAGAGGTGTTAGCTTGGTCTTATGAGGATATGCCTGGAATAGATCGAGACATAGCCGAACATCTTATTCCTACTTACACTCACAAGAAACCTGTCAAACAAAAGCTTAGGCGATTAAGACCTGAGTGGACTGAAGAGGTCACCAAACAAATACAAGTGAAGTTCCTTGAAGTGATAGAATATCCAGATTGGCTAGCCAACATAGTACCTGTGCCAAAGAAAGATGGAAGAATAAGGGTCTGTGTGGACTATAGAGATTTGAACAAGGCTTCCCCTAAAAATGATTTTCCTTTACCCCATATAGATGTCCTCATTGATAGTGCAGCCTCTAGCATGCTACACTCATTTGTAGATGGATTTTCTTGATATAACCAAGTGTTAATGGCCCAAGAGGATAAAGCCAAAACTGCTTTCATTACTACATGGGGTATATTTTGTTATAGGGTGATGCCGTTCGACTTAAAGAATGCTGGAGCAACCTATCAAAGGATGGCCACCACACTATTTCATGACATGATGCACAAAGAAGTTGAAGTATATGTTGATGATATGATGGTGAAATCGGATACAAGGAAACAACACTTCCAAAACTTAGAGTTATTCTTCGATAGAGCTTTGAAATATAAACTAAGATTGAACCCGAAGAAGGTTGTGTTCAGGGTTACCTCAGGTAAATTATTGGGACATGTGATTGGTCCGATTGGCATTGAGATCGATCCTGATAAAGTTAAAGTGATCAGGGATATGCCAGCCCCAATGACGGAGAGAGAAGTCCGGGGATTCATTGGTAAATTACAATAATTAGCAAATTTATTGTAAAGCTCACAACAATCTGTGAGCCTATCTTTAAATTGCTTAAAAAGAATCAGCCAGTCCTGTGGAATGAAGAGTGTCAAAAGGCCTTGAGAAAATAAAAGGGTATTTGTTGAATCCCCTATTTTAAAACCATCTAAACCCGGTAAACCTCTATTACTATACTTAGCAGTAGAAGAAGAGTCAATAGGAGCCATGCTAGCCCAAGCAGATGAGGCAGGGATTAAGCATGCAGTTTACTATTTTAGTAGAAATCTCCTACCTTATAAAATTAAGTATAGTATCATTAAAAAAACCTGTATAGTTGTGGTTTGGTCTTCTAAGAAGTTATGGCATTACTTTCAATCTTATAGTGTGCACGCAATTTCCAGGTTGGATCCAATGAAGTACTTAAGGGAGACACCCTCTTTGATTGGGAAGTATGGTCGATGGTTGATAATATTAGAAGAATTTTAGATTGAATATGTAACCAAGAAAATAATCAAAGGAAGAGTAGTAGTAGAATTCCTGGCCCAACAACCATTACCAGAAAGTGAAGAGGTAATCTTGGAATTGCCGGAAGAACATTTAGAGGCAATTGAAGTACAAGGGTGGAAAATGTACTTTGATGGAGCAGTAAACAGGAAAGGAGCAGGTTTGGGAGTTATACTAGAATCGCCCGAAGGGGAACTTATCTCTTTAGCCAAAAAGTTGAAATTTAAGGCAACCAATAATATGGTGGAGTACGAAGCTTGTATTTTCGGTTTGGAAACCCTAATGATTATGGAGGTGGATAAGGTGGAAGTTTTTGGCGACTCATTACTAGTAGTATCCCAAGTAAATGGAGAGTGGGAGTTGAAGAGGAAAAATTAAAACCATACCACCATTACTTGACCATGATGAAGAAGAACTTTAAGGAGTGTAGGTTTATACACCTATCAAGAGAAGAAAATCAGATGGCTGATGCCCTAGCCACATTGGCTTCGGTATGGGAAAATACTATCAGTTTATTCCTTAAGCCTCTGATTTTGACCAGTTCATCAACTCCTTGCTATGAATATGAGACAATCATGGAAACTGATACAGACCATGATGCGTGGTATGATACTATAAGACAATTTTTAGAGGAAAGGGAATACTCGTCGGGGGCAACAAAGAAAGAAAGAAGAGCCATAAGGCGGTGGTCTTTGCAATACATCACATTCCATGGGGAGTTATTTCAAAGATGGCCTGATGGGGTGCATTTGAGATGTTTAAGAAAGCCTGAAGTGGAGCACATCATGTCAGAGATACATGCGGGAAGTTGTGGTCCGCACATGAGTGGTTTGCCCCTAGTTAAGAAGATTATTCAACAAGGTTACTACTGGTTGACCATGGAGAAAGATTGTATTGCGTTTGTAAAGAAGTGCCAACAATGTAAGATGTATGGTGACTTGAATCACATGCCTCCTGAAGAATTGCAATCTATGTCTTCACCCTAACCCTTTGCCACCTAGGGTATTGACATTATAGGGGAGATACATACGACAGCCTCAAATGGTCACTGTTTCATTGTAGTAGCAGTAGATTATTTTTCAAAATGGGTCGAAGCTGAATCCTTCAACAAACTGGTCACAAGTCAAATGGCTAGATTTATTGAAAAGAACCTAATCTCCATATATGAGGTCCCGCACAGTGTGATATCATACAATGGGGTACAGTTTCAAGAAGCAATTAAGGATTTATTCTCAAGATACCTAATCCATCATCACAAATCTTCTCCTTATAGACCAAAGGCTAATGGTGCGGTAGAAGTAACAAACAAGACAATTAAGCAAATTCTGTCCAAGATGACAAAGACGTACAGGGAATGGTCAGAGATGCTTCCCTTTGCTTTATGGGGATATAGGACATGTGTATGAACACCTACTAGAATGACACCGTTCTCTTTGGTTTATGGGATGGAAGTAATGTTGCCAATTGAAATTGAGATCAAGTCGTTAAGAGTGGTCTTGGAAGTTGAACTACCTGAAAAGTAATGGGTAGCAAGCAGATACACGCAGTTAGCTTTACTAGAGGAGAGAAGGTTAAAGGCACTATATCATCATTAACTGTATCAAAAGAAGATAGCTCGGGCCTACAATAGAAGGATTAAGATTAGAAAACTTAGAGTCGGGGATTTGGTATTGAAGCAATGTAAGCCAAATGTATCTGATCCAAGAGGGAAATTCAGGCCTAGCTGGGAAGGGCCATATGTCATAAAACAAGTCATGAACAAGGGAGCAGTGAAGCTATCAGACATGGATGGGAATGAGTTTAGTGAGCAAGTAAACATTAACAAGTTGAAGAGATTTTATGTATGAAATAAAAAAAAAAAAAAGAGAAGCTCGCTAGGTTGAAAACCCAAAAGGGCGGCCTAGTTAAAAGTTAGAGCAGTCCGCTAGTTCTGAAAATCTAAAAGGGCGGGCTAGCAACAATTAGGGCTAAATTAGAGAAAATCATCAATTAGAAAACCCGAAAGGGCTAGTTGGCAACAAGAGTGATCTAGTGTATGCTGGCTTTATGTTTGGTTGTTCCCAATTTAATAAAGCAGAATTAATGTTAAAGTTGTTCTATGTGCACTGTTATAAGTATTTGACCAGATATGGATGAAATAAATAAACACAATAGCAAAAGGTGATGACAAATTTTAAATGGAAAAGAAGCATCTTTTATTATTTATTTATTTTTCATCCTAACAATACCCTTTTCTGAATTGACAAATGTAAAATCTATGGCAAACAATAAGTGTAACATGCAGGCCAGCTTTGCCTCAGTTGATCCAAGTAGGCTTCAGTTAAGCAAGGCATGTCTAAATCGGGAGTAAAGTCGGAATCGCGAGGCTCAGCTCCGTACTGACAGCCAAGTTGGCGAGTGATAAGAGCATTTTTTATACTTGTTTTTAGTATGATTTTAATGTGTTTCTAGTTAATGTTTCATTTGATTTTAGTTTAAAGTTTGTTTTAAGTGTTTATTTTAGGTTAAAGTGGAAAAACTACCTTGGATTATCAAAACAATGAAGAAAGATCATGAATCAAGCAAGACATGGCCAAGCCAAAGCAAGCTTGGCCGTGTCCCTCAAAATTTCTTCAAGGCAGTAGATGACACGGCCAGGTGACACATCCGAGCCACTGGCCGTGTCTCACCCAAAGAACATAAACCAAAGAACCAAGCAAAGAAGGAAGAAAATGAAGGCAGAAGCTGACACTGGCAGGTGACACTCCCAAGCCAGTGGCCGTGTCACATGACACAGCCACAAGCTTGGCCGTGTCCCATGCCTAGCCAAAGAACAAAAGAAGAAAAGAAACAAGCAGAAGGTGACACACCTAAGTGACACGGCCAGGAGCTTGGCGTGTCACCCCATGAAACCAAAGAGAAAAGAAAGAAAGGAAGAGGGGCAGTAAGAGACACGGCCAACTAGCTTGGCCGTGTCCTAAAGAAAGATGAGAAACATGGCCAAGCCACTCATGGCTTGGCCATGTCACCTATGAAATTTTAGCTTCTCTTGCACGAGTTGAGAGACAAAGTGGGGAACAAAACATGATGCTTGCCAAAAGAAATACAAAACAAAGAGGATGTGGGGAACAAGGGAGAGTGGTGTGAGCTGGTGTGAGTTGAAAAGCATGGGCTTGGAGCTTTGGAGGGAAATAAAATGAGAAGAAGAGGGAGTTGAAAAAAAACTTCTACAGAGGGCTAGAGGTTTGTGCAGGAAACAGAGAACAGAGGCAGAGAAGAGAGGTTTGAGAGGAGGAGGCTGGGCATACACGTTTTGGGCAAGGAGGGAGTGACACTTTCCTTGACTCTTCATCTTCATCCTCCATTTCCATCCTCTCTAGCATCTCCATCTTCCATTGGCAGCTCCTGGAGATTGAAGAAGCTACATTGAAAGGGGTTTTTCTATTTTCTCCTTTCAATTCATTTTAATGGCATTGTTGTTGTTGTTGTATTAAGTGTATTGAACATGAACTAAATCATTCCCTATCTTGATATTGAAGACCCTAGCTTATTTATATGATTGAATGACTTTAATTGATGAAGTTGTTTTATTCTTATGATGCTTAATGATTATTGCCAATTGATGATAGCATGCTTATTGATTGGTTGCCATTTTCATATTGTTGACTTGAGAAAGCTTGATATGAATTGATTACTCATAAGGGTTGAGGATTGATTGGGGTGCTAGAGATAGACTTACAAGATCCTTTGGTTTATAGTTCCTTGTTCTTAATGCAAGATCTATTTAATTGTGTTTGAGAAGAGATTTCGGTACTCTGCTTAGTCATTAGGGATTAATCCACTCGAGAGAGATTTTAGTCTAAGTTAGAGGAATGCCAACTCAACTCATCAACTCTATTATGTGATGTAATTGTGGCTAGGGGGATTCAATATATGGATAGTATCTTTATCATCAAACCTTTTTACACAACACACAATTTATCTTTGCTTTCATTTATTTAAGTTAATTATCTTCAATTACAAAAATTCACAAAAATATTAATTTGCTAAACAACAGTTAAGGTTTGCACTAGTGCTTGGCCTTGTCCTCAGTGGAATGATAACTCACTCGCTACTTTATTACTTGGGCGACCCGTGCACTTGCGGTATTGCTATAGCGCAGCGCGACGCGCACCAGCGAGAATCATAGCATGTACCTTGACGAAGTGCAGCAAGGGGAACATACATCAAGTATGTTCGCATGGTGATATGAGAAATCTTCCACCAAGGTACCAACTAACGGATGTTGACTTCAGCACGTGAGTGGATCCAGTCTACCCAGTCAGCATATGAAGAAGCAGGATGGAGTAGCTTCCTAGCAGAATGATGCCATGGCAGATATCTGTAAAATCCATAGATGGAGTATCAAGTAAGCAAAGATGCGCCTGAAGCCAAATTTGTGAGGGAAATTAAATTAAAAAAAAGGAAAAAATGAAAAAAAAGGAAAAAAAAAGAGTCCGCTAAGTTGAAAACCCGTAAGGGAAGCTTAGACAAAAATTAGGACAGCTAGCTAGTTATGAAAACCCACATGGGCAGACTAGGCAAAAATTAGAGCAATATAAAAAATATAATAAAAGAGGTCCGCTAAGTTGAAAACCCGCAAGGGCAACTTAGGCAAAAATTAGGACAGCTCGCTAGTTCTGAAAACCCGCATGGGCGGACTAGGCAAAAATTAGAGCATTAAAAAATAGGAGAAAAAAATGAAACCTAAATTGAAAACCTGAAAGGGAAGTTTAGGTAATTTCCTGAAGTAGCATTGGACTCCCAGTCAGTCTCTTTGACAATCCTGATTTAAGTTGATCTAATCCAACTAAAGTCTCGGCTAAGATCACAGGTACCGGTGACAAGCCTCCTTCCATTTGGTCCATAATATCCAATACTCGTGGATCAATATCGCCATCAGAAGAAACAAGCAAGAATTGGCCAAGCAAGCAAAGACAAACCATGCGTCCCCATGCCTTAGTAGGAGCAAAATGAGAGAGACAAAAATCAATCAAGGGAGCAAGTAGAATTTTCTCACCTCTCATCAACTGAAGAACTTCAGGCTTTGAAATTTGAAATAACATCTGCATCTTATGTTGAGTCTTGGAAATTAGTATGGGTAACTCCATTTGTTGATTATTTGGATATCCAAGGATGGCCTCAAATTCTTCAATCAAGGGACATATTTCAAAGCCATTAATTTTAAATGTCCTAGAATCCACATTCCGAAAGGAAGCCATGGCATGTAAAAAGGAGTGGTCCAATTTAACATTTTTAAAACACTTTAAAATATCAAGTTTTGACCACGAAATTTGCTTCTAATGAATGGCATCCATATTCTTAAATAGAATTTTTATCTTCTTTAAATGAAGTTCGATCATGGTTGATGAATGAAGGAAAGTCAAAATTATTTTCGTTGAACTGGAAAGTCTTTTAGTTTATGTATGAAATTATGGCGTGAAAGATTATTTATATAGAGGAAATAAGCTTTTCCAAAATTGATAAGGAAAAGGTGATAGGAAAAGAGCGAGACCATGTTATATGAGGAAAAGAATTAGCGACGAAATTACTTTACTGTGTTCCATTTGGCTTTTGTGGTGATGATGTGTAAATGTTAAAATATGAAAAGGAAAGTATAATAATAGTGGTGCAGTAATGATGAAAAGTGAAAAAAAAAAGGAAAAAAAGGGTTACGGTAAAGATAGAAATTATATATTGTAATTAACGTTATTATTTTTATTGTACAATGTTTGCCCAATTCACACAATATTTATACATCACTAAGAAGGTGGTGGTAGGTCATCAAATAAAGCCCTGAAAAGATCATCTCCTGTTGGAGGAGGAGGTAAATCACGCATTCCAAATCCGCTCAAAGCAGGAGCACTAAAATCCCTATTACCTTGGAGTTTTGATCTATCATAGCCTCCATCGAAAGTAGACGAAAGGATCTCATGGTCATCAGTCTGGGGGCCTCTAGATGAAGAAGCGCAAGGATCCCTCATCCCCTGAAATCAGAAGTCTCAAAAATTTTATTCTGATTGATGATATAAATTTTTATAATGAGAAGCCTGCTGACGACTTGCAGCCAACTCTTCTTGAACTTTCTTATTTTGTTCTTCAAGCATCCGCTGTGAGCCAGAAAGGAAAAAGTTAAGAACATACATAATCATGCATACATATAGCACAAATTACCATGAAACAAGAAAACTCACCAGGTAATTCATATCAATGCCCTGCGGATGAGATGGCATATCTAGAGGGCTAGAATGAGCAAATAAAGGAGCAGTAAAAGAAGGTCTAGCCTCATGATCAAATGAGCCAACAGCCTGCGACAATCATTAAAGAATAATAAAAAAAAGGAAGAAGCGATTGTAAAGGAAGAATGGTAAAAGTTTTGCCTGAGAAGTGCTAGCCCCGAGATGTGGAGTGAACTCTCCCGCATCTCTATCTCTACCCTCATTTTCTTTGGGAATTTCCCGTACACCAACAGGAGATACATCAAACTTCAAGAGCCTTATTTGAATAAAATGAGCATAAGATGCAATCGACATATAGAGAAATGTTTCAACACCATAACTATGCTGTGCCAACCACCATGCATCCTCCGGCATTGATATAATATTTAAAGTATATTCTGGACAAGACATCGGAACCCTCCGCTGTTCTGGAACAAGAAACCACTCTTAAACTCTCTCTCCGAGAAACCAGTTACTAGACACTGGGCCAATGATGACTCAGCGAGTATATTATGGAAAGATAGTACAGCATTCATGAAGGGAGTCCAGTTTGTCTGCTCTTCTGGGTTCCACCAGGCCAAATTCACCTACAAAATGATATAAGGTAAGTAAATTTTCATATAAATTTTAAAAGAATACTAATGCTATTTTACTTGGTCCCAGGTTAAGTGGCTCAACGCGAAGCATTGGGTATGCACATTGCGAGAGCTGGGAACATTTATACGATTTGACAACTATAAATTTAATCTCGAATACCCGACTCTCTCTCGGGAAATACCAAGCACCCTGACAAGGTTATGCTCATATGCCCATGCCTACAACAACAATAAAAATCAAATTCACATAAAAAAGAATGAAATTGACATTGGTGGAAGAAGAGTACCTTGACAACTGCCATCAAGCCGACGAAAGACTTCTTATTTCAACAAATTTTATCAAGACCATGGTAAAGACAGGCGAGACCAGCTTCACCCCAGCCATAAAGTGGTATCGTCCTAAAATAAGAAAGGGCCCTCAACACTGACAAATGGATGGCGGATTCAGTGCTGCCTAAGATGGTCGACCCAAGCAAATATAACAAAAATCCTCGAGCATACTGTTGGGTCGTGTCTCTATGAACTCGTCCTTCGTAGTTCATCCAATAACTATGAATTGGCTCGATTTTTATTTTAAAAGGCCCTTTATATGATGGTTCCATACCAATTAATTGCTGAATTTCTTCAAATATCAAAATATCGTTGGTAAGATGAACCGGAGCACCATCATACCGAAGGCCGGTCATAGCAGCAAAGTCGACCTGACCAATTGTCATCTCTCCAATGGGCAAGTGGAAAGTATGAGTTGTGTTCAACCATCGTTCTGCAAACGCCTAGACTGTTCTCTGGCCTATCAGATACTCCTCATATAGTAATTCAAAGATAAAGCTCTCAAAGCCGCAATCTCAAATAATCCGCCTTACCTGAGAAGGCGCTACATCATATGTAACACCCCTTCCCGACCTACGTGTGTAAGCTGAGTAAAGGAGCCACACTAACCTAATGTTGCTACCAATTTTACTTAGTCAAATTTTAGTTTCGATTTTTACAAAAAAATTTTGCCATAGTTTCGCCTAAAAATTGAGTCCCAAGTGTCGACAAAACTGGTTTTTCCCTAATTTTTGAAAACATTTTTTTTACACAAACCAATGCAACCAAAATCATTCTCAGTACACTTCCAATAAATCCCCTTTATAACCACAACTACAACCTACAAAAAGGATTTACACTTCTAGTACAAAATAAAGTAAAGGTTTATTATGAAATACAGTAGATAAAATATTTGTTCACTATGCAACCGAAAGTAACAATATTTACAAATTCATATACATCAAAACTCAAGTTTTACAACACATAAAATTTATACATGTTTGGCAGTCAGTCTTTGATCTTTACGTCCACTAACAACACCTCAAAATCTAGACTCGACTCGGCCTAGCGGAACTCTCTGGTTCTTCCCTGTCACTTGCGCGATAAATCACAATCGCGCTAAGCCAACGACTTAGTGGTACAAACAACCATAATATTATGCCTCAATGCAATGCCAATGTCACACAATCAAGTTTCATAAACAATTCAAAAGAATATTATATTTCACAATCTTACATTATTTAATAATTAATCAAAACATTCATGATTCACATTGAAAACAAAGACAAGCATGGGCCCAAAATACACTAATATGTTATTTAAAGTTCAGAGTTACTGCTTTGGTCCATAATCATAATCATCAATACATTTATCCATGGATAATTAACTAGATTTGAGTTTACGACCTAGTCATTTCACTCAATCTAGTTTCAATAATTGTTTTTGAGGTTTACGACCCGGTCATTTCACCCCAAAAACATCACATTTCACATTTTCTAACTGGAATCGGCTTACGACCCGGTCATTTCACCTATCTAGTGATTCATAGGCATGCCACCAAATTCAGAACTCTAAAAATTGAATAACATATTAATCACACAATTATTTCACTTATCTCTTTATCAATCTCTTTCTCAATTCATTTCTTATTTCATTTCTCATTTCATTTCTCCTTTCATATTCCATAATCAAATAGGCAACCATGCCCCAATTATTTCATTTACATTGTCATAGCCAACCACAATGGCTTCATGTCACATCATATCTCAATTCACATTAAGGCAATTCATCATTAAAGTATTCATAATCAATTGCATTAAACATACATTTCATAATTCATCATATCATCATATCTTTCACATTTTCAACATAAATTCCACAAAGTTCACTTTATGCAAAACATAACATTATTAATATGCATCAACAATGCAATAGATCACTTAACACATTTACAACCAAATATGTATTAAGTATCAAAATCATGTAAGTGTATGCAACTATGTAGTTTGTACTTATCTTAAAACCAAATCACACCAATCTATACACTTACTCTTCCAAGAATCCTCAACACTTAGATTAGGGCAATTCAACCTCTTCACAACCTAATCCAAAAGGAGTATTAGCAAAATGACCATATGAATAGTAAATTCTGGTTTTGGACTCAACTTAATCCTTATTTGAAAAATTGTATAAAATAATCTACTTGACTAAAAATTCTAAAATTTTTACAGAATTTAGTTTTACATCTTAAAATAATTCCTTTAAAATTTCAGATCAAACTGAACACAAAATCTTGGTCAAATAGTTCACCCAACCAGACTGCTCCAATTGCCCTGCATCCTGGCAGCAGTTCTGAACTTTGTGAATTCTGTAAATTAAATTCAATCAACGTGGTTTAAAATTATTTTTCTCAAATACTAAACTCCCTAAGAAACAACATATCCAAAATTCAATTGGATATGATTTTCTACATTTTATTAAAAATCTCGAAAGATAGCTGTCTCAGTTAAGGTACCTGCTGGAACAGGTCTAATAAAAATAATCTTTCCAAAATCATAACCATTCCAAAATCAAATCAACATATTTTTCAGTCATTCTAGACTCATAGAGGCACAACATATCAAAAATTCACTTCAAGAACATTTTTTTATATTTAATTAAAAATCATACAAGTCACAGCCTTTACTAATTGTAAAAAAGAAAAAATTTCACTAAACACAACTCTTACTCTTCCATCACCAACACCAACCTAATTTCTTATCTTTAATTCCATTTCAACACTTTTACACATACCATACACAAACACACTCCAACCATCAACAACACTCCATCAAACTCAAACAAAATTCCAAATAGAACAAGAGAAATCAAGAGAAAACTTACCAAAAATGATAAACTTCTTGAATTTCTAACTTGTTTTCTTGAAATCTTCCTTCAATTTGAAACTTGGAACTCAAAACAACCTCTTGCTCTCTTGTCTAGGTGATACCCGGCCATCCAAAAGAAAAGAAGAAAATGAAAGAGACAAAAGAAGCAAAGTCAAATTTCCCCTCTCTTTAAACCTCCACCAAGCAATTTAAAAAGAAAATTACCTAAATACCCTCTTCTATACAATTAAACTCCCTTTCACTTACTTGCCCTTTTTAGTAATTTCATACATAACCAAAATAAATATCTTCTTCCTTTGACCATCCATTTGACTTGTGTATATGCTATATATATATATCCATATATACAACATATACACTCCTTTTTAAATTATTTTCTCTTTCCAATAACATATACATTTTAATTCAAATAAAACAATAATTATACTAAAACTTCTAGGGCACATTTTGGGATATTACAATTCTCCCCCTCTAAAAAGAAATTTCGTCATCGAAATTACCTGATATTATGTCTGAAACAGTTGAGGATACTGATCTTGCATTGCTTGCTCTCTCTCCCAAGTTGCCTCTTCTCTACCATGATTCTTCCAAAGAACCTGTACAAGTGGCACTTTCTTATTTCTCAATTCTTTCACTTCATGTGCCAATATAGCAATTGGTTGTTCTTCAAAAGTTAGATCTGGACTCACCTCAATAGATTCAACTGGTAAAACATGAGATGGGTCAGATCTATACCTTCGCAACATAGAAACATGGAAGACATTATGGATTCTATCCAACTCAGGCGGCAAAGCAAGACGATAAGCAACTGGTCCAACTCTTTCTAATATCTCATATGGTCCAATGAAACGAGGACTCAGCTTCCCTTTTCGACCAAATCTCAATATCTTTTTCTAAGGAGACACTTTTAAAAATACTTTATCTCCAACATCAAACTCTATGTCTCTCCTCTTCAAATCTGAATAAGACTTCTGTCGGTCTGAAGCTGCTTTCAACCTATCCCGAATCATCTTCACTTTTTCTTCAGTCTCTTTAATCATATCAGGACTAATTAACTTGCCCTCTCCAATTTCATTCCAACATAAAGGCGTTCTACATCTTCTTCCATACAATGCCTCAAATGGTGCCATTCCAATACTGGATTGATGACTGTTGTTGTAAGCAAATTCTACAAGTGTCAAAAATCTGTCCCAACTTCCAGAGAAATCAATGACACAACTTCTCAACATATCCTCGATAATTTGTATCACTCTCTCTGACTGCCCATCTGTCTGCGGAGGAAAAGCAGTGCTAAAATGCAATCGAGAACCCAAAGCTCCATGTAAACTCTTCCAAAATCTTGAAGTAAATCTAGGATCTCGATCAGACACTAAAGAAATTGGAACTCCATGCAACTTCACTATCTCACTAATATACAGCTCAGCCAACTTCTCAAGTGAATAGTCCATCCGTACCGGAAGAAAATGAGCTGTCTTTGTCAACCTATCAACAATCACCCAAATAGCATCATGCTTCCTCTGTGTCAATGGTAAACCAGACACAAAATCCATTGTGATTCTCTCCCATTTCCATTCAGGCACTGATAAAGGTTGAAGCAACCTAGTTGGAACTTGATGCTCAGCTTTAACCCTCTGACAAGTGAGACATTTGGATACAAACTCCGCTATGTCTCTTTTCATACCTGACCACCAATAATGATGTTTCAAATCATGGTACATCTTTGTACTTCCCGGATGCATAGTAAAAACCGATTGGTATGCTTCCTCCAAAATAACCTTTTTCAAACTATCATTATCAGGAACACACAATCTATCCTTAAACCAAAGGCTACCATCACTTCTCACAAAGAAATCTCGGCTCTCCCCATTTTGGCAATCTGAAACAATCTTCTGAATTTTCTCATCTAACAATTGAGCCTCCTTAATCTGATCTAACAATACTGGTCTCAATTGCAACTGAGCCAACAATGCACCATCATCACATGCTTCAAAACTAGCATGTAACGCTCTCAACTCAACAAGCAACGAGAGCGAATAAATAGCCAAACCTACCAGAGACTTCCGACTCAAGGCGTCAGCAACTACATTTGCCTTACCAGGATGATAATCAATCAAACAGTCGTAGTCTTTGATCAGCTCTAACCATCGCCTTTGCCGAAGATTCAGCTCCCTCTGGATACCCAAATATTTCAAACTTTTATTATCCATATAGATAAAACATTTCTCCCCATACAAGTAGTGTCGCCAAATCTTCAAAGCAAATACTATAGCTGCCAATTCCAGATCATGTGTTGGATAATTGAGCTCATGCGACTTCAACTGCCGAGAAGCATAAGCTACAACTTTACCCTCTTGCATCAAGACACATCCTAAACCATTATGTGAAGCATCACTGTAAATTACATATGGTTTATTTTCCACGGGTAAAGTAAGAACAGGTGCTTGAGTCAACATTTCTTTCAACTGATCAAAACTAGTTTGACACTGATTTGTCCACACAAATCTAACTCCCTTTCGAAGCAATCTGGTGAGTGGAGTAGCTATCAAAGAAAAACCTTTCACAAACCTTCGATAATAGCCTGCCAAACCCAGAAAACTTCTAACTTCAGTCACTGACTTTGGTGGACTCCAATTCAAAATGGCCTTAACTTTACTCGGATCAACTCTTATAACATCTGCTGAAACTATATGACCGAGAAAAGTTACTTGGTCAAGCCAAAACTCACACTTTGATAGCTTAGCATACAACTGCTTCTCTCTCAAGATCTGTAACACAATTCGCAGATGCTTGTCATGTTCTTCCTCATTACGTGAATACACCAAAATATCATCGATGAAAACCACCACAAACTGATCCAGATAGGGCCTAAACACCCTATTCATCAAATCCATGAAAGCTGCAAGTGCATTCATCAATCCAAAAGGCATTACTAAGAACTCATAATGCCCATATCTTGTGCGAAAAGCTGTCTTAGAAACATCTTCAGCTCTAACCCTCAATTGATGGTACCCTAATCTCAAATCAATTTTGGAAAACACCGCTGCTCCCTTCAACTGATCAAAGAGATCATCAATTCGGGGCAAAGGATATTTATTCTTGATAGTTACTTTGTTCAATTGCCTATAATCGATGCACAATCTCAAAGTACCATCCTTTTTCTTCACAAACAACACAGGAGCTCCCCACGGGGAAACACTAGGGTGAATAAACCCTTTATCTAACAACTCTTGCAACTGCACCTTCAACTCTTCAATTCAGCAGGTGCCATTCGATATGGAGTGCTAGAGATGGGAGTGGTACCAGGCAACAAATCGATACCAAACTCAACCTCTCTTTCAGGGGGTAACCCTGGCAACTCCTCTGGAAATACATCTGAAAACTCAGCAATTGTGGGTATACTATCAAGTTGAAAACCCATTACTCTGGTATCCAAAACATGAACAAGATAAGCATCACACCCTTTTCTAATCAACTTTCTGGCTAAAACAGCTGAAACCAACAAGGATGCAAGTTGTCTCTGCTCACTAGATACTAATATACTTCTACCATCACCAGTTCTCAAAGTAACACATTTCTTATGACAATCCACCACAACTCCATGCTTAGACAACCAATCCATGCCTAAGATCAAATCATATTCTTTAAAAGGCATTTCAATTAAATCACCAAGAAACTCCTCACCTTGAACCACAACAGCACTCTCACGATGCACCCTACTCACCACAACACTATGTCCTAAAGGATTGATCACTAAGACATCAAATCCTAAGGACTATGAATGCAATTTAGACACAGGCAAGATAGATGCACTTATGTATGAATGAGTAGATCCTGGATCAATCAAAGCAAGTACTGAAATGCCAAATAAAGAAAATGTACCCGCTATAACTGCTGAAGCATCTGGCTACCTCTGCATCACATATACTCTCTGAGAAGATCCGGCCTCATCTGGCCTGCTGCCCCTGGATGAAGATCCTCCTCTCTGACTAAACCCAGGTCTACCACCTCTACTGAAACCTCTGCCCCCTCGACCACCTCTGCTGACACTAGGTTGAGAAGCTACAGTATCAGCCTGCCTATACTCCTGCATTTCAGGACAATCTCTAACAAAATGAGCTGGTGACCCACATCTAAAACACCCAGCTGATCCACCAATCTTCCAACAAACACCCCCATGGATCTTACCACAATGCTCACATACAGGTGGAGTAGACCTCTGAATCACTGGAGTCGGGGCACTAGCTACAGAAACTGTCAGTCTCGGCCTCTGCCTCTGATACTGAACTAATCTGCCCGACTGTCTCTGGCTTCTATTGGTTCTCGGAACAAAACCTCCTCTACCCCTCTTCATAGATGAAGACCCTGCCTCAAACTGGGGTCTCCTTACCCTGGTCTCTTCCTCAGTAGCAGCTGCTGCAATGCCCTATGCTCTCTCAACACTTCTAGCTGCTGCAACAAGTTGAGAAAAATCCTAGAACTAGGAACCAGCCACAATGCACATGATAGAGGGCCTCAATCCCTCCTCAAATCTTCGGCACCGGTCTATTTCATCTGAAATAATTCCCCCGGCATATCGACTCAACCGGATATACTCAATCTCATACTCTGTTACCGTCCAATTTTCTTGCTTCAAATTCAGGAATTCCATCTTTTTAATATCTTTATACTCCCTCGGAGTATATTTCTGCTCGAACTCCCTCAGAAAATCACCATAAGATAATGTAGGTGGATCATCCATGGCATGCGGAACCGTCTTCCACCAGTCATAGGCATCTTTCTGTAGGAGGGACCTGGCATAGTCAAATTTTTCATCCGAAGTAGCTTACAACTGGATGAATATTCTCTGCACTTTATCCAACCACTGCTCAGCTACTGCAGGATCGGTAGTGCCCAAGAAATCTTCAGTCCCATATTTTCTCAACTTATCATAATGTCTTACCGGTACCTGAGGCTGTGATGGTGGGGGCTACACTGGAGCTGGCCTAAATAGTTCTATCACATGCCTTAACCAACCCGGCGGAACCTCCTCCACAGCTGATCTCTCTGGCACAGAAACAGGTGCCTCACTAACCCTCTCAACTCTAGCTCCATCTCTACTATCTCCTGGAGCTACACTCTCAGCACTTCCTTCTACAGTCTGACGTGAATGGGACTCCATTACTACCTATATCTGCAAACACAGCAGAATATTCCTCATTAAAGATTAAAGACTGCCATACCAAGACATGTATTTAATTCAAAAACCAACTTTTAAAATCAAAATATTCTTTTTCTTACATTTCACCTAGGATGAGAATCTCAAACCTTGGCTCTGATACTAAAAATTGTAACACCCCTTCCCGACCTACGTGTGTAAGCTGAGTAGAGGTGCCACACTAACCTAATGTTGCTACCAATTTTACTTAGTCAAATTTTAGTTATGATTTTTACAGAAAAATTTTGCCATAGTTTCGCCTAAAAATTGAGTCCCAAGTGTCGACAAAACTGGTTTTTTCCTGATTTTTGAAAACATTTTTTTTACACAAACCAATGCAACCAAAATCATTCTCAGTACACTTCCAATAAATCCCCCTTATAACCTCAACTACAACCTGCAAAAAGGATTTACAATTCTAGTACAAAATAAAGTAAAGGTTTATTATGAAATACAGTAGATAAAATATTTGTTCACTATGCAGAGGAAAGTAACAATATTTACAAATTCATATACATCAAAACTCAAGTTTTACAACACATAAAATTATACATGTTTGGCAGTCAGTCTTTGATCTTTACGTCCACTAACAACACCTCAAAATCTAGACTCGACTCGGCCTGGAGGAACTCTCTGGTTCTTCCCTGTCACCTGCGCGATAAACCACAATCGCGCTAAGCCAACGGCTTAGTGGTACAAACAACCATAATATTATGCCTCAATGCAATGCCAATGTCACACAATCAAGTTTCATAAACAATTCAAAAGAATATTATATTTCACAATCTTACATTATTTAATAATTAATCAAAACATTCATGATTTACATTGAAAACAAAGACAAGCATGGGCCAAAAATACACTAATATGTTATTCAAAGTTCAGAGTTACTGCTTTGGTCCATACTCATAATCATCAATACATTTATCCATGGATAATTAACTAGATTTGAGTTTACGACCCAGTCATTTCACTCAATCTAGTTTCAATAATTTGTTTTTGAGGTTTACGACCCGGTCACATTTCACCTATCCAGTGATTCATAGGCATGCCACCAAATTCAGAACTCTAAAAATTGAATAACATATTAATCACACAATTATTTCACTTATCTCTTTATCAATCTCTTTCTCAATTCATTTCTTATTTCATTTCTCATTTCATTTCTCCTTTCATATTCCATAATCAAATAGGCAACCATGCCCCAATTATTTTATTTACATTGTCATAGCCAACCACAATGGCTTCATGTCACATCATATTTCAATTCACATTAAGGCAATTCATCATTAAAGTATTTATAATCAATTGCATTGAACATACATTTCATAATTCATCGTATCATCATATCTTTCACATTTTCAACATACATTCCACAAAGTTCACTTTATGCAAAACATAACATTATTAATATGCATCAACAATGCAATAGATCACTTAACACATTTACAACCAAATATGTATTAAGTATCAAAATCATGTAAGTGTATGCAACTATGTAGTTTGTACTTACCTTAAAACCAAATCACACCAATCTATACACTTACTCTTCCAAGAATCCTCAACACTTAGATTAGGGCAATTCAACCTCTTCACAACCTAATCCAAAAGGAGTATTAGCAAAATGACCATATAAATAGTAAATTCTGGTTTTGGACTCAACTTAATCCTTATTTTGAAAAATTGTATAAAATAATCTACTTGACTAAAAATTTTAAAAGTTTTAAAAAATTTAGTTTTACATCTTAAAATCATTCCTTTAAAATTTCAGATCAAACTGAACACAAAATCTTGGTCAAATAGTTCACCCAACCAGACTGCTCCAATTGCCCTGCATCCTGGCAGCAGTTCTGAACTTTGTGAATTCTGTAAATTAAATTCAATCAACGTGGTTCCAAATTATTTTTCTCAAATACTAAACTCACTAAGAAACAACATATCCAAAATTCAATTGGATATGATTTTTCTACATTTTATTAAAAATCCCGAAAGATAGCTGTCTCAGTTAAGGTACCTGCTGGAACAGGTCTAATAAAAATAATCTTTCCAAAATCATAACCATTCCAAACTCAAATCAACATATTTTTCAGTCATTCTAGACTCATAGAGGCACAACATATCAAAAATTCACTTCAAGAACAGTTTTTTATATTTAATTAAAAATCATACAAGTCACAGCCTTTACTAATTGTAAAACAGAAAAAATTTCACTGAACACAACTCTTACTCTTCCATCACCAACACCAACCTAACTTCTTATCTTTAATTCCATTTCAACACTTTTACACACACCATACACAAACACACTCCAACCATCAACAACACTCCATCAATCTCAAACGAAATTCCAAATAGAACAAGAGAAATCAAGAGAAAACTTACCAAAAATGATAAACTTCTTGAATTTCTAACTTGTTTTATTGAAATCTTCCTTCAATTTGAAACTTGGAACTCAAAACAACCTCTTGCTCTCTTGTCTAGGTGATACCCGGCCACCCAGAAGAAAAGAAGAAAATGAAAGAGACAAAAGAAGCAAAGTCAAATTTCCCCTCTCTTTAAACCTCCACCAAGCAATTTAAAAAAAAATTACCTAAATACCCTCTTCTATACAATTAAACTCCCTTTCACTTATTTGCCCTTTTTAGTAATTTCATACATAACCAAAATAAATATCTTCTTCCTTTGACCATCCATTTGACTTGTGTATATGTTATATATATATCCATATATACAACATATACACTCCTTTTTAAATTATTTTCTCTTTCCAATAACATATACATTTTAATTCAAATAAAACAACAATTATACTAAAACTTCAAGGGCACATTTTGGGATATTACATCATACCATTGTCGGGCTTTATAGATACACCCTCCGGCCCGAATAACGCAATGATCCCACTAACGCGGAGCCAGGTAAGTTAATACCAGGTAAGTACATATTATTCTATCTGCTTAAATTAATATATTTTTTATAAATTTTCTAAAAAATAATACTAAAAATATAAATAAAAAATAAAGATGAACGTATTAAAAAAATAATAAATAGATAAAACAAAAAGAAAAAAATTGAAAATGAAAAAGAAAATAAAACAAATAAAATAATATATATGTATATATATAAATAACTGGACGAAAAAAAAAGAAAAGAAAAGAAGAGAAAATTACCATGCTCTTTTGATTTGAACTACGATGAAGCGGCATCCCGACTAGTAGACCTATATTTTCATCTTCATGATGCCGAATAAACTCTAATAACTCAGCATTAGAATGAGTTCCTGATCTTAAAGCATGCATTTTTTTTAAAAAACTATATACTAAATTTGTTTTGCAGATAATTAAATCTTTATTAGCTCGGGTCCAGAACCCAAATTATCCTTAGGTCCAGAACCTAGAATCTCTCCTAAGTCCAGAACTTAGCCCGGGTCCAGAATCCAAATTATCCTTAGGTCTAGAACCTAGAAGCTCTTCTAAGTCCAGAACTTAGTTCGGGTCCCGAAACCAAATTATCCTTAGGTCTAGAACCTAAAATCTCTTCTAAGTCCAGAACTTAGCTCGGTTCCAGAACCCAAATTATCCTTAGGTCCAGAACCTAGAATCTCTTCTAAGTTTAGAACCCAAATTATCCTTAGGTCCAGAACCTAGAATCTCTTCTAAGTCCAGAACTTAGCTTGGGTCCCGAACCCAAATTATCCTTAGATCCAGAACCTAAAATCTCTTCTAAGTCCAGAACTTATCTTGGGTCTAGAACCTAAAATCTCTTCTAAGTCCAGAACTTAGCTTGGGTCCAGAATCCAAATTATTCTTAGGTCCCAAACCTAAAATCTTCTAAGTCTAGAACTTAGTCGGGGTCCAGAACCCAAAATTACCCTTAGGTCCAGAACCTGAAATTATCCTTGGTTAATCAAAGAACCTTATCAATCCCTTAAATTATAAAACCTTAATCCATTTTAATTCCCTTAAAACTTACAGTAGCCTAAACCAATAAATTCCAAAACCCCAAACATTAAATAAAGAATCTTAAATAGAAACAGTAGCCCTAATTTGTATCTTTACTTGCTTTATTTATTTTTAGATTTTATTGTATAGTTCTTTATATGCTTTGATTTATTTAATTTCAATGCATGATTTATTTAATTTATCATGGATGGATGTTTATATTTTGATTGACATCTTTGATGAATGATTTATTTATGATGAATGGTTTTTTACTTCTATCGATTTATTTTGATTTCCAAATGTTGTAAGAGGTATGTTTCCACTTTGTGGGTGCCTCATTAGTTAAATATCATGTAATTTAAATAGCTTTTATAATTTGGACCAATGTAAAGGACATGTTTCTACCTTTTGGTGGGTGTCATATTAGTTTAGATATGAATGATGTAAGGGCAAGTTTCCATCTTTGGATGGGTGTCCATTTATTTATTTTGCTTGGACATTATTTTGATTTTTAATATATCGATGCTTTATTTCAATTGTTGCATGTAATATGGATAATATTGTTATATTTAAGAATTTTATAATATTAAGACCTGTAAAGGAGACCAGTTCCAATTAACCGGGCGTTGTGGGGGTGCAGGGCCATTTCTCACCTTCCCCACTAATGAGATCAATTTTATACTTGTTTTTAGTATGATTTTTATGTGTTTTTAGTTAATGTTTCATTTGATTTTTGTTTAAAGTTTGTTTTAAGTGTTTGTTTTAGGTTAAAGTGAAAAAACTCTCTTGGATGGTCAAAACAATGAAGAAAGAGCATGAATCAAGCAAGACATGGCCAAGCCAAAGCAAGCTTGGCTGTGTCCCTCAAAGGAACTTCAAGGCAGTAGCTGACACGGCTAGGAGACACGGCCAAGGCCATGTCTCACCTAAGGAGCAAAACCAAAGAAATAAAAGAAAGAAAGGAAAATTTTGTAGAAGCTGACACTGGCAGGTGACACGGCCAACGTGTCACATGACACGGCCACAAGCTTGGCCGTGTCCCATCCTAAGCCAAAGAATAAGGAATGAGCAAAATGAAGAAATAGAAGGTACTGGGCGTGTCATGTGACGCGGCCAAGCCACTGGCAGTGTCACATGACACGGCCACAAGCTTGGCCATGTCCCTCCTTGAGAATAAAGAAAAGAAAATAAAGAAAATGGGCAGTAAGTGACAAGGCTAGCAAGCTTGGCCGTGTCCTAAAGAAATTGAGAGACACGGCCACAAGCTTGGCCATGTCACTCTTGGTGTTTTGAATTCTTTTGCACGAGTTGGGAGACAAGTGGGGAACAAAGACTTTGCTTTTCCCAAAAGAAATATTAAAGAAAAGAAATGCTTGCCTAATTGATGGAAAGAATTATTAAACAAAGAGAATAGTAGGAGACAAGGGAGCGTGGTGTGAGTTGGAAGGTATGGGTTTGAGCTTTGAATGATTTAAAAAGAGAAAATGAGGAAAGAAAGAAAGGCAGACTTAGAGAGAAGGAGGCTTGGGCATATATGGCTTGGGAGGGAGAGAGTTACACTCTCCTTAGCTCTTCATCTTCATCCTCCATTTCTATCCTCTCCACCATCTCCATCTTCCATTGGCAAGCTCTTGAAGGTTGAAGAAGCTTCATTGAAAGGTTTGGTGACTTGAGAAAGCTCCATTCCATTTTGCAAAGGGGAATCGACCATTGAAGAGGGCTTGAGCTCTTCATCATACATCCAAGTGGAGCTAGGAGGAAGACTATTAATCCTACTCTTGGCATCTTCACAAGGGGTTTTTCTATTTTTTCTTTTAACTCATTTCAATACTATTGTTGTTGTATTAAGAGTATTGAACATGAACTAACTCATTCTCTATCTAGATATTGATGGACCCTAGCTTATTTGTATGATTGAATAATTTTAATTGATGGAGTTGTTTTATTCTTATGATGCTTAATGATTTATTTCCAATTGATAATATCATGCTTATTGATTGGTTGCAATTTTCATATTATTGACTTGAGAAAGCTTGATATGAATTGAATACTCATAAGGGTTGAGGATTGATTAGAGTTCTAGAGATAGACTTACAAGATCCTTTGCTTTATAATTCCTTGTTCTTAATGCAAGATCTATTTAATTATGTTTGAGAAGAGATTCCAACATTCTATTTAGTGATTAGGGATTAATTCATTCGAGAGAGGTTTTAGCCTAAGTTAGAGGAATGCCAATTCAACTCTATTATGTGATTTAATTGAATAGATTTTCATAAATATAATTGTGGCTAGAGGGATTCAATATCTAGATAGTATTGTTATCATCAATCCTTTTTGCACAACATTCAATTTCTCTTTACTTTCATTTATTTAAGTTAATTGTCTTTAATTATAAAACATCACAAAAACTATTGATTTGCTAAACAACAATTAAGATTTGCACTAGTACTTGACCTTGTCCCTAGTGGAACGATAACTCACTCACTATTCTATTACTTGGGCGACTCGTGCACTTGCGGTATTGCTATAGCTTAGGTATGCATGCACTAAGTTTTTGGCACCGTTGCCGGGGACAACGGTTTCAATATTAGTAATATAATCAAGACTGTTGATTTAGTTTTATTTTTCTCAAGACTGTTTGTTTGTTTTCTTTAAACTGTTTGTTTGTTTTCTTTGAATTGTTTGTTTATTTTCTTTGAATTGTTTGTTTGTTTTCTATAAATTTGTTTGTTTGTTGTGTTTGAATTTGTTTTTAAGTTAATTGTTTGTTTGTTTTCATTAAATTGCTAAGTGCCTTTTGTAAAGATGCAGTTTTCAAGGCACGGGGGAGTTTATGATAGGGACTATAATTCTGACATGGCATGGCAATTCGCAGAATTAACGAATCAACCTATGTTGCTAAATGCTAGAGGAAGAGTACCTATGCCATGCCAAGAGATATGTGCAGCATGTGGCAATGCAGGACATAGTGCCAATACATGTTCATTTGGTTTCGAACGATACCAAGAATGGCAGGAGGAAGAATATGACTACCAAAGTTTCCAGCAAATGGGTAGAAATGACCCATATTCCAATTCTTATAATCCAAGCTGGGAAAGTCAGCCAAATTTTTCTTGGGAAAATCAGCAGTACATTCCACTCAACAATTTTTTAAGCCTTACCAAGGAAGTTCTTACTCTCAAGAAAAAATTTTCAAACCAAGACCACCTTAAGGAACCCACATTAGAGGATAAGTTGAATGCCTTTATTCAAAAACATGCACAAAATCAAGATCACCTTAAGGAACCCACTTTGGAAGATCATTTGAATGCCTTCATTCAAAATAGCCCACAAAATGAAGATCAACCTGAGGAACTCATATTGGAGGAAAGATTGAATGCCTTCATTCAAAATAGCGGGCAACATCAAGCTCAATGCAAGCAATCCATAGTGGAAGATGATTTGAATGCTTACCTTCAACTAAGCACACAAAATCTAGAAGGGAGCAATGAGAGGTGTGATTCTTTGGAAGAATCAATGAAGAGGATGGAAACTCAAGTTGGGCAGCTGGCACATCAACTCCAAGCACACCAAAAGGAGGAATTTCCTAGCCAATTGGAACAAATTGAGATAATCACAAATTTGAGGAATGAACAGGTAATATATAACAATTTTTGTGATTTCTTTGATGCAGGTACTAATCAAGAAGAAAATGGCGAGGAGATCCAATCCAACATAGAGGAGCTGAGTCAAACAAAGGAGGAGGAGAATTTGGAAGCATCAACTTGGATAAAATTGCATGAACCTCCAAATCCTTTTATGCCACCAATTTCATTCCCATGTAGGCTGGAGGAAGAGAAACAAGGTATGTATATTCCTGAACTCTACGACATGCCCTATAGTGAAGATAGTGTAGACAAGCTTGAGGTGGCCATAACTTTAGAAGTAGAGCCTAATATTTCCAATTTAAAACTTGAGGAGAGCAAATTAATATTAAATGATGAGGTTGTTGAGAAGGAACTTCAAATTGCTAAAGAGGGTGAGAAAGATATTCAACCAAACTTAGTTGAACATAAAAAGACCCCAAAAGTTTTGGAATTTATTTTAGTTGGGGAGAATAATATGCAACCAATGATCATCCCTCCCACTTTCAGGAGCGAGAAAGAGCAAAAAATGAATATAACCATGTTGCATACTGAAAAATATTTTTACCAAGTTCATATAGCATTGGAGGATCACCCCAAGACAACCTTCGTGTGTTCTCATTGGCCAATTGCTCATCCAAGGATGCTACCTAGGCTTTGCAATACATTGGGCACATTTTGCAGTTGCATACTGTTCATCCTCTCACTCATGGGTTGCAATTGCATTATGGGTGGAAGGAGCCCTACGTATCGCATATGGGAACGATGGAAATCAATTTTTATCTGAACTCTCTTTTAGTTTATGCATGCTTACATTGAGGACAATGTAAATTTTTAAGTGTGGGGTGCATTTTGTGTTTTGTGTTTTTACTTTAAGTTATTTTCTTTTAGGTTTAGTTAATGTTTTTAATGTTTTTCTTTGAATAAATGAATTTTGGAAAGTTCAATTGTTATAAACATTGTTGATAGATGACTTTTGAATTTTTGAATCATGAATTTGAGAATTGAGTAGAATTGGTGCTTATTGCCAATTTTGTTGGTTTTTCCTTGCATTGCCTTTAAACTAGTGAGAAATTGAGCCATCAACTTATTATTCTTTTTATGTGTGAACATATTTGATTGATGAATTGCTAGAACTTACTTTGATATGCATTTTAAGACTACATAAAAATTTCAATTAGGCATCAAGATGATTAAGGTAATTAGGTGAACTCACTTTGGCTTAAAAACACCAACCCTACATTCAACCTTAGTTAGCCAATTTTGAGCCTATTTTCCTTTTCCTTTTCTTTCTTTTTCGCAACACTACCAACTTTGAATCATGCTATTTTGTCTCTTACCCTTTCATTAGTTCAAGAGCATTTTAAGAGCTTTTATGACCAAGTGTTGTCTTGAATTAAGTGTGGGGTTAAATTTAGTAGGTTTAAGATTGCAAAGAAAAAATAATAAATAAAAAAAATAAATAATAAATAATAAATAATAAAAAAATAAAATATATATATATAATAATAAGAATAATTGTTGTTCTTGTTAAAAGGGTTGGAATATGTTTGGAAATTATCATTGCAAGATGTAATAATTGAGTTCCCTTGAAAAGTTCTTTAATGTCAAGGGGTAGTTGAGAGGAAGGTGTTTTGGGGATCATTGGGTTATACATATAATCAGTTACTTCATTCTTGAAGCGCTCTTGAACTTAATGATTAAGCTCACATTTCCTAAATGCCACGCCTTTACCTTAGCCCCATTACAACCCAAAGAAAGACCTTTTGATTGATGATTAATTGTAATTAAGTGGTGGAGATTTGATTGATAAGCAAGCCTATGGCGATAATCTTTCATTGATTGTTATGAGTGTAAACACCACCATGATCAAACATTTTTAGAGTTGGTAAATGAGTGACAACATAGGTTATGCATGGAAAGCCACTTAATTGCATGGGTATCGATTTTGTTCGATTTGATATTGATTACGGATTTAGGGATAGGGAAGTCTTGATGCATTTTTATAACTCTTGAACTTGACAAATTTTTCTTATTTAGCTTGTTTTGATTTTAGTCTTGCTTGGGGACAAGCAATGAATTAAGTGTGGGGTATTTGATGAGATCAATTTTATACTTGTTTTTAGTATGATTTTTATGTGTTTTTAGTTAATGTTTCATTTGATTTTTTTTTTAAAAGTTTGTTTTAGATTAAAGTGCAAAAACTCCCTTGGATGGTCAAAAGAATGAAGAAAGATCATGAATCAAGCAAGACATGGCCAAGCCAAAGTAAGCTTGGCCGTGTCCCTTAAAGGAACTTCAAGGCAGTAGCTAACACGGCAAGGAGACATGGCCAAGCCACTGGCCGTGTCTCACCTAAGGAGCAAAATCAAAGAAACCAAAGAAAGAAAGACAAATTTGGCAGGAGCTAATACTGGCAGGTGACACGGCCACAAGCTTGGCCGTGTCCCATACTAAGCCAAAGAACAAGGAATGAGCAAAATGAAGAAACAGAAGGTGACACACACATATGACACGGCCAAGCCACTGGCCGTGTCACATGACACGGCCACAAGCTTGGCCTGTCACATGACACTGCCATAAGCTTGGCCGTGTCACTCCTTGAGAACAAAGAAAAGAAAAGAAAGAAAATGGGCAGTAAGTGACACGGCCAGCAAGCTTGGCCGTGTCCCAAAGAAATTGAGAGACACGTCCACATGCTTGGCCATGTCACTCTTGGTGTTTTGAATTCTTTTGCACGAGTTGGGAGACAAGTGGGGAACAAAGACTTTGCTTTTTCCAAAAGAAATATTAAAGAAAAGAAAAGCTTGCCTAATTGATGGAAAGAATTATTAAACAAAGAGAATAGTGGCAGACAAAGGAGAGTGGTGTGAGTTGGAAGGTATGGGTTTGAGCTTTGAATGATTTAAAAAGAGAAAAGGAGGAAAGAAAGAAAGGCAGAGTTGGAGAGGAGGAGGCTTGGGCATACAAGGCTTGGGTGAGGGAGAGTGTTACACTCTCCTTAGCTCTTCATCTTCATCCTCCATTTCTATCCTTTCCACCATCTCCATCTTCCATTAGCAAGCTCTTGAAGGTTGAAGAAGCTTCATTGAAAGGTTTGGTGACTTGAGAAAGCTCCATTCCATTTTGCAAAGGGGAATCGACCATTGAAGAGGGTTGAGCTCTTCATCATACACCCAAGTGGAGCTAGGAGGAAGACTAGTAATCCTACTCTTGGCATCTTCACAAGTGGTTTTTCTTTTTTCTCTTTTAATTTATTTCATTACTGTTGTTGTTGTATTAAGAGTATTGAACATGAACTAACTCATTCTCTATCTAGATATTAATGAACCCTAGCTTATTTGTATGATTGAATAATTTTAATTGATGGAGTTGTTTTATTCTTATGATGCTTAATGATTTATTTCCAATTGATAAAATCATTCTTATTGATTGGTTGCAATTTTCATATTATTGACTTGAGAAGCTTGATATGAATTGAATACTCATAAGGGTTGAGGATTGATTAGAGTGTTAGAGATAGAATTATAAGATCCTTTGGTTTATAATTCCTTGTTCTTAATGCAAGATCTACTTAATTATGATTGAGAAGAGATTCCAGCATTCTACTTAGTGATTAGTGATTAATTCACTCGAGAGAGGTTTTAGTCTAAGTTAGAGGAATGCCAATTCAACTCTATTATGTGATTTCATTGAATTGATTTTCATAAATGTAATTGTGGCTAGGGGGATTCGATATCTAGATAGTATTATTATCATCAATCCTTTTTGCACAACATTCAATTTCTCTTTACTTTCATTTATTTAAGTTAATTGTCTTTAATTATAAAACATCATAAAAACTATTGATTTGCTAAATAACAGTTAAGATTTGCACTAGTACTTGACCTTGTCCCTAGTGGAATGATAACTCACTCACTACTTTATTACTTGGGTGACTCGTGCACTTGCGGTATTGCTATAGCGTTAGGTACACACGCACCACCCACACGTACCCAACTTTCTGAACCCATTAGGGGTTGGGGATTCCTTAGGAATTGAGTCCATTTTCTTCGGATATAGGTCTGTGCTCTCTAAGGCCTCGAGCCTAAACAGTGCCGAAGTTGCAAGAACCATTTCATCTGGAGTGGGGGCAAAAATCCCCACTCACAGCATGCATATGAGATAGACAATAATTAAACACATTGAGAGCTTTGGCCAAGTAATGTGTATGTGCCTATTTGAAGTGAAACAATTCTTGGTTAAATAGAAATGATTCCTAAGTTTAGTACGGTAACTAAGGTTGTCATGTTATAGATGTGTTAATTTGAAAAATCAAGTCCTGAGGTACATTGACATTGATTTGGCAAAGCCAACATTTTATTTCAAAATCAAAATTCAAAAAATAAAAAATTTTTGTCACATAAAGCCTTCAAGTTAAGGGAAGTATGTCGAATCATTAAATCTCAAAGGACACATTTAGCAAAGAAAATGATTATTGACAAGGTCATGAAGAAGCTATCGACTGACATGCCAAAACATAGTTTAAAATGGATCTATCCTTGACTCTGTAGCTTGGGGTCTTCACCACTCATATTTTCAACATCTTAAAGATAAAAGCCATAAATGTGAAGCATCCTGTCATTCCAGTGCAAGACCTGAATGGACATCTCAAAGGAGTCAATGAGAACACTTCTGCTAATCACCTCGGTCTGTGAGTTGATGGGACCATTGTAAGTATTATTCATGCATATATGCATGCATGAGCATATCACATCACAGTTTCTAGTCTTGTATTGTCTATTCCTTGTCAAAATGAACATCAAACACCCAGTGAAGTAAAAAATCAAAAGAAGATATCAAATTAGGGGGTATGGAAAGCCCATTGCTTGAGAAAGCTCCAGTAATTTTGCAAGGAGAAGAAATGCGTGCTTGTGCGAAGAACTAGACAACAAAAACATTAATCAATGCTGGGGGCAGGAGAAGATATGAGGGCCAACTAAAAATAGTTGAATTTTTGCAAAAAGGAAGAATAAAAGAATGGAACATTAGAATTATCAAAAGAATGAAGATCCATTTACAAGGGTGAAGTCCCGATCTCTAAGGATGAAGATTCATTTTCAAAGGTGAAGATCCGAAGCTAAGGATGAAGATCCAAGGTCCAACGATGAAGATCCATTTGAGGGTGAAGAACCACAGTGCATAAAACAACCAGAGCAGTCAGAATCCTCAACTGATAAAAGGTTAGTCAAATTCAATTCAATTTCGGGTGCAAATACCCAGTCACAAGTCCAAGTACCCAAATTAAATCCAATTTAGGAACGAATATCCAATTCCAGTTTAGGATCGAGTATCCAAATCCAGTTAGGATCAAATATCCCAATCCAATTTAGGATCGAGTATCCAAATCCAGTTAGGATTGAGTACCCAAATCCAGTTAGGATCGAGTATCCCAATCCAATTTAGGATCGAGTATCCAAATCCAGTTAGGATCGAGTATCCCAATCCAGTTAGGATCGAGTATCCTAGTCTAGTTAGGATCGTGTATCCAATTCAGTTAGGATCGAGTATCCAAATTCAGTTAGGATCGAGTATCCAAATCCAGTTTAGGATCGAATATTCACATCCAGTCAGGATCGAGTATCTAAATCCAATTTAGGGTTGAGTATCCAAATCCAGTTTAGGATTGAGTATCCCAATCCAATTTAGGATCGAGTATCCAAATCCAATTTTGGATCGAGTATCCAAATCCAATTTAGGATCTAGTATCCAAATCTATTTTGGATCGAGTATCCCAATCCAATTTAGGATCAAGTATCCAAATCCAGTTAGGATCGAGTATCCAAATCCAGTTTAGGATCGAGTATCCAAGTCTAGTTTAGGATCGAGTATCCAAATCTAGTTTTGAGTTCAGAACCCAAAATTACCCTTAGGTCCTGAACATAAAATTATCCTTGAATCCAGAAATCGAACCGGGTCCAGAACCCAATACCTCAACCATCTCAGAAAAATTAAGTCTTATTGCTTTTCACTCTCTTTTACTAAAGTCTCAGATGGCTCAAGCAGGGGGGCGAACTGTAGACCCTTAATTTTTGACCCAGTCTGGTTCTTTAATTTTTATAGTCCAAAATAATTTTTGTGATATTTCGATATTTATTTTAGTATTTTTATGGTGAAGTGAATAATAATAATAATAATAAATAAACTAAAAATAAATAAATAAATAAATAAAAATAAAAATCGGCGACGAAAAAATTGACGACGAAAAAATTCATCGCCGAAAATGTTGAACGAAATGGCCTTGGGCCATTTTGCCCACAGTAGCTTCCTGTGGGTAAAATGGCCCGCAGCCCGCCCCTCGCAATTTTTCGACGCTGTTCCTCATAGCAGCCCGCAGCAGTTTTTCGCCAGCAAATTTCCGCCAGCAAATTTTTTTCGAAACCAAATTCTATTTGGTTTCGATTTCCTTTTCCTAATTAATGATAAATTCCTTAAACAATTGGAATTAAGCTTCCAAAATTTCCTATAAATAACACTAAAAAGACACAGAAAAAGGGGGATCGGACTTTGGACTGGGACTTGGATTTTGAATTGGAACTTTACAAATTGATCGGACTTTTTAGAAGAGAAGAAGCAAGCAAGCAATCAAAGGCAGCAACCTTGCCTTTGTCCTTGTTCATCCAAGAAGCAATTTTTGGTGGAACCAACAAACGAAGGTTTGAATCTTTAATTTCTTTTTATATCTTACAGTAGCTTCATTCTTTATTTGATTCATAAAATTATACCTTCTTTGAAGATGCAATAATTTGATCTTCATTTCCAAAAACCTTAAATGATTTCCTCTATTTCTAGAAACCTTAAAAACCTTAATTCATTTCTTTGTTTTCCAAAAATCTTAAATCGTTCCCTCTGATTCTTTTAAAACTCAAGAACCCTAATTTTATTTCTTCTAAAATTTAAAACCCTAAATTGATCATTTTATTTCCAAAAACCCTAAAAAAAACTTTCTATTTCCAAAAACCTTAAATCGTCTTGCTTATTTCCAAAAGCTTTATAAACTCTAAACTATTTTCTTCAATTCCAAAACCAAGACAGTAACCCCAAACTAGCTAATCTAAACCCTAAGTTTTCTTAAACCCTAATTCCCTTAAAACCTTAAACCCTAGTTTTCCTAAACCCTAAACCTTAAAACCTTATAAACCTAAACATAATATAGTAAATCCAAAATAATAATCCAGTAACCGTGAGTCCTAAACTCAAATATTTTAAAGTATCCAAACCCTAATTTCATGATTTTTACCCCTCAAACCCTAATTTGGTTAATCAAAGAACCTTATCAATCTCTTAAATTATACAACCTTAATCCATTTCAATTCCCTTAAAACTTAATACAGCCTAAACCAATAAATTTCAAAACCCTAAATATTAATTAAAGAACTTTAAATGAGAAACAGTAAACTTCAATTTGTATGTTTACTTACCTTATTTGATTATGTAGTTTATTATATGCTTCAATTTATTTAACTTCAATGCTTAATTTATTTAATTTATCATGGATGGATGTTTATTATATATTTTGATTGATGCTTAATATCTTTGATGAATGATTTATTTATGATGAATGGTTTTTTACTTTTATCGATTTATTTTGATTTCCAAATGTTGTAAGAGGTATGTTTCCGCTTTGTGGGTACCTCATTAGTTAAATATCATGTAATTTAAATTGCTTTTATATTTTGGACTTATGTAAAGGGCATGTTTCTACCTTTTGGTGGGTGTCCTATTTAGTTTAGACATGGATGATGTAAGGACATGTTTCCATCTTCGGATGGGTGTCCATTTATTTACTGTGCTTGGACATTGCTTTGATTTTAATATATCGATGCTTTATTTCAATTGTTGTGTGTAGTATGGATAATATTATTATATTTAAGAATTTTATAATATTAAGACCTGTAAAGGAGACTGGTTCCAATGAACCAGGCATTGTGGAGGTGCTGGGCCATTTCTCACCGTTCCCACACGTACCCAACTTTCTGAACCCATTAGGGGGTTAGGGATTCCTTAGGAATCGAGTCATCCACCCCTTTCTTTTTCCCAGCCTGTCAGGGTGACAACTCCATTTTCTTCAGACCTAGGTCCGTGTTGTAATATCCCAAAGTATACCCTAAAAGTTTTGGAGTTATTGTTGTATTTGGATTTAATGTATATGTATAGATGGGAAATATAAATATAATATAAATAAGACATATACATATACATCATATATACATGGGATATAAAATGGTATAGGAAAAGTGAGTTGTATATATATATATTTGTATAATTAATTAATAATAATAATAATGATAATAAGGACAAAAAGAAAAAGAGAAGAAGAAAGTCAAAGGTTGAAGAAGTGTGTGTGTGGTGGAGATTTGAATTATATTATTATTATTATTATTATATATATATATATATATAAGATAAGAACGAAGAAAGAGGAAAATTCTTTCTTTCTTTCTTCTTCTTCTTCTTCTTCTTCTTCTTCTTCGTGAACGAGAGAAAAAGAGAGAGAGAGAGAGAGAAGCTAGAGAGAGAAAGGTGATTTTGCTTATATTTACACCAAAGATTTAAAGGATATCAAGAGATTTGCAAGTGGATATTGAAGATTTGGGCAAAGAATCCAAGTAAGTGTCCTTTCTTTGTGTTGATTTCTATTGATTGAATTGATATTTGATATGATTAAGGTGTGATGATAGTGAAAGTTGTAAGTATAGATTAAGTAGATGGATGAGTGCAAAATAGTCTTTATATGTGAGATTTGAACTTTAACTCAATTTTTAGAAGAAAGGAAGAGTTAGATTATGTTTGTATTCATATGGATTGGTTTAAAATGCAAAATACTTGAGTTTGTTTCAGAAAACAGTCCCGGATTGGATGCCACGGCCGTGGCAAATGAGGGCCACGACAGTGGGTTTACAAGGTTGATTGTGTCTTCATGAATTTTAATAGAACAGAAGAGTCTACAATGCCATGACCGTGGCCCTTGAAGGCCACGACCGTGGGGGTTGTAATAAAAAAAATGGACAGAACCGTGTTGGATCCACGGTCGTGGGGATTGGGAAGCCACGACCGTGGGGACCTAAATGTTGATATTAGCTTGAGAATTGTGATCTAAGGGCTTAGTATGGGACCAATAGGTGAATCATTGTATTGGAATTTATGTGTATTTGTAAATAAGTGTGTATTATTCCTTTGAATTAGGTTATGAAGTTGTTGGATTGCCTTAACTTAAATGGTAAAGAATATTTGGAAGAGGAAGTGTATGGATTGATGTGAATTATCTTTAAGGTAAGTACAACTTACAAAGATGCATTCTTTTATATGATCTTGAGACCTAAAACAATGTTAAGTAATTTATTATATGGTTAATACAATGTGACTAATGTTATTAATTGTATAGTGTGAAAGCTTTGGTGATAATTCAAAAAGGTATGTGCAATGCAATTTGTTATGATAAATATTTTAATGATGAAGTATATTAATGTGTCTTAAGAAGTGATGAAATGTGATATCATTATGGTTGGTAATAATGATTGAAATGAAATAAGTGGACATGTTGTCTATGTGTTCAATGAAATTGATTATGTATACTTGAATGATGAAGTGTTGTAATGTGAATTGAGATATGATGCAAATGACATATGAAGCCATTGTGATTGGCTATAATGAATCAAATGTGACGTGACACCATTGTGATTGGCTATGATGAGAATTGAGAATGAGATTGATAAAGAAATAATAAATGAATTGTGTGGCTAATGTGTTATTCCATTTTCAGAGTTTGTTGTTGGTGGCATGCCTAATATTAGTAACAATCTCTTGAAGTTAGGTTGGAATTGATCCTTGAAGCCAAGTTGGGTTAAAGTTTAACATGTTTACTCCCCTTGAAGCTTGGTTGGGTCTAGTCCTTGAAGCCTAATTGAGATGTTACAACCCTTGAAGCTAGGTTGGATTGGTTCTTGAAGCCAAGTTGGGTTGATACTTAGCATGCTTTGTTCCCCTTGAAGCTTAGTTGAACCTAAATCCTTGAAGCCTAGTTGGAATAATGATAAATGTGATGATTGAACCAAAGCATTAACTCTGAAAGTTGAATGGCATATTAGTGTCTTGTGGGCCCATGCATGTCTTTGTTTTAATGTGAATTATGGAATGAAATATAATATTATGTGATATATGATGATAATTATGGAATGAGATGTATACAATATATAAGTAAATGATTGAAAGTGAATATGGCTTGAGAAGCTATATTGAATCATGAAAGTTTGGGTGAGTCATTGAATTGTGATTTGTTAAAATGACGTATAAAAGTATATATATATTATGAGATTGGTGGAAACATATATAGAGAGTGCATTGAAAAGAGTAAATATGATAAGAAATTGGTAATACATGATATATATATAAAGTAAGATTTACTTGTAATGTTTATTTGAAATTATTTCTTTGTACTACTAAGCTTTCTTGCTTAGCGTGGTTATGTAAATCGCGCAGGTAATTAGGTGGTTGATCTAAAAGTCAAATGGGTATGCCACGAGTAAGGTAAAAGTGTTCTGAGACCAACTAGAGGGTGTTGCATACATGTATAATTAAATTATGTTGTATTTTACTACAAGAATGCATTCATATGTATAAATAAAGTTTTGATAATATAAGATTATTATTATCATTATATTTAAGTATAAGTTCATTAAAAGAAATACTTTATGAAAAGATATGATTTGAACTAAGTGAAAGGTTTTAAATTGTAACGAATAGTGACATCCTTATACTTTATATGCTTACTGTATGTATACAAGGTATATGTGTAGTATTTATATGGAGTATCGGGGTGTTACAAATATTTTGGTATCAGAGCTTAGGTTCGAGATTCTCGGCCTAAGTGATATAAAAAAATTTTTTTAAATAGAATTGAAAAGAAGAGTTTTGAAATGCAAATGGGTAATACATGCATATGCATTAACACCTAGGTTGGTCTCTAACGTGGCATTATGTGATTTGTAATATATCTGAATTACATGAGATGGATGATAGTGTGTGAATAAGATTTTATATGAAAGTCATATTGGAAAAAAAATGATATGAAAAATTGGTACAAGTTTAATTGGTAAGTTCAAGAATGGGAATTTACTTAAGGAAAGTAAATTTTGAAATATTGATTATTGAAAAGTGATTGTAATATAAAGAAATGAATAGGAGAATAAAGTTGAAAATGATTTGAAAAAAATAAATAAATAAATAAATAAAAATTTAGAATAAAGTATATACTTTCTCCTTTATATTGTGAATCTCTTTATAATAGAGTTTATGTTGAGTTTATTAGAAAGAGGAAATATTGTTGGATTGTTAATATGGAAAGATATGTTATTAAAATGAAAAGAGTATGGTGGAATAGTGAGTGAGTTTATTGATATAGACAAAGTGTGATTATGGAAGGTTCGGGTATATCAAATTGAGATTTTGTTTAAAAGAAAAAGAGATCATGTTGGTTAAATAAGAAGACATATTGGTGTTGTTTGTATGGTTATGTTAATGCAAACATTGTAATTTTGATGTTAGAAATGTGATATGCTTTGAATATTGTGAAAACTCGTATTAATGGTGGTAATATGTGATATTTGAGATTTTTGAAATGAGCTTGATAATTGTGAAAATGATATGTTTTGATGTTGTTTTGTGGTATATACATATAAGATGTTTATTTTTAAAGTTGAAAATTTATAGTTTTAATGGAATGTGGATAAAGATCATTTAGATATTGATAGTTTAATGTATTCAATACGTGAGATATATGAAATGAATATTAGTGCACATGAAAGTATTATGAATTGAGGGATGTGATTGATAGTAGGAAATTTTGGTTTGAAATAAAAGAAAAGGAATTGAGCAAATGAAAATGAGTTACTTTAAATAATTTGATTGGAAAGAATGAAAATGAATATGAAAGATATGTTAAAGGTATTTAAAAACAAATGTGAGAGAGATATCACATTGGAAATGTGATTAAGATCTTTGTGAAATAATATTATAAGTAGAGTGTATATATTTATTGAAGTTAATGAATAACTTAAGTTAGGTTGAAATGTTAGTATATTATGATAAATAGATCGATTAATCTAGATTTCGCTAAAGTTGCAAGTCAATATTGAGATTTAATACGTACAGTTGTACTGGGAGTATAAAATTTAAATGGTAATGTGTATGATGTAATATTCTGGCTTATGAATGAACATAAATAAATTGAATTATATCAATTGTACATGGCGAGAAAAAGGAAAATGTTGTTTATCTATTAAGTAAGTTTAAAAGTATTGTATTAATATTTATATTAAGTGAGAAGCAAGCTAAAGAAAGTAAGGATATTGTTATCAATTGAGGTCTGGTAAATGTTTATTTTGAAAGTGATTGTAAGAACGGAATAATCAATGTTAAGATATTAATTAATGACTTTTGAGGTTAAAGTTAAGAGAATATCTATAAAGAAATAAAGTGATAATCTGACTCTAATATAAAGATAAAATTCATTGGAAATGTAATGAGTTATCTTGATTGCTTTGTTGAGAAAGTAATAAGATATAAAGATATATATAAATACCTATACAATAATGAATTATGAATTTCAGAGAAGATGATTATCTCTAAGGGGGAGAGTAGAAATTATGTGATTTGATGAAATCATAATGTAAGAATACAATTAATATTATATGAAATTAAGATAGTGTTTTGTTAAGAATGAATTGTTACTACACAGGATAATTTCAAGGACGAAATTATTTAAGGGGGAGAGAGTTGTAATATCCCAAAGTATACCCTAAAAGTTTTGGAGTTATTGTTGTATTTGGATTTAATGTATATGTATAGATGGGAAATATAAATATAATATATATATAAGACATATACATATACATCATATATACATGGGATATAAAATGGTATAGGAAAAGTGAGTTGTATATATATATATATATTTGTATAATTAATTAATAATAATAATAATGATAATAAGGACAAAAAGAAAAAGAGAAGAAGAAAGTCAAAGGTTGGAGAAGTGTGTGTGTGGTGGAGATTTAAATTATATTATTATTATTATTATTATTATTATTATTATATATATATATATATAAGATAAGAACGAAGAAAGAGGAAAATTCTTTCTTTCTTTCTTCTTCTTCTTCTTCTTCTTCTTCTTCGTGAACGAGAGAGAGAGAGAGAGAGAGAGAAGCTAGAGAGAGAAAGGTGATTTTGCTTATATTTACACCAAAGATTTAAAGGATATCAAGAGATTTGCAAATGGATATTGAAGATTTGGGCAAAGAATCCAAGTAAGTGTCCTTTCTTTGTGTTGATTTCTATTGATTGAATTGATATTTGATATGATTAAGGTGTGATGATAGTGAAAGTTGTAAGTATGGATTAAGTAGATGGATGAGTGCAAAATAGTCTTTATATGTGAGATTTGAACTTTAACTCAATTTTTAGAAGAAAGGAAGAGTTTGATTATGTTTGTATTCATATGGATTGGTTTAAAATGCAAAATACTTGAGTTTGTTTCAGAAAATAGTCCCGGATTGGATGCCACGGCCGTGGCAAATGAGGGCCACGACCGTGGGGTTACAAGGTTGATTGTGTCTTCATGAATTTTAATAGAACAGAAGAGTCTACAATGCCACGACCGTGGCCCTTGAAGGCCACGACCGTGGGGGTTGTAATAAAAAAATGGACAGAACCGTGTTGGATCCCAGGTCATGGGGATTGGGAAGCCACGACCGTGGGGACCTAAATGTTGATATTGGCTTGAGAATTGTGATCTAAGGGCTTAGTATGGGACCAATAGGTGAATCATTGTATTGGAATTTATGTGTATTTGTAAATAAGTGTGTATTATTCCTTTGAATTAGGTTATGAAGAGGTTGGATTGCCTTAACTTAAATGGTAAAGAATATTTGGAAGAGGAAGTGTATGGATTGATGTGAATTATCTTTAAGGTAAGTACAACTTACAAAGATGCATTCTTTTATATGATCTTGAGACCTAAAACAATGTTAAGTAATTTATTATATGGTTAATACAATGTGACTAATGTTATTAATTGTATAGTGTGAAAGCTATGGTGATAATTCAAAAAGGTATGTTCAATGCAATTTGTTATGATAAATATTTTAATGATGAAGTATATTAATGTGTCTTGAGAAGTGATGAAATTTGATATCATTATGGTTGGTAATAATGATTGAAATGAAATAAGTGGACATGTTGTCTATGTGTTCAATGAAATTGATTATGTATACTTGAATGATGAAGTGTTGTAATGTGAATTGAGATATGATGCAAATGACATATGAAGCCATTGTGATTGGCTATAATGAATCAAATGTGACGTGACGCCATTGTGATTGGCTATGATGAGAACTGAGAATGAGATTGATAAAGAAATAATAAATGAATTGTGTGGCTAATGTGTTATTCCATTTTCAGAGTTTGTTGTTGGTGGCATGCCTAATATTAGTAACAATCTCTTGAAGTTAGGTTGGAATTGATCCTTGAAGCCAAGTTGGGTTGAAGTTTAACATGTTTACTCCCCTTGAAGCTTGGTTGGGTCTAGTCCTTGAAGCCTAATTGAGATGTTACAACCCTTGAAGCTAGGTTGGATTGGTTCTTGAAGCCAAGTTGGGTTGATACTTAGCATGCTTTGTTCCCCTTGAAGCTTGGTTGAACCTAAATCCTTGAAGCCTAGTTGGGATAATGATAAATGTGATGATTGAACCAAAGCATTAACTCTGAAAGTTGAATGGCATATTAGTGTCTTGTGGGCCCATGCATGTCTTTGTTTTAATGTGAATTATGGAATGAAATATAATATTTTGTGATATATGATGATAATTATGGAATGAGATGTATACAATATATAAGTAAATGATTGAAAGTGAATATGGCTTGAGAAGCTATATTGAATCATGAAAGTTTGGGTGAGTCATTGAATTGTGATTTATTGAAATGACGTATAAAAGTATATATATATTATGAGATTGGTGGAAACATATATAGAGAGTGCATTGAAAAGAGTAAATATGATAAGAAATTGGTAATACATGATATATATATAAAGTAAGATTTACTTGTAATGTTTATTTGAAATTATTTCTTTGTACTACTAAGCTTTCTTGCTTAGCGTGGTTATGTAAATCGCGCAGGTAATTAGGTGGTTGATCTAAAAGTCAAATGGGTATGCCACGAGTAAGGTAAAAGTGTTCTGAGACCAACTAGAGGGTGTTGCATACATGTATAATTAAATTATGCTGTATTTTACTACAAGAATGCATTCATATGTATAAATAAAGTTTTGATAATATAAGATTATTATTATCATTATATTTAAGTATAAGTTCATTAAAAGAAATACTTTATGAAAAGATATGATTTGAACTAAGTGAAAGGTTTTAAATTGTAACGAATAGTGACATCCTTATACTTTATATGCTTACTGTATGTATACAAGGTATATGTGTAGTATTTATATGGAGTATCGGGGTGTTACACGTGTTCTCTAAGGCCCCGAGCCTAAACTATGCCGAAGTCGCAAGAACCATTCCACTGGGAGTGGGGGCAAAAATCCCCGCTCATAGGTGGATGACTCGATTCCTAAGAAATTCCTAACCCCCTAATAGGTTCAGAAAGTTGGGTATGTAAGGGAAAGGTGAAAATGATCCAGCACCCCCATAACGCCCGGTTCATTGGAACCGACCTCCTTTTTAGGTCTAACTATTATTAAATTCTTAAACTTATTAAAATATTATCTATAGTGCATGCAATTATTAAAATAAATAATCGTTGTATTAAAATCAAAACAAGTTCGAACAAAGATATAAATGCTTGCCCATGCAAGATGGAAACATGTCCTTGTAATGTCTAAAGTCCAAAACTACATAAAATAGGACACCCACCACATGGGGGAAACATATCCTTTACATTAATCCAATACTTGAAATAATTTAAATTACATGGAACTTAACTAATGAGGTACCCATAAAGTAGAAACATACCTTTTACATTCTTGAAACCAAAATAAACCAATAAAAAATATTCAATCAATCATCATAAATAAAAGTAAACCATCCATCACAAAACAAATAAAACAAATATTCCATCAAGAACATATAATAAATCACAAAGTCTAGGTTTTAATGTCACATTGAATAATAGATGTATAAAACTAGGGTTTTAATTTATTAATAAGGGCTTTAGGAAAATATGATTATGGTTTTATGGTTTTAGAAAACATGATTAGGGTTTAGGGTTTTGGAAAAACATAGTTAGGGTTTAGGGTTTTAGGAAAACATAATTAGGGTTTAGAAAATAATATTAAGGTTTTGAAATGTTGAAAAATAGGTTTTCTTATAAGGTTTGGGTTTAAAAAATAATTTTAAGGTCTTAAGTAAAGGCTAGAGTTTTGGTTAATTAAATTAGGGTTATGGTTCTTAAAACAAGCAGCTTATGTTTTGAATACTTAAAATTTAACTCTATAAGTAAGTTCACAAATTGATGATCACTGTCTATTGGTTTTGCTAGATTATTGTCCTGGTTATTAAGGTTGCAATTGTAAACTTAAATAAATCAATTGCTACTAGATGAAAATAACTAATGCATGAAAATATTATTATTAATGAATAAGGGTTGCTACTGGATATCTTAAAAAATTGAAACACATTAAATAAAACAATAATCAAAGTGACTACTGTAACCTTAAATGAATGGAGTAGTAAAACCGAACCTCTATTTGTTGGCTCTACCGAATGGTATGGTGATCCAAACCTCCTGCTTATACCAGTATTTGAGTCTCATATAAGCAAAGTGAAGGCAATGTCTACTGTCTTCTGGTTTATTAGTGATGGTTAGTGATACGAACCAGCCACAAGGTAAGGATCCATTAGTGCTTCCAAATGGGCCATTGACTAGGAGCAGAGCTAAGAAGTTTGGAGGAGCTATGGGATTGCATATTCAAGATCAAATTTCAAAGGAAGTGACTGAAATGACAATGGAAAAGTGCACAATAGAGCTTGAAGAAGGCACACCAAAGCTGATTATGATGCTTAGTGTGAATATGGAAGCTAAAGGCTAGCTAAAGAGGTCCAACGTTCAAGAAAGGTACATGGGGGTTCATATACAGCCTTGGGAAGTAATTTAAGGCCCATGGACAGCCCAAATAGTGTGGGGCGTGTTCTTATTTTAAAGGGTTTTAGTTTGGCCATTTTTTTTATAATTTATATTTTCCTTAGTGGGTTAGGATGTGTGGTTTCCTATTTAGTTATTTCAGAATATTAATTTGTTTCCATACTTTATATTTTCCTTAATGGGTTAGGATATTGACTTTGTAGCTTTCCTTTTCCCATTAGAATTAGGGTTGCGGATTTATGTGTGCCTTTTAGTATAAATAGGGCCTTATTTTTCTTGTAAGGACACTTTATGACAAACTATATTCTCAATTTTCTTATTGAAAATTTCGGCCATCATAGAACAGGAGTGGATTCTCTTTTTCTTTTGATTGCATCAAGAATTAGATTTACTTATCAATTTCGATTGTGGCGTTCTTCTAATTCGAGCTTCCTAAATCCTTCCGTTATAAGTGTTCGTGCTTTGCTAAGCAATTGGGTGCTTTAGAAGGTGGTTTTTCCTTCGTTCTTGGTTTTTCTTCTATCAAATGTGCGTTGGGGTTTGAGGCCTTCATTGCAATAGGGTTCCGCGTCATTTGGTATCTGAGCCAATTACAGGTAAATCTTTATCTATCTGTCTTTCTAGGGTTGTTTTAGTTGTTCCGTTAGGGTTCTAATTGGATTTTTGAATTAGGGTTATAGAATTCTTTGTTCAATTTCAAAATTGTGTTCTTGCCTTTTGATTCGAAATACATTTTTCTTATTCCAAAATTGGGTATAAATTGGACTGGAGGCTTTGTGTTTCGTTGGTTATCCAAGGATAGTGACCATATCCTAAAAAAAAAGAGTACAAAATCACTTCAACAAAATTTCTTTGCTTTTCTAGTAATTTAAGGTATTAGAATCATTTTGAATCAGGTTGAAAGTAATCAAAATTTTGGCCACCAATTTCGGCCAATTGAGGGGCTATTTTATTACGTTTTTTCTTGCTGATTTGGAAGTTTCCTTTTCGAAATTGAATTCTTGAGGAGTCTTGATACTAGCTTTCTTGGGTAAAATTATTAGGTCCATAAACTAACTTGCTAAGGTGAGTTGGTTTTGATACATTTTGACCAGATTCGTTATGATTGCTACAGCTGATGGTGATGTTGTGTCTGATTCTGAACCTAGTGATAATGATAATGATGATGTTGGGAACTTTGATTCTCCTATATATGATGATGTTGGTAGTGATGAGCATGTTGATTGTACTTTGTTAGCTGAGTGTGGTGAATTGTTAGTTGCTAGGCGTGCATTGAATATGCAGGTGAAAGAGGAAAGTCTAGTACAGAGTGATAATATTTTTCATACTAGATGCTTAGTGAATAATAAGGTTTGTACACTTATTATTGATAGTGGGAGCTGTACTAATGCTGCAAGTACTATTATGGTTGAAAAATTGGGGTTAGAATGTATGAAACATCCCAATCCTTATAAGCTGCAGTGGTTTAATGATAGTGGTGAGGTGAAAGTAACTAAGAGAGTGAGGGTACCATTTTCAATAGGCTGGTACAAAGATCAAGTTGATTGTGATGTAGTTCCTATGCAAGCTGGACATATGTTATTGGGCAGACCGTGGCAATATGATCAGAGAGCGCAACATGATGGGTTTTCTAATAGGTACACATTTACCTATGAAGGAAAACAGGTCACTCTTGTTCCATTATCACCCCTAGAAGTGTATGGAGATCAAAGAAAGATGATTGAGGCAGAGAGGCAAGTTGGGGCTACCAATTCAAAAACTAAAGGGAGTTTGAGAGAACATGATAAGCTGAGTGAGAGTGAAAAGAAAATGGGAAAAGAGGCCAGAAAAAAAACAAAACAAATAAGTGGCCCATTGGTGAGAGAAAATAAGAAAGAAGGGAGAGCAAAACAAACTTTTTATGCAAGAGCGAGAGAGGTTAATTTTGCAATGTCTATTGGGCAGCCATTATTGCTCATTAGATACAAAGAAACTTTGTTTCCTGACACTAATGTTTCGCTTGATAGTTTGCCTTCTAGTTTTGTTTCTTTGTTGCAGGATTTTCAGGATGTGTTTCCAGATGAATTACCTAGTGGATTGCCACCGCTAAGAGTAATTGAGCATCAAATAGACTTCGTTCCTGGTGCTACCATCCCAAATAGACCAGCTTACCGGAGCAATCCCGTGGAAATGAAAGAGATGCAAAAGCAAGTAGATGAGTTACTGGAGAAAGGGCTGATTAGAGAGAGTTTGAGTCCGTGTACTATTCCTGTGTTGTTGGTTCCAAAGAAGGATGGCACGTGGAGAATGTGTGTTGATATCATCAAATATGATCACAGTGAAGTATCGACATCCTATACCATGACTTGATGACATGTTGGATGAGCTACATGGTGCCAGGTATTTTTCTAAAATTGATCTTATGAGTGGATATCATCAAATTCGTATGAAACCTGGTGATGAATGGAAAACAACATTTAAAACTAAATATGGTCTATATGAGTGGTTAGTAATGCCTTTTGGGTTGTCTAATGCACCTAGTACTTTTATGAGACTAATGAACCATGTTTTGAGAGTTTATTTGGGCAAATTTGTTGTAGTCTATTTTGATGATATTCTGATTTATAGTAAGACTTTGGATGACCATGTTGAGCATGCTAGGCTAGTTTTGGAAGTATTGGGAAATGAAAACTTATATGCCAAGCTTAAGAAATGCACATTTTGCATAGATAGGCTTGTGTTTCTTGGTTTTGTTGTGAGTGCGTAGGGCGTTGAAGTAGACGAAGAGAAAGTGAAAGCTATAAAGGAGTGGCCTACTCCAAAGAGTGTGACGGATGTGAGGAGCTTTCATGGATTAGCTAGTTTCTATAGGAGGTTCGTGAAGGACTTTTCTACTATTGTAGCACCGTTAACTAGCATAATCAAAAAGGAAGTTGGGTTCCAATGGGGAGAGGAGCAACAAAAAGCCTTTAACTGCCTGAAAGGGAAGTTGACATCCGCTCCTATTTTACCATTACCTAATTTTAAGAGTACATTTGAGATTGAGTGTGATGCTTCTGGTGTAGGTATTGGAGCTGTATTGATGCAATAGAGAAAGCCCATAGCCTATTTTAGTGAGAAACTCAATGGTGCACAATTGAACTATTCCACTTATGATAAGGAGTTGTATGCCTTGGTGAGAGCATTGGACGTGTGGCAGCACTACCTCCTTCCAAAGGAGTTCGTGATACATACGGATCATGAGTCCCTCAAACACTTGAAAGGACAAGGTAAGTTGAACAAGAGGCATGGTAAGTGGATAGAATTTATAGAACAATTCCCTTATGTTGTTAAATACAAGCAAGGAAAGGATAATATAGTGGCTGATGCGTTGTCTAGAAGATATACATAACTATCTGTGTTGAGTTCTAAATTGCTTGGTTTTGAGTACGTTAAGGACTTATATGTAGGTGATGTTGATTTTGGCAATGTGTATGTTGCATGTGAACATGGAGCTTTTAATTCATTTTATAGGCATGATGGATACTTGTTTAAGGGAAATAAATTATGTGTGCCTAAATGTTCCATGCGTGATTTGCTTGTGTTAGAATCTCATTGTGGGGGATTGGTGGGACATTTTGGGGTAGCTAAGACTTATGATATCTTATTTGAGCATTTTTATTGGCCGTCTATGTGTAAGGATGTTGAGAGATTGTGTTCTGCTTGTATTGCTTGTAGACAGGCGAAATCTAAGTCTATGCCTCATGGTCTATATATGCCTTTACCTATACCTAGTTCACCTTTGATTGATATTAGCATGGATTTTGTGCTTGGATTGCCTAGAACTAGAAAAGGTAGGGATATCATTTTTGTAGTTGTTGACAGGTTTAGTAAGATGGCACATTTTATTCCTTGTCATAAAGCTGATGATGCAATTGTTGTAGCTGATTTGTTCTTTAGAGAAGTGGTTCAACTACATGGGGTGCCTAGGACTATTGTATCTGATAGAGATGCTAAGTTTTTGTCCCATTTTTGGAGAGTTTTATGGGGTAGATTAGGAACTAAGCTTTTGTTTTCTACTACTTGTCATCCACAAACAGATGGGCAAACAGAGGTAGTTAATCGTACACTTGGTACATTGTTGAGAGCTATAGTGGGAAAGAATTTGGCTGCTTGGGAAGATTGTTTACCTTTTATTGAGTTTGCTTATAATCGTTCTATTCATTCTTCTACAGGTTATTCGCCATTTGAGCTTATTTATGGTTTTAACCCATTAACTGTACTTGATCTTATTCCTTTACCTTCACATGAGCTCGTTAGTTTAGATGGAGACTGGAAAGTAGAATTGGTGAAGGCTATGCATGAGAAAGCTCGAGTTAATATGGAGAAAAAGAACAAGTCATATGCTGATCGAGCAAATAGAGGATGCAAGAAGATAGTGTTTTCTCCTGGGGATTGGGTTTGGGTACACTTCCAAAAGAAGAGGTTTCCAAATCAAAGGAAGAATAAGCTTGATGCACGTGGTGATGGTCCATTTCAAGTGTTGGCAAAGATCAATGATAATGCATACAAGATAGACTTGCCTGGTGAGTATGGTGTTAGTACTACTTTTAATGTGTCTGATTTATCTCCTTATGATGATGCAGATTTGAGGACAAATCTTTTTGAAGAGGGGGAGAATGATACGAACCAGCCACGAGGTAAGGATCCATTGGTGCTTCCAAATGGGCCATTGAATAGGAGCAGAGCTAAGAAGTTTGGAGCAGCTATGGGATTGCATATTCAAGATCAAATTTCAAAGGAAGTGACTGAAATGGCAATGGAAAAGTGCACAATAGAGCTTGAAGAAGGCACACCAAAGCTGATTATGATTCTTAGTGTGAATATGGAAGCTAAAGGCTAGCTAAAGAGGTCCAACGTTCAAGAAAGGTCCATGGGGGTTCATATACAGCCTTGGGAAGAAATTTAAGGCCCATGGACAGCCCAAATAGTGTGGGGCATGTTCTTATTTTAAAGGGTTTTAGTTTGGCCATTTTTTTATACTTTATATTTTTCTTAGTGGGTTAGGATGTGTGGTTTCCTATTTAGTTATTTCAGAATATTAATTTGTTTTCATTCTTTATATTTTCCTAAATGGGTTAGGATTTTGACTTTGTAGCTTTCCTTTTCCCATTAGAATTAGGGTGTCGGATTTATGTGTGCCTTTTAGTATAAATAGGGACTTATTTTTCTTGTAAGGACACTTTATGACAAATTATATTCTCAATTTTCTTATTGAAAATTTCGGCCATCATAGAACAGGAGTGGATTCTCTTTTTCTTTTAATTGCATCAAGAATTAGATTTACTTATCAATTTTGATTATGGCGTTCTTCTAATTCGACCTTCCTAAATCCTTCCGTTATAAGTGTTCGTGCTTTGTTAAGCAATTGGGTGCTTTAGAAGGTGGTTTTTCCTTCGTTCTTGGTTTTTCTTCTATCAAACGTGCGTTGGGGTTTGAGGCCTTCATTGCCATAGGGTTCCACGTTAGTTAGTATTCTATGTCTTTTGCTTCATTTTTTTTTGCTTTTAGATAATTCTTGCTGCTAATTTTCCCTCTGTTTTGTGCTGCTCCCTTTAAAGTCCCTTCTCTATCCCTTTAATCATGTATTTATAAGGAATGAATTAGGTTAAATTTATGTGTGACCCAACCTTAGCATAATTCTAACTTCATATTTAAGCAGGCTCCCATCTGAAGCATGTCGAATTAATTTCTTTTATATTCGAGTGAAACTGTGACCATATTAGATTAAAAAAAGTTTACTCCGACATGGACAAAAGTCCATATCGAATTAGCAAGTCGAATTCGATATGATCTTGCTCTATATTGAATCAGAATTGACCTAATTCAATATGGTCTTTCTATATCGAATTAGAATAAATCTAATTCGTTATGGAATAGATCCATATCAAATTAGGGTAATTCTAATTCAATATGGACCATCCATATAGAATTGGACAAGCCTAATTCGAACAAAACTTGCTTTAACCTTAAATCGGACCGTATTAAGGCTTTAAAAAAAATGGATTGAACTTATTTTAGGCCTTATAAAAATGGACCAATCTAATTAAAATCTTAAGGTAGGTTTAAGCTTATTAAGAATGCACTGATCATGGCTTAGGCCTTCTTTAATTAGGATCGGACTAGCTAGGGCCAAAATCAAGGGCTGCAAGGTTATTATTTTTATTGCTCTAATTTTTTTCTAGCCCACCCTTGAGGGTTTTCGGAACAAGGTGTAATATTCGTGATCTTAGAGAAATTAAATAATTATTTGATGTATAGTAGTTGTATATGCCTAATGTATACCTAATGTATAAATGGTATATACAAATTATAAATATAATGTATGTTGGTTATATGTATATATTATATACTTGATATATATAATATATGCATATGGTATGCTTGTAGTGTATATATGGTACACATGATATATATATACACGTGGGAAAATGTATTTATTAAATATGCATTACATATACATGATATATATACATTGAAAAAATACATAGAATATATGCAACACATAAATGGTATATATATATGTGTGTATAATTTATAAAGTAAGATGATAAATAAATAAATAAGAAAGAAAAGAAAGTTAAAATAAGGAAGAAGTGCTTAGTGGAGATTAAAAGTAAATTAAATAAATAATTAAATGCATAATAGATGTAATATATACAATATATATTTGAAATATATGTTAAATATAAATTAAATATATAAGACATATAAATATACATAAGATATAATATATATATATATATGAAGCATAAATTGGTGTAAGGAAAGGCTCGGGGGCTTAGAGAACATGGACTTAAGTCCGGAGAAAATGGAGTCGCCACCGGGATGGGCCAGGAAAAAGAAAGGGGTGGATGACTCGATTCCTAAGAAATCCCCAACCGCCTAATGGGTTCAGAAAGTTAGGTACGTGTGGGGAAGGTGAGAAATGACCCAGCACCCCCACAACGCCCGGTTCATTGGAACCGGCCTCCTTTACAGGTCTTAATATTATAAAATTCTTAAATATAATAACAATATCCATATTACACACAACAATTAAAATAAAAAATCGATATATTGAAAATCAAAACAATGTCCAAACAAAACAAATAAATGGACACCCATCCGAAGATGGAAACATGCCCTTACATCCCACGCCTAAATAGGACACCCACCGAAAGGTAGAAACATGTCCTTTACATTGGTTCTAAAATAGAAAAGCAATTTAAATTATATGACATTTAAAAAATGAGGTACCCACCAAGTGGAAACATACCTCTTACAACATTTGGAAATCTAAATAAATTGATAAAAGTAAATAACCATTCATCATAAATAAATCATTCATCAAAGGTATTAAATATCAATAGAAAGTAAACACCTATCCATGATAATTTAAATAAACCAAGCATTGAACTTAAGTAAATTAAAGCATATAAAATAAATCAAAGCATAATCAAATATAGAATTAAATAAGGCAAATAAAAATCTAAATTACGGCTACTGTTTCCATTTAAGGTTCTTTATTTCATGTGTTTAGGGTTTTGAAATTTGTGGAATTAGGTTACTATGAGTTTTTAAAGGATTTAAAATAGATTAAGGTTTTATGTTTTAAAAGTTGGTAAAATTCTTTGATTAACCAATTTAGTGTTTGAATGGTGAAATCATGAAACTAGAGTTTAGACACTTTAAAATACTTAGATTTATAGTTTACGGTTACTTATAGAATTATGGTTTCAAGCTTACTATGTAAAATTATAATATTTATGTTTATATTTGGTTTTAAGGTTTTAAAGGATTAGGGTTTAGAAAAAAATCAGGGCTTAAGGTTTTAAAGGGGTTAGGGTTCATTGTTTTTGGTTTTGGAGTTGGATTAGGGTTTTAGGATTTTTGACTTAGGGTTTCAGGGAATGAATTATTTTTTTAGGATTTGAAAATCAATTGATAATTTTATGAAGTTTTATGAAAATAAACAAAATGATTTAAAGTTTATAAAAGCAAAGGAGAAGTTTTTAGGGCTTTTGGGAAGAAACAGAACTCAAGTTAGGGTTTTGATAATTTGGGAAGCAAATTAGGGTTTTGGGGTTTTGAATGAACAAAACTAACAACTTTAAACTTTTTAGAAAACAAAGCAACGAATTAAGATTTTTAAACCTTAGAAAAAGTGAATTGAGGTTCTAAAATCTTCTTATTAAAAGAAAGAATGGGTTGATTTAGCTACTGTGAAAAAGTAAAAGAAATTAAGAATTCAAACCTTCTTTCGTAGATTACACCAAAAATTACTTCTTGGATGAACAAGGTCAAAGCCAAGCTTTGCTTCCTTTGAATTTCTTGAATTGTTTTTCTCCTCCCTCAAAAAATCAGCTTGATTCAAGGTTTTCCTTCTCAGTTTCAGATCTAATTTTTGATCAATTTCTCCTCCGATTTCTTCCCTCTTTTTTGTGTTGTTTTTGGTCTTATTTATAGAAGAATTTTATAGTTCATTCCTAATTATTCACGAAACATAATATTGATAAGAAAAGGAAACCGAAACCTAATTGCATTAGGTTTCGAAAAAATTTACGTCGAAAAAATTTCGCTGGTGAAAAAAAGCTACTGCGAAAAAATTACGCTGGCAAAAAAAATTGCCGCAGTTGGCTGCTGTAGGGACAAGGACCGGCATGCGGGCCATTTTGCCCGCAGGAAACTCCTGCTGGCGAAATGGCCTAAGGCCATTCATCCCGCGCGCTGGTTTTCGACGACGATTTTTTCGTCGCCGATTTTTTATTTTTATTTTTATTTTTTGATTTTTATTTGTTTATTTTTATTTTTTATTAATAAAAATTAGATACTAAAGCAAAAATTATTTAATTAAGATAATCAAAAATTATTTTTAACTTTTTAAAATATATTAGACAACATAAAAATTATTTTGGACAAATTAAAATATATCGGACCGAATTGGGTCAAAAATTAAGGGCCTACAGTTTGCCCCCTTCTTGAATGATCTGAGACTTTAGTAAAAGAGAGTGAAAAGCAATAAGACTTAATTTTTGAGATGGTTGAGGTTTTGGGTTCTGGACCCGGTTCGAGTTCTGGACTCAAGGATAATTCTAGGTTATGGACTTAAGGAAAATTTAGGTTCTGGACCCAAGATAAGTTCTGGACTTAGAAAAGATTCTAGGTTCTAGACCTAAGGAAAATTTGGGTTATGGACCTGAGCTAAGTTCTTGGACTTAGAAATAATTTTAGGTTCTGGACCTAAAGAAAATTTGAGTTATGGACCTAAGTTAAGTTCTGGACTTAAAAAAGATTCTAAGTTCTGAACCTAAGGATAATTTGGGTTCTGGACCCGAGCTAAGTTCTGGACTTAGAAGAGATTCTAAGTTCTGGACCTAAGGAAAATTTGGGGTCTGGACCCGAGATAAGTTCTGGACTTAGAAGAAATTCTAGGTTCTGGACCTAAGTAAAATTTAGATTCTGGACCGAGCTCATAATTTTTTATTTCAAAAAGATTTGGCTAATTTTTATGCATATGTTTTCTTCTTGCCCGTGTAAAAATATTTATAGACGCGCAATTATTTGAATGATTAAAGTGAATAATTGAATTTACTATTTATTTACTGTGTAGTCACTGTTCATGCACTATTCACTGTTCATAAATAATAACTTTACTATTTGAAAATAGTAACAAATAGTATTTACTATTGGAAATAGTAATTTTACTATTCATCAATAGTAATACTATTTATGAATAGTAAACTTACTTTTTAATTTTTTTTTGCCTTGCCGTTTCTCTATATGAAGGAGCTGATTCTTTCAATTTTACTCACAGCAAAACTTTCACATTATAATTATCTCAAATTTCTTTCAATTTTAGCACATATTTTTAAAAAAAAATGCATGCTTCGAGGTCAGGGACTCATTCTAATGCCAAGTTATTAGAGTTTATTAGGCATCATGAAGATGGAAATATAGATGTACTAGCTGGGATGCCGCTTCACCGAAGTTCCAACCAAAAGAGTGCGGTAATTATTTTTTCTTTTTCTTTTTCTCTTGAGTTTTTGTCTCTGTGTTTTTTTCTATTTATTATTATTATTTTTCTTTTATTTTTTATTTTCATGATTATTATTATTATTCTTTTTTGATTTTTTATTTATGGTTATTTTTTATCTTTGGTTTTATTTTTTTTTATTTTTTTTATTATTATTGTGTTTGCGTTTATTATTGTTTTGTATGTTTATTTTGTATTATTATTTTTTAGAAAAATAAATTAATTTAAGTAGATAGAATAATATGTACTTACCTGGTATTAACTTACCTGGGTCTGTGTTAGCATGATCATTGCGTTGTTCGGGCTGGAGGGTGTATTTACAAAGCCCAACAATGGTATGATGTAGTGCCTTCTCGGGTAAGGCGGATTATCCAAGATTGCAGCTTTGAGCAGTTCATCTTACAATTGCCATCCGAGGAATACCAGATAGACCGGAGTGTAGTCCAGGCACTTGCAGAGCGATGGTTGGACACAACCCACACTTTTCACTTGCCCATTGGAGAGATGACAATTGGTCCGGTCGATTTTACTGCTATAACCGGCCTTCGAAATGATGGTGTTCCGGTTCCTCTGACCAATGATATTTTAACATTTGAAGAAATTCAGGAATTAATTGCCATGGAACCATCATATAAAGGGCCTTTTAAGATAAAAATCGAGCCAATTCATAGTTATTGGATGAACTATGAAGGACGGGTTGGCAGAGACACGACTGAACAGTATGCTTGAGGATTTTTGTTATATCTGCTCGGGTCGACCATCTTAGGTAGCACTAAATCCTCCATCCACTTGTCAGTGTTGAGTGCCCTTTCTTATTTCAGAATGGTACCATCTTCTGGCTGGGGTGAAGCTGGTCTCGCGTGTCTTTACCATGGTCTTGATAAACTTTGCTGAAATAAGAAGTCTTTTGTCGGCTTGATGGCGGTTGTCGAGGTATTCTTTCTTCCACCAATGTCATTTCCACTCTTTTCTTGCATGAATGTGATCTTTATTGTTATTATAGGTATGGGCATATGAACACAACCTCATGAGGGTACCCGATATTTTTCGAGAGAGAATCGGGTATCCGAGATTAAATTACTAGTTGTTCGATTGTGTAGACGTTCCCAGCTCTCATCATGTGCATACTCATCGCTTTGTGTTGAGCCGCTTAACCTGGGACCAGGTAAAATAACATTAGTATGCTTTAAATTTTATGTGAAATTTTACTTACCTTATGTTATTTTGTAGGTGAATCTGGCCTGGTGGAACCCAGAAGAGCGAGCAAACTGATCTCCTTTGATGAGGGCTGCGCTATCTTTCCAACATTCTCGTCGAGTTATCGCTGGCCCAGTGTCCAATGGCTGGTTTCTCGGGGAGAGAGTTTATGAATGGTTCCTTAGTCCAGAGCAATGGAGGGTTCCGATGCAAATCCCGAAATATACTTTAAATATTATGTCGATGCCGGAGGATGCCTGGTGGCCGGCACCGTATGGTTATGGTGCTGAGTCATTTCTCCATCTACCGGGTCCATTCTATGCCCATTTTATTCAAAGAAGGCTCTTAAACTTTGATGTATCTCCTGTTGGTGTGCGGGAGATTTTTGATGAAAATGAGGGTAGAGATGAAGAAGAACATCACGAAGATGTAGGAGAGTTTGTTCCACATTTCGGGGCTAGTACTTCTCAGGTAAAACTTTTACAACTTTTCCCTTGCAACTGCTTTTTTCTTTCTTTGATTCTTTAATAATTGTTGTAGGCTATTAGCTCATTTGATCATGAGACTGGACCTTCTTTTACTGCCCCTTCATTTGCTCATTCTAGCCCGCCGGATATGCCATCTCATCCGTAGGGTATTGATTTGAATTACCTAGTATGTTCTTTATTTCATGGTAATTTATGCTATATGTATGCTTGATTATGTATGCTCTTACCTTTTTCCTTTTTTTTTTGGCTCACCGCGGATGCTCGACGAATTCAAGAAGAGTTGGCTGCAAGTCGTCAGCAGGCTTCTCATTTTGAAATTTTATATCATCAATCCGAACAACATTTTCGAGACTTTCGATTTCAGGGGATGAGGGATCCCGACACTTCTTCATCAAGAGGCCCCCAAACTAATGACCATGAGATCCTTTTGTCTGCTTCTGATGAGGATCATGACGGATCAGAACTTCAAGGTAATAGGAATTTTGGTGCTCCTGCTTCGGGTGATCCTAGGATGAGTAATTTGCCAGGTTTTGGTGCTCCCGCTTCGGGCAGACTCGGGATGAGTAATTTGCCTCCTCCTCCAACAGGCGATGACTTTTTCAAGGCTTTATTTGATGACCTACCACCACTCTCTTAGTGATATGTAAATATTGTAGCAATTGTAAAATATTGTATAATAATGAAAAAAATAAAATTTCCATCTTTACTGTAACTTTTTTTTTCACAGCGCCACTTTTTTTTTCGTTACTGCATAATCATTAAACTTTCTTTTCCATATTTCAATATTCATACAGTTACCACCGAAAAACCAAATGCAACAGGGTAAAGTAAATTCGTCGCCAAGTCCTTTCCTTATGCTATATGGTCTCACCTTTTCCTTTCACTTTAGGAAAGGCTTATTTCCTCTATATAATCACCTTTCACGCCTAATTTAATACAAAAGCCAAAATTCTTTCCAATTCAACGTGAAGACCCCTTTAACAATTTTGATTTTCCTTTATTCATTAACCATGACCGAGCATCATTTAAAGAGAATAAAAATTCTATTTAAGAATATGGATGCCACTCATTGGAAGCAAATTTTGTGGTCAAAACTTGATGTTTTAAAATGTTTTCAAAATGTTAAATTGGACCACTCTTTCTTAAATGCCGTGGCTTCCTTTTGGAATACAGATTCTAGGGTATTTAAAGTTAATGGCTTTGAAATATGTCCCTTGATTGAAGAATTTGAGGCCATCCTTAGATATCCAAATAATCAACAAATGGCATTACCCACATTGGTTTCCAAAAATCAACAGAAGATGCAGATGTTATTTCAAATTCTGAAACCCAAAGTTCTTCGGTTGATGAGTGGTGAAAAAAGTATACTTGCTCCTTTGATTGATTTTTGTCTCTCTCATTTGGCTCCTACTAAGGCATGGGGACGCACACTTTGTCTTTGCTTGCTCGGCCAATTCATGGTTGTTTCTTCCGATAGCAATATTGATCCATGAGTATTGGATATTATGGACCAAATGGAAGGAGGCTTGTCCCCGGTACCTGTGATCTTAGCCGAGACCTTAGTTGGATTAGACCGACTTAAATCAAGATTGTCAAAGAGACTGACTGGGAGTCCATTGCTGCTTCAAGTATTTACCTAAACTGTCCTTTCAGGTTTTCAATTTAGGTTTTCTTTTTGCTTCTTTTTATTGCTCTAATTTTTGCCTAGTCCGCCAATGTGGGTTTTCGGAACTAGCGAGCTATCCTAATTTTTGCCTAAGCTGCCCTTGCCGGTTTTCAACTTAGCAGACCTTCTTCTTCTTTTTTTTTAAATTTAATTCTTGCTTCACAGATTTGGTTTCAAGAGCGTCTTTGTTTGCTTGATACTCCATCCATGGATTTTGCCAGATATCTGCCACGTCATCATTCCGCTAGGAAACTACTCCATCCTGCTTACTCATATGTTGACTGGGTTGGTGGAAGATTTCTCGTATCACCATGCGAACATACTTGATGTATGTTCCCCTTGCTGCTCTTCGTCAAGGTACATGCTATGATCCTTGCCGACTTGGCCGCCAGTATAGAGCTAGGCCTTGTGATTCTGACTTTACTCCCGACTTAGACATGCCTTGCTTGACTGAAGCCTACTTGGATCTGCTGAGGCAAAGCTAGATTTTACATTTATTAATTCAAAAAGTGTATTGTTAGGATGATAAATAATTAAAGTAATAAAAGATTTTACATTTATTAATTCAGAAAGTGTATTGTTGCCTAGCCCGCCCTTTTGGGTTTTTGGGACTAGCGGACTGCTCTAACTTTTGCCTAGGCCGCCCTTTTTGGGTTTTTAACCTAGCGAGCTATTTTTTTTATTATTATTTTTTATCATACATAAAACCTCTTCAACCTGTCAATGTTTACTAGCTCACTAAATTCGTTCCCGTCTATATCTGACAACTTCACCGCACCTTTGTTCATGACTTGTTTCACGACATATGGCCCTTCCCAGCTAGGTCTGAACTTCCCTCTTGGATCAGATACATTAGGCTTACATTGCTTCAACACCAAATCCCCAACTCTGAATTTTCTGACCTTAACCCTTCTATTATAGGCCCGAGCTATCTTCTTTTGATACAGTTGGTGATGATATAGTGTCTTTAACCTTCTCTCTTCTAGTAGAGCTAACTGTGTGTATCTGCTTGCTACCCATTCTGTTTCAGCCAGTTCAGCTTCCAAGACTACTCTTAATGACTTGATTTCTATTTCAATTGGCAACACTGCTTCCATCCCATAAACCAAAGAGAACGATGTCATTTCAGTGGGCATTCACACACTTGTCCTATATCCCCATAAGCAAAGGGAAGCATTTCTAACCAGTCCCGATAAGTCTTGGTCATCTTAGATAGAATTTGCTCAATTGTCTTTTTTGTTGCTTCTACTGCACCATTAGCCTTTGGTCTATAAGGAGAGGATCTATGATGATGGATGCAGTACTTTGAGAATAAATCCTTAACTGCTCCTTGAAACTATACCCCATTGTCTGATATCACACTATGCGGGACCCCATATCTGTAGGTGAGGTTCTTTTCAATAAACCTAGCCATTTGGCTTGCACCCAATTTATTGAAGGATTTGGCTTCGACCTATTTTGAAAAATAATCTACTGCTACCACAATGAAACGGTGACCGTTTGAAGCTGTTGGATGTATCTCTCCTATAATGTCGATACACTAGGTGGCAAATGGCCAGGGTGAAGCATAAAATGCAATTCTTTAGGAGGCATGTGATTCAAGTTATCATACATCTGACATTGTTGGCACTTCTTGACAAACTCAATACAATCTCTCTCCATGGTTAACCAGTAGTAATCTTGTCGAATAATCTTCTTAACTAGAGCCAAAACACTCATGTGCGGACCGCAACTTCCAGCATGTATCTCTGACATGATGCGCTCCACTTCAGGCTTTCTTAAACATCTCAAATGCACCCCATCAGGCCATCTTCGATATAACTCTCCATGGAATGTGATGTATTGCAATGACCACTGCCTTATGGCTCTTCTCTCTTTCTTTGTTGCCCCCGGCTGGTATTCTCTTTTCTCCCAAAATCGCCTTATAGTATCATACCACGTATCATGGTCTGTATCAATTTCCATGATTGTTTCATATTCAAAGCAAGGAGTTAATGAACTGGTCAAGACCAGAAGCTTAAGGAATAAGCTGACAGGGTTTTCCTATACCAAAGACAATGTGGCAAGGGCATAAGCCATCTTATTTTCTTCTCTCGATAGGTGTATAAACCTACACTCCTTAAAGTTCTTCTTCATCATGGTCAAGTAATGGTGGTATGGTTTCAATTTTTCTTCTTTTAACTACCACTTTCCATTTACTTGGGATACTACTAGCAATGAATCACCATAAACTTCCACCTTATCCACCTTCATAATCATTAGGGTTTCCAAACCAAAAATACAAGCTTCATACTCCACCATATTATTGGTTGCCCTAAATTTCAACTTTTTGGCTAAAGGGATGAGTTCCCCTTCGGGCGATCCTAGTATAACTCCCAAACCTGCTCCTTTCCTGTTTACTGCTCCATCAAAATACATTTTCCACCCTTGTACTTCAATTGCTTCTAAATGTTCATCCGGAAATTCCAAGATTACCTCTTCGCTATCTGGTAATGGTTGTTAGGCCAGGAATTCTGCCACCGCTCTACTTTTAATTGTTTTCCTGGTTACATATTCAATCTCAAATTCTTCTAATATTATCAACCATCAACCATATTTCCCAATCAAAGAGGGTGTCTCCCTTAAGTACTTCATTGGATTCAACCTGGAAAATGCTTGCACACTATATGATTAAAAGTAATGCCGCAACTTCTTAGAAGACCAAACCATAGCTATACAGGTTTTTTCAATGATACTATACTTAATTTCATAAGGTAGGAGCTTTATACTCAAATAGTAAACTACATGCTCAATCTTTGACTCATCTGCTTGGTCTAGCATGGCTCCTATTGACTCTTCTTCTACTGCTAAGTATAGTAATAGAGGTTTGCTGGGTTTAGGTGGTTTTAAAACTGGCGGATTCAACAAATACTCTTTTATTCGCTCAAAGGCCTTTTGACACTCTTCATTCCATATAACCGGCTGATTCTTTTCAAGTAATTTGAAGATAGGCTCATAGATTGTTGTGAGCTTTGCGATAAATCTGCTAATGTATTATAATTTACCAATAAATCCCCGAACTTCTCTCTCTGTCTTTGGGGCTGGCATATCCCTGATTGCTTTAACTTTGTCAGGATCAATCTCAATGCCATTCGGACCAATCACATGTCCCAATAATTTACCTAAGGTAACACCGAACACACACTTCTTCGGGTTCAATCTTAGCTTATATTTCAAAGCTCTATCGAAGAATAATTCTAAGTTTTGGAAGTGTTGTTCCCTTGTATCCGATTTAACCATCATATCATCGACATATACTTCAACTTCTTTGTGCATCATGTCATGAAATAGTATGGTGGCCATCCTTTGATAGGTTGCTCCAGCATTCTTTAAACCGAACGACATCACCCTATAACAAAATATACCCTATGTAGTAATGAAAGCAATTTTGGCTTTATCCTCTTGGGCCATTAACACTTGATTGTATCCAGAAAATCCTATCTACAAACGAGTGTAGCACACTAGAGGCTACACTATCAATGAGGACATCTATATGAGGTAAAGGAAAATCATCCTTAGGGGAAGCCTTGTTCAAATCTCTATAGTCCACATAGACCCTTATTCTCCCATCTTTCTTTGGCATGGGTACTATGTTGGCTAGCCAATCTGGATATTCTATTACTTCAAGGAACTTCACTTGTATTTGCTTAGTGACCTCTTCTTTAACCAATTCAGCCCACTCAAGTCTTAATTGCCTAAGCTTTTGATTGACAGGTTTCATGTGAGTGTAAGTATGAATATGATGCTCGGCTATGTCTCGATCTATTCCGGACATATCCTCATAAGACCAAGCAAATACTTCTTCATATTTTTTGAATATTTTTTCAAATCTCTCTCTCTCATCAAGAGTAAGGTCAGATGCTATGCTAATATTTTTAGAATTTTCAGTTGTTCCCAAATTTAATGATTGTGTGTTAACAGAATTAATATTAAAGATGCTCATGTAACTGTTATTTGAATGTATGCAACCATCAGGAGAAACATCACACAAGTAAGCAAAATCAGACTTTATTGCATTCATTTTGGAAAAGAAAACATCATCATCCTCATACAAAGCAGACAAATTAAAATCAAAATCAAAATCATTGTTCTCAAAATCATAAGGCAGGATATCTTCAAACTTTTCTTCAACCAGCGTAGCAATCTCGTCCGGAGTCTTCTCGGCTTTCAAGACAGCTTCATTCTTCTCTTTTGGATCGGATTCTTTGTTGGCTGGCAAGGTGAGCTCTTTCTTCACTTGGTCGACTAGCTCAGCCACATCTGCAAAAATTTCAAAACCTAGGATTAACTTACCCATGAACATGATTGGCTCGGGCTTTCCTTAGAGTGATCCCATGTCTGGAGCCTTGACAAAGATTTCTTCAAGTGGTGGGAAGCTCATCTTCTCACTCTTCTTTGGCTGGGCATCGTTGTCTTCATCATATCCCAACCCCTTCTTGGAAGTTTGAGTTCTAAAGTTCGGCAGCTTTGTCAAACCGGCTTTACCCTTTCCAAGACCAGCTCTGGAAAGGTAGTTCATGTTCTTCATCATATTCAAGACTTTGGAGTCCACTACTTCATTATTAGAAATTACAACTACTTAAAAACCATTGAGAGGCCTCTCAATCATTAGAGCGTTAACAATCTCATTATCTTCAGCTTCAATGACCACTGTCTCATTTCCGTTGGGAACTTGATCTTTTGATGAAGGGTGGAAGGAACTCCACCAAGAGGATGAAACCATGGTAGCCCCAAGAGCAAGGCAAAGGTAACCGGTATGACTAAAACAACAAACTCAACAATAGATTCAATTGGACCAACCTTGACAGCCGCTTTGAAAGTCCCTTCGGCATGCCTCTTAGTGTTGTCATAAGCACAAATTGTTAACTCGGTTGGGTTTAGATCTCTTGTTAACATGGCTACCTTTGGCAATATCTTAAGTGAACAAACATTTATGGCGGATCCATCATCGGCCATTACACATGGAGTCCTCTTCCCCTTGACTTCTATTTTGATAAAGAGGGGGCGGATATGATCTCTCCCCTCCTCCGGTAAATCCGCATCTGAAAAAGAAACTGTTCCCATATTAACTTTGCTCTTCTTTTGAACCTCTTAACATTTCATTACCCCTCCAATTTTTATGAAGTTGATCAACTCCTACAGTGTCGTGGAGGTAGAGATTGGCATGCTAGCCAAGGCTTTGGCCATAGTTTCTCGGTGCTTTTTAGAAGTAGCTAATAAGTCACAAATGCTAACACTTGCTTGGGTTCTTTTCAATTGCTTGAGCACAACATCATCTTCTTCTACTTTAACTTCCTTACCCTTATTAATTTCTACCTCCTTAGGTGATGGCCTTACATAAGGCTTACCGGATCTAGTGTTCATCACCTCATCTTTTTCAGGCTCGGACCAAGTCCACTCCTCCTTCTTGGATACAAGATCATCATCACTATCGCTTGAATCCCAAAACCCATTGACGACACAAATTGCTACTTCTTTATCCCCCACAACTTGTTTAATTTCATCAAATACCTCTTCTTCTTTGGTTGCTTCTTTATCCACATCTTGAAAAGAAGACATGACAAAATCCTCATGCAAACCTCCTCCAATCATGAAGGTTGCCGGTGGTGGTACCCTATTGAACTTTGGTAAGGGATTATCTTTGGTGTTTGGCTTATTGGGCTTGGGCAGCTTCCCATTATCAATTAGATTTTGGATCTAATGTCTCAACCTTACACATCTATCCGTGTCATGCCTTGCATTTGGTGGAATTGACAAAATGCTTTAGTGTCAAAATTAGGTGGGAGAGGGTTAGGCAAAGGATGAGGATTTAAGGGTTGTAGCAATCCCTTTCTTTGAAGTTTATTGAGAACTCAAGACATCGGTTTCCCCAACTCCAAAACTTGTCTCCTTGTTCCATTAACACCGACGGCCTTTTGCATTTTAAGGGTTGTCCCCTACTAACCGGCTTACGGGCCATTTCGCCCGCAGGAAACTCTTGCGGGCAAAATGGCCTACGGCCATTCTTCCCGCCCGCTGGTTTTCGGCGACGAAAAAATCATCGCCGATTTTTCCATCGTTGATTTTTTATTTTTATTTTTTATTTTTTAATTTTTATTTGTTTATTTTTATTTTTATTAATAAAAATTAGATACTAAAGCAAAAATTATTTAATTAAGATAATCAAAAATTATTTTGGACTTTTTAAAATATATTAGACAACACAAAAATTATTTTGGACTAATTAAAATATATCGGACCGAATTGGGTCAAAAATTAAGGGTCTATAGTGAGAATATGACGAATTGATAGTTGATTAGTTTAAAATAACAAAATTGATGGAATTATGGTTTTTGGATGATTATGTGTACTTAGGGTTTTGAATATGGTTGAAGATAATTACTGGAATGGATGAATTTAATGTTATTTCAATATGTATGAAATGATTCTATAGCTAGAAATTAATTATGGGCAAGTTGGATAAAGTTGGGATTTAAGGTTTGGTTATGTAAAATTTGTGTTTCTAATATGGATGATGTTAATTGTTGTAATAAGATGGATTAGTGTTGTTTTAACATAAATGATATTATTTTAAGGTTGGGAATGTGATATGGATAAGTTTTGGTGAAGTTCATGGTGATGGTTGTATTATGTGAAATTTGGAATTTTAAAGGAGGTTTCTATAATTGTGAAAGTGAATTGTTTTAGTGTTATATTAATGCATAAGTAATATTTTTAAGATTAAATATTAAAAATGAGATTGGTAGAATGAAGTTTAAATGAAGTAGTGAATGGTGAAATTAGAGTATTATTGAGGTTTTGATGAGAAATGAATACATAATGGTAATCTGATAATCAATGAGTGTGTAAGTGGCTTTAAATGAATATTGTCACTTATTGTTGAATTATGTATGTGTAATTTAAAGTGGTAAAAGAGAAGTTTAAGGTGTTACTTAGAAAAGAAATAAGGTTAGTACATATTACTAAACATTGTATTTTTATTAAATGTAAGTGAGCATTGTGGGTGTATAATGTTATTGCAAAATATGGTTTTACACATAATCTATGCCTGATGGCATAACTATGTGTTAGGTGTCACATTGGCAATAATCCATTATGGATATATATATGTGGTGTGTTGTCCAATGTGGACAAACTTATGACTTTGAGCAATCGTGGAAAATGAGTCACATTGTGAATGTGACTCATGGATATGAAATTTTATGAACGAAAAGTATGAAAAGGATAAAATTTGGAATGTGAGAAATAAATATAAAAATGTGAAAAATAGTTAAAAATATGAAAAATAAGGAAATATGGAAAAATAAATGATTGTGACTAAAATTGATAAATGTAATTGACTAGTGAAAATTAATTGTGTAATAATGAGGAAATGGCAAATTAAATAACAAATATAAAAATGCAATAAGAATGTGATCATAACATATGATGATCACTTGATAAATATGGAAAAGGAATGATAAATGAATGATATATGAACATGGGGAGATGATATGGGAAATATTAAAATATAATTGGTAAATGAATATGTAATGTGATATATAATAGGTATATGCTTGTGAAAGGTATTAAAATATGGAAAAGAGTCACATTGTAAATATGACTCAAGGTTAAATAATGAAATGAAGTATGGAAGTAATCATGAGTAAGTTGATCACTTGAGAAATGTGGAAAAATATTAAGATTAAATGAGTATTGCATTATGAAAGTATGATTGAATTTGTTGAAATGAGATAATATGACATAATGGAAATGAGAAATGATGGAAATGGTTATGTAAAATGAGAATGTAATGCAATATGTGGTTACCTTATATGGTATCTTGTTCCAAAGAATTGTTTTTAGTGCTATTGATATGATTTGCCTTCGGGCCAGACGCTAGGTGTCACTATTATTTGCCTTCAGGCTAGATGTTGGGCATCACTATTATTTGCCTTTGGGCTAGACACTGGGTGTCATTGTTATTTGCCTTCTGGGCAAGACACAGATGTGTCAATAGGGGATGGATGAGACACTTAGATCCCTAGTGTCGTAATAGACCATAAAAATATCTCTGGAACAGAATAATGTACAAGGTTGTTTGGCCCAATGTGTGTGTTTATGATAAGTTTATGTGTATATATATATGTGTTGTGCTGTGAATAATGGCATATGATTATTTGGTTGTGATAAGATAAAGTATGTGAGATAAATTGATGAATAACGTATGGTAATATATTGTGACTAAGTTATGAGAATAATAATGCACATACTGATAGGCCTGAGTAGAGCTAGGTCTAAAAACTATGACGACCTGAGCAGAGTTGGGTCATGAAATTGATAATATGAGCACTAGACTTGGTGATTGAATAGGAAAATTAAGCTAATGAGTATGTGGAAGTGTTTTATTTGAGGAATTGGTGATATGATTTATATATTAGATATGGAATAAAAGTTAACAAAAGTTTATAAAAATATCGTAAAGTTATAATTTGATAAAAAAATAATAATAAATGTGGGTGTAATTTGTATTTTTATTTTATAAAAGAAAAATATATAAATGTACTACTAAACTTTAGAGCTTAGCATGGTAGTGTGTTCACAGGTATTAGAGGTGTAGACCAGGGTGAGCTGTTGAATAATTAAGACTTGAAGATGTGGGTGCCATGAGACCAACATTAATAGTATTGCATTTGTGTATTTATTTGTAAACTGTAGAGTTTGGATTTTGTATAAAAATCATGTTTGAAAATAACGTTATATATGCAAATGTATATTATAAGATGTTATAAGTATTATTTGTAACTACATTTTTGCAAAAGTATTGTATAAGTATTTTAAGTATTTTATACATATGATTGTGAATTTTCTTGATGTTATTAGTTGGAAGAATGAAAATGGATGAATAATAGTTTTGGGAGTATTTTTCAAACTACAAGTTGAGTATTTGATATTTGGAAAATACTAAAATTAGAGACAAAACTCTGGTTAAATTTTTTCTAGAGATTTTCATTAATAAATATTTTTTAAAATATTTAATTATTAATGTGTACATTGATTTATTTAAAAAAATTAAGAATTAATGAATAAGTTATTTTTATGGTAATTTTTGTAAAATTTCTAATTACTATATTTGTGACATTATTGTATTATATATATATGTTACATATATGCAGTGTATGTATTATATGTATATAGGGTATAAGGGTGTTACATGAGGCCTTGGTCATATTGAATTGGCTTGCCAATTTGACATGAGGCTTGGCTTGTATCAAATTGGTTTGCCAATTCGACATGAATTTAATGCAGGCCCATTATTTTGTCTTTTGGGTCAAACCCGAGTCGATTTGAGCCTTTTAATTGGATTTAAATTTAATTGGGGCCCTTCTAATTAGAACCAAGTTTGAATGGGGCTTTAAATTAAAATCATATTTAATTTGGTCCTTTTAATTGGAGCTGAATTCAATCCGAGCTATTAAGGCATACAGTCTTACCCCTGTTTGAGTGATCATAAATTTATTTAGAGAGTGAAAAGCAATTTAGCTCAATAGGTTGGTGCCATTCTCGGATGCTTCAACAAATCCGGGCTAGTTTGGGTTCTTCAAATAAGTTTGAGCTAGTCTGGATACTTCAATAAATCTATAATCTTTGGATGCTTCAAAAAATTTGGAACTAGTTTAGGTACTTCAAAAAAACCAGAGTTGGTCTGGATGTTTCAAATAAATCCAGAATCTTCTAATGGATGCTTCAAAAAATTAGTAAAGCTGCACCATCAGGATACTTCAACAAATCCAATATAGGCTGGATGTTTGGATACTTCAACAATTCCACAAAACTATGCTGTCATGATACTTCAATAAATCCAATATATACTGGAGGTTTGGATACTTCAACAAATTGTAAAATTGTGTCGTCATGATACTTCAACAAATCTATTATAGGCTGAGGTTTGGATACTTTAACAAATCCAAAAAACTGTCATTAGGATATTTCAATAAACCAATGTAGGCTGGAGTTTGCACCATCAATATAATTCAACAAATCCAATATAGATTGGGCAATGGATGTGTAATGCCTTGGAAATTTTAACTACGAATTTTTTTGTAATAAGTGTATATGAAATAAGTTGGATTTGTTTAGTGTGTTATATATTTATTTGGAGTGTTTGAAATGTGTATATAGTAACCATTTCATCCCCATGGGCACGACTCTGGAATGCCACAATTGGCATGAGAGTTATGACTATTTTGAAGGAATTTTCCAAAGTGACAAAAGTTGTTTAATTCACACGGGTGTGTCAATGAAGGGACATAGCCGTGTGTCTTGATCCAAATATGGAAATTTAGTTTTAAAGGTTATATACATGATATAAATGGTATGTGTGAATAATAGGACTTTAAAATAATCTAAGTATTGGTTTATATTATTATTTGGAATTAAAATGTTGAATTAAAAGATGAATAATGAAAGTAAGTGTACCAAAACTATGGTGTGAGTGAGTCCACGGGATAAAAACTCTAAACACTATATAAAGGATTTCTAGTGTCTTCTATAATGTTCCAAACCACCATTCTTCATCCTCATCCTCATCCACCATCTTCAATTCTTTTTCTTCTTTCTCCATTCTTTAACCTAGAAATCATGGAGAATTTATAGAAAAGCCCAGTTTTGATGGACTCTAGCTATTTTAAGCTAGATTCATCAAGAAAAATATGATTAAATAAAGGATTCAAAGAGGAAATGATAAAAGAGCATCTTAAAAGAGGTTAGTCCATGTATACTGCATGTTTTGCTATTAAATGATTCTATTATGATTTTGATTGTTAAATAATGTTTGTGTTTTGATTTAAAGTGTTTATTTATGAAAGAAACTTATTAAAAGTGATTTTGAAGGAAGCGATTATTGAGATAAGTTTCTTTGTAAGTGCTTGTATATTAATAATCTAAACTTGCAAGATTTTCTTGAATTTTGAAGCTTTAACTAGTTGATTGAATCATTTTAGTTGAGTTTAGCGGTATATAATTAATTGATTGGGGTTTTGTACAAAAATATGGATTTGAAACTTTTTTTTATGAAAAGTTGGTTTTCTATTTCTTTTTTATCATTTATAAGTGTGTTGATATTGATTTTGAGTTTAAAATGAAGGTTGGATTCATTTTTAGTTTGTTAAAAAGTGAATTTTAGAGTTTGGAAAGATTCTGAGGAAAACACAGGGTGTGTGGAACATTTCACATGGGTGTGTGAATTTTCCAAATTCTGTAATTGTCTTTCGAGCAATGTTTTTATACACACGGGTGTGTGGATAATTCCACATGGCCGAGTGGATTTTCACATGGGTGTGTGGATAATTCCACACGGCCACGTGGATTTTCACACGGGTGTGTGGAACAGTTCATACGAATTTGTGGATTGTCACACGGGTGTGTGGAACATTTCATACAGGTGTGTAGATTTTTTTAGCTTTTTATATGCATGGGCATGTGGGTTCAATTAACATGCATGTGTCTACTTTGTTTCTCATGTTTTCCTCTCCTTTAACCCCAAAATACTTCATTTCTTATCTTTAATGTAATTTTCTTATCAATTAATCATCATAGCACATATTTATCTTATAATTATGTAAGATTGCTAAATTTGAAAGTTAGGGCTGGATAAAGAGTGTAAAGATTGGGGGAAATGATTATTTTTAATATGCCAAGGAATATCTAATATGAAATGGGTTTGGAAAGTATAAGGTTTTGGAGAACTTTAGAGCTAAAGAATTTGATATATTGAAAGTATGATTATGTTTATGATACCTAGAGTTATGCAAGTGTTAATTATTTGTTTTCTAGGTGATTTATATTTTTAGAGCCAAATAGTCATTTAAAGTTAGGTGTAAAAGTGTTAATAGCATTATATGATTAAATTATGCAAAGCTAAGATGATAAAAGGTAAGAGGGAATGAAAGTGCTATTAATTGATAATTGAGGCTTGAATTTAGTTGTGTACTTGGAGAAAGTTTGATATATTTATTTGGTTTAGTAAGTGAAATTTAAACAAGAAAATTAGTATATGTTATTTGATAATTAAAACAACTGTATAGTTAGAGAATGAGTAAAAGATAACTGCATAAGATTAGTGAATTTTGCATTACTTATAAGGAAATAGGATAAGAATAATGATCTATTAAAGGACTATTGATGATTATTGTTGATTTTAAAAAGTTTGGACAACGAATTAAGGAAAGTTAAGAGAAGAATAAAGTGGTTATTTCAGTAGTTGAAATACATGTGGTAGAGGTATACAAGTTATACCTTGTGTATAGTTGACAAAAATATCATTTGATAATTTAAGATATTTCATTGATTATATATAAAAGTGTTAAGAAGGTTAACTTTATTGATTAAAGATAGAAGAAAGAAAGGAATTGATAATGTGAAAGGGAAGAATGCAGTGAAATTCAAAAGTAATTTAACCCTTCTTTTGAAATGATGTATTGAGAATCAAGTTAGTTATATATAAAAATATATATAATAAAGTAAATGTTATGTTATAAGGAATTAATAAAAGTGTATAAAGTAAAAATGTATCACTACCAATATATATATATAAATATATGTGTGTTAAACATAGTGAATATATTATATATACGTACATATAATCTTAAAGTGAAATAATCGTTGTGGATTATTAATATTTTAAGAAAAGAACCAAACAAGTAAGAGTGGAAATCTATTTAGATTTCAATATTACATTGTAAATAATAAAGTGACTTAAAAGTTAAAGATTGAAGAATAAATAAAATTAGTCGAACTAATTGGAGACAAATATAATAGTTATAGTGAGCATATTTACCATATTTTCATATGTTTTTATCATAGTGACAGTGGGCACTCTATGCTATAGAGGACACTTAAATGTCCTAGTGATATTTGCATTTAAGCCATCAATGGATGCTTTCTATCATATAGGACCTTTGGTCCCTTTCTCTATAGTGGACCTTTGGCCATATACTCACAGTGGGCTTTATTTGCCATTAGTGACCTGCTATGCAGACCTAAGATTTGCATCTCAATATATAAGGGTAAGAAAATATATGAATATGTTATGAACATTGAAAGGAATACAAAACAAAATTATAAGTCAATTGTTCAAAATTAACTTAAAGTATTTCAATGTGAATGTGAATGATAATGTATACAATAGTGATTTGAGTTAAAGTGCTAAAGCACTTAATAGAGTGCAAAATATTGAATTGATCAATAATCATCCAAGTGTTAAAACAATTTAATGAATTATAATAATTTTCATGAAACTAGAGTTAGAAAGTATTTTATTGAAGTAAAGTATTAAATTATTAAATAGAAAGAAATTTCTCATTGAGTGAACTAATAACGAAAATGACTGGAAATACAAAGAAATATAACATAGATAATATTAATAAGTAACTGATAATGCATAAGTGTCAAAATAGATTGAAAGTAAATAATTGTACTATTGAGTGAAGTGTATACTATTATTTTTATTCATTAAACTAAGTTATTATTTTAGTTGTTCAATTATTAAGCTAAAATGATAGCAAAAATGTTTATTTTTTTTAAATGGTTTCATCTGATATAGAAAGTGTTTTGACAAAGAAAGTGCTTATTTAATTGAATTGATGTCATTCTAATGTAATTTAATTTATAATGTTTTCTTTTATGGTTAATGGAAAAATGTGTATATACAAGCACCACTAAACTATTGGCTAAGCATGTTAGAATGTTCCTAACACACAGGTACAATGAGTCAAAAAACATTAAAGATTGAAGAGTGAAGACACCAAGAGCTATCACAATTCATATGATAATTTTTTATATGCAAAATGTAATGGTGAATTGTCATATAGGTATATTCTATGTTTTGTGGTTATTCTGGTTTATTGCAACATTATATAAATTTTGTGCCAAGAAGAAAGTATATATATTTTAAGTTGGAAGTATTGAGCCTTAGTGTTTGGTTGTAAATTCTACTAAAGTGAAATATGTAAATTTGTGTATAAGGAATGTTGATTCTACAAAATTTGTTGTGATATGTTAATGATATTGGGCTATTAGAGACGGTACTGTTTGATTTAATATGAAGATGTCTAAAACTAGTGATACTATAGTGAATCATTTGTATATATAAATTGTATATAGAAATGATGTATTACATAGTGCAATTGATAATTTTAGAAAGTTTTAAAAGTTTGAAACCTATTGTTTTTCCCTTTTCTTCTTCTTTTTTCTTTTTTTCTTTTTTTCTTTTTTTAGTTTCTTCTTCTTATTTTTTTTGTGTCCTAGTCCTAAAAGAATTTTATTATTTTCCACTATTTTATGCTTATGACTCATGGAAGAATGGAGTAGGATGAGTCTGCTTCAGTGTGGTGTAGACCCTTGATTTTGGCCGAAAATTAGTTTGATCTTAATTAAAAAAGGCTAAGTTAAATTTTGTCTGATTTTAAAAGGCTTAAACCTAGTCTATGACTTTTAATAGGTCGGCCAGATTTTAAAGTGCCTAAAATATGGTGGTTCAATTTAAAAAAAATCCTAAATCAAGTCCTATTTATCATTTGAAAATTAAAACATGTTTGATTATATTTTAAAAAACAAAAACAAGCCGAACTGGACCCAAATATAAAATCCATGATGAATTGGGACACCAATTTGTCATGAACCAAGTTCCATGGCGAATTGGGAGTATTGGGAAGTCCCAATCTGCCATGGTCTTTGGTTCATGGTGAATTGGAGTGTCCAACTCCGCCATGGACGCTTAATTCAGCTCTAATATGGTTTATTAATTCCTTAATTAAGATTGACTCCATTTATGTTGTTGGATTAAGTTTTAGGGTTTTACTTTAAACCTAATTATGCCTATAAATACTGATGTTTAACATTGAAATAGGCAGTAGGAATTGTGAAGAATGGAACCAGCAATTAGCATGGTTTATAAAAAGCAACATATAAGCATACAATCGGGCAATCTCCAGCTAAAAAATTAAAGTTGATCCAGGCAATAGTAGACGCAACTTTGTTTCAACTAATTACCTTTGGTGGAACCATCAACGGAGGTTTGGCGTATACTATTCAAATACTAATAATCATTAAGTTCATTTTAAGTTTACAGTAGCCTTATCTATTGAATTGCAATCTATTCAAATACATAGTAGTTGCATATTTTCTTCTTTTAAATATTTTGATTTGTTTGTTTTAATTATCAATTTAATCTAATAGTTTAAATTGCTAAACCTAATTGTATATTTTATGAAATCAATCTATGTTGTTTCACCCAGTAGCTCAAGTTTTTCAAAAAACCTAAGTCCTAATTTGTTATCCACGGACTAAACCAAAAACCCTAAAATCCAAAATACGAAGCTCTAATCCAATAAACCTAAAAACCCTAATCTCAGCCTATTTTATAAACCAAAAACACTAAAACCCTAGGCATCCAGTAAACCCTAATTTATTTCCAAAATACCAAAATCTAAACCTAAAACCATAATCTAGTAATCTAATCCAGGGTCTTAAATTTCTTAAATCCAAATGCCCATAAACCTAAACCTTTTAATTCCATAAACATAAAACTAATTTCAAAATACCAAAACCTAAACCTTATTCAGTAACCTCTACCTTCATTCCCAAAACCTAAACCAAATTCTTAACATCCAGAAACCCTAACTAAACATAAGCAAAACCTAATTCCCAAAAATCAAAACCCCAAGTCCAAAACATCCAATAACCTTCACCTTTAATCCAAAACCCTAAAACTAAACCCTAACTTCAAACCCTAAATCCTTGAAACCCTAATTTGGTTTATATATTGATTTAAACTATATCTTTTAGATATTTATTTGATTTGTTATTTGTTATGTGATGGATGGATTATTTTACTTTATAATGGATGATTTGTTTTAATTATCGTGCTTGAACGATTTAATTAATTATTTATTTGATTTCTTGAATTGTAAAAGGCACGTTTCCACTTTGTGGGTATCTCAGTTTTTATTTTATTATGTAATTTAGTTTATCATTTAAAGATTTTGGGACAATTATAAGGGACATGTTTTCACCTTTTGGTGGGTGTCCTATTTTATTTTCTTCATGGCATTTGGACATTGTAAGGGCATGTTTCCATCCTTGGATGGGTGTTCATTTATTATTATTTTATTTATTTTGATGTAATAAATTCTTTATTTATTTTGAATCGAATGTAGTATGTATAGTAACATAATATTTAAGAATTTTATAATATTTAGACCTGAAAATGAGGTCAGTTCCAATGAACCGAGCATTGTGGTGGTGCTGGGTCATTCTCACCTTCCCTACACTTACCCAACTTTCTGAACCATTAGGGGGTTGGGGATTCATTAGGAATGGAGTCATCCACCCCTTTCTTTTTTGCCGGCCCATCCTGGTAGCGACTCCAATTTCTCCTAGTTTAGGCCCATGTTCTCTAAGGCTCTGAGCCTAATAGTGCCGAAGTCGCAAAAACCATTCGTGGATGAATCCTTTGTTACCCTGATGTTATCTCAATGATGAAATAATTATGAACATTATCTATATATTAATATAACATCAAAACACATCACTTTCAAAATAATAGAAACCCATTTCAAAAATTCAAATTTCACATAATGCAACCAAATCTCATCCATATCACATTTCCAATCTTAAGATCATAACATTTACTTGTAAACAACACTAATTCATTTCATTAGACTAATTAACATCATCCATTTCGATACCCTAATTTTACATACACAAACCCTAAATCATGCATCATTTTTTCATAATAAACAATTCACTATCACATACCATTTCTCTCTTTGATTTTTTAATTATGAACTCTTTGTTCAAAATTATTAAAAATCCATATTCCTTCTTCATACTTCTACCCATCTGTATATAAATTTTCATAATTTTCCTCATTCAGTTGTCTCATGAAATTAATTTATTACTCACTTACACAAAGTTGCATGACTTCCTCAGTTTCACGTATCTCACTATCTGTAATACCCCGATTTTTATGTATATTGAAATAGTAAATATGGGAGAGTAAATAGTTATGATGGATAAAGAGAATGTAAGATGAATATGTATGATAGGTGTAATATATATGTGTATGTTATATATATTTACAATATATTTAAAATAATCATGACATATATAAGACATACATATATTCAATATATACACCACATATACATGAGGTAAAATTTGTTGTAGGGAAAGTTAATTTTAATTGCTTAATTAATTAATTAATTAATTAATAATAATAATAATAATAAGGTGAAGCACAAAGTCAGAAGGAGGAAGAAGATGAGTGGTGGGGAATTTAAGTGGAAATTATTTATAATATTTTATTTATATAAAGACAAGGATGGATAAAGAAGAGATAAGATCTTCTTCTTCTTCTTCTTCTTTCCAATGTGAGATAGAGAGAGAGTGTGGGAAGAGTTAACTTTTCATGCTACATATCAAACTTTGCAAGAGAATCAAGAGGGATTAAAGAAAATAGTCAAGATTTGGCAAGTAATTCAACTAAGTACTTTCTTTTTCAACTTATTTTATGGATTATATATATGATATAGTTAGTGAGAGAAAGTGATGATTAATTGAATAATATGATGATAATGATATATTGAAGTATATATATGTTGAATTGATGCATAGATGAAGTAAATATGGTTAGATGTTGGGGATAATGATGAGTAGTTGGAATTGAGGAAAAAAGCAAGGGTTTTGTAAAATTGAGTTGGGGATTGAGTGAATTGATATATGGATGATGGTATGAATGAAATATATGATGATTGTTATAATGATTTTGAGTTTAGATTAACAAGAAGTAAGTAAAGAAGAGTAAACTTTGAATAACCAAAGGTTTGTACATAATCTCTTTGGTTATACACATGATCTTGAGTTTATATATATGATCTTGAGGATGTAAATATTTGATTTAACATGATTTAGAGTTGCTTATGTGATATGCGAGTATTGTATTGATGAAAATGGAGTGAAAGAGTGTTTCTGCATACCCAGAGATTTAGCCTGACACGCCAAATGACACGCCCATGTCTCTGGGCATGTTATAGCCACTGTAATACAGGATTAAAGATATGGGTAGTGACACGCCCATGCCTCTAGGCGTGTCGTAGCAACTGCAGCACAGGACTAAAAGCACGGGAAGTGGCACGTCCATATCTCTAGACGTTTCATAGCTACTGTAAGGCAGAAGTAAGGACACAGGAAGTGACACATCCATGTCCCTTAGTGTGTCAAAGTTTTTGTAAGTTGAGCGTGTCACTTGAAGAATTGTGATAAAATATGTCGATTATGCTAAATATTGGTATGTTGATGAGTCATATGAGTGTGGTTTATGCTTGCATGATTAAAGTATGAAATGGGAAAATGTGGTTGGATGTCAAGTGTGAATTATACATGAATAATAATTATGATAAAGATGAGATGAATGTGATATTATTATTAGTTTAGAAACTTCATATAGTGTTAGTTAATGAGAAACTCCAAAGTATGGAGTATTGAATTAAGTGTTATGAGTTGAGAAGGAAAGAGAGGATTTGAGTGGTAAAATTGAGATATATAGATTAAAGTTATTAATAACTTGATTATGCATATCTTGATTAGAAGATCAAGTTTTGAAGAGTTAGAGGATGTACAGATTTAAAGAGTTTGGCTTGAGTTTGAGTTATGTTGCATTACATTGGGCTTAACACATTACACATTTTGGATTAGAAATGTGTTAAGCTATTTGATATATTAAACATTGATGAACAATGTGCTATGACATGTGATTTGTCATGTATGTAATAAATACCTTGTGAAGCCATTGATAATGGCTAAATTGATTAAAAAGTGAAATATGTGCAATATGTGAAATGACCCAAAATGTTTGGGTAATGTGGTTTGTTGTGAATGCATTATAGACATTGTCAAAAGCCATTGGTAATGGCTAGATTGCATAACTATGTGAAACATGCAAATATACACAAAACATTTGGGTAATGTGCTTTAATGTATAATGCGATACTCTGTGATGATATGCTGAGAAATGATGAAATGATATGATATGACATTGAAATGATGAAATGATATGATATGACATTGAAATGATGAAATGAAATGATATGATATTGAAATGAATGAGGAAAAAAAGAGAAATGACGCAATGTGCCTAAATTATAATGAGAAATGAGGCAATGTTCCTAAATGATAATGAAAAAAGGGAAAATGAGCCTAGTTGATTGTGAGAAAATGTTAAAGAAATGGATAATGGAAAATATGAAATAATTGTGTGCCTAGTATGTTATTTAATTTTCAGAGTTCTGTGTTTGGCTGCATGCTTATAAGGTTATCCTCATTATTTGCCTTCAGGGCTAGCTTTTGAGCAATTATTGATTTATCTTCGGGCTAGACGTTGGATGTCACTTGCCTTCTTGCTAGATGCTGGGCATCACTATGATTTGCCTTTGGGCTAGATGCTGGGTGTCACTTGTTTTTGGGATAGACACTAGGTGTCAATATGGACAAAAATAATAACTCTGGGATTTAAATAATATATTAGATTATTTAGGCCCATGCTTGTGTTTGTTTTATATGAATTGTAAGATGTTTGAAAAATATTTCTAAAATGAAATGGTAGGTCACATAGTGACATGATGTACATAAGCTTTGTGCATTGGCATTGCATGTAAATTGGCAAATGATGAAAGAATATGATGATAAATTATGTTAGTGTTGTAAATGTGATTTTTTGTAATATATGTAAATGCTATTTATAAGTACCACTAAGCTTTCGAGATTAGCGTGATTGTGTGAATCGTGCAGGTGAGTAAATTGCTGATCCGAGAATCGGAGTGGTGCTACAAGAGAACTAAGGGTATTATGAGACCAACTAGAAGGTGGTGCATGCTTGTACAATGTGTTATGTTGTATTTTGATCATATGTATATATGTATATAAGTGAATTTTGGAAAGACAATGTATAAATGTATATAGGTAATTAAAAGAAAAGTTTAATGATTTTGGAAATGTTACTTTTAAAAAAAGATATTTGATAATTTAAAATGTTCTTGCATTAATTATATTATTAATGTGGAATTAAGGTAAATGTTTAAACAATACTATAACGTGACATCCTTATATTTTATACGCATATTGTGTGTATACAGGGTATATGTAGAGTATGTATATAAGGTATAGGGTGTTACAATTATTTTGGTATCAAAGCTTAGGTTTGAGATTCTTAGCCTAAGTGAGTTTTGAAAAAAAAAATAAAAATTTTGGAAAAGTGAAGCGTGTTGTGATACATGCATATGCATTGACACCTAGGTTTATCTCGGATGTGGCATTATGTGGTTTATGATGTGAAGTGATCGAATGATATGAGTCAGATGATAGTGTGGAAAATGAGGTTGCACGCAAGAAGAAAATTAAATAAATAAATGATGTGGGAAAAGTTATATAAGTTTAATTATTGAATTATAGAAATGGAGTTTTACTTACGTAAAACTAATTTTGAAATTACTGATTATTGGAATGTGTTTGTGAAATAAGTTATAAGAGAATGAATTTGAGAATAATGTTAGAATTGAGTTATAAGATTATAAAACAAAATGAAATATTTGTTATTGAGTAAAATTATATATGATATGATGTTAATTTAAATGCATTAGGTTGGTTATAGTCTATGGTGATAAAAGTGTGCACAAGAAAGAGATTGTGAAGAAAAGAAAAGTATAATGAAAAGAGTGTGTAAGTGGAAAAGTTAGTTTGATTAGAGAGGAATGAAAGTTGAGTTAATAAAATTTTATGCAAGAGCATTGGGTGTTATTTGATAAAATTGTTATGAGAAAGGAATGAATGATAATTTTTATAAGAGACATTGGAAATGGAATAATAAATAGAGAAGTAAGATTTGAATATGGTGTATATATATACACATGATTTAGGGAATACTTGGCATGCTAATTATTTAATTTGAGGTGAAATGTGTTGTTAAAATGAAATGATTATTTGGGTATAAAAATTTTAAAGATTTGAAAATATTTATTCAATTATAACGAGTGCATGAGTAGTTATATGTTATATTAAAGAGTAAGTTTGAGTTAAATGAATGATTTAATCAATGAGGAAAATTGGCATGGAACTAATTGAATACTTGTTAAGAACGTAAATTTATCAATTGTGTTGATAGATAGAAAGAAAATCATAATGGTTGAATTTATTCGGTATGACTTCAGAGGATATGTAATTGTGTTGCAAAGTGGTGAGATAAGTTATTGAAAGTAGAAAAGATTTATTATACATGAATATGTTAATTAAATTAACACGGCCATGTGACTTGTTTTGTGTATTAGCATATTAGTTCTGTTATCCATTGGTGTGGACTTGAGATAACATGGCTGTGGGATAGTTTTGATAAAGATTGATAGTTTTATTTTTTGGAACTAGTAATCTTGTGTAGAAATTTATTTATGAAACTAGTAATCTTGTGAAAGTATGATGAGTTATAGAAAGTGGAATGTGACTAAGAGTCTTGTTGAATGTGAAATGCTAGTATGGTGTGATCACATACAATGATGTTATATACATGTAACCTATACAATTACTTGTTCAGTTGTATTGAGATTGATTGGACATGCATGGTCCTGAGTAGATCTAGGACTAGAGATGCATATATTGATTGACTTGAGTAGGGCTAGGTCTTGACTTGAGCAGTGCTAAGTCATGTGATCGAGATCACTGATAGTTCTAAGCAGAGCTGGACCATGAAACTGTGTTAACCATACATGTTAATTGTATAAAAGTGTTATGCCCAATTGTGTATTTGTATATATGTATGTTATATATATGAATATGTAATGTGATGATGAAAAAGATATTTGATGGTGATCATAGTTTGATATGATCACATGAATTATGAGGAATGTGATTTATTGGCCATATTGTCATTATAACTCAAAATATGATGAATTGAATGTTATATGATTAAAGGTATATAATAGAAAATTCATAAGAATTTTTTTTTATAATGATTGAATGTAATTTGAAATGATGTATATTAGTTACATATGGTCTTTAGCTCTAATAAGTTGAAATGAGTATTATTTATGATGGTTCCAAAGAAAATCAAAATTTGAAAATAAGTTTGACCTAATTAAGTTAGGTCACGAATTTAAAATAGAATGATAAGTTTTAACGGGCCAAAAGTTGATTAGAATAGAATAGGGTTGTGAGGCAGATATTGTGATAATTATATTAATTGATATGGAATGTGGGAAGTTTGTGGGTAATTGTTGAGATTCAATATATATAGTTGTGTTAAGAATATGAAAGATATGTGTAGACCCCTAATTTTTGACTCGGTCTGGTCCGATATTTTTTATGTAGTCCAAAATAATTTTTTTAGTATTTTAATTAAATAATATTTATTTTAGTATTTATTATTTATAATTTTAATAAAAATAAAAATGGTGAAGTTAATAAAGAAAATAATAATAAATAATAATAAATAAATAAACAAAAAAAATAATAAATAATAATAAATAAAGAAAATAAAAATCGTCGATGGAAAAATCGGCAAGGAATTTTTCTTCGCCGAAAGTGGAATTGGCCAAGGCCAATTCGCCGCAGGAGATTCCTACAGTGAATTGGCTGGCTGCCAACCAATTTCGCAAATTTCTTCGCAAGCTCTCACAATTCTCAGCCAACGCTCGCAGTTTTTGCCAGCAAAATTTTCCAACGCAGTTTTTTCGAAACTAAATTCCATTTGGTTTTGGTTTCTTTTCCTAATTAATTTTAGTTTCATTAAACAATTAGAAGTAGGCTTATAATCTTTCATATAAATAACACTTTACAACTCAGAATTAAGGGACTTAGGGTGGAAAAATTAGTGTGATCAAAAATTGGACTTTTGAACTTGGATTGGATCGGAGTAAAGAAAAGGCAGAAACCCTAGCAAGAACATTACTAACAAGCAAGCAATCAACAATTCATCAAAGGCCGCAACCTTGTCTTTGTTATTGTTTATCCAGAAAGCAATTTTTAATGGAACCAATGAACGAAGGTTTGAATCTCTATTTTCTTTATTTATTTCTTTACAGTAGCTTCACCATTCAAATTGAATTAATTGCTTCATCATACAAATTGATTAAAACCTTAAAAATCCTAAAACATTTCTTCTAAACCTTAAGAACCCTAAAAGTCTTTCTTCTGTTTATAAAACTTCAAAAACCCTAAATTACTCTTCTACTTTCAAAACTTTAAAACCCTAACCTAATCTCTATTTCAAAAATCCAGTAACCTTGATTTTTTCAAGTATCAAAAGCTTTAACGCTAATTAATTCTTCTTTTCAAAATCACACGATAAGCATTATTCTTTTAAAAATAATATTAGTTTATTCCAATCTCGAAACACTATTTTCTAAATCTTAAACCCTAAAATCTTAATTTTCAACACCTAAACCTACAATCCCAAAAGCTAGTTTTCAAAATCTTCGGGGCCCGTGCCCCGACCCCGCAAGGGGCGCTATCCCCGACTGCCGTATGGGCTCGGGTCACTATTTATTTATGTATTATAAATCTTTATGTTTAACTTTCATTATTATGATTATTCAAAATATAGTAGCTTTATTCAAAATACAAATCTCAACCCTAAAGCCATAATCTAATAAAACTAAAATCACAATTCAGTAAACCATGAATTTATAAATCCTAATGTCTTAAGATTCTAAAACCCTAATTTCATAATATTACCCCTCAACCTAATTTGATTAACTAAAAATCCTTACTACTTTCTTAAATTCACAAAACCCTAATCCATTCCAATTTTCTTAAATCTTTACAGTAGCCTAAACAAATAACAATAATAATGTTAAAATTCCAAAAACTCTAAATATTAATTAATGAACTTTAAATAGAAACAGTAAATCCTAATTTGTATCTTTACTTGCTTTATTTTTAGATTTGATTATATAGTCTATTATATGCTTTGGTGGTTGATTTATTTAATTTCAGTGCTTGATTTATTTAATTTATCATAGATGGATGTTTTCTTTATTGTTATTATTTGTTTGTTTTAGTATTAAATGTGTAAGAGGTATGTTTCCACTTTGTGGGTACGTCATTAGTTAAATATCATGTAATTTAAGTAGTTTTTATATTTTAGATCAATTTAAAGGACATGTTTCTACCTTTTGGTGGGTGTCCTATTAGTTTAGACAAGGATGATGTAAGGACATGTTTCCATTTTTACATGGGTGTCCTATTGCATGATGCTTTGATTTTATAATATTAAGACCTACAAAGGAGGCCGGTTCCAATAAACCGGGCGTTATGGGGTTGTTGGGCCATTTCTCACCTTCCCCACACGTACCCAACTTTCCTAACCCATTAGGGGGTTGGGGATTCCTTAGGAATCGAGTCATCCACCCCTTTCTTTTTCCCGGCCTGTCCGGGTGGCGACTCCATTTTCTTCACACTTAGATCCGTGTTCTCTAAGGCCCCTAGCCTAAATAGTGCCGAAGTTGCAAGAACCATTCCACCGGGAGTGGGGGGCGAAAATCCCCAATCACAGTGGCGACTCCACTGGGGGCAAGAGAAGTTGATTCCATTGGTCTTTATATTATTCTATTCTTTCTTATAATGATATTATCCATTGCATCATATTAGATTGCATTGTGTGCATGAGTTAGGATGCCCGTGTTACCCGTGTTGTGTTATGTAAGGGATACCATACTTTCACTCAAGGTATGGAGATCGAGCATGGCATAACCACTCATAGCCTTGTACCATTTGGTATATACTTGCTATGGGAACCTAAGCCTTTTAACCCAAAGACTAAAGCTCATGTAATTGGCCTAGTTACTTTCCTTAGGTTTTTACCCCAAATGCTTGTTGTTTGACTATGGTTAATTTATCTTGGCTTAAATCATGGCTTATTTGGTTTGTTCTTTTTCTAATATGACCTAAGTATATTGTAAGCTCAAAATAAAATTTTTAAAAAATTTTCAATGGTCTTTGGATATAAAACTTTTCCAAATCAAAAATTCTTTTTTCATGACCCAAATATAAAGCCCAAAATCCATTTTTTCTAAAATCTTTTTACAATGGACTTAGAAACAAAATTATTTTCATCCAACCTTTTTTACAAAGAGCTTGCAAATTATTTAGGTCAATTATGAAATACCAAAAATCAATTGTGAGCCTAGTTTATACTAAGAATAATTAATCATGGGCTTGTTTTTGGCATGAATCATTCAAGTGAGAAATCTATTTATAATAAACCTCTTAATTTAGTTTTAATCCGATATAGCATAAAAGCTACTTTAGTTGGTTGAATGGATTAAAATCTAATTAATGGGAATTATCATGAACTGATTTCCATTTTTGAAAATATAACTATTGGTTGAAATGTCTGAGAGAATTTTTTGAAAATAAGATACCCCATGTTGGTATTTTGTCAACTATATACCTAGGAAAAGAGCCTCGCCATTCGTGTGTGGATGTTATAAGGTTGGAAGGAACGTCCTAATTATCTTTCTGTGTTTATTGCTTATGCATACATGCATGCATAAATACATTTGCATCTCATATCATTGATCCTCTCTGGCTCATAGCCCTTGATTACGACAGTTCAAAAGTTTACGATAATCCGACCTACGCTGAAGACAAAGAATCTAGTAACAACTCAATCACTTGCTCACCAAAAGCAATGGAGCCTGAACAAATTCAAAGAATGGTGGACGACGCCCTCAATGCCAAGATGAAAGAAATAAAAGAGACCATGGCCGAGACCGAGAAGAACCAATTGGCTGTAATTTTAGAAAATAATTTCGAAGCGTCCGCTAGCTCTAAGAAGCCAAAGGACAAAGGGAAGGCTAAAGTTGGTGAAGTAGCTTTTGATGATGATAAGGTGATCATTGATGATGATTGGGCTTAATACTTCCAAGATCCTCAACTATTGAAAAGATTGAGACATCTGATGTTGAGAAGATGATTGCTGATTTAGAAAAGAAATTTGAGAAGAAGCTGAAAATCGAAGAAATGTCTGAGACCGACAAACTATTTGAACAAGATGAGGAGGTCTCTTATAAGTTCAAGATGCAATCCTTCCCTAGGTACAATGGTACTGGAAACCCTCATCTCCATGTGAAGCAGTACATCACTGCCATGCAATTTGCCTGAGCCACTAAGGATCAAACTCTAAGATATTTCATGCTCTAATTGGATTCTGTTGTCCAAAATTGGTTCAACACATTGGAGGAAAGTACTCAAAAAGATTGGGACATGTCATACAAGGCTTTCATTCAGCAATATGGGTATAATGTCGAGTTGGAAGTTACCTTAATGGAAGTTAAGTCCATTAGACAAAGGGCAAATGAGAATTTTGTGGACTATGTGAAAAGATGGAGAAATAAGGCTGCTTTGCTCAAGAAAAGGCCCGATGAATCTGATCAAATAAGGATGATCGTGAGAGGCATCCTGCCCAATCTCTGTGAAAGGATGTCTCACACCCTTATAAGGGATTTGAAAGATCTTCTCCAAGCTGGTCTACAAATTGAAGAGTGGGAAAGGGAGAAAAATCGCTTTTCAATAAGAAGGAATGAGAAAGGGAATTATCAGCCTAGCAATCAAAGCACGCAAAAAGAATTTGATGTTAATGTGATTGGTCAAAGAAATAAAAGACAATTCTTAAATTAGGGAAACCTCTATCTTGGGTTTTTAGCAAGCTGCAAAAGAAAGGGTTGTTACAACCATTAGCTCCTCGACTGTTACATAATCCACTGCCACCAAACTTCAATGCTGAGGCCTTCTGTCAATTTCATCAAATGCAAGGGCATGAAATAGATAGATGTGCTCGTCTAAGGCATGAGATCCAAGATTTGATTGATAGTGGTAAGCTACCAGAGCCAGACAAGCCTAATACCAAGAACAACCCTTTGCCTAAGTTTGGAAGAGTGCCACCACTGGCAACCTTCATGGTAGGAAAAGGATTGGAAGAAGATTTTGTTTTATCATCCTTTCAAGATGACGATATTGAAGATGTGAAAGGAAAAGAAGCTTAACTCAATAAACTTTCCTTAGCTTGAATGTTGCTTTTCAATTTTGCTTTCTTTAATATTTAATTGGACTAATTATGTTTTTTCAAATTTAAAAGTTGTCTGAATAAATTACTTTCATCAAAATTTTTGTTGGTCTTTATTCATTTTGGTGCTCAACCAATGAGGAATCTAGCTTGATAATTCATGAATTAATATATTTATGCATCATGACTCGAATGACTTTACTAGGGGAGGGAATTACTCCATAGTATTGAGTTGTGTATGCTTACTTAGAGAGGGCTCCAGTATAATTACCTTTGTCTAGGTCCTAGTCAGTCTTAGAACATGCTTTGACAAACTTTCAAGGTGAAATTAAACTCTGCTTATTTAAGGGAGAGATGATCTAGGCATTGTTTGGTTAGCCAACAACTAGTATCCACCCTATTAAATATCAATCCCTAGTTGTCCCTTTGAGCCTTCATAAAGTTTTAGCTTCCTTTTCATTGGCTTACAAACCCCAACAACCTACCCTGAGTTGTTGTGATACTTTTGACAAGTTTTATGATCACTAAGATGAAGAGGCAAGAAGATCAAAGAAAGAAATGAATAGTGAAGACCATAAGGGTAGTTGAAGTTCACCTAATATCTCCAATCTATCAAGATATCATCAGAGTAACAAATGATTTATCCCTGTTAAAGGAGATTTATGTCACTCCACTCATCCATTATTAGAAAGCCATGTTGGTACAAACAAGATAACTCTTTTAGAGCTAGAACAAAAAAAAAAGAAGAAAAAAGAGGAAAAAAAAGAAAAGAAAAGAAAAAAAGAAAGATAAAACCTAAAAAGGCAGTTCAAAAAGCCAACTGAGTTCTCTTTTACCTAAAGCAGCAACATGCTTCCATTTGGTTTATAAGGACATTTTAACTTGAATTGGTCCAACTCAACCAAAGATTCAATCAAAGTTGGAGAAAAAAAGGAGAAAGACCATCCAGTTCTTGAAAGTTTTATAGTTGACAGTCCCACAAGGAAGAAGGACAAAATGATAAAATGCTCAAAGAAAGGGAAGAGTAAGAAAAATAAAAAGAAAGAAAAGGGAGAAGAAGAAAAGAAACAAATTTGGGTAACAAACTTTTTACAAGGGCAAAGACTATCCTAATCAAGATCCAGATTAATGCCAAGAAGATAGAAAGAATTTAGAGTCTAGCAAGATTGCTCCCAGCAACCTAAAGTTCAAACAAGAAATTTGTAATGTGAAGGTTTGTCCATTGTGTCACATCGGCTCCAACTTACAAATGGCCTTCATTTAACCCATGTCCCTTATACACCCCATTTCAAGCCTATCAAAGACCTGTTGATCTCTCTTCGTAGGTAGAGTCTATTAGTGGAGATAGTTTGAATAAGCATGCATATGAGATAGACCATATTCAAACTCAATGAGACCTTTGGCTAAGCAATGTGTATGTGCCTATCTGAAGTGCAACAATTCTTGCTTAGACAGAAATGATTCCCGAGTTTAGTACGATAACTAGGATTGTCATGTTATAGATATGTTAATTTGGAAAATCAAGTCCTGAGGTACATTGACATTAATTTGGCAAAGCCAACATTTGATTTCAAAATCAAAATTCAAAATTGAAAATTTAAAACAAAAATTTAGGAAAAAAATTTACAAAGACTTCAAGTTAAGGGAAGTATGTCGAATCATTGAACCTCCAAAGGACACATTGGGCAAAGGAAATGATTATTGGCAAGGTCATGAAGAAACCACCAACTGGCATGCTAAAACATAGTTTGAAATGGATGCATCCCTGACTTTGCTGCTTGGGGTCTCCACCACTCATATTCTCAACATCTTGAAGATAAAAGCCATAAATGCAAAGCTTTCGATCATTCCAATACAAGACTTGAACGAGCATTAAAACGGAACCAATGAGAACACTTCTGCTTATCACCTCGGTCTGTGAGTCAATGAAACCGCTATAAGTGTTATTCATGCATATCATGCATACATGAGCATATCACATTGCATTTTCTTTTATTGTATTGTCTATTCTTTGTCAAAATGAACATCAAACACCATGTGAAGTAAAAAATCAAAAGAAGATATTGAATCAGGGGGGGCATGGAAGACCCATTGCTTGAGGAAGTTCTAGTCATTTCACAAAAGAAAGAAGAGATGCATGCTTATGCAAAGAACAAGACAAAATACAAACATCAATTAGAGCCTACATGAGAAGAATTATTGATTTAAGCCTACACAGGGGGAAAAGTTTCTCCATTTTAATTTTTGAGTTTATGCGTATACAAAATATTTTCAAACTCACTTTCAAATATTTCGGATCGAGTATCCAAATCCACTTTAGTATCGAGTATCCAATTCTCATTTAGGATCGAGTATCCAAATCCAGTTCAGGATCAAGTATCCAAATCCAGTTAGGATCGAGTATCCAATTCTCGTTTAGGATCGAGTATCCAAATCCAGTTCAGGATCGAGTATCCAAATCCAGTTAGGATCGAGTATCCAAATTGAGTTTAGGATTGGGTATCCAAATCAAGTTAGGATCGAGTATCCAAATCCACTTTAGGATTGAGTATCCAAATCCAGTTAGGATTGAGTATCCAAATCCACTTTAGGATCGAGTATCCAAATCTAGTTAGGATCGAGTATCCAAATCCAGTTTAGGATTGAGTATCCAAATCCAGTTAGGATCGAGTATCCAAATCCAGTTAGGATCGAGTATCAAAATCAAGTTAGGATCAAGTATCCAAGTCCAGTTTAGGATTGAGTATCCAAATCTAATTTAGGATTGAGTATCCATATCCAATTTAAGATCGAGTATCCAAATCCAGTTTAGGATCGAGTATCCAAATCTAGTTTCATGTCAAGAATCCAAATTACTTTTAAGTCCAAAACTTAGCTCAGGTCCAGAAGCCAAAGTAACCTTAGGTCCAGAACCTGAGGTCCAGAACCCAAAGTAACCTTAGGTCCACAACCTATAATCTCTCTTAATTCCAGAACTTAGCTTGGGTCTAGAACCCAAATTATCCTCAAGTCCAGAACCTAAAATCTCTTTTAAGTCCAGAACTTAGCTCGGGTCCAGAACCCAAATTACTCATAGGTCCAGAACCTAAAATCTCTTTCAAGTCTAGAACTTAGCTCGGGTCCATAACCCAAATTACTCATAGGTCCAGAACCTAAAATCTCTTTCAAGTCTAGAACTTAGCTCGGGTCCAGAACCCAAATTACCCTTAGGTCCAGAACCTAAAATTATCCTTGGGTCTAGAACTCGAACCGGGTCCAAAACCTAAAACCTCAACCATCTCAGAAAAATTAAGTCTTATTGCTTTTCACTATCTTTTACTGAAGTCTTAGATCGTTCAAGCAGGGGGCAAACTATAGACCCCTAATTTTTGACCCAGTCAGGTCCGATATTTTTATATAGTCCAAAATAAATTTTATGGTATTTTAATTAAATAATATTTATTTTAGTATTTATTATTTATAATTTTTAATAAAAATAAAAATGGTGAAGTTAATAAAGAAAATAATAATAATAAATAAATAATAAATAAATAAATAATAAAAATAATAAATAATAATAATAAATAAATAAAAATAAAAATCGGCGACGAACAAATCAGCGACGAATTTTTTGTCGTCGAAAGTTGAATTGGCCAAGGCCAATTCACCCACAGGAATTTCCTGCGGCGAATTGGCTGCAGGAAATTCTTGCGGCGAATTGGCTGGCCGTCCAGCTAATTTTTTCAAATTTCTTCGCCAGCTCTCGTAATTCTAGGCCAACGCTCGCTGTTTTTGCCAGCAAAATTTTCCAACACAGTTTTTTCGAAACCAAATTCTATTTGGTTTTGGTTTCTTTTCCTAATTAATTTTAGTTTCCTTAAATAATTAGAAGTAGGCTTATAATCTTTCCTATAAATAACACTTTAAAACTCAAAATTAAAGGACTTAGGGGGGAAAAATTAGTGTGATCGAAAATTGGACTTTTGAACTTGGATTGGATCGAAGTAAAGAAAAGGTAGAAAATCCTAGCAAGAACATTACCATCAAGCAAGCAATCAACAATTCATCAAAGGCAGCAACCTTGCCTTTGTTATTGTTCATCTAGAAAGCAAATTTTGGTAGAACCAACGAACGGAGGTTTGAATCTCTATTTTCTTTATTTATTTCTTTACAGTAGCTTAATCATTCAAATTGAATTAATTGCTTCATCATACAAATTGATCAAAAACTTAAAAACCCTAAATCATTTCTTCTAAACCTTAAGAACCCTAAAAGTGTTTCTTCTATTTTTAAAACTTCAAAAACCCTAAATTAATCTTCTGCTTCCAAAAGTTTAAAACCCTAACCTAATCTCTATTTCAAAAATCCAGTAACCTTGATTTTTTCAAGTATCAAAAGCTTTAATGCTAATTAATTCTTCTTTTCAAAATCACACGGTAAGCATTATTCTTTTAAAAATAATATTAGTTTCTTCCAATCTCGAAACCCTATTTTCTAAATCTTAAATGCTAAAATCTTAATTTTAAACACCAAAGCCTACAATCCCAAAATCTAGTTTTCAAAATCTTCTGGGCCCGTACCCCGATCCCGCAAGGGGCGTTGCTCCCAACCGTCGTATGGGCTCGGGTCACTATTTATTTATGTATTATAAATCTTTACGTTTTACTTCCATTATTATGATTATTCAAAATATAGTAGCTTTATTCAAAATACAAATCTAAACCCTAAAGCCATAATCTAATAAAACTAAAATCACAATTCAGTAAACCATGAATTTATAAATCCTAATGTCTTAAGATTCCAAAACCCTAATTTCATAATATTACCCCTAAACCCTAATTTGATTAACCAAAAAACCTTACTACTTTCTTAAATTCACAAAACCCTAATCCATTACAATTTTCTTAAACCTTTATAGTAGCCTAAACAAATAACAATAATAACGTTAAAATTCCAAAACCCTAAATATTAATTAATGAACTTTAAATAGAAACAGTAAACCCTAATTTGTATCTTTACTTGCTTTATTTTTAAATTCGATTATGTAGTCTATTATATGCTTTGGTGGTTAATTTATTTAATTTCAATGCTTGATTTATTTAATTTATCATTGATGGATGTTTTCTTCATTGTTATTATTTGTTTGTTTTATTATTAAAAGTGTAAGAGGTATGTTTCCACTTTGTGGGTATCTCATTAGTTAAATATCATGTAATTTAAATAGTTTTTATATTTTAGACTAATGTAAAGCACATGTTTCTACCTTTTGGTGGGTGTCCTATTAGTTTAGACATGAATGATGTAAAGACATATTTCCATTTTCATATGGGTGTCCATTTATTTGCTTTGTTTGGACATTGTTTTGATTTTAATATAATGATGCTTTATTTCAATTGTTGTGTGTAATATGGATAATATTGTTATACTTAAGAATCTTATAATTTTAAGACCTGCAAAGGAGGCCGATTCCAATAAATCGGGCGTTGTGGGGGGTACTAGGCCATTTCTCACCTTCCCCACACGTACCCAACTTTTCGAACCCATTAGGGGTTGGGGATTCCTTAGGAATCGTGTCATCCACCCCTTTCTTTTTCACGGCTCGTCTAGGTGGAGACTCCATTTTCTTTGGACTTAAGTCTGTGTTCTCTAAGGCCCCGAGCCTAAACAGTGCCGAAGTCGCAAGAACCATTCCACCGGGAGTGGGGGGCGAAAATCCCCGCTCATAATATGTGATGACACATATATAATGTAATGTTTTGATGTGAGCTTGGACATGAAGTAAGTTTAGAGATATTATATTAATATTGATGCTAAGAAAAGGAGATTCTAGAGACTGAATTAATTGTGTAAGAAATGGGAAAGTTGTTTAAGAAAATGATGGTTAAGTTGAGGATGATGTCAATTATATGTGTTTGAATGTATATATATGTTGGTTTGATGAATAACTCATGAGAATGAATTTTAATGGTGAAAATAAGATTTTGGTAGATATATGTTGATTGTATCAAAATTATATGTGGTAATTATATAAAGAATACAATCATGGTGAAAATGTATACATTATCACAATGAGATTGAGATTTGTTATCATTTATGGATTTACAAATACTTATTTGAAAACATAAGAAAGGGATAGATGAATAGAGATACACTTATGAAGATGATTACGGTGACTGAAAAGTTAGTGTTAAGGTATAAATACATAACCTTTAAATTTAAGGATTATGAGAGTATATATATAAAAGGATGAAATGAAAAAATATCTTGTGTATGACAAATATGTGATATATATACAAATGAGATGAATTGACGTTTGTCTAATGACAATTTCATTGATGATATAATGATTTATCATGATTATTTTGGTTAGAATGGAAAAGTATAGTGAAAAGTTATGATTAATTATGAGAAAAGGGTTGAGAATGAGCCTAAGGGGGAGAGTAGAGGTTATGTGATTTGATGACATGAATAATTTCATATGAGAATTTACGATGATATTTTTTTATGGATGGATTATCACTGTGCTAGATAATTTTGAGAACAAAATTATTTAAGGGGGAGAGAATTGTAATACCTCAATTTTTATGTACTGTGAAATGGTAAATGGGAGAGTAAATAATTATGATGGATAAAGAAAATATAAGATGAATATGTATGATAGGTGTAATATATATGTGTATGTTATATATATTTACAATATATTTAAAAAAACATGACATATATAAGACACATGCACATACACCACATATCCATGAGGTATAATTGGTTATAGGGAAAGTTAATTTTAATTACTTAATTACTTAATTAAGAATAATAATAATAAAGGTGAAGCACAATGTCAAAAGGAGGAAGAAGATGAGTGGTGGAGAATTTAAGTGAAAATTGTTTATAATATTTTATTTATATAAAGATAAGGATGGACAAAGAAGAGATAAGTTCTTCTTCTTCTTCTTCTTCTTCATCTTTTCAATGTGAGATAGAGAGAGAGAGAGTGGGAAGAGTGAAATTTTCATGCTACATATCAAAGTTTACAAGATATTTAAGAGGGATTAAAGAAAATAGTCAAGATTTGGCAAGTAATTTAATTAAGTACTTTCTTTTTGAGCTTATTTTATGGATTATATCTATATGTATGATATAGTTAGTGAGAGAAAGTGATGATTAATTGAATAATATGATAACAATGATATATTGAAGTATATATATGTTGAATTGATGCATAGATTAAGTAAATATGGTTAAATGTTGGGGATAATGATGAGTAGATAGAATTAAGGAAAAGAGTAAGGGTTTTGTCAAAATTGAGTTGGGGATTGAGTGAATTGATATATGGATGTTGGTAAGAATGAAATATATGATGATTGTTATTATTATTTTGAGTTTGATTAACAATAAGTAAGTAAAGAAGAGTAAACTTGGAATAATCAAAGGTTTGTACATAATCTCTTTGGTTAATACACATGATCTTAAGGTTGTACATATCTGATTTAACATGATTTGGAGTTGTTTATGTGATATGTGACTATTGTATTGATGAAAATGGAGTAAAAGAGTGTTTTTGTGATTTCATAGGCGTACCTAGAGATTTAGCCTGACATGCCAAATGACACGCCCATGTCTATGGCCGTGTTAGTGCATCGCGCCTAGTGCTATAACAATACCGCAAGTGCACGGGTCGCCCAAGTAATAAAGTAGTGAGTGAGTTATCGTTCCATTGAGGACAAGGCCAAGTAGTAGTGCAAACCTTAACCGTTGTTTAGCAAATTAATAGTTGTGTGATACTTTGTAATTAAAAACAACTAATTTAATACTGAAAGTAAAGGGAAATTAAAGGTTATCCAAAAAGGATTGGTAATAACAAAACTATCCAGATATTGAATCCCCCTAGCCTCAATGATATTTATGAACAATCAATTCAGTTAAATCATTCAATAGAGTTGAGTTGGCATTCCTCTAAATTATACTAAAACCTCTCTTGAGTGAATTAATCCCTAATCACTAAGTAGAGTGCCAGAATCTCTTCTCAAACACAATTAAATAGGTCATGGATTAAGAACAAGGAACTATAAACCAAAGGATCTTGTAAGTCTATCTCTAGCACCCTAATCAATCCTCAACCCTTATGAGTAATCAATTCATATCAAGCTTTCTCAAGTCAATAATATGAAAATTGCAACCAATCAATAAGCATGCTATAATCAATTGGAAATAAATCATTAAGCATCATAAGAATAAAACAACTCAATCAAATGATTCAACTAAATATAATTATTAAATCCATACAAATAAGCTAGGGTTCATCAATATCTAGATAGAGAAGGAATTAGTTCATGTTCAAAACCAGGAAAACAGAGCAAGATAAATGAGTAAAAGAAACCAAACAATCCATGGCGAATAATTTGTATTTCTTCACTTCAATCCTTGATTCTTGGTTTGGCTTGTACAAGATGTATCTCCTTCTTCAAACTCAGCTCAAAACCCTCCTCTTTGCTTCAGTTTCTGGTTCCTTCTCCCTTGTTCCAGCTCCCATGTTTCAAGCTCCAGAATTCTCTAAAAACTCCCCCTTCTTCTCTTTTTAATTCCCTCCAAAGCTCAAGTCATGCTTTCAACTCACTTCCAACTCACTTTGTCTCCCACATTCCCTTTGTTCAATCTTTCTTTTCCTCAAATTAGGCAATCTTTTCTTTTATCTAATAATACTTTTGACTAAAACTAGTCTTTGTTCCCCACTTGTCTGCAGAAAAATTTGAACATTTCAAAGTTGCCCTAGGTGACACGGCTAAGCTTGCTGGCCATGTCACCTTCTGCCCTTTCTTTCCTTGTTTTCTTCTAGGTGACACGGCCAAGCTCCTAGACGTGTCATGTGACATGGCCAGTGGCTTGGCCGTGTCATGTGGGTGTGTCACTTTCTGCTTCTAGCTTCGTCAACTTGCTTTCTTTGTTTCCAAGGGTGACACGGCCAAGCTCCTGGCCGTGTCATGTGACATGGCCACTGGCTTGGGCGTGTCACCTGAGTGTGTTGGCTTCTGGTTCATTTCTTTCCTTTCTTGGTTCTTTGGCTTGGATGGGACACGGCCAAGCTTGTGGCCGTGTCCCTTGCTAGTGTCTTCTTCTACCAAATTTTCTTTCCTTTCTTGGTCTCTTTGATTTTTGCTCTTTGGGTGAGACACGGCCAGAGACTTGGCCATGTCTCTTAGGCGTGTCATCTACTGCCTTGAAGTAATTTTGAGGGACACGGCCAAGCTTGCTTTGGCTTGGCCATGTCTTGCTTGATTCATGCTCTTTCTTCATTGTTTTGATCATCCAAGGGAGTTTTTTGCACTTTGACCTAAAACAAACACTTAAAACAAACTTTAAACCAAAATCAAATGAAACATTAACTAAAAACACATAGAAATCATACTAAAAACAAGTATAAAAAATACTCTTATCGAATACCCCACACTTAAATCCTTGCTTGTCCCCAAGCAAGGCTAAACTCAAAACAAACTAAACACAAAAAATTTTGTCAAGTTCAAGAGTTATAAAAATTGCATCAAGACTTCCCTATCCTTATATCCGCAATCAATATTAAATCAAACAAAATCGATTCCAATACAATTAAATGGCTTTCCATGCATAACCTATGTTGTCACTCCCTTACCAACTCTTAGAAAGTGTTTGATCAAGGTGGTGTTTACACTCATAACAATCAATGAAAGATTAATGCCATAGGTTTGCTTATCTATCAAACCTCCACTACTTAATTACAATCAAGCATCAATCAAAAGGTCTTTTATTGGGTTATAATGGGGTTAAGGCAGAGGCATGGCATTTAGGAAATGTGAGCTTAATCATTAAGTTCAAGAGCACTTCAAGAATGAAGTAACCGATCATATATAAATAACCCAACGATCCCAAAACACCTTCCTCTTATCTACCCCTTGACATTAAGAAACCTTTCAAGGGAACTCACTTATTGCATCATGCAATGATTATTTCTAAAACATATTCCAACCCTTTCAACAATAACAACAATTATTCTTATTTTTCTTCTTTTTATTTGATTTTGATTTTTTTTATGCTTTGCAATCTTAAACCTACTAAATTTAACCCCACACTTAATTCAACACAACACTTGGTCATAAACGTTCTTAAAATGCTCTTGACCTATTGAAAGGGTAAGAGTTAAAACAACAAGGTTAAAGCTAATGATGTTGTGAAAAAGAAAGAAAAGGAAAAATGAAATAGGCTCAAAATTGGCTAACTAAGGTTAAAATTAGGGTTGGTCTTTTTAAGCCAAAGTGGGTTCACCTAATTGCCTTAATCATCTTGATGCCAAATTGAAATTTTTATGTAGTCTTAAAATGTATATCAAAGCAATTTCTAGCAAGTCATCAATCAAAGATGTTTTCCCACACAAAGAATAATAAGTTGATGGCTCAATTCCTTACTAGTTTAAAGGTAATGCAAGGAAAAACCAACAAAATTGACAATAAGCACCAATTCTACTCAATTATCAAATTCATGCTTTAAAAATTCAAAGGTCATCAATCAACAATTTATAACAATTGAACTTTCCAAAATTGATTTATTCAAAGAAAAACAAGAAAAACATTAACTAAACCTAAACAAGGATAACTTAAAACACAAAATGCACCCCACACTTAAAAATTCACATTGTCCTCAATGTGAGCATGCATATACTAAAAGAGAATTTAGATGAAACATATCATTAATATTATTATTATTATTATTATTATATTTTTTTTCTTTTTCTTAACCAAAAATGCAGAAATTAAAGACATAATAATTAAAGAACGAATAAAATGGTGGGTTGCCTCCCACCCAGCACTTCTTTAACATCGTATTAGTTGGATGTTTAGGGCAGTTGTTCCTAGTCTTGGAGGTGTAAAACCTCCTTTAAATCCTGTATGTCCCCTCCAAAATAAAGTTTGAGCCTGTGCCCATTGACTTTAAAATCTCCTTTTGCCGGGTGAGTTATTTCAACCACTTCAAAGGGGAAAACTTTCTTGACAGTAAAAGGACCAGACCATCGAGATTTCAACTTACCTGGAAAGAGTCGAAGCCTTGAATTGTACAGTAATACCTAATCTCTCGCTTGAAACTCTTTATGTTCCTTAATGCAAGCATCATGCCATCTCTTGGTACGTTCCTTATACATTCTCGCATTGTCATAAGCTTGCAATCTCCACTCGTCTAACTCATTTATCTGTAATTTTCTCCTTTCACTTGCACAAGCTAGATCAAGGTTAATCTGTTTTATGGCCCAATATGCATTATGCTCTATTTCAATAGGTAAATGGCAAGCTTTTCCATATACCAACCAAAATGGTGTAGTGCCCAAGGGAGTTTTGAATGCAGTCCTAAAAGCCCATAGAGCATTGTCCAATTTCTCGGACCAATCCTTTCGGGATCGCTATACAGTTTTTTCCAAAATTCTTTTAATCTCCCTATTCGTGTTCTCAACTTGGCCACTAGTTTGGGGATGATAGGGAGTAGCAAACCTATGTGTAACTCCTAATGTTTTGAAAACTTTCACAAGCTGAAAATTACAAAAGTGAGTACCCCTATCACTTATAATTGCTTTTGGTGTACCAAATCGAGAAAACAACTTCTTCAAAAATTTCACCACAACCCTCGCATCATTGGTTGCTAAGGCTTGGGCTTCAGGCCATTTAGATACATAGTCTATTGCTATAAGAATATATTTGTTACCAAATGAATTTGGAAAGGGTCCCATAAAATCTATCCCCCATACATCAAAAATTTCACAAACTAAAATCCCATTTTGGGGCATTTCATCACGAGATGAAATATTTCCAATTCTTTGGCAACGATCACAACAATTTAAAAATTCGTAGCTATCTTTAAATAGAGTGGGCCAATAAAATCCTGATTCTAGTACCTTTTAATCAGTCCTATTGGCTCCCATATGACCACCAGCTGGTCCAGCGTGGCATTGACTAAGAATATTCATTGTTTCGGGCCATGCCACACATCGTCGGATCATGTGATCCTTACATAATCTAAACAAAAAGGGTTCCTCCCAAAAATAATACTTTAAATCAAAAAAGAATTTCTTCTTTGCTTGATAGGTTAAGTCCTTAGGAAGTTCCCTAACCGCTAAATAGTTAGCAAAATCTGCAAACCAAGGTGTTTCAAAATTTAAGTTACTTACCTCACTTACCATGGCGTACAGCTGCTCATCGGGGAAGTGATCATCAATGTCCCCTTCTTCAAACCTCTCCAAGGTTGGATTCTCCAAATGAGAAAGATGATCTGCTGCAAGATTTTCAGCTCCCTTCTTGTCTTGAATCGTCAAGTCAAATTCCTGCAACAACAAAACCCAACGGATTAGCCTCGGCTTTGCATCAATTTTTGCAAATAAATACCTCAAAGCCGAATGATCTGTATAAACAATCACTTTTGACAAGATTAGATATGATCTAAACTTGTCAAAAGCAAAAACCACAACCAGCAGCTCTTTCTCTGTAGTTGTGTAATTAGCTTGAGTTGTACTCAAGGTCTTGCTTGCATAGTAGATAGGCTGAAAGTATTTCTCCTTGCGTTGACCCAAGACTGCTCCCACTGCAAAGTCACTTGCATCGTACATTAGTTCAAATGGTAGATTCCAATTAGGAGCTACCATGATTGGAGCATGGGTCAATTTCTCCTTGAGGGTTGTGAATGCTCTCAGACATTCCTCATCAAAAACAAAATTCACATCCTTCTCAAGGAGTCTTATCAATGGACGGGCTATCTTAGAAAAATCTCTAATGAGCCTTCGATAAAAACCCGCTTGTCCTAGAAAACTTCTGATGGCCTTCACAGATGTGGGTGGTGGTAACTTCTCAATGGTATCTACCTTAGCCCAATCCACCTCAATGCCCTTGTTTGAAATTTTATGTCCCAACACAATCCCCTCTTGAACCATGAAATGACACTTTTCCCAATTGAGGACTAGATTGGTTTCCTCACATCTCATTAAGACTCTTTCAAGGTTTTCCAAACATCTTTGAAATGAGCTGCCATAGACTGAGAAATCATCCATAAACACCTCCATAATATCTTCTATAAGCTCATCAAAGATTGCTACCATGTACCTTTGGAAAGTCACAGGTGCATTGCACAACCCGAATGGAATTCTTCAATATGCGAATGTCCCATATGGGCAAGTGAATGTAGTTTTCTCTTGGTCTTCTGGGGCTATAGGAATTTGGAAATAGCCTGAAAGACCATCCAAAAAACAATAATACTCATGCCCGGATAACCTCTCCAACATCTGATCAATGAAGGGTAAAGGAAAATGGTCTTTCCTAGTTGCATCATTCAATTTCCTATCGTCTATTGTTGCGCTCAAATTAAGTACTACTACAAAGCGTCACTCGCAAGTATACGAGGTGGCTGTAGCAAAGGTGATCTCCCCAAGGTCGTTTCCCCAAGAAGGTGTGGTTCGTAATAGCTTGATTGACAAGTATTTAAATGCGGAAGTATTTGTTGTATGAAATGTGCAAGGTTAATTTAAACCTAAAATTAACGTGCGTAGGTTGAAGTGTGTGCTGGGTGTGCAAGATCAAATCGATTCTTGGGAAGGTGCCTAGGGTCATAGGTCCATTCAATCAAAGCTCAATTCTCAATTGTCCATTAACATAACCTTGTAAATTAATTTGTTCCTTAAGATTAATTAGTCAATTACCAATCCATTAGTTCTCACATTCATGAATTAACAATGACCAATTCTTTTACATTACCAAATTAATGAAACCCTAGAACTTATATTTCTAATTCATTCATAGGGTGGTCAATTATATAGTTCCAATACCAGATTTCACCTCTCGGTCCGTCATCCAATATTCAAAGGTCAATAGGTAGCTAATCTATCAACCTAGCATTTAATACAATACAATCAACCAATCAACAAGGAACATCAATGTAAATATCAAATCAAGACATTCAACCAAATATACTATAAACCCTAAACATGGGTATTTAGCTCAACATCATCAATTTAACACATTCATTCAACTCAATATAACAAAAATACAAATTGTCCATTGCAATATCAATTCTATTAATACAACAACAACAATAAGAAATGAATTAAAAGAGAGAATAGAAAAACCCCTTGTGAAGATGCCAAGAGTAGGATTGCTAGTCTTCCTCCTAGCTCCACTTGATGTATTTGATGAAGAACCCAAGCACTCTTCAATGGTTGATTTCCCTTTGCAATGTGGAATGGAGCTTTCTCAAGTCACCAAACCTGTGGATGGAGTTTTCTCAAGTCACCAACCTTCAATGGATATGCCTTTGGAAGATGGAGTGGAGCTTTCTCAAGTCACTACTCCCTTCAATGAATTTTCTTCAACCTTTGAGAACTTGTAACCCAATTTATCCCAAAGAACCTCAAAGATCCTATCAATGGAAGATGGAGAAGGTGGAGAGGATGGAAATGGAGGTTTGGAGGTGAAGGGACAAGGGAGAGTGTCACTCTCTCCCTCTCACACGTTTTATAGAAATTTGGCTCCAAGAAGCCAAGAACTCCCTCCATTTTCCTCTTCCTCTCCTTTTAATTCATTCAAAAATCAACACCCATGCCTTCCAACTCATCCCATTTTCCTTTGTCCCCCACTTTTTCTTTGTTTTCTATTTCTTTTGGTAAGCAATAGTGTTTGTCTCCCACTTTGTCCCCCACTTTGTTGAAAGAATTTTGACTTTTCAGGTGGGACACGGCCAAGCCAAGACAAGCTTGGCCGTGTCTCTTGCACTTTTTTCACTTTTTCATGAGGTGACACGGCCAATCCTTGGTTGGCTTGGCCGTGTCTCTTGATTCTTCATGGGACACGGCCGTGTCCCTCACTGGACCTCTTTCTTTCTTTCTTTCTTCTCTTTGGTTGTGAGAGGTGACATGGCCAAGCCATGTGGAGCTTGGCCGTGTCTCTTGATTTTTTTCTTTGGGACACGGCCAAGCTCCTGGCCGTGTCCCTCACTCTCTTTGATACAGAATGAGACACGGCGAGAGGACACGGCCGTGTCCCTTGACAGTGTCAGTCTCTGCCTCTTTTCTTTCCTTCTTTGCTTGCTCTCTTGTTCTTTGGTATGAATGGGACACGGCCAAGCCATTTTTGTCTTGGCCATGTCAGGTGACACGGCCACAAGCTTGGCCGTGTCTCTGAGTGTGTCTCTTCCTACCTTCATTTTTGCTCTTTCTTTTCTTTGTTCTTTGTTTTGCCTTTTGAATGAGACACGGCCAGAGGCTTGGCCATGTCTCTGGGTGTGTCAGCTACTGCCTTGAAGAAATTTTGAGGGACATGGCCATGTCTTGCTTGGCTTGGCCATGTCTTGCTTGGTTCATGCTTTTCTTGCCCGGTTTTGATCTTCCAAGGGTGTTTTTGCACCTACACCTAAAACAAACACTTTAAACACACTTAAAACAAAAATCAATCAAAACATTAACTAAAACACACATAAAATCATACTAAAAAACTAGTACAAAAATTACCTAAACATCTATGCAAACCCTCCAATTGGTAACTGTTCTTGTTGGAATCAACTCATCATTTTCATTAGGGACCACCGTCACCCCTCCTTTCTTTGGTACTACCTGGACTGGGCTCACCCAAGAACTATCCGAGATCTGATATATAATCCCTGCATCAAGTAGTTTTATCACTTCAGCCTTCACTACATCTTTCATCTTTAGGTTTAGTCTCCTTTGTGGTTGCACTACTGGCTTGAATTCATCCTCCATCAGTATCTTATGAGTGCAATAGAATGGACTAATACCCTTGATGTCTGCTATCTTCGAAGCTATCACTTTCTTATGTTTTTGCAACAACTGGATAAGTTTTTCTTTCTGCTCAGAAGATAGGTGGGAACTCAGAATTATTGGTAATTTCTTCTTCTCTGCCAGAAATCCATATTCAAGGTGAGCTGGAAGAGGTTTCATTTCCAAGTTGGGTGGATCAATCACTGATGGTTTTGGCTTCTCTTCCTTTGGCATCTCAATAGTCTCATATGCCCTGCATTTGAACAAATTGCTTGCTTCAAGAAAAGCAAGCTGCTCCATTGCTTCTTGACCCTCAACATTTTCCTGCAATAAACACAACTCAAGGGGATCCTTGGAAACAATGTTAGTAACACAATTTAGGGTCTCCTGCTCAATAACATCATTGCATGATTCTGCTTCATCAAGTGAAAGTGAATGCTTCATGGCATCATGTATCCTAAAAATAACTTTCTCATCACCCACTCTCAAAGTTAATGTGCCATCATGAACATTGATAAGGGCACGGGCTGTATTTAAAAATGGCCTACCAAGAATAAGTGAAACATCTGCATCCTCATCAATATCAATGACAACAAAATCATTGGGGAAAATGAAATTCCCAACTTTTACCAACACATCTTCTATAATGCCACGAGGGTGGATTACTGACTTATCAGCAAGTTGGATGGTCATGAGTGTTGGTTTAGGTTTACCAATGCCTAACTCTTTGAAAATTTTATAGGGCATAACACTTATGCTAGCCCCCAAATCAGCTAATGCACTTTTAACCTCAAGATTACCTATCAAACATGGAATGGTAAAACTACCTGGATCTTTTAACTTCTTAGGTTTGCAAAATTGCCGAACTCTTTTCAGATAAATGCACTAAAGACACTTCCTCAAGTTTCCTTTTGTTAGAAAGGATATCTTTCAAAAATTTAGCATACTTAGGCATTTGTGACAAAGCTTCAGCAGATGGAATATTAATGTGCAATTGTTTAAAAAGTTCAAGAAACTTACCGAACTGAGCATCAATCTTTTCCTTGTTCAACCTTGCCAGATAGGGTACTCTAGGTCGGTATTCCTTCAAATTGGGGCTGCTTTCTTGTGGCTGCTTATCTTTCTCACTTTCTAGTGCAGCTTTCTCTTCTGGCGTGACTGTAAGATCGTCTTCTTTTTCTTGTACTTTAGCCCCTTTTTCTGCCACTTTTTCTCTTTTCTCAACCACATTGCCCTTGATCTCTTTTCCACTCCTTAGTGTAATTGCCTTGAGCTGCTCTTTAGGATTTGCCTCAGTGTTGCTAGGCAGACTTCCTTGTGGTCTCTCACTGAGCAACTTGGCAATTTGCCCCACCTGATTCTCCAAATTATGAATGGAGGCTTGCTGATTTCTTAGGGTGGTTTCAGTTGATTGGAGCCTAGTTTCAGAAGCTACTATAAATTTCTCCATCATGTCCTCCAAACTACTCTTTCTTGGAGGGGCTACTTCTTGATGTTGGTGTTGCTGGAATCCAGGGGGAGGTCTTGGATTATTTTGATTATTCCATGAGAAATTTGGATGATTTCTCCACCTCGGATTGTATGTGTTGCTGTAGGGGTTATTCTGCTATTGCCTTGGCATATTTCCAACATAATCTACTTGCTCTTGCCTAGCAAACATGTTGCCACTTTGGCAATCTTGACTTTGATGTCCACCCCCACACCATTCACAAGACATCACTTGCATTACTTTCCCAGAAGAAGAGGCCAAGGAATCAAATTTTTTATTCTATGCTTCCAATTGTGCTGTCAAAGCCACCACAGGATCTAATTGGTGAGAACCCATGACCTTCAGCTTTCCTTGCTCCCTTAGGGCTTGCCACTGATAATTGGTGATAGCCATGTCTTCAATTAAATCCCTTGCTTGTTTAGGCGTCTTGTTTTTTATGGTACCACCAGCTGCTGCATTAATGGATTGCTTACTTACATAGTTCAACCCATTGTAAAATGTTTGAATTTAAAGCCATAGTAGAAGTCCATGATGAGGACACCTTCTCAGCAAATCTTTAAATCTTTCCCAGGCATGTTAAAGGGTCTCACCATCTTGCTGCAGGAAGGATGAGATATCATTCCTCAACTTAGCAGTTTTGGATGGTGGGAAGTATTTCTCTAGGAATTTCTCTGCCAACTGACCCCATGTGGTGAAGGTCCCTGGAGAAAAAGATTTCAGCCACTTCTTTGGTCTATCTCTAAGGGAAAATGGGAACAATCTCATCCTAATTGCATCATCTGAGACATTATTTATCTTGAATGTGTCACATATCTCCAGAAAATTCTCAATATGTGCATTAGGATCTTCATCAGGAAACCCATCAAACTGACAAGTCTGCTGCACCATTTGAATTACATTTGCTTTTATTTCAAAGTTGTTTGCAGCAACTGTCGGTCTCCGGATATTAGATTCAGCTCCATTGAGATTAGGCTTAGCAAACTCCTGCATTGTTCTTGGTCCAGCTCCTTCCATCACTTCAAACTCTTCTTCTTCGTCTATTTCCAGATTTATTTCTATTTCTGCGTCTTCCAAAACTGCCTCCCCTTCTTCCTTTTGCTTTCTCCTTAATGTTCTTTATAGCTCTGGGTCTTCAAACAACTAGGATGAGCTACACCTGGTCATAAACAGGGAGGAATACCTAAAATGATAATCAACAAGCAAGAACCAATGTAAAAAACAAATGAAAATAAAAACTAAATCAACAGTTTTGATTATATTACTACGGGTAGCCCAAGTAATAAAGTAGTGAGTGAGTTATCATTCCACTAGGAACAAGGCCAAGAACTAGTGCAAACCTTAACCATTGTTTAGCAAATTAATAGTTGTGTGATGCTTTGTAATTAAAAACAACTAATTTAATACTGAAAGTAAAGGGAAATTAAAGGTTATGCAAAAAGGATTGGTAATAACAAAACTATCCAGATATTGAATCCCTTTAGCCTCAATGATATTTATGAACAATCAATTCAGTTAAATCATTCAATAGAGTTGAGTTGGCATTCCTCTAAATTAGATTAAAACCTCTCTCGAGTGAATTAATCCCTAATCACTAAGTAGTGTGCCGGAATCTCTTCTCAAACACAATTAAATAGGTCATGCATTAAGAACAAGGAACTATAAACCAAAGGATCTTGTAAGTCTATCTCTAGCACCCCAATCAATCCTCAACCCTTATGAGTAATCAATTCATATCAAGCTTTCTCAAGTCAATAATATGAAAATTGCAACCAATCAATAAGCATGCTATTATCAATTGGAAATAAATCATTAAGCATCATAAGAATAAAAAAAATCAATCAAACTATTCAACTAAATATAATTATTCAATCCATACAAATAAGCTAGGGCTCATCAATATCTAGATAGAGAAGGAATTAGTTCATGTTCAAAACCAGAAAAATAGTGCAAGATAAATGAGTAAAAGAAACCAAACAATCCATGGCGAATAATTTGTATTTCTTCACTTCATTCCTTGATTCTTAGTTTAGGGCTTGTACAAGATGTATCTCCTTCTTCAAACTTAGTTCAAAACCCTCCTCTTTGCTTCAGTTGCTGGTTCCTTCTCCCTTGTTCCAGCTCCCACGTTTCAAGCTCCAGAATTCTCTAAAAACTCCCCCTTCTTCTCTTTTTAATTCCCTCCAAAGCTCAAGTCATGCTTCCAACTCACTTCCAACTCACTTTGTCTCCCACATTCCCTTTGTTCAATCTTTCTTTTCCTCAAATTAGGCAAGCTTTTCTTTTGTCTAATATTACTTTTGACTAAAACTAGTCTTTGTTCCCTACTTGTCTGCAGAAAAATTTGAACATTTCAAAGTTGCCCTAGGTGACACGGCTAAACTTGTTGGCCGTGTCACCTTCTGCCCTTTCTTTCCTTATTTTCTTCTAGGTGACATGGCCAAGCTACTGGCCATGTCATGTGACACGGCCAGTGGCTTGGCTGTGTCATGTGGGTGTGTCACTTTCTGCTTCTAGCTTCGTCAACTTGCTTTCTTTGTTTCCAAGGGTGACTCGGCCAAGCTTGTGGCTGTGTCATGTGACACGGCCGCTGGCTTGGGCGTGTCACCTGAGTGTGTTGGCTTTTGCTTCATTTCTTTCCTTTCTTGGTTCTTTGGCTTGGATGGGACACGGCCACTGGCTTGGCCGTGTCACTTGCTAGTGTTTTCTTCTGCCAAATTTTCTTTCCTTTCTTGGTCTCTTTGATTTTTGCTCTTTGGGTGAGACACGGCCAGAGACTTGGCCATGTCTCTTAGGCGTGTCATCTACTGCCTTGAAGTAATTCTGCGTGTCATCTACTGCCTTGATTTTGCTTGCATGATGATAGTATAAATAATGATTAGATGTCAAGTGTGAATTATCAATGAATAATCATTATGATAAAGATGAGATGAATGTGATATTGTTATTAGTTTAGAAACTTCATATAGTATTAGTTAATGAGAAACTCCAACGTATGGAGTATTGAATTAAGTGTTATGAGTTGAGAAGGAAAGTGAGGATTTGAGTGGTAAAATTGAGATATATAGATTAATGTTATTAATAACTTGATTATTCTTATCTTGATTAGAAGATCAAGTTATGAAGAGTTAGAGGAAATAAAGATTTAAGGAGTTTGGCTTGAGTTTGAGTTATGTTGCATTACATTGGGCTTAACACATTTTGGATCAAAAATGTGTTAAGCTATTTGATATATTGAACATTGATGGACAATGTACTATGACATGTGATTTGTCATGTATGCACTAAATGCATTCTGAAGCCACTGATAATGGCTAAATTGAGTAAAAAGTGAAATATGTGCAATATGTGAAATGACCCAAAATGTTTGGGTAATGTGGTTTGTTGTGTATGCATTAAAGACATTGTGAAAAGCCATTAGTAATGGTTAGATTGCATAACTATGTGAATTATATGAATATACCCAAAATATTTGGGTAATGCTCTTTAATGTATAATGTGATGCACTATGATGATATGTTGAGAAATGATGAAATGAAATGATATGACATTGAAATGATGAAATGAAATGATATGACTTTGAAATGATGAAATGAAATGATATGATATTGAAATGAATGAAAAAAATGAGAAATGAGGCAATGTGCTTAAATGATAATGAGAAATGAGGCAATGTGCCTAGATGATAATGAGAAAAGAGGCAATGAGCCTAGTTGGATGTGAGAAAATATGAAAGAAATGGATAATGGAAAATATGAAATAATTGTGTGCCTAGTATGTTATTCAATTTCCAGAGTTCTATGTTTGGCGGCATGCCTATGGAGTTATCCTCATTATTTGCCTTTGGGGCTAGCTTTTGAGTAATTATTGATTTGCCTTCGGGCTAGACGTTGGATGTCACTTGCCTTCGGGCTAGACGTTGGATGTCACTATGATTTGCTTCGGGCTAGATGCTAGGCTTCACTTGCCTTCAGGCTAGACACTGGGTGTCAATATGGACCAAAACAATAACTCTAGGATTTGAATAATATATTAGATTATTTGGGCCCATGCTTGTGCTTGTTTCATATGAATTGTAAGATGATTGAAAAATATATCTAAAAAGAAATAGTAGGTCACCTAGTGACATGATGTACATAAGCTTTGTGCATTGGCATTGCATGTAAATTGGTAAATGATGAATGAATATGATGATAAATGATGTTAGTGTTGTGAATGTAATTTTCTGTAATGTATGTAAATGATGTTTATAAGTATGACTAAGCTTTTGAGCTTAGCGCGGTTGTGTGAATTGTGCATGTGAGTAGATTGTTCATTCGAGAATTGGAGAGTGGTGCTACAAGAGAACTAACGATATTATGAGATCAACTAGAAGGTGGTGCATGTTTGTACAATGTGTTATGTTGTACTTTGACCACATTCATATGTATATAAGTGAATTTTGGAAAGACAATGTATACATGTATATAGGTAATCAAATGAAAAGTTTAATGATTTTAGAAATGTTACTTTTAAAGAAAAGAGATTTGATAATTTAACATGTACATACATTAAATATATTATTAATGTGGAATTAAGGTAAATGTTTAAACAATACTGTAACGTGACATCCTTATATTTTATGTGTATTGTGTGTATACTGGGTATATGTATTGTATATATATAAGGTATAAGGTATTATACTTTCAATTTTTACATTCCTTACCAATTCTTTATAAAAACTTGTAAAATTTTAGCCATGTGCACTTAACACATATATGGACTTATATTTAGAATTTTAGATTTTTCCAAGCTGATTTACTATATTTAAAAATTAAGTCTTCCAAACTCACAAAATTTATGTCTTTAATAATTCCTCTTGTAGCACCCAGTTATCCATTTTTTTTTTAGATATCGGACCTTAAATTTATAAAATTTTAACCATATGTTCTAGGCATACATATGATATTGTGTATAAATTTAAAAAAAAATTGGGTTGATTTATCATAGTTCTTACATATGTTTTCAAATTTCTATAGATTCTAAGTTGTTGGAACTGCTCCAACAATCCGTATTCTTCTATTTTTCTTAATTAGTGATCCATATTTAAAAATCATAAAATTTTATACTTTGAATTTAAACATATAGAAAAACTTTCCATTAAATTTTCAAACTCATCCAATATTCATAGATTTATCTAAAAATTCGAACAACATCACTTTGCAGCATAAATATAGAATTTTCTGTAACTATCATACTCATCTCTCAAACTTTTTATTTCATATCTTAAATCATTTCTTAGATTATTTTTCTTAATTTTACTTATTCATCAATTGAATCAGCCATGAATCATAATTTCAAATAAAAGTTTCAAAAATTCTTAATCCATAACCTTCAGAATGATGCTTCCACTGCGCCACTCTGATCTATATAACCCAGATGCCATCTTAACTCATATCCGTTACATCGAACGAACATTGCCACATTAAGGATCAGATAAAATGCCAGTGCCAATTCATGTATCACCATTTAAAACCCCCTTTTTCCTTCTCTAAAAAACCACATAGGTCGAGAACATCAAACCTAGACTCTGATACTAAAATAAATGTAATACACTTATAGCCTATATACATATAATACATACATCCAGTATATGTAAAATATGTATATACGGTATAAAAATATTACAACCCGGTTTAATAAAAATTTTCACATTTCAAAGTGTTTTTAAATGAATGTTTAATTAATAAATAAAATAATAATTATTAACTATAGGTTCCAAAATATAATTTTTTCATAAAAATCTCTGGGAAAAATTGCCATAGTTTTGTCTATAATTTGGACACCCCGAATTTCAATAATTACCCAACCTGCATAAAGTACACTCCCGATAAAACAAATCATACATTTCCACCCCAATTACTCAACTTCTCCACATTTTCTCAAAAAAAAAATATATATATATATATTTCAAAACACGTATAAACAATCTACATTATACAATTTGTCCAAAGAGTCTTTATAATTTACAATATATATATACCATGACAACATAAGTATAATATACACATTATCAAAATGTATTATAATATTAAATATGTACATGCTGGCAAATGGCTCTGATCTTCATGTATCCAAAAACACTTCAAGCTCAATAAACACAAGCCTAGACCTGACCAGGTATAGTAGAACTCTTTGGCTCTACCGAATCGCCCCTATCACCTACGCAATAAATTACAATCGCGCTAAGCTAAAAACTTAGTGGTATAAATTTTTATAACCATAAGACTTTAAAATCTATGGTCACTCGCTCCCATTTCCACTCAAGCACTAATAATGGTTGTAGCAACCTTGAAGGAACCTATTGCTCAGCCTTCACTCTCTGGCAAGTGAGACATCTAAATGCAAATTCTATTATGTCCCTCTTCATACCTGACCACCAGTAGTGCTGCTTCAAGTTTTGATATATCTTGATACTTCCAAGGTGCATAGCATAGGATGATTGATGTGATTCCTTTAAAATCCTCTTCTTCAATTTCACATTATTAGGAATACACAATCTATCTCTATACCACACATTGTCATCATCTATCACATGAAAATCTATACTCTTCCACTTTTGGCAATCCTCTATAATTTTTTGAATTTTCACATATATTTGTTATGCTTCCTTAATATGATATAGCAATAATGGCCTCAACTGCAACTGAGTCATAAGTGAACCATCATCACAAACCTCAAATTTGGCATACAATGCTCTCAACTAAATAAGCAACGAGAGTGAATAGGCAATTAACCATGCCATAGACTTTCAACTCAAGGCATCTTCAATTACATTTGCCTTTCCAAGGTGATAATCAATCAAGCAGTCATAATCCTTAAACAACTCTAACTACTTCTCTGTTGAAGATTCAACTCTTTTTTCATACCCAAATATTTTAAACTCTTGTGATCAGTATAAATGAAACATTTCTCCCCATACAAATAATAACACCAAATCTTTAGTGTAAAAACTATGGCTGCCAACTCTAAATAATGAGTCGAGTAGCGTAACTCATGAGGCTTCAACTATCGGGATGCATATGTAATAACTCTAGCCTCCTACATCAAAACACATCCTAAACCATAATGTGAAGCATTACTATATATCGCATATGGTTTACCTTCCAAAAACAGGGTAAGGATAGGAGCCTAAGTCAACATATCTCTCGATTGCTCAAAGCTCACTGACACTAATTTGTCCACACAAAGCTAAATCCTTTTCAAAGTAATCTGGTGAGTGGTGTAGCTATCGTGGAAAAACCCTTCAGAAGTCAATGGTAGTAGCCTGCCCAACTAAGGAAACTTCTTACTTCTATAATATTTTTTTAGTGGACTCCAATTCAGAATTTCTTTTACCTTGCTCGAATCAACTTTAATTCCATCAGCTGAAACCACTTGTCCAAGAAAGGTCATCTGATCTAACCAGAACTCACATTTTGGCAGCTTGGCATACAAACATCTGTCTCTCAATGTCTACAGCACAATCCATAGGTGCCTATCATGATCTTCCTTACTACACAAATACACCAAAATATCATCAATGAAAACCACCACAAACTGATATAAATATGGTCTAAAGATCTAGTTCATCAAATCCATAAAGGCTGCTAGTGCATTCATTAGCCTAAAAGTTGTCACCAAAATCTCATAATACCTGTACCTCGTGCAGAAAGTAGTCTTGTGTACATCTGCATCTCTAACTCTTAACTGATGATACCCTGATCTCAAATCAATCTTAGAGAATATTGCTGGCCCTTTCAACTGATCAAAGAGATCATCAATACGAATTAACAGATACTTGTTCTTGATGGTCACCTTGTTCAACTGCCATAGTTAATGCACAATCTCAAGGTGTCATTCTTCTTCTTCACAAATAATTTTAGTTCTCACTATGGTGCAACACTAGGGCAGATGAACCCTTTATCCAACAACTCCTATGACTGTGCCTTCAACTCTTTTAATTCTGCAAGTGCCATTTGATAAGGGGTAATAGAGATAAGAGTGGTACTAGGTATCACATCGATACCAAACTCTACCTCCCTCTTTGGAGGTAGCCCTAGTAACTCATCGGGAAACTCTGCCACAGTGAGAATACTATCAGGCCTAGATCCCTCAGCTCTAGTATCCACCACATGTGCTAAGAAAGCAGTACACCCCTTTTAAATCATCCTCTTAGCTAAATCAACTAAGATAAACATGGATGAAAGGTGCCTCTCCTCATCATATACTACCACTTCCTTCCCATCACATGTTCTCGGAGTAACACATTTCTCCTAGCAATCCACCACTACTCGATTTCTGGATAACCAGTTGTTTGAATCATCTATGTGTTTATGTTTAGTGTAATTTTATTGGCTTTTGATTGATTTTTCTTTTATTTTGTGTTTAAAGTTTGTTTAAAGTAGTTGATCCAGGATGAAGATCAAAATGATGGAGCTTTAATTCAATTTGATGGATTATTAAGGTGGAAAAACATGAGACACGACCAAGACACTCCATGGCTTGGCCGTGTCCCTCATCCAAGGAAAGAGGCAGGAAATTTTGGCAGAGATGAACACACTTAAGAAACATGGCCAAGCCACTGGCTGTGTCATAAGACATGGCCAAAGCCTTGTCCGTGTCTCACCAAATGAAGCCAAAGAACAAATCAAGAACAAGCCAAGGCATAATTGGACACACCAAAGAGACACGGCCAAGCCACTGGCCGTGTCACATGACACAGCCAAGGCCTTGGTCATGTCTCACCAAAAGAGCAAAGCAAAGACAAAGTGAAGCAAAGGCAGAAGTGGACACACCTAAGAGACATGGCCAAGCCACTAGCCGTGTCATATGACATGGCCAAGGCCTTGGCCGTGTCCCATATGAAGAGCAAAGCAAAGCAAAGCTAAAAGAACAGTGGAGAACACACTTAAGAGACAAGGCCAAGCCATTAGCTGTGTCCCACTTGGAAAAGAAGGAAAATTTAGGCAGCCATGGACACGGCCATGTGGCTTGGCCGTTTCCACAAGAAAATGTGTGACACGGCCAAGTCACTCATGACTTGGTCTTGTCTTTTGAAAATTCTTTCAATTATTTTACATGAAATGGGGGACAACATGTGCCATCTTTTAAAAGGAAATATTAAAAGAAGAAAAAGTTTACCTAACTTGAGAAATTAAAAAGAATGGGAGAGGATATACATAAATTCATGTTTTGGGAGGAAGAGAGGGAGTTCTCTCTTTTGGTTCATCATCTTGTTCTTGGTCTTGAGAGAGACCAAGAACATCACCTTCATCTTCATCTTCTATTTCTTCCATAAACAAGTTCTTTGACATTTTTGGAATAGAATTGGGTGAGCAAGCTCTTGTGAAGGTTAGGGTTTGAAGAAAGCTTGATTGAGGAGTTGGGCGCTTGAGAGAGTGACCATTCCATCTTTCAAGAGGAGAGCCATTGATTGAAGAAGGCTTGTTAGTTCTTCATCAAATTCAAGGTGAAGCTAGGAGGAAGACTAGAAGTCCAACTCTTAGCATCTTCAAAGGGGTTTTTATATTCTCTCTTTTAATTCATTTCTAGATTATTATTGTTTGTTGAGAACATTAATATTTCAATGGCAATTGTGATTTGATTTATATTGAGATGGATATTTATTTTAAATTGATGATGATGAGCTAAATTACTCATGCCTAGGGTTTATTAGAAATTTGATATTGGAATTATGCAATCAACTACTTTAAGAATGAATTAGAAATACAAGTTCTAGGGTTTATTAATTTGTAACTCAAAAATAATTAGTTGTTGTTAATTCATGAATGTGAAAACTAATGAATTGGTAATTACTAATTAAACTCAAGGAACAAATTAAAATACAAGGTCATGTTAATGGATACTTTGAGAATTAAGCTTTGATTGAATTGATACAACCCTAGGCACCATTCCTAGAATTGTATTAATCTTACACAACCATTACGTATGTTACTTTTAGATTTATTCTTTTACCATTCTAACACATCACACTCTTATTTCTTTCAAATTTATTGCTAATCATACTATTACAAAATAATTCCTTCCTTGTGAGATGACCTTGGGGAAATCACCCTTGCTACAACTACCTTATATACTTGCGAGTGTCGCTTGTAGTAGTAATTAGTCGAGCGTAACACCAATCAATACAAAAATTGAGATCATAATCCCTAAAGGGCATATCAATCAAGTCACCAAGAAACTTCTTATCATGTACCACAACCAGAATATCTTGGTAGACTATGCTAACCCCTACATTATCCCCTAAATGGTTGGTCACTAGCACATGAAACCCTACTGACTCGGAATGCACATCACTCATAAATAGAATAGATGCATTGATGTAAGAATGCATTCCAAATAAAGAAAAACTATCACTACTAAAGCATGTGGCTGTCTTTGCATAACATATACCTACTGTGATGTCCCTATATTCTTTGGTATACTCCTTACTATAGAACCTCTTCTCTGACCAAATGCTCAAATCTCCAATATCTATCTATCTCACCAGACAATAAATCCCCTATATAGTTGCTCAATCGAAAGAAATCCTGCTTATACTCATTAATTGTCTTTGTTTCTTGCTTCAAACATGGAAATTCCTTCTTCTTTGCACCTTTATACTCTCTAGGGGTGTACTTCTTCTCAAATTCCTGTAGGAAATCAACATATGATAGCACAGGTGGATCATACAATGCATGAGGAATAGTCTCCATCAGTCATAGGCATCCCCCTATAGAAGTGACAAGGCATAGTTAAACTTCTTTTCTATAGTAGCCTATATCTGGATAAATACCCTCTGAACTTTTCTAATCAGAATTCTGCCTCGGCTGGATCAATTGAGCAAACAAAATTTATAGCCCTTTACTTTTGCAACGTGCCATACTTCCTGGTCCGTGGCTGCTGCTGTTGCACCTGTATTAGGGCTTGACGGAGTATCATCTACTGCACCCAGACTGGTGGAATGTCTTATCCTGATGGTCTGACTAAAACTAATGTAGATGCCTCCCCAATAGTCTCAGCACTAGCTCTAGCTCTACACTCTTCTAGAGTAACACTCTAGCATTCCCCTCACCAGACTGGTGCATCCTAGATGTCATATCCACCTATATTTGGAATCACAACCATATTGCCATATCAGAGACCAGTTTAAATGGCAATGAATATGCATGTGTAACATGTTAAAATGACATTTAAAATCCCTTTTTACTCTTTTTCATGACCCACCTAGGCTGAGAACCTCAAACCTATGCTCTAATACTAAAATAAATGCAACACTCTTATACCCTAAATACATATAATACATATATCCTATAAATGTAAAATACATACACAGAACATAAAAATATGACAATTTCCATTTTTAGAAAATTCCATCAAATTTTCCAATTAAATATTTTATTCCTTAAAACATAATTTAATAAGTAAATAAACACATTCCTAAGTGATTAATTATCAAAAATACTATATTTAAAGTAAAATCTCTTGAAAAAGTTTTTTAGAGTTTTGTCTATTTTTCATACATTCCCAAAAATCAATTAACACAACCTGTAAAAGAAATTTTACACTCCCAAAAAAATATTCAATCAATCAATTCTTCATCACTCCTCATAACATTCCAACATTTCTCAAAATTTTCAAATATATATACATCTATATATATCAGCATGTAAATAATCACAATAAACTTCATTTAACCATAAAAGCCTTTATAGTTTTCAACTTTTCCACATATATAAATATAATGTACATAATAACATTAAGTTTCACAAAATAAAATATATACATATATATAGTTGGCTCTAATCCTATGGCAGTCTATCAACTTTAAGAGTAATCAACCAAAGTTTAGACATGACTAGGCCTAGAAGAACCCTTAGATCCTCCGAATGAACCTTGTCACCTACACGATGAATTTTAATCACATTAAGCTAAAAGCCTAACGGTACATACTTTGATAATAAAGAAAAATTTAAGAAAGACAATGCATAATGCTTTTTCTTCAAATTCTATAATGTGACATGCAATTACATTTTTATTCATATATATTATCCATTTTAAATCATCACATACCACATTTATATGCATTGGACCTAAATGACCTTATATAATATTCAAGTTCCAGAGTTATTGTTTTGGTCTATTTTGACACCCAGTGTCTAGCCTGAAGATAAATATTAGTGACGCCCAGCGTCTAGCCTAAAAGCAAATAATATAGTGGTGATGCCCACCATCTAGCCCGGAGGCAAATGATAGGCATGCCATCTTAAATCACCAAACTCAATACTCTGGAAGAAAAATATTACATAAGGTTACACACATATCATATTTATTCATACTTTCTCATACATTGGCAATTATGCCACTTTCTAATCTTTTTGTAATTTTTTCATCAATTTACCATATTTTCACACGTTTTCATCATAAATATTAATTTCTTTTCCACTTTCCCATTGTGGCTGATTTATACCAAAAAATTGGCATAAACACCTTCTTCTCACAAACATGGTTAACAAAGCAATTAGCCATTTAAAAATGGCTTCATTATTCATACATTATGCGATACTATCTTTAAACACATAACTATGCACTTTATATGTGACTTCATACATTAAAGTAGCATAGTGCCAATGCCAATGTGCAATGTAACATGTCATACTCATACATTACAATACATTTCTATCAATATATGTACCAACCATGGTATAAGCTATTTCTAAACTAAAAATCACTACTTTCCCTTCACTTCCCTCAAGTGTCCTTTAGCACTGGGTATGGACAACTTGCTTTTACTCAATGCCTATTCAAAATGTGAATATTTACAATTATTTAGAATCACAATTTAGATCATTTCAACTATTAAACACTAATTAAACAACATTATGACTGTAGATCCTTAATTTTAACATAGCCTAAGTTCAATTTGAAAAATTGGACCAAGTTTGGTTCTAATTACAAAATCTAGGTTAAACCAAGTTAAATTTTGGATTATGTCAGATTCATTGAAAATTGTGCCAATATAATATGGATGGCTTTGATCCTTACTGCCAATTTGATAAGGGGTTTTTTTTTCCTCATATCAATTGGTGGTTTCCAATTCGATATGGGCTTAGCCTCGAATCAAATTGGCAAGCCACCAATTTGATATGAAGGCTCATGTCGAATTGGTGGCCACCAATTCGACATAAGCCATGTCCCATGTCAAATTAGTGGCCACCAATTCAACATGGTTGGTTCCATGTCAAATTTGGTAGCCACCAATTCGACATGGACCAAGCCTAGCTCGGCCTACTTGCTTAGATTTTCTAATAACACTAAAATTGAAACACTAGCTTGCCAAGTGTCCAAGTAGCATAAGGAATATTGCCTAAATTAACTCTAATTGAGCATTATAAATAGAAGGCAATAATCATAGGCGAGATAATAACAAAGAAATATCAAAAACCCTAGCAAAAAGAAAACAAAACAGTAGCAATAATTAAACAAAAGAATCAACACCCACCAATTGCCTTGGCAATTGTTTCACTTACCTTATACTACAAATTGATCCAGGTAGGAAGTCTGGTTCAAGATTCAATTTTGGTAGAGTCTTCAAATGCAGGTTTAGCTTTATAATTCAATTTATTTATTCAGTATTTGCAATCACCTTTTAAAATATCATCAGAGTAGCTTGTTTAACCTGACTTTTGTCTTATCCTGTAGCTTAATTAACAACCCTAGTTACATATTTCATAAAACCAATAACTAATCAGTTTATTTCATCCAGTAGCTTACGTACTTAATATTTATTTGTTTCAATATCAGAATAGATTAAGATTTAATTTAAAACCCATAATTCTTTTTTAAAAAAAACCCTAATTTACATATAAAACCTTAGTTTAGGAAAAACCCTAATTTGTATAAATATAAAACCTTAGTTTAGTAAAAACCCTAATTTGTATAAATATTAGCGGGACAGCTGTACGCGACTCCTGGTCAATGGGGTCAATATTTATTTATGGATTGTAATTGGTGATTAACCTGGATTTCCTTTTATTAAACTCTAATTTATTATTATTTTTATGATGATAAACTACATGTTTGGATTATTTGTTTTGCTATGAATGGTTGAATGGTGTTAATTTTATTATTTGGATTTTAAGGAAATGTAAAAGGCATGTTTCCATCTACTATGGGTGCCTTGTTTATTTAGTTTATGTAATTTAATTTATTTCAAAAACTTTAATGCAATTGTAAGGGACATGTTTCAACCTTTTAGTGGGTGTCCTATTTTATTTATTTAATTTTTTATGGACATTTGGACATTTGTAAAGGCATATTTTCATATTCGGATGTGTGTCCATTTTATTTGTTTATTTGATTTATATAATAAAATATTTATTTCAATAATCGCATGTAGTATGGATGATATTATAATGCTTAAGAATTTAATAATATGTAAACATGAAAAGGAGGCTGGTTCTAATGAATCGCGTGTTATGTGGGTGCTAGGCCACTTCTCACCTTCCCTATGCTTACCTAACTTTTCAAATGTAATAGTGGGTTAGGGATTCCTTAGAAATTGAGTCATCCACCCTTTTTTTTTTCAGCCCATCTTGTTGGCAATTCTATTTTCTCCAGGTTTAGGCCCATGTTCTCTAATACCCTGAGCCTAACAGTGCTGAACTCGCAAGAACCATTCCACATGGGAGTGGCGGCAAGCAATTGGTTGGACTATATATGATATTAAGGGAATTAACTCTTCAACATGTATGCATAGGATATTATTGGATGAAAATTCTAAACCTGTGATAGACCAACAGAGAAGATTAATTCCAAATATGAAAGAGGTAGCAAATCCAAATATGAAAGAGGTAGTGAAAGCATAAGTGACTAAGCTCTTAGATGCAAGAATTATTTATCCCATTTCTGATAGTTCTTGGATAAGTCATGTACATATAGTTCCAAAGAAGGGCGGAATGACTGTGATAACAAATGAAAATAATGTATTAATTCCTTCAAGGGCAGTCACTGGATGGAGTGTTTGCATAGACTATGGGAAATTGAACAAAGCTACTTGCAAGGACCATTTCCCTTTGCTATTTATTGATCAAATGCTTGAAATACTTTCAAGTAATGCTTATTTTTATTTATTAGATGGATATTCAGGTTATTTTCTAATTCCCATAGCACCAGAAGATCAAGAGAAGACAACATTCACATGTCCATATGGCACTTTTACTTATCACAGAAAGCCCTTTGGACTATGCAATGCGCTAGCAACCTTAAAGATGCTTGATGGCCATATTTTCAGATATTGTGGAATTAATTGTTGAAATCTTCATTGATGATTTTACTATTTATGGTACCACTTTTGATACTTGTTTACAACATTTGGAACAAGTACTTAAATGATGTGAAGAAACAAATCTTATTCTTAATTTGGAAAAATGTTAGTTTATGGTAGAAGAAGGCATTATTCTTAGGCATAAAGTTTCTGAATGAGGGATTGAAGTGGATAGAGCAAATATTGAAATTATTGAAAAATTACAACCACCAACCAATGTGAAGGGAGTTTGTAGTTTCTTAGGACATGCAAGGTTTTACATGCGTTTTATAAAAGATTTTTCAAAAATTGCTAAACCCCTGTGCGAGTTATTGAAAAAAGATGTTGTTTTTAATTTTTCTAATGATCATTTAATTGCCTTTATCAGGCTAAAAGCGGCACTTACAACAACTCCTATTATTTCACCACCAGATTGGTCTTTTGTAACGCCCCAATTTTCATCGAAGCTTATAAGACACATTAATTGGTAAGAGATATTGGAAATATATATAACATATGCCTCACATATAAAAGGTTAAATATAAATGGTAAAAGAAGTAAAAAGTTAAAAGTGGAAAACATAATAATATATATAATAACAATATCTTGTAAAATATCTAAATTAATAATTATATATATAGTTAATGGAAAAAACCTGGTAAAAGAAAATAATCTTTGGAAATTTCATCTTTTTCTTATTTTCATTTTCCTTTGGCTAACTCCATAGGTAAGAGAGAAAGAGGTTATTCCAATTTCTTCAATCATTAAGTTTTACGAGGGATTTTTAAGAGTTTATGATAGCTTTGGTGTTAAGGGAAGTAATAAGTAAATTTTCTTTAACTCTTGATGAGTTTACTTTTAAGTAGAATTTCTAATACATTAGTGGATAATTATTTGAATAATTAAAGTGAAGTTTAATCAATATTAAAGGAATGAATTCAAACTTAGGATGGTAATTATGTGTTTTGATTAGGTTTGAAGTTGTGATTGAAGTTTTTGCTAGGGTTAAGGCTAAGTTGTATTTAGGTATAGTTTAATGACTTAAAAGATGTTATTACAAGTTTCTAATGTTACCTTTAAAACTATAATTTGTATAGATGTTAATTGAATTAGTTGGTGGAATCCATAAGAGAAAAAAATATATGATGAAGTGAGAGAGTTGGTGAAGTTGGTGTTGGTAAGGAGTTTATCCTTCCAATTTGGGATTCAAAAAGGTTAGCATACACTTTAATTATGTCTTTTATTGATTTTGTTTGGTTTTGAGATTATTGAACGAGATTTGGTGCAAAGTTTCATGATGTGGCAATGCCAAATTTGATACCACAGGCATGGCATTGAAGAGCCACGGCCATGGACATCATATCTTTAGATGGCAGTGATGTTTTCAAAGCCACGGGCATGGCATTAGTGAACCTCGACCGTGGCCATGATTTAAGTGTATGGCAGAGACATGTTGGAGTAGATGTGCTTAGCCTATGGGTAGGCACAGTCGTGGCATTTGGTTATGCTTAGAAAATGTTTAAATTGTTGAAATCCTTGAGAATACGATATAAATAATGATCATATGCGAAAAGATGATCAAAATGTGAAATGGATCAAAAATTAAATTAATGATTATGAATTGTGTTTAAAACTTAACTTTAACTAGTCGTAAGAAGATTGTGTTTGGTAGTTGGCATGCCATATGCGACGGGGTGAGACATTGGGTGTCACAGATATTGCTATGCCCCTGAGTTAGACACATTGGCATCACTATTGATGAGATACTAAATGGATGAGATATTGGGTGTCACATATATTGTTACGCGTACTAGCGAGATACATTGGTGTCATTGTGATGAGATATGCCAAAACAATAGTTTTGGAACTAGTTCATTGTATAAAGATTGTGGGCCCATTGCATGTTGTATGCTATATATAATTGTTCTTATATTAAAGTTTGATGTATTTCTATATTGTGTTGCCATATTAATATTTTTTTGTCAAAGTATATGTATCACTGAGCTTGTAACTCAACATGAGTTGTTCATCACGCAGGTGATAGTATAGAAGCTGGAAGTCCATCTAGACCAGTATAGGTCTAATTAGAGGTTGGTTACTATAAGCATTTAGTTGCCACTAATCAAGCCTAAGCATAGAATGTAAATATTCTTTTGAGTTGTTATAAAGGTAATATCTATTTTATAAAATATAATGAATTTTATTTTGAGTAAAGGATGTTTTGTATATAAGTAATATCATGTTCTCATATTTATAAATGCATGTATGAAAACATGGAATTTTGGGATATGAGTGAATGGAAGCATTTTAAGAACTATAGGGTATTCTCAAGTTGATTTGATTGGATTTGGTAATACACATATTTTCAATGAAACTCTGGCAAACTTTATGTAGATTTATTTATTTTTCTTATACCTAATTATTTATCTATATAATACTATAAGCTAGTAACTAAATAATGAAGGGCATTATGGTAGGATAGTAACATTTTGGTAATGCTCTTCTACCCTATCTGTGCAAACTACATATCTGAGGGTATGTATACTATGTGTGGGTAGGTTATGAGGGTGTTACATTTATTTTGATATCAAGGTCTAGGTTTGAGATTCTCAACCTAGGTGAGTTTTAAGTGAGAGAAAAGGGGGGATTTTAAAGTTGATTTTAAAAGTGTTGTACATGCATATGTATAGGCATTTGCATTGAACTTTAATGTGGCAATCCTTGATCTTATAACAGATATAGGTAGTAGAGATGTCTCAATCCTATAGATCAAATAAAGGTAGTGCAGAGAGTTTTGCTCCAGGGGAAGGTATGGTTTGAGCAAGTACATAAGCTACTAGGGAGGCATCAATGCTGGCTAGACCAATAGTTGAGGAGGTTCTGCTAGAATGGGTACAACATGCTCTAATGCAGCTACTGCCGCAGTGGCAATAGCTACCAACTAGAAAGTATGACAAGCTAAGAAAATTTCGAGCTACAGATTTCTTTGGAACTACAGATCCAACGATAGTGGAGAAGTGGCTAGATAGAGTTCAGAGGATATTTATCCAGTTATAGGCTAGTGCAGAAGAGAAGTTTGATCATGCGATGTATCTTTTACAGGGGGATGCTTACGACTTGTGGAAGACAGTTCCCCATGCCACAAATGATCCTTCAGTGTTGACTTATGTCGATTATTTACATGAGTTTGATAAGAAATATACTTTTTGAGAGTATAGAGATTCAAAGAAGAAGGAGCTTTTGAGTTTATAGTAGGATACCAAGACAATGATAGAGTATGAAAAGGATTTTATCTAGCTAAGCATGTACACAGGAGGGGTTGTGACGGATGAGATTGATAAGTGCTGAAAGTTTGAGAAGGATCTGAGGGCATCAAATATGTGCCAGGTGGTTAGAAGTCAGTATGAGGATTTCTCCCAATTGGTAGATGCAGCTATAAATGTGGAGAAGGCTTAGTGGATTGTAGCTACAACTAGAGTAGAGTGTAGAGATAGGAGACCTCAGTCAGAGGCAGGGTCTTCATCATCTAAGAGGGTCGAGGGAGTTTTTCAAAGAGGTCTGGTAATAGAGGTAGAGGCAGGGACCTGCTGCTTCAGTGGCTAGTACTTTGACCACAGTTACACAGAGATCTCTCCCACCCACTTGTGCCTAGTATGGTCAAATTCATAAGGGTGTTTGTTGGGGGTATAGTCCATCATCAGCTGGCTATTTTAGGTGTGGGTCCTATGACCATTTTATCAAAGAATGTTCAAGCCACCAGTAGATAGACAAATTGAGTCAATAGTTTCCAGATCCAGTGACAGAGAGAGTCGAGGTGGCAGAGGTGGTAAGGGTGGAAAATTTGGATCCAATTAGAGAGGGGGATCCTTAGCAAGGACTATTAAGGCAGGGTCATCACAGAGAGTATATGTGATGCAGCAACAACCATGTGCTTCTAATGTTGTAGGTAGTATACTCCTTGTACTTGGTATTTATGTGTATGTATTGATTGATCCTGGATCGATGCATTCATACATCATTGTATCCATTTTGCCTCTAAGTGATATGCATTCCGAGTCATTAGGATTTGATGTGCTGGTGACCAATCCTTTAGAGAATAGTGTGGCAGTTAATAGGGTATACCGAGATAGTTCAATTTTTATGCATGATGAGGAGTTTCTCAGTGATTTGATTGAGATGCCTTTTTAGGTGTATGATGTGATTTTGGGTATGGATTGGTTATCCAACCATGAGGTTTTGGTACACTGTTAGCATAAACATGTTACTCTGAAAACGCATAGCAAAAAAGATGCTATGGTATCTAGTGAGTAGAGACACCTCTCATCTATGTTTATTTTAACTATATCAGCCAATAGGGTGATTCAGAAGGGGTGTGAGGCATATTTGGATCATGTTATAGATATCAAGATAGTGGGGGGGTCTCAACTAGATAGTATACCTCCAGTAGTAGAGATTCTGGATGTTTTCCCTGATGATTTTCCAGGATTACCTCCAGAGAGAGTGGTAATGTTTGATATCGATTTGATGCCTTGCCCCACTCCCATCTCTATTACTCCTTATTGGATTGCACCTATTAAATTACAGGAGTTGAAGGTGTAGTTGCATGAACTACTTGATAAACGGTTTATCTGCCCCAGTGCATCACCGTGGGGAGAACCGGTAATGTTTGTAAAGAAGAAGGATTGCACTTTGAAGTTATGCATTGATTATTAGGAGTTGATCAGTTAAAGGTTAGGGATGCAGATGCATCTAAGACTGCATTTCACACAAGATATGGCTATTATGAGTTCTTGGTAATGCCTTTTAGGCTAATGAATGCACCTATTACATTCATGGATTTGATGAATCAGGTGTTTAGGCCCTACTTGGATCAATTTGTGATGGTGTTCATTGATGATATCTTAATATACACATATAGTAAGGAAGAGTATGATAGACATTTACAGATTATGTTGCAGATCTTGAGGGAAATTAGTTATATGCTAGGTTGTCCAAATGTGAGTTTTTATTAGATCAAGTAACTTTCCTTGGGCATATTGTTTCAGCAAAAAGGATTAGAGTAGACCTAAGTAAAGTTGAGGCGATCTTGAATTGGAGTCCACCAAAGAATGTAACTGAGATTGGAAGTTTTCTGGGATTGGCTGGTTATCACCATCGGTTTGTGAAGGGATTTTCCATGATAGCTTCACCACTCACTAGATTACTTTAAAAAGATGTGAAATTTATGTGGACTGATCGATGTCAGGCAAGATTTAAGTAGTTGAGAGACATATTGACTCAAGCTCCAGTTCTTACTCAACCTATAGAAAGTAAACAATATGTGATATATAGTGATGCTTCACATAATGGTTTAGGATGTGTGTTGATGAAAGAAGGTAGAGTCATTGCTTATGCTTCTAGATAACTTAAACCACACAAATTGAACTACCCAACCCATGATCTATATTTGGCAGCTATAGTGATTACATTAAAGATTTAGCGACATTATTTATATGAGGAGAATTATTTTATCTATATAGCTCATAAACATTTGAAGTATTTGGGTGTACAAAAAGAGTTAAATCTTCGGTAAAGGAGATGGTTGGAGTTGATCAAAGATTATGATTGTTTGAATGATTACAGTCAGGGCAAGGCTAATGTAGTTGCAGATGCTTTGAGTCAAAACTCTATGGCAAGGTTGAGCCTATTCTCTCATGTTGTTTGTTGAATTGAGAGCCTTACATACTAGATTTGAAGTTGATGATGATGGTGCACTTATGGCGCAGTTACAAGTTAAGCCATTACTCTTGGAACAAATTAAACAAGCATAGAAGGGAGATGCGGGGTGATACGAACCAGCCACGAGGTAAGGATCCATTGGTGCTTCCAAATGGGCCATTGACTAGGAGCAGAGCTAAGAGGTTTGGAGCAGCTATGGGATTGCATATTCAAGATCAAATTTCAAAGGAAGTGACTGAAATGTCAATGGAAAAGTGCACAATAGAGCTTGAAGAAGGCACACCAAAGCTGATTAGATGCTTAGTGTGAATATGGAAGCTAAAGGCTAGCTAAAGAGGTCCAACGTGCAAGAAAGGTCCATGGGGGGTTCATATACAGCCTTGGGAAGTAATTTAAGGCCCATGGACAACCCAAATAGTGTGGGGCATGTTCTTATTTTGAAGGGTTTTAGTTTGGCCGTTTTTTTTATACTTTATATTTTCCTTAGTGAGTTAGGATGTGTGGCTTCCTATTTAGTTATTTCAGAATATTAATTTGTTTCCATACTTTATATTTTCCTTAGTGGGCTAGGATTTTAACTTTGTAGCTTTCCTTTTCCCATTAGAATTAGGGATTCGGACTTTATTGGCCTTTTAGTATAAATAGGGCCTTATTTTTTTCTTGTAAGCACACTCTATGACAAATTATATTCTCAATTTTCTTATTGAAAATTTCGGCCATCATAGAATATGAGTGGATTCTCTTTTTCTTTTGATTACATCAAGAATTAGATTTACTTATCAATTTCGATTGTGGTGTTCTTCTAATTCGAGCTTCCTAAATCCTTCTGTTATAAGTGTTCGTGCTTTGCTAAGTAATTGGGTGCTTTAGAAGGTGGTTTTTCCTTCATTTTTTGGTTTTTTCTTCTATCAATCGTGTGTTGGAGTTTGTGGCCTTCATTGCCATAGGGTTCCGTGTCACGGGGATTCAGAAAATTATACAAGATTGTCTTAAGGGGGAGACTAGAGACTTTCAAATTGAAAATAGTTGTAGTTTGAGATATAGAACACGATTGTATGTACCATAAGATGCAGAATTAAAGAAGAAGATTCTAGAAGAGGCACATCAATCATCTTATACCATGCACCCTGGGAGTACTAAGATGTATCAAGATTTAAAATAACATTACTGGTGGAAGGGTATGAAAGAGATATAGCGGAATTTACATCTAAATGTCTCACTTGTCAGAGGATAAAAGTTGAACATCAAGTTCCTTCAGGATTGTTACAACCTTTATCGGTGCCTGAATGGAAGTGGGATAGAGTAACTATGGATTTTGTTACTAGATTACATCTTGAACCAAAGAAAGCATGATGCAATCTAGGTAGTTATGGATAGAATAATGATGTCGGCTCATTTCTTACCTATGGGGATGGATTATTCCCTTAATAAATTAGTAGAAATTTATATCAATGAGACAGTGAGGCTACATGGGTTCCTATTTCATTGGTGTCAGATTGAGATCCCAGATTCACCTTTAGATTTTGGTCGAGTTTGCAAGGTGCGTTGGGTACTCAATAATATTTCAGTACTGCTTTCCTTCCACAGACTGATGGGCAGTCTGAAAGAGTGATATTAATCTTGGAAGATATGCTAAGGAGTTGAGTTATTGATTTTGTTGGTAGTTAGGATAAACATTTACTATTAGTTGAGTTTGCGTATAATAATAGCTACAAATCTATAATTGTTATGGCACTATATGAAGATCTGTATGGGTGGAAATGTAGGAAACCTTTATATTGGGATGATGTTTGAGACAGGATGATAGTAGATACTGAATTGATTAAAGAAATGTAAGAGAAAGTAAAAATAATTCGGGATTGGCTGAAAGTATCATTAAACTAATAGAAATCTTATTTTGGTTTAAAGAGAAAAGATATAAGGTGACAAAGTATTTTTAAAAGTGTCTCCATGGAAGAAGGTGTTGAGATTTGGAAAGAAAGGAAAACTAAGTCCACATTTTATTGAGCCATATGAAGTATTGGAAAGAGTTGGATCGGTTGCATATAGATTAACATTGCCACAAGAGTTGGATAGAATTCACAATGTATTTCATGTTTCTATGCTGTGAAGATATAGGTCAGATTCGTCTCATGTATTATCAGTTAAATCTATTGAGGTGAATCAATATCTAAGTTACAAAGAAAAACCTGTAGCAATCTTGGCATTAGAAGTGAAGGAGCTAAAAAATAAGAAAGTTCCTCTGGTGAAGGCTTTTTGGTGGAATCACTCAACAGAAGAGGCTACATGGGAAAGTAACAAGTTATGCGGAGTCAATACCCATAACTTTTCAGAACTAACATCAGCTAATTTCGAGGATGAAATTATTTAAGAGGGAGAGAGTTGTAACACCCTAATTTTCATCTAACCTTATGAGACACATTAATTTGTAAGAGATATTGGAAATATAAAAAACTTATGCGTCACATATAAAAGGTTAAATATAAATGGTAAAAGAAGTAAAAAGTTAAAAGTGGAAAAGATAATAATATATATAATAATATACTGTAAAATATCTAAATTATTAATTATATATATAATTAGTGGAAAAATATGGGAAAAGTAAACAATCTCTAGAAATTACATCTTTTTCTTCTTTTCTTTTTCATTTGGCTGACTCCATAGGCAAGAGAGAAAGATGTTATTCCAATTTCTTCAATCAACAAGTTTTACTAAGGATTTTCATGAGTTTATGATAGCTTTGGTGCTAAGGAAAGTAATAAGTAAGTTTTCTTTAACTCTTGATGAGTTTCTATTGATGTTTAATATCTTTGGTGAATGATTTATTTATGATGAGTGGTTATTTACTTTTATCGATTTATTTAGATCTCCAAATGTTGTAAGAAGTATGTTTCCACTTGGTGGGTACCTCATTAGTTAAATATCATGTAATTTAAATTGCTTTTCTATTTTAGAACCAATGTAAAGGACATGTTTCTACCTTTCAGTGGGTGTCCTATTTATGCATGGATTATGTAAGGGCATGTTTGCATCTTCGGATGGGTGTCCATTTATTTGTTTTGCTTGGACATTATTTTGATTTTTAATATATCGATATTTTATTTTAATTATTATGTGTAATTTGGATAATATTGTTATATTTAGGAATTTTATAATATTAAGACCTGTAAAGGAGGCCGATTCCAATGAACCGAGGTTGTGGGGGTGTTGGGCCATTTCTCACCTTCCCCACACGTACTCAACTTTCTGAACCCATTAGGGGGTTGGGGATTTCTTAGGAATCGAGTCATCCACCCCTTTCTTTTCTCAGCCTGTCCGGGTGGTGACTCCATTTTCTCCGGACTTAGGTTCGTGTTCTCTAAGGCCCCAAGCCTAAGCAGTGCCGAAGTCGCAAGAACCATTCCACCTGGAGTGGGGGCGAAAATCCCTGCTCACAGTGGCAACTCCACTGGGGATAAGAGAATTTGATTCCGTTGGTCTTTATATTATTCTATTCTTTCTTATAATGATATTATCCATTGCATCATATTAGATTGTATCGTGTGCGTGAGTTAGGATGCCCGTGTTACCCGTGTTATGTTATGTAAGGGATACCATACTTTCACTCAAGGTATGGAGATCAAGCATGGCATAATCACTCATAGCCTCGTACCATTTGGTATATACTTGCTATGGGAACCTAAGCCTTTTAACACAAAGACTAAAGCTCGTGTAATTGGCCTAGTTACTTTCCTTAGGTTTTACCCCAAATGCATGTTGTTTGACTATGGTTAATTTATCTTGGCTTAAATCATGGCTTATTTGGTTTGTTCTTTTTCTAATATGACCTAAGTATATTTTAAGCTCAAAATAAATTTTTCTTTAAAGTCCAAAAGACCAAAACTATTTTTAAAACTTTTCAAAATGGTCTTTGGACATAAAACTTTTCTAAAAACAAATCAAAAATTCTTTTGCTCATGGCCCAAATACTAAGCCCAAAATCCATTTTTTCTAAGATCTTTTTACAATGGGCTTAGAAACAAAATTCTTTTTATCCAACCTTTTCTTACAAAGAGCTTGCAAATTATTTAGGTCAATTAAGAAATACCAAAAATCAATTGTGAGCCTAGTTTATACTAAGAATAATTAATCATGGGCTTGTTTTTGGCATGAATCATTAGTTACCTTTTTCAAGTGAGAAATATATTTATAATAAACCTCTGAATTTCGTTTTAATCCAATATAGCATAAAAGCTACATTAGTTGGTTAAATGGATTAAAACCTAATTGATGGGAATTATCATAAGTTGATTTCCATTTTTGAAAATATAACCATTGGTTGAAACGTCCAAGGAAATTATTCGAAAATAAGATACCCCATCCTGGTATTATGTTAACCATTTACCTAGGAAAAGAGACTCGCCATTCGTGTGTGGATGGTGTAAGGTTGGAAGGAACATCCTAATTGTCCTTGTTTGTTAATTATTTGTGCATACATGCATACATATATACATACATTTGCATCTCATATCATTAATCCTTTCTGGCTCACAGCCCTGGATTATGATAGTTCAAAAGCTTACGACAATCTGACTTACACTGGAGATGAAGTATCTAGCAACGACTCAATCACTTGCTCACCAAAAATAATGGATCACGAAAAAATTCAAAGAATGGTGGATGAAGCCCTCAATGCCAAAATGGAAGAAATAAAAGAGGCCCTAGCTAAGAACATGAAGGACCAATTGACTGCAATTTTAGAAAATCATGCCAAAGCATCTGCTAGCACTAAGAAGCCAAGGGACAAAGGGAAGACTAAAGTTGGTGAAGTGGTTTTTGATGATGAAAAGGTAATCATTAATGATGATGATGATTGGGCTCAATACTACCAAGATGTTCAAGAGAAGAAAAAAGAACCAAAGATTTTTGAAAGATTAACTATGGAGAAGACCGAAACTTCTGATGTTGAAAAGATGATTGCTGATTTAGAAAAGAAATTTGAGAAGAAACTAAAAACTGAGGAAATTTTTGAAGTTGACAAATTATTTAAGCTAGATGAAGAAGTCCCGTACAAGTTCAAGATGCCATCCTTCCTGAAGTTTGATGGAACTGGAAATCCTCATCTCCATGTGAAGCAGTATATCACTGCTATGCAGTCTGCCCGATCTACTAAGGCTCAAACCCTAAGGTACTTCATGCTCTCATTGGACCCTATTGTCCAAAATTGGTTCAATACCTTAGATGATGGAACACAAAAGAGTTGGGATCTGCTTTACAAAGCCTTCATCCAGTAATATGGGTATAATGTCGAGTTGGAAGTTACCTTAATGGAAGTGGAGTCCATTAGACAAAGGCCAAATGAAAATTTTGTGGACTATGTGAAATGATGGAGAAATAAGGCCGCTTTGCTCAAGAAAAGGCCAGACGAATCTGATCAAATAAGGATGATCGTGAGAAGTGTCCTACCCAAACTCCGTGAAAGGATGTCTCACACCCTTATAAGGGACTTCAAAGATCTTCTCCAAGTTGGTCTAGAAATTGAAGAGTGGGAAAGGGAGAAAAATCGGTTTTCAATAAGAAGGAATGAGAAAGGGAATTATCAGCCTAGCAATCAAAGCACGCAAAAAGATGTTGATGTTAATACAACTGGTCAAGGAAATAGAAGACAATTTTCAGATCTAGGGAAGCCTTTGTCTTGGGTCTTCAACAACTACAAAAGAAAGGATTATTACAACCATTGGCCCCTCGACCTTTGCCTAGTCCATTACCCCCAAAATTTGATACTAAGGCTTTTTGTCAATTTCATCAGACTCAAGGACATGAGACTGATAGATGTACCTGATTGAAGCATGAGATCCAAGATCTAATTGATAGTGGTAAGCTACCGGAGCCGAACAAGCGCAATACCAAGAACAATCCTTTGCCTAAGTTTGGAAGAGTACCTTCACCGGCAACCTTCATGGTGGGAAAAGGATTGGAAGAAGATTTTATTTTATCCTCTTTTCAAGATGGGGATATTGAAGATATGAAAGAAAAAGAAGCTTAAACTCAACAAACTTTCCTTAGCTTGAATGTTGCTTTTCAATTTTACTTTTCTTTAATATTTAATTAGAACAATCATGTTTTTCAAAATTAAATTTGTTTAAAATAAATTACTTTCATCAAAATTTTTGTTTGTCTTTGTTCATTTTGATGCTCAACCGATAAGAAATCTAGCTTGATGTTTATAAATTAAAGTGTCTAAGCATCATGACTTGAATGACTTTACTAGATGAGGGAATTGCACTATAGCATTGAGTTGTGTATGCTTACTTAGAGAGGGCTCCTGCATAATTATCTTTGTCTAGGTCCTAGTCAGTCTTACAATATGCTTTGACAAATTTTCGAGGCGAAATTAAACTCTGCTTATTTAAGAGAGAAATGATCTAGGCATTATTTGGTTAGCCAACAACTAGTATCCACCCTATTAAATATCAATCCCTAGTCGTCCCTTTGAGCCTTCATAAAATTTTTTGCTTTCTTTTCATTGGCTTAAAAACCCCAATAACCTACCCTAAGCTGTTGTGATACTTTTGACAAATCTTATGATCACTAAGTTGAAGAGGTAAGAAGATCAAAGAAAGAAATGAATACCATGAATATAATTGAAGTTCTCAAGACCATAAGAGTGGTTGAAGTTCTCAATACCATAAGGGTAGTTGAAGTTTTCTTAGTATTTCCAATATATCAAGGCAACATCAGAGTAACAAATGATTTATCCACTCATCCATTATTGGAAGCCCAAGTTGGTACAAACAAGACAACTCTTTTAGAGCTAGAACCAAACAAATAAAAACAAACAAATAAAAAAAGAGGAGAAGAAAAAGAAAAGGAAAAAAAGAAGGAAAAAAGGAAAAGAGAAAAGAAAAATAAAAGAAAAAAATAAAACCTAAAAAGGCGGTTCAGAAAGCCAACTGAGATCTCTTTTACCTAAAGCGGCAAAAGGCTTCCATTTGGTTCATAAAGACATTTTTACTTGAATTGGTCCAACCCAACCAAAGATTTAATCAAAATTGAAAAAAAAAAGGAGGAAGACCATCCAGTTCTGGAAAGTTCTGTACTTGATAGTCATACAAGAAAGAAGGACAAAATGATAAAAGAAAGGGAAGAGTAAGGAAAGAGAATGAAAAGGGAGGAGTAAGAAAAATAAAGAGGAAAGAAAAGGGAAAAGAAGAAAAGAAACGAATTTGGGTCTTAAACTTTTTGCAAGGGCAAAGACTGTCCTAATCAAGATCCAGATTAATGCCAAGAAGACAGAAAGAATTTAGAGTCTAGCAAGATTGCTCCCAACTACCTAAAGTTCAACCAAGCAATTTGTAGTGTGAAGGTTTTTCCATTGTGTCACATCAGCCCCAACTTACAAATAGCTTTCATTTAACCAGTGTCCCTTATAGATCCCATTTCAAGCCTATCAAAGACCTGTTGATATCTCTCTTGGTAGCTAGAGTCTATTAGTGGAGATAGTTTGGATAAGCATGCATATGAGATAGACAATATTTAAACTCAATGAGACCTTTAGCCAAGTAATGTGTATGTGCCTATCTGAAGTGCAACAGTTCTTACTTAAATAGAAATAATTCCCGAATTTAGTACGGTAACTAGGGTTGTCATGTTATAGATATGTTAATTTGAAAAATCAAGTTCTGAGGTACATTGACATTAATTTGGCAAAGCCAACATTTGATTTCAAGAAAAAAAGTGTTTTGTCATACAAAGCCTTCAAGTTAAGGGAAGCATGTTGAACCTTCAAAGGACACATTGGGCAAAGGAAATGATTATTGGCAAGGTCATGAAGAAGCTATCAATCGACATGCTGAAACATAGTTCGAAATAGATGAATCCTTGACTCTGCTGCTTGGGGCCTCCATTATTCATGTTTTTAATATCTCAAAGATAAAAGCCATAAATGCCAAGCTTTCTATCATTCCAATGTAAGACTTGAACAAGCATAGAAAAGGAGTCAATGAGAATACTTCTGCTGATCACCTAGGTCTGTGAGTCAATGAAACTGCTGTGAGTATTATCATGCATATCATGCATACATGAGCATATCACATCACACTTTCTTGTCTTGTGTTTTCTATTCCTTGTCAAAATGAACAGCAAACACCCTACAAAGTAAAGAATCAAACGAAGATATTGAATCAAGAGGGCACGAAAAGCCTATTTGCTTGTGGAAGCTCCAGTCTTTTTGCAAAAGAAGAAATACGTGCTTGTGTGATGAACTAGATGGCAAAAACATCAATCAGAGCCTGCATAGAACAATCATGGGTTTGAGCCTACATAGGGGGCAAAGCTTCTCCTTTTCAATTTTTTGAGTCTATATATAAAATATTTTCAAACTTACTTACAAATATTTTGCCACGTAGGGGGGCAAGGAGAGGATATAAGGTCCAATTAAAAATAGCTGAATTTTTGCAAAAAGGAAGAACAAAAGAATGGAACATTAGAACTCTCAAAAGAATGAAGATTCAAAAGACAAAAGATCAGTCTAGCTAAAAGAACTGAAGCAAGGGTGAAGACCTGATCTCAAAGGATGAAGATCCATTTTCAAGGGTGAAGACCTGATCTCAAAGGATGAAGATCCATTTTCAAGGATGAAGACATGATCTCCAATGGATAAGGATTCATGTTTTAAAGGTAAAGACCCAATCTCTAATGGATAAAGATCCAATTTCAGAGGGTGAAGACCTGAAGTCCAAAGGAAGAAGATCCATTTTCAAAGGGTGAAGACTCGATGCCAAGGATGAAGATCCAGTTAAAAGGATGAAGATCCATTTTCAAGGGTGAAGACCTGATCTCAAAGGATGAAGATCCATTTTCAAGGGTGAAGACCCGATCTCAAAGGATGAAGATCCATTTTCAAGGGTGAAGACCCGATTTCAAAGGATGAATATCCATTTTCAAGGGTGAAGACCCAATCTCAAAGGATGAAGATCCATTTTCAAGGATGAAGACACAATCTCAGAGGATAAAGATCCATTTTGAGGGTGAAGCACCACAATACATAGAACAACCAGAGCAGTCATCCTTCTCAACTAATAAAAGGTTAGTCAAACTCAGTCTCAGGTCCAAGCACTCAAATTCTATTCAATCTTGGGTCCAAGTACCCATTCTCGAGTCCAAGTATCCAAATCAAATCAGTCTCGGGTCTAAGTACCTAATCTCGGGTCCAAGTACCCAAATCAAATCAATCTGGGGTCCAAGTACCCAAATCAAATCATTCTCGGGTCCAAGTACCCAAATCAAATTCAAGCTCGAATCCAAGTACCCAAATCAAATTCAAGCTCGGGTCCAAGTACACAAATTAAATTCAAGCTCGGGTCTAAGTACCCAAATCAAATTCAATCTCGGGTCCAAGTAACCATTCTCGGGTCCATGTACCCAAATCAAATCAATCTCAGGTCCAAGTACCCAAATCAAATCAATCTCGGGTCCAAGTACCCAAATTCAATCCAATCTCGGGTCCAAGTACCCAATCTTGGGTCCAAGTACCTAAATCAAGTCAATCTCGACTCCAAGTACCCAATCCTGGGTCCAAGTACCCAAATTCAATCTAATCTCGGGTCCAAGTACCCAAATCAAATTCAATCTCGGGTCCAAGTACCCAAATCAAGTTCAGTCTCGGGTCTAAGTACCCAAACAAATTCAAATAACCATCTCATCAAAAACTAAGTCTTGTTGCTTTTCACTCTCTAAAGTCTCAGATCGTTCAAGCAGGGGGCAAACTATAGACCCTTAATTTTTGACCCAGTTCGGTCTAATATATTTTAAGAAGTCCAAAATAATTTTTGTGTTGTCCAATATATTTTAATTAGTCCAAAATAATTTTTGTGTTATCTTAATTAAATAATATTTGCTTTAATATTTAATTTTATTAATAAAAAATAAAAAATAAAAATAATAAACAAATAAATAAATAAAAATAAAAATCGGCGATGAAAAATTTTGTCGCCGAAAAGGGTTGCGGCCAAATGGCCCGCAGGCCAATTTTCGCATCGCAGCCCGCAACCAGCTACGACAACTTTTTCACCAGCGTAATTTTTCCGCAGCAGTTTTTTTTGCCAGTAAAATTTTTCCTACGCAAATTTTTTCGAAACCAAATAAAATTAGGTTTCGGTTTCCTTTTCTTAGTTAATGTTAGATTCTGTGAATAACTAAATCTAATCACAAAAATCTTCTATAAATAACGACTAAAAGAACATAAAATAGGATGGAAAATTGGGATTGGATTAGAGGTGAAATTTGAGGACCGAAATTGAGGAGGAAAAACTTTGAATTAATCGGACTTTTTGGGAGAAGAAAACAAGCAAATTCAATCCATCAAAGGCAACCATCTTGCCTTTGTTCTTGTTCACCCAAGAAGTGATTTTTGGTGGAACCAACAAACGAAGGTATGAATTTCTTTATTTGTTTCATTATTTTACAGTAGCTTCATCACTCAAGATAAAAAATTGTTGTTTCTATTTTTTCAAAATCAAAAAACCCTAGAACCTTAATTTACCTTTTCTAAAGTTTAAAAACATTAATTCGTCTCTTTGTTTTTCAAAAATCTTAAAATAGTTGTTTTTGTTTCTTCAAAATCTTAAAACCCTAATCTGCCTTCCAAATTTCCAAAAACCTTAAATTGAATCTGTTTCTTTCTAAAACCCTAAAAAATATCTTTTTTTTGTTTCTATAATCCTTAAATCATTTTGTTTATTTTCATAAAACTTCATAAAACTATAAATTGTTTTTCCAAATTCTGAAATCAAATACATTCTCTGAAAACACTAAAAACCCTAATTCAACTTTAGAATCAAGACAGTAACCTCAAACCAATTATTCTAAACCCTAGTTTTCTTAAACCCTAATTCCCTTTAAAACCTTAAACCCTAATTTTTCTAAACCCTTATCTTTAAAACCTTAAAACCTTATAAATCTAAATGTTATAATTCTATATAGTAAGTAACCGTAAATCATAAACCTAATGTTTTAAAATGTCCAAACCCTAGTTTCATGATTTCAATTCTCAAACACTAATTTGGTTAACCAAAGAACTTTATTAATCCCTTAAATCATAAAACTTTAATCCATTTCAATTCCTTTAAAACTCACAGTAGCTTACACCCATAAATTCCAAAGCCCTAAACACATTAAATAAAGAATCCTAAATAGAAACAGTAGCCCTAATTTGAATCTTTATTTACATTGTTTAATTTTATATTTGATTATGTAGTTTATTATTATGCTTTGATTTATTTTATATGCTTTAATTTATTTAAGTTCAATGCTTGGTTTATTTAATTTATCATGGATGGATGTTTACTTTCTATTAATGTTTAATATTTTGGTGAATGATTTATTTATGATGAGTGGTTATTTACTTTTATCGATTTATTTAGATCTCCAAATGTTGTAAGAGGTATGTTTCCACTTGGTGGGTACCTCATTAGTTAAATATCATGTAATTTATATTGCTTTTCTATTTTAGAACCAATGTAAAGGACATGTTTCTACCTTTCAGTGGGTGTCCTATTTAGGCATGGATTATGCAAGGGCATGTTTCCATCTTTGGATGGGTGTCCATTTATTTTTTTTACTTGGACATTATTTTGATTTTTAATATATCGATGCTTTATTTTAATTATTGTGTGTAATATGGATAATATTGTTATATTTAAGAATTTTATAATATTAAGACCTGTAAAGGAGGCTGGTTCCAATGAACCGGGCGTTGTGGGGGTGTTGGGCCATTTCTAACCTTCCCCACACCTACCCAAGTTTCCAAACCCATTAGGGGGTTGGGCATTCCTTAGGAATTAAGTCATCCACCCCTTTCTTTTTCCCGGCCCGTCCGGGTGGCAACTCCATTTTTTCCAGACTTAGGTTCGTGTTCTCTGAGGCCCCGAGCATAAATAGTGCCAAAGTCGCAAGAACCATTCCACCTGGAGTGGGGGTGAAAATCCCCGCTCACACACGCCCTGTGTCACAGCCATATCATTGGGTGTGTCGATAGTTCTATTTTCAGTGACACGCCCATGTCATTGAGCGTGTCACAACTACTGTGTTGTAGGAGTTTTGGCATAGATAGGGACACACCAATGTCTCTGGACATGTCATAGCTGCTGTAATACAGAGCTAAGGGCATGGTCATTAACACACCCATATCACTAAGCATGTCAAAGCTTCTATGTTATGGGTTTAGGGCACGGTCATTGACATGCCCGTATTATTGAGCGTGTCATTTATAGATTTTTTCCTTATTTTTTCCTTGTGTTAAGAGGTTATGTAAATGTCTTTAAGTGTGTTACTATGTGATTATTTATAATCACATTTGGTTTAGCCTTTGAGGAGATTTGAGTTGCCCAATTCAAGTGTTGATGGATATCTTGGAAGATAAGGTTAAAAGTGGTGTTTGAGCTTGTTTTGTTACTTTTAGAGGTAAGTACAAACTTGGAATAAATTGATTATATTTGCATGACATTTGGACTTAACACATTTTGGTTGAAAAATGTGTTAAGTTACTTACTACATTGATTATGCATGAGTAATATGCAATGACTTATGCAATGTCATAAATGCGTTAAATGTAATATGAAAAGCCATTGACAATGGCTAAATTGAGTAAAAGTGGAAAATATGCAAAATGTCAAAATGACCCAAAATGTTTGGGTAATGTGGTTTGTTGTGTATACATTAAAGATATTATGTAAATCCATTGGTGATGGCTAGATTGTATAAAATGTGATATAAATGAGATAAATCGGGCAATGTGCCTAGCTTGATCATGAGAAAATGAGAAAGATGTTGATAATGGAAATATGAAATAATTGTGTGCCTAGTATGTTATTCAATTTTTAGAGTTCTGTGTTTGGCAGCATGCCTATGATGTAGCTGTCCCTTGAAGCTGGGTTGGGCTTAGCCCTTGAAGCCTGTTTGGGATGTTACATAGGAGGTTATCCTCATTGTGATATGATCTACTTCAGGGTAGCTTTTAAGCAATTACTTGATTTGCCTTCGGGGCTAGACACATGGTGTCAACTTGGACCAAAACAATAACTCTGGGATTTTAATAGCATATTAGATCCTTTGGGCCAATGCTTGTGTTTGTTTTTATATGAATTATGAATTGTGGAACAATTGAGAAATATGTTATGATAAAGTGATATGAGATATAATATCAATATGCATTGTGCATTGGTATTGCATTTAAACTTTATTGTTATTGAAGTTTGTATTGCTAGGCTTTTGGCTTAGCGCGATTGTGTTTCATTGCGCAGGTGGCAGGTAGATCTGGTAGAGCTAGAGAGCTCATCTAGACTGAGCCGGGTCTAGGCTTGAGATCTTGAGTGTAGAGTTTATTGTTGGACATCAAGATCAGAGACACACTGCCAGCATGTACATATTTTATATTTTTGTACATTTTGACTTCATGTATATTATATTATATTTTGATGTATATATATCATAAAATATAAAGAATGTTTTAAATAAAAAATTTGTAATGAAGGTATGTATGGCTTAACAAGTAATATTTTATTTATTATTTAAATTATATCATTTAAATAATTTAAGATTATACAGATTCAAAAAGTAAGGTTTTTATTAAATATGTTGGGCATTCTTGTACCGTATATTCATATATTACATATGTTACGTATGTGTATTGTACTTATATAGGGTATGAGGGTGTTAAATTTATTTTTGTATCCGAGCCTAGGTTTGAGATTCTCAACCTAGGTGGGTTGTGAGAGAAGGAAATGAGAATTTTTAAATATGGTTTTCAATTATGATACTTGGATTGGCACTGACAGTTTCTGATCTCTGATGTGGCAATTTCTGCTTTGTTTACAGATATAGTTTTGGCATCTCGGACCCATTAGTCTGCAGAGGGTAGTGCAGAGAGTGTGGCTCCTGGTGAGGGTAGAGATGGAGCTATAGCTGAGATAGCTGGAGAGGCACATAGTCCTATGCCAGAGAGACCAACAGCTGATGAGATTTTGCTGATCTGGGTATGGCATATGGTGGAGCTATTGAGGCAGGCTCCAGTTCAGCAGCCACCGCCGCCACAGCCACAGTTGCCGATGAGGAAGTATGATAAGCTGAGGAAATTTGGAGCTGAGGACTTTATTGGTACTACAGACCTTACTATAGTAGAGTAGTGGCTAGACAGGGTCCAGAGAGTGTTCACCCAGCTGCAGGCTACTCCAGAGTAGAAGTTTGATTATGCTAGATCTCTTCTATAGAGAGATGCATATGATTGGTTAAAGACGCTTTCACATGCTTTGGATGATCCACCAGTCCTGACCTATGATGATTTCCTATAGGAATTTGAGCAGAACTATACTTTGAGGGAGTATAAGGATGAAAAGAAGATAGAGTTCCTGAGTTTGTGGCAGGATACCAGGATAGTGCCGGAGTATGAGATAGAGTTTACCCGGGTGAGTCAATATGTTGGTGGGATCATTTCTGATGAGATTGACCGATGTCAAAGGTTTGAGGAGGGGCTAGGACCCTCTATCATGTTCATTATAGAAGGCTCCCAGTACTAGGATTTTTCCCTGTTCGTTGCACCTGCTAGGAGTGTTAAGAAAGCATAGGGTCTTGCAGCAGCTGCTAGGGTTAAGGAGACCAGAGCTAGGAGATCCCGGAGTGTTGCAGGGTCTTCATCGATAAAGATAGGCTGAGGGGATGTTTTAGAGATTCAATAGGAGTCAGGGGCAGTCTGGCAGGTCAGTACAACAAAAGAGATAGAGACAGAGACTTGCAGTTTTAGTGGCTAGTGCTCCAACCCCAGTAGTTTAGGGGCCAGTTCTACCTACCTATGTCCATTGTGGTAGGGCACACGGGGCTGTTTGCTGGAGGACAAGTGCACCAGCAGTGTGTTACAGATGTGGGTTACCATATCACTTTCTCAGAGATTGTCTAGAGCCATCAGAGGATAGACAGACAGATACTACAGCTTCTCAACCCAGTGTTAGATGGGGTCATGGTAGCAGAGGTTTTGGTAGGGGTGGTAGATCTGGGTTTGGTCAGAGAGGAGGTTCTACAGTCGAAAGTAGACCAGATGAGGCAGGGCCATTGCAGTGGGTATATGTGATGTAGAGGTAGCCAGATGCTTCAGCCGTTATTGCTAGTACTTTTTCTTTATTTGGTACTTCAGTTATTGCATTGATAGACCCTGGGTCGACTCATTCATACATTATTGCATCCATCTTGCCTATGAGTGATTTGCATTTAGAGTCCCTAGGATTTGATGTTTTGGTGATAAATTCTTTAGGACACGGTGTTGTGGTTAGTAGGGTGCACTGAGATAGCTAGGTTGTGGTTCATGATGAAAAGTTTCTCAGTGATCTGATTGAGATGCCTTTTAGAGAGTATGATCTAATTTTAGGCATGGATTGATTATTCAGGCATAGGGCTGTGGTAGACTGTCAGTGGAAATGTGTTACCCTGAGAAGATGTGATGGTATCTAGTGAGCAGAGACATCTTTCATCCATGTTTGTTTTAGCTATTTCAGAGAGGAGGATGATTCAAAAGGGATATGAGGCTTATCTTGCTCATATTGTAGATACCAGAGTAGTGGAGTCCCAGCTTCACAGTATACCCACAGTGCTGAATTTCCAGATGTTTTTCCTATGGAGTTGCCAGGGATACCCCCTGAGAGAGAGGTTAAGTTTGGTATCGATTTTTTGCCTGGTACCACTCCCAACTCTATTACTACTTATCATATGGCACCTACTAAGTTGAGAAAGTTGAAGGTGCAGTTGCAGGAGTTGCTGGATAAAGGGTTCTTTCACCCTAGTGTGTCCCAGTCGGGTGCACCTATTTTATTTATGGAGACTAAGGATGGCACTTTAAGATTGTGTATTGATTACCGGTAGTTGAATAAGGTGACCATCAAGAACAAATACCCATTGCCTAGGATAGATGATCTCTTTGATCAGTTGAAAGGAGCAACAAAATTCTGTAAGATTGATATGAGATCAGGGTACCATCAGTTGAGAGTCAGAGATGGGGATGTACCTAAGATAACTTTCCGCATGAGGTATGGCCATTATGAGTTTTTGGTGATGCCATTTGGATTGACGAATGTACCAGTAGCATTTATAGATTTGATGAACATGGTATTCAGACCCTATCTTGATCAGTTTGTGGTGGTTTTCATTAATAATATTCTGGTGTATTCACATAATGAGGAGGATCATGTCAGGCATTTGCGGATTATATTACAGACTCTTAGAGGGAAGCAATTTTATGCTAAGCTATCAAAATGTGAGTTTTGGTTCGATCAAGTGACTTTTCTCAGTCATGTGGTTTCAGTAGAGGGTATTAAGGTTGATCCGAGTAAATTTGAGGCTATTTTGAATTGGAGTAACTGTGACAGAGGTTAGAAATTTTTTAGGTTTGGCAGGCTATTATCGTCAATTTGTGAAGGGTTTTTCTAGGATAGCTACTCCACTCACCAAATTACTTTGGAAGGGAGTTAGATTTGTGTGGATAGATCGGTGTCAGGTGAGTTTTGTGCAGCTGAGGGAGATGTTGACTCAGGCTCCTGTCCTTATCCTGCTTGTGGAAGGTAAACCTAATGTGATTTACAGTGATGCTTCAATTAGTGGTTTACATTGTGTTTTGATGCAGGAGGGTAGAGTCATTATTTATTCCTCTCGACAATTGATGCCGTATGAGCTCTATTAGATGACTCATGATTTGGAGTTAGCAGCCACAGTTTTTTCCTTGAAGATTTGGCAATATTACTTGTATGGGGAGAAGTGTTTCATTTATACAGATCACAAGAGTTTGCAGTACCTGGGTGTTCAGAGAGAGTTGATTCTGCGGCAGAGACGGTGGTTAGAATTGATTAAAGACTATGATTATTTGATTGATTATCATCCTGGCAAAGCAAATGTTATTTTTTGATGCCTTGAGTTGGAAGTCTTTGGCAAGTTTGATTGCTTATTCACTCTTATTACTTTTTAAGTTGAGGGTGTTGCATGCTATATTTGAGTCTTGTGATGATGGTGCTTTGATGGTTCAGTTGTAGTTGAGGCCAGTGTCATTGGATCTGGTTAGGAAGGCTCAGTTGGTAGATGAGAAAATCTAGAAGATTGTATTGGATTGCCAACAGGGGGAGAGTCAAGACTTTCATGTGAGAAATGATGGTGGTTTGTGGTACAGAGATAGGTTGTGTATTTTTTATGATGCAAGATTGAAGAGGGTGATTTTGAAGGAAGCACATCAGTTAATCTATGCTATGCACCATGGGAGTACCAAGATGTATCAGGATTTGAAGCAGGATTATTGGTGGTCAGGTATGAAGAGGGACGTAGCAGAGTTTGTATCCAGATATCTCACCTACCAGAGAGTGAAGGCTGAGCACCAAGCTCCTTCAGGATTGTTTCAGCCATTATTAGTGCCAGAGTGGAAATGGGAGCGAATGACAATGGATTTTGTGGCTGGACTACCTATGACCCAGAAGAAGCATGATGTAATTTGGGTGATAGTTGATCGGATGATGAAGATAGCTTATTTTCTTCTAGTTCGGATGGATTATTCTCTAAGATAGTGAGGTTGCATGAAATCCTAGATTCTTTGGTATCTAACTGAGATCCCGAGTTTACATTGAGATTGTGGAGGTGTTTGCAGGATGCTTTAGACTCTCGATTACATTTTAGCACTACTTTTTAGCACTACTTTTAATCCTTAGACAGATGGGCAGTCAAAGAGAGTGATACAGATTTTAGAGGACATGTTGAGGAGTTTTATCATTGATTTCACTGGGGGCTGGGATAGATTCTTTCCACTGATTGATTTTGCTTATGACAACAATCATTAGCCCAGTATTGGGATGGCACCTTATGAGGCATTATATGGCAGGAGGTGCAGGACACCTCTATGTTGGGATGAGGTTAGAGAAGGTAAGTTGGTCACTCCCGATTTGATTAAGGAAATAGAAGAGAAAGTGAAGGTGATTCGGGGTTGTCTGAAAGCATCCTCAAACCAATAAAAATCATAGTCAGATTTAAAAAGAAGAGACATAGAGTTCAGTGTGGGAGATAAAGCGTTTTTGAAGGTGTCTCCTTTGAAGAAAATTTTGAGATTTGGTCACAAAGGGAAGTTGAGTTCTCGCTTCATAGGACCATATGAAGTACTAGAGAGAGTTGGTCTAGTGGCCTATAGACTGGCTGTAACACCCCTTCCCAACCTACATGGGTAAGTCGAGTAGAGGCGCCACACTATCCTAATGTTGCTACCAATTTACTTAATCAAATTTTAGTTCTGATTTTTATAGAAATTTTGCCATAGTTCCGCCTAGAATTTTGGATCCCAAGTGTCGACAAAACTTATTTTTCTGATTTTTGAAAACATTTTACACATACCAATGTGAATAAGAATACCATCAAATTTAATGCACTCCCAATAAATCCACCTTATACCCTCAACTACAAACCTGCACGAAGAGTTCACACTTCTAATATAACATAAAGTAAAGATTTATAATTATTACATACTAATAACATACAGTTATAACATAGAAATTCTCTTTTATATTTATTCATATACATGCCACAACTATCAACTCATAATGGATCTAAAAGATCTACCCCTAAGATTTGCTGTGGTCTGGTCGTTGCTTCCCCAAGATTTAACTACTGCTCCGAACCTACGAGTCAAGAAAAACTTAACTCGCTGAGCGTTGTTGCTCAGTGGGTACTTTACCAATAAAAATAAAAGTAGTATATGAAAGTATTCAAAATCAAAGGAAATAATTAAATCATAATTTAACCAACCTTAAACCAATAGAAATTATTGTACATTCAGGGTAATATGCTTTCAATAATGTAAAATCATAATTCAAACTCATTGGCATTATATAGTTTAACGAAAAATAATATGTCTTTGATTCAGGCTCTACTGGTATATAGGGAACCATAGTGATAAGGCAGTGGCCCTCACCACTGTAACATAGGTGGCCCTCACCACCGATATCAAATCACAGGAATGGCCCTCACCATCCTGGTTATAACCAATGGCCCTCACCATTGGCCCCCAATGGCCCTCACCATTGAGTTCAGATCATATCAATTCAATCACAATATCAAGCAGTACTGCATAAGTTAGTATAGTGCACCATACCCTTATCTACCACTCCCACTATCCAGTAGAGCAAAAAGCTTTAAATGATTCAATTTAAGTCTCAAACCTCATTTTAGGATGACTCGCGAAATCATTTTAAATTCCCATCGCACTTTGCCATTTATGCCGCGCAACACATTCTTCAGTCAAACCATTCCCCTTTTTCGCATATTTAATATCCACAATAAACATATTAAACATTTCAAAGCATTCCTCAAAATATCCCAAATTGACCAAATGAATAGTGTTGCGGCGAGACAAATCGGCAACGCAAAATGGCATGACCAAATGAATAGTAAAATCTGGGTTTTCGTCAAAATTTCAGTCCACTTCAATCATGCATTTGACCAAGTAAATGATCTTATTTTTGGCTGAAATTTTACAGAACCCTTGTTTTATATGTTGACTAATTGCATGTAAAATTTCGTTGAAAAATTCATTCATTTTCTGCCTCAAACGATTTCCACAAAAAGGTCCAGAAAGCTGTCTTTTTGGGACCATTTCGGCCCAAACACATAAAATGCATAGGATAGTTTATTTTTCTTTTGCAAATCAATATTAAGGCTTCTTTAATGGTAAAGTGAAGATTCAAACACTTCCCTTTGACAACTTTTGCATGTTTAACTCAAATCAATATATTTAAGCATCAACAACAAAACTTTCATAAACCAAAGTTTGTAAAGCATCAAACCAAAATTTATTATTCAAAAGTAAAGTACCAAACCTTATTTCTTTAACTCCTCTTGGCTTTTCCTTCTTCTCCTTCTTTAATTCTTTATTTCTCCTTCAATCAATTCAAGATACAACATAAACCTTAGAATTTCAAAATAATAAATTATCCTCTATTTCTTTTCCAACCGAAACCCCTAATCCAACCTTATTAATCTTTCTACATCTTGATTCTTCCATTTAATCAATTAATCTCATCACTTACTTAATATTATTATTATGTTTTTCAATTCCATATAAGACTCTAATTCCCAATCTTCCAATAAATATATAACTACCTAAAACTAATACTAAAATTAAAGTCTACACACTTAAAAACCTTAGAACTTACCTTAAAAATCAAAGTTTGAAGAAACTTGGAAGTCCTTTGGTGTTTCCCTTTGTTGGCCGAAATTTGCAAGTGGAAAAGAGAGAAATTGGTTCTTCATATCACATATATTTATAGACAAAGGAAATGATGATCACCTTGCCCACTTGTCCACTTTTTCTCTTTCTTCATTTATTACACATTTATTACACATGCTAAATGTTTTCTTTTGATTGGCCAACCTTTGATTTTTATAACTTCCTTTTTCCTTTACTTCTTTCCACTTGTCTCTCTTCCCATTGGATCTCATAAAGTTGTCCCGGGTTACCCATCCGGTCCCGACACGAAACCGAGCCACATTACGTTCCGGCGATTAATCGATCATATCTTTTAAACCGTATAGTTCCATGAGTCAAACTATATATAGTTTTGATCCTCTCGACCTCTACTTTCTATTTATAAGGTCTATTTTAGGTTTCCAAGTCATTTTGAAAAATTACCGATAAGCCCTCAACCTTTTTACAAAATTCCCTTTAGGTCCTATTTTTGCTCGGGTTTTCTCCGGCTTCGTTTCCACTGACGATCGTTTCATATTTAACCTCTCGCCATTCTCTACGTACTCACGTCTTTATTTTCTACCCTAAATTCATGTATAACTTTAATTGATAATGACCAAAATGCCCTTAGGCAACATTTCTTCATTTTTCTTTAACGGGACATTTCCTGGAAAAACCGTTACACGTCGTTGCGATCCGGTTTTTCTCTACATTCCATTTTTGAAATTTGTTATATGCACTATTAAGAACATCCGGTGCAACTTTCTTTGAAATTACATCTACGTCCCCTACTTTATTAAAAATTACAATTATGTCCCTTTTGTCATACAACCTTATCTAGGGCTGTTATCAAGAATTATCTTCTCCTTTTCCCTACTCTTGCTATGCACGTGTCTACACTGCATAAATGCAGTAGGCGGATGTGACACTGGCTTTACAGCCTGAGTTGGATCGAATTCATAATGTCTTCCATGTCTCTATGCTTCGGAGGTACAGGTCAGACCCATCTCACATCTTGTCAGTAGAGTCAATTGAGGTGAGTCCAAATCTAACTTATGAAGAAGAACTAGTGGCAATCTTGGCACGAGAAGTGAAAGAGTTGAGGAATAAGAAGGTACCACTTGTGAAAGTTCTTTAAAGGAATCATGCCACTGAGGAGGCAACATGGGAGAGTGAGCAGACGATGCAGAGTCAGTATCCCTAGTTGTTCCAGACTTGAGAGCAGGTAATTTCAAGGATGAGATTTATTTTTAGGGGGAGAGAATTGTAATATCCTAAAATTTGAAAAAATTTAATTTTTGGAAATTAAATAAATGATTTAAAAAAATAAGTGAAAAAGTAAAATATGTATATGATATATATGTAAATATACATAACATATACAAGTCAATATTTTAAATTAGTCAAAGGTTATTTTAAATCATTAAAAAGTAAATAGTATAGTTAGTGGAAGATGATTTTTGATGTTAATTAAATAATAATATATTTTACTTGGTGGATAATTAAAGTGGAAAGTTATGTGGTTAAAAGTGAAGTGGTTGGATAGAGATGAATGTGGATCATCTTCTTCTTCTTCTTTCTCTCTTAAAGGTCAGTTTTCTCCATTAGAGGGAAGGAAGGATTTGCTTCTTCCAAGCTCAAGTAATTGAAGGATTTCAAATGTTCAAGATGGAGTTTTGGAGATTTCCTCCATATTTGGTAAGTTTTCAACTTGTTTCCTTGAAATTCCATGAAAGTTTATATATTTGTGAATTGGATGTTTGGTATAGTATGTTTTAATGTTTGGTATTGGTATGTATGAAGTTGTTTTGAGTAGTTAACTATGATTTTAAGGTTGGATTGAAGAAATGGTTAAGTTTGGTGAAGAGAGTAAGAGTTTTGGGTTATGTAACTTTTGAGTTGTGAATTCATGGTTTTAAATTATGTATTTTGCTTTTAATTGAGTTGTTTTGATGTATAACCAAGTATTTTATAGTTAAATGATGAATTTGGTTGAGTTTGAATAGAATTGGAAAGGGAAAAAAAGATAACTTTGGGTGTGACAGTTATGTGTTGATTTCAAGATTTTGGCCTGACATGCCCAGTGACAAGGCCATGTCATTGGGTGTGTCGATGGTTCTATTTTCAGTGTTGTTAACACGTGCAGTGACATGCCCATGTCACTGAGTGTATCACAGATACTATGATGTAGGAGTTTTAGCACTGGCAGGGACACGCCCATGTCTCTGGATGTGTCGTAGCTGCTGTAATGTACTACTAAGGACATGGTCATTGACACGCCCATGTCACTGAGTGTGTCAAAGCTTTTGTGTTATGGGTTTAGGGCATGAACATTGACACACTCGTGTTGTTGAGCATGTCATTTGTAGATTTTACCCTAGATGGTTCTTTTCCTTATTTTTTTTCCTTGTATTGAGAGGTTATGTATATGCCTTTAAGTGTGTTACTATGTAATTTTTTATAATCAAAATTTGTTTAGGCTTTTAGGAGATTTGAGTTGCCCAATTCAAGTGTTGATGGATATCTTGGAAGAGAAGGTTGAAAGTGGTGTTTGAGCTTGTTTTGTTGCTTTAGAGGTAAGTACAAACTTTGAATAAATTGATTATATATGCATGACATTTGGACTTGACACATTTTGGTTAGAAAATGTGTTAAGTTACTACATTGATTATGCATGAGTAATATGCAATGACTTGTGTAATGTCATAAATGCATTAAATGTAATATGAAAAGCCATTGATAATGTCTAAATTGAGTAAAAGTGGAAAATATGCAAAATATGAAAATGACCCAAAATGTTTATGTAATGTGGTTTGTTGCGTATACATTAAAGATATTATGTAAAGCCATTGTTGATGGCTAGATTGTATAAAATGTGATATAAATGAGATAAATGAGGCAATGTGCCTAACTTGATCATGAGAAAATGAGAAAGAGATTGATAATGGAAATATTAAATAATTGTGTGCCTAGTATGTTATTCAATTTTTAGAGTTCTATGTTTGGCGACATGCCTATGATGTAGCAGTCCCTTGAAGCTGGATTGGGCTTAGCCCTCGAAGACTGGTTAGGATGTTACATAGGAGGTTATTCTCATTGTGATATGATCGGGGCTAGCTTTTAAGTAATTACTTGATTTACCTTTGGGGCTAGACACATGGTGTCGACTTGGACCAAAATAGTAACTCTTGGATTTGAATAGCATATTAGATCCTTTGGGCCCATGCTTGTGTTTCTTTTTATGTGAATTATGAATTATGGAACAATTAAGAAATATGTTAAGATAAAGTGATATGAGATATAATATCCATATGCATTGTGCATTGGCATTGCATTTGAACTTATTATTATCAAAGTTTGTATTGCTAGGCTTTTGGCTTTGCACGATTGTGATTCATCGCGCAGGTGACAGGGAAGATCCAATAGAGCCAGAGAGTTCGTCTAGACTTGAGATCTTGAGTGTAGAGTTGATTGTCGGACATCAAGATTAGAGACACACTGCCAGCATGTACATATTTTATATGTTTGTACATTTTGACTTCATATATATTATATTAAATTTTGTTGTATATATATCGTAAACTATAAAGAATATTATGGGTAAAAATTTTGTAATGAATGTATGTATGTTTTAACAAGTAATATTTTATTTATTATTTAAATTATATCAATTAAATGATTTGAGATTATACATATTTGAAAAGTAAGTTTTTTATTAAAATGGATTGTGGCATTCTTGTATTGTATAATTGGTGGTACGAACCTATGCTATTGCAATACGGCAAGTGCACGGGTCGCTCAAGTAATAAAGTAGTGAGTGAGTTATCGTTCCACTAGGGACAAGGTCAAGTACTAGTGCAAATTTTAATTGTTGTTTAGAAAATCAATAGTTTTGTGAAGTGTTGTAATTAAAGACAATTAACTTAATATCTTAAAGTAAAGAGAGATTGACTTTTGAGCAAAAAGGATTGATGATGAAAATACTATCTAGATATTGAATCCCCCTAGCCATAAATATATTTATGAAAATCAATTCAATTAAATCAAATAATAGAGTTGAATTGCCATTTGTCTAAATTAGACTAAAACCTTTCTCAAGTGAATTAATCCCTAATCACTAAGTAGAATGCTGGAATCTCTTCTCAAACATAATTAAGTAGATCTTGCATTAAGAATAAGGAATCATAAACCAAAGGATCTTGTAAGTCTATCTCTAGCACTCCAATCAATCCTCAATCCTTATGAGTATTCAATTCATATCAAGCTTTCTCAAGTCAATAATATGAAAATTGCAACCAATCAATAAGCATGCTATTATCAATTGGAAATAAATTATTAAGCATCATAAGAATAAAACAACTCAATCAAATGATTGAATTAAATAAAATTATTCAATCCATACAATAAAGCTAGGGTTCATCAATATGTAGAAAGAGAATGAGTTAGTTCATGTGTAACACCCTGATACTCCATATAAGTACTATACATACACCTGGTATACATACAGTAAATATATAAAGTATAAGAATGTCACTTTTTGTTATATTTTTAAAACTTTTAACAGAGTTCAAACCACAATACATTAATTTAAAGACCATTTACAAAATCATTATACTTTTAATGATCTTACATATAGTTCATAATCTTATCTTTATCAAAACTTCATTTATACATATAAATACACTCTTGCCAAAAATACATCATAATTAAAGTTAAACATGTATGCATCACCCTCTAGTTGGTCTCGACAAACTCTTACTCTTCTCGTGGCATAACGAAAGACTTCATATCTTCCACCTAGTCGCCTGCGCGATTACACATCCGCGCTAAGCCCGAGAGCTTAGTAGTACAAATATAACATATAAACATACATTATAGAAATTCTAACATATAATGAAATATCACTTCCATGTACCATTAGTTTCTTATCATATTTTTCCTTTTGAATTGCACCTTTCATATATCTCTACTAATCTCATATATTATATATACATATATACATATCATGAACACCAACCACAATCCATCATTAATACTCACAATCATTATATCAATATACATATTACATAACATACTTCATATCATTATTTTATTCACCATTCATCAATCATGAATCACATATCCAATGAAGGCAATCATTATCATCATTCATGAGTCACATTTCCAACAAAGCAACCATAGATCTCATTACTCATTTATTTCAACATTTGTATATCACATTGACAACAAAGACAGACTCGGGCCCAAAAGACACTAATATGCCATTCAATTTTCAGAGTTAATGCTTTGGTTTTATTATCACATTATCATTATCATCATCCCAACTAGGCTTCAAGGATTTAGGTTCAACCAAGCTTCAAGGGGAACAAAGCATGCTAAGTCTCAACCCAACTTGGCTTCAAGAACCAACCCAACCTAGCTTTAAGGGTTGTAACATCTCAATTAGGCTTCAAGGACTAGACCCAACCAAGCTTCAAGGGGAGTAAAACATGTTAAACTTCCACCCAACTTGGCTTCAAGGATCAAGCCCAACCTAACTTCAAGAGATTGTTACTATCATTAGGCATGCCACCAACAACAAACTCTGAAAATGGAATAACACATTAGCCACACAATTCATTTATTAATTCATTATCATTTCCATTCTCAATTGAATCATCATAGCCAATCACATTGGCTTCACATCACATTTGAGTTATCATAGCCAATCACAATGGCTTCACATCACATTATATCTCAGAACATTAGTTCCACACCTCTTGATGTCTCAATTCACATTACACACTTCATCATTCAAGCATACATAATCAATTTCATTGCACATGTATCTCAAATTCATCGTCATATAAACAACATATCCATTTATTTCATTTTAATCATTATTAAAACATTTATCATAACAAATTGCATTGCACATACCTTTTTGGATGATCCTTATAGCTTTCACACTATACAAATAACAACATTAGTCACATTGTATTAACAATTTAGTAATTTACTTAACATTGTTTTAAGTTTCAAAATCATATAAAAGAATGCATCTAGGTATGTTGTACTTACCTCAAGAACTACTCCCATCAAGCTATACATAATTAATTACCTCATCATATCCTTCACATTTTACATATAGCATCATTGATTTAACATTACAAAGTACATTATTCATACAACACATTACCATTCACAAGATTCACAATGCATAACACATAACATTGTTCATATAGTGTCATATGCATCATCATATGTATATTCAATCTCAACAAAGCAAGAAGAGCAAAGGACACTCACAGTAGCCAACACACTCAAGGGACACGGCCAAGCTTGTGGCCGGGTCTCTCAACACCAAATCAAACCGAGGCAAACACGGGCAAAGGACATGGCCGTGTCTCTCAACAAAAATCAGGCAGTGGTGAACATGGGCAAGGGACACGGCCGTGTCTCTCTAAAATATATCCAACACGGCCAAATTTCCATGGACTTGGCCGTGTCTCTCAAAAATTTCTTTAGTTTGGCCGTGTCTCTCATGTATACCAACCCCTAAATATGGCCAACTCTCTTTTGATTGAACTAAAATACATTATGCTCAATATAACCTCATTCAAATGGATGTAATCAATGTTATTAACACATATTTTACATATTCATCACAATATTCACATTAACACTATATCAACCATACATTCAATCACTAACCACATCAAACCCTAAAACCAACATCAATCTTCTTCTTTCAATATCAACATCCACTTAACTTACCATCTTCAAACAAAACCAACACCAATTTAACCTTTTTAACTTACAATCCATTTCAACACTTATAAACACATCTCAAACACACCAAATCATAATATCAACAAATCACAACTCATCTCAAACACAACTTCAAAAATAACAAAGGAAAACAAGAAAGTACTTACCTCAATTGAAGAAATTTCACAAATCTCCAACTTAATCCTTTGATTCTCCCTTCAATTTGATGTTTAGAACTTAGAACACCTCTCTTCCTCTCCCTTTCCTTTGATAGCCGGCCACACCAAAAGAGAAGAGAAGAAAAGAAATAATGACAAGTCAAACTTCTCTTCTTCTTTAAATCTCCACCATGCAATTCTAACACAACAATTACTTAAATGCCCTCATCCATTTAAACTTCTCTCTTGTCACTCATATGCCCATTTAAGTAATTTCACATATCACACATAAATATCCTCTTCCATTGACCATCCCTTTTGACTTATGTATATGTTATTTATATTAACATATATACAACATATACATTCCATTAACATAAACATTTCCTTTGCAAAAACATATATACATTTAATTCAAATCAACCAACATTTGTATTAAAACTTCTAGGGCACACTTTGGGATATTACATCATGTTTAAAACCAGAAAACCAGAACAAGAGAAATAAGAAAAAGAATCCAAACAATCCATGGCGAATAATTTGTATTTCTTCACTTGAATCCTAGAATCTTGGTTTATATCTTGTGTAAGATGTTTCTTTACCTTCAATCTCAGCTTCAAAACTCTCTTTTTCGCTCTAAAAGTCAGGTCTAGGTTGTAAAGAATGAAAATTAGATCCCTAATTCGCGCTTTAGCTCAGCTTTTATAGTGCAGATATTTTTGCCTGACACGCCCAATGACACACCCATGTCACTGGGCGTGTCATTGCCACTAGGATTTTGAATATAAGGCACGTCCAGTGACACGCCCATGTCACTAGGCATGTCACAGCTTCTGTGAATCATTGCAATAGGCACGCTCGGTGACACGCCCATGTCACTGGCATGTCAATGCTTCTGTATGGCAGTATCAAGGGCACGTCCATTGACACGCCCATGTCCATGGGCGTGTCACTTGAAGAAATTTTGCTCTTTTCCTCTACTTTCATCCGTAATTCCTCTGAAATGGCCATAAGCCTCAAAATACAGAGAATATCAGAAATTAACCCTAAAAAGCACTTGAACAAACAAATTAAACTCAATTGGATAATAATCATATTAAGAAATAGGGGTAAAATTGTTAGTAAATCGAGAAGAATCTGCAACCCTTTTGCCGCAGCGGAAAACAAAAATTATCTTTCGATTTATTCCCAGGATCCATGTGATCCATTTAGTTCGATAAAAGAGATTCGAAACTAACCTTTTGTGTAGCTTCAAATCGATTAACAGATGCTGCCTTCTGAAGACGAACACCCTCTAGCGAAGTCCACATGAACGTACGCCGGTCTGAGTGCTAGCTCACCAACGGCAGTGGCTGAACCTTTTCAAAAACGAAACTAGGGTTTTTAGGTTTTTCTCTTCTTCCATTTTCTTTCAAAACAAATAATGATCAGATCATCATCCCTCTAGCCCTTTTAAAACCATTTAAAAGACTTTCCTTGTCAAAACCCTAACTGTCCATATCCTATATGGACCCACGTTTTTAATAATTATTATCTAATAATAATTATTATAACAATATTATTATTAATATCTAATAATAATAATAATACTAACAACAATAATAAAAATATAATTATTATTATTTAAGTACAGCCTACGTTCTATGTGTGTGACCCGATAGGCTCATATTAACTGGTAGTGTATTTCAATCTCTATTGAAATGCACAAATCATAATTGGCCTCTAGCAAGACATTACGACTACCCAATTAATCATGAGAATCATTATAAATGAAAACCTGAAATAGTACATGCATTAATCCCTTTGTCACACGATATCTAGTTTGAACATAAGTCATAGTAAATGTCATACTTATATTGTCCAAACTTATGATTACTCGATCTCCAAGTTAACTGATAAACAAATAAGATTGATCTTATATCAACTTATTTGAGCACGGCCATACATTTCTCAGTTATACTTATCGAGGGGCCCAGAAGATATCTCTCTCATAGAGAGGGACAAATTCCATCTTGATTGTTCATTTTCCTCTACATAATTTATACCATGTTCAAGCATAACCTTTATAATTATCTAGTTACAGATAACGTTTGATCATCTCAAAACATAATATTCCTTATGTTGGAAACTATGACAATCTCAAGTCAAAGGATTAAATGAAAACTATTATGAGATACACTTATGACATTAAACCATGAAGTGATATCTATGTGGGTCTATCCAATACACTGTTCTCTAACATGTATCCATAATATTGATTTGTATCTTCATACCTATAATCATCTTATGATTATCAAATCAATATTACACTAGTTATATTTATTATTATCTCCATAACAATAATAAACCAGGGATATAATCATTATTATATATAACATGCAAACATAACAATGATAATAAAAACTTCTTTATTAATAACAAAATGAATAACATTAAGGTCCAAATCAATGGCCTAGGGCATATACACTAACAAAAATATCATCAATTATGCACTTATCAAATTCCCCCACACTCTAAATCACTATAATAAGCAGAAATGACAGACTCCTCTATATTCAATAAGAAAAGAAAAGTTTGACAATTCTCAAATCAGAAAACCCGACATTCTCAACCAAAAACTAATTCACAATCATTACAGCTGAATCAAGAAGTTTCAAAACAAAAATTTCACAGACCTAAAATCTAAAAATCCAGAGTTAAAAGATTGAGCATAAAATTCCAGAAAATCCAAAAGTCATGAACAAAGTACGAAGAATGTAAATTTTCTCTTAAGTTCTTTAACCCCCCCTTTTTTTATTTGTATATACACACATATATATACATTTTTATTATTTAAGGAGCCCGACTTATTTGAACTGATACTAACCTTTTGATGCGAAGGTAAACATTTGTGATGCCGACCCCCAGTTACTCAGCCAGAATCACCGTTCAAATGGCTACTAGCACTATTCATGATTCCAACTCATTTGTTTTAATTCAAGAGTAAAAATCAACGGAACAGGGATAAATTTTCAAAGCTCCTTTTATTAGAATTATTTATTTATTTATTTTATTTTTCAAGGGTCAGTAACTTAATATATTAAAGGTGTCATACTAAGTCCGACTCAAGAATTTAAGGAATTACAACATGCTCAAAAATGTAACTAAGGTTTTAAACTTCAAATGTGTTCAATTCCCATCAATCCACTACCTAATTATAGCTATTACAGTCAATCCTCAGCAATTGATCAAGATAGCCAAGTTAACCTCAATAGGAAATTGTCATTTAGAAAAATAACAAATTAATTTAATATTTAAAGATGAACCATTTCAATTCACACTATTATAGCAATCTAGCTTACTTGATTACTTGAATCCAAAAACAATTTGCAGAACTTAATTGAGACAAATGAATCAAATGGAAAGAATGAAATAATAATAACTTAAATAAGAAAGTATACCTCTCCCCCACACTTAAGACGCACATTATCTTCAATGTGTGTGCAAAACAAGAAATAACAAAGAGAGAGAAAAACTACCCTTCCATGTCCATGATTGGACAAATATGAGTACGATTCCAAGAGTATGATGAAGGCGAATTTGCTTCAAAACAAAAACTAAAATGCATAAACAAAGTTAAGGCATAAGTAAATGAAATAAACAAATAGATAAAATAGTTCTTAAAGAAAAATGCAATTGTCTAACAGGAATAAAAATAAAAGAAAAAGAAAAAGAACAGTAAATAAATCATGAAAATGAAATGAAATGCTGGCTAGTAAAAAATCGGCGCATCGCTAGAATCATCACTGCTGGTCTCATCATCGGATACATCAACTGGAGGTGCAGGTGCAGGTATAGGTGTAGGTGGCTAGTATGGTGGAGGTTGTGGTTGCGAAGGGTTAAACCCTTGATACCTCCAAAACTCTAACATGGATTGTTCCAGCCATTGCCTTCTCAAGATCTCATGATCCAGCTGGGCTTGGAAGGAAGTAGTCTATTCAAGCATGAACTGTTGCATCTGGTCCTGCTGAGTTAAGATCTTATTCTAATTTAGCTCAATATTCCCTATCTTACCTTCGATCCTACAAATCTGATGCTCTAAATCTGTGGGCTTCCTGTCATCATTCCACTCAACATTAACTGAATGGTGCCAGTCTCGGAATGTAGGGGTTTGGACAAAAGATGGTCCAACAGAAGAAGAAGGTGCAATAGTGGAAGAAGGTCCAGCAGCAGTGGATGAAGGCCCAGCGACCATGGATGAACCTAGAAAATCTATCGGTGGAGGTGGTGGTATATCTGAAGGAGGAGCAAATGGGGCTGCCTCAGAATCCATAGGAGGTGCCTGCAGCCCAGCCACCTGCTCTCGGTTCAGTCTCTTTAATGTGTCCATACCAAATAGTTTGGGCAAACCATCCACCATCATAGGTATGCATCCATCTAACACACCCAAGTGACGAGCTAGTCGTGTGACATACATGCCACTATGTAAAGTACCTGATGCTCCCTGTTTAGACTGCTCGTAAAAGAAGTGTGTGACAGCATGTGCAACATTTCACCAGGTCTTCTATATCATGTAGTGTAGGAAAAATAGATCTCTCAGGCTCACCACCCCTGTGTTGCTCTGCCGAGCTGTAAGAGTTTGAATTAACAGATTATGCACCACTCGGCAGGGGAAGGACTCAAAGTTGGAGGCCTTAGATACCTTGGACTGATATTTATCTTCAGTGGGTGCAAAGGCCCTCCAAACCCAAGGGGGAACAACCTCATACTCAACGAATTCCACCTCGGAATTCAGGTAGTCAAAAGTCTGTACCTTCTTTGCAGTGTATAACCCTAGATGTACCCCAAGATCATTAATGCTCATATGGAATCTCTGCCCCCCGAATCTAAATTTCATGGTTGGCTCATTGATTGAAACCTTAGTCTTTTGGAACTGAAAGGTACAGTAGAATTCCAATGTCAGCTCTTTGTAAGTAGGCTCATTGATGGAGAACAGTTGTTCCCATCCTAGTTGGTTGATCAGTTCCTGAATATCTGCCGCAATGTTAGCTAGTTCCATAGCGTCCCAATCCAAAACACAAGGTGGGGACCAATCCTTGTTGCCGAAAAGTTCAAATCGCTTTCTTTCCTCGGCATTTGAGAATCAAAGGCATTTGTTGTTTGCCATGAACTTAGAAGTTGGTCATGTAGCGGGTTAGCTTGAACTGCCTTCCCCTCATGCATGTTTGGCGGGTAGCTAGGAGGATGATTGTTTACGAGGGCCCATTGTCTGCAAAACAAACAAGAATTCCTCAATAAAATTAAAAATATAGCACGATACGAAATACCGATAAAAGATCGATATAAGGTTACCGAAATACCGGCATTATAACGATGAAGCATAATTTAAATCCCAATAAAATTAATGCCAACAGCCAATTTAAAACAAGTTTAATCAACCTATATCAACAAACACTTAACCAACAGAAGTGACAAAATTATTATCTAGGCCAATCCAACAAACACTTAACCGACAATAGCGATGAACCAATTCAAATGATGGCAATTAATTAGAATTGCAAATGAAACCTTATAGCCATAACCCAACAAACAAATTAAGCACTTGATAATTCAAACACAAACTGAATCAAAATAAATCAAATGTCGAATAAAAAATGGAATCGAAATCAAAACAAAAGCAAAATAAATCAATAACTGCAGAAATCTCGATAAATCAAAATGAATCAAAATAAAGCAAACGTAGCATAAATCTTGCAATTCTAAGGAAAATAAAAGACAATTCAAGGAATTCATAAGAAAAATGAAAGAAATAATGACACGCCCAATGACACAGGTGTGTCCTAAAATATGCTTAGTTTACTCAAAATCAAATTTCCTCTACAAATTCAAATGAATGCAGGGCAAACACACCACCAACTAATGATACAAGGATAAAAGTAAAATAAAAAAATTGACGACCCAAACTAAAAAAAAAGGAATTCAAGAAAAAAAAATTCAAGAACGAATAAAATGGTGGGTTGTCTCCCACCCATAACTTCTTTAACGTCGTATTAGTTGGACATTCAGGGCAAGTTTCCCTAGTCTTGGAGGTGTAAAACCTCCTTCAAGTCATGTATTTCCCCCCCCCCCCAAAGTATAATTTGAGCCTGTGCCCATTTACCTTTAAATCACCTTTTTCCGGATGAGTTATTGCAACCACTCCATAGGGGAAAACTTCCTTAACTGTAAAAGGACTAGACCATCAAGATTTTAACTTACCTAGAAAGAGTCAAAGCCTCGAATTGTACAATAATACCTGATCTCCCACTTGAAACTCTTTTATCTCCTTAATGAGAGCATCATGCCATCTCTTAGTATGTTCCTTATACATTCTTGCATTGTCATAATCTTGCAATCTCCACTCATCTAACTCATTTACCTGTAATTTTCTCCTTTCACCTGCACTAGCTAGATCAAGGTTAATTTGTTTTATAGACTAATAAGCATTATGTTCAATTTCTATAGGTAAATGACAAGCTATTCCATATACCAGCCTAAATGGCGTAGTGCCTAAAGAAGTTTTGACTGTAGTCCTAAAAGCCCATAGAGCATTGTCCAATTTCTCGGACCAATCCTTTCGGGATTGCTCTACAGTTTTTTCTAGAATTCTTTTTATCTTCCTATTCGTGTTCTCAACTTGGCCACTAGTTTGGGGATGGTAAGGAGTAGTAAACCTATGTGTAACACCTAATTTTTTGAAAACTTTCTTGAGCTGAACGTTACAAAAGTGAGTATCCCTATCACTTATGATTGCTTTCGGTGTACCAAATCGAGAGAATAACTTTTTCAAAAACTTCATCACTACACTGTAATCATTGGTTGCCAAGGCTTGGGCTTCAGGCCATTTAGAGACATAGTCTATAGCTACAAGAATATATTTGTTACTAAAGGAATTTGGAAATGGTCCCATAAAATTGATCCCCCATACATCAAAGACTTCACACACTAGATTTCCATTTTGGGGCATCTCATCATGAGATGAAATATTTCCAGTCCTTTAGCAATAATCACAATGGTTCACAAATTCGTAGTTATTCCTAAACAAAGTGGGCCAATAAAATCCTGATTCTAGTACCTTTTGAGTAGTCCTATTGGCTCCCATATGACCACCAGCTGGTCCAGTGTGGCATTGACTAAGAATATTCATCATTTTGGGCCATGCCACACACCGTCAGATCATGTGATCCTTACATAATCTAAACAAAATGGGATCCTCCCAAAATTAATATTTTAAATTGGAAAAGAATTTCTTCTTTTCTTGATAAGTTAAGTCCTTAGGAAGTTTCCTAACAGCTAAATAATTAGCAAAATCTGCAAACCAAGGTGTTTCAAAATTCAAACTACCTACCTCACTTACCATGGCGTACAACTGCTCATCGGGGAAATGATCATCAATGTCCCCTTCTTCAAAACTCTCAAAGGTTGGATTCTCCAAGCGAGAAAGTTGATCTGCTGCCAGATTTTCAGTGCCCTTCTTATCTTGAACAGTCAAGTCAAATTCCTAGAATAATAAGACCCAATGGATTAGCCTAGGCTTTGCATCAATTTTTGCAAATAAATACCTCAAAGCAGAATGGTCTGTATAAACAATCACTTTTAACAAGATCAGATATGATCTAAACTTGTCAAAAGCAAAAACTACAGCTAGTAGCGCTTTCTCTGTAGTTATGAAAATTAGCTTGCATAGTAGATAGGCTGGAAGTATTTCTCTTTGCGTTGACCCAAGACTGCTCCCACTGCAAAATCACTCGCATCGCACGTTAGTTCAAATGGTAGGTTCCAATTGGGAGCTACCATTATTGGAGCATGGGTCAATTTCTCCTTAAGAGTTGTAATTGCTCTAAAACATTCCTCATCAAAGATAAAATCCACATCCTTCTCAAGAAGTCTTGTCAGTTGGCAGGCTATCTGAGAAAAATCTCGATTAAACCTTTGATAAAAGCAAGCATGTCCTAAAAATCTTCTGATGGCCTTTACAGATGTGGGTGGTGGTAGCTTCTCGATGATGTCTACCTTAGCACGATCCACCTCAATACCTTTGCTTGAAATTTTGTGTCACAACACGATTCCCTCTTGAACCATGAAATGACACTTTTCCCAATTAAGCACTAGGTTTGTTTCCTCACATCTAACCAAGACTCTTTCAAGATTTTCCAAACATCTTCAAATGAGCTGCCATGGACCGAGAAATCATCCATAAACAAATCCATAATATCCTCAATAAGTTCATCAAAGATTGCCACCATGCACCTCTAAAAATTTGCAGGTGCATTGCATAACTCGAAAGGCATTCTTTGATATGTGAATGTCCCATATGGGCAGATGAATGTAGTTTTCTCTTGGTCTTCCGGGGTAATAGGAATTTGAAAATAGCCTGAAAGACCATCCAAAAAGTAGTAATACTCATGCCCGGATAACCTCTCCAACATCTGATCAATGAAGGGCAAAGGAAAATGGTCCTTCCTAGTTGCATCATTCAATTTTCTATAGTCGATGCAAACCCTCCAACCGGTAACTATTATTGTTGGAATCAGCTCATCATTTTCATTAGGGACCACTGTCATCCCTCCTTTCTTTGGTACTACCTGAACTGGGCTTACCCAAGAGCTATCCCAGATCGGATATATAATCCCTGCATTAAGTAATTTTATCACTTCAGCCTTCACTACATCTTTCATCTTTGAGTTTAGTCTCCGTTGTGGTTGCACTACTGGCTTGAATTCATCCTCCATCAGTATCTTATGAGTACAATAGGATGGACTGATACCCTTGATGTCTGCTATCTTCCAACCTATCACTTTCTTATGCTTCTGCAACAACTGGATGAGCTTTACCTTCTGCTCAGAAGATAGGTGGGAACTCAAAATTATTGGCAATTTCTTTTTCTCCACCAGAAATCCATACTCAAGGTGATCTGGAAGGGGCTTAAGTTTGAAGTTGGGTGGGTCAATCACCGATAGTTTTGGCTTTTCTTCCTTTTGCATCTCAATAGTTTCATATGCCCAACATTTGAATGATTTGCTTTCTTCAAGAAAAGCAAGCTGCTCCATTGCTTCTCGATCCTCAACATTTTCCTGCAATAAACATAATTCAAGGGGATCCTTGGAAAAAATGTTAGTAACACAATTGATGGTTTCATGCTCAATAATATCATTGCATGATTCTGCCTCATCAAGTGAAAGTGAGTGTTTCATAGTATCATGTATTCTAAAAATAACTTTTTCACTACCCACTCTCAAAGTTAATGTACCATCATGAACATCGATAAGAGCACGGGCTGTATTTAAAAATGGCCTACCAAGAATAAGTGAAACATCCACATCCTCATCAATATCATGACAACAAAATCATTGGGGAAAATGAAATCCTCGACTTTTACTAACACAACTTCTATAATGCCACGAGGGTGGACTACTGACTTATCGGCAAGTTGGATGGTCATAAGTGTTGGTTTAGGTTTACCAATGCTTAACTCTTTAAACATTTTGTAGGGCATAACACTTATGTTATCCCCCAAATTAGCTAATGCACTTTTAACATCAAGGTTACCTAGCAAACATGGAATGGTGAAACTACCTGTGTCTTTTAACTTCTTAGGTAACCTCTTTTGCAAAATTGCCGAACTCTTTTCAGACAAATGCACTAAAGACACTTCCTCAAGTTTCCTTTTGTTAGAAAGGATATCTTTCAAAAATTTAGCATATTTAGGCATCTGTGACAAAGGTTTAGCAAATGGAATATTAATGTGCAATTGTTTAAAAAGTTCAAGGAACTTACCGAATATAGCATCAATCTTGTCCTTATTCAACCTTACCGGATATGGTACTCTAGGTCGGTATTCCTTCAATATGGGACTGCTTTCTTGTGGCTAGTTTTCTTTCTCACTTTCTATTGCAACTTTCTCTCCAGAAGTGACAATAGGATCATATTCTTTTTCTTGCACTTTAGCTCCTTTCTCTGCCACTTCTTCTCTTTTCTCAACCACATTGCCCTTGATCTCTTTTCCACTCCTTAGTGTAATTGCCTTAAGCTGCTCTTTAGGATTTGCCTAAATGTTGCTAGGTAAACTACCTTGTGGTCTCTCAATGAGCAACTTGGCGATTTGCCCCACTTGATTCTTCAAATTATGAATAGAGGCTTGCTGATTTCTAAGGGTGGTTTCAGTTGATTGAAACCTGGTTTTACAAGCTGCTATAAATTTCTCCATCATGTCCTCCAAATTACTCTTTCTTGGAGGGGCAGATTGTTGATGTTGGGGCTACTGGAATCCAGGTGGAGGTCTTGGATTATTCTGGTTATTCCATGAGAAATTAGGATGATTTCTCCACCCCGGATTGTATGTGTTGTTGTAGAGGTTATTCTGTTGTTGCCTTGGCATATTTCCAACATAATCTACTTGCTCTTGCCTAGCAAATATGTTGCCACTTTGGCAATCTTGACTTTGATGTCCACCCCCACACCATTCATAAGACATCACCTGCATTACTTTCCCTGAATAAGAAGAAGCTAAAGAATCGATCTTTTTATTCATTACTTCCAACTGTGCTGTCAAAGCAACGATGGGATCCAATTGATGTGAACCATCAACCCTTAATTTCCCTTGTTCCCTTGGGGTTTGCCACTAATAATTTGTAAGGGCCATGTCTTTAATCAAATCCCTTGCTTCTTCAGGTGTTTTATTATTTATGGTACCTCCATCGACTGCATTGATGGACTGCTTACTTGCATAGCTCAATCCATTATAGAAAGTTTGGATCTGAAGCCACAACGGAAGCCCATGGTGAGGACATCTTCTCAATAAATCCTTGAATCTTTCCCAAGCATCATAAAGGGTTTCACCATCTAGCTGGAGAAACGATGAAATATCATTCCTCAACTTGGCAGTCTTGGACGGTGGAAAATATTTCACTAGGAATTTTTCTGCTAGTTAGCCCCATGTAGTGAAAGTGTTTGGAGGGAAAGACTTCAGCCACTTCTTTGGTCGGTCTCTGAGCATGAATGGGACCAACCTCAGCCTAATTGCATCTTCAAAGACATTCTGTATCTTGAATGTGCCACATATTTCTAGAAAAGTCTCAATATGTGCATTAGGATCTTCATCTGGGAACCCATCAAACTGACAAGTCTACTGCACCATTTGAATGACATTTGTCTTTATCTCGAATTTATTTGCAGAAGCCATCGGTCTCTGTATGCTTGATTCAACGCCATTAAGAGTAGGCCTAGAAAACTCTTGCATGATCCTTGGCTCATTTTCTACCATTATTTCCAGTTCTTCTTCTAAAATAAGATCTTCAAAGTTCGGTTTCGTCTCTGCCAGAACTATTTCCTCTTCTTCCTTTTGCTTTCTCTTCAATGTTCTCTCTAACTCTTGATCTAATTCAAGGAGTTGGGAAGAACTAGCTCGGGTCATAAACGGGAAGAAGTACCTAGAATGACAGTCAAAAAGCAAGAACTTATGTTAAAACAAAATAAAATAAAAACTAAATCAACATTCTTGATTATATTACTAATATTGAAAACTGTTGTCCCCGGCAGCGGCAGCAAAAACTTGGTGGTACGAACCTATGCTATTGCAATACCATAAGTGCATGGGTCGCTCAAGTAATAAAGTAGTGAGTAGGTTATCGTTCCACTAGGGACAAGGTCAAGTACTAGTGCAAATTTTAATTGTTGTTTAACAAATCTATAGTTTTGTGAAGTGTTGTAATTAAAGACAATTAACTTAATAACTTAAAGTAACAAGAGATTGAGTGTTGTGCAAAAAGGATTGATGATGAAAATACTATCCAGATATTGAATCCCCTTAGCCATAAATATATTTATAAAAATCAATTCAATTAAATAAAATAATAGAGTTGAACTGGCATTCATCTAAATTAGACAAAAACCTTTCTCAAGTGAATTATTCCCTAATCACTAAGTAGAATGCTGGAATCTATTCTCAAACATAATTAAGTAGATCTTGCATTATGAATAAGGAATCATAAAGCAAAGGATCTTGTAGGTCTATCTCTAGCACTCCAATCAATCCTCAATCCTTATGAGTATTCAATTCATATCAAGCTTTCTCAAGTCAACAATATGAAAATTACAACCAATCAATAAGCATGCTATTATCAATTGAAAATAAATTATTAAGTATCATAAGAATAAAATAACTCAATCAAATGATTTAATTAAATAAAATTATTCAATCCATACAATAAAGCTAGGGTTAATCAATATCTAGATAGAGAATGAGTTAGTTCACGTTCAAAACCAGAAAACCAGAACAAGAGAAATAAGAAAAAGAATCCAAACAATCCATGGCGAATAATTTGTATTTCTTCACTTGAATCCTTGAATCTTGGTTTAGATCTTGTGTAAGAAGTTTCTTCACCTTCGATCTCAGCTTCAAAACTCTCTTTTTCACTCTAAAAAGTCGGCTCTAGGTTGTAAAGAATGAAAATTAGATCCCTAATCCGCGCTTCAGCTCAGCTTTTATAGTGAGATATTTTCGCCTGACATGCCCAGTGACACGCCCATGTCACTGGGCGTGTCATTGCCATTGGGATTTTGAAAATAAGGCACATCCAGTGACACACCCATGTCACTAGGAGTGTCACAGCTTCTGTGAATCATTGTAATAGGCATGCTCGATGACACGCCCATGTCACTAGGCATGTCAATGCTTCTGTATGGAAGTATCAAGGGCACATCCATTGACACGCCCATGTCCATGGGTGTGTCACTTGAAGAATTTTTGCTCTTTTCCTCTACTTTCATTTGTAATTTCTCCAAAATGACCATAAGCCTCAAAATACAGAGAATTCCTGAAATTAACCCTAAAAAGCACTTGAACAAATAAATTAAACTCAATTGGATAATAATCATATTAAGAAATAGGGGTAAAATATCATCAATTATGCAGTTATCCATAATCATATATTAAATATGTTGGGTGTATGTATTGTACGTATATAGGATATAAATGTGTTACATTTTTCCTCAATTTGTTGGTTTTACAAAACTTGTGGTACTTTAAATTTGTGGTACTTTGAATTTATGTTATTTTTGAATACTTATGGTTTTATTGTATGTTATTATGCTTGGTTTAATTTATAAATTATTTATGGTTTTAAGTTTGTATAATTATTATATATTGAGTGTTGTTTAATATAATTATACATATTTTTCTTTTAGAAATTTATAAATATATTGTGATAGAAATAAATTGGAGTTACTGTAGATTTCTTATAAGTGATTTTATGTGTTTGAATTATTTTAATTAATATTTTTGAAATTTTAAAATTAAGATTTTGTAGAATAATAATACTAGATTTTAGAATAAGTTTATATTCTTTCTGTTAGTGTATGTCCCCTAGGCCATTTATTTGGATCTTTATGTTATACATTCATTATTAATAAATGAGGTTTTATTATCATTATTGTTTGTTTGCATGTTACACAATTTTAATATTTGTCCCTGGTTTATTATTGTTATAGAGATTAAAAAAAATACTTAACCAGTATGAACATTGATTTGATAATCATCAGATGGTTATGTGTATAGTGATACAAATCAATTTCATAGATACTTGTTAGAGAACAATGTATTGGATAGACCCATCATGAGATTACTACATGGGTTAGTGTCATAAGTAAATCTCATGATAGTTATGTATTAATTCTTTAACTTGAGATTGTCATAGTTTCCAATATAAGGACTATTATATTTTGACATGATCAAACATTATCCGTAACTGGTTAGTAATAAAGGTTATGATCATATATGATAGAAATTATGTAGAGGATAATGAATAATCAAGATAGAATTTGTCCCTCTCTTTGAGAGAGATATCTTTTGGGCCCCTCGATAAGTGAGACTGTGAAATGCATGGCCGTGCTCAAATGAATTGATAGTGTGATCAATTTCATTTGTTTTTATCAGTCTACTTGGAGATCGAGTAATCATAAGTTTGGACAATATAAGTATGACGTTGACCATGACTTATGTTCAAGCTAGATATCGTGTGACAAAGGGATTAATGCATGTACTATTATTAGGCAAATTGGACATTTCTTATATTAATTGGGTAGTTGTAACGCCTTGCTAGAGGCCAATTATAACTTGTTGGTTTAATAGAGATTAAATTGACTGCCAATTAATATGGGCCTAACGGGTCACACGCAAGAATGCACTTTGGGCTGGATATAATATTAATAATATTAATATTAGATATTAATATTTAATATTATTATTATTTTCATTTATATATATATATTATTAGATAATATATTCAGAATCCTAATTAGATTTGGATTCTGAATTTGACTTACCTTATCCAATTATATATATTGTAATATCCCAATATATGCCTAGGAGTTTTAATACAATTGTTGTGTGATTTGAATTAAAGGTATATATATGTTGTGCAAAGAAAATGATTGTGTAATTGGAATGTATATATTGTATATATGTTAGTATATAAAACATATAAGTTGGTCAAATGGAGAGTCAAGGGGAAAAGATATTTATCTTATTGAGTGTGAAAGTACTTAAATGGGCATTTGAGTAATAAGAGAGTTAGAATAAATGGTTAAAGGGTATTGAAGTAATTTTCTCTTGGAAATTATTATTATTATTATTATTATTATTATTGTTATTATTATATTTGTGTGGCTATCGTGAGAGGAGAAAAGATATTTGTCTTTCTTCTTTTTCTTCTCCTCTTGGTTCTTGCACGAGAGAGAGAGAGAGAGTTAAAGAGAGGTGATGATCTTCATCAAAATCTTGGGGTTTTAAGAGAATTGAAGGTAGAGATTGAAGAATTGACAAGATATTCAAGTAAGTATTCAATTCTTTGTCTTGATTTCTATTGTTTGAGTTGGATTTGATATGGTTGGTGTGATGGTGATGTTAATGGAAGATTAAGAGTATTGATATGTTGAATTGATAGTTAGATGATATTAATAAGGTTAATTGTGAGGTTGATGATGGATTATTGAAATTGGTTAGTAAGGTTTAATATATATATATGAGATGGAGAGTTGATTGAATGATGTATGTTTATGTTTATTGAAGTTGAAATACATTGAATATATGATTTTGGCCTCGTTGGAAATCTTCATTCTTTGTGAGACACGGCCAGGATTAGGGTAGACACGGCCGTGTTGGATCGATTTGGAGAGACACGGCCACTGTCTCGGCCGTGTCACTTGCCCGTGTCTGCTACTGCAATTTTGGTGTTGAGAGACACGACCACTGGCTTGGCCGTGTCCCTTGACCGTGTCTGTCACTGCCTCTTTTGGTTGAGAGACACGGCCAAGCTAAGGGAGTCTTGGCCGTGTTGGAGCATGTGTAGGGTGACACGGCCACAAGCTTGGCCGTGTCCCTTGAGTGTGTTAGCTACTGTGTGAAAGGTAATTGATGGACACGGCCGTGTTGGTGCCCGTGTTGGTGGGCGTGTCTTGTGTTGAGGTTGCTCTAATTGATTATCATTCTTATGTTCTTATGGAAATAACTATCTTTGGATTAGGTTTTGAAGAAATTGTGTTACATTAACCTAATGTGAGGAATTCTTAGGAAAGGAAAGGTATAGGTGATGGGAGTAGTTCTTGAGGTAAGTACAAACTTACATAGATGTAATCTTTTATATGATTTGAGACTTAACACCCTTAGTATAAATGTGTTAAGTAGATTATTATATTGATTAATTCAATGTTACTAATGTTGTCATTGGTATAGTGTGAAAGCTATAATGATCATCCAAAAAGAAAGGTACGTGCAATGCAATTTGTTATGATAAATGTTTGGATAATGAATGGTGTTAATGTGTTTGAGAAATGATGAAATGTGATGTTATCATGATTGATAATGATGGTCAAAATGAAATAAATAGACACATGGATTATATGACAATGAATTTAAGATACATGTGTAATGAAATGGATTATGTATGATTGAGTGACATGATTGAAGTATGCCTATATGGTATGATTGATTAATGACATGTTTGTTTAGCAATATAATTAATGTTGCATATATCAATGATGAAACATGAAATGTGATTTGAGATATATTGTGATATGAAGCCATTGTTATTGGCAATGATAACTTAAATGGGATATAAAGCCATTGTGATGGGCTATGATGATACAACTGTGATAAATGAGGCATGTTTGCCTAGATGATGAATCAATTGTGATAAATGAGGCATGTTTGCCTAAATAATGATGAGAACTGAAAATGATATTGATGATGAAATAATCAATGAATTGTGTATCTAATGTGTTATTCATTTTCAGAGTTTTGTTGTTGGTGGCATGCCTAATGGTAACAATCTCTTGAAGTTAGGTTGGGCTTGATCCTTGAAGCCAAGTTGGGTTGAAGTTTAACATGTTTTACTCCCCTTTAAGCTTGGTTGGGTCTAGTCCTTGAAGCCTAATTGAGAATTTACAACCCTTGAAGCTAGGTTGGATTAGTTCTTGAAGCCAAGTTGGGTTGATACTTAGCATGCTTTGTTCCCCTTGAGGCTTGGTTGAACTTAATCCTTGAAGCCTAGTTGGGATATTGATGAATGTGATAATTAAACCAAAGCATTAACTCTGAAAGTCGAATAGCATATTAGTGTCTTTTGGGCCCGAGTCTGTCATTTGTTGTAAATGAGATATATGAATTGTGGATATTAGTGATGGATGATGGATGATGGTTGATGGTAATAATTGCCTTTGTGGGAAATATGATTTATGATTAGTGAATTGTGAACAAACTAATGTTTTGAAGTATGATATGTGGTGTGTGTATTGATTGTGAGTGGTAATGATGAATTGTCTTCTTTGGAAATGTGACTCTTGATTGGTATGATATATAATGTATGTATATTGATATATTGAAAATGAGTATTAGTAATGGATTGTGGTTGATGGTAATGTTTTGTTTAAATGTATATAATATATTAAATTTGTCAATATGTATGAAAGGTGCAATCAAGAAGGAAAAACATAATAAGAACTAATTGTACATTGAATTGATATATTATTATCTATTAGCATATCTATAATGTATGTTTATATTTTATATTTGTACTACTAAGCTTTCGGGCTTAGCGCGGATGTATAATCGCGCAGGTAGCTTGGTGGAAGATACAAGTGTTTCGTTATGCCACGAGAAGAATAAAGGTTTGTCGAGACCAACTAGAGGGTAATGCATACATGTATAACTTTTAATTTTGATATATATTTTTGACAAAAGGATATGTATATGTATAAATGAAGTTTTGATTAAGACAATGATTTTATAGATATTATGTAAATTAATGTATTATGGTTTAAACTTTGTTACAGGTTTTTAAAAGGTAACAAAAAGTGACATCCTTATACTTTATATACTTACTGTATGTATACAAGGTATATGTACAGTACTTATATAGGGTATCGGGGTGTTACAATTATTTTGGTATCAGAGCTTAGGTTCGAGATTCTCGGCCTAAGTGAAACTAAAAAGGGTTTTGAAAAGTTTAAATAGAAGTAAAAAGGAAAAGTTTTGAAATGAAATTTGTAATACGTGCATATGCATTGACACCTAGGTTGGTCTCAGATGTGGCATTATATGAATTGTAGAATATTTGTGTTATATGAAATGTTCACTATAATTGATGATATATGTGTATACTATTTTGATGTGATGAGAAACCATGATGGTTGGTAATGATGTTGGAAATAAATTATAATTGAGGCATAGTGCCTAATTGATTATGAGAAACGAATTGTGAAATGTAATGTGATATATGTATATTGATAATGCATATGAAAATGTCATGTTGTGTGTAACATGGAATGTAATGTTGATGTTTATGAACAATATTATGTGGGACATAATGTGAATTGAACATAAAGAAATGTGAAATTTATGCTATTGAGTAATGTTGGAAATGATATGATTGAAGCATGTCTAGATGTTATGATTGAATATGTATATGGAAATTTATACAAAGTAAAGTGAGTTGTTAGATGTGTTGAAGTATAAAGAAATGAAAAGGAGAATAAAGTTGAACCTGAGATAAAATCAAAATTAAGATAAGAGTATGTACTCTTTCTTCTACACTTTGAACCTCTTTATAATAAAGTTTATGTTGGGGTTATTAGACAGAGAAAATATTGCTGGATTGTTATTATTGAAAGGTATGTTACTAAAATGAGGAAAGAATGGTGGAATATTGAATGAGTTGGTTATTATAGACAAAGTGTGACTATTTAAAGTTGGGATATATATATATATAAAGTTAAGGTTTTGTTTAAAGGAAAAAGAGATGATATTGGTTAAGTAAGAAAATAAGTTGATATTGTTATTTTAATGCGAGCATAGTAAATTCAATGTTAGAAATGTGAGATGCTTGGATATTGTGAAAGCTCATGATAATGGTGATAATATGTGATATTTGAGATTTTTTTTTAAAAGTGAGCTTTATGATTGTGGAAATTATATGTTTTAATATTGCTTTGTGATATATATTTGTAAGATGTTTTTAAAGTGATGTTAGAAAAGATGAGTTTGGCAAATTGAAGCTTAAACGAAGTAGTAAATTGGGAAGTTAAAGTTTTAGTGGAATTTGATAAAGATTATTGGGATATTGATGGTTTAATGTATATTCAATACATGAGCTAGGTGAAATGACTAATATGGCATATGAAAGTATTATGAATTGAGTAAGGTGATTGATAGTATAAGAATTTATCTTGGAGTATAAAAGGGTAAAAATGGAGATGGAAATATATTAAATGCTTTTAAAGATGAAGATGAAAGTGAAAGAGATGTTACATTGAGAATGTGGTTAAGATCGATGTAAAGTGCTATTATAGTCAGTATATATATATGTGTATTGTATGAATAAATACTTTGCATCATATTGGAAGAGATGGTACTAGATGATTCTCGCTGACTCTCTTAAGGGGGAGGTTAGGTATTCGATCCAGAGTGGCGACTTGCACTCATGTGTCTTGGGTGTAATTCGAATAAGTGAATCCTGTTGGAAGGCCGTGAGGGCAGTTTGGTACTGTAGTAACCCAGCTCAGAGGCCCTGATGGTTTCTCCGGATAGGAATGGTTTAGCAGGTGGACTGGGATGGTTGTTACAGTTATAAAGGAAAATTTGTATTGAATGTATGATAAATAAGAGTATTTAATTAAGTGTACATATGTATGTGATATGTGAATTGAGTTTTCACTGTGAATGAAATTATATATATCAACAAATGTGTGAATCACATTATAAAGGTGATTTATGAATATGTATGTGGTATAATTATAAAATTAATGTTATTGAAACAATATTGTATGTAGTATTAGACCTAAGAGAGATTAGGTCTTGAATTGTGTTAAGCTAAATGAATTATGTGATGGAAGTGAGAATGGCATAGACTTAAATAATATTGAACAGTGGAAATTGTTATAGTGAGCATTGAACTTGATGATTATGTGATATTTAAAGTTCCAAAGTATTCACATATGAAAAGTTCTATGTGCATATATATATTATAAGAGATTGTAATGGATTAGAAATGAAGTGACGAATAGAAATTGTATAAGAACTGCATATAATTGAATATGTGTATAGTAATATTGTTGAAGCATGAATTAAGTTGATAAAGATCTTTTACTCGAGTGCAAATTGGTTTGAAATGAAATTGGAATGTGTTAATTTCTGATATAGTAGAAATGTAAAGAAGGACTATATAATTCTTAAAATATACCTTAGCCTTGTATTTGTAAAGATTGAGAATAGAATTATAAAAGAACAGTATTGATTTGGAAGTCCTAGGCTTGAATATTAATCTCTTAAAGCCATGTGTTTTATTCAGTATATTGGATCGGTTAATTTGTTATCTATGGATTTGAATCTTAGATATAATGATTGTAATACGGATTTGGTGAGGTTGACAATTTTGTTTGAAAAGTATAGTTAAAAGCTATGATGGATAAGGTTGTACCTTATTATTATTTTTATGTTAAGAATTTGGTTATAATGGTGAAGATAAAGAAAGAAAAAGGGAAATTATGGAAATGTGGTGAGATATGAATAATATGATAAAAAGGTAATTGAAATAAGTATAACAATGATTTGAAACGTGAAGAGATATTAAAAAGGGAGAAATTCTAAGATATGAATGAAAGTTATACTGAATATGCTTATGATATGTAACTTGAGGTTTAAGGGAATGAGCTCAAGGGTTGAGTGAATGAATTATGGATATTAAGCATGATATAACATTTTTATGAGAATTGGTGGAAATTATTACTAAGATAATAGAAAGTAAACTATGTGTATATTTAAAGATAATTGGAAGTGATTTGTTATCATGATGATTTGACTGAAAATGGATTGAAAGAGATTAGAAATTGAATATAAGTTTGTTCCTATGGACTTAAGTTATTTTTATACTTATATGAAAATTGTGAAATTTCATGATAAGTTAGATTACTTAATCGTTGGTTGGAATTGAACAAAATTGGAACGTGGGTATATTGTGACAGATAAATCAATTGATCTGGATTTGGCTAGGATTATGAATCATTATTGAAATTTAACGTGTATAGTTGTATTAAGAAAATAAGTATTTACATGATAATGTATATGAGGTAAAATTTTAAAGTGTGTTTGGACATGAATGAATAGAGTATAGTGGTTGTTAATCATGATAAAAAGGGAAACGGTTAAGTATGTATGAAATATATTGAAAGATAATATATTATTATGTAAGTTAAGTGAAAAGCATGCTAAAGAAGTAATCCCATTTGTGAAAAATAAAGAATTTGTTATCCATTGGGGTGTGATAAATGTCCTTTTAGACAGTGATAGTAATGACAAGATAGTTAATGCTCAGATATAAACCAATGGGTTCTAAGGTTAAAGCTATAAAAGTAATATTAAAGAGATGAAGAAACAATATATTTATTAAATATAAAGATTTGACAAAGTATTATTGTGTTATATGATGATCTGATTCTTGTATAAAGATATTAATAGGAAATGTAATGAGATCTTTTGAATGTTTGATTAAGAAAGTAATAAGATGTATAGACATATAGAATGATGAACTATGGAATTTAAAGAAGATGGTTGATTCAAAAAGGGAGAGTTGAAGTTATATGATTTGATGAAATAATAACTTAAGCATATAATTAACTTCATATGGAAGTTAAGATAGTAATTTCTTAAAAGTGGATTTTTATGGTATTAATAATTTCGCGGACGAAATTATTTAAGGGGGAGAGAATTGTAATATCCCAATATATGCCTAGGAGTTTTAATACAATTGTTGTGTGATTTGAATTAAAGGTATATATATGTTGTGCAAAGAAAATGATTGTGTAATTGGAATGTATATATTGTATATATGTTAGTATATAAAACATATAAGTTGGTCAAATGGAGAGTCAAGGGGAAAAGATATTTATCTTATTGAGTGTGAAAGTACTTAAATGGGCATTTGAGTAATAAGAGAGTTAGAATAAATGGTTAAAGGGTATTGAAGTAATTTTCTCTTGGAAATTATTATTATTATTATTATTATTATTATTATTATTGTTATTATTATATTTGTGTGGCTATCGTGAGAGGAGAAAAGAGATTTGTCTTTCTTCTTTTTCTTCTCCTCTTGGTTCTTGCACGAGAGAGAGAGAGAGAGTTAAAGAGAGGTGATGATCTTCATCAAAATCTTGGGGTTTTAAGAGAATTGAAGGTAGAGATTGAAGAATTGACAAGATATTCAAGTAAGTATTCAATTCTTTGTCTTGATTTCTATTGTTTGAGTTGGATTTGATATGGTTGGTGTGATGGTGATGTTAATGGAAGATTAAGAGTATTGATATGTTGAATTGATAGTTAGATGATATTAATAAGGTTAATTGTGAGGTTGATGATGGATTATTGAAATTGGTTAGTAAGGTTTAATATATATATATGAGATGGAGAGTTGATTGAATGATGTATGTTTATGTTTATTGAAGTTGAAATACATTGAATATATGATTTTGGCCTCGTTGGAAATCTTCATTCTTTGTGAGACACGGCCAGGATTAGGGTAGACACGGCCGTGTTGGATCGATTTGGAGAGACACGGCCACTGTCTCGGCCGTGTCACTTGCCCGTGTCTGCTACTGCAATTTTGGTGTTGAGAGACACGGCCACTGGCTTGGCCGTGTCCCTTGACCGTGTCTGTCACTGCCTCTTTTGGTTGAGAGACACGGCCAAGCTAAGGGAGTCTTGGCCGTGTTGGAGCATGTGTAGGGTGACACGGCCACAAGCTTGGCCGTGTCCCTTGAGTGTGTTAGCTACTGTGTGAAAGGTAATTGATGGACACGGCCGTGTTGGTGCCCGTGTTGGTGGGCGTGTCTTGTGTTGAGGTTGCTCTAATTGATTATCATTCTTATGTTCTTATGGAAATAACTATCTTTGGATTAGGTTTTGAAGAAATTGTGTTACATTAACCTAATGTGAGGAATTCTTAGGAAAGGAAAGGTATAGGTGATGGGAGTAGTTCTTGAGGTAAGTACAAACTTACATAGATGTAATCTTTTATATGATTTGAGACTTAACACCCTTAGTATAAATGTGTTAAGTAGATTATTATATTGATTAATTCAATGTTACTAATGTTGTCATTGGTATAGTGTGAAAGCTATAATGATCATCCAAAAAGAAAGGTACGTGCAATGCAATTTGTTATGATAAATGTTTGGATAATGAATGGTGTTAATGTGTTTGAGAAATGATGAAATGTGATGTTATCATGATTGATAATGATGGTCAAAATGAAATAAATAGACACATGGATTATATGACAATGAATTTAAGATACATGTGTAATGAAATGGATTATGTATGATTGAGTGACATGATTGAAGTATGCCTATATGGTATGATTGATTAATGACATGTTTGTTTAGCAATATAATTAATGTTGCATATATCAATGATGAAACATGAAATGTGATTTGAGATATATTGTGATATGAAGCCATTGTTATTGGCAATGATAACTTAAATGGGATATAAAGCCATTGTGATGGGCTATGATGATACAACTGTGATAAATGAGGCATGTTTGCCTAGATGATGAATCAATTGTGATAAATGAGGCATGTTTGCCTAAATAATGATGAGAACTGAAAATGATATTGATGATGAAATAATCAATGAATTGTGTATCTAATGTGTTATTCATTTTCAGAGTTTTGTTGTTGGTGGCATGCCTAATGGTAACAATCTCTTGAAGTTAGGTTGGGCTTGATCCTTGAAGCCAAGTTGGGTTGAAGTTTAACATGTTTTACTCCCCTTTAAGCTTGGTTGGGTCTAGTCCTTGAAGCCTAATTGAGATGTTACAACCCTTGAAGCTAGGTTGGATTAGTTCTTGAAGCCAAGTTGGGTTGATACTTAGCATGCTTTGTTCCCCTTGAGGCTTGGTTGAACTTAATCCTTGAAGCCTAGTTGGGATATTGATGAATGTGATAATTAAACCAAAGCATTAACTCTGAAAGTCGAATAGCATATTAGTGTCTTTTGGGCCCGAGTCTGTCATTTGTTGTAAATGAGATATATGAATTGTGGATATTAGTGATGGATGATGGATGATGGTTGATGGTAATAATTGCCTTTGTGGGAAATATGATTTATGATTAGTGAATTGTGAACAAACTAATGTTTTGAAGTATGATATGTGGTGTGTGTATTGATTGTGAGTGGTAATGATGAATTGTCTTCTTTGGAAATGTGACTCTTGATTGGTATGATATATAATGTATGTATATTGATATATTGAAAATGAGTATTAGTAATGGATTGTGGTTGATGGTAATGTTTTGTTTAAATGTATATAATATATTAAATTTGTCAATATGTATGAAAGGTGCAATCAAGAAGGAAAAACATAATAAGAACTAATTGTACATTGAATTGATATATTATTATCTATTAGCATATCTATAATGTATGTTTATATTTTATATTTGTACTACTAAGCTTTCGGGCTTAGCGCGGATGTATAATCGCGCAGGTAGCTTGGTGGAAGATACAAGTGTTTCGTTATGCCACGAGAAGAATAAAGGTTTGTCGAGACCAACTAGAGGGTAATGCATACATGTATAACTTTTAATTTTGATATATATTTTTGACAAAAGGATATGTATATGTATAAATGAAGTTTTGATTAAGACAATGATTTTATAGATATTATGTAAATTAATGTATTATGGTTTAAACTTTGTTACAGGTTTTTAAAAGGTAACAAAAAGTGACATCCTTATACTTTATATACTTACTGTATGTATACAAGGTATATGTACAGTACTTATATAGGGTATCGGGGTGTTACATATATTATTAGATAATAATTCAGAATCCTAATTAGATTTGGATTCTGAATTTGACTTACCTTATCCAATTTTGAATTGGATTCTGGAGTGATTATATTCTCTCTAGAAGTTAAGTCTTCTTATAGGTAACATTTGAAAATTAAAAGAGAACGAAAAAAGAAACCCTAATACGTTTTAGAGAAAACATTTTTCAGCCTTCGCCGTTGCAGAGAGCTAGCACTCCAAACGGTAGCATTCGTGTGGATACGCGATAGAGGGTGTTTTGCGATCGAGGCATCTATTTCAAACTGTGATTTCGAATCATCAACAGGTTAGTTCTTTGTACACTTTCATCGAATTAAATGAATAGCATGGATCCTGGTGGGAAATCAGAGATCAAAAAAATTTTTCCGCTGCGTGTTTTGTTTGCAGTGATCGCCTTGATTTCCTAACAGTGGTATCAGAGCCACTTCTTGTTTTTGTTTAAGTCGAAAATGCCATGTTGATATGATTACATGAGATATATTGATTTCGTATGGCATGTTAATTATAAAACCTTAATTCATTTTTCATATGATGAGAAAGGATTGTTTTTGGTTTCGTTTCTGTAAAACCCTAATTCGTTTTTCATATGATGAGAAAGGATTGGTGTTTTTAATTTCGTTTTCATGAGATGATCACGTATATATAATTGGTTTTCATATGATGAGAAAGGATTGTTTTTGGTTTTGTTTCTATAAAACCCTAATTCATTTTTCATATGATGAGAAGGATTGGTGTTTTTAATTTCATTTTCATGAGATGATCACGTATATATGATTGGTTGATTAAAACGATTTTCATATGATGAAAACGATTAAGTTTATATGTGATATAAACATTTGGTAATGATTCTATAATGGGTTGTACATATTCGAAATAAAACAGTAAGAAGGTTAATGAGATTAACGATTCTGTTTTAGGGTTTCTATAATGGGTTTCGCCGTATGTTCGCGCCCTATAGTTCGTTACCGTGACATTAAGAATGTCAATATATTAGTTTCTATTTAACATGTTGGTGATGAATATATTATGTTTGTTTGATGTCTTGGCATGGTGCATAGCATGGCCTTATGACCTATGTGATTGGTTTATTCATATCTTAATTTTGGGTAAATACGGTCTGCTTGTCGTTTATTTTGTTGTAATTTATTTTACTAGTAGTTAGATTTTCTTTTATTGTAATAAATGAAGATTCAAGCTACAATGTTTGTGATGGAGATTCATACTAAGGAGAAGATGGTTCCATGGTGATGGAAGCACAAGCTCAAGTTTTAAAGATATGTAATATTGCAAGTGTTGTAATAGATAGGTTTTTCACCTAGGGTTGCCTTTATGATCTTCATTTGGTCTCTTGAAGATCATATTTAGTTTGGCCATGCTATGTCACGTTTACATATTTTGTCATTTGGTATATGATGCTTATGTGAAAAATTATATATATGCATATAGGATGCTAAAATATAATGATATGTAATGCAAGACATGATAATAATTTAGTTGAACCCTCATTAATAATTTAAGTCTAAATTCCATCCACGTTTTGAACACCTATCAAAACTAAAATTGTATTAAAGTAGGTAATGCCAAAGCAATATGCTTTAAACATTCCTAGCTACGTAGGATGAGTAATAGTGTTACTCATATGTTTTAAAATTGGTTAGACTTAATTAGGCTATCAAAATGGTTTTAGGCCTAAGGCATTAGATGGAATTCAACTTGCTATGACATATGATGTCAATATTCCATAATTACTAAGAGTTACATGAGATGTAATTGGTAAAGATGTTACCTACCTAAATAACTTGATTTTAAACGTCACACCAAAGCTGAGTTTAGAATTAAGTGAAATACGGATCTTAGCCTACTAAAATTTTTCTTTAGAGGTTTATATTTTTAGTAGGAGTTTAAATAATTTTAACCTCATTATTAATTAAAATTTGACTTTGCATATTTATCAACAGATGGCTACTAATAACAATTCCACCTTATCACTGCGATCTATCCTTGAGAAGGAAAAACTGAAAGAATGTGGGACTAATTTTGTTGACTGGTTTAGGAACCTGAGAATTGTTCTCAAACAAGAGAAAAAGTCCTACGTGCTTGATGAAGCTATCCCTGACCCACCTCCTGCTGATGCTTCTAATGCTTCTAAGAGTAAGCATAAGAAGCATGTGGATGATTCAAATGACATAGGATGTCTTATGTTGGCTACTATGTGTCAAGGACTTCAGAAGGATCTGGAACACTTAGAGGCTTATGAGATGAGTGTGCATCTCAAACAAGCTTTCCAACAACAGGCTAGGCAAGATAGGTTTAACACCGCTGTTGGATTATTTGACTGCAAAATGTCTGAAGGTGAATCTGTTAGTGCTCATGTTTTGAAGATGAAAGGCTATCTAGATCACCTTGCTAGACTTGGATATCCCCTGAGTTTAGAACTCTCCACGGATTTGATCCTACATTCATTGCCTAGCAGTTTCTCACAGTTTGTCATGAACTATAACATGAATGACATGGAGAAATCCATTCCTGAGCTACATGGTATGCTCAAAACTGCTGAGGGGAATATCAAAAAGCCTACCCAAATACTGAATGTCAATATTAAACAAATGAAAAAGAAAGCCAAATATACTAAAGGCAAGGGTAAGGCAAAAGGTGCTAAAGGGTCCAAGGGACAAGCTAAACCAAAACCTGAACCTAAGGCTAAAGTTTCTAAGGAAGGGACTTGTTTCCATTGCAACAAGCCTGGGCATTGGAATAGAAATTGTCAACTCTATTTGGATGAGTTAAAGAAGTTGAAGGGTAGTGCGACTACATCTTCAGGTATTTATGTTATAGAAATTAATTTATCTATTCCTTCTTCCTGGGTATTAGATACCGGATGTGGATCTCATATTTGTACAAATATGCAGGGACTCAAAAGGAGTAGGATGCTGAAGAAGGGCGAAGTGGACCTACGTGTTGGCAATAGAGCAAGAGTTGCTGCTATAGCTGTAGGAACTTATGAACTTGTTATGCCCAATGGGTTTTTGTTAATTTTGAACAATTGCTTTTATGTTCCTACTATGAGTAGGAATCTTATTTCAGTATCTGTTTTGGATGATGAAGGTTATTCATTTTTTATTAAGAATAAGAAATGTTCTATTTTTGATAAAAATGATTTGCTTTATGGTATTGCAAATTCTTATAATGGCCTTTATATCCTTAATCTTGATGATTCTAATGGAATGATATCTATAACATAACTTCTAAGAGAACTAAGCCAAATGAGTTAAACCCTACTTATTTATGGCATTGTCGCCTTAGCCATATCAATGAGAAACGCATTTCTAAGCTCCATCAAGATGGATTATTAGATTCATTTTATTTTGAATCATTTGAAACATGTGAGTCTTGTTTGCTTGGTAAGATGACAAAGGATCCTTTTACTGGGCATAGTGAAAGGGCTAATGATTTATTGGGCTTGATACATACAGATGTATGTGGTCCTTTTAGCATTAGTGCCAGAGGAGGATTTCGATACTTCATTACTTTTACTGATGATTTCAGTAGGTATGGCTATGTCTACCTAATGAAACATAAGCATGAGTCTTTTGAAATGTTTAGAACTTTTCAAAATGAAGTACAAAATCAACTTGGTAAAATAATTAAACAACTTCGATCAGATTGAAGTGGTGAATATTTGAGCCAAGAGTTTGATGATCATCTAAGGGATTGTGGAATTGTTTCACAACTGACTCCTCCAGGAACTCCACAGTGGAATGGAGTTTCTGAAAGGAGAAATCGAACTCTATTAGATATGGTTCGATCAATGATGAGTCAAGCGGATCTTCCTTTATCTTTTTGGGGTCATGCCTTGGAGACAGCTGCATTCATTCTGAACCGTGTACCATCTAAGGCGGTTAAAAAGACACCATATGAGATATGGACAGGTAAGACACCTAGTTTGTCTTTTCTTAAGATTTGGGGTTGTGAAGCTTATGTGAAAAGACCAGTTTCAGATAAGTTAGCTCCAAAGTCTATCAAATGTAATTTTGTGGGGTATCCTAAGGAAACTAAAGGATACTATTTCTATACTCCTTCAGAGAACAAAGTGTTTGTTGCTCGAAATGGGATCTTTTTGGAAAAGGAATTTCTTTCTAAGAGAACTAGTGGGAGTATAGTAGAACTTGAGGAAACTCAAGTACCACAAGAAATCATTGGGCCGTCTATAGAGCTTATTTCAGAACCACAAATAGTTGTGGAGTCTGAGGATGTAACACAAATCCCTCGCAGGTCTAATAGGACACGTCGTCAGCCAGAGAGATATGGATTTCTTATGACTGATGATAGTAAAGTAATGCTCATAGATCAAGATGAGCCTACTACCTATCAAGAAGCTGTGTCAGGTCCAGATTCAGACAAATGGCTTGGAGCCATGAAATCTGAGATGCAATCTATGTTTGACAACCAAGTTTGGTCTTTAATTGATCCTCCAAAGGGTATTAAGACTATTGGTTGCAAATGGGTTTTCAAGAAGAAAACTGACATGGATGGGAATGTGCAGACCTATAAAGCAAGGCTTGTTGCAAAAGGTTTCAAGCAAACTCATGGTATAGACTATGATGAAACTTTTTCACCAGTTGCTATGCTTAAGTCTGTTAGAATTCTCATTGCCATTGCAGCATACTATGATTATGAGATATGGCAAATGGATGTCAAAACTGCTTTCCTTAATGGAAACTTGCTTGAGGATGTGTATATGACACAACCTGAGGGTTTTGTAAATCCTGAGAATTCTACAAAGGTTTGCAAGCTTCAAAGATCCATTTATGGATTGAAGCAAGCATCTCGAAGCTGGAATCTTCGTTTTGATGAAACATTTAGGAACTTTGGTTTCATCAAGGATGAAGATGAACCTTGTGTTTACAAGATGGTTAGTGGGAGTGCAGTAGTGTTTTTAGTCTTATATGTGGATGACATATTACTCATTGGGAATGATATCCCTACCTTGCAAAAGGTTAAGACTTGGTTAGGGAATTCTTTCTCAATGAAAGACTTAGGTGAGGCTGCCTATATCCTTGGTATAAAGATCTATAGAGATAGATCTAGAAGGATAATTGGCCTAAGTCAAAGTACATACATAGATAAAGTGTTGAAGAGGTTCAACATGCAAGATTCCAAAAAGGGATTCTTGCCTATGCCTCATGGCATTCATCTCAGCAAGAGTTAATGTCCTATGACATCTGATGATCGAGATCGAATGAATAAGATTCCGTATGCTTCTGCTGTAGGATCTATTATGTATGCCATGTTATGTACTAGACCAGATGTCTCATATCAATTAAGTGCAACTAGTAGATTTCAAGCTGATCCTGGTGAAGGTCACTGGACAGCTGTCAAGAATATTCTTAAGTACCTTCGAAGGACTAAAGATGTATTCTTGGTTTATGGAGGTTTGGAAGATGTGCTAGTTGTAAATGGTTACACAGATGCTAGTTTCCAAACTGACATAGATGATTTTAGATCGCAGTCATGTTTTGTATTCACATTGAATGGTGGAGCTGTTAGTTGGAAGAGTTCAAAACAAAGCACTGTGGCTGATTCTACAACAGAGGCTGAGTATATAGCAGCATCAGATGCAGCTAAGGAAGCAGTCTGGTTGAAGAAATTCATCACTGAGCTAGGAGTGGTGCCTAGCATTGCAAATCCTGTGGACATTTATTGTGACAACAATGGTGCCATAGCACAGGCAAAAGAGCCTAGATCTCATCAAAGGTCTAAGCATATACTCAGGCGTTTTCACCTCATTTGAGATATTATCGATAGAGGAGATATCAAGATATGCAAAGTTGACACAAATGATAACATAGCAGATCCATTAACAAAGCCTCTCTCACGGGTCAAGCATGATCAGCACACTAGATCTATTGGTCTTAGAAATTTGTAGGCCTAGTGCAAGTGGGAGATTGTTAGTGTATGTGCCCTAGGCCATTTATTTGGATCTTTATGTTATACATTCATTATTAATAAATGAGGTTTTATTATCATTATTGTTTGTTTGCATGTTACACAATTTTGATATTTGTCCCTGGTTTATTATTGTTATAGAGATAAAAAAAAATTCTTAACCAGTATGAACATTGATTTGATAATCATCAGATGGTTATATGTATAGTGATACAAATCAATTTCATAGATACTTATTAGAGAACAATGTATTGGATAGACCCATCATGAGATTACTACATGGGTTAGTGTCATAAGTAAATCTCATGATAGTTATGTATTAATTCTTTGACTTGAGATTGTCATAGTTTCCAATATAAGGACTATTATATTTTGACATGATCAAACATTATCCGTAACTGGATAGTAATAAAGGTTATGATCATATATGATAGAAATTATTTAGAGGATAATGAACAATCAAGATAGAATTTGTCCCTCTCTTTGAGAGAGATATCTTTTGGGCCCCTCGATAAGTGAGACTGTGAAATGCATGGCCGTGCTCAAATGAATTGATAGTGTGATCAATTTCATTTGTTTTTATCAGTCTACTTAGAGATCGAGTGATCATAAGTTTGGACAATATAAGTATGACGTTGACCATGACTTATGTTCAAGCTAGATATCGTGTGACAAAGGGATTAATGCATGTACAATTATTAGGCAAATTGGACATTCCTTATATTAATTGGGTAGTTGTAACGCCTTGCTAGAGGCCAATTATGACTTGTTGGTTTAATAGAGATTAAATTGACTGCCAATTAATATGGGCCTATCGGGTCACACGTAAGAATGCACTTTGGGCTGGATATAATATTAATAATATTAATATTAGATATTAATATTTATTATTATTATTTTCGTTTTATATATATATATATATTATTAGATAATATATTCAGAATCCTAATTAGATTTGGATTCTGAATTTGACTTACCTTATCCAATTATATATATTATTAGATAATATATTCAGAATCCTAATTAGATTTGGATTCTGAATTTGACTTACCTTATCCAATTTCGAATTGGATTCTGGAGTGATTATATTCTCTCTAGAAGTTAAGTCTTCTTATAGGTAACATTTGAAAATTAAAAGAGAACGAAAAAAGAAACCCTAATACATTTTAGAGAAAACATTTTTCAGCCTTCGCCGTTGCAGAGAGCTAGCACTCCAAACGGTAGCATTCGTGTGGATACGAGATAGAGGGTGTTTTGCGATCGAGGCATCTATTCCAAACTGTGATTTCGAATCATCAACAGGTTAGTTCTTTGTACACTTTCGTCGAATTAAACGAATAGCATGGATCCTGGTGGGAAATCAGAGATCAAAAAATTTTTTCCGCTGCGTGTTTTGTTTGCAGTGATCTCCTTTATTTCCTAACACTTTCACATTATTATTTTCCTAGGCCTATAACATGTTTAAAAGAGCTTTTGAGGCGATATTGAATCTTGGTAAATAAGGAGAAAATTGATTTAGGCACTGTTTATGGAACCAAACTCTTGTATCAACCAATTTTTAACATTACCCCCTAGTTGTCCCTTTTTGAGCTGAAAATAAATCTTAGCTTGAGATTTTCTTTGGTTTAATAAAGCCACATAAACTACCCTTTTCATGGTTGATTGTGTTTCAAAAATTTTCTCAAAATCAAATTGTTCAATTATGAGGATAAAGTATAGAAAACTTTCTCCTTCAAAATCTATAAGAGACTCATAGGCTTAAAGTTTAAGGGAGTTACCTTTAGTTTAAATAAATAAATAAATACCTTAGAGGAGAGAAAGGAGTCAAGAAAGGAGCAAACATCAAAGGATCCTCTACACAAGTTACATGGTATGAAAAATGTTTTTTTGAAAGATAATTAACAAATTTTATTTGAGCTTAATGTTAGCCTTTACTTTTATAGACCCTATTACAAGCCAATCAAACTGCTTCTAATTTTTCTTGAATTAGTGTGGTCTATTAGTGGAGAAAACTCAATTAAGCATACATATGAGACTAGGTTCAGTTTAAAAAGAATATTTGCTTATCTAAAGTTTGATAATTGATTGCAATTAATTAAATTTTTGAATGAAGGATGTAAGAATGAAGTAGGTAAAGTTATGAAACTAAATTGGGACTTAAATTTTGAAGTTTTGATTGTTTAAAATTTTTGCATATAAACTCATCATATAAAGAAATCTATGGTACTAAACTTCAATTGCTTGAGGATAAGTAATGGTTTAAGTTTGGGGGAGTTTGATAGAGTGAAATTATGGTCAATATTTTATGTAATTCTAACCATAATTTTAATTATTTTCCAATTAAATTTAATGGATTTTGTTTTTTTGAGTTAAAATTGTATTCTTTTAGCTTAGAAAGGCAAGATTCAAGGTTTTTAAAGGATAGTAGTGCAAAATTGAAGAGAAGTAAGCAAAAATGAGTAAATTGCAAGTGACACGCCCATGGCCCTTCGAGGCCAAGACCCTGGGATTCAAATTGAGTATACCACATCAAAAAAATGAAGAAAAACAAAAATTCTAATGGCAAAATTGATGCCCCAACATCTAGCTCGTAGGCAAGTGACGTCCAACAACTAGATCAAAGGCAAATCAATAATTGGTCAAAAGCTAGCCCCGAAGGCAACTAATGAGGATAACCTCATAGGCATGCTGCCAAACACATAACTCTGAAAATTGAATAACATACTAATTACACAATTAATTCACATTTCTCATTATCAATCTCTTTCTCATTTTCTCATAATCAAGCTTGGCACATTGCCTCATTTTCTCATCTTTCTCTCACTTTTCTCATTTCTCCATTTATAGCAATATCAATTCATCACATTTCATCATATCATCACATTTCATCACATTTTACCTTAAAACTCATCACCCAAATATTTTTGATAATTTCACATAATTCACATATGATTCACATTTTATGTGATTTAGCCATTACCAATGGCTTTTTAACAATGCCCTTAATGCATACACAACAAATAGCATTGCCCAAACACTTTGGGTCATTTTCACATAATACACATATTTCACATTTTACACAATTTAGCCATTAACAATGGTTTTTCACAATGCATTTAATACATATATGACATTACACATATCATAGCACATTATTGATACATGTTATATGTATCAAGTAGCTTAAGACATTTTTCAATCGAAAATGCGTTAAGCCAAATGTAATTCAAATATAACCAATTCATCCAAAGTTCGTACTTACCTCTAAGAGCAACCAAAAACAAGCTCAAACACCCTTCAATCCTTATCTTTCCACTATCCCTTCAACACTTGGATGGGGCAAATCAACTCTTCTCAATGCCTAAACCAAATGTGATCATAAATAATTATTTAGTATCATATTCTAAGACATTTTCAATCTTAAATCATAATTAAACACCATTCAAACAAAAATCCCAAAGCTAGGCCTAACCTCACATTAATTTTGGAATACCATACTAGGCCATTCAATTTGGTATTTTAAGTTTATTTATATTATTAAAAATATATTTTAACATGTTTAAAATAATTACATTACAAAAACACACACTTATGAACAAAATCCTAAAATGACATAACCTTCCCCCATTGAAGGTTTTCCATTCAATCTCAATCCATTTATCATTTCAAGCTTATATCCATCACTTTTAACACAAAACAACATGCTTAAACCAATAAAATCAAACAATTCAACAACTTTGGAAAACCATTTATCCAAAACCCTAAATTAACACTTCCATTCTCAAACTCCAATCACCAAATCCAATATTTGACTTTAATTATTTGTATATGCATCAAAACAACTCATTTTGAATCAAATTGCACAATTAAAATCCATGAATTCAAAAGTCCAAAAGTTACATAACCCTAAATTCTCTCTCTTAATTCACATATTCAACAACCTAAACTAAATTCAATCCAACCATGAAATCTTTAGCAACTACCCAAAATAACTTCATTCATATCCAAATAGATAATTATAACATACTACTTCAACAACCCAAAATTCACATATTCTTAATTTCATGGAAAATCAAAGAAAAAGTTAGAAAGCTTACTAATTTTGGTGGAAAACACCAAATCTTCAATTAAAACTTTGAGAATCTATCAATTTTGGAAGATTGGATGAAGAAAAATCTTGTCTCTAAACCTCAATGGAATTCGGCCTTAAAGAAGGAAGAAGATGAAGATGAACAAAGATATTAATTTCTCTTTCCTTCCACTCATTTATATCCACATATATATATTATTTTAATTATTTTAATTATTTTTTTAGTCAATAAAATTTCAAAATTCTTATTTTCAATTCAAAAATATTTATTTTTGAATTATTTTTAAAATTTGCATTTTCTAAAGTATATTTACCAAAATGACCTTTGACTTTGACTTTTCCTTTAAAAGGTGTTAACTTTATATATTATGTATATTTTGCATATATATCACATATGTATTCCACGTTTTCATTTAAAACCTCCCATTTTTCATTTAAAACCATTTATTTATTTATCCAATTTAATTATAATTTATTTTATCAAATTTTCAAAAATTAAGAATTTTTAAAAATTTTTAAAAATTTGGGATATTACAATTCTCTTCCCCTAAAAACAAATTTTATCCGTGAAATAACCTGCTATTCACTCTGAAAAAAATTGAGGATACTGGCTCTGCATTGTCTGCTCACTCTCCCATGTCTCCTCCTTAGTGGCATGATTCCTCCAAAGGACTTTCACAAGTGGCACCTTTTTATTCCTCAACTTTTTCACTTCTCATGCCAAGATCGCCACTGATTCTTTCTCATAAGTCAGATCCGAACTCACCTCAATTGACTCCACTGACAATAAATGAGATGCATCTGACCTATATCTCCCAAGCATATAGACATGGAAGACATTATGAATCTGATCCAACTCAGATGGCAAAGCCAGCCTATAAGCTACTGGACCAACTCTCTCTAGTATCTCTTATGGTCCTATGAAATGAGGACTCAACTTCCCTTTATGACCGAATCTCCAAATCTTCTTCCATGGTGAAACTTTCAAGAATATTTTATCTCCCACACGGAATTCTATATCTCTTCTCTTCAAATCTGTATAGGATTTCTATCAGTCTAAAGCTGCTTTCAGATGACCCCAAATTACCTTAACTTTCTCTTTTATTTCCTTAATCAAATCAGGACCAACCAGTTTACCTTCTCCAACCTCATCCCAACATAAAGGTATCCTACATTTCCTGCCATAAATGCCTCATAAGGTTCCATCCCAATACTGGACTGATGGTTGTTATTATATGTAAACTCAATCAATGCTAAGAACCTGTCCCAGCTCCCAGTAAATTCAATGAAATATCTCCTCAACATATCCTCTAAAATCTGTATCACACTTTCGACTGCCCATCTGTCTGAGGATAGAAAGTAGTGCTAAAATGTAATCAAGACCTAAAACATCTTATAAACTCCTCTAAAATCTTGATGTAAACTGAGGATCTCGATCTAACACTAAAGAAACTGGGACTCTATGCAACCTCACTACCTCACTGATATACAGCTCAGCCAACTTCTCAAGAGAATAATCTATCAGAACTGGAAGAAAATTAGTTATCTTCATCATCCAATCAACTATCACCCAGATTGCATCATGCTTCTTCTAGGTTAAAGGCAGTCCAGTCTCAAAATTCACCGTCACTCGTTCCCATTTCTACTCTGGCACTGATAATGGCTGAAGCAACCTTGAAGGAACTTGGTGCTCAGCCTTCACTCTCTGGCAAGTAAGACATTTGGATATAATATCTGCTATGTCCCTCTTCATAATTGACCACCAATAATGTTGCTCCAGGTCATGATACATCTTAGTACTCCCAGGGTGCATAGCATAGAGTGACTAATGTGCTTCCTCTAAAATCATCATCTTTAATCCTGCATCATCAAGAATACATAACCTACCTCTGTACCGCAAACAACCATCATCTCTCACATGAAAGTCTTGACTCTCACCCTTTTGACAATCCATCATAAAATTATGCATTTTCTCATCTGCCAACTGAGCCTCTCTAATCTGACCCAACAAAACAAGCCTTAACTGCAACTGAGCCATCAAAGCACCATGTTGACCCTTAATTTCTGACCTAGTCCAGTTTGATATTTTTAAAATAGTCCAAAATAATTTGTGGTATTTTAATATTTATTACTTATAATATTTATTTTTAATAATGAAAATAAAAATAAAAAATAAAAGATAAAAAATAAAAAATTGATGACGGCAAAATCGACAATGGCAGAATCGGCAACGAATTAGCTTAGGCCAATTCGCTGCAGGTTTGGCCTGCGGTGAAATAAGCCCCAACTAGTTTTCCCCTCATGCTAGCAAGTTTATTTCTCGCCAGCATGTAGTGAATCTCGCACGCCCTAACCTGCCCACAAGCAATCCTCGCAGGCCCAGCAGCCAGCCTGCGTGCACTGCCGATTTTTGCCAAAACCTTATTTTACTCAGTTTGAATTTTATTTCGAAAACAATTTTATTTCCTTAACATACTAGATTTTTTATTTTAATTGCCTATAAATACCACATTAAAAGATAGAGAGAGGGGGGAGATCGGCATGAATTTGGGATTAACAATTTGGCAACAAAGAAAAAGAGACGGTAGCAATTTTACAAAATCCTAATTATCAAAAAAAAAAGAGAAACATAGACAGAGAGGAAGAAAGGAGCAACAGAGATGAGAATTGATAATTAAAACAAAAAAGGGTCAGTAATTATGATCAAGGAAGTTTCAAGACAATTGCAAATTGCCGAACTTCAATCAAAGAAATAAATTGATTCAGGCAGTAGCAAATATCAAATAAAGCTTGATTCAAACTCTTTAAATTCGGTGGAGCCAACAAACGAAGGTGTGCTATTCTTTGTTTACTTCATTTAAGTTTATAATATTTTACAATTGCTTGAATCCAGTAGCATGAAGATTGTTGATTTAAATCCAATAATACAATATTATAGTTATTTAGTCTAGTGGCAAATAAAGTTTGGTTGTGATTTATTATAAAATTTAAATAACTTGATTTAATTCAATCTCTTTGAATCCAACCTAAACTACAAGTCAATTAAACCATAATTTCCCATCTAAAACCCTAAAAAACCATATTTCATGTTTGAAACCCTAGAAACCCTAATTTGAAATACCCATTGACCATGATTTTGTCAAAACTAAACCCTAGCACTGTCTTCGTAAAAAGTTTCAAGTTTTTATCAAAGCCCTAACCCTAATTTCTAAACTAAAAATTCTAGCCTTGTTTTCCAAAACCCTAATCATATTTTTCTCAAACCCTAAAACTAGTTTTAAAAATTTTTGACATCAAAACCTACAACCTTAAAAACCAGTTTTTAAATTTTCTGGGGTAATACTCCCTTGACCCCCTCCCGCTAACCGGTTAGCGGGACCGCCGTATGGTCTTGTCAAAGGGGTCAATATTTATTTATGTATTATGAGTCTGTGTATTTAACTTTCTTTTTTCCAAAGCCCTAATTTAGTAATTAAAATTCTAAAACCCTATTTTAAGATGTAAACCCCAAACTTATACATTTATTGCTTTATTTAGTTTTAGAATTTATCATTTAGTTTACTATATGTTTTGATGATTGATTTATTTAATTTCTATATTTGATTTGTTTATCATCGATGGATGGTTTCTTTATTATTATTATTATTATTATTATTATTATAATTATTATTATTATTATTATTATTATTATTTATTTTGGTATTAAAATTGTAAGAGGTATGTTTTCATTATCGGGTACCTCATTAATTAATTTTCATATAATTTAAATTATTTTTTTATTTTGGGATTGATATAAAGGACACGTTTCCACCTTTTGGTGGGTGTTCTATTTAGTTTTAGACATTGGACGATGTAAGGATGTGTTTCCATCCTCGGATGGGTGTCCATTTATTTATTTTGTTGAACAGTATTTTGATTTTAATATAACGATGCTTTATTTTAATTATTGCATGTAGTATGAATAATATCATTATATTTATGAATTTTATAATATTAAGACCTGAAAAGGAGGTCGATTCTAATGAACCGGGCATTGCAGGGGTGCTGGGTCGTTTCTCACCTTCCCCACATGTACCCAACTTTCTGAACCCATTAAGGGCTTGGGGATTCCTTAGGAATTGAGTCATCCACCCCTTTCTTTTTTTCGGCCCTTCCTGGTGGTGACTCCATTTTCTCTAGGCTTAAGCCCGTGTTCTCTAAGGCTCGAGCCTAAAAAGTGCCAAAGTCATAAGAACCATTCCACCGGGAGTGGGGACAAAAATCCCCGCTCATAGTGGCAACTCCACTGGTGATAAGAGAAGTTGTTTCCGTTGGTATTTATATTATTCTATTCTTTCTTATCATGATATTATCCATTGCATCGTATTAGATTGCATCGTATGCGTGAGCTAGGATGCTCGTGTTACCCGTGTTGTGTTATATGAGGGATACCATACTTTCACTGTATGGAGATCGGGCATGGCATAACCACTCATAGCCTTATACCTTTTGATATATACTTGCTATGGGAACCTAATCCTTTTAACCCAAAGACTAAAGCTCATGTAATTGGCCTAGTTACTTTCCTTAAGTTTTTACCCCAAATGCTTATTGTTTGACTATGGTTAATTTATCTTGGCTTAAATCATGGCTTATTTGGTTTGTTCTTTTTCTAATATGACCTAAGTATATTGTAAGCTCAAAATAAATTTCTTTAAAGTCCAAAAGACCAATGCTATTTTTCAAAACTTTTCAAGATGGTTTGTGGACATAAAATGTTTCTAAAAACAAATCAAAATTCTTTTCTCATGACTCAGATACAAAAGTCAAAATCCATTTTTTCTAAAACTTTTTTACAATGGGTTTTTCAATCAAAATTATTTTTTCATTTCATCCAACCTTTTCTTATAAAGAGCTTACAAATTATTTAGGTCAATTATGAAAATACCAAAAATCAATTGTGAGCCTAGTTTAGACTAAGAATTATTAATCATGGGCTTTGGCATGAATAATTATTTACTTTTTCAAGTAGGAAATCTATTTATAATAAACCTCTTAATTTAGTTTTAATCCAATATATCATAAAAGCTATTTTAGTTGGTTGAATGGATTAAAACCTAATTAATTGAAATTATCATGAACTGATTTCCATTTTTAAAATATAACTATTGGTTGAAAACTTTGAGAGAATTTTTCAAAAAATAAGACACCCCATGTTGGTATTTTATTAACCATATACCTAGGAAAAGAGACTCGCCATCCGTGTGTGGGAGTTATAAGGTTGGAAGGGACGTTCTACTTATCTTTGTCTATTGTATGTGCATACATGCATACTTACATTTGCATCTCATATCATTGATCCTCTCTGGCTCACAGCCTTGGATTACAATAGTTCAAAGCCTACAATAATTTAACCTACCCCGATGACGAAGAATCCAACAACAACTCAGTTAGCTTCTCACCAAAAGCAATGGAACCTGAGTAAATTCAAAGAATGGTGGACAATGCCATCAATGTCAATATGGAAGAAATAAAGGAGGCCTTGGCCAAGACCATGAAGAATCAATTGGCTATAATTTTGGGGAACAATGTTGAGGCATCTGCTAGCACCAAGAAGCTGAAAGACAAAGGGAAGGCTAAAGTTGGTGAATTAGCTTTTGATGATTACAAGGTGGTCATTGATGATGATGACGACTGGGCTCAATACTTCTAAGATCCTCAAGATAAAAAGAAGGAACCAAAGGTTGTTGAGAAGACAACTATTGAAAAGACCGAGACGTCTGATGTTGAGAAGATGAATGCTGATTTAGAAAAGAAATTTAAAAAGAAACTGAAAATCGAAGAGATGTCTGAGATCGACAAACTATTTGAACAAGATGAGGAGGTTCCTTATAAGTTCAAGATGCCTTCCTTCACCAGGTACAATGGTACTAGAAACCCTCATCTCCTTGTGAAGCAGTACATCACTGCCATGCTTTCTACTAGAGCTACTAAAGCTCAAACTCTGAGGTATTTCATGCTCTCATTGGACCCTATTGTTCAAAATTGGTTCAACACCTTAGAGGAAAGTACTCAAAAAGATTGGGACATGATGTACAAGGCTTTCATTAAGTAATATGGGTGCAATGTCGAGCTAGAAGTAAACTTGATGGAGATGGAAACCATTAGGCAAAGACCAAATGAGAATTTTGTGGACTATGTGAAAAGATAGAGAAATAAGGTTGCACTTCTCAAAAGGAGGCCTGATGAGTCGGACCAAATCAAGATGGTAGTTAGAGGCATCTTGCCTAATCTCTGTGAGAGGCTGTCTCACACCCTCATAAGGGATTTCAGAGATCTTCTCTAAGTAAGATTGTAAATAGAGGAGTGGGAAAGAGAGAAGAACCATTTTTCTGCAAAATAGAATTATCAGCCTAGCAATCAAAGTACACAAAAGGAATTTGATGTTAATGCCACTAGTCAAGGAGAAATGAGGCAGTTTTTAAAATTAGGGAAGTCGCTATCTTGGGTTCTCAATAAGATATAAAAGAAGGGATTGTTACAACCCTTGACTGCTCGTCCTTTGCCTAATCCTATTCCACCTAACTTTGATGCTAAGAAATTTTGCCAATTCCATCAAAGGCCTGGACACAAAATAGACAACTGTATGAATTTGAGGCATGAGATCCAGAATTTAATTGATAACGGAAAGTTGTCTGAGCAATATAAGCCCAATACCAAGAGCAATCCTTTACCTAAATCTGGAAGAGTACCTCCGCCAACAATCTTCATGGTAGGAGGAGGTGTGGAGGAAGATTCTATCTTTCAAGACTGGAATGTCGAAGATGCAGATTAAGGAGAAATTTTATTCAACAAACCTCCCTTAACTTGGAGTGTTGCACTATTTTTTTACTTTCTTTAGAACTTATTTGGAACAATTATATTTTTTAAAATTAAGATTGTTTGAATAAATTACTTTCTTCAAAAATTTTTTTGGTCTTTATTCATTTTGGTGCTCAACCAATGAGGAATCTAGCTTGATGTTCATAAATTAATGTATCTAGGCATCATGATTTGAATGACTTTACTAGATGAGGGAATTGCTATATAGAATTGAGTTGTGTATTGTAGACCCTTAATTTTTGACCTAGTCCGGTCCAATATATTTTAATTAGTCCAAAATAATTTTTGTGTTGTCCAATATATTTTAATTAGTCCAAAATAATTTTTGTTATCTTAATTAAATAATATTTACTTTAGTATCTAATTTTTATTAATAATAAATAAATAATAATAATAAACAAAAAAATAAAAATAAAAATCGGCGATGAAAAAATCGTCGCCGAAAACCAGCGCGGGACAAATGGCCGTGGGCCATTTCGCCCGCAGGAGTTTCCTGCGGCCATTTTGCCTGCATAATTTTTCTGCGGGCAAAATGGCCCTCAAGCCAATTTCGCCTGCGGCAGCTTTTTTGCCAGTGTAATTTTTTCGCAACAGTTATTTTTTCCAATGTAATTTTTGCGCAGCAGTTTTTTTTTGCCAGCAAAATTTTTCCGACTCAAATTTTCCGAAACCTAATGCAATTAGGTTTTGGTTTCCTTTTCATAATCAATATTAGCTTCCATGAATAACTAGAATTAACAATAAAATTCTTCTATAAATATGACCAAAAACAACACAAAATGGGGAGAAAAAAAAAGAGGAAATCGGACGGGAAATTTGGAGGAAGAAAAAATGAAATCGATCGGAGGAAATTTGGAGGAGAAATTGGAGACCGAAACTGAGGAGGAAAAGCTTTGAATCAATTTGATTTTTTTGAGAGAGCAGACAAACAATTCAAGCAATTCAAAGGTAGCAAAGCTTGTCTTTGTTTTTGTTCATCCAAGAAGAAAGTTTTGGTGGAACCAACAAACGGAGGTATGCATCAATTGTCTAATTTCTTCACAGTAGCTTAAATCATCCCATTGTTTCTTTTAATTCAAAAACTCTAGAACCTTAATTCCCTTTTTCTAAAGTTTAAAAACCTTAATTCGTTGCTTTGTTTTCCAAAAATCTTCAAATTCTTATTTTTACTTCTTCAAAATCTTAAAACCCTAATTGAACCTGTTTCCTTTCAAAATCCTAAACTTGAGTATATTTCCTTCCACCAACCCTAAAAACATCTGTTCTATTTATATAAACCTTAAATCATTCTATTTATTTTCATAAAGTTTCATAAAATTATCAATTGTTTCTTAAAATTCTAAAACTTAATGCATCCTCCGAAAACCTAATTCTAAAACACTAAACCCTAATTCAACTCCAAAACCCAAAACAGTGAACCCTAACTCCCTTAAAACCTAAACCCTAAAGTTTTCTAAACCCTAATTCTTTAAAACTTTAAAACCATATAAATCTAATTCTACACAATAAGCTTAAAAACACAATCCAGTGACCGTAAATCATAAATCTACATTTTTTAAAGTGTCCAAATCCTAATTTCATGATTATACATCTCAAACCCTAATTTGGTGAATCAAAGAATTTTACCAATTTTTTAAATCATAAAAATTCTGCCCCATTTCAATTCCATTAAAACTCACAGTAGCTTAAACTCATGAATTCCAAAACCCTAAACACATGAAATAAAGAAAGTTAAATAGAAACAGTAGACCTAAATTGAATCTTTATTTGCCTTATTCAATTTTATATTTGATTATGCTTTAATTTTTTTATATGCTTTAATTTATTTAAGTTCAATGTTTGGTTTATCTAATTTATCATGGATGGACGTTTACTTTCTATTGATATTTAGTACCTTTGATGAATGATTTATTTATGATGAATGGTTATTTACTTTTATCGATTTATTTAGATTTTCAAATGTTGTAAGAGATATGTTTCCACTTGGTGGGTACCTCATTAGTTAAATATCATGTAATTTAAATTGCTTTTCTATTTTAGAACTAATGTGAAGGACATGTTTCTACCTTTCGGTGGGTGTCCTATTTAGGCATGGGATGTAAGGACATGTTTCCATCTTTGGATGGGTGTCCATTTAATTATTTTGTTTTGACATTGTTTTGATTTTGAATATATTGATGCTTTATTTTTATTGTGTGTAATATGAATAATGTTGTTATATTTAAGAATTTTATAATATTAAGACCTGTAAAGGAGGCCAGTTCCAATGAACTATTTAGGTCAATTAAAATTATTTTCACCCAACCTTTTCTTACAAAGAGCTTGCAAATTATTTAGGTCAATTACGAAATATAAAAAATCAATTGTGAGCCTAGTTTATACTAAGAATAATTAATCATGGGCTTGTTTTTGGCATGAACCGTTAGTTACTCTTTTCAAGTGAGAAATCTATTTATAATAAGCCTCTTAATTTAGTTTTAATCCAATATGGCATAAAAGCTACTTTAGTTGGTTAAATGGATTAAAACCTAATTAATGAGAATTATCATAAGTTGATTTCCATTTTTGAAGATACTATTGGTTGAAACGTCCGAGGGAATTATTCAAAAATAAGATGCCCCATGTTGGTATTTTATTAACCATATACCTAGGAAAAGAGACTCGCCATTCGTGTGTGGATGTTATAAGGTTGGAAGGAACGTCCTATTTGTCCTTTGTTTTTGCATTCATGCATACATGCATACATTTGCATCTCATTAATCCTTTCTGGCTCCCCTGGATTACAGTAGTTCAAAAGCTTACGACAATCCGACCTATGCCAGAGATTAAGAATCTAGCAATGACTCAATCACTTGCTCACCAAAAACAATGGATCCTGAAAAAATTCAAAGGATGGTGGATGAAGCCCTCAATGCCAAAATGGAAGAAATAAAAGAGGCTGTAGCTGAGACCATGAAGAACCAATTGACTGCAATCTTAGAAAATCACGCCGAGGCATCTGCTAGCACTAAGAAGCTAAGGGACAAAGGAAGACTAAAGTTGGTTTTGATGATGAAAAAGTGATCATTGATGATGATGATGATTGGGCTCAATACTACCAAATATGCTCAAGACAAGAAGAAAGAACCGAAGATTGTTGAAAGATCAACTATGGAGAAGATCGAAACTTCTGATGTTGAGAAGATGATTACTGAATTAGAAAAGAAATTTGAGAAGAAATTGAAAACCGAAGAAATGCCCAAAGTCAACAAACTATTTGAGATAGACGAAGAAGTTCCATACAAATTCAAGATGCCATCTTTTGAAAAGTTTGATGGAACCGGAAATCCTCATCTCCATGTGAAGCAGTATATCACTGCCATGCAGTCTGCCCAAGCTACTAAGGCTCAAACTCTAAGGTACTTTATACTCTCATTGGACCCTGTTGTCCAAAATTAGTTCAATACTTTAGATGATGGAACAAAAAAGAGTTGGGATCTGCTTTACAAAGCCTTCATCCAATAATATGGATATAATGTTGAGATGGAAGTTACCTTAATGGAAGTGGAGTCCATTAGGCAAAGGCCAAATGAGAATTTTGTGGATTATGTGAAAAGATGGAGAAACAAGGCTGCTTTGCTTAAGAAGAGGCCCGATGAATCCGATCAAATAAGGATGATTGTGAGAGGGGTGTTGCCTAGTCTTTGTGAGAGGATGTCTCATACACTCATCCGTGATTTCAAAGACCTTCTCTAAGCTTGTTTGCAAATTGAAGAATGGGAAAGGGAGAAGAATCATTTTTCAATAAGAAGGAACGAGAAAAGGAATCTATCAGTCTGGTAGCCAAAGCATGCAAAAGGTAGTCGGTGTTAATGCTACCAACCAAGGAACAAGGAGACAATTTTCAGAATTGGGGAAACTGATGTCTTGGGTTCTCAATAAACTTCAAAGAAAAGGATTGCTACAACTCTTAAATCCTTGTCCTTTGCCTAACCCTCTCCCACCTAATTTCGACACTAAAGCATTTTGTCAATTTCACCAAATGCAAGGGCATGACACGGATAGATGTGTGAGGTTGAGACATGAGATGCAAAATCTAATTTATAATGTGAAGCTACCTGAGCCCAATAAGCCAAACACCAAAGACAACCCATTACCAAAGTTCAATAGAGTACCACCGCCAGCAACTTTCATGATTGGAGGAGGTTTGCATAAAGATTTTGTCATGTCTTCTTTTCAAGATGTGGATAGAGAAGCAACCAAAGAAGAAGAGGTATTTGATGAAATTAAGCAAGTTGTGTTGGGTAAAGAAGTAACAATTTATGTTGTCAATGGGTTTTGGGATTCGAGCGATAGTGATGATGAGATAGTATCCAAGAAGGAGGAGTGGACTTGGTCCAAGCCCAAAGAAGATGAAGTAATGAACACTAGATCCGGTAAGCCTTATGCAAGGCCATCACTTAAGGAGGTAGAAACTAATAAGGGTAAGGAAGTTGAAGTAGGAAATAAAGAAGAGGAAGATGATGCTGTGCTCAAGCAATTGAAAAGAACATAAGCAAGTGTTAGCATTTGGGACTTATTAGCTACTTCTAAAAAGCACCGAGAAACTATGGCCAAAGCCTTGGCTAGCTTGCCAATTTCTACCTCCATGACATCGAAGGAGCTGATCAACTTCATAAAAATTGGAGGGGGTAATGAAATGTGAAGAGGTTCAAGAGAAGAGTGAAGTTAATATGGGAGCAGTTTCTTTTTTAGATGCGGACTTACTAGAGGAGGGGAGAGACCACATCCGCCCTCTCTTTATCAAAAAAAAAGTCAAAGGGAAGAGGAATCCATGTGTAATGGTTGATGATGGGTCCGCCATAAATGTTTGTCCACTTAAGATATTGCCAAAGCTAGCCATGTCAACAAGAGATCTAAACCCGACTGAAGTAACAATTCGGGCTTATGACAACACTAAGAGACACGCCGAAGGGACTTTCAAAGCTACTATCAAGGTTGGTCCAATTGAATCTATTGTGGAGTTTGTTGTTTTAGACATACCAGTTACCTTCGCCTTACTCTTGGGCCGACCATGGTTTCATCCTCTGGGTGGAGTTCCTTCCATCTTTCATCAAAAGATCAAGTTCCCCAACGGAGATGAGACAGTTGTCATTGAAGCCGAACATAATGAGATTGTTAATGCTCTAATGATTGAGAGGCCTCCCAATGGTTTCCAAGTAGCTGCAACTTTTGATGATGAAGTAGTGGACTCCAAAGTCTTGAATATGATGAAGAACATGAACTACCTTCCCAGAGCTAGTCTTGGAAAAGGTAAGGCCGGTTTGACCAATCTGCCGGACTTTAGAACTCAAACTTCCAAGAAAGGGTTGGGATATGATGAAGGCAATAATGTCCAGCCAAAGAAGAGTGAGAAGATGAGCTTTCCACCACTTGAAGAGATTTTTATCAAAGCTCCAGATATGGGACCACTCCATGGAAAGCACGAACCGATCATGTTCATGGGTAAGTTGATCCCAGGTTTTAAAATTTTTACAGATGTGGCCGAGCTAGTCTACCAAATGAAGAAAGAACTCACCCTGCCAACCAGCGAAGAATCCAATCCAAAAGAGAAGAATGAAGCTATCCTGAAAGTTGAGAAGACTCCGGAGGAGATTGCTGCCCTGGTTGAAGAAAAGTTTAAAGGCATCCTGCCTTATGATTTTGAGAACAATGATTTTGATTTTGATTTTAATTTATCTACTTTGTATGAGGATGATGATGTTTTCTTTTCCAAAATGAATGCAATAAAGTCTGATTTTGCTTACTCGTGTGATGTTTCTCCTGATGGTTGCATACATTCAAATAATAGTTACATGAGCATCTTTAATATTAATTCTGTTAACACACAATAATTAAATTTGGGAACAATCAAAAATCCTAAAAATATTAGCATAGCATCCGACCTTACTCCTGATGAGAGAGAGAGATTTGAAAAAATATTCAAAAAATATGAAGAAGTGTTTGCTTGGTCTTATGAGGATATGCCTGGAATAGATCGAGACATAGCCGAGCATCATATTCCTACTTACACTCACATGAAACCTGTCAAACAAAAGCTTAGGCGATTAAGACCTGAGTGGGCTGAATTGGTTAAAGAAGAGGTCACTAAGCAAATACAAGTGAAGTTCCTTGAAGTGATAGAATATCCAGATTGGTTAGCCAACATAGTACCCGTGCCAAAGAAAGATGGAAGAATAAGGGTCTGTGTAGACTATAGAGATTTGAACAAGGCTTCCCCTAAAGATGATTTTCCTCTACCTCATATAGATGTTCTCATTGATATTGCAGCCTCTAGCGTGCTACACTCGTTTGTAGATGAATTTTTCGGATACAACCAAGTGTTAATGGCCCAAGAGGATAAAGCCAAAACAACTTTCATTACCACATGGGGTATATTTTGTTATAGGGTGATGCCGTTCGGTTTAAAGAATACTGGAGCAACCTATCAAAGGATGGCCACCACATTATTTCATGACATGATACACAAAGAAGTTGAAGTATATGTTGATGATATGATGGTTAAATCAGATACAAGAGAACAACACTTCCAAAACTTGGAATTGTTTTTCGATAGAGCTTTGAAATATAAGCTAAGATTGAACCTGAAGAAGTGTGTATTCAGGGTTACCTCAGGTAAATTATTAGGATATGTGATTGGTCCAAATGGCATTGAGATTGATCCTGACAAAATTAAAGCAATCAGGGATATGCCGGCCCCTAAGACGGAGAGAGAGTTTCGGGGATTTATTGATAAATTACAATACATTAGCAGATTTATAGTAAAGCTCACAACAATCTGCGAGCCTATCTTCAAATTGCTTAAAAAGAATCAGCCGGTCATATGGAATGAAGAATGTCAAAAGGCCTTTGAGCGAATAAAAGAGTATTTGTTGAATCCACCTGTTTTAAAACCACCTAAACCCGGTAAACCTCTATTACTATACTTAGCAGTAGAAGAAAAGTCAATAGGAGCCATGCTAGCTCAAGCAAATGAGTCAGGGATTGAGCATACAATTTACTATTTGAGTAGAAAGCTCCTACCTTATGAAATTAAGTATAGTATCATTGAAAAGACTTGTATAGCCGTGGTTTGGTCTTCTAAGAAGTTGCGGCATTACTTTCAATCGTACAGTGTGCAAGCAATTTCCAGGCTGGATCCAATGAAGTACTTAAGGGAGACACCCTCTTTGATTGGGAAATATGGTCGATGGTTGATAATATTAGAAGAATTTGAGATTGAATATGTAACTAGGAAAACAATCAAAGGTAGAGTGGTGGCAGAATTCCTGGCCCAACAACCATTACCAGATAGCGAAGAGGTAATCTTGGAATTTCCGGATGAACATTTAGAAGCAATTGAAGTACAAGGGTGGAAATTGTATTTTGATGGAGCAGTAAATAGGAAAGGTGCAGGTTTGGGAGTTATACTAGAATCGCCCGAAGGGGAACTTATCCCTTTAGCCAAAAAGTTAAAATTTAGGGCAACCAATAATATGGCAGAGTATAAAGCTTGTATTTTCGATTTGGAAACCCTAATGATTATGAAGGTGGATAAGGTGGAAGTTTTCATTACTAGTAGTATCCCAAGTAAATGGAGAGTGGGAGTTGAAAGAAGAAAAATTAAAACCATACCATCATTACCTGACCATGATGAAGAAGAACTTTAAGGAGTGTAAGTTTATACACCTATTAAGAGAATAAAATCAGATGGCTGATACCCTGGCCATATTGGCTTCGGTATGGGAAAACCCTGTCAGTTTATTCCTTAAGCCTCTGATCTTGACCAGTTCATCAACTCCTTGCTATGAATATGAAACAATCATGGAATTTGATACAGACCATGATGCGTGGTATGATACTATAAGGCAATTTTTGGAGGAAAAAACATACCCGCTGGGGGCAACAAAGAAAGAAAGAAGAGCCATAAGATGGTGGTTATTACAATACATCACATTCCATAGAGAGTTACATTGAAGATGGCCTGATGGGGGTGCATTTGAGATGTTTAAGAAAGCCTAAAGTGGAGCGCATCATGTCAGAAATACATGCGGGAAGTTGCAGTCCGCTGTTGCACTCAAATTAAGTTCTACAAGCGTCTCTCGCAAGTATACGAGGTAGCTATAGCAAAGGTGATCGCGCCAAGGTCATTTCCCCAAGAAGGTGTAGTTCGTAATAGCTTGATTAGCAAGTAATTTAAAAGAGAGAGTTTGTTGTTTGGAATTGTAAAAGAACAATTTAAACCTAAGATTAAGGAATGTAGGGTTGATGTATGAAGGTTGTACAAGATCAAATCGATTCTTGGGAAGGTGCCTAGGATTATAGGTCCATTCAATCAAAGCTCAATTCTAAATTATCCATTAACATAACCTTGTAAATTAATTTGTTCCTTAAGTTTAATTAGTCAATTACCAATTCATTAGTTCTCACATTCATGATATAGCAATAACCAATTATTTAACATTTGCAAATTAATGAAACCCTAGAACTTATATTTCTAATTCATTCATAGGGTAATCGATTGCATAATTCCGATATCAAATTTCACCTCTCGGTCCTTTATTCAATATCTAGAGATCAATAGGTAGCTAATCTATTAACCTAGAATACAATCCAATGCAATCAACCAACAACAAGGTACATCAATGGAAATATCAAATCAAAGCATTCAATCAAATATACTACAAACCCTAAGCATGGGTTTTTAGCTCAACATCATCAATTTAAAACATTCATTCAACTCAATATAAATCAAATACAAATTGTCCATTGCAATATCAATTCTCTTAATACAACAAAAACAATATTGGAATGAATTAAAAGAGAGAATAGAAAAACCCCTTGTGAAGATGCCAAGAGTAGGATTACTAGTCTTCCTCCTTGCTCCACTTGATGTATGTGATGTATGATGAAGAACTCAAGCCCTCTTCAATGGTTGATTCCCCTTTGCAATATAGGATGGAGCTTTCTCAAGTCACCAAGCCTTTCAATGATTATGCCTTTGGAAGATGGAATGGAGCTTTCTCAAGTCACCAATCCTTCAATGAAGCTTCTTCAACCTTTTAGAGCTTGTTAACTCACTTGATCCCAAAGAACCTCAAAGATCTTGTAAATGGAAGATGGAGAAGATAAAGATGGAGGATGAAGATGAAGGGACAAGGAGAGTGTCACTCTCTCCGCATCCCAAATCGTGTTTGCTCCCTTCTTCTCTTTTCTTTTCTCTCTGACCTCAAACCCTAGCCGTCTTTTTTTCTCTGTCGTGCGAAAGAACTTAAATAGATATTAAGGTGACACGACCAAGCTTGGTTTGGCTTGGCCGTGTCTCTCATTTTTCTTTGGGACACGGCTAAGCTTGCTGGCAGTGTCCTTCACTGCCTTCTTTCTTTTTATTCTTTGGATTTTGCTCTTTTGGTGAGACACAACCAGTGGCTTGGCCGTGTCTCATGACCGTGTTTGCTTTTGGACAAGCGTTGCTTGAGGGACATGGCCAAGCCATGACAAGCTTGGCCGTGTCTCATGGTTTTCTTTGATTTCTTCTTCTTTTGATGAGAGACACGGCCAAGCTTCAAGTGACATGGCCATGTCGATCAGACACACTCATAGACATGGCCAAGCTTGTGAGTGTGTCAAGTACTTTCTCTATTTTAGGATGAAACATGGCCAAGACAATGAGACATGGACAAGCTTCAAGTGACATGGCCATGTCGATCAGACACACTCACAGACATGGCCAAGCTTGTGAGTGTGTCAAGTACTTCCTCTATTTTATTTCTTTCTTGGTTTCTTTTCTTTGGGTGAGACACAGCCAGTGGCTTGGCCGTGTCTCTTGGGTTTGTCAGCTACTATCTTGGAATTCTTATGAGGGACATGGCCAAGCTTGCTTTGGCTTGGCCATGTCTTGCTTGATTCATGCTCTTCTTGCACTGTTTTGATCTTCCAAGGGTCTTTTTGCACCTAAATCTAAAACAAACACTTTAAACACACTTAAAACAAAAATTAATCAAAACATTAACTAAAACACACATAAAATCATACTAAAAATAAATACAAAAATGATCTTAACAACTACCCAACATTTAACTCCTTGCTTGTCCCCAAGCAAAGCTAAATCAAACACACTAAACAAGATGAATTTTGTTAAGTTCAAGAGTTATAAAGATGCATCAAGACTTCCTTATCCCTAAATCCGCAATCAATATCGAATCAAACAAAATCGACACCCATGCAATTAAATGGTTTTCCATGCATAACCTATGTTATCGCTCCCTCACCAACTCTTACAAGTGTTTGATCATGGTGGTGTTTACACTCATAATAATCAATGAAAGATTATTACAATAAGCTTGCTTATCAATCAAATCTCCACTGCAAATAACAATTAAGCATCAATCAAAAGGTCTTTATTGGGTTGTAATGGGGCTAAGGTAAAGGCATGGCATTTAGGAAATGTGAGCTTAATCATTAAGTTCAAGAGCACTTTAAGAATGACGTACCCGATCATATACATAACCCAACAATCCCAAAACACCTTCCTCTCATCTACCCCTTGACATTAAAGAGCTTTTCAAGGGAACTCACTTATTAAATCTTGCAATGATACATTCAAACCCTTTCAACAAGAACAACAATTATTCTTATTATTATATATATATATATATATTTTCTTTTTCTTCTTTTCTTTCTTTCTTTTTTCTTCTTCTTCTTTTTTTTGTTATTATATATATATATTTTTTATCTTCTTTTTCTTCTTTTTTTTTATTTTCCTTTGCAATCTTAAACCTACTAAATTTAACCCCATACTTAATTCAACACAACACTCGGTCATAAACGCTCTTAAAATGCTCTTGACCTAATGAAAGGATAAGAGTTAAACAATAAGGTTCAAGCTAATGGTGTTGTGAAAAAGAAAGAAAAGGAAAATGAAATAGGCTCAAAATTGGCTAACTAAGGTTGAATATAGGGTTTGTCTTTTTAAGCCAAAGTGGGTTCACCTAATTGCCTTAATCATCTTGATGCCTAATTGAAATTTTTATGTAATCTTAAAATGCATGTCAAAGCAAGTTCTAGCAAATCATCAATCAAAGATGTTCACCCACAACAATAATGATACGTTGATGGCTCAATTCCTCACTAGGTTAATGGCAATGCAAGGGAAAACCAACAAAATTGACAATAAGCACCAATTCTACTCAATTCTCAAATTCATGCTTAAAAAATTCAAAGGTCATCTATCAACAATTTTTATAATAATTGAACTTTCTAAAATTCATTTATTCAAAGAAAAACATTAAAAACATTAACTAAACTTAAAAAAAATATAGCTTAAAAGTAAAAACACAAAACACATAATGCACCCCACACTTAAAGTTTCACATTGTCCTCAATGTGAGCATGCATACTACAGAGAAGGTTTAGATGAAACCTGATTTCCAACGTTCCCATATACGATGTGTAGGGCTCCTTCCATCCATAATGCAGTTGGAGCCCATGACTGAGAGGATGAGCAACATGTAACTTTGAAAAGTACCTGATGTACGGCAACCCCTAAATAGTGTTCCTTGAAGAGAACATGTCTCAAAGGGACATGTGAAGGTCGCCTCGGGGTGATCCTCCAGTGCTATAGGAACGTGGTAATAATCTTTATCCTTGTGCAACCTGGGCATATCAGATTTCTGCTCTTCCTTACCACCAAGAGTAGTAGAAATGACTTTTGGGGACTCTTTAAGTTCAACCAAGTTTGGTTGAATCACTTCTTCATCCACTTTAACAATGTTAAGTCCCATCTCAACAATCTCAGCATCTAAAATTAGCTTACACTCCTCAATTTCTAAATTGGGCATTTCATGCTCTTCTTCTAAGGTCATAGTCATCCCAATCTTATTTCCACTATCTCCTTGGGAGTGCATATTATAGATGTCAGGAAGTTGCTTACCTTGCTCCTCATCCTTCAAGCTACATGGAAATGGATTTGGTGGCCTATCAGGATTGGAAAATTCATGCAACTTTGGTGAGGTTAATGCCTCCAAATTCTCCTTCTCGTTTGATTGGCTCAACTCCTCAATGTTGGTTTGAATCTCCTCGCCATTATCTTCTTGATTAGGGCCTACATCCAAAGAATCACAAAATTTGTTATATATTACCTGTTCACTCTTCAAATTTGTGATTACCTTGACTTGGTCCAATTGGCTAGGATATTCCTCCTTTTGGTGTGCTTGGAGTTGATGTGCCAGTTGCCTAACTTGAATCTCCACCCTCTTCAATGATTCCTCCAAAGAATCCAACCTCTCATTGATCCCTTCCTGATTTTGTGTGCTAATTTGAAGGTAAGCATTCAAATCATCTTCCACTGTGGATTTCTTTCATTGAATCTGATTTTGTGCACTAATTTGAATGAAGGCATTCAAACTATCTTTCAAAGTGGGTTCCTTAAGTTGATCTTGATTTTGTGCGCTAGTTTGAATGAAGGCATTCAAACTATCCTCCAATGTGGGTTTCTTAAGGAAATTTTGATTTGAATATTGTTCTTGAGAGTAAGAACTTCTCTGGTAAGGTTGAAAACAATTTTGAGGTGGAATGTGTTGCTGATTTTCCCAAGAAAAATTTGTTTGGCTTCCCCAGCTTGGGTTGTAAGGATTAGAATATTGGTCATTTCTACCCATTTGCTGGAAACTATCAAAGTCAGCTTCTTCCTCTTGCCATTCTTGGTATCGTGCGAAACCGAATGAGCATGTATTTACACTATGCCCTACATTGCCACATGCTGCACATATCTCTTGGCGTGGCATAGGTGCTCTTCCTCTTGCATTTAGCACCTTAAGTTGATTCGTCAATTTTGCTAATTGCCATGTCATTTTAGACTCATCGTTCCTATCAGAAACTCCCCCGTGCCTTGAAAACTACATCTTTACAAAAGGCACTTAGCAACTTAAAGAAAACAAACAAATAATTAAATTAAAAGAAAATCAAACAAAAATAAACAAACAATGAAAAGAAAATAAACAAACAATTAAATTGTAAAGAAAAATCAAACTATCACTACTTAAACAACCTTCCCCGGCAGCGGCGCCAGAAACTTGTTGCGCTCGAATTAAGTTCTACTACAAGCATCTCTCGCAAGTATACGAGGTAGCTGTAGCAAAGGTGATCGCCCCAAGGTCGTTTCCCCAAGAAGGTGTAGTTCGTAATAGCTTGATTAGCAAGTAATTTAAAAGAGAGAGTTTGTTGTTTGGAATTGTAAAAGAACAATTTAAACCTAAGATTAAGGAATGTAGGGTTGATGTATGAAGTTTGTACAAGATCAAATCGATTCTTGGGAAGGTGCCTAGGATTATAGGTCCATTCAATCAAAGCTCAATTCTCAATTATCCATTAACATAACCTTGTAAATTAATTTATTCCTTAAGGTTAATTAGTCAATTACCAATTCATTAGTTCTCACATTCATGAAATAGCAATAACCAATTATTTAACATTTGCAAATTAATGAAACCCTAGAACTTATATTTCTAATTCATTCATAGGGTAATCGATTGCATAATTCCGATATCAAATTTCACCTCTCGGTCCTTCATTCAATATCTAGAGATCAATAGGTAGCTAATCTATTAACCTAGCATACAATCCAATGCAATCAACCAACAACAAGGTACATCAATGGAAATATCAAATCAAAGCATTCAATCAAATATACTACAAACCCTAAGCATGGGTTTTTAGCTTAACATCATCAATTTAAAACATTAATTCAACTCAATATAAATCAAATACAAATTGTCCATTGCAATATCAATTCCATTAATACAATAAAAACAATATTGGAATGAATTAAAAGAGAGAATAGAAAAACCCCTTGTGAAGATGCCAAGAGTAGGATTACTAGTCTTCCTCCTTGCTCCACTTGATGTATGTGATGTATGATGAAGAACTCAAGCCCTCTTCAATGGTTGATTCCCCTTTGCAATATAGGATGGAGCTTTCTCAAGTCACCAAGCCTTTCAATGATTATGCCTTTGGAAGATGGAATGGAGCTTTCTCAAGTCACCAATCCTTCAATGAAGCTTCTTCAACCTTTTAGAGCTTGTTAACCCACTTGACCCCAAAGAACCTCAAAGATCTTGTCAATGGAAGATGGAGAAGATAAAGATGGAGGATGAAGATGAAGGGACAAGGAGAGTGTCACTCTCTCCTCATCCCAAATCGTGTTTGCTCCCTTCTTCTCTTTTCTTTTCTCTTTGACCTCAAACCCTAGCCGTCTCTTTTTCTCTATCATGCGAAAGAACTTAAATAGATATTAAGGTGACACAGCCAAGCTTGATTTGGCTTGGCCGTGTTTCTCATTTTTTTTTGGAACACGGCCAAGCTTGCTGGCCGTGTCCTTCACTGCCTTCTTTCTTTTTGTTCTTTGGATTTTGCTCTTTTGGTGAGACACAACCAGTGGCTTGGCCGTGTCTCATGACCGTGTTTGCTTCTGGACAAGCTTTGCTTGAGGGACACGGCCAAGCCATGACAAGCTTGGCCATGTCTCATGGTTTTCTTTGATTTCTTCTTCTTTTGATGAGAGACACGGCCAAGCTTCAAGTGACATGGCCATGTCGATCAGACACACTCACAGACATGGCCAAGCTTGTGAGTGTGTCAAGTACTTTCTCTATTTTAGGATGAAACACGGCCAAGACAACGAGACATGGCCAAGCTTCAAGTGACATGGCCATGTCGATTAGACACACTGACAGACATGGCCAAGCTTGTCAGTGTGACAAGTACTTTCTTTATTTTAGGATGAAACATGGCTGAGACAATGAGACATGGCCAAGATTCAAGTGACATGGCCATGTCGATCAGACACACTCACAGACATGGCCAAGCTTATGAGTGTGTCAAATACTTCCTCTATTTTATTTCTTTCTTGGTTTCTTTTCTTTGGGTGAGACACGGCCAGTGGCTTGGTCGTGTCTCTTGGGTGTGTCAGCTACTGTCTTGGAATTCTTATGAGGGACATGGCCAAGCTTGCTTGGGCTTGGCCATGTCTTGCTTGATTCATGCTCTTCTTGCACTGTTTTGATCTTCCAAGGGTCTTTTTGCACCTAAACCTAAAACAAACACTTTAAACACACTTAAAACAAAAATTAATCAAAACATTAACTAAAACACACATAAAATCATACTAAAAACAAATACAAAATTGATCTAAACATCCACACATGAGTGGTTTGGCACTAGTAAAGAAGATTATTCGACAAGGTTACTACTGGTTGACCATGGAGAGAGATTGTATTGAGTTTGTAAAGAAGTGCCAATAATGTCAGATGTATGGTAACTTGAATCACATGCCTCCTGAAGAATTGCATTCTATGTCTTCACCCTGGCCATTTACCACCTGGGGTATCGACATTATAGGAGAGATACATCTGACAGCCTCAAACGGTCACCGTTTCATTGTGGTAGCAGTAGATTATTTTTCAAAATGGGTCAAAGCCGAATCCTTCAACAAACTGGGTGCAAGTCAAATGGCTAGATTTATTGAAAAGAACCTCATCTGCCGGTATGGGGTCCCGCACAATGTGATATCAGACAATGGGGTACAATTTCAAGGAGCAGTTAAAGATTTGTTCACAAAGTACCAAATTCACCATCATCAATCCTCTCCTTATAGACCAAAGGCTAATGGAGCAGTAGAAGCAACAAACAAGACAATTAAGCAAATTCTATCCAAGATGACCCAGACTTACAAGGATTGGTCAGAGATGCTTCCCTTTGCTTTATGGGGATATAGGACAAGTGTGCGAACACCTACTGGAATGACACCGTTCTCTTTGGTTTATGGGATGGAAGCAGTGTTACCAATTGAAATAGAAATCAAGACATTGAGAGTAGTCTTGGAAGCTGAACTGCCTGAAACGGAATGGGTAGCGAGTAGATACACACAGTTAGCTTTACTAGAAGAGAGAAGGTTAAAGGCACTGTATCATCACCAACTGTATCAAAAGAAGATAGCTCGGACCTACAATAGAAGGGTTAAAATCAAAAAACTCAGAGTCGGGGATTTGGTGTTGAAGCAATGTAAGCCTATTGTATCTGATCCAAGAGGGAAGTTCAGGCCTAGCTGGGAAGGGCCATATGTCGTGAAACAAGTCATGAACGAAGGTGCGGTGAAGTTATCAGACATGGACGGGAAAGAATTTAGTGAGCCAATAAACATTGACAGGTCGAAGAGGTTTTATGCATGATATAAAAAAAAAGAAAAAAGAGAGCTCGCTAGGTTGAAAACCCAAAAAGGGCGGCCTAGGCAAAAGTTAGAGCAGTCCGCTAGTCCCGAAAACCTGAATGGACGGGCTAGGCAACAATTAGGGCTAAATGAGAGAAAATTGTCAATTAGAAAACCCCAAAAGGGCTAGTTGGCAACATGAGTAATCTTGAGTATGTTGGCTTTATGTTTGATTGTTCCCCAATTCAATAAAACAGAATTAATGTTGAAATTGCTCTATGTGCACTGCTATAAGTATTTGACCAGATATGGATGAAATAAATAAACACAATAGCAAAAGGTGATGACAAATTTTAATGGAAAAGAAGCATCTTTTATTACTTTAATTATTTTTCATCCTAACAATACACTTTTTGAATTGACAAATGTAAAATCTATGGCAGTCGATAAATGTAACGTGCAGGCCAGCTTTGCCTCAGCCGATCCAAGTAGGCTTCAGTCAAGCAAGGCATGTCTAAATCGGGAGTAAAGTCAGAATCACGAGGCTCAGCTCCATACTGATGGCCGAGACGTCAAGGATCATAGCAAGTACCTTGACGAAGAGCAGCAAGGGGAACATACATCAAATATGTCCGCATGGTGATATGAGAAATCTTCCACCAAGGTACCAACCAACGGATATTGACTTCAGCGCGTGATTAGATCTAAACAACTCAATCAGCATATGAAGAAGCAGGATGGCATAGTCTTCTAGCAGAATGATGACGTGGCAGATATCTGGCAAAATCCATGGATGGAGTATCAAGAAAACAAAGACGCTCTTGAAGCTAAATCTGTGAAGAAAAATTTAAAAAATTAAAAAAAAAAGAAAGAAGTCCGCTAAGTTAAAAACACACAAGGGCAGCTTAGGCAAAAATTAGGACAGCTTGCTAGTTCTGAAAACCCACATGGGTGAACTAGGCAAAAATTAGAGCAATAAAAATATATAACAAAAAGAAAGAGGTCCGCTAAGTTGAAAACTCGCAAGGGCAACTTAGGCAAAAATTAGGACAGCTTGCTAGTTCTGAAAACCCATATGGGCGGACTAGGCAAAAATTAGAGCAATAAAGAAAAGAAGAAAAAAGAAACCTAAATTGAAAACCTGAAAGGGCAGTTTAGGTAATTACCTGAAGCAGCAACGGAATCCCAGTTAGTCTCTTTGACAATCCTAATTTAAGTCTGTCTAATCCAACTAAAATCTCGGCTAAGATTACAGGCACTGGCGACAAAACTCATTCCATTTGGTCCATAATATCCAATACTCATGGATCAATATCGTCATAAAAAAAAACAAGCAGGAATTAGCTGAGCAAGCGAAGACAAAGCATGCATCCCCATGCCTTAGTTGGGGCCAAGTGAGAGAGACAAAAATCAATCAAGGGAGCAAGTAGAATTTTTTCACCTCTCATCAACTGAAGAACTTCGGGTTTTGGAATTTAAAATAGCATCTGCATCTTCTGTTGAGTCTTAGAAATCAACAAATGGTTGTTGATTATTTGGATATCCAAGGATGGCCTCAAATTCTTCAATCAAGGGACATATTTCAAAGCCATTAATTTTAAATACCCTAGAATCCGTATTCCAAAAGGAAGCCACGGCATGTAAGAAGGAGTGGTCCAATTTAACATTTTGAAAATATTTTAAAACATCAAGTTTTGACCATGAAATTTGCTTCCAATGAATGGCATTCATATTCTTAAATAGAATTTTTATCTTCGTTAAATAATGCTCGGTCATGGTTGATGAATGAAGGAAAATCAAAATTGTTAAAGGGAATTTTTACGTTAAATTGGAAAATATTTTCGATTTCTGTATGAAATATGGCACGAAAGGTGATTTATATAGAGGGAATAAACTTTTCCAAAGGTGATGAGGTAAAGGTAATGGAAAAGATGAAACCATATTGTGTAAGGAAAAGAATTAGCGACAAAATCTTTTACCGTGTTGCATTTGGTTTTAGCAAATAATGTGGCTGTGAAAAGGAAATTGTAGTGTAATGTTTATGATGTGATAAAAATATATATATAATAAATATGGCGTAGTAAAAAAAAGAGTTACAGTAAAGATGGAAATTGTATTTTTTTATTATTGTACAATATTTTACAATTGATACAATATTTACATATCACTAAGAGGGTGGTGGTAGGTCATCAAATAAAGCCCTGAAAAAGTCATCGCCTGTTGGAGGAGGGGGCAAATCACTCGTCCCAGGTCTGCCTGAAGCGGAAGCACCAAAATCCGGCAAATTACTCATCCTGAGATCACCTGAAGCAGGAGCACCAAAATCCATATTACCTTGAATTTCTAATTTGTCACGATCCTCATCAGAAGTAGACAAAAAGATCTAATGGTCATCAGTCTGGGGACCTCTTAATGAAGAAGCGCTAGGATCCCTCATCCCCTTAAATCAAAAGTCCCAGAAATTCTGTTATGACTGATGATATAAATTTTCAAAATGAGAAGCCTGTTGACGACTTGCAGCCAACTCTTCTTGAAGTTTCCTATTTTGTTCTTCGAGCTTCCGCTGTAAGCCAAAAAGGAAAAAGGTAAGAGTGTACATAATCATGCATACATATAACATAAATTACCATGAAATAAGGAACTCACCAGGTAATTCATATCAATACCATACGGATGAGATGGCATATCTGGCAGGCTAGAATGAGCAAATGAAGGGGCAGTAAAAGAAGGTCTAGCTCATGATCAAATGAGCCAGCAGCCTGCAACAATCATTAAAGAATAAAAAAAAAAGAAGCAAATGCAAGGGAAAAATGGTAAAAGTTTTACCTGAGAAGTACTAGCCCGAGATGTGGAACAGATTCTCCTGCATCTCCATGATGTTCCTCTTCATCTCTACCCTCATTTTCTTCTGGAATCTCCCACACACCAACAGAAGATATATCAAAGTTCAAGAGCCTTCTTTGAATAAAATGGGCATAAGATGCACTCGACGGATAGAGAAGTCCTTCAATACTGAGCCGGCAACCAGGCATCCTCCAGCATCGACATAATATTTAAAGTGTATTCCAGGCAAGGCATCGGAATCCTCCGCCACTTTGGACCGAGAAACCACTCATAAACTCTCTCTCTCCGAGAAAGCAACCACTAGACACTGGGCCAGCAATGACTCGGCGAGAATGTTGGAAAGATAGTGCAGCCCTCATCAAAGGAGACCGGTTTGTCCGCTCTTCTGGGCTCCACCAGGCCAAATTCACCTGCAAAATAATGTAAGTAAACTTTCACAAAAAATTTAAAGCATACTAATGTTATTTTACCTGGTCCCAGGTTAAGCGGCTCAACACAAAGCGATAAGTATGCACATGGTGAGAGCCGGGGACTTCCACGATCTGACAACCAGAAATTTAATCTCGAATACGCGATTCTCTCTTGAAAAATACCGGGTACCCTCACGAGGTTGTGTTCATATGCCAATACCTACAATAACAATAAAGATCACATTTGTGCAAGAAAAGCGTGGAAATGACATTGGTGGAAGAAAGAATACCTCGACAGCCGCCATCAAGCCGACAAAAGACTTCTTATTTCGGCTAAGTTTATCAAGACCATGGTAAAGACAGGCGAGACCAGCTTCACCCCAGCTAGAAGATGGTACCATCCTGAAGTAAGAAAGGGCATTCAACACTGATAAGTGGATGGAGGATTCAATGCTACCTAAGATGGTCGACCCAAGAAAATATAACAAAAATCCTCGAGCATATTGTTAGGCCATGTCTCTGTGAATCCGTCCTTCGTAGTTCATCCAATAGCTACGAATTGATTTAATTTTTATCTTAAAAGGCCCTTTATATGATGGTTCCATACCAATTAATTCCTGAATTTCTTCAAATGTTAAAATGTCATTGGTCAGAGGAACTGAAACACCATCATATCGAAGGCCGGTTATAGCAGTAAAATCAACCGGACCAATTGTCATCTCTCCAATGGGCAAGTGAAAAGTGTGGGTTGTGTCCAACCATCATTCTGCAAGCACCTAGACTATGCTTCGATCTATCTGATATTCCTTGGATGGAAATTGTAAGCTGAACTGCTCAAAGCCGCAATCTTGGATAATCTGCCTTACTTGAGAAGGCACTACATTGTACCATTGTCGGGCTTTGTAAATACACCCTCTAGCCCGAACAACGCAATGATCATGCTAACACAGAGCCAGGTAAGTTAATACCAGGTAAGTACATATTACCCTATCTGCTTAATTTTTCCTAAATTTTCTAAAAAAAGATAATAATATTAGAATACAAAAAAAAACAAAATAATAAAGGCAAACCAATAATAATAAAACGTAAATTAAATTAAATAAAAAAATCAAACAAAAAAATCATAAATAAAAAATCAAAAATAATTAAGAATAATCAAAAAATAATAAAAAAAACAACAAAACAGAAAGACGAAAAATCAAGAAAAAGAAAAAGAAAAATAATTACCGTGCTCTTTTGGTTGGAACTTCGGTGAAGCGGCATCCCGGCTAGCATATATATATTTCCATCTTCATGATGCCGAATAAACTCCAATAACTCAGCATTAGAATGAGTCCTTGACCTTGAAGCATGCATTTTTTTTTATAACTATGTGCTAAATTTGAAAGATTTTAAGAGAATTATAGAAATTGAGAAACTTTGCTGTAAATGAAATGAAGGATTCATGGGTTTTTATAGAGAAACGGCGAGGAAAAAACAAAAATTCAAAAGTAAGTTTACTGTTCATGAATAGTAAACATTCAGTATCACAGAACCGTTTCCGGCCTCAAGTGTTAAAGACTCCTTAATTATGCAATATGACAATATTAAGCAGAATATAAAAGAATATATTAAAAACATATAATAATAATAATAATAAGACATATAAATAAAATATAATCTTCTAAAAGGTACGGCGGCGTTGTTTCATACCCGGTACAGAGGAGGACTTCAGACAAGTGCAAGTCTGACGTTGCTCCAATTTATATTTGGGTTTCCAGCCTTATATACCATTTTAAAGATTAAGTTAATTTTGTAACTTAAGTCTAGAATATTTTAATCAGTACACACTCTTAAGTCTATATCTTTTAGTATACCTAATTATACTATGTCTGGTATAGATATACGGATCCCGTATAAATATACAGCGCTGAATAGAGAGAGAAGAAAGACAGAAAAGGATAGAATTAGAGGTCCTTTTCAGTCTGTAAGTAGTGCAATGATATTTCTGATGTTTTAGTTCCAGATCAAGCTCAACTTGCTCGTTTTTTGCTTGCAAGAACTAGAACAGAGCATACTTATATATGAATGAGAGAAGAGATATAAAAAATTTAAATTTATTTAAATAAATGAAAACAGAATACAATACAGAATATAAACTTTAAAACAGAATACAAAATTATAAATTATAAATTATAAGATATAAACTATAAACTACCTTATATATAAGGAGATCAATAGATGAGGGGTACAGAGATGGGAGAAGTCTATAGTGAAGAGAGAAAGGGAAGAAGGAAGCTTAAGACTAAGGCTAAGGTTCTTCAATGGCTTCTGTGTTGAGAGAGAAGTATTTCGGATCCCTTTACCTTCAGAATGAGCTTCAATATATAGACAAATGCTTTAAAATCTCACTGTTCTTGTCACATGCTTTTGGCACTGTAGAGGAATAGTAACCTGTCGTTACTATTTGCTTTTACTGTACCTTCACGCGTCTGGAACTGTGGATGAATAGTACCTTGTCTGGTACTGTTGGCTTTACTGTGAGGAACTGTGGATGAACAGTTCTTCTGACTTTACTGTTGGATTCCCTCTGGTGAATACTGTGGATGAACAGTATCTTGTCAGTGGGCACCGCCTTTATTGACTTTAAACAACCTGAGTGGAGAAATGAGGTTTCTCCTGCCTTTAATCGGACGAACCAGATGAACTTGAATCAGATTCAACTTCTGATTCAATTATCTTTTTATTTTTCTTTTCTCTTTTCTTTTCTTTATTTTTCTTTTCTTTTTCTTTTCTTTTTTCTTTTTCTTTTCTTTTTTCTTTATCTTTTTTCTTTTCTTTCTTTTCTTTATTCTTTTTCTCTTTTTCTTTTTCTTTATTTTTCTCTTTTTCTTTTTCTTTATTCTTTTTCTCTTTTTCTTTTTTACCTTTACTTTTCACCCTGATGGGGGACAATATACCATAGCAATCATCTTCGTTACTGGGACAGTAATCCGAGTCAGATGTCTCGGTGGAGGATGATGTCATGGATGATGTAGAAGAATTCGAGGAAGAGGAAAGAGATTTCTTCCTTCTGGATTTAGCTTTAGAGACTTTAGAATGGGCTTTAGTTGAAGATCCAGCAGAGCAGGTTCTACTGGGCTTAACGGGCTCAGATGTTGAGGGAAGAGACCCAACCATTTGTTCCATTAAGACTTTATATTCTTCTGCAGTCTTTGTAGCTGCAAGAAGGGCAATATTCTGGGCTCTTTGGGCACCAAAGGAGACCTGTAGTCTTGGGTCAAGACCATCATGGTTTCTCTTAAGGAGCCATGCTTTAACTGTTTCAATAGTGGTAGAGTTGCGAAAGGCAGACCACCACTTGACTTTAGATTTTCTCAATATAACAGGGATACTGGTACCTGACTGAAATGAATAGTCAAAATATCACTGATATACCCAAGGTATATTGAACTTTAAACAGAAAAGGAGTAGAGGAGGGAAATTCCTCTCATATGGTGAAGGATTTAGGTTGGCTTTAAAATACTGGTAAGCTAATAGTACATCCTGTGGAAGAGTTCTTTCATCATTTCCACAATAATGCCACCAATCAACGAACCAGGATGGAAGGTTATTGGTCTTTATGTTGTTCTCACAATAAATAAGCCAGGAATGTGTTTTACCAGGGTTCTGAAAAAACAATGCTTTGGTCCAGGCTTCAATATAGTCCCAATAGTTATAAGAAGAACAACAGGATAAGGAAGGAAGGGTTTTAAACTGCACAGGGATGTGCAAAGGTCTTCCCCATTCAGAAGGATGGAGAATTTTCTTTATTTTGAAGGAAGAATAGGCAATGACTGCCTTATCTTGCTGATTATAGTTGTGCTTTAAGAACAAAGAACCTGAATCCACCAGAATATGTAAATAATATTCTTGGGGTTTTGAAGATTCTTTTGGTTTAAAAAACCATTCTTTAGGGTAAACAGATTCAATAATAGACCATGGGTTCTGCTGAGCAGTCCCAAAATCAGGAATTAACTCTGTAAACCAAAAATTTTTATTAAACCAAAATGTTTTATATTTTAATGGAAAATTTGCAGAAACAATTTGAGTTGAAGGTTTTGAAATATCCAACTCAGTTTTAGAAACATTCTGAGATAGGGTTTTTGGAGAAGAAGATTCTCCTATCTCAATTTTATTTTTTAAATAAGGGATTAGAGAATCACTACCTGGAACCCCTGGAGGAGGTTCGTGTCCCATCTTTAATAGTGCTTTAATTACCTCAGGAGATTGGGCCAGCTGGGAGACCCATTTCTCAATATTGGCTTTATCTTCCTCTTGGACAGCATCAGCCCAAGACTTTATGGGTTTAGGGTTTAGGATACTATCTGAATGGTCAAATAGAGCTTTAGGAGAGTCATCTTTAAGGGTTTCTTTATTGGCATTTTTCTTCTTTCTCCCCATGATTCCTGAGAAGGAATTCACGAGTAAGGAAGTCAGGTAAACTGTTATTTTCTCCTTTAATAAATTCAATATCAAAATCAAAAATACTTAAAATAGCTTGCCATCTAGCAAAAATTTGTTTTGAGGCAAGGTTTTTAACATCCTTTTGTAAAACATCTTTAGCACTTTTACAATCAATTCTTAATAAAAACTTTTGATTCAATAAATCAGATTGAAATTTTGAAATGCATAAAACAATACTCAAAATCTCTTTCTTTATAGTTGAATAGTTCAATTGGGTTGGACTCCAATGTCCTGAATAAAATTGGACTATGGCTTCTCTACCCTCTTTAACCTGTTTTAAAATCCCACCAAAACCTATATCTGATGCATCAGTCTCAACTATTTTAGAGGCTAAGGGATCAGCTATATGCAGGCAAGGAATAGTTTTAACTAGGGTTTTAACCTGTCTAACTATGCCAGAGTGGATTTCAGTCCATGGGCCTGGGTTTTTCTTTAACCTATCATGCAAAGGTTTAATAGTCCTATTTAGGTTGGGAAAGAATTCTATGACGTAATTCAAACAACCTAAAAATCTTTGTAACTGGGCTTTATTAACTATTTGGTCAGGAAACTTATCTCCAAAAGCTAAGTTCCTTTCTATAGGTTCTATAATTCCCTGTTCTATATAATGTCCTAAGAACCTAATCTTAGTCTGAAACAGAGACATCTTCGTTTTACTTAATACTAAACCATTATGTTTTATTACCATAAAAAATGTTTTTAAATGTTTAAAATGTTCTTCTATAGTTGTTGAATATATTAAGACATCATCAATATAAACAATACAAAATTTAGTGTAAGGGTTAAAAATATCATTCATCACTCTCTGAAACTCAGAGGGTGCATTCTTTAAACCAAAAGGCATAACATTCCATTCATACTGTCCAAATGGAACAGTGAATGCAGTCTTATACCTATCTTTAGGGTTAATCTGAATTTGCCAAAAACCAGATTTCATATCAAATTTACTAAAAATATTTGCTTTATATAATCTTCCTAATAAATCTTTTTTATTTGGAATAGGGTACCTAATCCATTTTAAAGCTTTATTCAAAGGTTTATAATTTATTACTAATCTAGGTGCACCTCTTTCTATTTCAGAGGCCTTGTTAACATAGAATGCAGCACAAGACCAAGGGCTTCTAGATTTAGTTATTAATCCTTTATTTTCTAAATCATTTATTTCTTTTTTATAAAATTCAATTAAATCAGGCGCCATCTGAATGGGCCTAGCTTTAGTTGTAATAGATTTTTCATCAAAGCCTATTTCATAAGGTAAATCAACCATGTGTTGCTTCCTGTTCCAAAATGCATTTGGAATATCAGCACACAAATCCTTTTCTATTTGAGACTTTAATTTATCAATTTTATCTTGCGTAAATTTATTATTTAACTGTTCATTTATTCTTTGTAAATGATAGTTATTCTTTAAATTACAAAGTTGTTCAGACTTTGCTTTTATAAGTGCATTAATTTGTAATTCATTTATTGAATGTGCCTTTAAAAGATTTAAATTCCTCTTTTTAGGTTTTTCTAAAAATGGAAAAATAATCTTTTGTTTTTTAACTTTAAAACTTATACTATCATCATTTACTGAATAAGGTGTTATTAAATTCATAAATGGCGTTCCTAAGATTACCATATGATGAATGTTAGTTAAAATGAATATATTCTTTATTTCTAAATTATTATCTATAATTGATGCTTCTGCTTTACCAAGTATATTTAATTTAGATTTATTTGCTGCAGATAAACTTTCATTAGTTTCATGCCAAAATCTTTTTGGTACTAAACTAGGTTTAATGCAGTTTAAATCAGCTCCTGTATCAAATAATGCAATAGTTTCTATATTATAATTATCTGAAAATTTTAATTTTATTTTTATTAGATATTTTCTAGATGTTACTTCATGCAACATAAAAATTAAATTATCTGGAATTTTATCTTTATTAATTAAACTAATTTCATTATCAGTTTCTTTATCATTTACTTGCTCAATATTTTCTTCAACTTCTTCGTCAGAAGAAGAGGTTGAGTTCATTAAAGATTTTATTATCTGTGAATCATGTTCTTGTTTGTTTTTTAATTCTTTTAATTCTAATTTAATTTCTTTAATTTCTTTTTGTAGATCATTTATAGTTGGTTTATTTTTTATTGTTTTATTTTTATTTAATATTGTAGTTAAATCATATGTTTGTTTACTAGTGCTGGGCAACATAGAATGTTTAGGTTTATCATCTTCTAATATTTTATTTAACATTTTTTCTTGAATTTTAGGGTCACTTATATATTTTATTGCTTCTAGTATAGATTCTTGTTCTTTGGTTAATACATTTAATGATTTATTACTATTTTCAGAACTTGATTCTGATCCTATATCATCTATTTGATTTAGTTCTTCAGAATCTGAATATTCTTCAGAATCTGAATAATCTACATATAATTCGTGAATTTTATTTATTATAGATTCTTCTAAATTTAATTCTTGTAATTTTTTATCAAATTTACAAAATCTTGATGTGTGTCCTTTTCTTCCACATTTATAACATGTTAAGTCTTTATATGATGTGAATTTTTTATCTTTTTGTTTATAAGGTTTTCTACTAGGTTTTCTATATTTATAAGGTTTATAAGGTTTTTGTTTTTTATAATAATCATCTTTATCAAGTTTTTTCTTATAACCCTTTTTGTGATATTTTTTATAAGGTTTTTTATATTTTCTTGTAGTAGAACACTGTCCATTACAATCTTTATGTTTCTGTGTTATACTATAATCAAATTGTTTACAGAAAGAACCTAATTCTTGTTTAGTTTTTCTCATTTCATATTTTAATGATTTTTGAAGTTTTATGTCTTGACAAAGCTTTAATCCTTCTTTTTGAACTATACTAAACAGTTGTCCATAGGTCAATAGGTTATAAGGAATAGGGTTTCCAAATTCCTGTTTTATATGGTTTCTAACTTTCTCACCAAGGAAGAAGGGTAAACCTGCTAAGAATTTTACCTTCCAGAAAGCCTGGTTGGAATCTTCTCTAAGCATTATCCTAGTTAAGAAAGTTGTTTTATAGAATTGAAAATCACTGAGTTTCTTGCATCTAAGGTTACTTAGTAATTCTGCATTTTTATCCTTTAAATGAGTAGGATCACCTATAAAATGAAGTGATATAGTCAAGATTAGTGATGCCACAGCATCTTGAATAGTATCACCAGACTCATCTAAAATAGGTATTCCATCCTCATAAGTTTTTACAGCATTTAAAATTTCTAAATGTTGTTCATCAGTGAGATGATTATCCCACCAACCTTTAAGTTGTCCTGTGAATCCAGCTATAAGGAGTTCAGCTATAGTCCTATCTGAGGTTCCTGTTTGGGTTCTATAAGCATTGGCAGCCATAGTCATCTGTTGAAGAAGACTCAGGATATTATATTCTGATAAAGTATCTATGTTCCATTCATAAACTGAGGAGGCATTATATTTATATTGTGTTAACACATTTGGTCTATCTGCTATACCTAAGTCTGGGGCAGACATTCTAGGTATTATAGATTGATTATGTGTTAAACGATTTATCTGTGGTTCTAGAGCTTTACTAAAGGTTTCTATATCTTCAGATTCAGGTTGAGAATCCTCAACTGATTCTGACTCCTATTCTTGGGTGACTATACTAATGGTTTTAGAATCTCTAGACTGGGGTGTTTCTGGTACTACCTGTTTTGACCCAGAAGAAGATTCAATTTTACTTAATTGTTCTTTAATTGCTTTAACAAAATCTGAATCTTTAGATTTTACTTCCTTTTGTCCTGTTTTAGAAACTTCGAAAGGTTTAAAAACATGTGATTTAAGTTTTTTTATCTTTGACTTCTTTTTCAATTTTTACTATTTTACTTTCTTTAATAGTGTCTTCTATTCTATTTAATTGTTGTCCTATACTTATTAGATGTGCATTACTATAATTATTTTGTTCTAAAGTTTTCCTATTAGGATCATCTTCAGAAACAATTTTAAATGGTGCTATGTTTATTTCTTTATCTCCATGTAAAAATACACTTGATGTTTTAGGTGGATGTTCACTCTGTATAATTTTATCTTTTACTTTCCATTCTGTATTTTTATTTCTAACAGTTACAGGATTAATTGATTTTTCTAATTTAAGTTTTCCTCTATAAATTCTTTTAAACCAATCAAAGAATTTCATATTAACTTCATAATATTTTATAAAGTCAATATATTCTTCTTTAACTGATTCAAAATCTTTTACCTTTTTCATTACATTTTCTAATTTATCTTTATTTTTAATTGCTGTTAATTCTTTATTTAATCTATCATAGTTAAAAACAAATTCTTTATTAATTACATTTAATTCTCTATCTATGCTTTCTACATTTCCTGTCATGAAGGAAGCTGTAGGTGACATAGGTGGAGAAGGTGAGTGTTCTATATTCTGAGGTTGATTATAATTAGGGTTTGGTTCCAAAGGGTTCATTGTTCCTGTTGGATTATAATATAAGTGTGGAACTGTTGTACTATAATCTACACCTTTTAACTTATTACTAGATTCAGGTATATCTGATGTAGAATACCTAGGCTTTACTACTGTTTGCAAAACAGGTTTAGGCTCATTTTCTTTATATGAAGCATATATTACAGAAGGTAACTGTGAGGCTCTACCTATATCTACTGTTGAAACAGAGGAGGAAGAGTCTGAATACCTACTGCTTACACTATGTCTACTGAATTTTAATTTAACTTTACCATCTTCATACTGTTCAATTTTACTGAGTTCTATATTAGGTTTAACTGTAGTTTTTGGTTCTGGGAGAGGAACAGCATCCTCTAAGACCCATTCATCAGGGAGACTAATATCTTTCCACTGAATAGTCCTAGGAATTACTGTATTAGCTTTACTTAAATCTGTTTGTAAAAATTTAGTTTCTCCTAGTTTAGGTTGCATTATATATTTTGTAGCAAAAGCAGACATCATAGCTTTATAATTTATCTTATACATTAATGCTACAGGAATAGATCCTTCAAGCATTTTATAATTATGTGTTTTAATTTCTAATACTACACCTTTTAATATATTTGGATCATTTAATGAAACTGTTATATCTGGGAAGCAGTCAAATGAAATTGGACCACTGCTCAGACTGGTTTCTATAGTTCCTAAAAGTGAGTCGTTAAAATTTACAAACCTAGCATCTCTGACAACTGCCAAAATACTAGTATTTAATCCTTCTCTAGTTAAAGGTTTTATACCTATTTGTACTAATCCTATATGTATATACTTGTATTTTTTAGCTTTATGATGTTTTATGGATTCTGCTGAAAGTAAAGTTATTTTCTCAAAAGGTTTACTCAACTGTACATCTCTTTCTTCAGCTTTAATTATATAATCATTTTTAAATATATTTAATTTTGGTATTTTATAAATCTGTTCTTTATCTATCTTTGGTATTACCCAATTATCAATTGCTTTATTAAAATCCTCCAAAATTACTTCATTTCTGTTTACTATCCTTTTAATTTCTGATGACTCAGAACTATCCGTTTTAGTTGTACTAGCAGATTTACACAGAAAAGGCTCCATCTTTAAATATTTGAAAAATAGATTTTTAAAGTTTATTAATGTTGGTTTTGGTAGCGACCACTGACTTACTGCCCTAAACGCCTGTCCGTCGGCTAACACGGGTCTTACTGCATATCCAATACCTAGACAACACTAAGTCCACTTCTAGATCTATAAATCAAAGATTTAACTATGGAAACAGTTCTATATCTATCTACTACCACCCCTGTGTAGTATTTACTATTTATGAATAGTAAATTTTACTATTTATAAATAGTAAATTACTATTGAATAATAGTATATTACTATTTCCAATAGTAAATACTATTTACGAATAGTAAAGTTACTATTTATAAACAGTAATAGTAAATAAACAGTGACTACACAGTAAATAAACAGTAAATTCAATTATTCACTTTAATCATTCAAATACTTAAGTGAGAATAAATATTTCTACACTCAAGGGGCAAAAAAAAAAAAGACGTGTGAATAAAAACTAGCTAAACTTTTTGAAATAAAAAATTATTAGCTTGGGTCCAGAACTCAAAATATCCTTAGGTCCAGAGCCTAGAATCTCTTTTAAGTCCAGAACTTAGCTCGGGTCTAGAACCTAAATTTTCCTTGTAACACCCCTTCCCGACCTACGTGTGTAAGCTGAGTAGAGGCGCCACCCTATCCTAATGTTGCTACCACTTTTACTTAGTCAAATTTTTGTTCCGATTTTTATAGAAATTTTGCCATAGTTTTGCCTAAAAATTCAATCCCAAGTGTCGACAAAACTGGTTTTTTTCTAATTTTTTGAAAACATTTTTACACAAACCAATGCAAACAAAATCATTCTCAATACACTTCCAATAAATCCCCCTTATAACCTCAACTACAACCTGCAAAAAGGATTTACACTTCTAGTACAAAATAAAGTAAAGGTTTATTATGAAATACAGCAGATAAAATCTTTGTTCACTATGCAACGGAAAGTAACAATATTTACAAATTCATATACATCAAAACTCAAGTTTTACAACACATAAAATTTATACATGTTTGGCAGTCAGTCTTCGATCTTAAAGCCCACTATTCAATCTTCAAAATCTAGGCTCGACTCGGCCTAGAGGAACTCTCTGGTTCTTCCTTGTCACCTGCGCGAAGAATCACATTCGCGCTAAGCCAACGGCTTAGTAAGATAAAACATGCTAATGGTATGCTTTAATGTAATGCAATGCCACATATGTTATTGATAAGATCAATATCATAAATATAAAGTTAACCACATAATTATGCATTTCATTCCACATTACTCATGAAACACATTACCATTCACAATGCACAACATAACATTGTTCAATCTCAACAATGCAATTAGGGCAAAGAACAATTGATTATAACATTCATTGATTCAAGTGTGTTTAAAGTGTTTAGGGTTAGGTTTAAGGACCAACCTACCTTTGGAGAACCAAAGCAATGCAAGAAGAACAAAGAATTAAAACCCTAACCATAAATAGTACATTCTGGTTTTAAACTCTATTTTATCCTTATTTTGAAAAATTGTATAAAATAATCTACTTGACTAAAAATTCTAAAATTTTTACAGAATTTAGTTTTATATCTTAAAATCATCCCTTTAAAATTTCAGATCAAACTGAACACAAAATCTTGGTCAAATAGTTCACCTAACCAGACTGCCCCAATTGCCCTGCATCCTGGCAGCAGTTCTGAACTTTGTGAATTCCATAAATCAAATTCAATCAACGTGGTTCCAAATTATTTTTCTCAAATACTAGACTCACTAAGAAACAACATATCCAAAATTCAATTGAATATGATTTTTCTACATTTTATTAAAAATCCCGAAATATAGCTGTCCCAGTTAAGGTACCTGCTGGAACAGGTCTAATGAAAATAATTTTTCTAAACTCATAACCATTCCAAAATCGAATCAAAATATTTTTCAGTCATTCTAGACTCATAGAGGCACAACATATCAAAAATTCACTTCAAGAACATTTTTCTAAAATTAATTAAAAATCATACAAGTCACAGCCTTTACTAATCCTAAAACAGAAACAATTTCACTAAACACCAATCTTACTCTTCCATCACCAACACCAACCCAACTTCTCATCTATCAAGCAAAATCAATACTTATAATCATACCATAAGCAACTTAATCATACCACTTCAAAAGAATTGAAGAAATTAGAGAAAAGATCTTACCTCAAATGAAGAAATCCACAAATCTTTAACCAAAACCCTTGTTTCTTTCTTCAAAATGCTTCAAACCTCAAGATCACCTCTCTTTCTCTCTTTGTCTATGGAGAATCCGGCCACTTCAAGAAAGAAAGAAGAAAATGCACAAGTCAAACACCTTTTCTTCTTTTAATCTCCACCATGCATCTTATAAGGAAAATTACCAAAACACCCTTAACCATATAACTAACTCTTTGTCTCATATAAGCCCTTTATAGTAATTTCATTAACAACCAAAAATATCTTCTTCCACTTAACCATCACCTTGACTCTTCATTTGACCAATGTATATGTTAATTATATCATCATATAAACAACATATACATTTGTCTCTAAACCCTAAATTTCTTCTCCAAAACACATATACATATACATTCTCTTCCCATTTCTTTTCTCTTACAATTTAACACATATATGCACAAACATTCACTTCCCAATATATATATCAACAACCACAATAACAACAACATACTCAAAACTTCTAGGGCATAAATGAGGATATTACAATTCTCCCCCTCTAAAAAGAAAATTTCGTCCTCGAAATTACCTGATATCAAAGCTGAAACAATTGCGGATACTGCTCTCGCATGGTATGCTCACTTTCCCAAGTCGCTTCTTCTTTTGCATGATTCTTCCAAAGAATCTTCACCAATGGCACTCTCTTGTTCCTTAACTCTTTCACTTCTCGTGCCAAGATAGCAACTGGTTCCTCTTCAAATGTCAAATCTGGGCTCACTTCAATAGACTCAAATGGCAACACATGAGATGGATCCGACCTAAATCTCCTCAACATAGAAACATGGAATACATTATGAATACGATCCAACTCAGGTGGCAAAGCAAGTCGATACGCCACTGGCCCAACTCTTTCTAACACTTCATACGGCCCAATGAAACGAGGACTCAATTTTCCTTTCCGACCGAACCTCAAAATTTTCTTCCAAGGAGACACTTTCAGAAATACCTTATCTCCAACATCAAACTCTATATCTCTCCTTTTTAGATCTGCATAAGACTTCTGTCGGTCTGAAGCTGCTTTTAACCTGCCTCGAATCAACTTTACTTTATCTTCAGTTTCTTGAATCAAATCAGGACCAACCAACTTATTATCTCCAAGCTCATTCCAACAAAGAGGTGTCCTACACCGTCTGCCATACAATGCTTCAAACGGTGCCATACCAATGCTGGATTGGTGACTGTTGTTGTAAGCAAACTCCACAAGAGGTAAAAACCTATCCCAACTTCCAGAGAAATCGATAACACAGCTTCTCAACATGTCCTCAATAATCTGTATCACCCTCTCTGACTGTCCATCCGTCTGTGGATGAAAAGCAGTGCTGAAGTGCAGTCGAGAACCTAAAGCACTATGCAAACTCTTCCAAAATCTGGAAGTAAACCTGGGATCTCGATCAGACACTAAAGAAGTTGGAACACCATGCAGTTTCACAATCTCATGGATATACAGCTCAGCCAATCTCTCCAAAGAGTAATCCATTCGAACCGGAAGGAAATGAGCTGTCTTAGTCAATCTATCCACAATCACCCATATAGCATCATGCTTCTTTTGTGTCAATGGCAAACCAGACACAAAATCCATTGTCACTCTTTCCCACTTCCATTCTGGCACTGACAATGGTTGAAGCAACCCGGTTGGAACTTGATGCTCTGCTTTAACCTTCTGACAAGTGAGACATTTCGATACAAACTCAACAATGTCTCTCTTCAAACCAATCCACCAATAATGCTGTCTCAAATCATGATACATCTTCGTATTACCCGGATGCATAGCAAACATTGACTGATGAGCTTCTTCTAAAATGACTCTTTTCAAATCAGCATCATCGGGTACACACAATCGGTTCTTAAACCAGAGACTCCCATCATCTTTCACAACAAAATCTCTAGTCTTCCCATTCTTGCAATCTGAAAAAATCTTCTGAATCTTCTTATCGGCCAACTGAGCTTCTTTGATCTGATCTAACAAAATCGGCTTTAATTGCAACTGTGCCAATAATGCACCATCAACACAAGGTACAAAACTGGCATGCAATGCTCTCAACTCAACAAGCAAGGAGAGCGAGTAAACAGTTAAACCAGCTAAAGACTTCCGACTCAAGGCATCAGCAACAACATTTGCTTTACCTGGATGATAGTCAATCAAGCAGTCGTAGTCTTTAATCAATTCTAACCATCTCCTCTGACGAAGATTGAGTTCTTTCTGGACACCCAAATACTTCAAACTCTTGTGATCAGTGTAGATGAAACATTTCTCCCCAAAGAGATAGTGGCGCCAAATCTTTAATGCAAACACAATGGCAGCCAATTCTAAATCATGGGTCGGATAGTTAAGCTCATGCGGTTTCAACTGTCGAGATGCATAAGCTATAACTTTCCCTTCCTGCATCAATACACACCCCAAACCTCTATGTGAAGCATCACTGTAGATCACATATGGTTTGCCTTCAACAGGTAAAGTAAGAACAGGCGCTTGAGTCAACAACTCTCTCAACTGCTCAAAACTAGCCTGACACTGATCTGTCCACACAAATCTCACTCCCTTTCGAAGTAATCTGGTGAGTGGAGTAGCTATCAAAGAAAACCCTTTCACAAACCGTCGGTAATAGCCTGCCAAACCCAGAAAACTTCTAATCTCTGTCACAGACTTGGGTGGACTCCAATTAAAATGGCTTCAACTTTGCTCGGATCAACTCTGATGCCTTCTGCAGAAACAATATGTCCGAGAAAAGCAACTTGATCCAACCAGAACTCACACTTCGACAATTTGGCAAATAACTGATTCTCTCTCAAAATCTGCAACACAATCCGCAGATGCATATCATGCTCCTCTTCATTCCGCGAATACACCAGTATATCATCAATGAAGACCACTACAAACTGATCCAAATAGGGCCTAAACACCCTATTCATCAAATCCATAAAAGCTGCAGGTGCATTCGTTAGACCAAAAGGCATAACTAAAAACTCATAATGCCCATACCTGGTCCGAAAAGCAGTCTTAGGAACATCTTCACTTCTTACCCTCAGCTGATGGTACCCAGATCTCAAATCAATTTTGGAGAACACTGACGCTCCCTTCAACTGATCAAAGAGATCATCGATTCTAGGCAAAGGATATTTATTTTTAATAGTCACCTTGTTCAATTGCCTATAATCGATACACAACCTCATAGTACCATCTTTCTTCTTCACAAATAGCACAGGAGCTCCCCAAGGAGAAACACTGGGGCGAATGAATCCTTTGTCCAACAACTCCTGTAATTGCACTTTCAACTCCCTCAATTCTGCTGGTGCCATTCTATAAGGAGTAATAGAGATAGGAGTGGTACCAGGCAACAATTCAATACCGAACTCCACCTCTCTCTCAGGAGGCAACCCTGGCAACTCCTCTGGAAACACATCCGGGAACTCAGCAACTGTGGCAATGCTATCAATAGGGGAACCCTTCACTCTAGTATCCACCACATGAGCAAGATAGGCTTCACACCCCTTTCTAATCAACCTCCTGGCTGCAACAGCTGAAACAAATAAGGAGGCTAGCTGTTCCTGCTCATTAGATACTATCACCTCTCTACCATCACCCGTTCTCAAAGAAACAATTTTCTTTTTACAATCCACCACAGCTTCATGTCGAGATAGCCAATCCATACCTAAGATCACGTCATATTCCTTAAATGGCATCTCAATCAAATCCCCAAGGAACTCCTCACCCTGCACCACTACTGCACTATCTCTATGCACCTTACTCACAACCACACTATGCGCTAACGGATTTGTTACCAACACATCAAATCCTAGGGACTCAGCATGCAAATCAGATACAGGCAAAACAGATGCACTAATATATGAATGTGTGGAACCCGGATCAATCAAAGCAAGTACTGGAGTATTAAATAAAGAAAAAGTACCAGCTATGACTGCCGATGTATCTGGCTGTCTCTGCATAACATACATCCTCTGGGAAGATCCAACCTCCTCTGGTCTACCCTCCCTGGATGTAGCACCTCTTCTAGAACTGAATCCTGGTCTACCTCCCCGGCTGGCACCTCTGCCTCCTTTGCCTCCCCTCACACTAGCTCGAGAAGCAGCAGAATCAACTGGCATCTGATCCTGCCTCTCAGGACAGTCTCTCACAAAGTGGTCAGGTGATCCACACCTGAAGCATACCCCTGATCTACTATGCCTCCAACAAACGCCCCCATGTCTTCCACCACACTGGTTACACACAGGTAAGGTGGATCTCTGAACTCCAGGAGTAGGAGCACTCGCTACTGAAGCTGCAGGTCTAAATCTCTGCCTCTGGAACTGCACTGACCTACCCACTGGTCTCTGGCTCCTACTACTCCGAGGAACAAAACTTCCTCTACCCCTCTTCGCAGAAGAAGACCCTGCCTCGAACTGGGGCCTTCTAACCCTAACCTCTTCCTCTGAAGCAGCTGCAATAACTTGAGCTCGCTCTACACTTCGAGCTGCTGCCACAAGCTGTGAGAAATCCTGATATCTGGATCCATCCACTAAGCACATGATCGAGGGCCTCAATCCCTCCTCAAATCGCCGACATCTATCAATCTCATCAGTAATGATACCTCCAGCATACTGACTCAGTCGAATAAACTCAACTTCATACTCAGTTACGGTCCGATGATCTTGCTTCAAATCTAGAAACTCTCTTTTCTTCCCATCTTTATACTCCCTAGGAGTATACTTCAACTCAAATTCTCTCAGAAAATCCGCATAAGACAAGGTTAGTGGATCATCCATAGAATGGGGCACTGTCTTCCACCAGTCGTAGGCATCCTTCTGTAGCAAAGATCTTGCATAGTCAAACTTCTCCTCTGAAGTGGCTTGCAACTGCACAAATACCCTCTGAACTCTATCAAGCCACTGTTCTGCTACAGCCGGATCAACTGTACCAAAGAAATCCTCTGCTCCATATTTCCTTAGCTTATCATAGTGCCTTACTGGTACTGAAGGCTGAGGGGGTGGTGGCGGTGGCTGTGGTTGCACAGGTGCTTGTCTCATAGCTTCCAACATAGGCCTAAACCAGGCTGGCGGAACCTCCTCCCCAGCTGGTCTACCCGACACCGAAGCAGGTGCCTCCTCAACACTATCAACCCTAGCTCCCTCAGCAGGAGCAATACTCTCGGCACTACCCTCAACAGATTGTCGCGAATGAGATGCCATCTCTACCTATATCTGCAAACACAGCAGAATATTCCTCATTAAAGATCAAAGACTGCCATACCAAAACATGTATTTTACTCAAAAACCCACTTTAAAAATCAAAATATTCTTTTTCTTACAATTGATCTAGGTTGAGAATCTCAAACCTAGGCTCTGATACCAAAAATTGTAACACCCCTTCCCGACCTACGTGTGTAAGCTGAGTAGAGGCGCCACCCTATCCTAATGTTGCTACCACTTTTACTTAGTCAAATTTTTGTTCCGATTTTTATAGAAATTTTGCCATAGTTTTGCCTAAAAATTCAATCCCAAGTGTCGACAAAACTGGTTTTTTTCTAATTTTTTGAAAACATTTTTACACAAACCAATGCAAACAAAATCATTCTCAATACACTTCCAATAAATCCCCCTTATAACCTCAACTACAACCTGCAAAAAGGATTTACACTTCTAGTACAAAATAAAGTAAAGGTTTATTATGAAATACAGCAGATAAAATCTTTGTTCACTATGCAACGGAAAGTAACAATATTTACAAATTCATATACATCAAAACTCAAGTTTTACAACACATAAAATTTATACATGTTTGGCAGTCAGTCTTCGATCTTAAAGCCCACTATTCAATCTTCAAAATCTAGGCTCGACTCGGCCTAGAGGAACTCTCTGGTTCTTCCTTGTCACCTGCGCGAAGAATCACATTCGCGCTAAGCCAACGGCTTAGTAAGATAAAACATGCTAATGGTATGCTTTAATGTAATGCAATGCCACATATGTTATTGATAAGATCAATATCATAAATATAAAGTTAACCACATAATTATGCATTTCATTCCACATTACTCATGAAACACATTACCATTCACAATGCACAACATAACATTGTTCAATCTCAACAATGCAATTAGGGCAAAGAACAATTGATTATAACATTCATTGATTCAAGTGTGTTTAAAGTGTTTAGGGTTAGGTTTAAGGACCAACCTACCTTTGGAGAACCAAAGCAATGCAAGAAGAACAAAGAATTAAAACCCTAACCATAAATAGTACATTCTGGTTTTAAACTCCATTTTATCCTTATTTTGAAAAATTGTATAAAATAATCTACTTGACTAAAAATTCTAAAATTTTTACAGAATTTAGTTTTATATCTTAAAATCATCCCTTTAAAATTTCAGATCAAACTGAACACAAAATCTTGGTCAAATAGTTCACCTAACCAGACTGCCCCAATTGCCCTGCATCCTGGCAGCAGTTCTGAACTTTGTGAATTCCATAAATCAAATTCAATCAACGTGGTTCCAAATTATTTTTCTCAAATACTAGACTCACTAAGAAACAACATATCCAAAATTCAATTGAATATGATTTTGCTACATTTTATTAAAAATCCCGAAATATAGCTGTCCCAGTTAAGGTACCTGCTGGAACAGGTCTAATGAAAATAATTTTTCTAAACTCATAACCATTCCAAAATCGAATCAAAATATTTTTCAGTCATTCTAGACTCATAGAGGCACAACATATCAAAAATTCACTTCAAGAACATTTTTCTAAAATTAATTAAAAATCATACAAGTCACAGCCTTTACTAATCCTAAAACAGAAACAATTTCACTAAACACCAATCTTACTCTTCCATCACCAACACCAACCCAACTTCTCATCTATCAAGCAAAATCAATACTTATAATCATACCATAAGCAACTTAATCATACCACTTCAAAAGAATTGAAGAAATTAGAGAAAAGATCTTACCTCAAATGAAGAAATCCACAAATCTTTAACCAAAACCCTTGTTTCTTTCTTCAAAATGCTTCAAACCTCAAGATCACCTCTCTTTCTCTCTTTGTCTATGGAGAATCCGGCCACTTCAAGAAAGAAAGAAGAAAATGCACAAGTCAAACACCTTTTCTTCTTTTAATCTCCACCATGCATCTTATAAGGAAAATTACCAAAACACCCTTAACCATATAACTAACTCTTTGTCTCATATAAGCCCTTTATAGTAATTTCATTAACAACCAAAAATATCTTCTTCCACTTAACCATCACCTTGACTCTTCATTTGACCAATGTATATGTTAATTATATCATCATATAAACAACATATACATTTGTCTCTAAACCCTAAATTTCTTCTCCAAAACACATATACATATACATTCTCTTCCCATTTCTTTTCTCTTACAATTTAACACATATATGCACAAACATTCACTTCCCAATATATATATCAACAACCACAATAACAACAACATACTCAAAACTTCTAGGGCATAAATGAGGATATTACATTCCTTATCTCCAGAACCTAGAATCTCTTTTAAGTCCAGAACTTAGCTCGGGTCCAAAACCCAAATTTTACTTAGGTCCAGAATCTAGAATCTCTTCTAGGTCCAAAACTTAGCTCGAGTCCAGAACCCAAATTTTCCTTAGGTCCAAAACCTAGAATCTTTCCTAAGTCCAAAACTTAGCTCGGGTCCAGAACCCAAAATTTCTTTAGGTCCAAACCTAGAATTTTTTCTAAGTCCAGAACTTAGCTCGGGTCCAGAACCCAAATTTTACTTAGGTCCATAACCTAGAATCTCTTCTAAGTCCAGAACTTAGCTCGGGTCCAGAACCCAAATTATCCTTAGGTTCAGAACCTAGAATCTTTTCTAAGTCCAGAACTTAGCTCGGGTCCAGACCCAAATTTTTCTTAGGTCCAGAACCTAAAATTACACTTAAGTCTAGAACCTAAAATTATCCTTGAGTCTAGAACTCGAACTGGGTCCATAACCCAAAACCTCAACCATCTCAAAAATTAAGCCTTATTGGTTTTCACTCTCTTTTACTAAAATCTCAGATCATTCAAATAGGAGGCAAACTGTAGACCCTTAATTTTTGTGTTGTCCAATATAATTTTTATCCAAAATAATATTATTTAATTAGCCCAAAATAATTTTTGTGTTGTCCAATATATTTTAATTAGTCCAAAATAATTTTTGTTATCTTAATTAAATAATATTTGCTTTAGTATCTAATTTTTATTATTAAAAATAAAAAATAAAAATAAAAATCGGCAAAGAAAAAATCATCACCGAAAACCAGCATGGGACGAATGGCCGTGGGCCATTTCGCCCACAGGAGTTTCCTGTGGGCGCCTGCGGGCGAAATGGCCCTATTTTGCCCGCCGCTGCCTCAGCCAGCTGCAGCAGCTTTTTCGCCAGCCCAATTTTTCTGGAGTAGTTTTTTTTTGCCAGCGCAATTTTTTCGCAGTAATTTTTTTAGCCAGTAAAATTTTTTCGACGCAAATTTTTCGAAACCTAATGCAATTAGGTTTTGGATTCCTTTTCTTAATCAATGTTAGCTTCCGTGAATAACTAGAATTAACCATAAAATTCTTCTATAAATAAGACCAAAAACAACACAAAACGGGGAGGGAAAAAAAGAGGAAATCGGACGGGAAATTTGGAGGAAGAAAAAAGGAAATCGATTGGAGGAAATTTGGAGGAGAAATTGGAGACCAAAACTGAGGGGGAAATTCTTTGAATCAATTTGATTTTTTTGAGAGAGCAGACAAACAATTCAAGCAATTCAAAGGCAGCAAAGCTTGTCTTTGTTTTTATTCATCCAAGAAGAAATTTTTGGTGGAACCAACAAACGGAGGTATGCATCAATTGTCTAATTTCTTCACAGTAGCTTAAATCATCCCATTGTTTCTTTTAATTAAAAAACCCTAGAACCTTAATTCCCCTTTTCTAAAGTTTAAAAATCTTAATTCGTTGCTTTGTTTTCCAAAAATCTTCAAATTGTTATTTTTTCTTCTTCAAAATCTTAAAACCCTAATTGAACCTATTTCTTTTCAAAATCCTTAACTTGAGTATGTTTCCTTCCACCAACCCTAAAAACATCTGTTCTGTTTATATAAACCTTAAATCATTTTATTTATTTTCATAAAGTTTCATAAAATTATCAATTATTTCTTAAAATTCTAAAACCTAATGCATCCTCCGAAAACCTAATTCTAAAACACTAAACCCTAATTCAACTCCAAAACCCAAAAAAGTGAACCCTAACTCCCTTAAAACCTAAACCCTAAAGTTTTCTAAACCCTAATTCTTTAAAACTTTAAAACCATATAAATCTAATTCTACACAGTAAGCTTAAAAACACAATCCAGTGACCGTAAATCATAAATCTAAATTTTTTAAAGTGTCCAAAACCTAATTTCATGATTATACATCTCAAACCCTAATTTGGTGAATCAAAAAATTTTACCAACTTTTTAAATCATAAAAATTTTGCTCCATTTCAATTCCATTAAAACTCACAGTAGCTTAAACTCTTGAATTCCAAAACCCTAAACACATGAAATAAAGAAACTTAAACAGAAACGGTAGACCTAAATTGAATCTTTATTTGCCTTATTCAATTTTATATTTGATTATGCTTTAATTTATTTTATATGCTTTAATTTAATTAAGTTCAATGTTTGGTTTATCTAATTTATCATGGATGGGCTTTTACTTTCTATTGATATTTAGTACCTTTGATGAATGATTTATTTATGATGAATGGTTATTTACTTTTATCGATTTATTTAGATTTCCAAATGTTGTAAGAGGTATGTTTCCACTTGGTGGGTACCTCATTAGTTAAATATCATGCAATTTAAATTGCTTTTCTATTTTAGAACCAATGTGAAGGATATGTTTCTACCTTTCGGTGGGTGTCCTATTTAGGCATGGGATGTAAGGACATGTTTCCATCTTTAGATGGGTGTCCATTTAATTGTTTTGTTTGGACATTGTTTTGATTTCCAATATATTGATGCTTTATTTTTATTGTGTGTAATATGGATAATGTTGTTATATTTAAGAATTTTATAATATTAAGACTTGTAAAGGAGGTCAGTTCTAATGAACCGGGCGTTGTGGGGGGTGCTAGGCCATTTCTCACCTTCCCCATCATACCCAACTTTCCGAACCCATTAGGGGGTTGGGGATTCCTTAGGAATCGAGTCATCCACCCCTTTCTTTTTTCCTGACCTGTCCGGGTGGCGACTCCATTTTCTCCAGACTTAGGTCCATGTTCTCTAAGGGCCCGAACCTAAACAGTGCCGAAGTCGCAAGAACCATTCCAACGGGAGTGGGGGAAAAATCCCTACTCACATGTATGCTTACTTAGAGAGGGCTTCTGCATAATGACATTTGTCTAGGTCCTAGTCAGTCTTAGAACATGCTTTGATGGACTTTCGAGGTGAAATTGAACTTTGATTATTTAAGAGAGAAATGATCTAGGCATTATTTGGTTAGCCAACAACTAGTATCCACCCTATTAAATATCAATCTCTAGTTGTCCCTTTGAGCCTTCATAAAATTTTAACTTTATTTTCATTGGCTTACAAACCCCAACAACCTACCCTGAGTTGTTGTTACACTTTTGACAAGTCTTATGATCACTAAGGTGAAGAGGCAAGAAGATCAATGAAAGGAATGAATAGTCAAGACTATAAGGGTAGTTCAAGTTCTCAAGACCATAAGGGTAGTTGAAGTTCACCTGAATTAGACCAAATATCACAGATAAATTTAGGATTGAAGCAAATTAATACCACTCCACTCATCCATTACTAGAAATACAAGTTGGTACAAACAAGACAACTCTTTTAGAGCTAGGACAAAAAAAAAGAGAAATAAAAAAGAAATAAAAAAAAAAACACAAAAATAAAAAGAAAAAAAAAACCCAAAATGATTCAGAAAGCCAACCGAATTCTCTTTTACCTAAGGCATTAAAAGGCTTCCATTTGGTTTATAAGGACAGTTTGACGTGAATTGGTCCAACCCAACCAATGATTCGATCAAAATCAGAGAAAAAGGAGAAAGACCAACTAGTTTTTGAAAGTCTTGTACTTAATGATCCTATAGAAAAGGACAAAATGATAAAATGCTCAAAGAAAAGGAAGAGTAAGAAAAATAAAGAGAAAGAAAAGGGAAAAGAAGAAAAGAAATGAATATGGGTACCAAACTTTTTGCAAAGGCAAAGACTGTCTCAATCGAGATTTAGATTAACGTTAAAAAAGAAAGAAGAATGTTCAAAGCTCTATCTTTTTATGTTTTCAACTGTCTAAATAGAAAAATTGTGGTGTGAAGGTTTGTCAGTAGTGTCACATCAACTCCAATCTCAAAATGGCCTTTATTTAACCATGTTCCTTATAGACCCCATTTCAAGCCTATAAAGACCTGTTGATCTCTCTTGGTAGGTAGAGTCTATTAGTGGAGATAGTTTGAATAAGCATGCATATTAGATAGACAATATTTAAACTCAAGTAATGTGCATATACCTATCTGAAGTGCAACAATTCTTGCTTAAATAGAAATGATTCCCGAGTTTAGTATGGTAACTAGGGTTGTCAAGTTATAGATATGTTAAATTTGAAAATCGAGTCCTGAGGTAAATTGACATTGATTTGGCAAAGCCAACATTTGATTTCAAAATAAAAATTTTAAAAAAAGTATATAAAGCTTTCAAGTTAAGGGAAGTATGTCAAATCATCAAACCTCAAAGAACACATTGGGAAAAGAAAATGATTATTGGCAAGGTCATGAAGAAGCTACCAACTGACATGCTGAAACATAATTTGAAATGGATGTATCCCTGACTCTGTAGCATGGGGTCTCCACACTCATGTTCTCAACATCGTGAAGATTAAATCCATAAATACAAAGCTTTCTATCATTCCAATGCAAGACCTGAACGAGCATCTGAAAGGAACCAATGAGAACACTTCTATTGATCACCTCTGTCTGTGAGTTGATGAAACCACTGTAAGTATTACTCATGCATATCATGCATACATGAGCATATCACACTGTATTTTTGTCTTGTGTTATTTGTTCTTTGTCAAAGTAAACAACAGATGCTCTATGAAGCAAACATGAAGCGAATATGGAATCAGAGGGCATGGAAGGCCCGTTGCTTGAGGAAGCTCTAGTCATTTTGTAAAAAGAAGAAATTTGTGCTTGTGTGAAGAACTAGACAACAAAAACATCAATCAAAGCTTGCATGAAAAAAATCTTTGGTTTGAGCCTACACAGGGGGTAAAGTTTCTCCTTTTCAATTTTTTGAGTTTATGTGTGTACAAAACATTTTCAAACTAACTTTGTAATATTGTACCATGCAAGGGGCAATTAGAAGATATGAAGGCCAACTAAAATATAGCAAAATTTTTTTCCTACTAACTACAATTATCTTTTGCAGCCACCGGGTCTAGAATCCAAATCACTTTTGAGTCCCGAACTCATCTCTGGTCGAGCACCCAAAATCCAATTTTAGGTTGAGCACCAAATCTAGTTTATGATTGAGAATCCAGTTTCGGGTCGAGAACCCAAATCCAAATTCAATTTTGGGTCGAGCACCCAAAATCCAATTTCGTATCAAGAACCCAAATCCAAAATCAGTTTCGGGTCGAGAATCCAAATCCAAAATCAATTTCGGGTCGAGAATCCAAATCCAATTTCGGGTTGAGAACCCAAATCCAAATCTCGTTTCAGGTCGAGCACCCAAAATCCAGTTTCAGGTCAAGAACCCAAATCTAAATCTAGTATCACTTCAATTATACAAAATCCAGTTTCGAGTCAAGCACCCAAATCCAGTATCCGATCGAGCACCCAAAAATTCAGTTTTGGATTGAGCACCCATAATCCAGTCTTGGATTGAGCATCCAAATCAACCTTGGGTCGAGAACCTAAAATTCTATTTCGGTCGAGCACCCAAAATCCAGTTTCGAATTGAGAACCCAAATCCAAATTTAGTATCGGGTCAAGTATACAAAATCTAATTTCGGGTTGAGAACCCAAATCCAAATCAGTCTCGGGTTGAGAACCTAAATCCAGTCTTGGGTCGAGCACCCAAAATTCAGTCTCGGATTGAGAACCCAATTAAATCTAATCTCAGATCGAGAACCCAAATAATTTTCAAGTCCAATACCCAACATCGGATCAATAACCCAAACTAACTCCAACCTCAGGTCGAGAACCCATCCTTATCCAAAAATTTCTCAAAGTCATGTTGCTTTTCACTCTCTTCTACTGAAAGTCTCAGATCATTCAAGCAGGGGGCAAACTATAGACTCTCAATTTTTTATCTAGTCCAGTCCAATATTTTTAAAACAGTACAAAATAATTTTTGTGGTATTTTAATAATTATTATTTATTTATTACTTATAATATTTATATTTAATAATGAAAATAAAAAATAAAAAAATTAGCGACGGCAAAATCTACGACAGTAGAATCGGCTTAGGCAAATTTGCCTCAGGCTTGCCCTATGGAAAAATAAGCCCTAGCCAGTTCGCTCCACACGCCAACAAGTCTATTCCTCACCAGCCCACAACGAATCTCGCACGCCCTTGCCAGCCCGCAAGCAATCCTCGCAGGGCCAGCAGCCAGCCCGCGCGGACTGCTGATTTTTGCCGAAACCTTATGTTACTCTGTTTGAATTTTATTTCCAAAAAAAAAATTTATTTCCTTAACATACTAGGTTTTTTATTTTAATTGCCTATAAATTCCACATTAAAAGATAGAGAGAGGGGGGAGATTGGTAAGAATTTTGGATTAACAATTTGGCAGTAAAGAAAAAGAGACAATAGCAATTTTACAAAACCCTAATTATCAAAAAAAAGAGAAACACAGACAGAGAGGAAGAAAGGAGCAACAGAGATGAGAACTGATAATTAAAATAAAAAAGGGTCAGTAATTGTTATCAAGGCAGTGTCAAGGTAATTGCAAATTGTCAAACTTCAATCGAAGAAATAAATTGATTCAGGCAATAGCAAATATCAAATAAAGCTTGATTCAAACTCTTTAAATTCGGTGGAGCCAACAAACAAAGGTGTGTTATTCTTTGTTTACTTCATTTAAGTTTATAATATTTTACAATTGTTTGAATCCGGTAGCATGAAGATTGTTGATTTAAATCCAATAATACTATATTATAGTTATTTAGTCCAGTAGCAAATAAAGTTTGGTTGTGATTTATTATAAAATTTAAATAACTTGATTTAATTCAACCTCTTTGAATCCAACCTAAAATACAATTCAGTTAAACCCTAATTTCCCATCTAAAACCCTAAAAAACTATATTTAATTTTTAAAACCTTAGAAACCCTAATTTGAAATACACAGTGACCATGTTTTTATCAAAATCCTAAACCCTAGCACTATCTTCATAAAAGCTCCAAGTTTTTATCAAAACCCTAACCCTAATTTCTAAACTAAAAATCCTAGCCTTGTTTTTCAAAACCCTAATCATATTTTTCTCAAACCCTAAAACTAGTTTTCAAAATTTTCAACACCAAAATCTACAACCCTAAAAACCAGTTTTCAAAATTTTATGGGGCGCTGCCCCCTTAACCCCTGCCCGCTAACCAGCTAACGGGACCGTCGTATGGGTTCGTCGAAGGGGTCAATATTTATTTGTGTATTATGAGTCTATGTATTTAACTTTCTTTTTTCCATATCCCTATTTTAGTAATTAAAATTCTAAAATCCTATTTTAAGATGTAAATCCAAACTTATACATTTTTTGCTTTATTTAGTTTTAGATTTGATTATGTAGTTTATTATATGTTTTGATCATTGATTTATGTAGTTTCCATATTTGATTTGTTTATCATGGATGGATGGTTTCTTTATTATTATTATTATTTGTTTATTTTGGTATTAAAATTGTAAGAGGTATGTTTCCATTATCGGGTACTCATTAATTAATTTTCATATAATTTAAATTATTTTTATATTTTGGGATTAATATCAAGGACATGTTTCCACCTTTTAGTGGGTGTCCTATTTTGTTTTAGACATTGGATGATGTAAGGACATGTTTCCATCCTCGGATGGGTGTCCATTTATTTATTTTGTTTGAACATTGCTTTGATTTTAATATAACGATGCTTTATTTTAATTATTTCATGTAGTATGGATAATATCATTATATTTAAGAATTTTATAATATTAAGACCTGAAAAAGAGGCTAGTTCCAATGAACTGGGCATTGTGGGGGGTGCTGGGCCATTTATCACCTTCCCCACATGTATCCAACTTTCTGAACCCATTAGGGGATTGGGATTCCTTAGGAATTGAGTCATCCATCCCTTTCTTTTTCTCGGCCTATCTAGATGGTTACTCCATTTTCTCCAGGCTTAGGCCCATGTTCTATAAGGCCCCGAGCCTAAATAGTGCCAAAATCACAAGAACCATTCCATCGGGAGTGGGGGCGAAAATCCTCGCTCACACACCATCATCACAAGACTCAAATCTGGCATGCAACACTTTCAACTCAACAAGCAACAAGAGTGAACAAGAAGTCAAACCTGCCAAAGACTTTTGACTCAAGGCATCAACAATAATATTTGCCTTGACAGTATGATAAAATAATTAAACAATCATAGTCTTTAATCAACTCTAACCTCCGTCTCTACCAAAGATTCAGCTCTCTCTGAACACCCAAGTACTTCAAACTCTTGTGATAAGTATAAATTAGACACTTCTCCCCATATAAGTAATGCCGCTAAATCTTCAATGCAAAAACTATGGTTGCAAGCTCCAACTCATGATTTGAGTAATTCAGTTCATCAAGCTTCAACTGTCGAGAGGCATAAGCAATGACTCTACCCTCCTACATTAGAACACAACCTAAACCACTATGAAGCATCACTATATGTCACATAAGGTTTACCTTCCACAGGTAAGGTAAGGACAGGAGCTTGAGTCAACATCTTCCTTAGCTACTCAAAACTTGCCTAACACTGATCATCCGCACAAATCTAATGCCCTTCCGAAGTAATCTGTTGAGTAGTGTAGCTATCACAGAAAAGCCTTCACAAATCAACGATAATAGACTGCCAAACCCAAAAAACTTCTAACCTCTGTCACAGTCTTTGGTGGACTCCAAATCAAGATAGCCTCGACTTTACTCAGATCAACTCAATACCCTCTGCTGAAATCACATGACAGAGAAAAGTCACCTAATCGAGCCAGAACTCACACTTAGACGGTTTAACATACAACTACTTCTCTCTCAGAGTCTACAATACAATTCGCAAATGCCTGTCATGATCCTCCTCATTAAGCAAAAACACCAGAATATCATCATTGATGACCACAACAATCTGATCTAAGTATGGTCTAAACACCATATTTATCAAATCCATAAATGTAATATCCCAAACTATACCCTAAAATTTTTGGAATGAGTATTGTTGAAATTGGAATAAATAATTTTAAAGTGTGTGTAGAGGATTAAGAGAAAAGAGAAGTGTATATTATATATATTGAGATATATATAACATATACAAGTCAATTATTTAGTTGGTCAATTGAGATTTATGGAATATTTGATAAATGGAAATTAAAGTAAATGGAAGATGATATTTATGAATATTATATTATTAAAATTGCTTGGTTGAGATTTAAAGAGAGCTTGAGTGGTTATTAAAGTTTGACTTTGCCCTACTTTCTTCATCTTCTTCTTTCTTCTTTTGGGTTAGTCGGCCACCACTTTTGACAAGAGGGAAAGAGAGATTTTTTTTCTTCCTAACTCAAGATTTGAAGGTGTTTTAAGTGATCAAAATGGAATTCTTAGGAGTTCTCATCACTTTTGGTAAGTTTTCATCTTGATTCTTTGGTGTTTCTTTTGAGTTTGTGAATTGAGGTTGTTGTTGATGTGTGTATGTTTGATTGTGGTGTGTTTGAGAGTGTTTGGTCTTATTGGTGTTGATTTTGGGATTGGTTTGAAGGAAAGGTTGAGTTGTGATGATGGTTTTGATTGGTGTTTGATGTTTGTATTGTGTTGTTTTGGTGTTTATGCAATTTTAGTATGGTTTATTGATGTGTTTGGTTAAGTTTGTTTGGAGTGGAAGATGGTAAAAGAAAGAGGTTTGTTAGATGTGGTGTTATTAATATCATAATCAAGATGGTTGGCCTGACACGCCCATGAGCACTGCCAAGTCTTTGGGCGTGTCAATGGTTCTATTTTCTGGATGGGTAACATGACCAGTGACACGCCCATGTCACTGAGCGTGTCATAGCTACTGTGTTGTTGGTGGATTGACACATCTAGTGACTCGCCCATGTCACTGAGCATGTCATAGCCATTTGTTGAGGGAGGATTGACACGGCTAGTGACACGCCCATGTCACTGAGCATGTCAAAGCTTCTGTGCTGTGAGTTTAGGGCACGGTCAGGGACACGCCTGTGTTGTTAAACGTGTCATGTGTAGAGCTTTCCCTAGTTAGTTCTTATCTATATTATCTTATGTGTATATCTAAGTAAGTGTGTATCATCACCTTTGGATTAGGTTTTGAAGAGATTGAGTTGCCCTAATCCAAGTGTTGGAGGATTCTTGGAAGAGGAAGTGTTTAGATTGGTGTGAGTTGCTATAGAGGTAAGTACAAAACTTGAATGATTGCATACATTTACATGACATTGAGACTTAACACATTTAATTGACAAATGTGTTAAGTTACTTGATATATTATTGATGAATGAGATATATGTTATGATATGTATAATGTTGATTGATGTGATGAGATATGTGAAAATATAATGGAACAAATTGATATGGATATAAAAGAGAAGAATGAGAAAAGATGAGAAAAGTGTTGATATAATAAGGCAATGAGCCTAGTTTGATTATGAGAAATGAATTGTGAAAGAGATTGATAATGAGATAAATGAATTAATTGTATGCCTAGTATGTTATTTAATTTTCAGAGTTTTGGGTTTGGCGGCATGCCTATGAATCGCTGGGCAAGTGACAAGACCGGGTCGTAAGCTGAGCCCAGCTGAAAAATGTGAAATATGATGTTTTGAGGTGAAAAGCCGGATCGTAAGCCTCAAAAATTGTAATAGTCTAGCCGGGTTGAGGACCAAGATACTAGGGCCCTAGGGTCTAGCCGGGTTGAGGTCCAAGAGACTGGGTCTTTTACATTATCCATGGATATATATATATGGCCTACGGGCTTGATGAATGTGATTATGGACCAAAGCACTAACTCTGAACATTGAATAGCATAGCCCATGCTTGTCTTTGCCTAAATGGGAATCATGAATGATGAAATAATTGATTAAGTGTAGACCCTTAATTTTTGACCCAATCCGGTCCAATATGTTTTATTTAGTCTAAAATGATTTTTGTTGTCTAATTGGTCCAAAATAATTTTTATTAATTAATTTTTGCTTTAGTATCTAATTTTTATTAATAAAAAATAGAAATTAAAATTCTTTATTAATTTTTATCAAAATAACTGTAGACCCCTTAATTTTTGACTCAATCTAGTTTAGTATGTTTTATTTAGTTTAAAATGATTTTTGTTGTCTAATTGGTCCAAAATAATTTTTATTAAATAATTTTTGCTTTAGTATCTAATTTTTATTAATAAAAAATAGAAATAAACAAATAGAAGTCAAAAAATAAAAATAAAAATAAAAATCGGAGTCGAAAAATCGGCGACAAAAAAATCATCGCGCGGGCCCGTGGGCATTTCGCCCGCAGGAATTTCCTGCGGGGGAAATCACTGTGCTATTTCGCAGGCAGAAATTTTCTGCTTGCGAAATAGCTTATGGGCCCGCTCTGCACGCACTGCCGCAGCCAGCTGCAGCAGACTTTTTTGCCAGCGCAGTTTTTCCGTAGCAGTTTTTTTTCAGCAACGCAAATTTTCCAATGCAAATTTTTTGAAACCTAATCCAATTAGTTTTTGGTTTCTTTCTTTTATTAATATTTCTTACCTTAACTAATTAGGAATAAACAATCTCAAGCCACTATAAATAAGGATCAAAGACAATTAAAAAAGGGAGGAGGCAAAAATCCAAGAGTAGTTTAGAAAATTTGAAGCCAAATCAAGGAAGGAAAAGAAGAAATTCAATTCAACTCTTTTCTGGGACAGCAGTAGCATGATTTAGAGGATTCAAAGGCAAAAAAAAAGGCTTGTCTTTGGAGCTAGTTCATCCAAGAAAAATTATTTTTGGAGAAATCATCAAAAGAAGGTATGTGTTAATTAATTTTCTTTAATTATTTTCTTTACACAGTAACAAATTTATGAAATCAAAATTAAAAAACTTTGAATTTTTATTTGGTTTTTCTAAAGCCAAAAAAACCTTATTTCATTAGTTTATCTTCCAAAAGTCTAAAAATTGTTATTTTTTCTTCTTAAAAATCTTAAAATTCTAATTGAACATATTTTTCAACAAAACTATGATGTAAATTCTGCTTCTTTTAAAATTTTAAAGTAGGTTCTATTTAATTCAAAAAGTCTTCTAAAACATCTTTTCTACTTATAAAAACTTTAATTTATTTGTTTAAATTCATAAAATTCCATAAAAATATCAAATTGATTTCCAAACCCTAAGATTAAAATTACCACCCGTGACCCTACTTACAAAATATCAAATCCAAATTCAACTTCCAAAATTCAAAATAATGAACACTAACACTTTTTAAACCTTAAACCCTAATTTTTATGAACCCTAATCCTTTTAAAACATTAAAAATATAAAAACATAAAAAACCTAAATTTTACACAGTAGCTTAGGAACCCAATAACCAAAAATCACAAATTAAAGTATTTTAATGTGTTTAAAACCCTAGTTTCATGATATCATCATTCAAACCTTAATTTTGTTAATCAAAGAGTCTTACCAACCCTTTAAAACATAAAACCCTATTTTATTTTAATTCCATAAAAAGACACAGTAGCCATAATTGGACTTTTATTTGCTTTATTCAATTCCATACTTGATTATGCTTTGATTTATTTCTTATACTTTAATTTATTTAATTTCAATACTTGATTTATTTAATTTATCATGGATGGATTCTTATTTTCTATTTTGATTAATAGCTTTGATGAATGATTTATTTATGATGAATGATTATTTACTTTTATCAATTAATTTAGATTTTCAAAAGTTGTAAGACGTATGTTTCCACTTGGTGGGTACCTCATTGGTTAAACATCATGTAATTTAATTTGCTTTTCTATTTTAGAACCTATGTAAAGGGCATGTTTCTACCTTTTGGTGGGTGTCCCATTTAGGCATGTGATGTAAGGACATATTTCCATCGTTGGATGGGTGTCCATTTATTTGCTTTGTTTGGACATTGCTTTGATTTTAATATATTAATGCTTTCTTTTAATTATTGTGTGTAGTATGGATAATGTTATTATACTTAAGAATTTTATAATATTAAGACCTGTAAAGGAGGCCGGTTCCAATGAACCGGGCGTTGTGGGGGTGCTGGGCCATTTCTCACCTTCCCCACATGTACCCAACTTTTTGAACCCATTAGGGGGTTGGGGATTCCTTAGGAATCGAGTCATCCACCCCTTTCTTTTTCCCGGTCCGTCCAGGTGGCGGCTCCATTTTCTCCAGACTTAGGTCTGTGTTCTCTAAGGCCCCGAGCCTAAACAGTGCCGAAGTCGCAAGAACCATTCCACCGGGAGCAGGGGCAAAAATCCCCGCTCACAGTGGCGACTCCACTTGGGATAAGAGAAGTTGATTCCGTTGGTCTTTATATTATTCTATTCTTTCTTATAATGATATTATCCATTGCATCATCTTAGATTGCATCGTGTGCGTGAGTTAGGATGCCCGTGTTACCCTTGTTATGTTATGTAAGGGATACCATACTTTCACTCAAGGTATGGAGATCGAGCATGGCATAACCACTCATAGCCTTGTACTGTTTGGTATATACTTGCTATGGGAACCTAAGCCTTTTTACCCAAAGACTAAAGCTCATGTAATTGACCTAGTTACTTTCCTTAGGTTTTACCCCAAATGCATGTTGTTTGACTATGGTTGGTTTATCTTAGTTTAAATCATGGCTTATTTGGTTTGTTCTTTTTCTAATATGACCTAAGTACATTGTAAGCTCAAAATAAAATTTTCTTTAAAATCCAAAAGACCAAAACTATTTTCAAAATTTTTCAAGATGGTCTTTGGACATAATACTTTTCTAAAAAATAAATAAATAAATTCTTTGGCCCATGGCCCAAATACTAAGCCCAAAATCCATTTTCTAACCTTTTTTACAATGGGCTTGGAAACAAAACTATTTTCAACCAACCATTTTTTACAAAGAGCTTCCAAAAATATTTAGGCCAATTATGAAATACCAAAAATCAATTGTGGGCCTAGTTTATACTAAAATGAAATTAACCATGGGCTTGTTTTTGGCATGAACCATTAGTTACTCTTTTTAAGTGAGAAATCTATTTATAATAAACCTCTTAATTTAGTTTTAATCCAATATAGCATAAAAGCTACATTAGTTGGTTTAATGGATTAAAACCTAATTGATGGGAATTATCATGGATTGATTCCCATTTTCGAAAATATAACTATTGGTTGAAATGTCCGAGGGAATTATTCGAAAGCTAGATACCCCATGTTGGTATTTTGTTAACCATATACCTAGGAAAAGAGACTCGCCATTCGTGTGTGGATGTTATAAGGTTGGAAGGAACGTCCTATTTATCCTTATTTGTTGATTTTTTGTGCATACATGCATACATTTGCATCTCATATCATTGATCCTCTCTGGCTCACCACCCTAGATTATGAAAGTTGAAAAGCTTACGACAATCTGACCTACACCGGAGATGAAGTATCTAGCAACGACTCAATCACTTGCTCACCTAAAACAATGGAGCCCGAACAAATTCAAAGGATGGTGGATGAAGCCCTTAATGCCAAAATGGAAGAAATCAAAGAGGCTCTAGCTGAGACCATGAAGAACCAATTGATTGCAATCTTAGAGAATCATGCCGAGGCATCTGCTAGCACTAAAAAACCAAAGGACAAAGGGAAGACTAAAGTTAGTGAGTTGGTTTTTGATGATGAAAAGGTGATCATTGATGATGATGATGATTGGGCTCAATACTACCAAGAGGTTCAAGAAAAGAAGAAAGAACCGAAGGTTGTTGAGAAGGAAACTATTAAAAAGACCGAGACATCTGATGTTGAAAAGATGATTGCTGATTTAGAAAAGAAATTTGAGAAGAAGCTGAAAACTAAAGAGAAGTCTGAGATCAACAAACTATTTGAATAAGATGATGAGGTCCCTTATAAGTTCAAGATGCCTTCCTTTACTAAGTACAATGGCACTGGAAATCCCCATCTTCATGTGAAGCAGTATATCACTGCCATGCAATCTGCCCGAGCTACTAAGGCTCAAACCCTAAGGTACTTTATGCTCTCATTGGACCCTGTTGTCCAAAATTGGTTCAATACTTTAGACGATGGAACACAAAAGAGTTGGGATCTACTTTACAAAGCCTTCATCCAATAATATGGGTATAATGTTGAGTTAGAAGTTACCTTGATGGAAGTGGAGTCCATTAGGCAAAGGCCAAATTAGAATTTTGTGGACTATGTCAAGAGATGGAGAAATAAGGCCGCTTTACTCAAGAAGAGGCCCGATGAATCTGATCAAATAAGGATGATTGTGAGAGGGGTGTTGCCTAATCTTCGTGAGAGGATGTCTCATACACTCATCCATGATTTCAAAGACCTTCTCCAAGCTGGTTTGTAAATTGAAGAATGGCAAAGGGAGAAGAGCCACTTTCCAACAAAAAGGAATGAGAAAGGGAGCTATCAACCTGGTAGCTAAAGCATGCAAAAGGTCGACGGTGTTAATGCTACTAACCAAGGAATAAGGAGACAATTTTCAAAATTAGGAAAATCGATGTCTTGGGTTCTCAACAAGCTTCAAAGAAAAGGATTGCTACAACCCTTAAATCCTCGTCCTTTGCCTAACCCTCTCCCACCTAATTTTGACACCAAAGCATTTTGTCAATTTCACCAAATGCAAGGGCATGACATGGATAGATGTGTAAGGTTGAGACACGAGATCCAAAACCTAATTGATAATGGGAAGTAACCCGAGCCCAATAAGCCAAACACCAAAGACAACCCATTACCAAAATTCAATAGGGTACCACCACCGGCAACCTTCATGATTGGAGGAGATTTGCATGAGGCCTTTGTCATGTCTTCTTTTCAAGATGTGGATGAAAAAGCAACCAAAGAAGAAGAGGCATTTTTCAAAATTGAACAAGCTATGATGGGTGGAGAAGTAGCAATTTGTGTTGTCAATGGGTTTTGGGATTCAAGTGATAGTGATGATGATATCATACCCAAGAAGGAGAAGTGGACTTGGTCCGAGCCCGAAGAAGATGAGGTGATGAATACTAGATCCGGTAAGCCTTACGCAAGGCCACCACCAAAGGAGATAGAAACTAATAAGGGGAAGGAAGTTGAAATAGAAGAAGATGATGCTGTGCTCAAGCAATTGAAAAGAACCCAAGCAAGTGTTGGCATTTAGGACCTGTTAGCTACTTCTAAAAGCACCGAGAAACTATGGTCAAAGGCTTAGCTAGCATGCCAATTTCTACCTCCACAACACCGGAGGAGTTGATCATCTTCATAAAAATTGGGGAAGTAATGAAATGTGAAGAGGTCCAAGAAAGAAGTGAAGTTAGTATGGGAGCAGTTTCTTTTTCAGATGCAGACTTACCGGAGGAGGGGAGAGACCACATCCGCCCTCTCTTTATCAAAATAGAAGTCAAGGGGAAGAGGACTCCGTGTGTAATGGTCGATGATGGGTCTACCATAAATGTTTGTCCACTTAAGATACTGCCAAAGCTAGCCATGTCAACAAGAGATCTAAACCCAACCGAGGTGACAATTCGTGCTTATGACAACACTAAGAGGCATGCCGAAGGGACTTTCAAAGCGGCTGTCAAGGTTGGTCCAATTGAATCTATTATTGAGTTTGTTGTTTTAGACATACCAGTTACCTTTGCCTTACTCTTGGGACGACCATGGTTTCATCCTCTTGGTGGAGTTCCTTCCACCCTTCATCAAAAGATCAAATTTCCCAATAGAAATGAGACAGTGGTCATTGAAGCTGAAGATAATGAGATTGTTAATGCTCTAATGGTTGAGAGGCCTCTCAATGGTTTTCAAGTAGCTGTAATTTCTGATGATGAAGCAGTGGACTCCAAAGTCTTGAATATGATGAAGAACATGAACTACCTTCCCGGAGCTGGTCTTGGAAAGGGTAAGGCCAATTTAACAAAGTTGCCAGATTTTAGAACTCAAGCTTCCAAGAAGGGGTTGGGATATGATGAAGCCAATGATGTTCAACCAAAGAAGAATGAGAAGATGAGCTTCCCACCACATGAAGAGATCTTTGTCAAAGCTCCAGATATGGGACCACTCCAAGGAAAGCCCGAGCTGATCATGTTCATGGGTAAGTTAATTCCCAATTTTAAAATTTTTACAGATGTTGCTGAGCTAGTGGAGCAAGTGAAGAAAGAGCTCACCCTGTCAATCAACAAAGAGAAGAATGAAGCCGCCCTGAAAGCTGAGAAGACTCCAGAAGAGATTGTTGCCCTGGTTGAAGAAAAGTTTGAAGACATCCTGCTTTATGATTCTGAGAACAATGATTTTGATTTTGATTTTAATTTGTCTGCTTTGTATGAGGATGATGATGTTTTCTTTTCCAAAATGAATGCAATGAAGTCTAATTTTGCTTACTTGTGTGATGTTTCTCCTGATGGTTGCATGCATTCAAATAGCAGTTACATAGGCATCTTTAATATTAATTCTGTTAACACACAATCATTAAATTTGGGAACAACTAAAAATCCTAAAAACATTAGCATAGCATCCGAGCTTACTCCTGATGAGAGAGAGAGATTTGAAAAAATATTCAAAAAATAGCCAAAACTGCCTTCACCACTACATGGGGTATATTTTGTTATAAGGTGATGCCTTTCGGCTTAAAGAATGCTGGAGCAACCTACCAAAGGATGGCCACAACACTATTTCATGACATGATGCACAAAGAAGTTGAAGAATATATTGATGATATGATCGTAAAGTCGGATACAAGGGAGCAACACTTCCAAAACTTAGAATTATTCTTCGATAGAGCTTTGAAGTATAAGTTAAGATTAAACCCGAAGAAGTGTGTATTCAGTGTTACTTTAGGCAAATTATTGGGACATGTAATTGGTCCGAATGGTATTGAGATAGATCCTGAAAAAGTTAAAGCAATCAGGGATATGCCAGCCCCAAAGACGGAGAGAGAAGTTCGGGGATTCATTGGTAAACTGCAGTACATTAGCAGATTTATAGCAAAGCTCACAATAATCTGTGAGCCTATCTTCAAATTGCTTAGAAAGAATCAGCCAGTCGTATGGAATGAAGAATTTCAAAAGGCCTTTGACTGAATAAAAGAGTATTTGTTGAATCCACCTGTTTTGAAACCACCTAAACCCAGCAAACCTCTATTACTATACTTAGCAGTAGAAGAAGAATCGATAGGAGCCATGCTTGCCCAAGCAGATGAGTTGGGGATTGAGCATGCAGTTTACTATTTGAGTAGAAAGCTCCTACCTTATGAAATTAAGTATAGCATCATCGAAAAGACATGTATAGCCGTGGTTTGGACTTCTAAGAAGTTGCGGCATTACTTTCAATCGTATAGTGTGCAAGCAATTTCCAGGTTGGATCTAATGAACTACTTAAGGGAGACACCCTCTTTAATTGGGAAATATGGTCGATGGTTGATAATATTAGAAGAATTTGAGATCGAGTATGAAACCAGGAAAATAATTAAGGGTAGAGCGGTGGCAGAATTCCTGGCTCAACAACCATTACCAGAAAGTGAAGAGGTAATCTTGGAATTTCCAGATGAACATTTAGAAGCAATTGAAGTACAAGGGTGGAAAATGTATTTTGATGGAGCAGCAAACAGGAAAGGAGCAGGTTTGGGAGTTATACTAGAATCGCTCGAAGGTGGACTCATCCCTTTAGCCAAAAAGTTGAAATTTAGGGCAACCAATAATATGGTGGAGTATGAAGCGTGTATTTTCGGTTTGGAAACCTTAATGATTATGAAAGTGGATAAGGTGGAAGTTTATGGCGATTCATTGCTAGTAGTATCCTAAGTAAATGGACAGTGGGAGTTGAAAGAGGAAAAATTAAAACCATACCACCGTTATTTGACCATGATGAAGAGGAATTTTAAGGAGTGTAGGTTTATACACCTGTCAAGAGAAGAAAATCATATGGCTGATGCCCTAGCCACATTGGCTTCGATATGGGAAAATTCTGCTAGCCTATTCCTTAAGCCTTTGATCTTAACCAGTTCATCAACTCCTTGCTATGAATATGAGACAATCATGGAAGTTGATACGGACCATGATGCATGGTATGATACTATAAGGCGATTTTTGGAGGAAAGAAAATACCCGCCGGGGCAACAAAGAAAGAGAGAAGAGCCATAAGGAAGTGGTCATTGCAATACAGCACCTTCCATGGAGAGTTATACCGAAGATGGCCTGATGGAGTACATTTGAGATGTTTAAGAAAGCCTGAAGTGGAGCGCATGTTTGAAATACATGCGGGAAGTTTCGGTCCACACATGAGTGGTTTGCCCTAGTTAAGAAGATTATCCGACAAGGTTACTATTGGTAGACCATGGAGAAAGACTGTATTGAATTTGTAAAGAAGTGCCAGCAATGTCAGATGTATGGTAACTTGAATCATATGCCTCCTGAAGAACTGCATTCAATGTCTTCACCTTGGCCATTTGCCACCTGGGGTATCGACATTATAGGAGAAATACATCCGACAGCCTCAAATGGTCACCGTTTCATTGTAGTAGCAGTTGATTATTTTTCAAAATGGGTCGAAGCCAAATCCTTCAACAAACTAGGTGCAAGTCAAATGGCTAGGTTTATTCAAAAGAATCTCATCTGCAGATATGGGGTCCCGCACAGTGTGATATCAGACAATACAGTACAGTTTCAAGGAGCAGATAAGGATTTATTCTCCAAGTACCAAATCCATCATCATCGATCCTCTCCTTATAGACCAAAGGCTAATGGTGTCGTGGAAGCAACAAACAAGACAATTAAGCAAATTCTGTCCAAGGTGACCAAGACTTACAGGGACTGGTCGGAAATGCTTCCCTTTGCTTTATGGGGATATAGGACGAGTGTGCGAACACCTACTGGGATGACACCGTTCTCTTTGGTTTATGGGATGGAAGCGGTATTGCCAATTGAAATTGAGATCAACTCATTGAGAGTAGTCTTGGAAGAGAAGCTACCTAAAACAGAATGGGTAACAAGCAGATACACACAGTTACCTCTACTGGAAGAGAGAAGGTTAAAGGCACTGTATCATCACCAACTGTATCAAAAGAAGATAGCTCGGGCCTACAATAGAAGGGTCAAGGTCAGAAATTCAGAGTTGGGGATTTGGTGTTGAAGCAATGTAAGCCTAATGTATCTGATCCAAGAGGGAAGTTCATACCTAGCTGGGAAGGGCCATATGTCGTGAAACAGGTCATGAGCAAAGGTACGGTGAAGTTATCAGACATGGATGGGATTGAATTTAGTGAGCCAGTAAATATTGACAGGTTGAAGAAGTTTTATGTATGAAAAATAAAAAAGAGAGAGCTCAATAGGTTGAAAACCCAAAAAGGGCGGCATAGGCAAAAGTTAGAGCATTCCGCTAGTTCCGAAAACCCGAAAGGGCGGGCTAGGCAACAATTAGGGCTAAATGAGAGAAAATCGTCAATTAGAAAACCCGAAAGGGCTAATTGGCAACAGGAGTGATCTTGTGTATGCTAGTTTTATGTTTGGTTGTTCCCCAATTTAATAAAACAGAATTAATGTTAAAATTGTTCTATGTGCACTGTTATAAGTATTCGACCAGATATGGATGAAATAATAATCATAATTGCAAAAGGTGATGACAAATTTTAAATGGAAAAGAAGCATCTTTTATTACTTTAGTTATTTTTCATCCTAACAAAACACTTTCTAAATTGACAAATGTAAAATTTATGGCAGTCGATAAGTGTAATGTGCAGGCCAGCTTTGCCTCAGCCGATCCAAGTAGGCTTCAGTCAAGCAAGGCATGTCTAGGTCAGGAGCAAAGTCAGAATCATGAGGCTTAGCTCCATACTGACGCCTAAGTGGGCGAGGATCATAACATGTACCTTGACGAAGAGCAGCAAGAGGAAAGTACATCAAGTATGTCCGCATGGTGATATGAGAAATCTTCCATCAAGGTACCAACCAACGGATATTGACTTCAGAGCGTGAGTGGATCCAGCCAATCCAGTCAGCATATGAAGAAGCAGGATGGAGTAGCTTCCTAGCAGAATGATGACATGGCAGGTATCTGGCAAAATCCATGGAGGGAGTATCAAGCAAACAAAAACACTCTTGAAGCCAAATCTATGAAGAACAAATTAAGTTAAAAAAAAAGTCCACTAAGTTGAAAACCCGCAAGGGCAGCTTAGTCAAAAATTAGGACAGCTCGCTAGTTCCAAAAACCCGCATGGGCGGACTAGGCAAAAATTAGAGCAATAAAAAAAGAGCCTAAATTAAAAACCCGAAAGGGTAGTTTAGGTAATTACCAGAAGCAGCAACGGACTCCCAGTTAGTCTCTTTGACAATCCTGATTTAAATCGGTCTAATCCAACTAAGGTCTCGGCTAAAATCACAGTTACCGGCTTCAAGCCTCCTTCTATTTGGTCCATAATATCCAATACTCGTGGATCAATATCGCCGTCAGAAGAAACAAGCAAGAATTGGCCAAGCAAGCTAAGACAAAGCATGCATCCCCATGCCTTAGTAGGAGCCTAATAAGAGAAACAAAAGTTAATCAAAGTAGCAAGTAGAATTTTTTTCAACTCTCATAAACTGAAGAACTTCGGGTTTTGGAATTTGAAATAACATCTGCATTTTCTGTTGAGTTTTGGAAATCAATGTGGGTAACGCCATTTGTTGATTATTGGGATGTCCAAGGATGGCCTCAAATTCTTCAATCAAGGGACACATTTCAAAGCCATTAATTCTAAATACCCTAGAATCCGTATCCCATAGGGAAGCCACGACATGTAAGAAGTGGTCCAATTTGACATTTTGAAAGCATTTTAAAACATCAAGCTTTGACCATGAGATTTGCTTCCAATGGTTGGCATCCATATTCTTAAATAGAATTTTTATTTTCTTCAAATGGTGCTCGGTCATGGTTGATGAATAAAGGGGAACCAAAATTGCTAAATGGAGTCTTCATGTTGAAAGAGAGAGATTTTTAGTTAATGAATTGAAATATGGCATGCAAGGTGATTTATATAGAAGAAAAAAAACCTTTTCCAAATGTGAAATGGAAAAGATGATGGGAAAGGATAAGACAATATGGCATAAGGAAAGGAAGTGGCAATGAATTTCCTTTACCATATTGGATTTGGTTTAACAAAAGAAGTGGAAATTAATTATGATGTACTATATATATAAAAATAAATAATAATAAAAAATAAATAATTTTGGCAGTAACGAAAAAAAAGAGAGAGTTACAATATTTACATATTACTAAGAGGGTGGTGGTAGGTCACCAAATAAAGACTTGTAAAAATCATCGCCTGTTAGAGGAGGGGGCAAATTACTCGTCCCGGGATCATCCGAAGTAGAAGCACTAAAATCCCTATTTCCTTGGAGTTTTGATTTATCATGGTCCTCATCAAAAGTAGACGAAAGGATCTCATGGTCATCAGTCTGGGAGCCTCTCGATGAAGAAGCACCGGGATCCCTCATTCCTTGAAATCAAAAGTCACGAAAATTTTGTTCGGATTGATGATATAAACTTTCAAAATGAGAAGCTTGTTGACGACTTGCAGCCGACTCTTCTTGAAGTTTCTTATTTTATTCTTTAAGCATCCGCTGTGAGCCAAGAGAGAAAAAGGTAAGAGCATACATAATCATGCACACATATACCATAAACTTTTATGAAATGAGGAATGTACCAGCTAGTTCACATTGATACCCTGCAGATGAGATGGCGTATCCAGCAGGCTAGAATGAGCAAATGAAGGGGCAGTGAAAGAAGGTCCAGCCTCGTGATCAAACGAGCCAACAGCCTGCAACAATCATTAAATAAGCAAACAAAGAAAAGAAACAGTAGGTGACACTGGCAGGCGACACGACCAAGCCACTGGCCTTGTCTCTCCTAAGGGTAAAGTCAAGAAGGACCAAGCAAAGAAGAAAAGAAACAGTAGGTGACACAGGCAGGAGACACGGCCAAGCCACTGGCAGTGTCTCACCTGAAGACCAAACCAAAGAAAGAAAAGAAAAGAAGGAAAGAAATGGCAGAAGGTGACACACCCACATGACACGGCCAAGCCACTGGCCGTGTCACATGACATGGCCAGGAGCTTGGCTGTGTCCCATCCTAAGCCTAGAATAAAGAAAAACCAAAGAAAAGACACAGAAGCTGACACACCTAGGAGACACGGCCAAGCCACTAGCCGTGTCACTCCCATCTTCAAAGAACAAAGAAGACTTCGATCTCCAAGGATGAAGATCCATTTTCAAGGGTGAAGACTCGATCTCCAAGGGTGAAGAATCACAATGCATAGAACATCTGGAGCAGTCAGACTTCTTAACTGATAAAAGGTTAGTCAATTCAAGCTCGGGTCCAAGTACCCAATCTTGGGTCTAAGTGCCCGATCTCAAATTCAAGTACCAAAATCAAATCAATTTAGGGCCGAGTATCCCAATACAGTTAAGATAGAATATCCCAATCCAGTTTAGGATCGAGTATCCGAGTCTAGTTTAGGATCGAGTATCCAAATCAAACTAGGTCCAGAACCCAAATTTTTCTTAGGTCCAGAACCTAGAATTTCCCTTGAGTCCAGAACTCGAATCGGGTCTAGAACCCAAATTTTTCTTAGGTCCAGAACCTAGAATTTCCCTTGAGTCCAGAACTCGAATCGGGTCCAGAACCCAAATTTTCCTTAGGTCCAGAACCTAAAATTATCCTTGAGTCCAGAACTAGAATCGGGTTCAGAACCTAAATTTTCTTTAGGTCGAGAACCTAGAATTATCCTTGCGTCCAGAACTCAAACCGGGTCCAGAACCCAAGTTTACCATTAGGTACAGAACCTAGAATTATCTTTAAGTCCAGAACTTAGCTCGGGTCCAGAACCTAGAATTGTCCTTGAGTCCAAAACTCAAACCGAGTCCAGAACCCAAGTTTACCATTAGGTCCAGAACCTAGAATTAATTTTAAGTCCAGAACTTAGCTTGGGTGCAGAACCCAAATTTTTCTTAGGTCCAGAACCTAGAATTATCCTTGAGTTCAAAACTTAGCTAGGGTCTGGAACTTAAATTTTCCTTAGGTCCAGAACCTAGAATTATCCTTGAGTTCAGAACTCGAACTGGATACAGAACCCAAATTTTCCTTGGGTGCAAAACCTAGAATTATCCTTGAGTCCAGAACTTGAACCAGGTCCAGAACTCAAATTTTCCTTAGGTCCAGAACCTAGAATTATCCTTGAGTCCAGAACTCGAACTGGGTCCAAAACCCAAAACCTCAACCGTTTCATTAAAAATTAAGTCTTATTGCTTTTCACTCTCTTTCACTAAGGTTTTAGATTATTCAAGCAGGGGGTAAACTGTAGACCCTTAATTTTTTACCCAATTCGGTCCAATATGTTTTATTTAGTTTAAAATGATTTTTGTTGTCTAATTGGTCCAAAATAATTTTTATTTAATAGTTTTTGCTTTAGTATCTAATTTTTATTAATAAAAAATAGAAATAAACAAATAAAAGTAAAAAAAATAGAAAAAATCTTCGCGCGGGCCCGTGGGCATTTCGCACGCAGAAATTTTCTGCCTACCTATTTAGCTTATGTGACCGCTCCGCGCGGCTGCAGCAGCCAGCTACAGCAGATTTTTTCGCCAGCGCAGTTTTTCCACAGCATTTTTTTCGGCAGCACAAATTTTTCGACGCAAATTTTTCGAAACCTAATCCAATTAGGTTTTGGTTTCTTTCTTTTTTTAATATTACTTACCTTAACTAATTAGGAATAAACAACCTCAAACCACTATAAATAAGGATCAAAGACAATTAAAAAAGGGAGGAGGCAAAAATCCAAGAGTAGTTTGGAAAATTTGAAACCAAATCAAGGAAAGAAAAGAAGAAATTCAATTCAACTCTTTTCTGGGATAGCAGCAGCACAATTTAGAGGATTCAAAGGCAAAAAAAGGCTTGTCTTTGGAGCTAGTTCATCCAAGAAGAATTTTTTTTTGGAGAAATCATCAAAAGAAGGTATGTGTTAATTAATTTTCTTTAATTGTTTTCTTTACACAGTAGCAAATTTATGAAATCAAAATTAAAAACCTTTGAACTTTAATTTGGTTTTTCTAAAGCCAAAAAAACCTTATTTCATTAGTTTATCTTCCAAAAGGCTTAAAATTGTTATTTTTTCTTCTTAAAAATCTTAAAATTCTAATTGAACATATTTTTCAACAAAACTATGATGTAAATTCTGCTTCTTTTAAAATTTTAAAGTAGGTTCTATTTCATTCAAAAAGTCTTCTAAAACATCTTTTCTACTTATAAAAACTTTAATTTATTTGTTTAAATTCATAAAATTCCATAAAATATCAAATTGATTTCCAAACCCTAAGATTAAAATTACCACCCGTGACCCTACTTCCAAAATATCAAATCCAAATTCAACTTCCAAAATTCAAAATAATGAACACTAACACTTTTAAAACCTTAAACCCTAATTTTTATGAACTCTAATCCTTTTAAAACATTAAAAAACATAAAAACATAAAAAACCTAAATTTTACACAGTAGCTTAGGAACCCAATAACCAAAAATCACAAATTAAAGTATTTTAAAGTGTTTAAAACCCTAGTTTCATGATATCATCATTCAAACCTTAATTTTGTTAATCAAAGAGTCTTACCAACCCTTTAAAACATAAAACCCTAAATTATTTTAATTCTATAAAAAGTCATAGTATCCATAATTGGACTTTTATTTGCTTTATTCAATTCCATACTTGATTATGTTTTTATTTATTTCTTATGCTTTAATTTATTTAATTTCGATACTTGATTTATTTAATTTATCATGGATGGATGTTTATTTTCTATTTTGATTAATAGCTTTGATGAATGATTTATTTATGATGAATGATTATTTACTTTTATCAATTAATTTAGATTTCCAAAAGTTGTAAGAGGTATGTTTCCACTTGGTGGGTATCTCATTGGTTAAACATCATGTAATTTAATTTGCTTTTCTATTTTAGAACCTATGTAAAGGGCATGTTTTTACCTTTTGGTGGGTGTCCTATTTAGGCATGTGATGTAAGGACATGTTTCCATCATTGGATGGGTGTCCATTTATTTGCTTTGTTTGGACATTGCTTTGATTTTAATATATTGATGCTTTCTTTTAATTATTGTGTGTAGTATGGATAATGTTATTATACATAATAATTTAATAATATTAAGACCTGTAAAGGAGACCGGTTCTAATGAACCGGGTGTTGTGGGGGTGCTGGGCCATTTCTCACCTTCCCCACACGTACCCAACTTTCCGAACCCATTAGGGGGTTAGGGATTCCTTAGGAATCGAGTCATCCACCCCTTTCTTTTTCCCGGCCCATCCGGGTGGCAACTCCATTTTTTCCGGACTTAATTCTGTGTTCTCTAAGGCCCCGAGCCTAAACACACTACAAGAAAAACTGAATCAGACAACAGTTAAGGAAAAAACCATTGTCTAAAAAAGCAGACAACGATTTTTTTTCCAAAAAAAGCGTTGTCTGATTAATTTTCAGACAACTGTTTTTTGTGTTTTTTTAACCGTTGTCTATTAGGTGCCATTTTGGTCACACCAGACAACGGTTTTTTAGGGACCTTTGTGTAATATATGTTTAGACAACTATTTTTCTAGTCATACAAAACTGTTGTCTGATAAGATGTTTCAGACAACGGTTTTTTTGAAAGTGTTGTATAATTCAGCGTTTCAGACAACGACTAAAAAAAACCGTTGTGTAATATATGTTCAGACGAGTGTTTTTTTGGTAAAAAAAAACCGTTGTCTGATAAAATGTTTCAGACAACGGTTATTTAAAAAGTTGTCTGATTAACTGTTCAGACCATTGTATAATATATGTTTAGACAACGGTTTTTCGTAAGAAACCGTTGTCTGATTAACTGAGTGTTCAAAAAAATTGCCTTAAATGAAAGTAATCCCTATACACAAATCAAATGAAATCCTCCACTGACAAGTGTTAAACCAAACCACCAGAAAGGTGTCAGAGCAAAAACCACATGATTCAATAAATTATATAACCAAATCTTTTAACAAAGTGTCAAATAAAGATACAAATCGAATGATAGGTACAAATGAAACTTTCAACAAATTTAAATAAGAAACACAAAACTTTCAACAAAGCGTCCTACCAATCTTTCATTAAATTCTGAATGATATAAACAAAACATTCTACAGGCAGCAGGGAGTTGTGACAGGCATTAAGGATGTTGGACCTGCAAGTATAAAGGATGGAAAAATTAATGGCAGGACATAATTTCAAAATAGAACTTAAAACAAATGAAATTATTACCATCATGACAGCTGAATCAATTCTTCTTCCTCCCGCATGTAACTACTGTTTTCTTCATCGAGTTAATCAACATATGGGAACGTTGGCAAATGTAGCTCATTCTCAAGTTCTATTTCTACAGATCCCTCATTTTCATCATCACTTTCATCATAGTACTTGTCAGGTAATTTTAAGACAACTGACCATAATTTTTCAAGAGGGTCATCCATGTAACAAACTTGCTTGACATGTTTTCCTAACACAAAAGGATCGTTTAGAAAACCTAATTTGTTCAAATTAACCAATGTATATCCCAAGTCATCTACTTTAACCCCTTTGTTCATATCTACCCAATTACAACGAAAGATAGGAACCCTAAAGTGTTATAGTCCAACTCCCAAATACTTGTAATAACTCCATAAAATGTATGTGAAGTATGCTCGATGTTTTTATCCTTACCCTTCACAAGCATTGTATAGGCATCTACACAAACACCGCTGCACTGAACTTGCCGTGTATCATCACGTTCTTTGGTGTTGTAGGTAACACCGTTGATTCTATAGCCACTGAATGTAGCTACATCCTTGTTAGGCCTTGCTGCAATCCACATTATATCCTTAGTTACTGTATTCTTCTCATCAAGTAATTCTGATGCAATCTGTCCAAAAAATTAAATTGGCCATAAGTATGATATAGCCTTTGAGAGAAGATAAATATTGTAGTATTTCAAAAGAATTCACAAGTACAGGGCATTCATTATTTTTCAGTAAAATATATAAAGAAACAGGCCTAATTTTGCTGCAAATTGCAGAAAATACTTGGGCTATAAGATTTTACCTTTTTATGAAACCACTTAGGGAATGTTTCATTTTGCATGTTCTTTAGCCACTCTTCATCATTTTCATGTTGTGGTTATCTTGTCATCAAAGAAGCCATATGTTCACTGCAAGTAAAATCAGCTTTATTAATTTTTGAAACAAAATGCAGAAAATAAGGAAATAACGAAAACAAATTGAAGTAACTTACTCAAAATATGGGAGAACGTCATTACAATTTTGGAGAAGACACAAATGTGCTAGGTGCAAGTCCTTCTAACTTGGCGTTATAACTGTTAAACCAGATAAGGGTCTGTATTTTGCGTCATTCTTATCCCTACCATTTTTCGGCAATCCAACAACTGCTTCTTCAAAGTTGACCAAACACTCAACGGCCTCTTCTGCAACATAGGCCTCAGCAATGCACCCTTCCGGACGAGCCCGATTCCGTACATAACCCTTGAAAGTCTTCATATATCTCTCGAAAGGGTACATCCAGCGTAGGAAGATTGGCCCATAGAGCTCAACCTCTCTCATAAGATGAATTGAGAGATGGATGATTATATCAAAGAAGGAAGGGGGAAGTACTTTTCTAGCAAGCATATGGTCTCCACCAACTGAGCTTGCATTTTTTCCAGTTTATCCACCTCGATGACTTTACTGCAAATTGCCTTGAAGAAGAGGCAAAACCTAATAATAGTACACCTAACCTGTTTTTGTAGTACTGACCGAATTGCGATGGGGAGTAAGTGATGCAACATTGTATGGCAGTCATGAGATTTCATTCCAACAAGTCGCAGATTTTCCATTGATACTAGACCCTTAATGTTTGAACAAAAACCATCAGGTAACTTCATGCCAACCAAGGATGAGCAGACAATCTTCTTTTCTTTATGCAATAAGTTCCAAGATGCCGTCAACAACTTCTCTTTTTTTCCGAGAGTTTTTGGCCTCAGCTCCGTTCTTATTCCCATTTTAGCCATATCAAGATGGACAGACTCCTTATCTTTTGAATTCCCTGGTATATTTAGCAAGGTACCAGTCAAAGCTTCACATATATTTTTCTCGATATGCATCACATCAAGCACATGCCTAACCGGCACAAATTTCCAATACTGAAGTTGGAAAAATATAGACATCTTCTTCCAAATAGGTCGAGGTTCACCTTTATTAAGTCGAGGTTCACCTTTATTCAATCGAGGTTGGCGTTGTGTCTTACCATAGACATGGCCCCTTAGTGGTTGTACCCTTTCAAACACCTCCTCTCCAGTTAACGGAATAGTAGTCGACAACTTCTCCACGGTGTTATCAAAGGTAATTTTTTGCCTTCGATATGGATGATAACGCGGCAACCACCTACGATGCCTCATAACCACTGTCTTACAATAATTTGCCAACCTGGTAGCTTTTGTTTTATCAACACAAATAGTACAAGCATTATACCCTTTAATGATGTTGCCCGACAAGTTGCCTAAGGCTGGATAATCACTAATTGTCCACAACAAAATTCCCCTTAGTATGAAGAACTCTTTCTTATATGCATCATACACTTGTTTCCCATTCCATAACACTTGAAGATCTTCTATAAGTGGCTGAAGGAACACATCAATATCATTTCCGGGCTGATTCGGTCCGGATATCAATAAACTTAACATAATATACTTTCTCTTCATACAAAGCCAAGGTGGTAAGTTGTAAATACATAGCAAAACAGGCCAACATGAGTAATCAGTTGATAATCCACGGAAGGGATTGAATCCATCGGTAGATAAAGCTAACTGAAGGTTTCTTGTCTCCGAAGTGAACTCAGGCCACTTTTGGTCGACATCCTTCCATGTTTGTGAGTCTGCTGGATGTCTAATTTTACCATCTTTTTGTCACCCGGTGTGATGCCAAGTCATTTCCTTTGCAATTTGAGCTGTATTGAACAAATTCCTCAACCTTGGTATTAATGGAAAATACCATAGAACCTTAGCAGGGACCCCTTCCAATTCTTTTCCTTTCTTGTCTAGCTTCCATCTAGAGGCTCCACACATGCAGCAAATTGTCTCATCTTCATCTCTCTCACCAGGATATAAGAGACAATCATTCGGGTACACGTGTATTTTTTCATACTCCATACCCATAGCACATAAGGTTTTCTTGGCTTCACTGAAGGAAGAAGGGATACTATTGCCTTCTGGAAGCATTGACCCAAGCAAAAGGAGAATATAAGAGAAGCATGTATCAGAAATGCCATGCTTTGCTTTCAAGTTATATAACTTGACTAAAGCTTTCATCTTAGTATAACCCTTGCATCCCGGATAAAGGGGTTCATGTTCACCTTTAACATGGTTAATGAAATCAGAGGAATCTAATGAAATATCATCATCGTCGACATTATCATGCCCCGTTCTTATGTTTGTTTGATCAACTAATTTTGAGAAATAATCGGTTTCAGCAACTAAAGGACTCCCTTCTGGATTTGACTCTCCGTGCCATATCCAGCAAGTATAGGTTTGATCAATACCATATTGGAAAAGATGATCCCTAATAGTTTGAGCCTTCCATGATTTACTGTGAGCGCATCTTAAGCATGGACAACTAATTTTTGTTTCATCAAACCCATTCTCAAATGCAAACATTAACAACTCTTCCACACCTAATTGAAACTCTCTTGTTCTTCTATTAGCCTTCAACCAAGATCTATCCATCTTTTAGTTGGACCAGTTCTGCAATTTGAGCAATAATTCAGTTAGTTGGACCAGTTCTACAATTTTGACAGCAATAATTCAGTTAATAGCAAGAACCAGATACATAACACCTATGTAAACTCCACTGAATTATGGTGATGTCAAATAGAACCTGGAAGGGAAGTATAATCACCTCAGATGTGAGAGCAGATGTAGCAGCTAACTTCTATGAAGGTTTCTCAAAGACAGCTATCATATGGTTGTTGTGGTTTGAATAAAGTTGCATGAGGAAGCTTAGACTGTTATGTAATTGTTCAACCTGAAGGAGAAAGAAAAAGGGTTCAGATATAGAACTTAAAAGTTGTCATTGAAAAGAAAAGCTAGCACCAAGAGAAAGGAAAGGGGTATTTCTTGGTTACAAGTCAGGAGTGAAAGGTTTTCTGTTTATGGATCTCACAAAATAAATTTTAGTCAGCATTTATTTACAGTTTCATGAGCAGTACTTTCCATATAAAACTAAACAAATACCAGTTCACACAACTAAAGTTTTAACAGACATTCAACTTCAATCACAACAACCTGAATCCACAAATAATCCTCAATTCACTGACACAACTCAACATACCATTTCAACTGATAGTCATCAAACAGGGGACTAAAGACTTATAAACAAGCAGAGAAATCAGAAGGATGGAGACATACTGTAGATCTTGAAATTTAAGCAGCAAATTGAAGGGACAGAACAACATTATAGTAATCTGAAAATACAATGCAACATTATAGTAATCTGAAAATACAATGCAATAATTCAATTAGATTAAACAGAGGAAAGAATTCTATGGTTGTGTTGAAAATCCAATGTACCAAATTATGTATATGCATACAACAACTTAATGAACATCGGCAGCAAGGAGAGTGCAGATGGGATGATTACTTATGGCTCATAAGAAAAAAATTAATCTTCTTTCGACTTAATTGGGACAATGCAGTTACTAACAAAGGAGACGGCCGGCAGCAATGAAGACCGCAGCAAGTAGAGTGGTACTTAGGGTTTGGCAGCGAGAGAACCACGACTATTGAAGCTAAAAGAGGAATGAGAGATGAAGCAGAATCAGAAGCTTAGACGTTTTATGGAAGTTAGATTTTCTTAGTATAAAAACATGCTAAGGATCCAGTGGCTATTTGCAATGTATGGAAGTTAGGCTTTCTTAAGCCAAACAAACTTGACTAAGTATTAAAAGCTAAGGTTTGGATTTATAAACATTTCATAAACCCATTAGAAACTTTAAGTCCACCATTAAATAATGATTTAGATATAATATGATATTATATAAGTAGGAATACAAGTATATATTAGTATATATACAAGTATATACATGTATATACAAGTATATATATAAGTATATACAAGTATATATTAGTATATATACAAGTATATATATTAGTATATATTAGTATATATACAAGTATATATTAGTATATATACAAGTATATACAATTATATATTAGTATATACAAGTATATATTAGTATATATATTAGTATATATACAAGTATATACAAGCATATATATTAGTATATACAAGTATATATTAGTATATATATTAGTATATACAAGTATATATTATTATATATATTAGTTTATACAAGTATATATTAGTATATATATATTAGTATATACAAGTATATATTACTATATACAAGTATATATTAGTGCTAGTTCTTTGATAAATTTTTGCTCATGTTCTTCTCACATCCCACTAACTCTAATGTTTCTCAAATCATAATCATAATCTTCACTTCCATTTGTAAGTGTTCTTGTGGACTTGCTTATTGAACTCTTGCCTTGCAATTACATGCTTTCTATCTAGATGGCTGCTATATGGCTAACCATGAGCATGGTTCCTGTGTATGAAATTTAATTCTCTCAATTGGCTATACTTTTCAATATTAGTATATATATTAGTATTGTGTAATGGCTATATGGTGATAGGGAAATCCAGAGTTTGAACTAATTTCATTAATTGCTCCTATGCATTTGATAGTAATCTTGTTTATCTGTTGCATTTCACTAGATCTTTCTACAAGCATATATTGGGAGTTAAAGTAACATATTACGATATCGAAGCTTTTGATCCAGATTACTTCTGTAACACCCCTTACCAACCTGCGTGTGTAAGCTGAGTAGAGGCGCCACACTATCCTAATGTTGCTACCAATTTTACTTAGTCAAATTTTAGTTCCGATTTTTACAAAAATTTTGCCATAGTTTCGCCTAAAAATTGAGTCCCAAGTGTCGACAAAACTGATTTTTTTTTCTGATTTTTGAAAAACATTTTTACAAAAACCAATGCAAACAAAATCATTCTCAGTACACTCCCAATAAATCCCCCTTATAACCTCAACTACAACCTGCAAAAAGGATTTACACTTCTAGTACAAAATAAAGTAAAGGTTTATTATGAAACACAGTAGATAAAATATTTGTTCACTATACAGCGGAAAGTAACAATATTTACAAATTCATATACATCAAAACTTCAGTTTTACAAAACATAAAATCTATACATGTTTGGCAGTCAGTCTTTGATCTTTGAGCCCACTATTCGCACTTCAGAATCTAAACTCTACTCGGCCTAGAGGAACTCTCCGGTTCCACCCTGTCACCTACGCGATAAACCACAATCGTGCTAAGCCTACGGCTTAGTGGTACAAACAACCATAATATTATGCCTCAATGCAATGCCAATGTCACACAATCAAGTTTCATAAACAATTCAAAAGAATATTATATTTCACAATCTTACATTATTTAATAATTAATCAAAACATTCACGATTCACATTGGAAACAAAGACAAGCATGGGCCCAAAATACACTAATATGTTATTCAAAGTTCAGAGTTACTGCTTTGGTCCATAATCATAATCATTAATACATTTATCCATGGATAATTAACTAGATTTGAGCTTACGACCCAGTCATTTCACTCAATCTAGTTTCAATAATTTGTTTTTTTAGGTTTACGACCCGGTCATTTCACCTCAAAAATATCACATTTCACATTTTCTAACTGGAATCGACTTACGACCCGGTCATTTCACCTATCCAGTGATTCATAGGCATGCCGCCAAAAACAGAACTCTGAAAATTGAATTAACATATTAGGCACACAATCATTTCATTTATCTCTTTATCAATCTCTTTTCATTTCATTTCTCATAATTAATTAGGCAACCATGCCTCAATTATATCTCATTTGCATCATCATAGCCAACAACCATGGCATCATATCTCATATGATCTCAAATCACAATAAAACAATTCTTCATAATATCATATCTTTCACATTTCATTTCCATATTTCATTTCATCATCATATAAGCAAATATGTTTCAACCATCTCACATTATATTTCAAATCACATTAATCAGTTCATTATTCAAATAGATATAATCAATGGCATTAACACATATTTTACATGCTCATCACAACATTCACATATTACCAAACATAATGTGATTTTTAATATCCATCAACAATGCATTAGGTTCCTTATCACATTTACAATCAAATGTGTGTCAAGTCTCAACATCACATGAATGTATGCATTAGTGTAGTTTGTACTTACCTTAAAACCAACTCACACCAATCTATACACATACTCTTCCATGAATCCTCAACACTTAGGTTAGGGCAATTCAACCTCTTCACAACCTAATCCAAAAGGAATATTAGCAAAATGACCATATGAATAGTAAATTCTGATTTTAGACTCAACTTTGTCCTTATTTTGAAAAATTGTATAAAATAATATATTTGACTAAAAACTCTAAAATTTTTACAGAAATTAATTTTACATCTTAAAATTATTCCTTTAAAATTTCAGATCAAACTGAACACAAAATCTTGGTCAAATAGTTCACCCAACCAGACTGCCCCAATTGCCCTGCATCCTGGCAGCAGTTCTGAACTTTGTGAATTCCATAAATTAAATTCAATCAACGTGGTTCCAAATTATTTTTCTCAAATACTAGACTCACTAAGAAAAAACATATCCAAAATTCACTTCAAGAACATTTTTCTATATTTAATTAAAAATCATACAAGTCAAAGCCTTTACTAATTGTAAAACAGAAAAATTACACTAAACACAACTCTTACTCTTCCATCACCAACACCAACCTAACTTCTTATCTTTAATTCCATTTCAACAATTTTACACACACCATACACAAATACACTCCAACCATCAACAACACTCCATCAAACTCAAACAAAATTCCAAATAGGACAAGAGAAATCAAGAGAAAACTTACCAAAAATGATGAACTTCTTGAATTTCTAACTTGCTTTCTTGAAAACTCCTTTAATTTTGATCTTGGAAAATCAAATCCCTCTCTTGCTCTCTTGCTTGTGTGATAGCCGGCCAAACCACAAAGGAAGAAGAAGATAAATAAAAATGAATGGCAAAGTCAACTCTACTCTCTTCTTTAAACCTCCTCCAAGCAATATTTAATATTAAAATAATCAATTTAATCTCTTCCATTCATTTTATTTCTTCTAATTAATTCATTAATTCAAAATAATAAATATCTTCTTCTTTCGACTTTCTTATTTGACTTGTGTATATGTTATATATATTTCCATATATACAACTTATACACTCTCTCTTAAATTCTTTTCTCTTTCAAATTTAACATATACATTCAATCCAATTGCAACAATAATATCAAAACTTCTAGGGCACACTTTGGGATATTACAACTTCAATCACTTTAAGTGTATGCTTAAGGTATGTATGTTGCATTTCTTCTTTTTTTTACCTAGAAAGAATCAATGTTAGACTTATTTAGTTTTTGCTCAATCTAATTTACATCAACACTAAATTTTATAATTATATAGGGTTCCATAGAAATTTATCCCTACTAATTATTTAAATTGTATTGCCTTAATCACTTATGGATGAATTATAATTGAAATTTATAAGTCATCTATATAAGTGAATTTATAAAGTTAATTTAACAAAATTTTGAAAATTCCATTTTTTTTCAAAAGAGGGATGTCAAAACTTCAAAAATTTTGAACACTTAAATTCCCCCCTTTATTTCCAAAAAAAAAAAAATTTAATTTGCCCCCATTTTGCCAAAAACACGGCCGTTTTGAAATTTAGCAATAAACCTAAACAGACCTATCTCCTCCTTCCCTCTTTCGATTTCTCTCTGTAGACCTAATTAGTTTCCATTTTCATGGGTAGAAAGCTTCAGAAACTAAATATTTCTACACCAAACTTTGTTCTCCTCCTTCCCTCTTTCCATTGCTAGACCTAACTTTGTTCTCTTTCTTCCCTCTATCGAAATATTTAGTCTTGACCTAAAAATGCACGGCACATCCATATTTCTTCTTCCTCTTCTACCTTTCTCTCTAACCCGCATTCACTCCCTCAGTTCCAGCCTTCGAGGTTTATTATATACTTTTGTCGCTCTGCATCTTTTTTTTTTTTAAATTTTTTCTGTTATTATGTTATTGTATAATTTTCTTCTTCCTCTTCTTAGTTCTTAGAAGTTTGTTTTATAAACCATTTTCATGTCAGACACAGAATGGTATGAAGTCAACTCAATTTTTGATCTTTTTTCTTCAATCCAACTATGTTTAGCCTGTTTTCAGAAAAATACTGTTTTTGCAACACAGGCTTAATTTGTGTTATATGTTGTACACCTAAAACCTCCATCCAAGTTGCAATTGCTATACAAGTGGATACATTTACTGGGCTCTGTAGTTATAGTTTCTTTTTGTGGCTAATTTTCTGCAGTTGATCCCAATGTGCCATGCATGTGTTACTTAACTTCTGTTGGAACCGTTATGTTTGGCAGTTCCTTGTGATTACATGAAATGTTTAAATACCGAAATGTTTAATGTGTTGCTTCCATGTAGTCTTCTAGGAGTCATATGAGCTCTTCCTTGAAAATATAAAATTAAAGAAGTAGAAACAGGTGGAATAGCTTGAAAAGTAGTCTTGATGTGATGCAAAATTTTGTTATGGATAATGTGATAAAGCATCTCAAGTGCATGTAACTAAAGGTCAAAGTAGTTACTATTAAATCCCTAATTCAAAATTACTCATGTAACTAGATCCAAAAGAGGAACCATAACAGTCCATAGTTGATGTTTTTCTTCCGTGTGTTGAACTACAGTCACTAAGTGTCCTATTCTTATAGGAAATTTAAATGTTGTGGCACTGAGTACGAACATAATTTTGTTACTATTATGGCATGTGATTTAGTCATGAAAATATTTCCTGCTTTGATTATGTTCCTGTGGCTCTTACCAATTGCCTTTTCTGCTCTGCAATTTTGAAAGAGTATATTTATTTTCCTTAAATTAGCAATGGCAAACCTGTCTCTTAACCATATTTCCTTCCAAGTAGCGTAACCTTAGAATTGACCAAAGGGCATGAGAGTTATTCTTAGAGATAGTGATAGTATTCTCATACTTGCAGCTGCTTACATCAACATTCTTCTGAAATGCATTTTCACATATAATTCTTACCTGTTGGCTGATGCTTCTCATACCTGCAGCTGTTTTTTGTGATTTCAATGTTTAAACTGGATGATTTTCATACAAAATGTAACTTTTAATTTCTGAATGCAGGTGCTGATTATGGCTCCTTCGAAGAAGAAACAATCGTATTAACTACTCACTCGTACTTCTCCCCGTGTATGTAAACAACAAGCCCGGTCTTCCCCAAATCCAGCCACAATGATAGTGGTGAAGGTTATCTCCAGGACACGGTCAATGCACCCAGATAAGCCGTCGACTTCTTCCCCCGTATCTTCGAAGAGGAAGTCGATCTCTGAAAACTTGGAAAAAAAGCTGTCCAAGAAAAGAAAGCGAGTGGATAAGGGTAAGCCGAAATCAAACGAGGATGATGTTGAAGGGATAAAACTGTTGAAACGAGGGTGTGTCTCCATGCACCGAATTGTTAGACGGAAGATCAGTAGACAAAATCCTACAGTTTCATTTAATGCAAAGGGAGCACCATTTGGTAGGGCTGCTTCAGAGATGCAATCATATATCGGAGTTTTAGCAAGGTCTAAAGCCCCGATTCAATTAATTTATATACATTAGTTTCTCAATTGCTTTATATATGTTGGGTTTTTAGTAACTTATTCATCTAATTTTATTTTTGTGGTTTATGTATGTAGATGGCTTTCGTTGTATCGCCGACTTCCAAGAAAATGGTACTGCAGTCTGCTGGTAAAAAATGGAGGGAATTCAAAAGTCGGTTGATGAGACTCTATGTTCTTCCACACCGTGATGAACCAGAGAAGTTGCAGGTTCCTCCAGCTGACTTCACATTCATTGAGCAGTCGCATTGGGACATTTTCGTTGCTGATCGTCTGGGAGTCGAGTTTACCGTAAGGAAATCTTCAATTTTCTTGTTTCATAATTTAGTTCCAAATGGTAATCTGGATTCCTTTTTCATACTTATGATGTTTTGTTCCTTTTTGTCATAGAAAATTCATGAAGAACAACATAAGAGAAGTATGCTGAACGAGTATCCTCATCGTTTGTCTCGAAAAGGATACGCGAACTTGGAAAGTGAATGGGTTAGTGTTGACTTGTGTATTTAATTTTTTTTTCTATGACTTGTGTATCGTCAATATGGATTTATAATGCTTCTTAAAACATGTTTATATTACTAATAAGGTCATCCTCTATATCTGCATGCAGACTGAATCTCATCCTGAAGGGATTTCAGAGATCGATCGATCGAAGGCTTGGATCCTTGCAAGGAAGGACAGACAAGGAAATTTTAAAGATGAGAGAGTGAAGCACAAAGCTGAGGAAATCGTAAGTTCTGATTTTTGATTCAAGTGTCAACTCAATTCAGCAACTTTTCTTGTTTCCTAATTTATTAACTACATCCATTTTGGGTCTATTTTTTAGGAGTCATAAAGGAGCAAGTTAGTTCAGGTGAAGTAGTTGAACAAGGCGCTGATGATGTGTTATCAAAGGCGCTTGGTAAACCGGAGCATTCTAGAAGAGTACGTGGCCAGGGAAGGCACGTGAAGCAATCTGTCTATTTCGGTCTCCCAAGACAGAGAAAAGCAAAGAGTATTGATGAAAAGATACGGGAGGGGGGTTCAAATGGTCATGGAGGAGGAGACCAAGAAAAGTATAGCGCAGAGAGATGCATTTTGGGCTGCTGAAATTGCCAAGATTAGAGTAGAATTTTTGTCAAAGCCTATGTCTAGTCCAAACATGCCTTCCCAACAAGCAAGTTGCTCCAATTCAATTCCTATTGTGAAGGATCAAGAGGCGCAAGTGCTGGTTGTGAGGAAGAATTTGAGTCCTCAATTTGATGCAAATTCTATTGAAGCAAAAAGGAGTCTCAATTCGGATGAAGCAAAAAGGTGTCTCAATTCTGTTGATGATGAGAAGGTCCTTGCTTTGGAGAAAGTGGAGGTGCTTGATAAGGATGATGTTCATGAGGTTGTTGCTGAGGTTGCTTGTGAGGTTACTACTGAGGTTGTTGCAGATGTTGATGAGGTTGCTGCTGCTGAGGAGGCAGAACGTATCGAGATTTTTGCTACGGTTGCTGCTACTGAGGAGGCAGAAGGTATTGAGGTTTCTGCTGATGTCAAAGGTCCCAATAATGAGGAGGTTATTGAAATTGAAAATGATGACATTGTTAAAAAAACATGATGATGATGGGTTTGATAATCAAGTGAAATTGGCGAAGCTGGGCCATAGGATCACCGAGCAATATTGTTGCTTATGCAAAGGTTGTTGAAGTCCCGGTTGTTGAAGGACATGAGCCGTCTCTCCATGGAGTTAAGATTGCACAAGAGAATGCAAGAGTGTTGATCACTCGTACAATTCAAGGTTTGAGGATACTACTTACTATTTATTCAAACTTCTAATGATTATATTCAAACATATAAATAAATGTAATTTTTCCATGTTTTTTATATTTACAGACGTCAATATCCCATTCCCAGTCGGTGATGAAATTGTTACTGTGGACCAAGCCGTGGGTACTTTTATAGCATGGCTGAGAAATTTGATTGTGCTGGATGGGGTGTCTAATCTAAAGGTTAAGTTTTGAGAAATGAAAGTTTACATAATTGCTTTTTTTTGCTATTTACTGTGTTCACATGCAAATTTTTTATTTTCAGAGTTTTAAAAAAGCTTGTGTGAAGAAAAAAGCCTCCAAGAAATTAAAGAAGCCTGTTGTTATAGAAGCTGATATTTTTGAGGAGGAGCTGCATGTTCAGATGGGTGCTGATTATCCAGCGCCTTTGAAATGTTTGTGGCTGTGGGCGAAGGATGCCTTAAGCGATGATCGAAAAGTTAGTTTTGTCCTAAGTGAAGAAGCATTTGGTGTGAGCAAAAAAGCAAGTTGTGTTCTTACAAAATCTACATGTTGTGTGCGCCGGAGGTGAAATGTCCGGATCCATACTTACCATATTTATTCAGTAAGTTTCCAAGTACAAAAGCTTTTTATTTTCTTTGTTAATTGTGCTGGAATTAAACTGATAATATGTACCAACTATTACTTCATTTTGTATGCAGCTATTTGTATGAATATGTCAAAAGTCATAAAATGGTTGATATGATTGGCTTTGTGGATCCCAGCATGATTGGTGCCATTGGATGTGGTAATTCAGGGGGGAGGTCACGTACACTTGCGAGTCGATTTAAGGGGGCTAAAGAAGGGCAATACTTTCCCTTGCCTTTCAACGATGTGTATTTCTTTACCTTTCTTTTTTATCCGCTATCGTAGCTAATGAGAGTTAGTAGCTAAATAACGCTGCTTCTGTATGTGATTGTGATTGATGTTATGAATTGAGCCTTTGTGATTGCTATTTTGGTGATTGAAATTACTGTTTCATTGTCGATTATGTATTTATTCAAATTTTTTAATTCTCATTTACTGCATTTGACAATCTGAATTTGACAATATGCATTGAAGTAGTAATCGTAGTTAAACCTTATGTCCTTCTTGTTCCTGTTTAAGCAGCAGCAATTTAGTATAAAATATATATTATGTCCGTATGTATATATAAATGTTAGTAGTATCACTTTTCATTATCAGTTTTGACCATCTTGTTCCTGTTTTCCCTCATTTGTGAAAATGACATGATATTGTTGTTTATTTAAGTTTGGCATTACTTTAAGTTTGGCTTGTTGCTGCTGTGATTGATTCATGAATTGTTTATTTAAGTTTGGCATTACTTTTTGTTCAATGAATTGTTTGGCGTTATGTTCAAGCAAATATGAAGAATTGCTTGTATTTTATTTTGTTATTTCGTAGGAATCACTGGGTATTGACTATTGTAAATTAGACGGGAGAGGTAGTCTACCACATGGACCCTCTTAAACGTCGCATTGCTAGCCAGGAATGGATAGAGGTTGTTGACAAGTAAGTTGCACTTCTAAAGTCTGCCTATTTATTCTTAAGTTATAAAATTTGGGGAAAATGAATTTTGTTGACTTATATTGTGTTTCTTATAGTGCCATAAAGTTATACAAGGAGAGTGTCAACAAGACTGTGAGGAGGAAAATTTTATGGGAGAACATGGCGGTATTTTTTTCTCATCATTTCTGATTTATACAATAATTTTCCCTATACTCTTTTTGCTGTTGGGAAAATGGAGCATTGGATTAGAAATTGATATGTAAATTGCTTGTTCTATGAAAGAAATATTGCTAAATTTGGACTGCATTTTTTCATTTGAGTACAAACTTGGAGTCCACAAAGCATTTTCAGTTGGTCTGCATTTTTTCATTTCAAATTGCAGCACTGCTGGCATTACTTGTATACTTGCTCGTATATATTTGGATTGCCTTTTGTGTTCTCTTGTGTCTTTGGTTTTCATATTGAATATTTCTTATCAAGATGTTTCAGTCCATGGCCTTGTGTTTTCTTGTTCAGTTAGTCAAAAAACAAAATCTACTATTATATATTAGTATAATAGTATATAGTATAATATATAATTCTTGATGATGAGATTGATTGGGAATTTGATATTGGATTAAAACCAATGTCTCTATTTGCTCATCTCCGTTGACATTCGTCAAATATGTTTCTTCTATATTGTTATTTTGATCTATGTTGATGAATACTGTTGTGTTGATTGAGGATGACAGTGGTTTTCTTGAAGTCTTTTTGTTTGATTGATGATTAGTATGCCTATTATGAGTTCTTCCCAAACTAATTTTTGTTTCAAATTGTTCAAAAAAATGCCGTTTTGTTTCTTCAGATTACCTTTGTTCATGCGGATTAATATTTGTAAAGAATACAACTCTTCAAACTCAGTTTCCTCTGCTTTTAAATCTAGTCTACTGTCTTGAATCTTTTAGAATAAAAATCATCTTCTTCTTATGGGTTTCAGCTTTAAGTATCACTGTAAATTTTAAAATCAATGTTGAAGTCTACTTTATTAATCAAGCAGCATACAAATTTCTTCTTATGATATGATGGTGTGGATATATTAAATTTAGTACATTTATTTTGATCATTGCAAAGGTTGGTGGCTGCTGGCATGTCTAGTTTGGGGGTTCTCTTTCAATTTAAGAAATGCCTCTAAAAGTCTAAACTATAGCAGAACCTGAAATTGATGGGATTCTTGCACTGGAGAGTTTGTTCTTATGTGATTTTTATTTTCTTTTTTCTTTTTTCAGGTTAGGATGTGTGATTAGGTTGATGTGTTGGTTTGCATATGGGTTTCCATATGGATGTAACATGTGGTACTTCATTTTTGTTTGCATTTGCTATTTTCAGGGGGTTCCTGTGCATAAAGGGGCCACGGACTGCGGCCTCTTTGTCATGAGGTACATGAAGGAAATTTGTTATGACAAGGAGCTTCAGTTTGCAGCTAAGGTGAGAATTTTAATTATTTTCATTTTTCATATAATAGTTTTGTATTTACCACATGTGGCTAACCAAAATTTGATTCATTTTTCAGTGGCTACGCAGAGGCAACTTGGAGTATAGTGATGTCGACATCAATGAGTTAGGATTGACTTCGCCAAATATTTCATGATGCGTCATTCAAGTTGAAGTTAATAGTATACTTCAGTGATATATGTACAGTGTTGATTTTTTTTTAGTTTGTTTATATGTTGATTGGTTGAATTTGTGGAGGTTATTTGATTCCCAAATTTGCAATCCTCCATTGTAACGTGTTGTCTTATATGTATAATGTACAGTTTAACAGACAATGGTGGTGAAATGAAAATGAACATTGAAACTATTGTCTAATATTCAGTGTGCCACATTAATTAACCGTTGTATTTAGAGTCCTTTTACAATGGTTTTAGATTAATTAACCATTGTCTAAAAAATTAAAAAGCGTTGTGTAAACCTTCATTAGATAACGGTATTTAATAAGAAAGCATTGTGTAAACCTTAATCAGACAACAATTTTTAATAAGAAAGCGTTGTGTAAACCTTAATCAGACAACGATTTTTAATAAGAAAGCATTGTATAAACCTTAATCAGACATCACCTTAATAGATAACGGTTTTTGTCTTCATCAGACAACGGTCAAAAAGCGTTGTCTAAGCCTTCATCAGACAACGGTTAAAAGGCGTTGTCTGATAAAACTAAAAACCATTGTGGAAATGCTATCAGACATCGCCTCAATAGACAACGGTTTTTGTCTTCATCAGACAACGGTCAAAAAGCGTTGTCTAAACCTTCATAAGACAACGGTTAAAAACCCTTGTCTGATAAAACTAAAAACCGTTGTGGAAACCATCTTCAGACAATGGTTAAAAACTGTTGTCTGAAATGCTATCAGACATCGCCTCAATAGACAACGGTTTTTGTCTTCATCAAACAATGGTCAAAAAGCGTTGTCTAAACCTTCATCACACAACGGTTAAAAATCGTTGTCTGAAAATTTAGAAACCGTTGTCTGACAATTTAGAAACCGTTGTGGAAACCATCAGACAATGGTTAAAAACTGTTGTCTGAAAAATTAGAAACCATTGTCTGACAATCATCAGACAACGGCCAAAAACCATTGTCTGATAAAATTAAAAACTGTTGTGCAAATCTACATCAGACAACGGTTTTAAAACCGTTGTCTGAAATGCTATCAGACATCGCTTCAATAGACAACAGTTTTTGTCTTCATCAGACAACGGCCAGAAAGCGTTGTCTGATTCAGTTTTCCTTGTAGTGACAGTGCCGAAGTCGCAAGAACCATTCCACCAGGAGTGGGGGCGAAAATCCCCGCTCACATTAAGATAATGAAATGTAATGTTATAAAATATGATATTCTTGTGTATTGTTTATAATGTTTGAAAATATGACATTTGCATTACAATGAAGCATATTGTCATCATAGTTTGTACCACTAAGCCTATGGCTTAGCCCGATTGTGGTTCATCGTGCAGGTGGCAGGGTAGATTCAGTTGAACCGGAGAGTTCAGCTAGACCGAGTCGAGTCTAGGCTTGTGAAGTGTTGATTGTGGATTTCAAGATCAGAGACAAACTGTCAAACATGTATAAACTTTATATTTTGTAAATATTGATTTTGATGTATATGTATGTAATACCGCTACATATTCTACTGCTTAATAAATAAATGTTTTATCTATTATGTTTTATAATATATTTTAAATGTTTTAAGTTTTCTTATATTGTTAAATTAAAAGATTGATTTGTTTAAAATAAATCATGGCACCCCTTTATCCGGTATATGTATATTACAAATGTGGTTGTATGTAATGTGCATATATGGGGTATAAAGGGGTGTTACAATAAAAGTTGTTAGTGCATTTGTCAGTCCAAAGGGCATCACCAAAAACTCATAATGCCCATACCTCGTGCTGAAAGTTGTCTTGGGTACATCCACATCTCTAACTCTCAACTGATGGTACCTTGATCTCAGATCAATATTAGAGAATATTACTGCTCCCTTCAACTGATTAAAGTGATCATCTATCAGAGGTAATGGATACTTGTTCTTGATGGTCACCTTATTCAACTTACTGCCTTTGAAAGACAATTTTGGATTTGGAGAAATAAATTAAAGTTTTGGAAGAATAATCAAGATTTTGGAGTTTAATAATGAAATGTTTTAAGCTTTTGGATAAAAATAGTTTAGTTTTGAGTTTCAATAAAATAACTTATGGTTCATGAGGTTTTAATAAACAAACTAAATTCTGACAATTGATTCAAACCCTCAACAGTTACTGGATGGTTTTAAGTTTTTTATAAAACATTCAAGTGGAGTTACGAACACCAACTGATTAACGTATTAACTAAAGCAAACAATTAAAGTTATTAAAACAAAGATCAAGTTACTGCATGTTCTTATTAATCAAAGAAAATGAAGCTACTATAAAAATGAATAATTTATGATTAAAGATCAAACCTCCATCATCGATTCCACCAAAAAAGTGATTTCTGGATGAATAATGTGAAGACAGTATGGACTTTGCCTTCTTCTTTGGTTCTATTGATATTTCTGCTTGTTGTTTCCTTTATTCTAAAATAAAGTTGCTGCTGTTCTTCTCTGTTTATTGCCATCCCAAGGTTGTTAAAAATTCCTCCCCCCTCATTTTTTTTCTTCTAAAGTATTAAGACTTCTTATTTATTGGCAAACCAATCCAAAAAACCCTAAACCTAACTCTGTTAATTTGTCTTTCAGACGAATTCTAAGCTCTTTAGGAAATTCCAATCAAAAAGTCTAAAGAAACTAATTGAAACCAGATCGACATGAGTTAAGGCCATGTCGACCTAGATGTCCAAGTCGACATGAGTCTCACTCATGTTGACCTGGTAGCCCAGGTTGACATGAGTCCAACCCCATTTCCATCTGGGCTGCCAGATCGACATGAGGTATGCTCATGTCGACCTGAGCCCTCCAAGTTGACATGAGCAATTGCTCATGTCGCCCCGGCCGGCCTGACTCGAATTATTCTTGTATTTTTTAACTTATGTACTGAAAAGTTTTAATTTGGACCGATTCAACTTGATTTTAGGGTTTTATAATTGAATTTATGCCTCTTTAATCCAAACCAACTTATTTAAAAATTATAAACTAGGTTTAAATTTTTTTAAGTCGGATCAAATTTATTTTGGCATCTTTAATTAGGACCATATCAAATTGGAGTCAAAATTAAGGGTCCATAGTTTGCCCCTGCTTGAACGATCTTGAATTGACTCAGAGAGTGAAAAGCAATAAGACTTTTAATTTTGGCAAAAATGGGTCTTGGACTCGAAAAAAACTTGGGTTCTAGACTGAGACGGTTTGGGTTTTGGACTCAGAAAAGACTTGGGTTATTCCATTCTTTATCCTTGTTATTGAGTCTTCACCTTTGAAAATGGATCTTTATCCTTGGAAATTGGGTCTTCACCCTTGAAATTGGATCTTCATCCTTGGTATCGAGTATTCATCCTTGAAAATGAATCTTCATCCTTGGAGATCGGGTCTTCACCCTTGAAAGTCGATCTTCATCCTTGGCATTGGATCCTCACCTTTGAAAATAGATCTTCATCCTTAGAGATCGGGTCATCACCCTTGTAAATGGATCTTCATCCTTGGAGATTCGGTCTTCACCCTTGAAAATGGATCTTCATCCTTTGGACATAGGGTCTTCACCCTTGAAATTGGATCTTCATCCTTTAAGGTAGATCTTCATCCCTTGCATCAGGTCTTCACCCTTGAAAATGGATATTCATCTTTGGATTTCGGGTCTTCACCCATTGAAATTGGATCTTCATCCTTGGAATCAAGTCTACACCTTTGAAAATGGATCTTCATTCTTTGGACTTCGGGTCTTCACCCATTGAAATCGGATCTTCATTATTGGAAACAGGTTTTCACCTTTGAAAATGGATCTTCATCCTTTGGACTTCAGGTCTTCACCCTTTGAAATTGGATCTTCATCCTTTGAATCAGGTCTTCACCTTTGAAAATGGATCTTCATCCTTTAAGCTGGATCTTCATCCCTGGAAATCGGGTCTTCACCCTTAAAAGTGGATCTTCATCCTTTAAATGTCGGATCTTCACCCTTGCTTCAGCTCTTTTAGCTGGATTAATTTTTTAGTCTTTTGCATCTTCATTCTTTTGAGAGTTTTAATTTTCTTCTTTTTCCATTCCTTTTTTTTTTGCTCTTCCTTTGCACTTTTGCAAAAAATTTCAGCCATTTTGTTTAGCTAGCCTTCATATCTTCCCCTTGTCCCCCATGATTTTTCTATGCTGGCTTTGGTTGATGTTTTGTAAATTATCTAGTTCTTCGAACAAGCATACATTTCTTCCTTTCTTTTGCAAAATGACTGGAGTTTCCTCAAACAATGGGTCTTCTATGCCCCCTAATTCTATACCTGTTTAGATCAATTTTGTATAATTTTAAGCTTGTCATGGCTTGGCCGTGTCCTTCATCAAAAGAAGAAGAAAGAAGGAAAATTATGAGACACGGCTAGGATTAACATGGCTTGGCCGTGTCCCTCAAGGAAACAAGTCCAGTACTGAACATGGCCATGAGACACGGCAAAGCCAGTGGCCGTGTCTCTCCAAAGGAACAAAAGAGCAAAGAAAGCAAAGAAAGAAAAGAAATACACAGAGACAGACACCATCACTGGACACGGCCAGGACACTGGCCGTGTCACATGGCACGGCCGTGTCCTTGGCCGTGTCTCACAAGGACAAAGCATACAGAATGGGACACGGCCATAAGCTTGGCCATGTCCCCAAGAAAGAAAGTCACTAGACACGGCCAAGCTCCATATGGCTTGGCCGTGTCACCCTGGGTCCTTAGCTGGCTTGCACGAGGATTGAGCTGTTGTGTTTTAGTGGGTGACAAAAAGAACAAAAAAGAGTGAAAAGTGGGAGGAAATTATGGAAGAAACATATAAGAAATTAGAAAGTGGGAGACAAACAATCATGGTGTCTTAAAAAAATTCAAAATGAAAAAGAATGGAGGGAAAAATAAAATGGATTGAATATATTTTTAGTGGACATTCTCTACACACTTCCACTTGTTCTTCATCTTTCTCATCTTCTTCCTTGGTTCTTGCTTGAGAGAGCAAGACCACTGCCTCATCTTCAATCACATCTCTTTTCACACACCAAGAGCAAAAACAATTGTTGGTTTTGAAGTGAGTTATTAGTTCTTGAGAATTAGGGTTTTAAGAGGCTTGATTAGAGAGTTGAGAATTTGAGAAAGCTATCATCTACTCCTTCAAGAAGAGAACCATTTGTTCAAGAGAGCTGGAAGTTCATCATCACGCACCAAGAAGGAGCCACGAAAGAGACGAGAGTCCAATATTTAGCATCTTCAAAAAGGGGTTTTTCTAACTCTTTCTTTTATTCCATTTCTTATTTGTTGTTGTGTATTAAGAACATTAATATTGCAATGTATAGCTTTGATTTGGTTTATATTGGTTTATATTGAATTGAGTATTTGTTTAAAACATATGATGAGCTAATTTACTCATGCTTGGGGTTGTAGTATATTTGATTAAATGATTTGATTTGATGATTCCATTGATATACCTTGTTATATGTTGATTGCATTGAAATTAAAGGTAAATTGATAGATTGGCCACCTATTGATTACTTAATATTGAATGACGAACCGAGAGGAGAAGTTTAATATCGGAACTATGCAATTGACTACCCTAAGAATGAATTAGAAATATAAGTTCTAAGGTTTATTAATTTGCTAATGTTAAATAATTGGTTGTTGTTAATTCATAAATGTGAGAATTAGTGAATTGATAATTGGCTAATTAATCTTAATAAACAAATGAAGCTTCAAGGTTATATTAATGGATAATCGGATAATTGAACATTTGATTAAATGGACCTACAACCCTAGGCATCATTTCCATAATTGAAATTCTCTTGCATAAAATCAATCGTTTTCATTTCTAGGGTTAACTATAATTTACAATCCAATCTCACAATCGAGTTTATAATTTTATGTTAATTGAACTATTACATGCAAGTCCTTCCTTGGGAAACGACCTTGGGGCGATCACCGTAACTACAATAGCCTCGTATACTTGCGAGTGCCGCTTTGTGATAGTGTTGATTTAAGCGCAACAAGTTTTTGGCGCCGCCACCGGGGAAGGCAATTTTTGTGATAGTTTGATTGTTTTAATTTATTTGTTAAATTGTTTAAAGTGTTCTTTTTGAATTGCTTAGGTACTTTATGCACGGACGACGGTCTCAAGGAAACAAACTTGTTCCATTTATAGACAACATCCGTAGACTTCTAAGATCCGAGAGACGAAATCCTTTTGAGCAAGAAAGAGAAAATACCGAAGAGCAATTTGAGGAGAACACAGAAACAGAGATGGGTGATGCACAAGAGCCACCCATGAAGGAGTTTGCTAGACCGATCATCGGAGTGACCACATCTTGTATCCGGTTGAGCAACGCAGCAAGAAACTATGAACTCAGAAATACTCACTATAGTATGCTGCCATCCTTCCACGGATTGCCGAATGAAGATCCTCTCAACTTCATTCGAGATTTTTATTCAACATTGCATACGTTCCCTTTGCAAACACTAACGGAAGATGAACTCAAACTGAGATGTTTCCCATACAGTTTGAAGGACAGAGCAAAAGCGTGGTTAATGACCCTACAGGAGAATTCTTTAACCACATGGACTGAAGTCTACAACAAATTTATGGGAAAGTTCTATTCTCATCAAAAGACCAAGGAGCTTAGGGGGAGTATTGCAACTTTCACCCAATTTGACGGAGAACCATTTCATGAGGCGTGGGATCGCTTCAAATCATTATTATTTCAGTGCCCTCACCATTACTATCCACAATAGTTGCTCAATCAATTCTTCTATGATGGGCTAACTCAACAATCTCAGAATACAGTGGATAATGCAGCAGGGGGTGCAATGGGTGAAAGAACAGCTGCAGAAACAGTTGCATTATTTAAAATGTTGGGGGCAAATTCCCAACAAAAGAGCATTGGAGAAAGAAGAAGAGGAGCACATGAGATAAGCGCAAACTCAGAAATGGCTAGGCAAATTGCAGAACTGACAAGGCAAGTGAAATTGTTGAATGCAAAAGGGAACTTGTCGGGACCAAGTCAAGAGTCATGCGCATCATGCGGTCTTGTAGGCCATCAAGCAAATGTGTGCCCCTCAAATTTTGATTCATTTCAAGAGGAGCAAGAGCAAGCTTTTGCTTTTGAAGGGTTCCAACAAAGGGGTAGGAATGACCCATATTCAAATTCTTCTTACCCCGGTTGGAGGAATCACCCCAATTTTTCATGGAAAAATCAACAACATGCTCCACCTCAACAACCTTTCCAACCATATCAAAGAGGTCCCCAATTTCAAGGGCAACCCTCAAATCAAGAGCAAGTCAAGAAACCTTCATTTGAAGACAACTTGAATGCTTTCATTCAAGTGAGCACTCAAAATCAAGAATTGAACAATAAGCGATTTGACTCTTTAGAAGCATCGCTTAAGAAGGTTGAAACTCAAGTGGGCCAATTGGCGAATCAACTTCAAGCCAATCAAAAAGGGAAATTTCCAAGCCAACCGGAGCAGGCCAAAGCAATCAGCGTTTTGAGAAGTGGTAAGGTACTTGATAATAAAATCAGTGATAATAACATTGACAATTCCTTTGATGCAGGTACAATGCAAGATAATGGCAAGGAAGTGCAAGAAGAAAAAGCTGAACCAAATGAGCTTAAGGAGGACAAAGAGGAGGCATCCGTTGCACCAAAGCTGCACAAATCTCCAAATCCATACAGACCACCAATTTAGTTTCCCAGCAGGTTAAAAAATGAAAAGCATGATAAACAATTTTCTGAAATTTATAACATGCTTTCAAAGGTAAGTATCAACCTACCCTTACTAGAGGTGATAAAGAATATGCCATCTTATGCCAAATTCTTAAAAGAGCTAAACACTAAAAAGATAAGGTATGAGTTGGATGAGAAGGTGATAGTTTCGGAAGTAACAAGTGTTGTTTTACAACATAAGTTACCTCCTAAACTAAAAGATCCTGGGAGCTTTATAGTTAAAATCTCTATGGGGAATGGGAAAGAGACCATTGGCATGTGTGATCTTGGAGCTAGTATTAATTTGATGCCATACTCAATTTATTTGAATCTAGAGCTAGGGGAACTCAAACCGACCAAAATGGTTTTACAATTAGCAGATAGAACTCTTAGATATCCTAAGGGAATCATAGAAGATGTTCTAGTGAAGGTAGGAGGTTTGATTGTACCCGTCGATTTCATTATATTAGACACTGGAGGAGAAATCCCACGGGATGCTGAACATGCAATTTTGTTAGGAAGGCCTTTTATGGCCACAACTAACACTTTAATTGATGTTAAAAATGGAAAATTAACCATGACCGTTTTGGGACAAACTGTAGAATTTTCAATTTTTAACACTTCCCCCATTCCCACTAGTGCTTTATATGAAGATTGCTCTTTCATTGATCTTACTGATAGTGTTGTCCAAGAAGTTTTCTTGCAGGAAAATGGCGAACACAAGCTAGAAAAGGCTCTAAAATTGCAAGAAGAAGCAGAGATTTCCAATGAGGAGGATAAAAAAGACAATTCCGTTTTGGACGATGAGAGTGTTGAGGAGGAAATTGAAGTTGAAGAAGAGCAAGTTCAACTACAAGGGGTTGAGCTTAAAGAACTCCCCAAACATTTAAAATATATTTTTCTTGGGGAAAATAACTCTCAACCAGTGATAATTTCTGCTACCCTTACCAGTGCGGAAGAAAATAAGCTTGTAACAATGTTGAAAAAATTCAAGAAGGCTATAGGTTGGGGGTTGAGTGACATTAAGGGTATTAGTCCCTCTATGTGCATGCATAAGATTATCTTAGAGGAAGGGGCTAAACCGGTGAGAGAGTCTCAAAGGAGGCTAAACCCTAACATGAGCGAGGTTGTTAAGAAGGAGGTCCTTAAATTACTGGACGAAGGGGTAATTACCCTATTGCTGATAGTGAATGGGTTAGTCCTGTTCATGTTGTGCCTAAGAAAACAGGGTTGACAGTGGTCCAGAATGATAAAGGAGAGTTGGTATCAACTTGAACACAAACTGGGTGGCGGATGTGCATAGATTATAGGAAGTTAAATAAAGTCACCAAGAAAGATCACTTTCCTTTGCCATTTATTGATCAAATGCTTGATAGATTATCTGGACATTCTTTTTACTGTTTTCTTGATGGTCTTTCAGGTTACTACCAAGTCCCGATAGCACCGGAAGATCAACCAAAGACTACATTTACTTGTCCCTTTAGGACATTTGCATTTCGAAGGATGCAATTCAGACTTTACAACGCACCGGGCACATTTCAAAGGTGTATGCTTCCCATATTTTCTGATATGTTAGACAAGTGCATTGAGGTATTCATGGATGACTTTTCTGTCTTTGGTAATTCCTTTGATGATTGTTTGGAAAAGTTGACTCTAGTACTTAAAAGGTGTATTGAATGTAATCTTACATTGAGTTGGGAAAAGAGTCACTTTATGGTTGATCATGGAATTGTTTTAGGGCATGTTATTTCCCATGAAGGGATTGAGGTAGACAAAGCTAAAGTTGAATTAATTGTGAACCTACCTCCACCCACATCAGTTAAGGGAATTAGAAGTTTTTTGGGACATGCAGGATTTTATAGGAGGTTCATAAAAGATTTTTCAAAAATTTCACGTCCTTTGTGTCATTTGTTAGGAAAAGATGTCCCATTTGTTTTTTATGAAAAGTGCTTAGAAGCTTTTAAAATTTTGAAAGAAAAACTAACTTCTGCCCCTATAATTGTTGCCCCAAATTGGGATTTGCCATTTGAAATTATGTGCGATGCATCAAATTTTGCCATTGGAGCTGTGTTGGGCCAAAGAGTGAATAAATTGATGTGTGTAATTTATTATGCAAGTTTATCTTTAAACGATGCACAAGTAAATTACACGACCACTGAGAGAGAAATGTTAGCTGTGGTATTTGCACTAGACAAATTTAGATCTTACTTGATAGGTTCTAAGGTCATAGTATTTTCTAATCATACAACTTTGAAATACCTATTGACCAAACCACAAGCTAAACCTAGGCTCATTAGGTGGGTGTTAATGTTACAAGAATTCGATGTTGAAATCAAAGATAGGAAAGGAAGCAAAAATGTAGTGGCCGACCATCTTTCTAGACTTAACTCTTGTGAAAATAATGCTGAAATTGCTTGTGAAAATGCTTTTGAAAAATTCCCGGATGAACACTTGTTTTCCTTAACTCAAGCACCATGGTATGCTGATATTGCTAATTATCTTTCTTGTGGTGTAGTGAGAAAGGATTTGAGCTTCCAGGCAAAGAAGAGATTCCTGCATACATGTAAGTATTATTTTTGGGATGAGCCTTACTTGTTTAGAATTTACAGGGATGAAGTGATAAGAAGATGTGTGCCGGAAGAGCAACAAAAGCAAGTGCTACAATTTTGCCACAATTTGTATTGCGGGGGACATTTTGGAGGAAAGAAGACCGCCGAGAAAACTCTTCAAAGCGGTTTGTATTGGCCTACTCTTTTTAAAGATGCTTATCATTTTTTTATAAGATGTGATGAATGCCAAAGAGTAGGAAACATTAGCAAACGGAATGAAATGCCCCTTAATATCTTTATTGTGGTCGATATTTTGATGTATGGGGAATTAATTTCATGGGGCCATTTCCTAAATCCTTTAGTTTTGAATATATTCTTCTAGCAGTGGATTATGTGTCCAAGTGGGTTGAGGCAATCCCCACTAGGACCAATGATGCTAACATTGTGTTAAAATTTGTGAAGGAGAATATTTTGAGCAGGTTTGGAACCCCCAGGGCGATAGTGAGTGATGAAGGAAGCCATTTTTGCAACAAATGGTTTGAAAAGTTGATGACCAAGATGGGCATCCGATACAAAGTGGCAACCCCATATCATCCCCAAACATCCGGGCAAGCTGAGATTTCAAACAAGCAGATCAAAGGGATTTTAGAAAAGACAGTGAGCACAACTCGGAAGGACTGGTCAATCCGACTCTCGGAAGCATTGTGGGCTTATAGGATTGCTTATAAAACCCCATTGGGAATGAGTCCTTATAGGTTGGTCTTTGGCAAGGCATGCCACCTCCCGGTGGAATTGGAGCACAAGGCTTATTGGGCAATAAAGACCACGAATATGGACTTAGGTGAAGCAAGGGAGCAAAGAATGCTTCAAATTTCCAAGCTTGATGAGCTTTAGAATGAAGCCTATGAGAATTCGAGGATCTTCAAGGAAAAGACCAAAGCTATTTGTGACAGGATGATTCTTCGAAGGACTTTTAAACCGGGAATGAAAGTCCTCCTCTTCAATTCAAGAATGCGGTTGTTTCCCGGAAAATTGAAGTCACGTTGGAGTGGACCCTTTCAAGTTACTCAAACATTCCCCTATGGAGTTGTTGAGTTGCTTAATTTAAAAACCAACGAGACGTTCAAGGTTAATGGACAAAGGGTGAAGCCCTACTAGGAAGACATCGAAGTTGCAAAAATGGTGGAAAGCATGGTGTTCATTGACTAATGATGCAACAATGTCCAGATATACGACATTAAAGAAGCGCTAAATGGGAGGCAACCCATCGGTTTGTATTTCTTTTCACTGTTATAATTTTATATTTTGCAATTTTAATTTCATGTTGAGTTAAATAAAATAGAATAGGTATTTTGATCGGTTTTTATTTTTCTTGAATGTGTTTCAGGGTTAAACCAAGAAGAAGATTGCATTTTTGTGATTTGGTGACACAAATAAACCAATTAAATAAAAAAAATAAAACCTATTTGGCAGAGGCAGACACGGCCAGAGGTCCTGGCCGTGTCCTTGCCCGTGTCAAGTAACAATAAAAGTCACAGAGGTAGACATGGCCAGAGGTCCTGGCCATGTCCTTGCCCGTGTCAAACAAACATCAAAGTCACAGAAGCAGACACGGCTAGAGGTCCTGGCCGTGTCCTTGGCCGTGTCACACAGACACGGCCAAGCCTTTCCCCGTGTCACTCAAAGTGTCTTGCAACCTTCTTTTATCCAGTAAGAGACACGTTCAAGGGACACGGCCGTGTCTCTGGCCGTGTCCCTCAAAAAACCATCAGACACGGCCAAGCTTCACCAAGCTTGGCCGTGTCACCTAAAATTTTAGTTTTAAAAACGCGACTTTTGCCCAGTTTTTCATTTTAAATCCCTAAAATCTCTCTCTCCTCTCTCTCTCTCTCTCGCTCTCCCTCGATCTCTCTCTCTCAAAATGCCATAGCCACTTCCTTAAACCTTCAAAATCATTTGAAATCTTTCATTTTTCTTCACCCAAACTAATTTAAACTCATCCACTTCCCTTCTTTTCTCATTAAAAAGCAATTAAAACCTTGAAAACTTCATTTTTCACCAAATCATCAAAATGACAAGAACAAAAATGGTATCTCACCACAAAAGGACACGACCTCCACCTTTGGCTCCATCTTCATCATCGTCAGCACCAAGGAGAGCAACTCTTCTCGCTCGGGGTTTCTTTCCGACGAGGTATGTTAACGAAGAATCCCTCGATGCTCTTCATATTCGAAATAATTTTTATGAATTTGTTCATAATCTTGGGTGGGATAGATTTGTTTCCCTTAAACCTTTGCAATTTGAGGAACTTACATTGGAATTTTTAACCTCACTTAAGGTTGAAAGAAATGACAAAAAGATTTGTATTAGGTTGCATTTTAAACTGCTTGGGAGACCATTTTTCCTTAAAATTGAGCAATTGAGCGATATATTTGGTTTTCTCCAACAAGGGGAATAATGTGTGCCTAAGAGTTTTAGACAACAATTCGCATGGGGAGCTTTGGGCTCGGGTACTTATGTGGCCAAATCGGCCAAAGCTACGAAATTGAAAAATCCCGCCCTAAGGTACTTACACCAGGTTATGTCATTTGGATTCTTTGCAAGAAAAGAGAGCACAGGGGTTGTAGAACTAAGCGAACTATATTTTTTAGACTGTGCTATCAATGTTGTACCCGTTTGTACCGGCTATTGGTTAGCCGATGTGTTTGACAGTGTGGCAAATAAAAAGAGGGGTGCCATTTGCATCGGAGGATTAGTTACAATTTTAGCAATGGCACTCCTAGATGATTTTGACCTGAGCCATTGCCAAATGACTAAGATCTCGGGGAGTGATTCATTGGATCTTGCCACCCTCGAGAAAATGCACATGGTTTCAAGAAAAGGAGGAGCTTATATTATGGGTTCAGCTGAGCCTGAGATACCAGAGGGCTGTCAAAAGAGAGTACGAGTCGAGGAGGATTCCGACTCGGATTCTCTAGATTTAGATGAAGATGCTCCAATCCCGAACAATCAGGAGATCCTTAATAGGAGTGAAGCATTGGAAAGCAAGGTTGACCGTAACCATGCTGCAATGATGGAACAAATGGACCTAATCAACAGCAACCTTGCTAAAATTCTGAGCCTCCACCCATCAGCTGCATCATCGTCCCATCCTCCGTCACCGTAGATCCTATCAGCTCCAACCTTTTGAAAACACTTGTTATTTTCTTATTGTAGTTATTTCATATTTTTGTTATGATTTTTAATGTTAACTCTTTTTATTGTGTTTATTTTATATATTGTAATTTGCTCTTGAACAATGGTTTTTTGTGGATGAAAAGGCAGCACTTGCGTCACAAAGGATCGATGGAAAAACAGGTTATACCTTAACTTTTTACTTTAAATATCATTGTTTCCATTGAGGACAATGTAAAACTTTAAGTGTGGGGTGTGTGCTAAGCCTTTTGTTCATGAATATAAATTGTCTATTTTCGTAAGTGTTTTTGTTTTGTTATTTTCGTAAGTGTTCTTGTTTTGTTAAGTTTCTTGTTTTGTTTTATAATTGATTTTGATGGATATTAATAAGTTCAATTGTTATAAGAATGTTGATAGATGACTTTTAAATTTTTGAAGCATGAATTTGAGGATTGATTAGAGTTAGTACTTATTGTCAATTTTGATGGTTATTCTTTGCATTGCCATTAAACTAGTGAGGAATTGAGCCATCAACTTATCATTTTTTTATGTGTGAACATCTTTGATTGATGAATTACTAGAACTTGCTTTGACATGCATTTTGAGACTACATAAAGATTTCAATTAAGCATCAACATGATTAAGGCAATTTAGGGCAAACCATTTTGGCTTAAAAAGACCAACCTTACATCCGACCTTAGTTCTCCAAATTTGAGCTTATTTCATTTTTTTTCCTTATTTCTTTTTCACAACACCATCGGCTTGAGCCATTATATTTTAACTCTACCCATTCATTATATCAAGTGCACTTTAAGAGCATTAATGGAGTGTTGTGCAGAATAAGTGTGGGGTTGAATTCAATGGGCTTTAAATTAGTTGGATACCCTATAAAAAAATGAATAATGAAAATTAAAATAATAGTTGTTATTCTTGTCGGAAGGGTTGTAATGAGTTTGGAAATTATCTTTGCAAATTAAACAAATGGAGTCCCTTAAAAGCACATAAATGCTTAGTGCTAAGTGATTGAGATGAATTATGGGATTTTTGATCATGCTACATTGCTTACTTCACTCTTGAAGTACTCTTGACCTAAATGAACTAACTCACTCTCCCAAATGTCATACCTTTTCCTTAGCCCCGTTACAACCAAATAAAAGACCTTATGATTGATGCTTGATTGTGATTAGGTGGTGGAGATTTGATTGATAAGCAAGCCTATATTCCTAATCTTTCATTGAATGTTGAGAGCTTAAACACTACCCAATTAAACACTTGAGAGGTTTTGTGAGGGAGTGACAATTTTGGTATGCATTGATTGACCATTAAGTTACTTGAGTACCGATTATTCTTGATTCGATTATGATTGCGGATTTAATAAGATAGGAGTCTTAATGCATCCTTATAACTCTTGAACTTGATAATTTTATCTTGTTTTATTTGTTTTTATTTCAACTTTGCTTGGGGACAAGCAAAGGATTAAGTGTGGGGTAATTGTTTAGATCAATTTTGTATATATTTTTTATTATGTTTATGTCGATTTTAAGTTAATTTTTATGTTAAATTGCACTTAAGTTTGTTTGAAGTTGTTGATTTAGGTTGAAGTACATTCGATGGAGCCATTTGATCAAAATTGGTGGAATTTGTGGAGAAAATCAAGTGACACGGCCAAGCTTGTCATGGCTTGGCCGTGTCCTTCATCAAAAGAAGAAGAAAGAAGGAAAATTATGAGACACGGCCAGGATTAACATAGGTTGGCTGTGTCCCTCAAGGAAACAAGTCCAGTACTGAACATGGCCATGAGACACGGCCAAGCCACTGGCCGTGTCTCACAAGGACAAAGCATACAGAATGGGACACGGCCAAAAGCTTGGCCGTGTCCCCAAGAAAGAAAGTCACTAGACATGGCCAAGCTCCATATAGCTTGGCCGTGTCACCCTGGGTCCTTAGCTGGCTTGCATGAGTGGGAGACAAACAATCATGGTGTCTTAAAAAAATTCAAAATGAAAAAGAATGGAGGGAAAAATAAAATGGATTGAATATATTTTTAGTGGACATTGTCTACACACTTCCACTTGTTCTTCATCTTCCTCATCTTCTTCCTTGGTTCTTGCTTGAGAGAGCAAGACCACTCCCTTATCTTCAATCACATCTCTTTTCACACACCAAGAGCAAAAACAATTGTTGGTTTTGAAGTGAGTTATTAGTTCTTGAGAATTAGGGTTTTAAGAGGCTTGATTAGAGAGTTGAGAATTTGAGAAAGCTATCATCTACTCCTTCAAGAAGAGAACCATTTGTTCAAGAGAGCTGGAAGTTCATCATCACGCACCAAGAAGGAGCCACGAAAGAGACGAGAGTCCAATATTTAGCATCTTCAAAAAGGGGTTTTTCTAACTCTTTCTTTTATTCCATTTCTTATTTGTTGTTGTGTATTAAGAACATTAATATTGCAATGTATAGCTTTGATTTGGTTTATATTGGTTTATATTGAATTGAGTATTTGTTTAAAACATATGATGAGCTAATTTACTCATGCTTGGGGTTGTAGTATATTTGATTAAATGATTTGATTTGATGATTCCATTGATATACCTTGTTATATGTTGATTGCATTGAAATTAAAGGTAAATTGATAGATTGGCCACCTATTGATTACTTAATATTGAATGACGAACCGAGAGGAGAAGTTTAATATCAGAACTATGCAATTGACTACCCTAAGAATGAATGAGAAATATAAGTTCTAGGGTTTATTAATTTGCTAATGTTAAATAATTGGTTGTTGTTAATTCATAAATGTGAGAATTAGTGAATTGATAATTGGCTAATTAATCTTAATAAACAAATGAAGATTCAAGGTTATATTAATTGATAATCGGATAATTGAACATTTGATTAAATGGACCTACAACCCTAGGCATCATTTCCATAATTGAAATTCTCTTGCATAAAATCAATCGTTTTCATTTCTAGGGTTAACTATAATTTACCAATCCAATCTCACAATTGAGTTTATAATTTTATGTTAATTGAACTATTACATGCAAGTCCTTCCTTGGAAAATGACCTTGGGGCGATCACCGTCACTACAATAGCCTCGTATACTTGCGAGTGCCGCTTTGTGATAGTGTTGATTTAAGCGCAACAATACCCACTTCATCTTTGCTTCATAGAGTGTCTGTTATTCGCTTTGACAAAGAATAGACAATACAATATAAGAAAATGCCATGTGATATGCTCATGTATGCATGAATAACACTTACAGTGATTCCATCGAATCATAGACCAAGGTGATTAGCAGAAGTGTTTTCATTGACTCCTTCCAAATGCCCATTCAAGTCTTGCTTTGGAATGACAGGATGCTTCACATTTATGGCTTTTATCTTTGAGATATTGAAAACATGAATAATGGAGGCCCCAAGCAGCAGAGATACATCCATTTCATACTAGGATTCATCATGACAGTTGGTAACATTTCACATCCTTGCCAATAACTATTTACTTTTAACAATTTGTTCTTTGAGGTTCGATGATTCAACATACTTCCCTTAACTAGAAGGCTTCGTGTGACAAAAACATATAACACCCTTATACCCAATATACGTACACTACATACACTCATATATGTAATATACGTATAGAGGATACAATAATGTCACAACCATTTAAACAAAAACAAAACTTCCCTTTTCTTTACCTGTATAAACTTAAAACAATTAATTGATATCTTAAAATTAGTAAATAAAACATTACTTGTTAAAACATATATGTATCTTCATTACCCAAAAGTTTATCCAAAACATTTTTAATTGCGAAAGCAAAATATATATTTCTATATACATCAAAAGCAATATATATAAAAATATAAAATATATACATGCTAGCAGTTCGTCTCTGATCTTGATGTCTAACAATCAACTCTTCAAAAGAGATCACAAGCCTAGACTTGACTCGGTCTAGCTAAACTCTCCGGCTCAACCGGATCTACCCTGTCACCTGCGCGATGAACCACAATCGTGCTAAGCCAAAAGCTTAGTGGTACAAACTTTGATAACAATATAGTCCAAATGAAATGTCAATGCACAAGACATATATATAACACAACGCATAACATTATATCTCATTATATTGCTCAATTGTATCACAATTCATAATTCACATCAAAGCAAAGACAAGCATGGGCCCAAAAAGGTTCTAATATGCTATTCAAATTTTAGAGTTACTGCTTTATTCCATAACGACACCTTGTGTCTAGCCCCATAGGCAATATATATCCTTGGATAATCCAACTAGATCTGAGCTTATGACCCGGTCTTTTCACTCAGTCTAGCTTCAAGGATTTGTTTTTAAGGCTTACGACCCAGTCTTTTCACCCCAAAAATATCACATTTATTAGCTGGGCCCGGCTTATGACTCGGTCTTTTCACCTGCCCAGCATTCATAGGCATGCCGCCAAACCCAGAACTCTAAAAATTGAATAACATACTAGGCACATAATTTATTCAGTTTTTTCTCATTATCAAATACTTTCATAATCTCATTCTCAAATCCTTTCTCATGATCAAACTAGTCATATTGCCTTATTATAATATCTTTTTCTCACTTTCTCATTCTTCTCTTTTATATCAATATCAATTCATTACATTATGCTTTCACATATCTCATAACATTAATTCACATTTCTTTAATACATCAACATAATTCACATTAGGCATATCATAACATATTTTTCATTCATCAACAATATATTGAGTAATTTAACACATTTTTCCAATCAAATGTGTTAAATCTCAATGTCATGTAAATGTATGCAATCATTCAAAGTTTGTACTTACCTCTAAGAGCAACAAACACCAATTCCAATCTCCACTTCCAAGATGTCCCTCAACACTTGGATTAGGATAGCTCAAATCTCTTCAAAGCCTAAACCAAAGGTGATTATAAATACTCACTTAGTGATATACATAGGCAATAAGAAAAAGTACTATCTAGGGCAAACTCTATACTTGACACGCTCAACAACATGGGCATGTCCATGACCGTGCCCTAAACCCACAACACAGAAGCTTCGATATGCTCAGTGACATGGGCGTGTCACCTCATGTGTCAATTCTCCTCCAACACAATGGCTATGACATGCTCAGTGACACAGGCGTGTCACTGGACGGTCAAAACCCCAACAACACAGTAGCTATGACACGCTCAGTGACATGTGCTTGTCACTGGAAGTGTTAATACTACTACTACATAGAAGTTGTGACACGCTTAGTGACATGGTCACTGATCGTGTCACGACATGGTCGTGCTACTGGGCATGTCAGGCCAAAAACCTGATATCGACACAAAAATGCCACAACCAAAAAACATCTTTTATCACCCCTTTCAATTCCGCACAACTCAACCCAAATCATCATAATACCATAATAAACTTGCATAACATCAAAACAACTCAATTACAAGTAGGAACTGCAGGTCTTGATCTCTACCTTTGCTGTTGTACTGACCTACCAGACTGCCTTCGATTCTTGTTAAACCTCTGAAAATGACCTCCTCGGCCTCTCTTCATAGATGAAGACCCTGCCTCAAACTGGGGTCTCCTAACTCTGGTCTCTTCATCCCTAGTAGCTGCTGCAAGACCTTGTGCTCTCTCAACACTCCTAGCTGCTGTAACCAGCTGGGAAAAATCTTGATACCTGGAACCTGCTATAATACACATGATAAAGGGTCTTAACCCCTCCTCAAATCTCTGAAACTGGTCTATCTCATCTAAAATAATCCCCCCGGCATAATGACTCAACTAGATAAACTTGATCTCATACTCTGTCACTGTCCGGTTATCCTGCCTCAGACTCAGAAACACTATCTTCTTTGCATCTTTATATTCCCTCGGAGTATACTTCTGCTCAAAATCTCTTAGGAAATCATCATAAGTCAAAGTTGGTGGATCATCCAATGCATGTGGAACCGTCTTCCACCAGTCATATTCATCCCTCTGCAAAAGAGACCTGGCATAATCAAAATTTTCTTCCAGAGTAGCCTACAGCTGAATAAACACTCTTTGAACCCTATCTAGCCACAGCGCTGCTATTCAGGATCTGTAGTAACCATGAAGTCCTCAGCTCTAAACTTTCTCAATTTATCATATTGCTTCATCGGTACTTGCGGCCATGGTTGCAGTGGCGACGGTTGAACTGGAGCTTGTCTCAATAACTCCACCATATGCCGTACCCAGCTCGGAGGAATCTCATCAACTGCTAGTCTCTCTGGCACAGAAGCAGGTGCCTCACCAACTATCTCAACTCTAACTCCATCTCTACCCTCAATAGGAGCTGCATTCTCAGCACTACCTTCAATAGACTGACATGCCTGAGATGCCATCACTACCTATATCTGCAAACATAGCAGAAATTGCTACATCAGAGATAAGAATCTGCCAGTGCCAATGCATGTATCTTATTTAAAAATCATATTTTGAAATCTCAATTTTCTTTTTCTTACAATTCACCTAGGTTGAGAACCTCAAACCTAGGCTCTAATACAAAAATAAATGTAACACCCTTATACCCAATATACATACACTACATACACTCATATATGTAATATACGAATAGAGGATACAAGAATGTCATAACCATTTAAACGAAAACAAAACTTCACTTTTCTTTACCTGTATAAACTTAAAACAATTAATTGATTTCTTATAATCAGTAAATAAAACATTACTTGTTAAAACATATATGTATCTTCATTATCCAAAAGTTTATCAAAAATATTTTTTATTACGGAAGTGAAATATACATTTCTATATACATCAAAAGAAATATATACAAAAATTTAAAATATATACAATTTGTCTCTGATCTTGATGTCCGACAATCAACTCTTCAAAAGAGATCACAAGCCTAGACTTGACTTGGTCTAGCTGAACTCTCCGGCTCAATCGGATCTACCCTGTCTCCTGCACGATGAACCACAATCGCACTAAGCTCAAAGCTTAGTGTTACAAACTTTGATAACAATATAGTCCAAATGAAATGTCAATGCACAACACATATATAAAACACAACTCATAACATTATATCTCATTATATTGCTCAATTGTATTACAATTCATAATTCACATCAAAGCAAAGACAAGCATGGGCCCAAAAAGGTTCTAATATGCTATTAAAATTTCAGAGTTACTGCTTTGGTCCATAATGACACCTTGTGTCCAGCCCCGTAGGCAATATATATCAATGGATAATCTAACTATATCTGAGCTTACGACCCGGTCTTTTCACTCAGTCTAGCTTCAAAGATTTGTTTTTGAGGCTTACAACCCGATCTTTTCACCCCAAAAACATCACATTTATCAGCTAGGCCCGGCTTACCACCCTGTCTTTTCACCTGCCCAGCATTCATAGGCATGCCGCCAAACCCCGAACTCTGAAAATTGAATAACATACTAGGCACAAAATTTATTCTTTTTTTTCTCATTATCAAATAATTTCATAATCTCATTTTCAAATCCTTTCTCATGATCAAACTAGGCACATTGCCTTATTATAACATCTTTTTCTCACTTTTCTCATTCTTCTTTTTATATCAATATCAATTCATTACATTATGCTTTCACATATCTCATCACATTAATTCACATTTCTTTGATACATCAACAAAATTCACATTATGCATATCATAACATATTTTTCATTCATCAACAATATATTAAGTAACTTAACACATTTTTCCAATCAAATGTGTTAAGTCTCAATGTCATGTAAATGTATGCAATCATTCAAAGTTTGTATTTACCTCTAAGAGCAACAAACACCAATTCCAATCTCCTCTTCCAAGATATCCCTTAACACTTAGATTAGGATAGCTCAAATCTCTTTAAAGCCTAAACCAAAGGTGATTATAAATAGCCACTTAGTGATACACATAAGAAAAAGCACTATCTAGGACAAATTCTACACTTTACACGCTCAACAAAACGGGCGTATCTGTAATATCCCTAAGTGTGCCCTAGAAGTTTTGATATAATTGTTGTTTTATTTGAATTAAATGTATATGTGTAATTGGAAAGAAAAAGAATTGAAGAGAAAGTTTATATGTTGTATATATGGAAATATATACAACATATATACAAGTCAAAATGGATGGTCAACTAAAGAAGATATTTGTTTATTATTGAATTAATGAATTAATTAGAAGAAATAAATGAGTGGAAGAGGAAATAATTGATTATTTTATTATTAAAAGACTTGGTGGAGAATGTTTGAAGACCATATATTTGAATTTGTCTCTAATTTCCTTTTCATTTTCTTCTTTTTCTTTCCTTGGCCGGGTATTCCAAAGACAAAAGAGCAAGGAAGAGTTTTGATTTTATAAGATCAATTTGAAGGAGGATTCAAGAGATTAAGTTGGAAATTCAAGAAGTTTATCATTTTTAGTAAGTTTTCTCTTTATTTCTCTTGTTCTATTTGGAATTTTGCTTGAGTTTGATGGAGTGTTGTTGATGGTTGGAGTGTGTTTGTGTATGGTGTGTGTAAAAGTGTTGAAATGGAATTAAAGATAAGAAGTTAGGTTGGTGTTGGTGATGGAAGAGTAAGAGTTGTGTTTAGTGAAGTTGAAATTTTTCTGTATTACATTTAGTAAATGTTGTGACTTGTATGATTTTTAATTAAATATAGAAAAATTTTCTTGAAGTTAATTTTTGATATGTTGTGCCTCTATGAGTCTAGAATGACTGAAAAATATGTTGATTCGATTTTGGAATGGTTATGATTTTGGAAAGATTATGTTTATTAGACCTGTTCCAGCAAGTACCTTAACTGAGAAGTTGTTTTTGGGTATTATGTTTACTAGACTGTTCCAGCAAGTACCTTAAAATGTAGAAAACAACTTATCCAAAATTCAATTGGATATTATGTTTACTAGACCTGTTTAATAAAATGTAGAAAAATTATCCAATGGAAAGATTATGTTTATTAGACCTGTTCCAGCAAGTACCTTAAAATGTAGAAAAATTATATCCAATTGAATTTTGGATAAGTTGTTTTTTAGTGAGTCTAGTATTTGAGAAAAATAATTTGGAACCACGTTGATTGAATTTAATTTATGGAATTCACAAAGTTCAGAACTGCTGCCAGGATGCAGGGCAATTGGGGCAGTCTGGTTGGGTGAACTATTTGACCAAGATTTTGTGTTCAGTTTGATCAGAAATTTTAAAGGAATGATTTTAAGATGTCAAATTAAGTTCTGTACAAATTTTAGAATTTTTAGTCAAGTAGATTATTTTATACAATTTTTCAAAATAAGGATAAAGTGGAGTCTAAAACCAGAATTTACTATTCATATGGTCATTTTGCTAATACTCCTTTTGGATTAGGTTGTGAAGAGGTAGAATTGCCCTAACCTAAGTGTTGAGGATTCTTGGAAGAGTAAGGGTATAGATTGGTGTGAGTTGGTTTTAAGGTAAGTACAAACTTCACTATTGCATACATTCATGTGATGTTGAGACTTGACACACATTTGATTGTAAATGTGATAAGGAACCTAATGCATTGTTGATGGATATTAAAAATCACATTATGTTTGGTAATATGTGAATGTTGTGATGAGCATGTAAAATATGTGTTAATGCCATTGATTATATCCATTTGAATAATGAATTGATTAATGTGATTTGAAATATAATATGAGATGGTTGAAACATATTTGCTTATATAATGATGAGAATGAAATGAGAAATGAATTGAGAAAGAAATGTATAAAGATATAAATGAAAAGATTATGTGTCTAATGTGTTATTCAACCTTCAGAGTTCTGGGTTTGGCGGCATGCCTATAAAGTACTGGATAGGTGAAAAGACCGGGTCGTAAGCCGATTCTAGTTAATAAATGTGAAATGTGAATTATAGGCAACAGTCTTGCCAGGTTGAGGATCTCCTTGGATTTTCAGGGTTGAGGTCCAAGAGACTGGGTCTATCACAGGTAACAGTCTTGCCGGGTTGAGGATCTCCTCGAGTTTAGCGGGTTGAGGTCCAAGAGACTGGGTCTGTTACCCTATCCATGGATAGAGATATATATATATATATATATTGCCTACGGGCTTGATGATTGTGATTATAGACCAAAGCAGTAACTCTGAACTTTGAATAATATATTAGTGTATTTTGGGCCCATGCTTGTCTTTGTTTTCAATGTGAATCATGAATGTTTTGATTAATTATTAAATAATGTAAGATTGTGAAATATAATACTCTTTTGAATTGTTTATGAAACTTGATTGTGTGACATTGGCATTGCATTGAGGCATAATATTATGGTTGTTTGTATCACTAAGCCGCGGGCTTAGAGCGATTGTGGTTCATCGCGCAGGTGACAGGGAAGAACCAGAGAGTTCCTCTAGGCCGAGTCGAGTCTAGATTTTGAGGTGTTGATAGTGGGTGTAAAGATCAATGACTGACTGCCAAACATGTATAAATTTTATGTGTTGTAAAACTTGAGTTTTGATGTATATGAATTTGTAAATATTGTTACTTTCCGCTGCATAGTGAACAAATATTTTATCTACTGTATTTCATAATAAACCTTTACTTTATTTTGTACTAGAAGTGTAAATCCTTTTTGCAGGTTGTAGTTGAGGTTATAAGAGGGATTTATTGGAAGTGTACTGAGAATGATTTTGGTTGCATTGGTTTGTGTAAAAAAAATGTTTGTAAAAATCAGGAAAAAACCAATTTTGTCGACACTTGGGACTCAATTTTTAGGCGAAACTATGGCAAAATTTTTTTGTAAAAAAAAATCGGAACTAAAATTTGACTAAGTAAAATTGGTAGCAACATTAGGATAGTGTGGCGCCTCTACTCAGCTTACACACATAGGTCGGGAAGGGGTGTTACAATATCCATGACCATGCCCTGAACCCACAACACATAAGCTTTGACAAGCTCAGTAACATAGGCGTGTCACCTCACGTGTCAATTCTCCTCCAACACAGTGGTTATGACACGCTCAGTGACATGGGCATGTCACTGGATGTGTCAAAACCCCAACAACACAGTAGCTATGACACGCTCAGTGACATGGGCATGTCAATGGATGTGTCAGTACTACTACTCCACAGAAGTTGTAACACACTCAGTGACATGGACATGTCACTGATCCTATCACCCACACTAAAAATAGAACCATCGACACGCCTAAAGACATGGCCGTGCTACTAGGCGTGTCAAGCCATAAACCTGATATCGACACAAAAATGCCACAACCAACAAACATCTTTCATTACCCCCTTTCAACTCCACGCAACTCAACCCAAAACCATCATAATACCATAATAAACTTGCATAACATCAAAACAACTCAATTACAAGCATCAAACACAATCACAACCATATTTAACAACTTAAAAATCACACAATCCACAACTCTTATTCTTTACACCAACTTAACCTTTTTCTTCAATCCAACCCCAAATTCAAAGTTATCTAGACATAAGAACTTCAAACATACTGAAAATCATCCATAAACATAACTACACCAAACAATCCAACAAACTCAAATACGCAACTCAAAGGAATCAAAGAAACAAGTTGGAAACTTACCAAATATGAAGAAAATCCTTAAAACTCTAATTTGATCACTTGAAATCCTTCAATTGCTTGAGTTAGGAAGAACAAAATCTCTCTCCTTTGATGAAAATGGTGGTTGCCATCCCAAAGAAGAAAGAAGAAGATGAAGATGAAAGACAACCACAACTCAAACTGCACACTACTCTTTTAACCAAACACATGTCCCTAATTCACTCTCCACCAAGTAATTAATTAATATAATAATAATCTCAAATATGTCATCTTCCACTATCAATAACTAAAATATCTCTTAACCTATCAAGATATCAACTTGTTTATATATTGTATATATCTTCATATACATAAAATGTACACACTCCTTCCTCTTATCTTTTCACTTAATTATATATATACACTTATAAATCCTTTAATTAATATACAACAATTAGTATTTCAAAAATTTTGGGGTACTTTATGGGATATTACACCTCATGACTTGATTTTTCTAAATTAATACATCTATAACATGAGAACCCTAGTTACCGTACTAAACTTGGGAATCATTTCTATTTAAGCAAAAATTGTTGCACTTTAGATAGGCACATACACATTACTTGGCCAAAGGTCTCATTGAGTTTAAATATTATCTATCTCATATGCATGCTTATTCAAACTATCTCCACTAATAGACTCTACCTACCAAGAGAGATCAACAGGTCTTTGATAGGCTTGAAATGGGGTCTATAAGGTACATGGTTAAATGAAAGCCATTTTGAGATTGGAGCCGTAGTAACACTATGGGCAAATCCTCACACTACAAATTTATTGTTGGAACTTTAGACAGTTAGGAGCATGAACAGATAGAACTTTGAGTGTTCTCCCATCTTCTTGGCATTAATATAGATCTTGATTGGGACAGTCTTTTTCCTTTTCTTTCTCTTTATTTTTCTTACTCTTCCCTTTTCTTTCTCTTTATTTTACTTACTCTTCCCTTTTCTTTCTCTTTATTTTTTTTACTCTTCCCTTTCTTTGATCATTTAATCATTTTGTCCTTCTTCTCTATAGGATTATTAAGTATAGGACTTTCAATAACTGGGTGACCTTTCTCCTTTTTCTCCTATTTTAATTGAATCTTTGGTTGGATTGGACCAATTCAAGTCAAACTATCCTTATAAACTAAATGGAAGCCTTTTGTTGTCTTAGGTAAAAGAGAACTCACTTGGCTTTCTGAATCGCCTTTTCAGGTTTTATCTTCTCTTTTTTTTTTCTTTTTCTTTTCTTTTCTTTTGTCTTTTTTTGTCTTTTTTTTTCTTCTTCTTTTATTTTTTTTTCTTCTTCTTTTTTTTTTGGTTCTAACTCTTAAAGAGCTGTCTTATTTGTACCAACTTGTATTTCTAATAATGGATGAGTGGAGTGGTATTAACCTGCTTCAGTCCTAACTTTATTTGTGATATTTGGTCTAATTCAGGTGAACTCCAACTACCCTTATGGTCTTGAGAACTTCAACTACCCTTATGGTCTTGAGAACTTCAACTACCTTCATGGTCTTGACTATTCATTTCTTTCTTTGATCTTCTTGACTCTTCATCTTAGTGATCATAAGACTTGTCAAAAGTATCACAATAGCTCAGGGTAGGTTGTTGGGGTTTGTAAGTAAATGAAAAGAAAGTTAAAATTTCATGAAAGCTCAAAGGGACAACTAGGGATTGATATTTAATAGGGTGGATACTAGTTGTTGGCTCGTCAAATAATGCCTAGATCATCTCTCTCTTAAATAAGAAAAGTTCAATTTTGCCTCAAAAGTTTGTCAAAGCATGCTCTAAGACTGACTAGGACCTAGACAAAGGTAATTATGCAGGAGCCCTCTGTAAGTAAGCATACACAACTCAATGCTATAAAGCAATTCCCTCACCTAGTAAAGTCATTCAAGTCATGATGCCTAGATACATTAATTTATGAACATCAAGCTAGATTCCTCATTGGTTGAGCACCAAAATGAGCAAAGACCAATAAAAATTTAAATGAAAGTAATTTATTCAAACAACTATAGTTTTGAAAAACACGATTGTTCCATAAAACAACAAATAAAGAAAATAAAACAAGAAAAACAAACAAGCCAAGGGAAGTTCATTGAGTTAAGCTTCTTCTCTTTTCACATCTTCAATATTCCCATCTTGAAAAGAGGATAAGACAAAATCTTCCTCAAATCCTTTTCCTACCATGAAGGTTTCCGGTGGAGGTACTCTTCCAAATTTTGGCAAAGGAATGTTCTTGGTATTAGGCTTGTGTGAGCGGGGATTTTCGCCCCCACTGTAATATCCTCATGTGTGCCTTAGAAGTCTTGGTTATGTTGTTGATGGTGTTGATGTTGTTGATGTTGTTGATGTTGTTGTTGTTGTGGTTGTTTTAAATTGGATTGAATGTATATGTTATGTGTTAAGAAAAGAAATTGAGAAGAGAATGCTTGTGTATATGTGTTTTGGGAAAGAAAATAGGGTTTAGAGAGAAATGTATATGTTGTTTATATGATGATATAACTAACATATACATAAGTCAAAGGGAGAGTCAATGGAAGAGAGATTTTTTTAGGGGATATGTGAAATTACATAATTGGGTTTATAAGAGACAAGAGGTTAGTTAATGATTGAGGGGTGTTTTGGTAATTGCTTGAATTGGATTGCATGGTGGAGATTTAAAGAAGAAAAGCTATTTGATTTGTGTTGGATTTCATTTCTTCTCATGTGTGTGCCGGCCATCCAAGAAGAGAAAGAGCAAGAGAGGTGTTCTTGATGCTTGAAGCAAATTGAAGAAGCAATCAAAGGACTTGGTTAAAGATTTGTGAAATTTCTTCATTTGAGGTAAGATCTTTTCCTTGATTTCTTCTTTTCTTTTGAAGGGGTGTTTGAAGTGAATTAGGGTTTGTAGGATTTGATGATGAGATGTGTTTATGATGTGTTTTCAAGTGTTAAAGTGATTTTAAGTTAAAAGGTTACATAGGTGTTGTTGTGGAAAGTGGTAGATGTTGATTTTGAAATTGTATTTGTTTAAATGTAATATTAATGTATTGTGAAGTGGTTTTTGTGATGAATATGTGTTTAGAACATTGATTATATTCATTTGAAACATGTTATATGGTGTATATTGTGTTGAGTGATATTAGAAGAGAATTGGTTTTGGTTAGGGTGTTGTTCTTGGGTGACACGGCCAAAGGCATTGAGAGACACGGCCAAGTCATGAAATTTTGGACGTGTTGGATTGGTTTTTGAGAGACACGGCCGTGTCCCATGCCAGTGTTTGTCACTGCCAAAGTTAAGTTGAGAGACACGGCCACAAGCTTGGCCGTGTCCCTCAAATGTGTTGGCTACTGTTTTTATTTTTGTTCTTTTTGTATGGTTTTGATTCTTCAAAGATATCATTGATACTTAAACCTAAACATAAACATTTTTAATATACTTCAAAGATAAGAATGACCTAATCAAATATATGTGGAACATACATTCATGGATGTTGAGATTGTAGCACACATTTTTGATATTGATGAAACATATGAACAATGTTAGGCTATATGCATTGTGAATGGTAATGTGGTATGTACTTTGAAATGTTGTATCAATGATGTTATATGATTAATATGAATTGAGATATTGTTTGATTTGAGGACATTGTGATTGGCTATGATGATTCAATTGAAAGATATATGGCATGTTTGCCTAATTGATGAGAATTGAGAACTAAATGTAAATGAATTGTGTGGCTAATGTGTTATTCCATTTTCAGAGTTTGTTATTGGTGGCATGCCTAATGATAGTAACAATCTCTTGAAGTTAGGTTGGATTGAATCCTTGAAGCCTAATTGAGATGTTACAACCCTTGAAGCTAGGTTGGGTTGGTTCTTGAAGCCAAGTTGGGTTGAAGCTTATCATGCTTTGCTCCGCTTGAAGCTTGGTTGAACCTAATCCTTGAAGCCTAGTTGGGTATATGATATTGATAAATGTGATAACAAAACCAAAACATTAACTCTGAAAATTGAATGGCATATTAGTGTGTTTTGGGCCCATGCTTGTCTATGTTTAATGTGAGTCATGAATGATAACTTAATTGATTAATGAAGGATGTGGAAATATATTGAATTGTGGTATGCTTATATGATTTGTGATAGGCAAAAGGGTTGATGTTAGCTTTTCACCTATGTTGTTGCTTTTATTAATAAGGTGTGTTGCATTGCATTGCACTTAAGCATAACATTAGCATGATCTGTCTTACTAAGCCCTTGGCTTAGCGCGATAGTGTTTAATCGCGCAGGTGATAGAGTTGAACCCGAGAGCTCTTCTAGACCGAGTGAGAGTAGACGTTGAAGAGTTGATTTTGGGAACTTAAAGATCAGAGCAGACTTGCCAATCATGTATAACTCTTTTATATTTTGTAAAGTTTGGTTTATAATGTAAATATATGTATAATTGTAAATATGTACTCAAATGTTTTCATATCGGTAAATATTTTCTAGATTCCGCTGCGTATTAACTAAATATATTTATATACCTATTTTGTTTTAAATTACAAATTGATTATTTATTATCTATAATGTATATTGAGAAAGATGATGGTATTATATAAAATGTTCTTGAATGTTATAAGAATCCGTAGCATTCCTATATTCGATACATGTATACTACATTGTGGTGTATGTAGTGTGTATGTATTGGGTGTGGGGGTGTTACACCCACTCTCAGTGGAATGGTTCTTGTGACTTCGGCACTGTTTAGACTCGGGGCCTTAGAGAACACGGGCCTAAGTCCGGAGAAAATGGAGTCACCACCTGGACAGGCTGGGAAAAAAGAAAGGGGTGGATGACTCAATTCCTAAGGAATCCCCAATCCCCTAATGGGTTCGAAAAGTTGGGTACGTGTGGGGAAGGTGAGAAATGGCCCACCCCCCCCCCCCACAACACCCGGTTCATTGGAACTGGCCTCCTTACAGGTCTTAATATTATAAAATTCTTAAATATAACAATATTATCCATATTACACATAATAATTAAAATAAACATTGATATATTGAAAATCAAAACAATGTCCAAACAAAACAAATAAATGGACACCCATCCAAAGATGGAAACATGCCTGTTGTCCCAAGATGGCAACCAAGAGGGGGGGTGAATTGGTTTCTTCAAGAAATGATAGCAAATTGAAAAACTTCAACAAATAAGAAATGTAGAAGATGTAGAAGATTGAGTAGAGAGTAGAAAAATCAACACAAGAGATTTATAGTGGTTCGGATTCAACAATCCTACATCCACTCCCCAACCTCAATTGGGTATTCCACTATACTTGAAGTTTTACAAGCTCACTTCCAACTTTGGTGTTTTTACAAGCTCACATCTAACTTGACAAGTGTTTTACTAAGGCTAACACTCAAACCACTTACAAGAGTTTTACTAGGCTCACTCTCACAACCTTTACAAGAGTTTTTCTCAGGCTCACTCTCACAACCTTTACAATTGGTGTTTTAATGGCTAACACTCAACCTTGCATGAAGAGATAAATAGATGAAAGCTTAAGTAAATAACTTGCAAGAGTTTGGACAATATTAGTATTTATTCTCTTGCTATAAGACTTGTTTGAGGTGGTATTTATAGGCCTCAAACCAGTTCTGCCCGTTGGTGAAGTGGGTAGAAAAGTGAAACTCCAACAGCTACAAAATCTTCTTGGATTTTTGTGTCAGACTGTTGGGATGGTCGCGCACCACCTTTGGATGGTCGCGCATACTGGGATGGTCGCGCACCCCTTTGGGGCGGTCGCGCATCTGTTTGTGCGGGCATCCCAGCAGTCTGGTGCGGTCGCGCAATTCAAATCTCTAACGGCTACTTGACACATGGCATCTTCTTATTAATTCTTTAACTAGCCGTTGAAGCCCACCAACGGCTATATAAATGTAGCGGTCGCGAAGCCACATTGGGCGGTCGCGCATTGTCTTGCGTCGAGTCATTCACCGTTCTTGTCACCGCGAACCTTACTTTCAAACCAAGACAGTTTGGATGGTCGCGCAACCCCTTGGGGCGGTCGCGCGTTCTTGGATGGTCGCGCAAGGCCTTGGGGCGGTCGCGCATCCCTTCAAAGACATATTTTCAGCACTTAGGAAATCTTCAAATTTCTTTGCATTTCAGCTCATTCTAAGTTGCTTTCCTGCCATATAAACACTCATTGAAGCCATTAGATCACTTCAATTTGTTTGCCAAGATCAAAAACAAGATTGACCTAAATCTAGGTCAACAATGCCCTTACATAATCCATGTCTAAATAGGACACCCACCTAAAGGTAGAAACATGTCCTTTACATTGGTTCTAAAATAGAAAAGCAATTTAAATTACATGATATTTAACTAATGGGGTACCCATCAAATGGAAACATACCTCTTACAACATTTGGAAATCAAAATAAATCGATAAAAGTAAATAACCATTCATCATAAATAAATCATTCACCAAAGACATTAAACATCAATAGAATGTAAACATCCATCCATGATAAACTAAGTAAATCAAGCATTGAACTTAAATAAATCAAAGCATATAAAATAAATCAATTATAAAATCAAATAAAGCAAATAAAGATTCAAATTAGGGCTACTGTTTCTATTTAAGATACTTTATTTAATGTGTTTAGGGTTTTGGAATCCATGGGTTTAAGCTATTGTAAATTTTAAAAGAATTGAAATGGAGCAAAGTTTTATAATTTAAGAGGTTGATAAAGTTCTTTAATTAACAAAATTTAGTGTTTGAGAAATGAAATCATGAAACTAGGGTTTTAATACTTTAAAACATTTAGATTTATGATTTACGGTTACTGGATCATTATTTTGTATTTACCATATTAAATTTTAATATTTAAATTTATAAGGTTTTAAGATTTTAAAGATTAGGATATAGAAAAAATTAGGGTTTAAGGTTTTAAGGGAATTAGGGTTTAAGAAACTAGGGTTTAGAATAATTTGGTTTGAGGTTACTGTCTTGATTCTAAAGTTGAATTAGGGTTTAGTGTTTTCGAAGAATATATTTTATTTTAGAATTTGGAGAAACAATTTATAGTTTTATGAAGTTTTATGAAAATAAACAAAATGATTTAAGGTTTATAGAAACAAAAAAGATATTTTCTAGGGTTTTTGGAAAGAAATAGATTCAATTTAAGGTTTTGAAAAATTGGAAAGCAAATTAGGGTTTTGAGATTTTGAAGAAATAAAAATAACAATTTTAAGATTTTTGGAAAACAAATAAACGAATTAAGGTTTTTAAGCTTTAGAAAAGGTAAATTAAAGTTCTAGGGTTCTTTGAATCAAAAGAGACAATTGGATAATTTAAGCTATCGTGAAGAAATTAGACATTCATACCTCCGTTTGTTGGTTCCACCAAAAATATTTTCTTGGATGAACAAGAACAAAGACAAGCTTTGCTGCCTTTGATGGATTGAATTGCTTGTTTGCTCTCTTAAAAATTCGATCGATTTTACTGCTAGAAGGAATTCTTAAAATTCGATTTATTTTTCAAAGTTTTCCTCCTCAATTTTGGTCTCCAATTTCACCTCCCTTTCTGTGTTATTTTAGTCCTTATTTATAGAAAATTTTTATGATTAATTTTAGTTATTCATGGAATCTAACATTAATTAAGAAAACGAAACCGAAACCTAATTGTATTTGGTTTTGAAAAAATTTGCGTCGAAAAAATTTCGCCGGCGAAAAAAAATTGCTACGGAAAAATTGCATTAGCTAAAAAAAACTGCTGAGGAAAACTTGCGCTGGCAAAAAATCTGCCGCAGCTGGTTATTGGCTGCGGGGCGAAAATTAGCCTTCCAGCCATTTTGCCCGCAACTCTTCGGCGACCAATTTTTTCGTTGCCGATTTTTCCATCGTCAATTTTTATTTTTATTTTTATTTTTTTTGTTTATTATTATTATTTTTTATTTTTTATTAATAAAAATTAGATACTAAAGCAAATATTATTTAATTAAGATAACAAAAATTATTTTGGACTAATTAAAATATATTGGACGACACAAAAATTATTTTGGACTAATTAAAATATATTGGATCGGACTGGGTCAAAAATTAAGGGCTACAGTTTGCCCCCTGCTTGGACTTTAGTGAAAGAGAGTGAAAAGCAATAAGACTTAATTTTTGAGATGGTTGAGGTTTTGGGTTTTGGACCCCGTTCGAGTTCTGGACTCATGGATAATTTTAGGTTTTGGACCTTAATGTAATTTTAGATTCTGGACCTAAAGAGAATTTGGGTTCTGGACCCGAGCTAAGTTCTGGACTTAGAAAAGATTCTAGGTTCTGGACCTAAGAAAAGTTTGGGCTCTGGACTCACGCTAAGTTCTGGACTTAGAAGAGATTCTAGGTTCCGGACCTAAGGATAATTTGGGTTTTGGACTCGAGCTAAGTTCTGGACTTAGAAAGATTCTCGGTTCTGGACCTAAGAAAAATTTGGGTTCTGGACCCAAACTAAGTTCTGGATTTAAAATGGACTTTAGGTTCTGGACCTAAGGATAATTTGGGTTCTGGACCCGATATTGAATTTAATTTGGGTGCTTAAATCCGAGCTAAGTTCTGGACTTAGAAAAGATTCTAGGTTCTGGACCTAAGAAAATTTTGGGTTCTGGACCCGAATTAAGTTTTGGATTTAAAATGGACTTTAGGTTCTAGACCTAAGGATAATTTGGGTTCTGGACCCGATATTGAATTTAATTTGGGTGCTTGGACCTGAGATTGAGTTTGACTGACCTTTTATCATTTGAGAAGTCTGATTGCTCCGGTTATTCTATGCATTATGGTTTTTCACCCATAAAATGGATCTTCATCCTTTGAGATCGGGTCTTCATCCTTGAAAATGGATCTTCATCCTTTGAGATCGGGTCTTCACCCTTGAAAATGAATCTTCATCCTTTGAGATCTAGTCTTCACCCTTGCAAATGGATATTCATCCTTGGAGATTAGATCTTCACCCTTGCAAATGGATCTTCATCCTTGGAGATTGGGTCTTAACCCTTGCAAATGGATCTTCATCCTTCGAGATTGGGTCTTCACCCTTGAAAATGGATCTTCATCCTTGGAAATTGGGTCTTCACCCTTTGAGATCGGGTCTTCACCCTAGAAAATGGATCTTCATCCTTTGAGATCGGGTCTTCACCCTTGAAAATGGATCTTCATCCTTTGAGATAGGGTCTTCACCCTTGAAAATGGATCTTCATCCTTTGAGATCGGGTCTTCACCCTTAAAAACGGATCTTCATCCTTAGAGATTTGTCCTATATTGGCTTCAACTCTTCTAGGTGGACCGATCTTTTGTCATTTGCATCTTCATTCTTTTGATAGTTCTAATGTTCCATTCTTTTGTTCTTCCTTTTTGCAAAAATTCAGCTATTTTTAGTTGGCTTTCATATCCTCTCCTTGCCCCCTAAGGATTTTTTTTTCATGCAAGCTTTGATTGATGTTTTCTTTTGATTCTTTACTTCACAGAATGTTTGCTGTTCATTTTGATAAAGAATAGACAAAACAAGACAATAAAGTGCAATATGATATGCTCATGTATGCATGATATGCATGAATAATACTTACAATGGTTCCATCGACTCACAGATCGAGGTAATCAGTATAAGTATTCTCATTGACTCCTTTTCGATGCTCATTCAAGTCTTGCATTAGAATGATAAAAAACTTTGCATTTATGGCTTTTATCTTCAAGATGTTGAAAATATGAATAATGGAGACCCCAAGCAGCAGAGTCAGGGATTCATCTATCAGCATGTCAGTTGATAGCTTCTTCATGACCTTGCCAATAATCATTTCCTTTGCCCAATGTGTCCTTTGGAGGTTCAATATACTTCCCTTAACTTGAAGGCTTTGTATGACAAAAATATTTTTTTATTTTTTGAATTTTGATTTTGAAATCAAATGTTGGCTTTGCCAAATCAATGTCAATATACCCCAGGACTTGATTTTTTCGAATTAACATATCTATAACATGACAATCCTAGTTGCCGTACTAAACTCGAGAATTATTTCTATTTAAGCAAGAATTGTAGCACTTCAGATAGGCACATACACATTACTTGGTCAAAGGTCTCATTTGAGTTTGAATATTGTCTATCTCATATGCATGCTTATCCAAACTATCTCCACCAATAGACTCTACCTACCAAGAGAGATCAACAGGTCTTTGATAGGCTTGAAATGGGGTCTATGAGGGACATGGGTTAAATAAAGGCCATTTTTAGATAGGAGTTGATGTGACATAATGGACAAACCTTCACACTACAAATTTCTTGTTTGAACTTTAGGCAGCTGGGAGCAATCTTGCTAGACTCCAAATTCCTTCTATCTTCTTGTCATTAATCTAGACCTCGATTGGAACAGTCTTTGCCCTTGCATAAAGTTTGGTACCCAAATTCATTTCTTTTCTTCTTCTCCCTTTTCTTTTCTTTTTATTTTTCTTACTCCTCCATTTCTTTGAACTTTTATCATTTTGTCCTTTTTCCAAGTACAGAACTTTCAAGAACTGGATGGTCTTACTCCTTTTTTCTCCAATTTTGATTGAATCTTTGGTTGGGTTGGACCAATTCAAGTAAAAATGTTTTATGAACCAAATGAAAGCCTTTTGCTGCTTTAGGTAAAAGAGAACTCAATTGGCTTTCTGAACCGCCTTTTTAGGCATTATTCTCTTTTTTTTCTTCTTTTTTTCTTCTTTTCCCTTTTTCTTTTGTCCCTTTTTTTCTTTTTTTTTTACTTTCTTTTCTTTCTATTTTTTGTTTGTTTGTTCATTTTTTTTATTCTAGCTCTAAAAGAGTTGTCTTGTTTGTACCAACTTGGGTTTCCAATAATGGATGAGTGGAGTGACATAAATCTTCTTTAACAGGGACAAATCATTTGCTATTATGATGTTGTCTTGATATATTGGAAATACTAAGAAAACTTCAACTACCCTGATGGCATTGAGAACTTCAACTACCTTTATGGTCTTGAGAACTTCAACTATCTTCATGGTCTTGAGAACTTCAATTATCCTCATGATCTTGACTAATCATTGCTTTCTTTGATCTTCTTGCCTCTTCATCTTAGTGATCATAAGACTTGTCAAAAGTATCACAACAACTCAAGGTAGGTTATTGGGGTTTGTAAGCCAATGAAAAGAAAGCTAAAACTTTATGAAGGCTCAAAGGGACAACTAGGGTTTGATATTTAATAGGGTGGATACTAGTTGTTGGCTAACCAAACAATGCCTAGAACATTTCTCTCTTAAATAATTAGAGTTCAATTTCTCCTCAAAAATTTGTCAAAGCATGTTCTAAGACTGACTAGGACCTAGACAAAGGTAATTATTCAGGAGCCCTCTCTAAGTAAGCATACACAACTCAATGCTATAGAGTAATTCCCTCACCTAGTAAAGTCATTCGAGTCATGATGCATAAATATATTAATTCATGAATCATCAAGGTATATTCCTCATTGGTTGAGCACCAAAATGAATAAAGACCAACAAAATTTTTGATGAAAGTAATTTATTTCAAGCAACTTTAAATTTGAAAAACAAGATTGTTCCAATTTAAATATTAAAGAAAGTAAAATTAAAAAGCAATATTCAAGCTAAGGAAAGTTCGTTGAGTTTTATCTTCTTTTCCTTTCATATCTTCAATATTTCCATTTTGAAAATAGGATAAAACAAAATCTTCTTCCAATCCTTTTCCCACCGTGAAGGTTGCTGGTGAAGGTACTCTTCCAAACTTAGGCAAATGATTGTTCTTGGTATTGGGCTTGTTCGACTTCGGTAGCTTACCACTATCGATTAGATCTTGGATCTCATCCTTTAATCGGGTACATCTATCAGTCTCATGTCCTTGAGTCTGATGAAATTGACAAAAAGCCTTAGTATCAAATTTTGGGGGTAATGGACTCGGCAAAGGTAGAGGAGTTAATGGTTGTAACAACCCTTTATTTTGCAGCTTGCTAAAAACCCAAGATAGTGGCTTCCCTAATTCTGAAAACTGCCTCATCCCTCCTTGACTAGTGACATTAACATCAGCTTCCTTTTGTGTACTTTGATGTTCTAAGACTGTCTAGGACCTAGACAAAGGTAATTATTCAGGAGCCCTCTCTAAGTAAGCATACACAACTCAATGCTATAGAGTAATTCCCTCACCTAGTAAAGTCATTCGAGTCATGATGCATAAATATATTAATTCATGAATCATCAAGGTATATTCCTCATTGGTTGAGCACCAAAATGAACAAAGACCAACAAAAATTTTGATGAAAGTAATTTATTTCAAGCAACTTTAAATTTGAAAAACAAGATTGTTCCAATTTAAATATTAAAGAAAGTAAAATTAAAAAGCAATATTCAAGCTAAGGAAAGTTCGTTGAGTTTTATCTTCTTTTCCTTTCATATCTTCAATATTTCCATTTTGAAAATAGGATAAAACAAAATCTTCTTCCAATCCTTTTCCCACCGTGAAGTTTGCTGGTGAAGGTACTCTTCCAAACTTAGGCAAAGGATTGTTCTTGGTATTGGGCTTGTTCGACTTCGGTAGCTTACCACTATCGATTAGATCTTGGATCTCATCCTTTAATCGGGTACATCTATCAGTCTCATGTCCTTGAGTCTGATGAAATTGACAAAAAGCCTTAGTATCAAATTTTGGGGGTAATGGACTCGGCAAAGGTCGAGGAGTTAACGGTTGTAACAACCCTTTCTTTTGCAGCTTGCTAAAAACCCAAGATAGTGGCTTCCCTAATTCTGAAAACTGCCTCATCCCTCCTTGACTAGTGACATTAACATCAGCTTCCTTTTGTGTACTTTGATGTTCTAAGACTGACTAGGACCTAGACAAAGGTAATTATTCAGGAGCCCTCTCTAAGTAAGCATACACAACTCAATGCTATAGAGTAATTCCCTCACCTAGTAAAGTCATTCGAGTCATGATGCATAAATATATTAATTCATGAATCATCAAGGTATATTCCTCATTGGTTGAGCACCAAAATGAACAAAGACCAACAAAAATTTTGATGAAAGTAATTTATTTCAAGCAACTTTAAATTTGAAAAACAAGATTGTTCCAATTTAAATATTAAAGAAAGTAAAATTAAAAAGCAATATTCAAGCTAAGGAAAGTTCATTGAGTTTTATCTTCTTTTCCTTTCATATCTTCAATATTTCCATTTTGAAAATAGGATAAAACAAAATCTTCTTCCAATCCTTTTCCCACCGTGAAGGTTGCTGGTGAAGGTACTCTTCCAAACTTAGGCAAAGGATTGTTCTTGGTATTGGGCTTGTTCGACTTCGGTAGCTTACCACTATCGATTAGATCTTGGATCTCATCCTTTAATCGGGTACATCTATCAGTCTCATGTCCTTGAGTATGATGAAATTGACAAAAAGCCTTAGTATCAAATTTTGGGGGTAATGGACTCGGCAAAGGTCGAGGAGTTAACGGTTGTAACAACCCTTTCTTTTGCAGCTTGCTAAAAACCCAAGATAGTGGCTTCCCTAATTCTGAAAACTGCCTCATCCCTCCTTGACTAGTGACATTAACATCAGCTTCCTTTTGTGTACTTTGATTGCTAGGCTGATAATTTCCTTTCTCATTCCTTCTTGCTGAAAACCGATTCTTCTCTCTTTCCCACTTTTCAATTTGTAGACCAGCTTGAAGAAGATCCTTGAAATCATAGATGAGTGTATGAGACATACTCTCAGGAAGACTAGGCAACACCCCTCTCACGATCATCCTTATTTGATCAGATTCATCGGGCCTCTTCTTGAGCAAAGCGGCCTTATTTCTCCATCTCTTCACATACTCTACAAAATTCTCATTTGGCCATTGTCTAATGGACTCCACTTCCATTAAGGTAACTTCCATCTCGACATTGTAACTATATTATTGGATGAAGGCCTTGTGTAGCAAATCCCAACTCTTTTATGTTCCATCATCTAAGGTATTGAACCAATTTTGGATAACAGGGTCCAATGAGAGCATGAAGTACCTTAGAGTTTGAGCCTTAGTAGCTCGGGCAGATTGCATAGCAGTGATATACTGCTTTACATGGAGGTGTGGATTTCCGGTTCCATCAAACTTCGCAAAAGATGGCATCTTGAACTTGTACGAAACTTCTTCATCTAGCTCAAATAATTTGTCAACTTCAGACATTTCTTCGATTTTCAGTTTCTTCTTAAATTTCTTTTCTAAATCAGCAATCATCTTTTCAACATCAGAAGTCTTGGTCTTTTCAATAGTTTCCTTCTCAACAACCTTCGGCTCCTTTTTGTCTTGAGGATCTTAGTAGTATTGAGCCCAATCATCATCATCAATGATCACCTTATCATCATCAAAAGCTACTTCACTAGCTTTAGTATTCCCTTTGTCTTTCTTGGTACTAGCAAATGCTTCGATATTGTTTCCTAAAATTGCAGCTAGTTGATTCTTTAAGGTCTCGACCATGACCTCTTTTATTTCTTCAATATTGGCATGGAGGGCATCATCCACCATTCTTTGAATTTGTTCGGGATCCATTGTTTTTAGTGAGCAAGTGATTGAGTCATTGCTAGATTCTTCGCTTCCGGTGTAGGTTGGATTGTCGTAAGCTTTTGAACTATCATAATCCAGGGCTGTGAGCCAAAAAAGATATGAGATGCGAATGTATGCATGTATGCACAAACAATAGACAAACAAGGAAAAATAGGACGTTCCTTCCAACCTTATAACATCCACACATGAATGACGAGTCTCTTTTCCTAGGTATATGGTTAACAAAATACCAACATGGGGCATCTTGTTTTCGAATAATTCCCTCTGACGTTTCAACCAATAGTTATATTTTCAAAAATGGAAATCAATTCATGATAATTCCCATTAATTAGGTTTTAATCCATTTAACCAACTAATGTAGCTTTTATGCTAGAGTGGATTAAAACTAAATTAAGAGGTTTATTATAAATAGATTTCTCATTTGAAAAAGCAATTAATGATTCATGCCAAAAACAAGCCCATGATTAATTATTCTTAGTATAAACTAGGCTCACAATTGATTTTTGGTATTTCATAATTGACCTAAATAATTTGCAAGCTCTTTGTAAGAAAAGGGTTGGATGAAAATATATTTTGTTTCTAAGCCCATTGTAAAAAGATTGTAGACAAATGGATTTTGGGCTTAGTATTTGGGCCATGAGAAAAAGAATTCCTGATTTGTTTTTGTTAGAAAAGTCTTAGGTCCAAAGATCATCTTGAAAAGTTTTGAAAATAGTTTTGGTCTTTTGGACTTTAAAGAAAAATTTATTTTGAGCTTAAAATGTGCTTAGGTCATATTAGAAAAAGAACAAACCAAATAAGCCATGATTTAAGCCAAGAAAAATTAACCATAGTCAAACAACATGCATTTGGGGTAAAACCTAAGGAAAGTAACTAGGCCAATTACATGAGCTTTAGTCTTTGGGTTAAAAAGGCTTAGGTTCCCATAGCAAGTATATACTGAATGGTATGAGGCTATGAGTGATTATGCCATGCTCGATCTCCATACCTTGAGTGAAAGTATAGTATCCCTTACATAACACAACATGGGTAACACGACATCCTAACTCACGCACACAATGTAATGGATAATATTATGATAAGAAAGAATAGAATAATATAAAGACCAATGAAATCAACTTCTCTTATCTCTAATGGAGTTCCACTGTGAGCGGGGATTTTCGCCTCCACTCTCGGTGGAATAGTTCTTACTACTTCAGCACTGTTTAGGCTCGGAGCCTTGGAGAACACGGGCCTAAGCCCGGAGAAAATGGAGTTGCCATCCAGACGGGCTGGGAAAAAGAAAGGGGTGGATGAATCAATTTCTAAGGAATCCTTAATCCCCTAATGGGTTCGAAAAGTTGGGTACGTGTAGGGAAGGTGAGAAATGGCCCAGCACCACCACAATGCCCGGTTCATTGGAACCGACCTCCTTTGCAAGTCTTAATATTATAAAATTTTTAAATATAATAATATTATCCATACTACATGCAACAATTAAAATAAAGCATCACTATATTAAAATCAAAGTAATGTCCAAACAAAGCAAATAAATGGACACCCATCCGAGGATGAAAACATGTCCTTACATTGTCCATGTCTAAAACTAAATAGGACACCCACCGAAAGGTGGAAACATGTCCTTTACATTGGTCCAAAATATAAAAGCAATTTAAATTACATGAAAATTAATTAATGAGGTACCCAATAATGGTAACATACCTCTTACAACTTTAATACTAAGACAAACTAATAATAATCATAATAATAATGAAAATATCCATCCATGATAAGTTAAATAAATCAAGTATTGAAATTAAATAAATCAAAACATATAATAAACTATAAAATCTAATCTAAAATTTAATAAAGCAAATAAAGATACAAATTTAGATTTATGTCTCAATTTAGGGTTCTTTAATTAACATTTAGGGTTTTGGGATTTTGGAATTATTATTATTATTATTTAGGCTACTATGAAAATTTTTGGAAAAATGGAATGGATTAGGGTTTTATAAATTTAAGAAAGTAATAAGTTTTTTTATTAATAAAATTAGGGTTTAGGGATAACATCATGAAAGTAGGGTTTTAGAACCTTAAGATATTATGATATAGGACTCACGGTTCAGATATTAGGGTTTTAAGGTTTAAGGAATTTAGGGTTTAAAAGAGAAAGATTTATGGGATTAGGGTTTTGATATTCTTAGATTATTGGAAAAAAAGGGTTTAGGATTTTAACTTACTGCCTTTGAAAGACAATTTTGGATTTTGAGAAATAAATTAAAGTTTTGGAAGAATAATCAAGATTTTGGAGTTTAATAATGAAATGGTTTAAGCTTTTGGATAAAAATAGTTTAGGGTTTTGAGTTTCAATAAATTAACTTATGGTTCTTGAGGTTTTAGTAAACAAACTAAATTCTGACAATTGATTCAAACTCTTAACAACTAATGGATGGTTTTAAGTTTTTTATAAAACATGTAAGTGGAATTAAGAACACCAACCGATTAACGTATTAAATAAAGCAAACAATTAATGTTATTAAAACAAAGATCAAGTTACTGCATGTTCTTATTAATCAAAGAAAATGAGGCAACTGTAAACAAGAATAATTTATGATTAATGATCAAACCTCTGTCGTCGTTTCTAAAAAAAAGTGATTTCTGGATGAACAATGTGAAGACAGTATGGACTCTGCCTTCTTCTTTGGTTCTCTTGATATTTCTGCTTGTTTCCTTCATTATCAAAAAAAAAAAAAAGCTGCTGCTATTCTTCTATGTTTATTGCCGTCTGTAGACCCTTAATTTTTGACCCAGTCCGGTCCAATATATTTTGATAAGTCCAAAATAATTTTTGTGTGGTCCAATATATTTTAAGTAGTCCAACATAATTTTTGTGTTATCTTAATTAAATAATATTTGCTTTAGTATTTAGTTTTTATAATTAATAAAAAATAAATAATAATAATAATAAGCAAATAAATAAAAATAAAAATCGGAGACAAAAATTCATCGCCGTAAAGGATGGATTGGACGAAATGGCCTTGGGCCATTTCGCCTGCAGGAAACTCCTGCGGGTGAAATATCCTGGCTGCCCAGCTCACCAATTTTCGCTCATGGTTCCCGCAGCAACTTTTTTTTCGGTGAAATTTTTCTGCAGTAGTTTTTTTTGCCAGTAAAATTTTTTTGACGCAATTTTTTTCAAAACCAAATTCAATTTGGTTTTGGTTTCCTTTTCTTAATTAATGTTAGATTCCATGAACAATTAAGATTAATCATATAAATCTTCTATAAATAAGACCAAAAACAACACAAAAAGGGGAGGAAAATTTTGGAGGACTTTTGGAGAAAAACTTAGAAAAGGATCAGACTCAAATTCTTTTTGAACTCATAACTTTGGGAGACTTTTGATTAGGAGGTCAAAACTCAGAAAACCGAAGCAATAAGCAAGCAATCTATAATTCATCAAAGGCAGCAAAGCTTGTCTTTGTTCTTATTCATCCAAGAAATAATTTTTGGTGGAACCAACAAACGAAGGTATGAATTTCTTTATTTATTTTTCTTTACAGTAGCTTCATCACTCAAGATTGAAAAATTTCTGTTTCTTCAAAATCTTAAAACCCTAATCAACTTTCTAACTTTTCAAAACCTTAAATCGTTTCAAAATTTACCAAAACCCTAATTTGCTTTCCAATTTTCCAAAACCCTAAATTGAATCCTTTTCTTTCCAAAAACACTAAAAAATATCTTTTCTGTTTCTATAAACCTTAAATCGTTTTGTTTATTTTCATAAAGTTTCATAAAACTATAAACTATTTTTCCAAATTCTAAAATCTAATACATTCTCCGAAACACTAAAAACCCTAATTCCCTCAAAACCTTAAACCCTAATTTTTCTAAACCCTAATCCTTTAAACCTTAAAACCTTGTAAACCTAAATATTAAAATTCAAACACAGTAAGCTTAAAAATAACAATTCAATAGCTAATAATCATAAACCTAATATTTTAAAGTTTTCAAACCCTAATTTCATGATTTCACTCCTTAAACACTAATTTGGTTAATCAAAGAACTTTATCAACCACTTAAATTATGAAACTTTAATCCATTTCAATTCCTTTAAAACTCACAGTAGTTTAAACCCATAAATTCCAAAACCCTAAACACATTAAATAAAGAATCTTAAATAGAAACAGTAGCTCTAATTTGAATCTTTATTTGCTTTATTTAATTTTATATTTGATATGTAGTCTATTATATGCTTTAATTTATTTTCAATGCTTTGTTGGTTTATTTAATTTCAAAGATTGATTTATTTAAATTTTTCATGGATGGATGTTTATTTTATATTTTGATTGATATCTTTGATGAATGATTTATTTCTGATAAATGGTTATTTACTATTATCGATTTATTTAGATTTCCAAATATTGTAAGAGGTATGTTTCCACTTGGTGGGTACCTCATTAGTTAAATATCATGTAATTTAAATTGCTTTTATATTTTAGACCAATGTAAAGGACATGTTTCTACCTTTCGGTGGGTATCCTATTTAGGCATGGATTGTGTAAGGGAATGTTTCTATCTTCGGATGGGTGTCCATTTATTTGTTTTGCTTGGACATTGTTTTGATTTTTAATATATTGATGCTTTATTTTAATTATTGTGTGTAATATGGATAATATTATTATATTTAGGAATTTTATAATATTAAGACTTGTAAAGGAAGCCGGTTCCAATGAACTGGGCATTGTGTGGGTGCTAGGCCATTTCTCACCTTCCCCACACGTACCCAACTTTCCGAACCCATTAGGAGGTTGGGGATTCCTTAGGAATCTAGTCATCCACCCCTTTCTTTTTTCCCGGCCCGTCCGGGTGGCGACTCCATTTTCTCTGAACTTAGGTCACTGCGAGCAGGGATTTTCGCCCCCACTCCCGGTGGAATGGTTCTTGCGACTTCGGCACTGTTTAGGCTTGAGGCCTTAGAGAACACGGACCTAAGTCTGGAGAAAATGGAGTCGCCACCCGGAGGGGCTGGGAAACAAGAAAGGGGTGGATGACTCAATTCCTAAGGAATCCCCAACCCCCTAATGGGTTCAGAAAGTTGGGTACTTGTGGGGAAGGTGAGAAATGGCCTAGCACCCCACAGCGCCCGGTTCATTAAAACCGGCCTCCTTTATAGGTTTTAATATTATAAAATTCTTAAATATAACAATTTTATCCATATTACACACAACAATTGAAATAAAGCATCGATATATTAAAATAAAAGCAATATCCAAGCAAAAAAAATAAATGGACACCCATCCGAAGATGGAAACATGCCCTTACCTAATTCATGCCTAAATAGGACACCCACCGAAAGGTAAAAAAAAGTCCTTTACATTGGTCTAAAATATAAAAGCAATTTAAATTACATAATATTTAACTAATGAGGTACCCACTAAGTGGTAACATACCTCTTACAACATTTGAAAATCTAAATAAATCGATAAAAGTAAATAACCATTCATAATAAATAAATTATTCATCAAAGATATCAATCAAAATGTAAAATAAACATCCATCCATGATAAATTAAATAAACCAATCATTGAAATTAAATAAACCAACAAAGCATTGAAAATAAATTAAAGCATATATTAGACTACATAATCAAAATTAAATAAAGCAAATAAAGATTCAAATTAAGGCTACTATTTTTATTTAAGATTCTTTATTTAATATGTTTAGGGTTTTGGAATTTATGGGTTTAAACTACTGTAAGTTTTAAAGAAATTGAAATGGATTAAACTTTTATAATTTAAGAGGTTGATAAAGTTCTTTGATTAACCAAATTAGTGTTTGAGGAGTGAAATCATGAAATTATGGTTTGGACACTTTAAAACATTAGGTTTATGATTATTAGTTGTTGACTTGTTGTTTTTTGGCTTGCTGTGTTTGAATTTTAATATTTAGGTTTATAAGGTTTGAAGGTTTAAAGGATTAGGGTTTAGAAAAATTAGGGTTTAGGGTTTTAAGGAAGTTAGGGTTTAAGAAAACTTTAGGGTTTAGGTTAGCTAGTTTAGTTTGGGGTTACTGTCTTGGTTTTGAAAGTTGAATTAGGGTTTTTAGTGTTTTAGAGAATGTATTTGATTTTAGAATTTGGAAAAACAATTTATAGTTTTATGAAGTTTTATGAAAATAAACAAAACAATTAAGTTTATAGAAACAGAAAAGATTTTTTTTAGGGTTTTTGGAAAGAAAACGATTCAATTTAGGGTTTTGAAAAATTGGAAAGCAGATTAGGATTTTGGGAAATTAATGAAATGATTTAAGGTTTTGAAAAGTTAGAAAGTAGATTAGGGTTTTAAGATTTTACAGAAACAACAATTTTTAATCTTGAGTGATGAAACTACTGTAAAGAAAAATTAATAAAGAAATTTATACCTTCACCAAAAATTACTTCTTGGATGAACAAGAACAAACGCAAGATGGTTGCCTTTGATGGATTGAATTGCTTGTTTGCTTATTCTTCTCTAAAAAGTTCGATCGATTTCACTGCCAAAGGTTTCTCCTAATCTGATCAATTCAAAGTTTTTCAATTCACTCGATTGTCCTCTCCAATTTTTTCCCATTCTTCAATTTGCAAACCAGCTTGGAGAAGGTCTTTGAAATCCCTTATAAGGGTGTGAGACATCCTTTCATAGAAATAGGGCAGGACACCTCTCACGATCATCCTTATTTGATCAGATTCATCGGGCCTTTTCTTGAGCAAAGCAGCCTTATTTCTCCACCTTTTCACATAGTCCACAAAATTCTCATTTGGCCATTGCCTAATGGACTCAACTTCCATTAAGGTAACTTCGAGCTCGACATTATACCCATATTGATGAATGAAAGCCTTGTATAGCAAATCCCAATTCTTTTGTGTTCCATCATCTAAGGTATTGAACCAATTTTGGATAATAGGATCCAATGAGAGCATGAAGTACCTTAGAGTTTGAGCCTTAGTAGCTCAGGCAGACTGCATTGTAGTGATATATTGCTTCACATGGAGATAAGGATTTTCGGTTCCATCAAACTTCACAAAAGATGGCATCTTGAACTTGTACGGAACTTCTTCATCTATCTCAAATAATTTGTCAATCTCGGACATCTCTTCGGTTTTTAGTTTCTTCTCAAATTTCTTTTCTAAATAAGCAATCATCTTTTCAACATCGGATGTCTCGATCTTTTCAATAGTTGCCTTCTCAACAACCTTTGGCTCCTTTTTGTCTTGAAGATCTAGGTAGTATTGAGCCCAATCATCATCATCAATGATCACCATATCATCATCAAAAACTACTTCATCAACTTTAGCCTTCCCCTTGACTTTCTTGGTGCTAGCAGATGTTTCGGCATTGTTTCCTAAAATTGAAGCTAGTTGATTCTTTATGGTCTTGCCCATGGCCTCTTTTATTTCTTCCATCTTGGTATTGAGGGCATCATCCACCATTCTCTGAATTTGTTCGGGATCCATTGCTTTTGGTGAGCAAGTGATTGAGTCGTTGCTAGATTCTTCATCTCCGGTGTAGGTCGGATTGTTGTAAGCTTTTGAACTATCATAATTCAAGGCTGTGAGCCAGAGAGGATCAATGATATGAGATGCAAATGTATGCATGTATGCACAAACAATAGACAAACAAGGACAAATAGGACATTCCTTTCAACCTTATAACTGTAATATCCTCATTTATGCCCTAGAAGTTTTGTTGTTGTTGTTGTCGTTGTTGTTGTTGTTGTATTGTTGGTTTAAATTGAGAAAAGAAAAGTATAAGTGTTTTGGGAAAGAATTTAGGGTTTAGAGACAAGTTTATATGTTGTGTATATTGTGATATATATAACATATACATTGGTCAAAAGAGTTGGTCAAGGCAAGAGGAGATATTTTTTTTAGGTCATGTGAAATTACCAAAATGGACAAGAGATAACAAAGAGAATTAAGATATGTATGAGGGCATTATAGTAATTTTCATTTGGATGGGTATTTAATGAAGTTTGACTTTGTGATTCTTCATCATCTTTTCTTCTTTCTTTCAAGAGGTGGCCGGCTCTCCATTAGCAAAAGGGAAGGAGAAGTGTTCTTGATACTAAGATCAAATTGAAGAAGGAATTGAGAGCTTTGGTGAAAGAATTGTGGAATTTTTTTCATTTAAGGTAAGAATTCTTTTGTTTCCTTTACTTATTTTGTAGTAGTGTTGAAGTTATGATTAGGGTGATTTGTGATTTGTTGGTTTGATGATTAGATGTGTTTGTGTTGTGTTCTCAAGTGTTGAATTGGTTTTAAGTTAAGAGTTTAAATAGGTGTTGTTGTTGGAAGTGGTGGATGTTGATTTTGAAATATGGTGATTTTAGGGTTTTGAGATGATTTGTGTTTAAGTGTAATATTAATGTGTTATGAGGTGATTCTTATGATGAATATGTGTTTAGAACATTGTTTATGTTCATTTGAAACATGTTGTATGGTGTATATTGTGATTGAGTGCAATTGAAAGAGGGTTGAAGATGGTTAGGGTTTGGTTTGGGTGAGGTAAGCTTGGCCGTGTCCCATACCCGTGTTGCCTACTGTCCAATTGAGTTGAGAGACACGGCCACAAGCTTGGCCGTGTCCCTCATGTGTGCTGCCCGTGTCTCTCATATGGGTTAGGTAAGTTTTGTTTTCCTTGACCTAGTTGCAATGTTTTGGTTCTTCAAAGGTAGGTTGGTTCCTAAACCTAAACTTAAACACTCTAAACATACTTTAAACTATGAATGAGCTAATCAAATGGATATGAAAGATCCTAAAGCTATGAATCATATAAATTGTTCTTTGCCCTAATTGCATTGTTGAGATTTAAACAAGGTTATGTTATGCATTGTGAAAGGTAATGTGTTTTATGAGTAATGTACCTTGAAATGTTATATCAAAGATGTGATATCAATGATGCTTTATGCATAATATGAATTGAAATGTGAAATGTAATACAAAGCCATTGTTATTGGCTATGATGATGATATTGAGAGAAAGAAGGCATGTATGCCTAAATGTTGATGATAATTGGAAATGGAAATGATAATTGAATAATAAATGAATTGTGTGGCTAATGTGTTATTCTATTTTCAGAGTTTGTTGTTGGTGGCATGCCTAGTAAGTGTAACAATCTCTTGAAATTAGGTTGGATTGAATCCTTGAAGCCTAATTGAGATGTTACCACCCTTGAAGCTAGGTTGGGTTGGTTCTTGAAGCCAAGTTGGGTTGAAGCTTAGCATGCTTTGCTCCCCTTGAAGCTTGGTTGAACCTAATCCTTGAAGCCTAGTTGGGTATATGATATTGATAAATGTGATGATAGAACCAAAACATTAACTCTGAAAATTGAAGGGCATATTAGTGTGTCTTGGGCCCATGCTTGTCTATGGTTAATGTGAGTCATGAATGATGCTTGCCTTTGCTTATTGTTGATGATGAATGATTAAATGAATATAAATGAGGTCTATGATAAGATGTGAAGTATGATATGCCTATATATATATATATATGTTGAGTTTTAAAATGGAAAGCTATGTTATCAACTTGGCATAGATGATGTTACATGCATAATATGGATTGAGAATTGGTACTGCATTGCATTAAAGCATAACATTAGCATGATTATCTTACTAAGCCGTTGGCTTAGCGCGATAGTGTTTAATCGCGCAGGTAATAGAGTTGATCCCGAAAGCTCTTCGAAACCGACTGAGGGTAGACAGTGAAGAGTTGATTTTGCAGACTTAAAGATCAAAGAAAACTTGCCAATCATGTATAATTCTTTTATATTTTGTAAAGTATTGATTAAATGTACATATATGTATATTTGTAAATATGGAATTAAGTGTTTTCAAATATGTAAATATGTAAATATCTTATGACTTCCGCTGTGTAATAACTATATGTATGTATATATATATATATATCTAATGTGTTTTATTTTAAAAGTAAATGATCTACTTTTCTATAATATATAATGATAATAGTATTGTATCTATTTAAATGTTTTGAATGTTAAAGAAAATCGTAGCATCCCTATGTTTGGTGCACTTATGCTACATTGTTGTGGTTGTAGTGTGTGTGCATTGGATGTGGGGGTGTTACAATAACATCCACACACGAATGGCGAGTCTCTTTTCCTAGCTATATGGTTAACAAAATACGAACATGGGGCATCTTATTTTTGAATAATTCCCTCGAATGTTTCAACCAATAGATATATTTTTGAAAATGGAAATTATTTCATAATAATTTCCATTAATTAGGTTTTAATCCATTTAACCAACTAAAGTAGATTAAAACAAAATTAAGAGGTTTATTATAAATCGATTCTCACTTGAAAAAAAGTAACTAATGATTCATGCCAAAAATAAGCCCATGATTAATTATTCTTAGTATAAACTAGGCTCAAAATTGATTTTTGCTATTTCGTAATTGACCCAAATAATTTGCAAGCTCTTTGTAAAAATAATTTTGTTTCTAAGCCCTTTGTAAAAAGATTTTAGAAAAAAATTTATTTTGGGCTTAGTATTTGGGTCATGAGAAAAGAATTTTTGATTTGTTTTTAGAAAAAATTTATGTCCAAAAACCATTTTGATAAATTTTGAAAATTTCTTTGGTCTTTTGGATTTTAAAGAAAATTTTATTTTGAGCTCATAATGTACTTAGGTCATATTAGAAAAAGAAACAAACCAAATAAGCCATGATTTAAACCAAGGGAAATTAACCCTAGTCAAACAACATGCATTTGGTGTAAAAACCTAAGGAAAGTAACTAGGCCAATTACATGAGCTTTAGTCTTTGGGTAAAAAGGCTTAGGTTCCCATAGCAAGTATATACCAAATGGTACAAGGCTATGAGTGGTTTATGCCATGCTCGATCTCCATATCTTGAGTGAAAGCATGGTATCCCTTACATAACACAACACGGGTAACACGGGCATCCTAACTCACGCACACGATGTAATCTAATATGATGCAATGGATAATATCATTATAAGAAAGAATAGAATAATATAAAGACTAATGGAATCAACTTTTCTTATCCCCAGTGGAGTCACCACTGTGAGCGGGGATTTTCGCCTGATTTAGACATGCCTTGCTTGACTGAAGCCTACTTGAATCGGCTGAGGCAAAGCTGGCCTGCACGTTACATTTATCGACTGCCATAGATTTTACATTTGTCAATTCAAAAAGTGTATTGTTAGGATGAAAAATAATTAAAGTAATAAATGATGCTTCTTTTCCATTTAAAATTTGTCATCACCTTTTGCTATTGTGTTCATTTATTTCATCAATTTCTGGTCAAATACTTATAACAGTGCACATAGAACAATTTTAACATTAATTTTGTTTTATATAATTGGGGAACAACCAAACATAAAGCCAGCATACACAAGATCACTCCTGTTGCCAACTAGCCCTTTCGGGTTTTCTAATTGATGATTTTCTCTCTTCTAGCCCTAATTGTTGCCTAGCCCGCCCTTTCGAGTTTTCGGAACTAGCGGACTGCTCTAACTTTTGCCTAGGCCACCCTTTTTGGGTTTTCAACCTAGCGAGCTCTCTCTCTTCTTTTTTTGTTTTTAGCTCTAAAAGAGTTGTCTTGTTTGTACTAACTTGGGCTTCCAATAATGGATGAGTGGAGTGACATAAATCTTCTTAACAGGGATAAATCATTTGCTACTCTGATATTGTCTTGATAGATTGGGTAAACTTCAACCATCCTTATGGTCTTGAGAACATCAACTATCTTTATGATCTTCAGAACATCGACTACCCTTATGGTCTTGAGAACTTCAACTATCTTCATGGCCTTGAGAACTTCAACTATCCTCATGATCTTGACTAATCATTGCTTTCTTTAATCTTCTTGCCTCTTCACCTTAGTGATCATAAGATTTGTCAAAAGTATCACAATAGCTCAAGGTAGGTTGTTAGGGTTATATGCCAATGAAAAGAAAGCTAAAATTTTATGAAGGCTCAAAGGGACAACTAGGGATTGATATTTAATAGGGCGGATACAAGTCGTTGGCTAACCAAACAATGCCTAGATCATCTCTCCCTTAAATAAGTAGAGTTCAATTTTGCCTCAAAAGTTTGTCAAAGCATGTTCTCAGACTGACTAGGAACTAGACAAATGTAATTATGCAGGAGCCCTCTCTAAGTAAGCATACATAACTCAATGCTATAAAGTAATTCCCTCATCTAGTAAAGTCATTCAAGTCATGATGCATAAATATATTAATTTATGAATTATCAAGCTAGATTCCTCATTGGTTGAGCACCAAAATGAACAAAGACCAACAAAAATTTTGATGAAAATAATTTATTTCAAGCAACTTTAAATTTGAAAAACTCAATAGTTCCAAAATATTAAAGGAAGTAAAATTGAAAAGCAACATTCAAGCTAAGGAAAGATCATTGAGTTTAAGCTTCTTTCCTTTCACATCTTCAATATTTCCATCTTGAAAGGATGATAAAACAAAATCTTCTTCCAATCCTTTTCCCACCATGAAGGTTGCCGATGCAGGTACTCTATTGAACCTTGGTAATGGATTGTCTTTGGTGTTAGGCTTATCCGGCTCGGGTAGCTTACCACTATCAATCAAATCTTGGATCTCATGCCTTAGATGAGCAAATTTATCCGTTTCATGCCCTTGCATTTGATGAAATTGATAGAAGGCCTCGGCATTGAAGTTTGGTGGCAGTGGATTATGTAACAGTTGAGGAGCTAACGGTTGTAACAACCCTTTCTTTTGTAGCTTATTGAGAACCCAAGACAGTGGCTTCCCTAATTCTGAAATCTGCCTCATTCCTCCTTCACTAGTAGCATTAACATTAACTTCTTTTTGTGTGCTTTGATTGCCTGACTGGTAGTTCCCTTTCTCATTCATTTTTATTGAAAAGTAATTCTTCTCCCTTTCCCATTCTTCAATTTGCAAACCAGCTTGGAGAAGGTCTTTGAAATCCCTTATAAGGGTGTGAGACATCCTTTCATAGAAATAGGGCAGGACACCTCTCACGATCATCCTTATTTGATCAGATTCATCGGGACTTTTCTTGAGCAAAGCAACCTTATTTCTCCACCTTTTCACATAGTCCACAAAATTCTCATTTGGCCATTGCCTAATGGACTCAACTTCCATTAAGGTAACTTCAAGCTCGACATTATACCCATATTGATGAATGAAAGCCTTGTATAGCAAATCCCAATTCTTTTGTGTTCCATCATCTAAGGTATTGAACCAATTTTGGATAATAGGATCCAATGAGAGCATGAAGTACCTTAGAGTTTGAGCCTTAGTAGCTCGGGCAGACTGCATTGTAGTGATATATTGCTTCACATGGAGATAAGGATTTTCGGTTCCATCAAACTTCATAAAAGATGGCATCTTGAACTTGTACGGAACTTCTTCATCTATCTCAAATAATTTGTCAATCTAGGACATCTCTTCGGTTTTTAGTTTCTTCTCAAATTTCTTTTCTAAATAAACATCATCTTTTCAACATCGGATGTCTCGATCTTTTCAAAATTTGCCTTCTCAACAACCTTTGGCTCCTTTTTGTCTTTAAGATCTTGGTATTATTGAGCCCAATCATCATCATCAATGATCACCTTATCATCATCAAAAACTACTTCATCAACTTTAGCCTTCCCCTTGACTTTCTTGGTGCTAGCAGATGCTTCGGCATTGTTTCCTAAAATTGCTACTAATTGATTCTTTATGGTCTCGGCCATGGCCTCTTTTATTTCTTCCATCTTGGTATTGAGGGCATCATCCACAATTCTTTGAATTTGTTCGGGATCTATTATTTTTGGTGAGCAAGTGATTGAGTCGTTGCTAGATTCTTCATCTCTGGCGTTGGTCGAATTGTTGTAAGCTTTTGAACTATCGTAATCCAAGGCTTTGAGCTAGTGAGGATCAATGATATGAGATGCAAATGTATGCATGTATGCATGTATGCACAAACAATAGACAAACAAGGACAAATAGGATGTTCCTTTCAACCTTATAACATCCACACACGAATGGTGAGTCTCTTTTCCTAGGTATATGGTTAACAAAATACCAGCATGGGGCATCTTATTTTCGAATAATTCCCTCGGACATTTCAATCAATAGTTATATTTTCAAAAATGGAAATCATTTCACAAATAATTCCCATCAATTAGGTTTAAATCCATTCAACCAACTAAAGTAGCTTTTATGCTATATTGGATTAAAACAAAATTAAGAGGTTTATTATAAAATAGGTTTCTCACTTGAAAATAAGTAACTAATGAATTCATGCCAAAAACAAGCCCATGATTAATTATTCTTAGTATAACCAGGCTCACAATTGATTTTTGGTATTTCGTAATTGACCCAAATAATTTGCAAGCTCTTTGTAAAAATTAATTTTGTTTCTAAGCCAATTGTAAAAAGATTTTAGAAAAAAAAAGTATTTTGGGCTTAGTATTTGGGTCATGAGAAAAGAATTTTTGATTTGATTTTAGAAAAAATTTATGTCCAAAAACCATTTTGATAAATTTTAAAAATTTCTTTGGTCTTTTAAATTTTAAAGAAAAAATTTTTTTTTGAGCTCACAATGTACTTAGTCATATTAGAAAAAGAAACAAACCAAATAAGCCATGATTTAAACCAAGGAAATTAACCCTAGTCAAACAACATGCATTTTGGGGTAAAAACCAAAGGAAAGTAACTAGGCCAATTACATGAGCTTTAGTCTTTAGGAAAAAGACTTAGGTTCCCATACAAGTATATACCAAATAGTACAAGGCTATGAGTGGTTATGTCATGCTCGATCTCCATACCTTGAGTGAAGCATGGTATCCCTTACATAACACAACATGGGTAACACGGGCATCCTAACTCACGCACACGATGCAATCAAATATGATGCAATGGAAAATATCATTATAAGAAAGAATAGATAATATAAAGACCAACGGAATCAACTTCTCTTATCCAGTGGAGTCGCCACTATGAGCGGGGATTTTCGCCCCCACTCCCGGTGGAGGTTCTTACTACTTTGGCACTGTTTAGGCTCGGGGCCTTAGAGAACACGGACCTAAGTCTTGAGAAAATGGAGTCGCCACCCGGACGGTCCTGGAAAAAAGAAAGGGGTGGATGACTTGATTCCTAAGGAATCCCCAATCCCCCTAATGGGTTCGGAAAGTTGGGTACATGTGGGGAAGGTGAGAAATGGCCCAGCACCCCCACAATGTCCAGTTCATTAAAAAACCGGCCTCTTTACAGGTCTTAATATTATAAAATTCTTAAATATACACAATATTATCCATATTACACACAACAATTTGAAATAAAGCATCGTTAATTAAAATCAAAAGCAATATCCAAGCAAAACAAAAAATGGAACCCCATCCGAAGATAGAAACATGCCGTTACATAATCCATGCCTAATTAGGACACCCACCGAAAGGTAGAAACATGTCCTTTACATTGGTCTAAAATATGAAAGTAATTTAAATTACATGATAGTTAACTAATGAGGTAACCCACCAAGTGGTAAAATACCTCTTACAAACATTTGGAAATCTAAATAAATCGATAAATGTAAATAACCATTCATAATAAATAAATTATTCATCAAAGATATCAATCAAAATATAAAATAATCATCCATCCATGATAAATTAAATAAACCAATCATTGAAATTAAATAAACTAACAAAGCATTGAAAATAAATTAAAGCATATAATATAACTACATAATCAAAATTAAATAAAGCAAGTAAAGATTCAAATTAAGGCTACTGTTTTTATTTAAGATTCTTTATTTAATATGTTTAGGGTTTTGGAATTTATGGGTTTAAACTACTGTAAGTTTTAAAGGAATTGAAATGGATTAAACTTTTATAATTTAAGAGGTGATAAAGTTCTTTGATTAACCAAATTAGTGTTTGAGGAGTGAAATCTTGAAATTAGGGTTTGGACACTTTAAAACATTAGGTTTATGATTATTAGCTATTGAATTGTTGTTTTTTAGGCTTACTATGTTTGAATTTTAATATTTAGGTTTATAAGGTTTGAAGGTTTAAAGGATTAGGCTTTAGAAAAATTAGGGTTTAAGGTTTTAAGGGAGTTAGGGTTTAAGTAAACTTTAGGATTTAGGTTAGCTAGTTTAGTTTGGGTTACTGTCTAGGTTTTGAAAGTTGAGTTAGGGTTTTTAGTGTTTCGGAGATTGTATTTGATTTTAGAATTTGGAAAAACAATTTATAGTTTTATGAAGTTTTATGAAAATAAACAAAACAATTTAAAGTTTATAGTAACAAAAAAATTTATTTTTTAGGGTTTTTGGAAAGAAAATGATTCAATTTAGGGTTTGGAACATTGGATAGAAGATTAGGGTTTTGGTAAATTAATGAAACGATTTAAGGTTTTGAAAAGTTAGAAAGTAGATTAGGGTTTTAAGATTTTACAGAAACAACAATTTTTAATCTTGCGTGATGAAGCTACTGTAAAGAAAAATTAATAAAGAAATTCATACCTTCATTTGTTGGTTCCACCAAAAATTACTTCTTGGATGAACAAGAATAAAGGCAAGATTGTTGCCTTTGATGGATGAATTGCTTGTTTGCTTATTCTTCTCTAAAAAGTTTGATCGATTTCACTGCCAAAGGTTTCTCCTAATCCGATCGATTCAAAGTTTTTCAATTCACTCGATTGTCCTCTCCAATTTTTCCCCCCTTCTATGTTGTTTTTAGCCCTATTTATAGATGATTTTGGTGATTAATCTTAATAGTTTATGGAATCTAACATTAATTAAGAAAAGGAAACCAAAACCAAATAGAATTTGGTTTCGAAAAAAAATTGCGCCAGAAATATTTTGCTGGCAAAACAAAACTACTGCGGAAAAATTTCTTTAGTGAAAAAAAAACTGCTGCGGAAAAATTTGGCTGGCCAAAAAGTTGTCGTGGGAGCGTGCGAGCTGGGGCGAGCGAAATTGCTTGCGGGCCATTTCATCCGACCCCCTTTTCGTCGACGAAATTTTTCATTGCCGATTTTTATTTTTATTTATTTGTTTATTATTATTATTATTTTATTTTTTGTTAATTATAAAAACTAAATACTAAAACAAATATTATTTAATTAAGATAACACAAAAATTGTTTTGGACTAATTAAAATATATTGGACAACACAAAAATTATTTTGGACTAATAAAAATATATTGGACTGAACTGGGTCAAAAATTAAGGGTCTACACTGCATTAAGAATTCTAATTTATAGGTAAAACCAATGCAAAAAACCCTAAACCTAACTCTGTTAATTTGTCTTTCAGACAAATTCTAAGCTCTTTAGGAAATTCCAGTCAAAAAATCTAAAGAAACCAATTGAAACCATGTCGATCTGAACAACCAGATCGACATGAGTTAAGGTCATGTGGACCTGGTTATCCAGGTCGACATGAGTCTCACTAATGTCGACCTGGCAGCCCAGGTCGACATGAGTCTAACCCCATGTTGATTTGGGCTGCCAGATCGACATGAGGCATGCTCATGTCAACCTGAGCCCTCCAGGTCGACATGAGCAATTGCTCATGTCGTCCCGACCGGCCTGACTCGAATTATTCTTGTATTTTTTAACTTATGGACCAAAAAATTTTAATTTGGACTGATTCAACTTGATTTTAGGGTTTTATAATTGAATTTATGCCTCTTTAATCAAAGCTGACTTATTTAAAAATTATAAACTAGGTTTAAATCTTTTAAAGTCGGATCAAATTTATTTTGGCATCCTTTAATTAGGACCATATCAAATTGGGGTCAAAATTAAGGGTCTGCAATGTGAAATGACCCAAAGTGTTGAGGTAATGTGGTTTGTTGTGTATGCATTAAAGACATTGTGAAAAGCCATTGGCAATGGCTAGATTGCATAAGTATGTGAATTATGCGAAGATACCCAAAATATTTAGGTAATGTGCTTTAATGTAAAATGTTATACATTGTGATGATATGCTGAGAAATGATGAAATAAAATGATATGACATTGAAATGATGAAATGATATGATATGATATTGAAATGAATGAGAAAAATGGAAAATGAGGCAATGTTCCTAAATGATTATAAGAAATGAGGCAATGTGCCTAAATGATAATGAGAAAATAGGCAATGTGCCTAGTTAAATGTGAGAAAATGTGAAAGAAATGGATAATGGAAAATATGAAAAAATTGTGTGTCTAGTATGTTATTCAATTTCCATAGTTCTGTATATGGCATCATGCCTATGAGGTTATCCTCATTATTTTCCTTCTAGGCTAGCTTTTGTGCAATTATTTCATTTGCCTTCGGGCTAGATGTTGGATATCACCTGCCTTTGGGCTAGATGCTAGGCATCACTATGAACTACCTTCAGGCTAGATGCTGGGCGTCACTTGCCTTCAGGCTAGACAGTCAGTGTCAATATGGAAAAAAATAGTAACTCTGAGATTTGAATAATATATTAGATTATTTGGGCACATGCTTGTGTTTGTTGCATATGAATTGTAAGATGGCTGAAAAATATATCTAAAATGAAATAGTAGGTCACATAGTGACATGATGTACATAAGCATTATGCATTGGTATTGCATGTATATCAGTAAATGATGAAAGAATATGATGATAAATGATGTTAGTGTTGTGAATGTGATTTTATGTAATATGTGTATATGTTGTTTATAAGTACCACTAAGCTTTTGAGCTTAGTGCGGTTGTATGAATCACGCAAGTGAGTAGATTGTTGATTCGAGAATTGGAGAGTGGTGCTGCAAGAGAACTAAGGGTATTACGAGACCAACTAGGTGGTGCATGCTTGTGCAATGAGTTATGTTGTATTTTGATCATATGCATATGTATATAAGTGAATTTTGGAAAGACAATGTATAAATATATATATGTAATTAAAAGAAAAGTTTAATGATTTTGGAAATGTTACTTCTTAAGAATGATATTTGATAATTTAAAATGTTCTTACATTAAATATATTATTAATATGGAATTAAGGTAAATGTTTAAACAATACTATAACGTGACATCCTTATATTTTATATGCATATTGTGTGGATATGGGGTATATGTATGGTACATGTATAAGGTATAGGGTGTTACATACCCTGTCACCTGTGCAATGAATATGGATATCATATCTCTTATCATTTCATTAAAACATATTTTTCAATTATTTCACAATTCACAATTCATATAAAAGAAAACACAAGCATGGGCCCAAAGGATCTAATATGCTATTTAAATTCCAGAGTTACTATTTTGCTCCATATTGACACCCAATGTCTATCCTAAAGGCAAGTGATGCCCAGCGTCTAGCCCGAAGGCAAATCATCATGATGCCCAACATCAAGCGCGAAGGCAAGTGACGTTCAACGTCTAGCCCGAAGGCAAATCAATAATTTTTTAAAAGTTAGTCCCAAAGGCAAATAATGAGGATAACCTCATAGGCATGTCGCTAAGCACAAAACTCTAGAAATTGAATAATATACTAGGCACACAATTAATTCACATTTTTCATTATCAATCTCTTTCTCATTTTCTCATAATCAAACTAGGCACAATGCTTCATTTTCTCATCTTTTTCTCACTTTTCTCATTTTTCCCATTTATAGAAATATCAATTCATCACATTTCATCATATCATCACATTTTACCTCAAAACTCATCACCCAAATATATTGGGTAATTTCACATAATTCACATATGATTTATATTTTATGCACTTTAGCCATTTTCAATGGCTTTTTAACAATGCTCTTAATGCATTCACAACAAACAACATTACCCAAACACTTTGGGTTATTTTCACATAATGCACATATTTCGCATTTTACAAAATTTAGCCATTAACAATGGCTTTTCACAATGCATTAATTACATATATGACATTACACATGTCATAGCACATTATTAATACATGTTCTATATATCAAGTAGCTTAACACATTTTCCAATCCAAATGCATTAAGCCAAATGTGATTCAAATATAACCAATTTATCCAAAGTTTGTACTTATCTCTAAGAGCAACCAAAAACAAGCTCAAACACCATCCAATCCTTCTCTTTCCACTTGCCCTTCAACACTTGGATGGGGCAAATCAACTCTCCTCATTGCCTAAACCAAATATGATCATAAATAATTATTTAGTATCACATTCTAAGGCATTTCCAATCTTAAATCATAATTAAACACCATTCAAACAAAAATCCAAAATTTAAGCCTAACCTCACATTAACTTTGGAATACTATAGTAGGCCATTCAATTTGGTATTTTAAGTTTATTTATATTATTAAAAACATATTTTAACATTTTTAAAATAATTATATTATAAAAACACACACTAATGACCAAAAACCAAAAATGGCAATTCCTTCCCCCATTGAACGTTTTCCATTCAAACTCAATCCATTTATCATTTCAAGCTTATATCCATCACTTTTAACATTAAACTTAAACCAATTAAATCAAACAATTCAACAACTTTGGAAAATCACTTTTCCAAAATCCTAAATTAACACTTCCATTCTCAAACTCCAATCAAACTCAACCAAATCCAAAATTTGACTTTAAAATATTTGTTTATGCATCAAAACAACTCATTTTGAATCAAATTGCACAATTAAAATCCTTGAATTCAAAAGTCCAAAAGTTACATAAACCTAAATTCTCTCTCTTCACCAATCTTTACCCAAACTTAACCATTTCTTCAATCCAACCATAAAATCATTACTAACTACCCAAAATAACTTCATTAATATCCAAATAGAAAATTATAGCATACTACTTCAGCAATCCAAAATTCACGTATTCTTAATTTCATGGAAAATCAAAGAAAAAGTTAGAAAACATACTAATTTTGGTGGAAAACACCAAATCTTCAATTAAATCCTTGAGAATCTATCAATTTTTGAAGATTGGATGAGGCAAAATCTTGTCTCTAAACCTCCATGGAATTCGGCCTCGAAGAAGGAAGAAGAAGAAGATGAACAAAGATATTAATTTCTCTTTCCTTCCACTCATTTATACCTACATATATATTATTTTAATAATTTTTAATTATTTATTTATTTATTTATTTAACAAAAATTCAAAATTCATATCTTCCATTCAAAAATAAAATATTTTTGAATTATTTTTAAAAATTTCAATTTTAAAGTATATTTACCAAAATGCCCTTTGACTTTGACTTTTCCTTTAAAAAGTGTTGACTTTTTATTGACTTATATATTATGTATATTTTGCATAGATATCACATATATATTCCATTTTTTTCATTTAAAAAGCTCCCATTTTTTTTAAAACCATTTATTTAATTTATCCAATTTAATTATAATTTATTTTATAAAATTTCCAAAAATTAAGAATTTTCAAAATTTTGGGATATTACATTCACCATTTTGCATTTTAGTATTTGTTCTGTAGCTAATTTGACTTCACAACACTTTTGGGACCATATTCATATATGTCGAATCTTGGACATGACAGGGCAATTCTCTCTCTTTTTTGTTGTCTTTCTTTTTTTACACACATTGAGACAATGTGCATCTTGAGTGTGGGGGAGAGGCACATTTCCTAGATTGAGTTTTATTGTTATTTATTTCATTCTTTTCATTTGCTTCATTAGTCTCATTCAGTCTTTTTTAACTTGTCCTTTTGGGTTTAAGTAATTGGATTGCCATAATAGTATGAATTGAAATGGTTACTCTTTATATTTAATTAATGGTTGATTTACTAAATGACAATATCTTGTTGAGGTTGACTCAGTTTTCTTAATCAATTGCTAAGGACCGGATGTGATAGATATAATTAGGTAGTTGATTGATGAGAATTCCATGCACCTGATGTTTGAAACCTTAGTTAAATTTTTTTAGCATGTTAAAATTCTTTCGATACTTAAGTCAAACTTGGTAGGACATACTTAATATCTTAAGTTCTTCATCACTTGAGTATTCTAATAAAAAATGAAGAAAAAAATTTTACATAAGGAGCTTTGAAAATTAATCCATATTCCACTGATTTTAACTCTTGAATTGAAACGAATGAGTTGGAATCATGAACAGTGCTAGTAGTCATTTGAACGATGATTCTAACTAAGTAACCGGGGGTTGGCATCACAAATGTTTACCTTCGAGTTAAAAAGCTAGTATCAATTCAAACAAGTCGTGCTTCTTAAAAAAAGTTAAAGAACATAAGAGAAAATATACACTTCTTGCTTTGTTCATGACTTTTGAGTTCTTGGAATTTTATACCCAATCTTTTAATTCTGGATTTTTAAATTTTAGATCTGTGAAATTTTTGTTTTGACACTTCTTAATTCAGCTGTTATGTTTGCTAATTAGTTTTTGGTTGAGAATGTCGAGTTTTTTTATTCAAGTATTGTAAAACTATTCTTTTTCTTTTGGATATATAGAGGTCCTTCATTTCTGCTTATTATAGTGATTTAGTTTGCTTGAGGATAAGTAAAAACTCAAGCATGGGGGAATTTGATAATTGTATAATTGATGATATTTTTGCCCCTATTTCTTAGTATATTTGTTGTCAAATTGAGTTTAATTTGTTTGTTCAAATGCTTGTTATGGTTTCTTTTAGGAATTTGTTACATTTTGAAGCCTTATGGTCATTTAAGCCAGAATCATAGATGAAAGACAAGGAATAGAGCTATTTTGGGCAAATTCTTCAAGTGGCATGCCTAACGACTTGGACTTGTCAATGACCGTGTCATTAGCCTACCTTACAAAAGCTTCGACATGCACAAGGACATGGGCGTGTCAATGCCCATGTCACTAATCCAGCATTGCAATAGGTACAACATGCTCAGAGATAGGGGCGTGTCATTGTCCATGTCATTAACATTGAGAAACAGTAGTGGCGACATGCCCAGAGGCATGGCCATGTCAAGCTAAATTTCCGGGGTATAAAATCTGAACCGAAGTGAGAATTAGTATGAGCGGGGATTTTCACCCCCACTCCCGGTGGAATGGTTCTTGCGACTTTGGCAATATTTAGGCTCGGACAGCTTTCCACTATCAATCAAATTTTGGATCTCATGCCTCAACTTTACACATCTATCAGTGTCATGTCCTTGGATTTGATGAAATTGACAAAATGCCTTAGTGTCAAAATTAGGTGGGAGAGGGTTAGGCAAAGGACGAGAATTTAAGGGTTGTAACAATCCCTTCCTTTGAAGCTTATTGAGGACCCAAGACAGCGGTTTCCCCAATTCTGAAAATTGTCTTCTTGTTCCTTGGCTAGTAGCATTAACACCAACTACCTTTTGCATACCTTGGTTACTAGACTAATAGTTTCCTTTCTCGTTCCTTCTTGTTGAAAAATGGTTTTTCTCTATTTCCCATTCTTTAATTTGCAGACCAGCTTGGAGGAGATCTTTGAAATCGTAGATGAGTGTATGAGACATCCTTTCACGAAGACTAGGCAACACCCCTCTCACAATCATTCTTATTTGATTAGATTCATAGGGCCTTTTCTTGAGCAAAGCGGCCTTATTTCTCCATCTTTTCACATAGTCCATAAAATTTTCATTTGGCCTTTGTCTAATGGAATCCACTTCCATTAAGGTAACTTCCATCTTGATGTTGTATCCATATTGTTGGATGAAGGCCTTGTATAGAAGATCCCAACTCTTTTATGTTCCATCTTCTAAGGTATTTAACCAAATTTGGATAATAGGATCCAATGAGAGCATAAAGTACCTTAGTGTTTGAGCCGTAGTAGCTAGGGCAGACTGCATAGCAGTGATATACTGCTTCACATGGAGATGAGAATTTTTTATTCCATCAAACTTTGCAAAGGATGGCATCTTGAATTTGTATGGAACTTCTTCGTCTAGCTCAAATAATTTATCAACTTCGGACATTTCTTTGGTTTTCAGCTTCTTCTCAAATTTCTTTTTCAAATCCGCAATCATCTTTTCAACATTAGAAGTTTCAGTTTTCTCCATAGCTGATCTTTCAACAATCTTCGGTTCACTCTTCTTGTCTTGAGGATCTTGGAAGTATTGAGCCCAATCATCATCATCATCAATGATTACCTTATCATCATCAAAAACCACTTCACCAACTTTAGCCTTCCTCTTGTCCTTTAGCTTCTTAGTGCTAGCAGATGCTTCGGCATTATTTCCTAAAATTGTAGCTAATTAGTTCTTCATAGTCTCAGTCAGGGCCTCTTTTATTTCTTCCATCTTGGCATTGAGGACGTCGTCCACCATTCATTGAATTTGTTCAGGCTCCATTGCTTTTGGTGAGCAAGTGATTGAGTTGCTACTAGATTCTTCATCTCCGGCGTAGGTCGGATTGTCCTAAGCTTTTGAACTATCATAATCTAAGGCTGTGAGCCAAAAAGGATCAATGATATGAGATGCAAATGTATGTATGTATGCACAAATGATAAACAAAGGTAAGTAGAACGTCCCTTCCAACCTTATAACATCCACACACGAATGGCAAGTCTCTTTTCCTAGGTAATATGGTTAACAAAATACCAACATAGGGTACCTTATTTTCGAATATTTCCCTTGAACGTTTCAACTAATAGTTATATTTTTAAAATAGAAATCAGTTCATGATAATTCCCATTAATTAGGTTTCAATCCATTCAACCAATTAAAGTAGCTTCTATGCTATATTGGATTAAAACTAAATTAAGAGGTTTATTATAAATAGATTTCTCACTTGAAAAAGTAACTAATGATTCATGACAAAAATAAGCCCATGATTAATTATTCTTAGTATAAACTAGGCTCACAATTGATTTTTGGTATTTCCATAATTGACCTAAAGAATTTGTAAGCTCTTTTAAAGGATGAAAATAATTTTATTTCTAGGCCCATTGTAAAAAGATTTAGAAAAAAATGGATTTTGGGCTTTGTATTTGAGTCTTGAGAAAAGAGTTTTTTGATTTATTTTTAGAAAAAGTTTTATGTCCAAAGACCATCTTGAAAAGTTTTGAAAATAGCCTTGGTCTTTTGGACTTTAAAGAAATATTTATTTTTAGCTTACAATGTACTTAAGTCATATTAGAAAAAGAACAAATCAAGTAAGCCATGATTTAAACTAAGACAAATTAACCATAGTCAAATAATAAGCATTTAGGGTAAAATCCTAAGGAAAGTAACTAGGCCAAATACATGAGCTTTAGTCTTTGGGTTAAAAGGCTTAGGTTCCCATAGCAAGTATATACCAAATGGTACAATAAGTGGCTATGCCATGCTCGATCTCCATACCTTGAGTAAAAGTATGGTATCCCTTATATAACACAACACGGGCATCCTAACTCACGCACATAATGCAATCTAAATGATGTAATGGATAATATCATGATAAGAAAGAATAGAATAATATAAAGACCAACAGAATCAACTTCTCTTATCCCCAGTGGAGTTGCCACTGTGAGCGAGGATTTTCGTCCCCACTCCTAGGAAATGGTTCTTGCAACTTCGGCACTGTTTAGGCTCGGGACCTTAGAGAACACGGGCCTAAGCACATTGAAAATGGAGTCGCCACCTAGATGGGCCAGAAAAAAGAAAGGGGTGGATGACTCGATTCCTAAGGAATCCCTAACCCCCTAATGGGTTTGAAAAGTTGGGTACGTGTGGGGAAGGTGAGAAATGGCCCAGCACCCCCACAATGCCCGGTTCATTGGAACCGGCCTCCTTTGTAGGTCTTAATATTATAAAATTCTTAAATATAATAATATTCTCCATGTTACATGCAACAATTAAAATAAAGCATCATTATATTAAAATCAAAGCAATGTCCAAACAAAGCAAATAAATGGACACCCATCCGAGGATGGAAACATGTCCTTTACATTTGTCCAAAATATAAAAGCAATTTAAATTACATAATACTTAACTAATGAGGTACCCACGAGGTGGAAACATACCTCTTACAATATTTGGAAATTAAAATAAATTAATAAAAGTAAATAATCATTCATCATAAATAAATCATTCATCAAAGATATCAAACATCAATCAAAATATATAATAAACATTCATCCAATTAAAATAAAACAGTAAATTTATTAACTTTAGGGATTCATACATTAATTAGGGTTTCTAGGATTTTATGTTCAATAACTAGGGTTTTGCATATACTAGTTTAATTAGTTGAGAAATATTTTAAGGTAATAACATAGCTACTGGATGTTTAAAAGATTTATGGTTTTGGATGTTTTTATGAAAATAATGTTGCTGTGATTTAGAAAAGTAGGTTTAGTTAGGGTTTTAAGCAAACAGATTGCTATTTTGATTTTTAGAAAGATGTAATTAGGGTTTTACATTTGAAAAATATGTTTTAAGGCTATTAAGGTTTTAGGGTTTTACATATAAGATATTAGGGTTTTATGGTTTGAAATCTTGGTTCTATAGATAATGATTTTGATTTCAGAATTTGATGTTTTTCCGTGATCAAAGTTGAGTGTGCTTGTATATTGTCTATATCAACTACTTATGTGTTTTTTGGTGAAACAAATATAAAAAGCCAAATTTATTGTTGAAAGATTAAAATAGTTCACTGAATAAAATTATAGCAAAATAGCTACTGTGAAAGTTTGTAAACGAAATTAATTAAGAAATAGGGTTTGAATAACTTAGGGTTTATGAAATTAGATTTATGTTTAATGATTATATTATTTACTTTAATTAAGATCTTAAGTGTTGTATGAATTAATTCATGCTATTGCCTAAATTAAATTGAAGGAAGAATTAAATAACTAGGCACTGTGATGATGGTTTAAAAGAGGAAGATGATTGATGATTGAATAAACTAAAGTTAGAGCAATTTACCTACGCTTGAAGGCTCCACCAAATTTGAAGAAATTGAACCAAGCTGTTTCCTACTTAAAATTTAATTTTGGTTGAGCAAAGCAATTTGAAGATGATTGCTTCCTTTGGTTGCCGTCCCTTAAACTTCTCCTTGCTTGCTAGGGTTTTCTTTTGACCGAAAGAATTTTTTAGTCCCAAGTTTTTTTCTCCAACGTCCAGATCAAGTAAAATAATTTTTCGATCCCCTAATTCTATGTTTTAATGTGGTATTTATAGGAAAAATAATAAACCTACTTCTAATTGTCTAAGGAATTTAAAACCATTTAGGAAAAGAAACCAAAACTAAATAGAATTTGGTTTCGAAAAAAACTGCGCTGGAAAATTGCACTGGCAAAAAAACTGCTATGGGCTATGAAAATTGCGAGCAAAAACTGGGGCGGTGCCAATTCGCCACATGAAATTGGCTTGCACAGGAAATTCCTGCAGCGAATTGGCCCAAGTCAATTCACTTTCGGCGATGAAATTTTCCGTCGCCGATTTTTATTTATTTATTTATTATATATATATTTAACTTTACTAATATTACTTTTTTATTTTTATTAAAAATTATAAATAATAAATACTAAAATAGATATTATTTAATAAAAATACCACAAAATTTATTTTGGACTATATAAAAAAAATTTCGGACCAGACTGGGTCAAAAATTAAGGGTCTACATAAGATCAGAAAACTCAAAATCGGTGATTTAGTGTTGAAACAATGTAAGCCTAATGTATCTGATCCAAGAGGAAAATTTAGGCCTAGCTGAAAAGGGCCATATGTTGTGAAACAAGTCATGAACAAGGGTATAGTGAAGTTATCAAACATGGACGGGAACGAGTTTAGTGAGCTAGTGAACATTGATAGGCTGAAGAGGTTTTATGTATAAAAAAAGAAAAAGAAAAAAGAGCTCGCTAGGTTGAAAATCCAAAAGGGCGACCTAGGCAAAAGTTAGAGCAGTCCACTAGTTTCGAAAATCAAAAGGGCGGACTAGGCAATAATTAGGGCTAAATGAGAGAAAATCGTTAATTAGAAAACCCAAAATGGCTAGTTGGCAATAGGAGTGATCTTGTGTATGATGGATTTATGTTTGGTTGTTCCCCAATTTAATAAAACAAAATTAATGTTAAAATTATTCTATGTGCACTGTTATAAGTATTTGACCAGATATGGATGAAATGAATAAACACAATAGCAAAGGTGATGACAAATTATAAAAGGAAAAGAAACATCTCTTATTATTACTTTTATTGTTTTCTCGTCCTAACAATACACTTTCTAAAGAAATTGACAAATGTAAAATCTATGGCAGACGATAAGTGTAACGTGTAGGCCAGCTTTGCTTCATCTGATCCAAGTAGGCTTTAGTCAGACAAGGCATATCTAAATCAGGAGTGAATTCAGAACCTCGAGGCTCAGCTCCATACTGATGGTTAAGTCGGCGAGGGTCGTAGCAAGTACCTTGATGAAGAACAGTAAGAAGAACATACATCAGGTATGTCCGCATGGTGATACGAGAAATCTTCTACCAAGGTACTAAGCAACGGATGTTGACTTCAACGCGTGAGTGGATCCAGTCAACCCAGTCAACATATGAAGAAGCTAGCTGGAGTAGTTTTCTAGCAGAATGATGTCGCAATAAATATCTAACAAAATTCATAGATGGAGTATCAAGCAAGCATAGACACTCCTGAAGCCAAATCTGTGAGGAAAAATTAAGAATTTAAAAAAAAGGAGGGTCCACTAAGTTGAAAACCTGCAAGGGCAGCTTAGGCAAAAATTAGGATAGCTCGCTAGTTTAAAAAATCCATATGGGCAGACTAGGCAAAAATTAGAGCAGTATAAAATATAATAACTAAGTTGAAAACCCGTAAGGGCAGCTTAGGCAAAAATTAAGACAGCTTGCTAGTTCTGAAAACCTGCATGGGCGGACTAGGCAAAACCTAGAGCAATAAAAAAAGAAAGAAAAACCTAAATTGAAAACCCAAAAGGGCAGTTTAGGTAATTACCTGAAGCAACAATGGACTCCCGATCATTCTCTTTGACAATCCTGATTTAAGTTGGTCTAATCCATCTAAAGTCTCAGCTAAGATCACGGGTATCGGCGACAAGCCTCCTTTCATTTGGTCCATGATATCCAATACTCGTGGATCAATATCTCCATCAGAAGAAACAATCAAGTATAGACAAAGCATACATCCCCATGCCTTAGTAGGAGCCAAATGAGAAAGGCAAAAGTCAATTAAGGGACCAAGCAGAATTTTCTCACCTCTCATCAACTGTAGAACTTTGGGCTGTGAAAGTTGAAATAACATCTGCATCTTCTGTTGAGTCTTGGAGATTAATATATGTAACTCCATTTATTGATTGCTTGGATATCCAAGGATGGCCTCAAATTCTTCAATCAAGAGACATATTTCAAATCCATTAATTTTAAATGTCCTAGTATTCACATTCCAAAAAGAAGCCATGGCGTGTAAAAAAGAATGGTCCAATTTAACATTTTGAAAATACTTCAAAGTATCAATTTTTGACCAAGATATTTCTTTCCAATGAATGGCATTCATATTTTTAAATAGAAATTTTATTTTCTTCAAATGGAGTTCGGTCATTACTGACGACTGAAGGAAAATTAGAATTGTTAAAAGGAGTTTTTACATTGAAGTAGAAAATCTCCTGGCTTCTGTATGAAATTGTAGCGTGAAAAGAGATTTATATGGGATGATTGTACCATTCCAAAATTGATAAGAAAAAGTGTGAGACCGAGATGCCCAAAAATAGGGAATTGGCAACAAAAGGATGTTGAATTGCCGCGTTGCCTTTGGTTTTATAGATTAGTGATAATGTGGAAATATTAAATGTAAAGAGGAAAGTTTAATAATTGTATCGTAGTAATAATGATGATAGAAAAAAGAGAAAAAAAGTTGCAGTAAAGATAAAAATTATATATTGTCATTATTATTTTTATCATTATACTTATTATACAATATTTCCTCAATTGATACAATACTCATAGATCACTAAGAAGGAGGTGGTCGATCATCAAATAAAGCTTTGAAAAATTCATCGCCTGTTGGAGGAGGAGGCATATCACCAGTCCCGAGTCCGCCTGAAGTAGGAGCACCTGAATCTCTATTACCTTGGAATTCAGATCTGTAACGGTCCTCATATGAAGTAGATGAAAGGATCACATGGTCATCAGCTTGGGGGCCTCTAGATGATGAAGCATCAAGATCTCTCATCTCCTGAAATTGAAAGTTTCAAAAATCTTGCTTTGACTGGTGATATAATTTTTCAAAATGGGAAACCTGTTGATGACTAGCAGCCAACTCTTCTTGAAGTTTCTTGTTTTTCTCCTCAAGCATCCGCTGTGATCCAGAAAGGAAAAGAGTAAGAGCATACATAATCATGCATACATATAGAATAAATTATCATGGAACAAGAAAACCTACCAGGTAATTCATATCAATGCCCTGTGGATGAGATGGCATCTCCGGTAGATTAGAATGAGCAAATGGAGGAGCAGTAAAAGAAGGTCCAGCCTCATGACCAAATGAGCCAGCAACCTACAACAATCATTAAAAAAGTCAAAACAAGTTAAGAAAGAAGCAATTGCAATGGGAAAAATGGAAAAAGTTTACCTGAGAAGTGCTAGCCCCGAGATGTGAGACAAACTCTCCTCCCTCTCTATGATACTCCTCTTCATCTCTATCCTCATTTTTCTTGGGAATCTCCCATACACCAACAGGAGATACGTCAAAGTTCAAGAGCCCTATTTGAATAAACTGGGTATAAGATGCACCCGGTGGATAAAGAAAGGTTTCAACATCATAACCTTGCCGAGCCAACCACCATGCATTCTTTGGCATAGATGTGATATTTAAGGTATACTCCGGGCAACGCATTGGGATTCTCTACTGCTCGAGACCAAGAAACCACTCATATACTCTCTCCCCGAGAAACCAGTCACTAGACACAGGGCCGACAATGACTCGGCGGGTATGTTGAAAAGGCAATACGATATTCATGAAGGAAGTCTAGTTCGTCTGCTCTTTTGTGTTCCACCAGGCCAAATTGACCTAAAAAATGACATAAGGTAAGTGGACTTTTATATAAATTTTAAAGTATACTAATGTTATTTTACCTGGCCCCGGGTTAAGCAGCTCAAGAGATAGCGTTGGGTGTGCATATGGTGAGAGCTGGGAACTTCTACACGATCTGACAACCAAAAATTTAATCTCCGATACCCAACTCTCTCTCGAGAAATACTAGGCACCCTCACAAGATTGTGCTCATATGCCCATATCCGCAACAATAATAAAAATCAAATTCATGCAAGAATAAGAATGGAATTGACATTAGTGGAAGAAGAGTACCTCAACAATCACCATAAAGCCAACAAAAGACTTCTTATTGCTGCAAATTTTGTCAAGTCCATGGTAAAGACAGGCAAGGCCAGCTTCACCCCAGCCATAAAGTGGTACCATACTCATATCAATAAGGGCCCTCAACACCGACAAATGGATGGAGGATTTGGTGCTGCCTAAAATGGTCGACCCGAGCAAATGCAATAAAAATTCTTGAGCATATTATTTGGCTATTTCTCTGTGAACCAGTCCTTCATAATTCATCCAATAACTCCGAATTGGCTTAATTTTTACCTTGAAAGGTCCTTTAAATGATGGTTCCATACCAATTAACTGTTGAATTTCTTAGAATATTAGAATATCATTAGTAAGAGGGACCGAAAGGCCATAGTACCGGATACCAATTATGGCTGTATAATCGACCGGGCCAATGGTTATTTCTCTTATAGGTAGGTGAAAAGTATGGGTCATGTCCATCCACCATTCTGACAATGCTTGAACTACACTCCGGTCTATCGGACGCTCCTCGGATGGTAATTGCAAGATAAAGCTTTCAAAACGCAATCTCGGATAATCCGTCTTACCCGAGAAGGCGCTATATCATACCATTATCGGGCTTTATAGACACATCCTCTTCCCCGGATAACACAATGATCACGCTAACACGGAGCCAGGTAAGTTAACAAAAGGTAAGTATATCATCATATCAATACCACTGATTTTTAGGCTAAATTTATTTATATTCTATTTTTAGTCTATTTACTTATTTGTTAAATTCTTAAATATATTCATCTAATTAATTTATTTTTCCTAAATCTTAAAAGAAACAAAAAAAAACAATAAACAAAAAAAAACCAATAACAACAGAAAAAAAAACAAAAAAAACAAAAACACAAAAACAAAAAATAATTTGCTGTTAAAATAAATAATTACCTTACTCTTTTGATTTGAACTGCGATGAAGTGGCATCCTGGCTAGTAGACTTATATTTTCATTTTCATGCCGCCGAATAAACTCCAATAACTCAGCATTAGATCGAGTTTTTGATATTAAAGCATGTATTTTGTCCTCAACTCTATGCTAAACTCTCTGATATAAAAGATGTATAACTATGAATGAAATGAAAAAATGAGCTGCAAGGTTTATATAGAGAAATGGTAAAGGAAAAAGACAAAAAGAAAAAAGAAAAAATAGTATTCTCGTGAAAAAAAAGAAAAAAGAAAAAGTAAATGTTACTATTAATAAATAGTAAATAACTATTTACAAATAGTAAATGAATAGTTGGTAAATAGTAACTACACAGTAAATAAATAGGAAACTCAATTATTCAATTCAATCATTCAGATATTTGAGTGTATATAAATATTTTTGTACTTTTAAAATATTTTTACATGCAGGGGGCAAGGAGATATGGCCATGGTAAAAATTAGCTAAATTTTTTGCAAATTCCTTTAATATTCTACTAACTACAATTATTTTTTTGCAGACAATCAAATCTCCCTTAAGTCCAGAACTTAGCTTAGGTTCAGAACCTAAATTCTAAATTAAGTCTAGAACTTACCTCGGGTCCATAACCATTATTATCATTAAGTCCAAAACTTTGCTTAGGTCCAGAACCTAAATTCCCTCTTAAGTCTAGAACTTAGCTCGGGTCCAGAACCCAAGCCTTTTTTGAACCCAAACCGGGTCCAGAACCCAAACCATCCTTAGTGTAGAACCCAAGTCTTCTCCGAGTCCAGCACTCAAACCGGATCTAGAACCCAAACCATCTCAGGTCCATAACCTATGTCTTTTTCGAGTCCAGAACTCGAACCAGATCCAGAACCCAAACCATCCTGGGTCCAGAACCCAAGTCTTTTTCGAGTCCAGAACTCGAGCCAGGTCCAGAACTCAAACCATCCTGGGTCCAGAACCAAAGTCTATTTCGAGTCCAAAACTCAAATCAGGTCCATAACCTAAACCATCCTGAGTCCAGAACCCAAGTCTTTTTCGAGTCCAGAACTCAAACCAGGTCTAAAATCCAAATCATCCCGGGTCCATAACCTAATTCTTTTTTTAGTTTAGAACTCAAACCAGGTCCATAACCCAAATCATCCCGGGTCTAGAACCCAAGTCTTTTTCGAATCCAAAACTTGAACCGGGTCTAGAACCCAAACCATCTTGGGGCCAAAACCCAAGTCTTTTCTGAGTCTAGAACTCGAACTAGGTCCAGAACCCAAACCATCCTGGGTCTAGAGCCCAAGTCTTTTCTAAGTCCAGAACTCAAACCGGGTCTAGAACCCAAACCATCTCGGGTTCAGAACCCAATTCTTTTTCGAGTCCAAAACTCAAACCGGGTCTAGAACCCAAACCATCCCAATTCCAAAACCCAAGACTTTTTTGAGTCCAGAACTCGAACCGGGTATAGAACCCAAACCATCTCGGGTCTAGAACCCATGTCTTTTTTTAGTCCAAAACTCAAACCGGATCCAGAACCCAAACCATCCCGGGTCCAGAACCCAAGTCTTTTTCGAGTCCAGAACTTGAACCAGGTCCAGAATCCAAACCATCCTGGGTCCAGAACCCAAGTCTTTTTAGGGTCCAAAACTCGAATCGGGTCCAGAACCTAAACCATCCCGGGTCCAGAACCCAAGTCTTTTTTTAGTCCAGAACTTAAACCGGGTCCAAAATCCAAATCATCCTGGGTCCATAACCCAAGTCTTGTTTGAGTTTAGAACTCAAACTAGGTCCATAACCCAAATCATCCCGGGTCCAGAACCCAAGTCTTTTTTGAATCCAGAACTCGAACAGGGTCCAGAACCCAAACCATCTTGGGTTCAGAATCCAAGTCTTTTCCGAGTCTAGAACTCAAACTAGGTCCAGAACCCAAACAATCTCGGGTCTAGAGCCCAAGTCTTTTCTGAGTCTAGAACCCGAACCGGGTCCAAAACCCAAACCATCCCGGGTTCAGAACCCAATTCTTTTTCGAGTTCGAAACTCGAATCGGGTCCAGAACCCAAACCATCCCACTTCCAGAACCCAAGTCTTTTTCGAGTCTATAACTCGAACCGGGTATAGAACCCAAAACCTAAACCATCTCAGAAAAATTAAGTCTATTTTGTCAAAATTAAGTCTTATTGTTCTTCACTCTCTTTTGCCATAGTCTCAGATTGTTCAAGCAGGGGGCAAACTATAGACCCTTAATTTTTGACCTAGTCTGGTCCGATATTTTTTTATGTAGTCCAAAATAATTTTTGTGGTATTTTAATTAAATAATATCTATTTTAGTATTTATTATTTATAAATTTTAATAAAAATAAAAAAGTAATATTAGTGAAGTTAAAGAAATATATATATAATAAATAAAATGAAAAAATCAACGATGAAAAATTTCGTCGCCGAAAGTGAATTGGCTTGGGCCAATTCGTCGCAGGACTTTCCTGCGGGCGAATTGGAAATAAGCCATTTCCTGTGGCGAATTGGCATCCGTCCCAGTTTTCGCTCTCAATTTTCATAGCCCGCAGTAGTTTTTTTGCCAGCGCAATTTTCCAGCGCAGTTTTTTCCGAAACCAAATTCTATTTGGTTTTGGTTTCTTTTCCTAAATGGTTTTAATTTCCTTAGACAATTAGAAGTAGGTTTATTATTTTTCCTATAAATACCTCATTAAAACACAGAATTAGGGGATCAAAAAATATTTTTACTTGATCTGGACTTTGGAGAAAAAAACTTGGGACTCAAAAATTCTTTCGGCCAAAAGAAAACCCTAGCAAGCAAGGAGAAGCTCAAGTGACAGCAACCAAAGGCATTAATCATCTTCAGATTGCTTTGCTCAACCAAAATTAAATTTGAAGTAGGCAACAGCTTGGTTCAACTTCTTCAAATTTGGTGGAGCCTTCAAACTTAGGTAAATTGCTCTAACTTTAGTTTATTCAATCATCAATCATTTTCATCTTTTAAACCATCATCACACTGCCTAGTTATTTAATTCTTCCTTCAATTTAATTTAGGCAGTAGCATGAATTAATTCATATAATACTTAAGATCTTAATTAAAGTAAATAATATAATCATAACATAAATCTAATTTAATAAACCCTAAGTTATTCAAACCCTATTTCTTAATTAATTTCGTTTCCAAACTTTCACAGTAGCTATTTTGCTATAATTTTATTCAGTGAGCTATTTTAACAATAAATTTGGCTTTTTATATTTGTTTCACCAAAAAACACATAAGTAGTTGATATAGTCAATATACAAGCACACTCAACTTTGATCATGGAAAAACATCAAATTCTAAAATCAAAATCATCATCTATAGAACCAAGATTTCAAACCATAAAACCCTAATATCTTATCCACAAAACCCTAAAGCCTTAATAGCATTAAAACATGTTTTTCAAATCTAAAACCCTAATTACATCTTTCTAAAAATCAAAATAGCAATCTGTTTGCTTAAAACCCTAACTAAACCTAATTTTTTAAATCACAGTAACGTTATTTTTATAAAAACATCCAAAACCTTAAATCTATTAAACATACAGTAGCTATGTTATTACCTTAAAATATTTCTCAACTAATTAAACTAGTATATGCAAAATCCTATTTATTGAACATAAAACCCTAAAAACTCTAATTAGTGCATGAATCCCTAAAGTTAATATATTTACTATTTTATTTAAATTGAGTGAATGTTTATTATATATTTTGATGAATGTTTGATATCTTTGATGAATGATTTATTTATGATGAATGGTTATTTACTTTTATTGATTTATTTTGATTTTCAAATATTGTTAGAGGTATGTTTCCACCTTGTAGGTACCTCATTAGTTAAGTATTACATAATTTAAATTGCTTTTTATATTTTAGACCAATGTAAAGGACATGTTTCCATCCTCGGATGGGTGTCCACTTATTTGCTTTGTTTGGACATTGCTTTGATTTTAATATAATGATGCTTTATTTTATTTTTTACATGTAATGTGGATAATATTATTATATTTAAGAATTTTATAATATTAAGACCTGCAAAGGAGGCTGGTTCCAATAAACCGGGCGTTGTGGGGGTGCTGGGCCATTTCTTACCTTCCCCACACGTACCTAACTTTCCGAACCCATTAGGGGGTTGGGGATTCCTTAAGAATTCAGTCATCCACCCCTTTCTTTTTTTCAGCTCGTCTGGTTGGCGACTCCATTTTTTCCAGGCTTAGGCCCGTGTTCTCTAAGGCCCCGAGCCTAAACAGTGCCGAAGTCACAAGAACCATTCCATCGGTAGTGGGGGAGAAAATCCCTGCTCACAATTACGTATCTAGTTTTTATCACTTAGAAATGACTTCTTTAGAAGAAAAAAAAGAGTTTTTGCAACTAAGATTGAAGGTGAAGATCCAATTTATACAAGATCTAAATCAAGAATCAAGGATAGAAGTGAAGAAAGACAAATCATTCATCATGGATTGTTTGAACACTTTTACTTATTTCTTTTGTTCTGGTTTTTTGGTTATGAACATGGGCTAAATTATTTCTATCTAGATATTGATGAACCCTAGCTTTATTCTATGGATTGAATAGTTTTTATTTAATTAAATCATTTAATTGAGTTGTCTTATTTATGATTCTTAATTGTTTATTTTCAATTGATAATAGTATGCTTATTGATTAGTTGTAATTTTCATATTATTGACTTGAGAAAGCTCAATATGAATAGAATTTTCATGAGGATTGAGGGTTGATTAGACTGCTATAGATAGACTTACAAGATCCTTTAGTTTATAATTCTTTGTTCCTATTGCAAGATCTATTTAATTATGCTTGATAAGAATTTTCTAGCATTCTACTTAGTGATTAGGGATTCCCTCACTCGAGAGAGATTTTAGTCTAATTTAGAGGAATGTCAATTTAGCTCTATTATTTGATTTAATTGAATTAATATTCATAAATTTTTTAATGCTATGGGGATTCAATATCTGGATAGTGTTTCTATCATCAGATCTTTTTTCACAGTACTCAACTTTTCTTTAATTTAATTTATTAAGTAATTCATCTTTTATTTTAATCATCACAAAAACTATTGGATTGCTAAACAACAGTTGAAATTCGCACTAGTAATTGACCTTATCCCCAGTGGAACAATATCTTACTCACTACTTTATTACTTGTGCGACCTGTGCACTTACGGTAACATTGCAATAGCATAGATTTGCATTCAATGGATAATATTATAATACTTAAGAATTCAATAATATTTAGACCTGAAAAAGAGGCCAGATTCTAATGAACTGAGCATTATGGGGGTGCTAGTTCATTCTCACCTTCCCCATACACACCCAACTTTCCCAACCCATTAGCAGGTTAGGGATTCCTTAAGAATCAAGTCATTCACCCCTTTCTTTTTTTTTGGCCCATTTGAGTAGCATGTGTTCTCTAAGGCCCTAAACAAGAATCATTCCACTGAGAGTGGGGGCAAAAATCCCCACTCACAATGGCAACTGCAGTGGGGATAAGATAAGTTGATTCTGTTGGTCTTTGTATTATTTCTTATTATGATATTATCTATTGCATTATTTAGATTGTATTATGTGCGCAAGTTTGGATGCCCATGTTATCCGTGTTGTGTTATGTAAGGGATACCATATTTTTACTCAAGGTATGGAGATCGAGCATGGCATAACCACTCATAGCCTTGTACCTTTTGATATATACTTGCTATGGGAGCCTAAACTTTTCAACCCAAAGACTAAAGCTCATGTAATTGGCCTATTACTTTCCTTAGATTTTTACCAAATTGCTTGTTGTTCGACTATGATTGATATATCTTGTGTAACACCCCCTACACATTCCACACACTAACTACCTATGAGATATCTCTTAAACCCATAACTAAACTATAATTATAATATATATAAAATAAAACCAAAAATTCATTCATATGATATAATTATCTTTTAAGAAAAAGTACCATGATTATACTTGTAATACACACATATATATGTTCAACTTACAAAAATCCTGTTATTAACTTCCATTGTAAACATTATTATAATTATCTTACAACCCTCAAATTTATAGAACTATCATAAGAAATTATAAAGTATTGCTATGTGAACCATACAAAAACAATATTTATAATATTGATGTGATGCAGTTGATTAGGAACGTATATCTCTCACTCTTTGTAATGGTCAAGATGTTAAACAGGGACATTTTGAATAATAATGAAAACTTGATAGTGTACAGTGACAAAATTATTGTGGATAAATGCTATATGTAGAGAAGAGTAAATTGTGTATCTTAAAACTTTACTGAAAAGAGTATTTTTATTGTTTTACGAGATGAAAACTCGATTTAAAATCAACGGTTAAAAATGAGGGTGCACTATAGTTATTATGAGCACTCCCTCACTAGATTAAAAATATTATATATATATATATATATGTGTGTGTGTCAATTGTGTAGAATTTTCTGATTTCTTTCTTCCTTCTTCTCTCCACGCCACCATCACCAACACCACCAAAGTTTCTTCTTTCTTCTTTCTTTCTATGATTTGAATCAAAACTAAGATAAGATTACATCTAAATATAAGTGTTGAGAAGATTAAGTTGGAAAAGTGGTGATTATCAACAAGGTATGTGCTTTTGATTTATACTTTGCAAAAATATGAATTTTTATGAGTTTTAATGATTTAATTGAATGATTGAGTTATGTATAATGATATATTTCTTGAAAATATTGATTAAATAGATTGATGAGTGAAAAATAACTTTTATATGATGGGTTTTGATCCTTAACTCAACCTTTATGAGAATTGAATGGTTTGATGTTGGTTTTATTCATAGGAAATGATTAAAAGTTTGATTGAGTGAAGTTGTGGTAAAATCTTTGATATGAATTCTTTTTCTATCAAAACTTTGAGTTTGATACATTTTGATCTTAGATCTTAAACATGTTTGTGTTTAATGAAGTTAAAAGTGCAGAATACATGATTTTACTCCGAAAACAGTCCCAAAATCAATGCCACGGCCGTGGCAATTGAGTGCTACGACCGTGGGATTGAAAGTGATGTTGTTTCTTCAAAAAATTTCGATAAAACAGAGGAGTTTTATATGCCATGACCGTGGCCCTTGAAGGCCACTACCATGGGGCCTTCAAACTTATTTTACAGCTTCATTTTGGATCCCACGGGCGTGGGGTTGAGATGCCACGGCCGTGGGATACCTAAATAATATTTTTGGCTTGTAATTTGTGATCTACGGGCCTAGTATGAGACTAATATGTGAATAATTGTATTGAGACTTCATGTGTATGTGTTAAATGCATGAAAAAGAGTGAGAAACTTGAGATAAGTGACAAATATATATCATACTAAATGTTGCTAAGAGTAATGTACCAAGGTCATGGTATAAACAAGTGAAATGATATAAACAAGTGTTTATATAAACAAGTGAGTGTTTATATAAACAAGTGAGTGTTAATCAATGACATGAGACTAATATGTGTATAGTCCATACTTTTGTGTTAATGTGTTAAATGTATGAAAACGAGTGATAAACTTTAGATACGTGACACACATATATATCCTACCAAATGTTGATAAGAGTATAGTATCAATGAAAGGAAATAAACAATTTAGTGTTCATCAAAATTAATGCATTGCCCAAATCATACTAAATTTATATCTAGATTTGGATTAAATGGCTAACCAGAGGATGGATAGCCACAGTGATAATGGGCACCTTGTGCCATTAATGGACACATTGTGTTATCAGTGATAGTGGGCATAATTGCCATTATAAATTCTTGAGATTGCTACACTAACATGTTATCCAAACCTATGATCTAAGTTTAGTATGTATGGGCATAATTAATGAAATTATATGTGAACATGATAGTTGTGACTAATGAAAGAAATGTAAAATACTAATATAAGTCAATTACGTGAAATTGAAGTATTGTGTTCCAGTGAAAAAGGGATTGTAATATATATATTATTGCTTACACGTGAAAGTTCTAATGAACGTAATGGAAATGTTATGCTCAATGTATTGAATTAATCAAATGATTGAAAATGTATATAATGTGGTGAGATACAAAGTGCTCCAAAGTATTTCAAATGAATGAAAGTGTCTATGTGAGCTCTAAAGGATAATATTGAAATTAAGTGATGAAAAGTATAGCTTGACTAAAATGATCCTATATGTGAACTGTTGCACTCGAATTAAGTTCTACTACAAGCGGCAATCGCAAGTATACGAGGTAGCTGTAGCAAAGGTGATCGCCCCAAGGTCGTTTTCCCAAGAAGGTGTGGTTCGTAATAGCTTGATTAAAGCAATTAAATTAAAAGCAAGAGTTTGTTGTTTGGAATGTAAAGAACAATTTAAACCTAAAATTAACGTACGTAGGGTTTGATGTGTGTGATGGGTGCACAAGATCAATTCAGTTCTTGGGAAAGTTCCTAGGGTTATAGGTCCATTCAGTCAAAGCTCAATTCTCAATTATCCATTAACATAGCCTTGTAATTAATTTTTTCCTTAAGGTTAATTAGTCAATTACCAATTCATTAGTTCTCACATTCATGAATTAGAAACAACCAATTATTTTACATTACCAAATTAATGAAACCCTAGAACTTATATTTCTAATTCATTCATAGGGTGGTCGATTATATAGTTTCGATATCGGATTTCACCTCTCGGTCCATCATCCAATATTCAATGGTTAATAGGTAGCTAATCTATCAACCTAGCATTTAATACAATACAATCAACCAATCAACAAGGAACATCAATGTAAATATCAAATCAAAACAATCAACCAAATATACTACAAACCCTAGGCATGGGTATTTAGCTCAACATCATCAAATTAAAACATTCATTCAACTCAATATAAATCAAATACAAGTTGTTCATTGTAATATCAATCTCTTAATACAGCAAAAACAATATTGAAATGAATTAAAAGAGAGAATAGAAAAACCCCTTGTGAAGATGCCAAGAGTAGGATTACTAGTCTTCCTCCTAGCTCCACTTTGATGTTTGATGAAGAACTCAAGCCCTCTTCAATGGTTGATTTCCCTTTTGCAATATGGAATGGAGCTTTCTCAAGTCACCAACCCTTCAATTGATTGTGCCTTTGGAAGATGGAATGGAGCTTTCTCAAGTCACCAATCCTTTCAATGAAGCTTCTTCAACCTTCAAGAGCTTGTTAACCCAACTTATCCCAAAGAACCTCAAAGATCTTATCAATCGAAGATGAAGAAGATGAAGATGGAGGATGAAGATGAGGGACAAGGAGAGTGTCACTCTCTCCTCATCCTTGTGTGTTTGCTCCCTCTTCTCTTTTCTTTTCTTTCTTTATAAAACCCTAGCCGTCCTCTCTTTCTTTTTCTGTCGTGCGAAAGAATTTATACATTTTTTGGTGTGACACGGCCAAGCCAAGAGTGTCTTGGCCGTCTCTCTTCTTCTTTTCATGAGGTGACACGACCAAGCCAAGGTTGGCTTGGCCGTGTCTCTTGATTTCCATTTGACACGGCCAAGACAGTTGGCCGTGTTCCTCACTGTGGCTTCTTCTTTCTTTCTTTCTTTGGAATGATGAGTGACATGGCCAAGCTTAAGTGAGCTTGGCCGTGTTTGACATGCTTGGAGGGACACGGCCAGTGGCTTGGCCGTGTCCCTTGGGTGTGTCACCTACTGTTGCTCATTTTCCTTCTTTTCCTTCTCTTCTTGGGCTTGTTCTTTGATTTTTTCTTTGAGTGAGACACGAACAGAGGCTTGGCCATGTCTCTGGGTGTGTCTTTCACTGCCTCTTCAATCTTTGAGGGACATGGCCAAGCCTGATTTGGCTTGGCCATGTCTTGCTTGGTTCATGCTTTCTTGCACTATTTTGATCCTCCAAGGGTCTTTTTGCACCTAAACCTAAAATAAACACTTTAAACACACTTAAAACAAAAATTAATCAAAACATTAACTAAAACACACATAAAATCATACTAAAAATAAGTACAAAAATGATCTAAACAACTACCCCACACTTAACTCCTTGCTTGTCCTCAAGCAAGGCTAAAATCAAAACACACTAAACAGATGAATTTTGTTAAGTTCAAGAGTTATAAAGATGCATCAAGACTTCCCTATCCTTAAATCCACAATCAATATCGAATTAAACAAAATTGACACCAATGCAATTACGTGGCTTCCATGCATAACCAATGTTGTCACTCCCTCGCCAACTCTTACAAGTGTTTGATCATGGTGGTGTTTACACTCCTAATAATCAATGAAAGATTATTGCCACAGGCTTGCTTATCAATCAAATCTCCACCATAAAATAACAATCAAGCATCAATCAAAAGGTCTTTATTTTGGTTGTAATGGGGCTAAGGTAAAGGCATGACATTTAGGAAATGTAAGCTTAATCATTAAGTTCAAGAGCACTTCAAGAGTGAAGTAACCGATCATATGTATAACTAACAATCCCAAAACACCTTCCTCTCATATACCCATTGACATTAAAGAGATTTTCAAGGGAACTCACTTATTACATTTTGCAATGATTATTCCCAAACAAATTCCAACCCTGTCAACAAGAACAACAATTTATATATATATATATAATTTTTTTTTCTTTTTTTTTTCTTTTTTTTATTTTACTTTTTTTTATTGTTTTTCTTTGCAATCTTAAACCTACTAAATTTAACCCCACACTTAATTCAACACAACACTCGGTCATAAACGCTCTTAAAATGCTCTTGACCTAATGAAAGGATAAGAGTTAAACAACAAGGTTCAAGCTAATGGTGTTGTGAAAAAGAAAGAAAAGGAAAAATAAAATAAGCTCAAAATTGGCTAACTAAAGTTAAAAATAGGGTTGGTCTTTTTAAGCCAAAGTGGGTTCACCTAATTGCCTTAATCATCTTGATGCCTAATTAAAAATCTTTATGTAGTCTTAAAATGCATGTCAAAGCAAGTTCTAGCAATTCATCAATCAATGATGTTCACCCACAAAAAGAATAATAAGTTGATGGCTCAATTCCTCACAAGGTTAATGGCAATGCAAGGAAAAACCAACAAAATTGACAATAAGCACCAAATCTACTCAATTCTCTAAATCATGCTTCAAAAATTCAAAGGTCATCTATTAGCAATTTTATAACAATTGAACTTTTCAAAATTCATTTATTCAATGAAAAACATTAAAAACATTAACTAAAACTTAAACAAAAACAAGTTAAAAGCAAAAACACAAAAACACCAACTGCAATTAAAAGTAAAAACACAAAACATAAAATGTACCCCACACTTAAAGATTCACATTGTCCTTAATGTGAGCATGCATACTACAGAGGGGGTTTAGATGAAACCTGATTTCCATCATTCCCATATACGATGTGTAGGGCTCCTTCCACCCATAATGCAATTGGAGCCCATGACTGAGAGGATGAATAACATGTAACTTTGAAAAGTACCCGATGTACGGCAACCCCTAAATAGTATTCCTTGAAGAGAACATGTCTCAAAGGGACATGTGAAGGTCGTCTCGGGGTGATCCTCCAATGCTATAGGAACATGGTAATAATCTTTGTCTTTGTGCAACCTGGGCATATCAGATTTCTGCTCTTCCTTACCACCAAGAGTAGTAGAGATGACTTTTGGGGACTCTTTAAGTTCAACCAAGTTTGGTTGAATCACTTCTTCATCCACTTGCTCCTCATCCTTCAAGCTACATGGAAATGGATTTGGTGGCCTATCAGGATTGGAAAATTCATGCAACTTTGGTGAGGTTAATGCCTCCAAATTCTCCTTCTCGTTTGATTGGCTCAACTCCTCAATGTTGGTTTGTATCTCCTCGCCATTATCTTCTTGATTAATGCCTGCATCAAAAGAATCACAAAATTTGTTATATATTACCTGTTCACTCCTCAAATTTGTGATTACGTTGACTTGCTCCATTTGGCTAGGAAATTCCTCTTCTTGGTGTGCTTGGAGTTGATGTGCCAGTTGCCGAACTTGAATTTCCACCCTCTTCAATGATTCCTCCAAAGAATCAATCCTCTCATTGATCCCTTCCTGATTTTGTGTGCTAATTTGAATGTAAGCATTCAAATCATCTTCCACTATGGATGTCTTGTATTGAATATGATTTTGTGCACTAATTTGAATGAAGGCATTCAAACTATCTTCCAAAGTGGGTTTCTTGAGTCGATCTTGATTTTGTGCGCTAGTTTGAATGAAGGCATTCAAACTATCCTCTAATGTGGGTTTTTTAAGGAAATCTTGATTTGAATATTGTTCTTGAGAGTAAGAACTTCTCTGGTAAGGTTGAAAACAATTTTGAGGTGGAATGTGTTGCTGATTTTCCCAAGAAAAATTTGGTTGGCCTCCCCAGTTAGGATTATAAGGATTGGAATATATGTCATTTCTACCCATTTGCTGGAAACCTTGGTAGTCATATTCTTCCTCTTGCCATTCTTGGTATCGTCCAAAACCCATTGAACACGTATTTGCACTATGGCCTACATTGCCACATGCTGCACATATCTCTTGGCGTGGCATAGGTGCTCTTCCTCTTGCATTTAGCACCTTAATTTGATTAGTCAATTCTCTAATTGCCATGCCATTTCAAAATCATCGTTCCTATCATTAACTTCCCCGTGCCTTGAAAATTGCATCTTTACAAAAGGCACTTAGCAACTTAAAGAAAATAAACAAATAATTAAATTAAAAGACAAGTAAACAAAACAAACAAACAATTAAAAGAGAAACAAACAAACAATTAAAAGAAGAAAAATCAAACTATCACTACTTAAACAGCCTTCCCCGGCAGCGGCGCTAAAAACTTGTTGCTCTCGAATTAAGTTCTACTACTAGCGGCACTCGCAAGTATACGAGGTAGCTGTAGCAAAGGTGATCGCCCCAAGGTCGTTTCCCCAAGAAGGTGTGGTTCGTAATAGCTTGATTAAAGAAATTAAATTAAAAGTGAGAGTTTGTTGTTTGGAATGCTAAAGAACAATTTAAACCTAAAATTAACGTACGTAGGGTTTGATGTGTGTGATGGGTGCATAAGATCAATTCAGTTCTTGGGAAAGTGCCTAGGGTTATAGGTCCATTCAGTCAAAGCTCAATTCTCAATTATCCATTAACATAGCCTTGTAATTAATTTGTTCCTTAAGGTTAATTAGTCAATTACCAATTCATTAGTTCTCACATTCATGAATTAGCAACAACCAATTATTTTACATTACCAAATTAATGAAACCCTAGAACTTATATTTCTAATTCATTCATAGGGTGGTCGATTATATAGTTCCGATATTGGATTTCACCTCTCAATCCATCATCCAATATTCAATGGTTAATAGGTAGCTAATCTATCAACCTAGCATTTAATACAATACAATCAACCAATCAACAAGGAACATCAATGTAAATATCAAATCAAAACATTCAACTAAATATACTACAAACCCTAGGCATGGGTATTTAGCTCAACATCATCAAATTAAAACATTCATTCAACTCAATATAAATCAAATACAAGTTGTTCATTTTAATATCAATCTCTTAATACAGCAAAAACAATATTGAAATGAATTAAAAGAGAGAATAGAAAAACCCCTTGTGAAGATGCCAAGAGTAGGATTACTAGTCTTCCTCCTAGCTCCACTTTGATGTTTGATGAAGAACTCAAGCCCTCTTCAATGGTTGATTTCCCTTTTGCATTATGGAATGGAGCTTTCTCAAGTCACCAACCCTTCAATTGATTGTGCCTTTGGAAGATGGAATGGAGCTTTCTCAAGTCACCAATCCTTTCAATGAAGATTCTTCAAACTTCAAGAGCTTGTTAACCCAACTTATCCCAAAGAACCTCAAAAATCTTATCAATGGAAGATGAAGAAGATGAAGATGGAGGATGAAGATGAGGGACAAGGAGAGTGTCACTCTCTCCTCATCCCGTTGTGTGTTTGCTCCCTCTTCTCTTTTCTTTTCTTTCTTTCTAAAACCCTAGCCGTCCTCTCTTTCTTTTTCTGTCGTGCGAAAGAATTTATACATTTTTTGGTGTGACACGGCCAAGCCAAGAGTGGCTTGGCCTTGTCTCTTCTTCTTTTCATGAGGTGACACGGCCAAGCCAAGGTTGGCTTGGCTTTGTCTCTTGATTTCCATGGGACACGACCAAGATAGTTGGTCGTGTCCCTCACTGTGGCTTCTTCTTTCTTTCTTTCTTTAGAATGATGAGTGACATGGCCAAGCTTAAGTGAGCTTGGCCGTGTTTGACATGCTTGGAGGGACACGGCCAGTGGCTTGGCCGTGTCCCTTGGGTGTGTCACCTACTGTTGCTCATGTTCCTTCTTTTCCTTCTCTTCTTTGGCTTGTTCTTTGATTTGTTCTTTGAGTGAGACACGACCAGAGGCTTGGCCGTGTCTCTGGGTGTGTCTCTCTCTGCCTCTTCAATCTTTGAGGGACACGGCCAAGCCTGATTTGGCTTGGCCATGTCTTACTTGGTTCATGCTTTCTTGCACTGTTTTGATCTTCCAAGGGTCTTTTTGCACCTAAACTGTAACACCCCTTCCTGACCTATGTTCGTAAGCTGAGTAAAGGTGCCACACTATCCTAATGTTGCTACCAATTTTACTTAGTCAAATTTTAGTTCCGATTTTTACAGAAATTTTGCCATAGTTTCACCTAGAAATTGAATCTCAAGTGTCGACAAAACTGGTTTTTTTTTTTCTGATTTTTGAAAACATTTTTACACAAACCAATGCAACCAGAATCATTCTCAGAAAACTCCCAATAAATCCCCCTTATAACCTCAACTACAACCTGCAAAAAGGATTTACACTTCTAGTACAAAATAAAGTAAAGGTTTATTATGAAACACAGTAGATAAAATATTTGTTCACTAAGCAGCGGAAAGTAACAATATTAACAAATTCATATACATCAAAACTTCAGTTTTACAAAACATAAAATTTATACATGTTTGGCAGTCAGTCTTCGATCTTTAAGCCCATATTCACACTTCAAAATCTATACTCGACTCGGCCTAGAGGAACTCTCTGGTTCTTCCCTGTCACCTGCGCAATGAACCACAATCGCGCTAAGCCCGCGGCTTAGTGATACAAACAACCATAATATTATGCCTCAATGCAATGCCAATGTCACACAATCAAGTTTCATAAACAATTCAAAAGAATATTATATTTCACAATATTACATTATTTAATAATTAATCAAAACATTCATGATTCACATTGAAAACAAAGACAAGCATGGGCCCAAAATACACTAATATGTTATTCAGAGTTCAGAGTTACTGCTTTGGTCCATAATCATAATCATTAATACATTTATCCATGGATAATTAACTAGATTTGAGCTTACGACCCAGTCATTTCACTCAATCTAGTTTCAATAATTTGTTTTTGAGGCTTACGACCCGGTCATTTCACCCCAAAAAAATCACATTTCACATTTTCTAACTGGAATCGGCTTACGACTCGGTCATTTCACCTATCCCGTGATTCATAGGCATGCCGCCAAAACCAGAACTCTGAAAATTGAATAAACATATTAGGCACACAATCATTTTATTTATCTTTTTTTTTCAATCTCTTTTCATTTCATTTCTCATAATTAATTAGGCAACCATGCCTCCATTATATATCTTATTTACATCATCATAGCCAACAACCATGGCATCATATCTCATATTATATTTCAAATCACATTAATCAGTTCATTATTCAAATGGATATAATCAATGGCATTAACACATATTTTACATGCTCATCACAACATTCACATATGACCAAACATAATGTGATTTTTAATATCCATCAACAATGCATTAGGTTCCTTATCACATTTACAATCAAATGTGTGTCAAGTCTCAACATCACATGAATGTATGCAATAGTGTAGTTTGTACTTACCTTAAAACCAACTCACACCAATCTATACACTTACTCTTTCAAGAATCCTCAACACTTAGGTTAGGGCAATTCAACCTCTTCACAACCTAATCCAAAAGGAATATTAGCAAAATGACTATATGAATAGTAAATTCTGGTTTTAGACTCCACTTTATCCTTATTTTGAAAAATTGTATAAAATAATCTACTTGACTAAAAACTCAAAACTTTTTACAGAACTTAATTTTACAACTTAAAATCATTCCTTTAAAATTTCAGATCAAACTGAACACAAAATCTTGGTCAAATAGTTCACCCAACCAGACTGCCCCAATTGCCCTGCATCCTGGCAGCAGTTCTGAACTTTGTGCATTCCATAAATCAAATTCAATCAACGTGGTTCCAAATTATTTTTCTCAAACACTAGACTCACTAAGCAACAACATATCCAAAATTCAATTGGATATTATGTTTCTACATTTTATTAAAAATCCTGAAAAATAGCTGTCTCAGTTAAGGTACCTGCTGGAACAGGTCTAATAAAAATAATCTTTCCAAAATCATAACCATTCCAAAATCGAATCAACATATTTTTCAGTCATTCTAGACTCATAGAGGCACAACATATCAAAAATTCACTTCAAGAACATTTTTCTATATTTAATTAAAAATCATACAAGTCACAGCATTTACTAATTGTAAAACAGAAAAATTTCAACTTCCCTAAACACAACTCTTACTCTTCCATCACCAACACCAACCTAACTTCTTATCTTTAATTCCATTTCAACACTTTTACACACACCATACACAAACACACTCCAACCATCAACAACACTCCATCAAACTCAAACAAAATTCCAAATAGAACAAGAGAAATCAAGAGAAAACTTACCAAAAATGATGAACTTCTTGAATTTCCAACTTAATCTCTTGAAAACTCCTTCAATTTTGAGTTTGGAACAAACAAAACTCACTCTTGTTCTCTTGCTTTGGATGGCTGGCCAAGAAAAGGGAAAGAGAAGAAAATGAACAAGTGAAAGAGACAAAGTCAAACTTCTCATCTCTTTAAACCTCCACCAAACATTTCAAAAATAAAATTACTTAAATACCCTCATCTATTTATTTTAACTTCCTTTCACTTACATGCCCTTTTTAGTAATTTCATAATTAACAAAATAAATATCTTCTTCCTTTGACCATCCATTTGACTTGTATATATGTTATATATATTTCCATATATACAACATATACACTCTCTTTTAAATTCTTTTCTCTTTCCAATTACACATATACATTTTAATTCAAATAAAACAACAATTATATCAAAACTCCTAGGGCACACTTTGGGATATTACAATTCTCCCCCGCTAAAATGAAATTTCGTCCCCGAAATTACCTGATATTATGTCTGAAATAGTTGAGGATACTGATCTTGCATTGATCGCTCGCTCTCCCAAGTTGCCTCTTCTCTCTCATGATTCTTCCATAGAACCTTCACTAATGGCACTTTCTTATTCCTCAACTCTTTCACTTCATGTGCCAAAATAGCAAATGGTTCTTCTTCAAATGTCAAATCCGGACTCACTTCAATGGATTCAACTGGCAAGATATGAGATGGATCTAATCTATACCTCCGCAACATAGAAACATGGAATACATTATGGATTCTATCCAACTCAGGCGGCAAAGCAAGACGATAAGCAACTGGCCTAACTCTTTCTAATATCTCATACGGTCCAATGAAACGAGGACTTAGCTTCCCTTTTCGACCAAATCTCAATATTTTTTTCCAAGGAGACACTTTCAAACATACTTTATCTCCAACATCAAACTCTATGTCTCTCCTCTTCAAATCTGAATAAGACTTCTGTCGGTCTGAAGCTGCTTTCAACCTATCCCGAATCATCTTCACTTTTTCTTCAGTCTCTTTAATCAGATCAGGACCAACCAATTTGCCTTCCCCAACTTCATTCCAACATAGAGGCGTTCTACATTTTCTTCCATACAATGCCTCAAATGGTGCCATTCCAATACTGGATTGATGACTGTTGTTGTAAGCAAATTCTACAAGTGGCAAAAATCTGTCCCAACTTCCAGAGAAATCAATGACACAGCTTCTCAACATATCCTCAATAATCTGTATCACTCTCTCTGACTGCCCATCTATCTGCGGATGAAAAGCAGTGCTAAAATGCAATCGAGAACCCAAAGCACCATGTAAACTCTTCCAAAATCTTGAAGTAAATCTAGGATCTTGATCAGACACTAAAGAAATTGGGACTCCATGCAACTTTACTATCTCATTGATGTACAATTCAGCTAACTTCTCAAGTGAAAAGTCCATCCGAATCGGAAGAAAATGAGCTGTCTTTGTCAACCTATCAACAATCACCCAAATGGCATCATGCTTCCTCTGTGTCATAGGCAAACCAGACACAAAATCCATTGTGATTCTCTCCCATTTCCATTCAGGCACCGTTAAAGGTTGAAGCAACCCTGTTGGAACTTGATGCTTAGCTTTCACCCTCTGACAAGTGAGACATTTGGACACAAATTCTGCTATGTCTCTCTTCATACCAGACCACCAATAATGCTGTCTCAATTCATGGTACATCTTTGTACTTCCCGGATGCATAGCAAAAACCGATTGGTGTGCTTCCTCCAAAATAACCTTTTTCAAACTATCATTATCAGGAACACACAATCTATCCTTAAACCAAAGGCTAGCATCACTTCTCACAAAAGAAATCTCGGCTCTCCCCGTTTTGGCAATCTAAAATAATCTTCTGAATTTTCTCATCTGTCAATTGAGCCTCCTTAATCTGATTCAACAATACTAGTCTCAATTGCAACTGAGCCAACAATGCACCATCATCACATGCTTCAAAACTAGAATGTAACGCTCTCAACTCAATAAGTAACGAGAGCGAATAAACAACCAAACCTGCCAGAGACTTCCGACTCAAGGCGTCAGCAACTACATTTGCCTTACCAGGATGATAATCAATCAAACAGTCGTAGTCTTTGATCAGCTCTAACCATCGCCTTTACCGAAGATTCAGCTTTCTCTGGACACCCAAATATTTCAAACTTTTATGATCCGTATAGATAAAACATTTCTCCCCATACAAGTAGTGTCACCAAATCTTCAAAGCAAATACTATAGCTGCCAATTCCAGATCATGTGTCGGATAATTAAGCTCATGCGGCTTCAACTGCCGAGAAGCATAAGCTATAACTTTACCCTATTGCATTAAAACACATCCTAAACCATTATGTAAAGCATCACTGTAAATCACATATGGTTTATCTTCCACAGGCAAAGTAAGAACAGGAGCTTGAGTCAACATTTCTCTCAACTGATCAAAACTAGCTTGACACTGATCTGTCCACACAAATCTAACTCCCTTTCGAAGCAATCTGGTGAGTGGAGTAGCTATCAAAGAAAAACCTTTCACAAACCTTCGATAATAGCCTACCAAACCCAGAAAACTTTTAACTTCAGTCATTGACTTTGGTGGACTCCAATTCAAAATGGCCTCAACTTTACTCAGATCAACTCTTATACCATCTGCTGAAACTATATGACCGAGAAAAGTTACTTGGTCAAGCCAAAACTCACACTTTGACAGCTTAGCATACAACTGCTTCTCTCTCAAGATCTGTAACACAATTCGTAGATGCTTGTCATGTTCTTCCTCATTACGTGAATACACCAAAATATCATCGATGAAAACCACCACAAACTGATCCAGATAGGGCCTAAACACCCTATTCATCAAATCCATGAAAGCTGCAGGTGCATTCGTTAATCCAAAAGGCATTACCAAGAACTCATAATGCCCATATCTTATGCGGAAAGCTATCTTAGAAACATCTTCAGCTCTAACCCTCAATTGATGATACCCTGATCTCAAATCAATTTTGGAAAACACCACTGCTCCCTTCAACTGATCAAAGAGATCATCAATTCGGGGCAAAGGATACTTATTCTTGATAGTTACTTTGTTCAATTGCCTATAATCGATGCACAATCTCAAAGTACCATCCTTTTTCTTCACAAACAACACAGGAGCTCCCCACGGAGAAACACTAGGGCAAATAAACCCTTTATCCAATAACTCCTGCAACTGCACCTTCAACTCTCTCAATTCAGCAGGTGCCATTTGATATGGAGTGATAGAGATGGGAGTGGTACCAGGCAACAAATCGATACCGAACTCAACCTCTCTCTTAGGGTGTAACCCTGGCAACTCCTCAGGAAAAATATCTGGAAACTCCGCAACTGTGGGTATACTATTAAGTTGAGAACCCATTACTCTGGTGTCCATAACATGAGCAAGATAAGCAACACACCCATTTCTAATCAACTTTCTGGCTGTTACAGCTGATACAAACAAGGATGCAAGTTGTCTCTGCTCACTAGATACTAATATACTTCTACCATCACCAGTTCTCAAAGTAACACATTTCTTTTGACAATCCACCACAGCTCCATGCTTATACAACCAATCCATGCCTAAGATCAAATCATATTCTTTAAAAGGCATCTCAATTAAATCACCAAGAAACTCCTCACTTTGCACCACAACAGCACTATCACGATGCACCTTACTCACCACAACACTATGTCCTAAAGGATTGGTCACTAAGACATCAAATCCTAAGGACTCTAAATGCAATTCAGACACAGGCAAGATAGATGCACTTATGTATGAATGAGTAGATCCTGGATCAATCAAAGCAAGTACTGAAATGCCAAATAAAGAAAATGTTCCCGCTATAACTGCTGAAGCATCCAGCTACCTCTGCATCACATATACTCTCTGAGAAGATCCGGCCTCATCTGGCCTGCTGCCCCTGGATGAAGATCCTCCTCTCTGACTAAACCCAGGTCTACCACCTCTACTGAAACCTCTGCCCCCTCGACCACCTCTGCTGACACTAGGTCGAGAAGCTGCAGTATCAGCCTGCCTATACTCCTGCATCTCAGGACAATCTCTAACAAAATGAGCTGGTGACCCACATCTAAAACACCCAGCTGATCCACCAATCTTCCAACAAACACCCCCATGGGTCTTACCATAATGCTCACATACAGGTGGAGTAGACCTCTGAATCACTGGAGTCGGGGCACTATGTAACACCCCGATACCCTATATAAGTACTATACATATACTTAGTATACATACAGTAAGTATATAAAGTATAAGGATGCCACTTGTCGTTACATTTTTAAAACCTGTAACAAAGTTCAAACCATAATACGTTAATTTAAATAACATATACAAAATCATTATCTTTATCAAAACTTCTTTTATACATATAAATATTCTCTCGTCAGAAATACATCATAATTAACAGTTATACATGTATGCATTACCCTCTAGTTGGTCTCGACAACTCTTACTCTTCTCGTGGCATAACGAAAGACTTCACATCTTCCACCTAGTCACCTGCGCGATTACACATCCGCGCTAAGCCCGAGAGCTTAGTAGTACAAATATAAAATATAAACATACATTATAAAAATATTAACATATGATGATATATCAATTCCATGTACCATTAGTTTCCTATCATGATTTTCCTTTTGAATTGTACCTTTCATATATCTCAACTCATTTCATATATGATATACATATATACATATCATTATCAGCAACCATAATCCATCATCAATCCTCACAATTAATATATCAATACACATATTGCACTTCACACTTCATAACATTACTTTATTCACAATTCACCGATCATAAATCACATTTCCAACAGAGGCAATCATATATCTCATTTATTCATTTATTTCAACATTTGTATATCACATTGTCAACAAAGACAGACTCGGGCCCAACAGACACTAATATGCTATTCGACTTTCAGAGTTAATGCTTTGGTTTAATTATCACATTATCATTATCATTATCCCAACTAGGCTTCAAGGATTTAGGTTCAACCAAGCTTCAAGGGGAACAAAGCATGCTAAGTATCAACCCAACTTGGCTTCAAGAACCAATCCAACCTAGCTTCAAGGGTTGTAACATCTCAATTAGGCTTCAAGGACTTAGCCAACCTAACTTCAAGAGATTGTTACTAATATTAGGCATGCCACCAACAACAAACTCTGAAAATGGAATAACACATTAGCCACACAATTCATTTATTATTTCATTATCCATTCCATTCTCAATTGAATCATCATCTAGGCAAACATGCCTCAATTATCACAATTGTATCATCATAGCCAATCACAATGGCTTCACATCACATTTGAATCATCATAGCCAATCACAATGGCTTCACAATTCTATTAAATCATCATAGCCAATCACAATGACTTCATAATCCATTTGATTCATCATTATAATATACAACATCAATTACATTAACTAAACAATATACCATTATTCAATCATATCATCTAGGCATGTTTCAATCATATCATTCACATCATTATAACTCAAAACATTAGTTCTACATTTCTTTATGTCTCAATTAACATTAAGGTAATTCATCATAAGAAATTGCATTGCACATACCTTTTTGAATGATCCACATCTCTTCCACACTATACAAGTCATAATATTAGTCACATTATTCATATAACTTATTATCATTCACAAAATTCACAATGCATAACATAACATTGTTCATTTAGAATCATATGCATCATCAAATGTATGTTCAATCTCCACAAAGCAAGAAGAGCAAAGAACAATCACAGTAGCCCACACACCCAAGGGACACGGCCAAGCTTGTGGCCGTGTCTCTCAACCAAAAGCCTCTCAACCAAAAGCAACAGAAGCCAACATGGGCAAGGGACACGGCCGTGTCTCCTCCAAAAATCACCCAACACGGCCAAAATTTCATAGACTTGGCCGTGTCTCTCAAAATTTCTTTAGTTTGGTCGTGTCTCTCCCTTGGTTTGGCCATGTCTCTCATGAATGAAACCCTAAACATAACCAAAACTCCTTTGATTGAATTAACAACACCTTATACACAACACAACCTCATTCAAATGAATGTAATCAATGTTATTAACACATATTCATCACAATATTCACATTAACACTACACTAACCATACATTCAATCAATTGCCACATCAAACCCTAAAACCAACATCAATCTTCTTCTTTCAATAACAACATCTACTTAACTTACCATTTTCAAACAAAACCAACACCTATTTAACCTTTTTAACTCACAATCAATTCCAATACTCATAAACACATCTCAAACACACCAAATCATAATGTTAACAAACCACAACTCATTTCAAACACAACTTCAAAAATAACAAAGGAAAACAAGAGAGCACTTACTTCAATTGAAGAAATTTCACAAATCTCCAACTTCATCCTTTGATTCTTCCTTCAATTTGATGTTAGAAATCAAAACACCTCACTTGCTCTTCATTTCCCTTTGGTAGCCGGCCACACCAAACAAAGAAGAGAAAATGAAGACAAATCCAACTTCTCTTCTTCTTTAAATATCCACCAAGCAATTTTAACAAGGCAATTACCTAAATGCCCTCATCCATTTAACTTAACTTTTGTCACTTATATGCCCATTTAAGTAATTTCACATACCACAAATAAATATCCTCTTGCATTGACCATCCATTTTGACTAATGTATATGTTATATATATTACCATATACCCAACATATACACTTTCTCTCTACACATTCCTTTCCTTTTTAAACAATACATAAACATTCTCTTTTCAATTTCTTTTCTTATCAACATAACATATACACATAATTCAAACAAACAACAATTATATCCAAACTTCTTGGGCAAACATTGGGATATTACACACTAGCTACAGAAACTGTCGGTCTCGGCCTCTGCCTCTGATACTGAACTGATCTGCCCGACTGTCTCTGGGTTCTACTGGTTCTCGGAACAAAACCTCCTCGACCCCTCTTCATAGATGAAGACCCTGCCTCAAACTGGGATCTCTTTACCCTGGTCTCTTCCTCAGTAGCAGCTGCTGCAATGCCCTGTGCTCTCTCAACACTTCTAGCTGCTGCAACAAGCTGAGAAAAATCCTGGTACCGGGAACCAGCCACAATGCACATGATAGAGGGCCTCAATCCCTCCTCAAATCTTCTGCATCGGTCTATTTCATCAGAGATAATTCCCCCGGCATATCGACTCAACCGGATATACTCAATCTCATACTCTGTTACCGTCCGGTTGTCTTGCCTCAAATTCAGGAATTCCATCTTCTTAATATCTTTATACTCCCTCGGAGTATATTTCTGCTCGAACTCCCTCAGAAAATCACCATAAGATAATGTAGGTGGATCATCCATGGCATGAGGAACCGTCTTCCACCAGTCATAGGCATCTTTCTGCAGGAGGGATCTGGCATAGTCAAATTTCTCATCCGAAGTGGCTTGCAACTGAATGAATATCCTCTGCACCTTATCCAACCACTGCTCAGCCACTGCAGGATCGGTAGTGCCCAAGAAATCTTTAACCCCATATTTTCTTAACTTGTCATAATGTCTTACCGGCATCTGAGGCTGTGGTGGTGATGGTGGTGGCTGCACTGGAGCTCCCCTCAACAGTTCTACCATATGCCTTAACCAACCCGGCGGAGCCTCCTCAGCAGCTGATCTCTCTGGCACAGAAACAAGTGCCTCACTAACCCTCTCAATCCTAGCTCCATCTCTACTCTCTTCAGGAGCTACACTTTTCGCACTACCCTCAACAGACTGTCGTGAATGAGATGCCATCTCTACCTATATCTGCAAACACAGCAGAATATTCCTCATTAAAGATCAAAGACTGCCATACCAAAATATGTATTTTACTCAAAAACCCACTTTAAAAATAAAAATATTCTTTTTCTTATATTTGACCTAGGTTGAGAATCTCAAGCCTAGGCTCTGATACAAAAAATTGTAACACCCCTTCCTGACCTACGTCTGTAAGCTGAGTAGAGGCGCCACACTATCCTAATGTTGCTACCAATTTTACTTAGTCAAATTTTAGTTCCGATTTTTACATAAATTTTGCCATAGTTTCGCCTAGAAATTGAATCCCAAGTGTCGACAAAACTGGTTTTTTTTCCTGATTTTTGAAAACATTTTTACACAAACCAATGCAACCAGAATCATTCTCAGTACACTCCCAATAAATCCCCCTTATAACCTCAACTACAACCTGCAAAAAGGATTTACACTTCTAGTACAAAATAAAGTAAAGGTTTATTATGAAACACAGTAGATAAAATATTTGTTCACTATGCTGCGGAAAGTAACAATATTTACAAATTCATATACATCAAAACTTCAGTTTTACAAAACATAAAATTTATACATGTTTGGCAGTCAGTCTTCGATCTTTAAGCCCACTATTCACACTTCAAAATCTAGACTCGACTCGGCCTAGAGGAACTCTCTGGTTCTTCCCGGTCACCTGCGCGATGAACCACAATCACGCTATGCCCACAGCTTAGTGATACAAACAACCATAATATTATGCCTCAATGCAATGCCAATGTCACACAATCAAGTTTCATAAACAATTCAAAAGAATATTATATTTCACAATCTTACATTATTTAATAATTAATCAAAACATTCATGATTCACATTGAAAACAAAGACAAGCATGGGCCCAAAATAGACTAATATGTTATTCAGAGTTCAGAGTTACTGCTTTGGTCCATAATCATAATCATTAATACATTTATCCATGGATAATTAACTAGATTTGAGCTTACGACCCATTCATTTCACTCAATCTAGTTTCAATAATTTATTTTTGAGGCTTACGACCCGGTCATTTCACCCCAAAAACATCACATTTCACATTTTCTGAAAATTGAATAAACATATTAGGCACACAATCATTTTATTTATCTTTTTTTTCAATCTCTTTTCATTTCATTTCTCATAATTAATTAGGCAACCATGCCTCCATTATATATCTTATTTGCATCATCATAGCCAACAACCATGGCATCATAATTAACAAAATAAATATCTTCTTCCTTTGACCATCCATTTGACTTGTATATATGTTATATATATTTCCATATATACAACATATACACTCTCTTTTAAATTCTTTTCTCTTTCCAATTACACATATACATTTTAATTCAAATAAAACAACAATTATATCAAAACTCCTAGGGCACACTTTGGGATATTACATAAACCTAAAATAAACACTTTAAACACACTTAAAACAAAAATTAATCAAAACATTAACTAAAATACACATAAAATCATACTAAAAATAAGTACAAAAATGATCTAAACATGAATCTGAACTTGAAAAGAAAGAGTTAGTGAAAAACAAAATAAGTGTATTTTGAACAATGATATCAAATGAGAAAATAAGTCTTGAATAAAATGATTCTTAATGAGACAAGTTGCAATACCGAAAGTATTGTATTATATGATAACTTTTATACAAGGATAGCTATTATTTTGTGTAATCAGCATAGTATGTTGATTTGTTACTAAAATTAGTTCATATATTGAAATACTTCTTAAAACTCAGTGTTATTACTATATTTTCATAAGTATATTTCTTTAATATTAAGTGATAAATATGTGTATACAAGCACCACTAAGCTTTGCTTAGCGTGTTAGAATAGTTTTCTGACACGCAGGTATCAGGACATCGGAGCAAGATAAGAACAGATGAAGATCTTGTGTTTATTGTATTCATAAGTTATAAAGTGTATGTATATAGATACTTCAGTTTGGCTACTTGAGAGATTGTATAAAATTGTAAACATAAGAGGATATATGTATTTAGAGAATGAAGTTTGAGATTCTAGTGAATGAGTATCATGAAAGAAATGTATTGTTTATTTATTTGATTTGATGAACTTATAAAGTTTATCTGATTTATAATTTCTATTCGGATTGTTGGAGATATTGGAAATTGGTCTAAATGTTGTATCTATAAGTGTTGTGATATATAGATTTTATTATTATTTGAAAATTTTTATTTATGATGAGAGTTTTCGGAGAATTGATTGGAGCGCGAACAATGTATCGTATAACATTCTCTGATAGTTTTTATATAAGAGTTGTCAGAGGATGTTACACTCTTTATTATCAACTCTTCTTGTTTGATCTGTGCATCAGAAAATAATTCTAACAAGCCAAGCAAAGCTTAGTGGTATTTATGTAATTATAATACGCAAGAAATTTAAAGAAAAAGAATTTTACATATAAACAAATTTAGAAACAAAAGAAATTTTCACATTAGAACATGGAATAAGAAATCGATAAAATCATTGGAGCATAAAATACTGAACATGATTAGATCCAGAATTCAGTTAATTTAACATCCACATAACACATTATTTTTAACAGAGATAACCTTTATAAATTTTCCCATGTATACTGAACTCAAATGATGGGTTTGGATAATGGGTCACTGTTGGCAATTTAATGCCCAATCTCAAGGATATGGCCGAAGGCCCAATGATAGAAAATATGCCCACTATCACTGAAGACACAATGTGTATATCAATGGCACAATATGCCCACTATCACTATAGATATCCACCCTCTGGCTAGCCATTTAATCCCAAGCTAGATCTAAAATCAGTATAATTAGGGCAATTCATTAGTTTGTAATTAACATTGAATTGAGTATATCACTTCAAAGAAGCAATAATTTGATCAACATTTAGTATTACACATATTTGTCACATAACCAAAGTTATTACTCTTTTCCTTACTTTTAATATATATACAAGAATTCTCAACACAAGAGTAAGAATCATAAACATATAAGCCTCATACTAGGCCCGTATATCACAAAATACAAGAAAAAAATCATCCAGTTACCCCATAGTTATGGCATCTCAACCCCACGCTCGTGGGATACAAAATAAAGCTATCAAATGCCATGGAGTACCCCCACGGTTGTGGCCTTTAAGGGCCACAACTGTCGCATTCACAAAGGCTCTATTTTATCAAAATTTTAAAAGAACCAGCCTCACTTTCAATCCCACGGTCATGGAACTCAATTGCCATGCTCATGGCATTGGTTTTGGGTCTACCTTTGGAGTAATTCTTCCTATGGAAGTCCCGACTTCAACACCACACCCATGTCACCTCTAAGCCATGCCCGTGACATCCCAAAATCAAGTATTTTGCACTTTTAACATCATATAACACAAACATATTGAAGATCTAAGTTAAAAAATGTATAAAAACCAAATTTTTGACATAAAAAGAGTTTATATCAAATACTTTACTAAAACTTCAATTAATCAAATCTTTAACAAATGATCTAATAAAAAACTTTCACAATCATCACTTAAAATTAAGAAAAACAACATCAACAACTTTAATTCCTACATATTTCACACAACAATTCATTTATCCAATATTTATGAAATATCTTATTCTAAATGACTTAATCAACTAATTTAAACATTAAAAATTCAAAGAAAAACAAATACTTGCAAATTAAAATACATAAGCACATACCTCCTTCAAAATTCCTTTCTTTCTCTTTTCTCTCTTTCCTTTTAATTACCTATTGATTACCCAATCTATTTTAGCTAATTCTCTTAAAAATTTCTAACAAGAGGTGGATTTCCCTTAATTCTTGATTAAGTTGATGAAAGGAAGAAGAAAATAGAGAAAATGGTGATGGTGGTGGTAGATGTCATGGATGATAGAGAAAGAAGAGAAAAGAAAAGAAAATTCTAGATTATATACACATACACATATAATAAGTTCAATCTAGTATGACCAATCTCATTTTAACTATGGTGCACCCTTTCTTAACCTTTGATTCTAATTTGATTTTTAGTCACGTAAAATCATAAAAATAATATCTTCAGCAAATTTTAAGATTTACTATTCATTACTTCTACTTATATTATTTATCTAGGTCACTTTTATCACTATACACAGTTAATTATCAATATTGGTTAAAAGTTCATTGTTTAAAATTTCAATCATTACATCATAGTTTGAACCATGGCCTATTTGGTTTGTTCTTTTTCTAATATGATCTAATTATTATATAACCTCAAAATAGTTTTATTTTATTTAAGCCAAAAAAGACCAAAATTATTTTTAAGACTTTTCAAGATGGTCTTTGGACATAAAGCCTTTTTAATATGGGTCAAAAATATTTTTTCATTCTTGGCCCAAGCTCAAAGCAGAAAATTCATTTTTTAAATAAACCTTTTTCAATGAGCTTTGTAAACATTTATTAAAACCTTTCTTAAATGGGCTTACAATTAATTAGGTCAATTATGAAATATTAAAATCAAGTGTGAGCCTAATTTATATAAAAAATTGTTAATCATGGGCTTGTTTGTGTCATGAATCATTAGTTGCTTTTCCAAATAGGAAATCTATTTATGATAAACTCTTTAAATTGGTTTTAAAATTAAGTATAGTATAAAAGCTATCCCTTTCTTGGCCTAATTGATTAAGGCTTAATTAATGGGAATTACCATAGACTGTCATCTAAATTTAAGAATACAACTATTGGTTAAACCGTCCGAGTGAATTTTTTGGAAACAAAATATCCTATGTTGATATTTTGTTGACCATATATATCTAGGAAAAGAAAATCATCATTCATGTGTAAAAGATATAAGGTTGGAAGGGTTGTTCCTACTCTTTTGGTTTGTTTGTTTGTTTATTATTTGTGCATACATGTATACATGCATACATGCATTGCATTGCGACAATTTGACCTACGGCAGTGACTTGGAGTTCAGTAAAAATTGAGTCAATTTCACATCAAAAGTGATGGATCCTGAGCAAGTTCTGAATGACGCCCTCAATTCCAAGAAAGAAGAATTGAACGAGACCCTGAAGGAGACTGTGAAAAACCAATTGGTTGCACTATTGGGGAACACTATTGAAGCATCTACTGGTACTAAGAAGTAGAAAGATAAGGGAAAGGCTAAGGTTGGTGAAGTGGCTATGGATGATGATAAAGTGATGATTGATGATGATTACTAGAATTAATATTTCCAAGATCCTCAAGATAAGAAGGAAGAAATGAAGGATGTGGAGAAATCAATAATGGAAAAGACTAAAACTTTAGATATTGCTAATTTAGAAAAGAAGTTTGAAAAGAAGTTGAAGGTTGATGAGACGTCGGAAGTAGACAAGTTGTTTGAACAAGATGAGGAAGTTCTTTACAAGTTCAAGATGCCTTCTTTCGTTAAGTGCAATGGTACAGGAAATCATCACTTACATGTTAAGCAGCACATCACTACCATGTAATCTGCCAAAGTTACTAAATGTCAAACTCTAAGGTATTCCATGCTCTCTTTCAACCCTGTTATGCATTATTGGTTCAATATCTTATAAGAAAGTACTCAAAAGAACTAGGATTTACTGTACAAAGCCTTTATCCAGTAGTATGGGTATAATGTGGAATTGGAAGTTACCATGATGGAGGTAGAGTCAATTAGGCAGAAGCAAAATGAGAATTTTGTTGACTATGTGAAGAGGTGGAGAAACAAGGTTGCACTACTTAAGAAGAGACTAGATGAGTCTGATCAAATTTGAATGATAGTAAGGGGTGTCCTACCCAGTCTGCATGAATGGATGTCTCATACTCTTATTATGGATTTTAAAGATCTCCTTTAAGTTGGCTTACAAATAGAAGAATGGGAATGAGAGAAATTATTTTTCTAGAAGAAGAAGAAGTGATAGGGGAAGTTATCAGTTTGAAGGTCAGGGTACATAGAAGTCATGGATGTCAATGCAACAACTGGTCAAGCAAATAGAAGACAATTTTTAGAGTTGGGGAAACATCTATCTTGGTTTTTAATAAGTTGTAGAAGAATGGGCTATTATAGCCATTAGCTTTCTGACCTTTGCCTAATCCTCTGCCATCAAGCTTTGATGCCAAGGCCTTTTGTCAATTCCATCAAGTGCAAGGGCATGAGACTAATAAATGTGTTTTCTTAAGTCATGAGATCCAAGATTTTATTGATAGTGGAAAGTTGCCTAAGCCTGATAAGTCCAACACCATGAATAATCCTTTGGCTAAATTTAAAAGGGTGCCACCACCTGCAACCTTCATGATAAAGGGAGGATTGGAGGAGAGTTTTGTCTTGTCATGATATGGATGGAGAAGTTGCTAAAGAGGAGGTACTACTAAGCAAGCTTAAACCAACTGCGAATGACGAAGCGATGACTATCATTGATGATCTTTGCCCTTGATATGTCCAAGTAGAGAAAGCTCTTTCTACTTCAAATCAATAAAACTTCCCTTGGCTTGTTTGGTTTTTGTTTCATTTTTTGGTGTTTTCTGGAATAATTATATTTTTCAAATTAAGAATGTTTGAATAAATTACTAAATTTTTGTCGGTCTTTATTCATTTTGGTGCTCAACCAATGATGAGTCTACCTTGATATTCATAAATTAGTGTATCTATACATCGTGATTTGAATGATTTTACTAGGTGAGAGAGTTGTTCTATAGCATTGAGCTATATATGCTTACTTAGAGAGGGCTCTTGCATAATTACAAGTGTCTAAGTCCTAGTCAATCTTAGAACATGTTTTGCTCAACTTTTGAGGCAAAATTGAACTATGCTTATTTATGGGAGAGATAATCTAGGCATTGTTTGGTAAGCCAACAACTATAATCCACCCAATTAGATATCAATCCCTAGTTGACCCTTTGAGCTTTTATGAGATTTTAGCTTGCTCTTTAATGGCTTGTAAGCCTGATAACCTACTCTATGTTGTTGTGACACTTATGACAAGTCTGATGATCACTAATGTGAAGGAGTAAGAAGATCAAAGAAGGGAATGCATAGTCAAGACCATAAAGATAGTTGAAGTTTACCTGAACTAGACCTAATATCTCAGATCTACTTCATCATTGAGATGACATCAAAGCAGCAAAAGATTCATTCTTATTGAAGCATATTCACTCTACTCCACTCATCCATAGTCAGAAGCATAAAATGCTGCAAACAAGACAATTCTCTTAGAGATAGGACCCAAAAAAAAAGGAAAGAAAAGGAAAAATAGAAAAAATAGAAAAAGAAAAAAGAAGAAAGAAGATAGAGAAGAAGAAAAAATAAAACCCAAAAAGGAAATTCAAAAAGCCAACCGAGTTTTTTTTATCTAAAGCAAGCAGAAGACTTCCACATAGTTTATGAGGATAGATTTATGTGAATTGGTCCAGTTTAGCCAAAGATTCAAATAAAATCTGAGACATAAGAGAAAGACCATCTTTCATTTTATCCAACATAACCCCAAGTTCGCAATATTGAAAGTCTTGGGAAAAGGATAGAATATTGGTCCTAAGTTTTTATAAAATTTAAAGATCAAGAATTCTACTAAATGATGGAAGAGCATTCAAGCTCTATTTCCCTTTTTATGATGCCCAGTGTCTAGAAGAATGAAATGGTGCCAAGAATTTAATAATGCTTCCAACAACATATAGTTTAAACAAGGAAGTTTATAGTGTGAAGGTTTGTCAATAGTATCGCATCAGCTCCAATCTAAAAATAGCCTTCATGTAACCCTCCCTTATAAGATCCCATTTTAAGCCTATTAAAGACCTATTGATCTCTCTTCATAGGTAGAGTCTATTAGTGGAGATTATTTGAATAAGTATGTGTGAGCGGGGATTTTTGCCCCCACTCCTAATAGAATGGTTCTTGTGACTTCGGCACTGTTTAGGCTCGGGGCCTTAGAGAACACGGACCTAAGTCCAAAGAAAATGGAGTCACCACCCGGACGGGCCAGGAAAAAGAAAGGGGTGGATGACTCGATTCCTAAGGAATCCCCAACCCCCTAATGGGTTCGAAAAGTTGGGCAAGTGTGGGGAAGGTGAGAAATGGCCCAGCACCCCCACAACGCATGGTTCATTGGAACCGGCATCTTTTATAGGTCTTAATATTATAGAATTCTTAAATATAACAATATTATCCATATTACATGAAACAATTAAAATAAAGCATCATTATATTAAAATCAAAGCAATGTCCAAGCAAAGCAAATAAATGGACACCCATCCGAGAATGGAAACATGTCCTTACATCATCCATGTCTGAACTAATAGGACACCCACCAAAAGGTAGAAACACATCCTTTACATTGGTTTAAAATATAAAAGCAATTTAAATTTCATGATATTTAACTAATGAGGTACCCACAAAGTGGAAACATACCTCTTACACTTTTAATACTAAAACAAGCAAATAATAGCAATAAAGAAAACATCCATCCATGATAAGTTGAATAAATCAAGCATTGAAATTATATTAATCAACCACCAAAGCATGTAATAGACTACATAATCAAATCTAAAAATAAAGCAAGTGAAGATACAAATTGAGGTTTACTGTTTCAATTTAAAGTACTTTAATTAATATTTAGGGTTTTGGAATCTTAAGATATTATTATTGTTAGTTTAGGCTACTGTAAGTTTTAAGAGAATTGAAATGGATTAGGGTTTTATAATTTAAGAAATTAGTAAGGTTCTTTGATTGATCAAATTAGGGTTTGAGGGGTAAAATTATGAAATTAGGGTTTTAACATTTTAAGACATTAGGTTTATAATTCATGTTAACTGGATTGTTATTTTGGATTTACTATATTGAGTTTGAATGTTTAGGTTTATAAGGTTTTAAGGTTTTAAGGATTAGGGTTTAGAAAACTAGAGTTTACGTATTAATTTTGAGGGAATTAGGGTTTAGGAAAACTAGAGTTTACGTATTAATTTTGAGGGAATTAGGGTTTAGGAAAACTTAGGGTTTAGATTAACTAGTTTGAGGTTTTAAATTCAATGAATTATGGTTTAGGAAAATTTAGGGTTTACTGTTTTGGTTTTGAGAGAATTAGGGTTTTTGGTGTTTCAGAAAATATGTTTAGTTTTAGGATTTGAGAAAACAGTTTAGAGTTTTATAATGTTTTTGGAAATAAGCAAAATGATTTAAGGTTTTTGGAAATAGAAAAGTATTTTTTAGGGTTTTTGGAAATAGAAGGATCAATTTAGGGTTTTAAGGCTTAGAAGAAATAAAGTAGGGTTCTTTAGTTTTAGAAGAAATAAATTAGGGTTCTTATGTTTTAGAAGAAACAGAAGGAATGATTTAAGATTTTTGGAAAACAAAAGAAATGAATTAGGGTTTTAATTTAGATGAAATAAATTAAGGTTCTAAGGTTTGAAAGAAGCAGAAAAAGTAATTTTCAATTTCAGTAAAGAAATAAAGAAAGAAACTAGAGATTCAAACCTCCGTTTGTTGGTTCCACCAAAAATTGTACTCTGGATGAACAAGGACAAAGGCAAGCTTGCTGCCTTTGATGAATTCTTGATTGCTTGCTTATTGCTAAGGTTTTCTGTAATCCAAATTTCGATCACCAAGTTCCAATCCAAAAATTCTCCTTAAAGTTCTGTCCTCCTTTCTGGTCCTTTAAAGTGTTATTTATAGGAAAATTTGTATGCCTAGTTCTAATTGTTTAAGGAAACTCAAATTAATTAGGAAAAGAAACCGAAACCAAATAGAGTTTGGTTTTGGAAAAAATTGCGTTGGAAAATTTTGCTGGCGAAAAAACTGCTGCGGGCTGCGAGGAAATCTATGAAAAATTGCGAGCTGGGAGCGCAGCTAGCCAATTTCACCGCAGGAATTTCCTCGGGCGAAATTGGCCTTTGCCAATTACTTTCCGTCGAAGATTTTTATTTTTATTTTTATTTTTACTTATTTATTATTATTATTTTATCATTTTTATTAATATTTTTTAAAAATTATAATGATAATACTAAAATAAATATTATTTAATTAAAATAACACAAAAATTGTTTTGGACTATATAAAATATATTGGACAAGACTGGTCAAAAATTAAAATATATTGGACAAGACTGGTCAAAAATTAAGGGTCTATAGTTTGCCCCCTACTTGAACGATCTGAGACTTTAGTGAAAGAGAGTGAAAAGCAATAAGACTTAATTTTTGAGATGGTTGAGGTTTTGGGTTCTGGACCTGGTTCGAATTCTGTACTCAAGGATAATTTTAGGTTCTGGACCTAAGAGTAATTTTGAGTTCTGGACCCGAACTAAGTTCTGGACTTAAAAGGAATTTTAGGTTATGGACCTAAGGATAATTTGGGTTCAGGACCCGAGCTAAGTTCTGGACTTAAAAAGAGATTTTAGGTTCTGGACCTAAGGATAATTTGGGTTCTGGACTCGAGCTAAGTTCTGGACTTAAAAGAGATTTTAGGTTTTGGACCTAAGGATAGTTTAGGTTTTGGACCCGAGCTAAGTTCTATACTTAAAAGAAATTTTAGGTTTTGGACCTAAGGATAATTTGGGTTCTGGACCCGAGCTAAGTTCTGGACTTAGAAGAGATTTTAGGTTTTGGACCTAAGGATAATTTGGGTTCTGTACTCGAGCGAAGTTCTGGACATAGAAGAGATTTTAGGTTCTGGACCTAAGGATAATTTTGGTTCTGGACCCGAGCTAAGTTCTGGACTTAGAAGATATTTTAGGTTCTGGACCTAAGGATAATTTGGGTTATGGACCCGAGTTAAGTTCTGGACTTAGAAGGGATTTTAGGTTCTGGACCTAAGGATAATTTAGGTTCTGGACCCGAGCTACGTTCTAGACTTAGAAGAGATTTTAGGTTCTGGACCTAAGGATAATTTGGGTTCTGGACCCGAGCCAATAGAGGTTTAATTATCTGTAAAAAATAATTATAGTCAGTAGCATATAAATTTTGTTTACAAAAAATTTAGCTAATTTTTTATGCACATATCTTCTCCTTGCCCCCTGCGTGTAAAAATATTTTAAAAGTGCAAAAATATTTATATACACGCAATTATTTGAACGATTAAATTGAATAATTGAGTTTTCTATTTATTTATTGTATAGTCACTGTTCATACACTATTTACTATTCGTAAATAGTAACCTACTATTTGTAAATAGTAATTTACTATTGTAAATAATAACCTACTATTTGTAAATAGTAATTTACTATTTATCAATAGTAAAATTTACTTTTTGAATTTTATTTTTTTCTTTGTCTTTTCTCTATATAAACGAACAAATTTCTTCATTTCATTCACAGCAAATTTTCACTCCTTTCATTAATAGCTATAATTCTGTCAACCTTGTTAGGGTGCCTGGTATTTCCCAAGATAGAGTCGGGTATCCGAGATTAAATTTTTGGTTGTCAGATTGAGTGGACGTTCCCGGCTCTCACCATGTGCATACCCAACGCTTCCTGTTGAGCCGCTTAACCTGGGACCAGGTAAAATAGCGTTAGTATACTTTAAAAGTTTTGTGAAAGTTTACTTACCTTATGTTATTTTGCAGTTGAATTTGGCCTGGTGGAACCCAAAAGAGCAGACAAACTGGACTTCCTCCATGAATGCTGCACTATCTTTCCAATCTACTCTCCGAGTCATCGCCGGCCCTGTGTCTTGTGGCCGATTTCTCGGAGAGAGAGTTTATGAGTGGTTTCTTGGTCAAGAGCAGCGGAGGGTCCTGATGCATTGCTCGAAATATATTTTAAATATTATATGAATGTCGAAGGATGCATGGTGGTTGGCCTGGCACGGTTATGGTGTTGAAACATTTCTCTATCCGCCGGGTGCATCTTATGCCCATTTTATTCAAATAAGGCTCTTGAACTTTGATGTATCTCTTGTTGGTGTATAGGAAATTGTTCGAAGAAAATGAGGGTAGAGATGAAGAGGAACATCATGGAGAGGCAGGAGAATTCGTTCCACATCTCGGGGCTAGTACTTCTCAGGTAAACCTTTACCAATTTTCATTGTAATTGCTTCTTTCTTAACTCATTTTGATTCTTTAATGATTGTTGCAAGCTGTTGGCTCATTTGATCATGAGGCTGGACCTTCTTTTACTACTCCTTCATTTGCTCATTATAGTTCACCAGATATGCCATCTCATCCACAGGGTATTGATATGAATTACCTGGTAAGTTTTCTTATTTCATGGTAATTTATGCTATATGTATGCATGATTATGTATGCCCTTACTTTTTCCTTTCTGGCTCACAGCGGATGCTTGAAGAACAAAATAAGAAACTTCAAGAAGAGCTGGCTGCTAGTCGTCAGCAGGCTTCTCATTTTGAAAATTTATATCATCAATCAGAACAAAATTTCTGAGACTTTCGATTTCAGGGGATGAGGGATCCTGGAGCTTCTTCATCTAGAGGACCCCAAACTGATGACCATGAGATCCTTTCATCTACTTCTGATGAGGACCATGACAGATCAGAACTCCCAGATAATAGGGATTTTGGTGCTTCTGCTTTAGGCGGACTCAGGACGAGTGATTTGCCTCCTCCTCCAACAGGCGATGATTTTTTAGGGCTTTATTTGATAACTTACCACCACCTTCTTAGTGATATATAAATATTGTATCAATTGTATAAAAATGATAATGACAATATATAATTTCTATATTTACTGTAACTCTTTTTTTTTATTATCATTACTGTGCCACAATTATTACACTTCCTTCTTCATATTTACATAGCATCACTACAAAGCCAAATGCATTATGGAAATAAAAAACTTTCGTCGCCAATTCCTTTCCTTATGCGACACGGTCTCACTCTTGTCCTATCATCTTTTCTTTATCAATTTTGGAAAAGCTTGTTTCCTCTATATAAATCACCTCTCACGCCATAGTTTCAGACAGAAACCAAGAGATTTTCCATTTCAACATAAAAACTCCCTTTAACAATTTTGATTTTCCTTCATTCATCAACAATGACCGAACTTCATTTAAAGAAGATAAAAATCCTATTTAAGAATATGAATGCCATTCACTGGAAGCAAATTTCTTGGTCAAAACATGGTATTTTAAAGTGTTTTCAAAATGTTAAATTGGACCATTCCTTTTTACTTGCCATGGCTTCTTTTTGGAATGTGGATTCTGGGACATTTAAAATTAATGGCTTTGAAATATGTCCCTTGATTGAAGAATTTGAGGCCATCCTCGGATATCCAAATAATCAACAAATGGTGTTAGCCACATTGATTTCCTAGACTCAACAGAAGATGTAGATGTTATTTTAAATTTCAAAACCCGAAGTTCTTCAATTGATGAGAGGTGAGAAAATTCTACTTGCTCCCTTGATTGATTTTTATCTCTCTCATTTGGCTCCTACTAAGGCATGGGGATGTATGCTTTGTCTTGGCTTGCTTGGCCAATTCTTGCTTGTTTCTTCTGATGGCGATATTGATCTACGAGTATTGGATATTATTGACCAAATGGAAGGAGGCTTGTCGCAGATACCTGTGATCTTAGCCGAGACTTTAGTTGGATTAGACCAACTTAAATCAGGATTGTTAAAGAGACTGACCAGGAGTCCGTTGCTGCTTCAGGTAAATACCTAAACTGCCCTTTCGGGTTTTCAATTTAGGTTTTCTTTTTCTTCTTCTTTTTTATTTTATTGCTCTAATTTTTATCTAGTCTGCCCAAGCGGGTTTTTGAAATTAGCGAGCTGTCCTAATTTTTGCCTAAGCTTCCCTTACGGGTTTTCAACTTAGCAGATCTCTTTTATTATATATTTTTTATAATGCTCTAATTTTTGCCTAGTTCGCCCATGTGAGTTTTTAGAACTAGTGAGATGTCCTGATTTTTCCTATGCTGCCCTTGTGGGTTTTCAACTTAGCGGACTTTTTTTTTAATTTAATTTCCCTCACAGATTTGGCTTCAAGAGCGTCTTTGCTTGCTTGATGCTCCATCCATGGATTTTGCCAGATATCTACCACGGCATCATTTTGCTAGGAAGCTACTCCATCCTACTTCTTCATATGCTGACTGGGTTGACTGGATCCACTCACACGCTGAAGTCAACATCCGTTGGTTGGTACCTTGGTGGAAGATTTCTCACATCACCATGCGAACATACTTGATGTATGTTCCTCTTGCTGTTCTTCATCGAGGTACTTGTTATGATCCTCACTGGCTTAACCATCAGTACGGAGCTAAGCCTCGCGATTCTGAATTCACTCCCGATTTAGACATGCCTTGCTTGACTGAAGCCTACTTGGATCGGCTGAGGCAAAGCTGGCCTACACGTTACACTTATCGTCTGCCATAGATTTTACATTTGTCAATTCAAAAAGTGTATTGTTAGGATGAAAAGACAATTAAAGTAATAAAAGATGTTTCTTTTTCTTTTATAATTTGTCATCACTTTTTGCTATTGTGTTTATTTATTTCATCCATATCTGGTCAAATACTTATAATAGTGCACATAGAACAATTTTAACATTAATTCTGTTTTATTAAATTAGGGAACAACCAAACATAAAGCCAGCATACACAAGATCACTCCTATTGCCAACTAACCCTTTTGGGTTTTCTAATTGATGATTTTCTCTCATTTAGCCCTAATTGTTGCCTAGCCTGCCCTTTTGGGTTTTCGAAACTAGCGGACTGCTCTAACTTTTACCTAGGCCGCCCTTTTTGGGTTTTCAACCTAGCGAGCTCTCTCTCTTTTTTTTTGTACATAAAACCTCTTCAACCTGTCAATGTTTACTGGCTCACTAAACTCTTTCCCATCCATGTCTGATAGCTTCACTGCTCCATAATTCACGACTTGTTTCATGACATATGGCCTTTCCCAACTAGGCCTAAACTTCCCTCTTGGATCAGATATGTTAGGCTTACATTGTTTCAACACCAAATCCCCGACTCTGAGTTTTCTGATCTTAACCCTTCTATTGTAGGCCCGAGCTATCTTCTTTTGATACAGTTGATGATGATACAGTGCCTTTAACCTTCTCTCTTTTAGTAAAGCTAATTCTGTGTATCTGCTCACTACCCATTCTATTTCAGATAGTTCGGCTTCCAAGACTACTCTCAATGACTTGATCTCAATTTCAATTGGCAATACTGCTTCCATCTCATAAACCAAAGAGAACGGTGTCATTCCAGTAGGTGTTCACACACTTGTTCTATATCCCCCACAAAGCAAAGGGAAGCATCTCTGACCATCCCTATAAGTCTTGGTCATCTTGGACAGAATTTGCTTAATTGTCTTGTTTGTTGCTTCTACTACAACATTAGCCTTTGGTCTATAAGGAGAGGATCGGTGATGATGGATTCATTACTTCGAGAATAAATCCTTAACTGCTCCTTGAAACTGTACCCCATTGTCTGATATCACACTGTGCAGGACACTGTATCTACAGATGAGGTTCTTTTCAATGAATCTAGCCATTTGACTTGCACCCAGTTTGTTAAAGGATTCGACTTTGACCTATTTTGAAAAATAATCTACCGCTACGGTGACCGTTTGAGGCTATCAGATGTATCTCTCCTATAATGTCGATACCCCAGGTGGCAAAGGGCCAGGGTGAAGACATAGAATGCAATTCTTTAGGAGGCATGTGATTCAAGTTACCATATATCTGACATTGTTGGCACTTCTTTACAAACTCAATACAATCTCTCTCCATGGTCAACCAGTAGTAACCTTGTCGAATAATCTTCTTAACTAGAGCCAAACCACTCATATGCGGTCCGCAACTTCCCGCATGTATTTCTAACATGATATGCTCCACTTCAGGCTTCCTTAAACATCTCAAATGCACTCCATCAGGCCATCTTTGATATAACTCTCCATGGAATGTGATGTATTGCAAAGACCACCGCCATATGGCTCTTCTTTCTTTCTTTGTTGCCCCAGGCAGGTATTCCCTTTCCTCCAAAAATTGCCTTATAGTATCATACCATGCATCATGGTCTGTATCCATTTCCATGATTGTCTCATATTCATAGTAAGGAGTTGATGAACTGGTCAAAATCAGAGGCATAAGGAATAAACTGACAGGATTTTCCCATACCGAGGCCAATGTGGCAAAGGCATCAGCCATTTGATTTTCTTCTCTTGATAGGTGTATAAACATACACTCCTTAAAGTTCTTCTTCATCATTGTCAAGTAATGGTGGTATGGTTTTAATTTTTCTTCTTTCAACTCCCACTCTCCATTTACTTGGGATACTACCAGTAATGAGTCACCAAAAACTTCTACCTTATCCACCTTCATAATCATTAGGGTTTCCAAACCAAAAATACAAGCTTCGTACTCCACCATATTATTAGTTGCCCTGAATTTCAATTTTTTTGCTAAAGGGATAAGTTCCCCTTCGGGTGATTCTAGTATGACTCCCAAATCTGCTCCTTTCATGTTTGCTGCTCCATCAAAATACATTTTCCACCCCTGTATTTCAATTGCCTCTAAATGTTCATCCAGAAATTCCAAGATTACCTCTTCGCTATATGGTAATGGTTATTGGGCTAGGAATTCTACCACTGCACTACCTTTGATTGTTTTCTTGGTTACATACTCAATCTCAAATTCTTCTAATATTATCAACCATTGACCATACTTCCCAATCAAAGAGGGTGTCTCCCATAAGTATTTCATTGGATCCAACCTGGAAATTGCTTGCACACTATAAGATTGAAAGTAATGCTGCAATTTCTTAGAAGACCAAACCACGGCTATATAGGTCTTTTCAATGATACTATACTTAATTTCATAAGGTAGGAGCTTTCTACTCAAATAGTAAATTGCATGCTCAGTCCCTGACTCATCTGCCTGGGCTAGCATGGCTCCTATTGACTCTTCTTCTATTGCTAAGTATAGTAATAGAGGTTCGTCGGGTTTAGGTGGTTTTAATACAGGTGTATTTAGCAAATACTCTTTTATTCGCTCAAAGGCCTTTTGACACTCTTCATTCCATATGACCGGCTGATTCTTTTTAAGCAATTTGAAGATAGGCTCACATATTGTTGTGAGCTTTGCTATAAATCTGCTAATGTATTGTAATTTACCAATGAATCCCTGAACTTCTCTCTCTGTCTTTGGGGCTGGCATATCACTGATTGCTTTAACTTTGTCAAGATCAATCTCAATGCCATTCAGACCAATCACATGTCCCAATAATTTGCCTAAGGTAACCCCGAACATATACTTCTTCGGGTTTAATCTTAGGTTATATTTCAATGCTCTATCGAAGAATAATTCTAAGTTTTGGAAGTGTTGTTCCCTTGTATCCGATTTCACCATCATATCATAAAAATATACTTTAACTTCTTTGTGCATCATGTCATGAAATAGTGTGGTGGCCATCCTTTGGTGGTTGCTCCAGCATTCTTTAAGCCGAATGGCATCACCCTATAACAAAATATACCCCATGTAGTAATGAAAGAAGTTTTGGCTTTGTCCTCTTGGGCCATTAACACTTGGTTGTATCCGGAAAATCCATCTACAAATGAGTGTAGCACGCTAGAGGCTGTACTATCAATGAGAACATCTATATGGGTTAAAGGAAAATCATCTTTAGGGAAAGCCTTGTTTAAATCTCTATAGTCCACGCAGACCCTTATTCTTTCATCTTTATTTGGCACGGGTACTATGTTGGCTAGCCAATCTGGACATTTTATCACTTCAAGGAACTTTACTTGTATCTGTTTAGTGCCCTCTTCTTTAACCAATTCAGTCCACTCAGGTCTTAGTCGCCTAAGCTTTTGTTTGACATGTTTCATGTGAGTGTAAGTAGGAATAAGATGTTCGACTATGTCTCGATCTATGCCAGGCATATCCTCATAAGACCAAGCAAATACTTTTTCAATATTTTTCAAATCTCTCTCTCTCTCATCAGGAGTAAGTTCGGATGCTATGCTAATGTTCTTAGGATTTTCGATTGTTACCCAATTTAATGATTATGTGTTAACAGAATTAATATTAAAGATGCTGATGCAATTGCTATTTGAATGTATGCAACCATCAGGAGAAAACATCACACAAGTAAGCAAAATCAGACTTTATTACATTTACTTTGGAAAAGAAAATATTATCATCGTCATACAGAGCAGAAAAATTAAAATCAAAATCAAAATCATTGTTCTCATAATCATAAGGCAGAATGTCTTCAAACTTCTCTTCAACCAGGGCAGCAATCTCTTCCGGAGTCTTCTTGGCTTCCAGGACAGTTTCTTTCTTTTCTTCCGGATTAGATTCTTTGTTGGCTGGTAGGGTGAGCTCCTTCTTCATTTGCTCCACTAGCTCGGCAACATCTGCAAAAATTTCAAAACCTGGGATCAACTTTCCCATGAACATGATTGGCTCGGGCTTTCCTTAGAGTGGTCCCATGTCTGGAGCTTTGACAAAGACCTCTTCAAGTGGCGGGAAGCTCATCTTCTCATTCTTCTTTGGCTGGACATTGTTGTCTTCATCATATCCCAACCCTTTCTTGGAGGTTTGAGTTTTAAAATCTGGAAGTTTTGTCAGACCGGCCTTTCCCTTTCCAAGACCATCACCGGGAAGGTAGTTCATGCTCTTCATCATATTCAAGACTTTGGAGTCCACTACTTCATTATCAGAAATAGCAGCTACTTGAAAACCATTGAGAGGCCTCTCAATCATTAGAGCGTTAACAATATCATTATCTTTGGCCTCGATGACCACTGTCTCATCTCCGTTAGGGAACTTGATCTTTTGATAAAGGGTGGAAGGAACTCCACCAAGAGGATGAAACCATGGTCATCCCAAGAGTAAGGTGAAGGTAACAGGTATGTCCAAAATAACAAATTCAACAATAGATTCAATTTGACCGACCTTGACAGCAGCTTTGAAAGTTCCTTCGGCATGTCTCTTAGTATTGTCATAAGCCCGAATGGTTACATCGGTCGAGTTTAGATCCCTTGTTGACATGGCTAGCTTCGGCAATATTTTAAGTGGACAAACATTTATGGTGGACCCATCATCAACCATTACACATGGAGTCCTTTTCCCTTTGATTTCTATTTTAATAAAGAGAGGGTGGATGTGATCTCTCCCCTCCTCCGATAAATCCGCATCTGAGAAAGAAACTGCTCCCATATTAACTTCACTCTTCTCTTAAATATCTTCACATTTCGTTACTCCTCCAATTTTTATGAAGTTGATCAGCTCCTCCGGTGTTGTGGAGGTAGAAATTGGCATGCTAGCTAACGCCTTGGCCCTAGTTTCTCAGTGCTTTTTAGAAGTAGCCAATAAGTCCCAAATGCTAACACTTGCTTGGGTTCTTTTCAATTGCTTGAGCATAGTATCATCTTCCACTTCTTTATTCCCTACTTCAACTTTCGTTCCCTTATTAATTTCTATCTCTTTAGGTGGTGGCCTTGCATAAGGCTTACCGGATCTAGTGTTCATTACTTCATCTTCTTTGGGCTCGGACCAAGTCCATTCCTCCTTCTTGGATACAAGATCATCATCACTATCGCTTGAATCCTAAAACCTATTGACAACATAAATTGCTACTTCTTTACCCACCATAGCTCATTTAATTTTTCCAAATATCTCTCCTTCTTTGGTTACTTCTCCACCCACATCCTGGAAAGAAGACATGACAAAATCTTCATGCAAACCCCCTCCAATCATGAAGGTTGCCGGTGGTGGTACTCTATTAAACTTTGGTAATGGATTGTCTTTGGTGTTTGGCTTGTTGGGCTTGGGTAGATTTCCACTATCAATTAGATTTTAGATCTCATGTCTCAACCTCACACATCTATCCGTGTCATGCCCTTGCATTTGATGAAACTGACAAAATGATTTAGTGTCGAAATTAGGTGGGAGAGGGTTAGGCAAAGGAAGAGGATTTAAGGGTTGTAACAATCCCTTTCTTTGAAGCTTATTGAGAATCCAAGACATCGGTTTCCCCAATTCTGAAAACTGCCTCCTTGTTCCTTGGTTAGTAGCATTGACACCAACTGCCTTTTGCCTGCTTTGGCTACCAGACTGATAGTTTCCTTTCTCATTCATTTTTATTGAAAAATGGTTCTTCTCTCTATCCCATTCTTCAATTTGCAGACCATCTTGGAGAAGATCTTTGAAATCCCGGATAAGTGTATGAGACATCCTTTCATGAAGACTAGGCAACACTCCTCTCACAATCATCCTTAATTGATCAGATTCATTAGGCCTTTTCTTAAGCAAAGCGGCCTTATTTCTCCATCTCTTCACATAGTCTTCAAAATTCTCATTTGGCCTTTGTCTAATGGACTCCACTTCCATTAAGGTAACTTCCATCTCGACATTATATCCATATTGCTGGATGAAGGCCTTGTATAGCAAATCCCAACTCTTTTGTGTTCCATCATCCAAGGTATTGAACTAATTTTGGACAATAGGGTCCAATGAGATCATGAAATATCTCAGAGTTTGAGCCTTAGTAGCTCGAGCATACTGCATAACAGTGATATATTGCTTCACCTGAAGATGAGGATTTCTGATCCCATCGAACTTTGCAAAAGATGGCATCTTGAATTTATACAAAACTTCTTCATCTAGCTCAAATAATTTGACAACTTCGAACATTTCTTCGGTTTTCAGTTTCTTCTCAAATTTCTTTTCTAAGTCCGCAATCATCTTTTCAACATTGGAAGCCTCGGTTTTCTCCATAGCTGATCTTTGAACAATCTTTGGTTCTTTCTTCTTGTCTTGAGGATCTTGGTAGTATTGAGTCCAATCATCATCATCATCAATTATCACCTTATCATCATCAAAACCCACTTCACCAACTTTATTCTTCCCTTTGTCCTTTGGCTTCTTAGTGCTAGCAGATGCTTCGGCATGATTTTCTAAAATTGCAGCCAATTGGTTCTTCATGGTCTCAGCTAGGGCCTCTTTTATTTCTTCCATCTTGGCATTGAGGGCTTCATCCACCATTCTTTAAATTTGTTTGGGCTCTATTGTTTTTGGTGAGCAAGTGATTGAGTCGTTGCTAGATTCTTCGCTTCCGGCATAGGTCAGATTGTCGTAAGCTTTTGAACTTTCGTAATCCAGGGCTGTGAGCCAAAAAGGATCAATGATATGAGATGCAAATGTATGCATGTATGCATGTATGCACAAATAATTAATGAAGAAAGATAATTAGGACGTTCCTTCCAACCTTATAACTTCCACACACGAATGGCGAGTCTCTTTTTCTGGGTATATGGTTAACAAAATACCAACATGGAGTATCTTGTTTTGGAATATTTCCCTCGGACATTTCAACCAATAGTTATAGTTTCAAAAATGGAAATTGATTTATGATAATTCCCATTAATTAGGTTTTAATCCATTTATCCAACTAAAGTAGCTTTTATGCTAAATTGGATTAAAACTAAATTAAATGGTTTATTATAAATAGATTTCTCACTTGAAAAAGTAACTAATGATTCATGCCAAAAACAAGCTCATGATTAATTATTCTTAGTGTAAACTAGGCTCACAATTGATTTTTGGTATTTAGTAATTGACCTAAATAATTTGCAAGCTCTTTGTAAAAAAGGTTGGCTAAAAATAATTTTGTTTCTAAGCCCATTTTAGAAAAAATGGATTTTGGGCTTAGTATTTGGATCAAGAAAAAAAGAATTTTTGATTTATTTTTAGAAAAAATTTTATGTCCAATGACCATTTTAAAAAGTTTTGAAAATAGCTTTGGTTTTTTGGGCTTTAAAGAAAAATTCATTTTGAGCTTACAATAAACTTAGTTCATATTAGAAAAAGAACAAACCAAGTAAGCCATGATTTAACCTAAGATAAATTAACCATAGTCAAACAACATGCATTTGGGGTAAAAACCTAAGGAAAGTAACTAGTCCAATTACATGAGCTTTAGTCTTTGGGTTAAAAGGCTTAGGTTCCCATAGCAAGTATATACCAAAGGGTATGAGGCTACGAGTGATTATGCCATGTTCGATCTCCATACCTTGAGTGAAAGTATGGTATCCCTTACATAACACAACACGGATAACATGGGCATCCTAACTCACGCACACGATGCAATCTAATATGATGCAATAGATAATATCATTATAAGAAAGAATAGAATAATATAAAGACCAACAGAATCAACTTTTCTTATCCCTAGTGGAGTTGCCACTGTGAGCGGGGATTTTTGCTCCCACTCCCCGTGGAATGGTTCTTGCCACTTTGGCACTGTTTAGGCTTAGGGCCTTAGAGAACACGAACCTAAGTCTGGAAAAAATGAAGTTGCAACCCGGACGGGCCGGAAAAAAGAAAGGGGTGGATGACTCAATTCCTAAGGAATCCCCAACCCTCTAATGGGTTTGGAAAGTTGGGTACGTATGGAAAATATGAGAAATGGCCTAGCACCCCCACAACGCCCGGTTTATTGGAATCGGCCTCCTTTATAGGTCTTAATATTATAGAATTCCTAAATATAACAATATTATCCATATTACATGCAACAATTAAAATAAAGCATCATTATATTAAAATCAAAGCAATGTCCAAGCAAAGCAAATAAATGGACACCCATCCGAGGATGGAAACATGTCCTTACATCATCCATGTCTAAACTAATAGGACACCCACAAAAAGGTAGAAACATGTCCTTTACATTGGTCTAAAATATAAAAGCAATTTAAATTACATGATATTTAACTAATGAGGTACCCACAAAGTGGAAACATACCTCTTACACTTTTAATACTAAAACAAGCAAATAATAGCAATAAAGAAAACATTCATCCATGATAAGTTAAATAAATCAAGCATTGAAATTAAATAAATCAACCACCAAAGCATATAATAGACTACATAATCAAATCTAAAAATAAAGCAAGTAAAGATACAAATTGAGGCTTACTGTTTCCATTTAAAGTACTTTAATTAATATTTAGGGTTTTGGAATCTTAAGATATTATTATTGTTATTTGTTTAGGCTACTGTAAGTTTTAAGAGAATTGAAATGGATTAGGGTTTTATAATTTAAGAAATTAGGAAGGTTCTTTGATTGATCAAATTAGGGTTTGAGGGGTAAAATCATGAAATTAGGGTTTTAACATTTTAAGACATTAGGTTTATAATTCATGTTAACTGGATTATTTTTTTGGATTTACTGTATTGAGTTTGAATGTTTAGGTTTATAAGGTTTTAAGGTTTTAAGGATTAGGGTTTAGGAAAACTAGAGTTTATGTATTAATTTTGAGGGAATTAGGGTTAAGGAAAACTTAGGGTTTAGATTAACTAGTTTGGGTTTTTAATTTCAATGAATTAGGTTTTAGGAAAATTTAGGGTTTACTGTTTTAGTTTTGAGAGAATTAGGGTTTTTGGTGTTTCGAAAAATATGTTTAGTTTTAGGATTTGAGAAAACAGTTTAGAGTTTTATAAAGTTTTTTGAAATAGGCAAAACGATTTAAGGTTTTTAGAAATAGAAAAGTATTTTTTAGGGTTTTTGGAAATAAAAGGATCAATTTAGGGTTTTAAGGCTTAGAAGAAATAAATTAGGGTTCTTAAGTTTTAGAAGAAATAAATTAGGGTTCTTAAGTTTTAGAAGAAACAGAATTAGGGTTTTTAAGTTTTAGAAGAAATAGAAGGAACGATTTAAGATTTTTGGAAAACAAAAGAAATGAATTAGGGTTTTAAGATTTAGAAGAAATAAATTAGGGTTCTTAAGTTTTAGAAGAAACAGAATTAGGGTTCTTAAGTTTTAGAAGAAATAGAAGGAACAATTTAAGATTTTTGGAAAACAAAAGAAATGAATTATGGTTTTAAGATTTAGAAGAAATAAATTAGGGTTCTAAAGTTTAGAAGAAATAGAAAAAGTAATTTTCAATTTCAGTAAAGAAATAAAGAAAGAAACTAGAGATTTAAACCTCTGTTTGTTGGTTCCACCAAAAATTGCTCTCTGGATGAACAAGGACAAAGGCAAGCTTGATGCCTTTGATGAATTCTTGATTGCTTGCTTATTGCTAAGGTTTTCTGTAATCCAAATTTCGATCACCAAGTTCCAGTCCAAAAATTCTCCTCAAAGTTTCATCCCCCTTTTTGGTCCTTTAAAGTGTTATTTATAGGAAAATTTAAATGCCTAGTTCTAATTGTTTAAGGAAACTCAAATTAATTAGGAAAAGAAACCGAACCCAAATAGAGTTTGGTTTCGAAAAAAATTGAGTTGGAAAATTTTGCTGGCAAAAAAACTGCTACGGGCTGCGAGGAAATCTATGAAAAATTGCTTGTTGGACGCGCAGCCAGCCAATTTTGCCGTTGGAATTTCCTGCGGCGAAATGGCTTTGTCCATTTTGCCCACAGGAACCTACAGGCGAAATTGGCCTTGGCCAATTACTTTCGGCGACGAATTTTTTCATCGCAGATTTTTTCTTCACCGATTTTTATTTTTATTTTTATTTATTTATTTATTACTATTATTTATCATTTTTATTATTTTTAAAAAAAATTATTATAATAATAATTCTAAAATAAATATTATTTAATTAAAATAACACAAAAATTATTTTGGACTATATAAAATATATTGGACCGGACTGGGTAAAAAATTAAGGGTCTACAGTATGCATATGAGATAAACAATATTTAAATTCAATGAGACCTTTGGCCATGTAATGTGTGTATGTGCCTATCTAAAGTGCAACAATTCGTGCTTAAATGGAAATGATTTCCTAGTTTAGTATGACAAATAGAGTTGTGGTGTTATAGATAGGTTAATTTAGGAAAATCAAGTCTTAAGGTATAATGACACTGACTTAACAAAGCCAAAATATGATTTTAAGATTTTAAAAAAATATATTTTTGTCATACAAAGCCTTCAAGTTGAGGGAAGGATGTTGTATTGTCAAACCCCAAAGGACATAACGGGCAAAAGAGGGCAAATGAATGGATCACTTGCAAAGTCGTGTCTTGAAGAAGTTGCCCATCTAATGGATGTCTCTTGTGTCTTTACCCTACTGGGGCCCCCGTTGCTCATACTTTGTACATCTAAAAGATAAAAGTAGTAGATGAAAAGTCTTCTATTATTCTAATGCAAGATCTGAATGAGCATCTGGAATGAATCAATGGAAGCACTTCAGCTGATCACCTCAGTTTGTGAGTCAAAGAACCACTGTAAGAATTATTCATGCATATCATGCATACATAAGCATATCACATTGCATTTTGTTGTCTTATGTTGCCTATCCTTTGAAAAATAGATGCCTAATGAAGTAAACAATCAGAACAAATATAGAATTAGAGGAGTATGAAAAGGCCATTACAAAAAGAAAGAGAAGATGCATGCTTGTGCAAAGAATCAAGACACAATATAGACATCAGTCAGAGCCTACATTGGTTTGAGCCTACATAGAAGGCAAAACTTATCCTGGTCAATTTTTTAATTTATATAAAGTATTTTTAGACTCACCTTTAATGTTCTGCCACGTAGGGGGTAAAGTGAGGGTATAATGACCAATAATAGTTGAATACCAAAGTTTTTGCAAAAGTGCAAAAGTGAAGAATCCATTTAAGAATGGAACAAGAAGAAAATTAGAACTTTCAAACAAATGAAGATACAAAAGATAAAACAATAGGACAAAGGTCCAAGATAAAGATCAAATCAATCTAGATAAAAGATCTAAAGTTGAGGCAAGACAAAGGCTCATCCCCAATAATAGAGAATCAAAGTGAAGAATAATTTCCATCAAGGCAGACATTTTGAAGCGAATTTGTTGAAGCATCCTTTACCCATCCTATATTGGACTTGTTGAAGTATCTTGATGACACAATCTCTATCCTATATTGGATTTGTTAAAATATCCTAATGGCATAGCCTTCCTTGATATGTTGAACTACCCAAGTTTGTTTCTAGTGAGATATTAGAATCGCTTACCAATAAGTGCATAATTGATGATATTTTGCCCTTATTTCTTAATATGATTATTATCCAATTGAGTTTAATTTGTTTGTTTAAATGCTTTTTAGGATTAATTTTAGGAATTTTTTGGAATTTTGAGGCTTATGAGCATTTTAGATTGAATTACGGATGAAAGTCAAGGAAAAGAGCAAAATTCTTCAAGTGACACGCCCAGGGACATGGGTGTGTCAATGGACGTGCCTTTGATACTGCCATATAGAAGCATTGACAGGCCCAATGACATGGGCATGTCACCGAGCTTACCTATTACAATGCCTCAAAGAAGCTGTGACACACCCAGTGACATGGGCATGTCACTGGGCGTGCCTTTTATCTTGAATCCCAGTAGCAATGACACGCCCAGCGACATGGGCGTGTCACTGGGCATGTCAGGCTAACATATCTGCACTATAAAAACTGAGCTAAAGCGCGAATTAGGAATTCAATTTTCATTCTTTACAACCTAGAGCCAACTTCTAGAGAGAAAAAGAGAGTTTTGAAGCTGAGATTGATGGTGAAGGCCCATTCTACACAAGATCTAAACCAAGATTCAAGGATTCAAGTGAAGAAACACAAATCATTTGCCATGGATTATTTGGATTCTTTTACTTATTTCTTTTGTTCTGGTTTTGAACATGAACTAATTCTTTCTCTATCTAGATATTGATAAACCCTAGCTTTATTGTATGGATTGAATAGTTTTATTTAATTAAATCATTTGATTGAGTTGTTTTATTCTTATGATTCTGAATGATTTATTTCCAATTGATAATAGCATGCTAATTGATTGGTTGCAATTTTCATATTATTGACTTGAGAAAGCTTGATATGAATAGAATACTCATAAGGATTGAGGATTGATTGGAGTACTAGAGATAGACTTACAAGATCCATTGGTTTATGATTCCTTATTCTTAATATAAGATCTATTTAATTATGTTTGAGAAGATATTCTAGCATTCTACTTAGTGATTAGGGATTAATTCACTTGAGAAAGATTTTAGTCTAATATAGAGGAATGCAAATTCAGCTCTATAATTTGATTTAATTGAATTGATTTTCATAAATACTTTTATGGCTAGGGGGATTCAAAATATGAATAGTATTTTCATCATCAATCCTTTTTGCACAACACTTAATCTCTCTTTACTTTAAGTTATTAAGTTAATTGTCTTTAATTACAAAACTTCACAAAACTATTAATTTGCTAAACAACAGTTAAAATTTGCACTCGTACTTGGCTTTATCCCCAGTTGAACGACAACTCACTCACTACTTTATTACTTGAGTGACCCGTGCACTTGTTGTATTGCAATAGCATAAGTTCTGCACTATAAAAGCTGAGCTGAAGCCAAAATTAGGGATTCGATTTTCATTTTTTACAACCTAGAGCCGACTTCTAGAGAGAAAAAGAGAGTTTTGAAGCTGAGATTGAAGGTCTTCCATTCTACACAAGATCTAAACCAAGATTCAAGGAATCAAGTGAAGAAACACAAATCATTTTCCATGGATTGTTTGGATTCTTTTACTTATTTCTTTTGTTCTGGTTTTCGGGTTTTGAACATGAACTAATTCTTTCTCTATCTAGATATTGATAAACCTTAGCTTTATTGTATGGATTGAATAGTTTTATTTAATTAAACCATTTGATTGAGTTGTTTTATTCTTATGATGTTGAATGATTTATTTCCAATTGATAATAGCATGCTTATTAATTGGTTGCAATTTTCATATTATTGACTTGAGAAAGCTTGATATGAATAGAATACTCATAAGGATTGAGGATTGATTGGAGTGCTAGAGATAGACTTACAAGATCCTTTGGTTTATGATTCCTTATTCTTAATGCAAGATTTATTTAATTATGTTTGAGAAGAGATTCTAGCATTCTACTTAGTGATTAGGGATTAATTCACTTGAGAAAGATTTTAGTCTAATCTAGAGGAATGCCAATTCTGCTCTATTATTTGATTTAATTGAATTCATTTTCATAAATACTTTTATGGCTAGGGGGATTCAATATATGGATAGTATTTTCATCATCAATCCTTTTTGCACAACACTTAATCTCTCTTTACTTTAAGTTATTAAGTTAATTGTCTTTAATTACAAAACTTCACAAAACTATTAATTTGCTAAACAACAGTTAAAATTTGCACTGGTACTTAGCCTTGTCCCTAGTTGAATGACAACTCACTCACTACTTTATTACTTGAGCGACCCGTGCACTTGCTGTATTGCAATAGCATAAGTTCTGCACTATAAAAGCTGAGCTGAAGCCAAAATTAGGTATTCGATTTTCATTCTTTACAACCTAGAGCCGACTTCTAGAGAGAAAAAGAGAGTTTTGAAGCTGATATTGAAGGTGAAGACCCATTCTACACAAGATCTAAACCAAGATTCAAGGATTCAAGTGAAAAAAAAATCATTTGCCATTGATTGTTTGGATTCTTTTACTTATTTCTTTTGTTCTGGTTTTCTGGTTTTGAACATGAACTAATTCTTTCTCTATCTAGATATTGATAAACCCTAGCTTTATTGTATGGATTGAATAGTTTTATTTAATTAAATCATTTGATTGAGTTGTTTTATTCTTATGATGCTGAATGATTTATTTACAATTGATAATAGCATGCTAATTGATTGGTTGCAATTTTCATATTATTGACTTGAGAAAGCTTGATATGAATAGAATACTCATAAGGATTAAGGATTGATTGGAGTGCTAGAGATAGACTTATAAGATCTTTTGGTTTTTGATTCCTTGTTCTTAATGCAAGATCTATTTAATTATATTTGAGAAGAGATTCTAGCATTCTACTTAGTGATTAGGGATTAATTCACTTGAGAAAGATTTTAGTCTAATCTAGAGGAATGCCAATTCAGCTCTATTATTTGATTTAATTAAATTGATTTTCATAAATACTTTTATGGCTAGGGGGATTCAATATATGGATAATATTTTCATCATCTATCCTTTTTGTACAACACTTAATCTCTCTTTACTTTAAGTTATTAAGTTAATTGTCTTTAATTACAAAACTTCCAAAACTATTAATTTGCTAAACAACAGTTAAAATTTGCACTAGTACTTGGCCTTGTCCCAGTTGAACGATAACTCACTCACTACTTTATTACTTGAGCAACCCGTGCACTTGCTGTATTGCAATAGCATAAGTTCTGCACTATAAAAGCTGAGCTAAAGCCAAAATTAGGGATTCGATTTTCATTCTTTACAACCTAGAGCCAACTTCTAGAGAGTAAAAGAGAGTTTTAAAGCTGAGATTGAAGGTGAAGACCCATTCTACGCAAGATCTAAACCAAGATTCAAGGATTCAAGTGAAGAAACACAAATCATTCGCCATGGATTGTTTGGATTCTTTTACTTATTTCTCTTATTTTGGTTTTCTGGTTTTGAACATGAACTAATTCATTCTCTATCTAGATATTAATGAACCTAGCTTTATTGTATGGATTGAATAGTTTTATTTAATTAATCATTTGATTGAGTTTTTTTATTCTTATGATGTTTATTGATTTATTTCCAATTGATAACAGCATGCTTATTATTGGTTGCAATTTTCATATTATTGACTTAAGAAAGCTTGATATGAATAGAATACTCTTAAGGAATGAGGATTGATTGGAGTGCTAAAGATAGACTTACAAGATCCTTTGGTTTATGATTCCTTGTTCTTAATGCAAGATCTATTTAATTATGTTTGAGAAGAGATTCCAACATTCTACTTAGTGGTTAGGGATTAATTCACTTGAGAAAGGTTTTAGTCTAATCTAGAGGGATGCTAATTCAGCTCTATTATTTGATTTAATTGAATTGATTTTCATAAATACTTTTATGGCTAGGGGTATTCAATATCTGGATAGTATTTTCATCATCAATCCTTTTTGCACAACACTTAATCTCTCTTTACTTTAAGCTATTAAGTTAATTGTCTTTAATTACAAAACTTCACAAAACTATTAATTTGCTAAACAACAGTTAAAATTTGTACTAATACTTGGCCTTGTCCCTAGTGGAATGAAAACTCACTCACTACTTTATTACTTTAGCGACCCGTGCACTTGCGGTATTACAATAGCATATGTTCACACCATCACTTACTATCCTACCAAGATATTAGAGTTGTTTGGTGATTGTCATTAGGATATTAGAGTTGCTCGATGACTATTTTGATTTACCAAGATATTAGAGTCGCTTGGTAGATTTCATCAGAATGTTAGAATCACTTGATTGTTGTTTTCACTCTTTAAGATATTAGAGTCGCTTGGTGATTTTATTCAAATATTAAATTTGCTCAGTAGACCCATTGAGATATTAAAGTTTCCCATTGACCCATTGAGATATTAGAGTCACTCAATAGTTTTGTCACTTCATCATTTCTTCAGGATATTGGACTTGCCTGATGAACTTATTAGGATATTAGAGTTGCCCAAATCCAATCTCGGGTCTAGAACCCACCCAATCCAGTCTCGGGTCCATAACCCAACAAAATCATATCTTTGGTCCAAAGCCCAATCCAACTCGAATCTAGAACCCATATAATTCTTGAGTCTAGAATTCAATCCAAGTCCAGAACCCAAACCAAGTCGGGTCCAAAACCCAAATCACTTTTGAGTTTAGAACTCAATCCAAGTCTATAACCCAAACTAACTTGAGTCCAAAATCCAAATCACTTTCCAGTCTAAAACTCAATCTGAGTCCAGAACCAAAAACAACTCGGGTCCAAAACCCATATAATTTTTAAGTCCAGAACCTAAACCAACTCAGGTAGAGAACTTAAATTCAGTTTCGGATCTAGAATCCAAAACACAATCTCGGGTTAAGAACCCAAATCTAGTCTCAAGTCGAGAATTCAAAATCTAATATGGGGTCAAGAACCCAAATCCAACCGTGGATCCAGAACCCAAATCAACCTTGGGTCTAGAACCTAAATCAATCTCGAGTGCAGAACCCATCCTCATTCAAAATCAGCTCAAAAGTCATGTTGATTTTTGCTCTCTTCTACTGAAGTCTGATATTACTAAAGCAGGAGGCAAACTGTAAAACCCTTAATTTTGTCTCTAAGCTAATCCGATCTTAATTAAAGAAGGCCAAGCAAAATTTTGTCCGCTTTTAAAAGTTTAAACCTAGTTTATAGCTTTGAAAAATATTGGTCCATTTTTAAAAGGCCTAAATTATGTTGGCTCAATTTTTAAAACCCTAACATAGTATAATTTTAAATTTTAAAGGACCAAATAAACTCCAACTCAATTTTAAAATCTTGAATTAAATTTGGTATAGTTTTAAAAGCCTGAACAAGTCTGTCTAAGCCAGAAAAGCCATAACACTTTGAACCTATGGAAAATTGGATCCCCAACTCACCATGACGGTCCTAATTTGCCATGGACTAGTGACTATTGTGATGATATGTTGAGATATGATGAAATGAAATGAATTGACATTGATATGAATAAGATAAATGAGAAACTGAGGCAATGTGCCTAATTGATTATGGGAAAATAATAAAGAAATTGATTATGGAAAATATGAAATAATTGTGTGCCTAGTATGTTATTCAGTTTCCAAAGTTCTGTGTTTGGCAATATGCCTATGAGGTTATCCTCATTATTTTCCTGTAGGGCTAGCTTTTGACCAATTACTTTGATTTGCCTTCAGGGTTAGTGATGTAAGAAAGGATCCCTTGAAGCTAGTAAGTGGACCAATCACTAGGAGCAAGGCAAAGAGATATCAAGCTAGTATGGCTTTGCATATTCAAGAAGAGATTTCCAAAGAGCTTCAAGAATTATCATTCAAGAAGATGGAGATAGAGCTTGAAGAAGGCACACCAAAGCTAATTATGATGCTTAGTGTGGAAGCTAAAGGCTAGCTAAAGAAAGGTCCAACGTGTAAGAAAGGTCCATGGGGGTTCATATAAAGCCTTGGGAAGTAATTTAAGGCCCATGGACAGCCCAAATAGTGTGGGGCATTTCTTATGTTGAAGGGATTAGTTTGGTTACTTCCATACTTTATATTTTCCTTGGTGGATTAGGATTACTTTATATTTTCCTTAGTGGATTAGGATTTTGTTTCCATACTTAATGTTTTCCTTATGCAATTAGGAATGTTTTACTTATTCAATTAGGAATGTTTTAGTCTTAATTTTCCATATGCAATTAGGAATTTTGTAACCCTTATTTAAGGGCACTATTAGGCCAAATTTGATATACAACAATTAATAAAAATTTTTGAATTCTTCTACAAGTTCTTCTTGTGAATTTTCATGTGAGAGAGATTAGAGTGGATTCTTTAATTCTTTCTTTGCATCAAGAATTAGGTTTACTTATCAACAAGAGTTGTGGTGTTTTCCTTCTTCTTACAAATTAAATCCTTCAATCATAGTGAGTTTGCATCTCTTTATAGGCGTTGGGTTCCTTAGGAGGTGATTATCAAGTTTCAAGGAGTTCTCTACCATTATTATACGTTGGGTTTGCTGCCATCGTTGCTAAGGGTCCGCGTCATTTGGTATCAGAGCCTTGCAACAAAGTAATTTTTATCTAATTTGTCTTTCTAAGGTTTGTTAATTTAGGTCTTTTAAATTTCTGCGTTTTAGGGTTCTTAGAGAGTCTAGTCTTTAATTTTCGAAAAAGAGTCATATATCAATTCTGATCAAGGCGGAATTGAAGGAGGGTATTCTTAGGGTGAAAACAAAACCTAGGAAAGGATTCTTGGAGAATTTCAAAACCAAGAATTAGGGTTCTTGAAAGAAAGCAAAAGCTAGAGTTTGTGTTCAAGTTTGATTTCGATTTGGTCTTGAGTGAATCTGGGGTTGCGAATTAAGTCCAGATTTCAAAAAAGTCCTTGGGAGTAAATTAAGTCCCAATCAAGGGGATAGTGAGAGGAAGCAAAAAAAAAAAGAGTACAAAACCACCTCAACAAAAATTGTTTGATATTCTTGTTATTTGGGTGCTAAGGATCAGATCTAGGTGGGTGAGAAGTAATAAAATTTTTGGGCGAAAAATTTCACCTTTTGAGGGGCTTTTGGAACTTGAAAATCAGACCTTAATATTCATGTTATTTGAGTGTTATAGGTAGGAATTAGAGTCTAGAAGCTAGCGTTTTGGGTAGAATTGATTAGGTCCATTAAGCAGCTTGCCAAGTGTGGGTTGTTTTTGATTCATTATATCTAAATTTGTCTTGTTTATTGTCTTCATTGTTTCTGATTTCTTTATCTAGCTTTTAATTCCATTACATTGCTATGTATCATTTGCTTGTGTTGATACTTGGTTTTATATCGTGCAGTGCAAATTACCTTGCATTGCCTCCGGATACTTGTCTTGTTTTCTATCTAGTTCTAGGATTTAGGTTCTAGTTTCTTGAACGACTTGACAATTGTTGGTTGGTGAGCTTGGTTCTGAAGTGCAATCAAGGAAGATAAGAAAAGTGAGGTAATTCTAAACACTTGAGTGAATTTCGATTATTACTAATCTTATTTCTTTGAGTTTGTTTGTTTGTTAACATGGCTGGAAAAGGAGAAGAGACTAGCAAAGAAGGAGCTATGGCCGAAAGCTTGGCTAGGCTTAATGAGACTTTGGCAGTAATGCTTGGTCGAATGGAGATGATGGATACTAGATTGCAAGAGAATGCAGCACGACAAGCACAACAAATTCAGCAAGTGCAACAAGGGCAGCCAACCGCACATCCAAATCCCATAATGCGAGCTAGAATAGTGCTTCGGAGAGAAGGGCAAGGAAATCTTGAAGCCCTAAAAGCAGCCGAAAGGGTAGAAGATGAAGATGAAGGTGGAAATCAACCTACCACTGATGGTGACCTTACTTCCATCAAGATGAAGATTCCTTCCTTTGAAGGGAAGAACAATGCAGAAGAGTTCATAGAATGGGAGAGGAAAGTTGAGCAGATTTTCAAATGCCATAACTACACCAAAGAGAAGAAATCAGTTTTGGCAGCCGTAGAGTTCAAGGGGTATGCTACGTTTTGGTGGGTTCAATTGAAAGCTAATAGAAGAGGGAAAGGTATGAGGCCTATTCCTGAATGGTCAACCTTGAAAGAACTAATGAGGAGTTGATTTGTACCATCTCACTACATTCGGGATTTGTACAATCGACTAGCAAGACCAGTTCAAGGTGGAAGAAGTGTGAAAGAGTACCACAAAGAGAAGGAGATGATCATGGCTAGGGCAAATATTGATGAAGATGAAGACAAGAAGATGTCACGATTTCTTAGGGGATTGAATTTGAACATAGCCAATGAATTGGAGATGTATGAATTCAACACAATGGAAGAGTTAGTTCAAAAGGCCATGAAGATAGAGAGAAGATTGAAGAATAAAGCTATTTCAAAAACTGGCTACTCTGAAGCTAGTGGAAAATTTTCAAACTTCAAGGGTTCAAGTTCGAGTGGAGGTTCTACAAAGGGGATTACAAGGGTTCTTTCCAAAAGAATTCTTCCTACAATTCTAATTTCAAGAAGCCGAATGACGGGGATGCAAAAACAGCCAAGGAAACACCTTTTAGACCTACTCCAAGTAGGGAAATTAAATGCTACAAGTGTTTGGGAAGTGGACACATTGCTTCTCAATGTTCGAATAAGAGGGTGATGATTGCTACCCATGAAGGGGAAATTGAATCAGAATCTGAATATGAAGAAGAAGAGGAGGCCGAATGTGGTGATAGGGCCGAATGTGATGAAGAGGCTTGGGAGAATCAAGTCTTGAATGCTGAACATGGAGAGATGCTTGTTACTAGAAGAGCCTTGAATATTCAAGTCAAGGAAGAAGGCTTGGATCAAAGGGAGAATCTTTTCCACTCTAGGTGTTTGGTGAATGGTAAGGTTTGTACACTTATCATTGATGGTGGAAGTTGTACCAATGCTACTAGTACTACAATGGTGGATAAATTAGGGTTAACTTGTTTTAAACATCCCAATCCTTACAAGTTGCAATGGTTCAATGACGCTAGGGAAGTAAAAGTGTTGAAGCAAGTCAAGGTACCATTCTCCATTGGGTGGTATAAAGATGAGATTTTGTGTGATGTAGTCCCAATGCAAGCTGGACATTTGCTATTAGGAAGACCATGGCAGCATGATAGAAGGGCACAACATGATGGCTTTTCTAATAAGTATACCTTTACTTATGAAGGAAAGAAGGTTGTTCTATCACCATTATCACCTCAAGAGGTGTATGAAGATCAGAAGAGGATGCTAGAGAGGGAGAAAGAAGTTTCAGCCAACATGAACCAAGGGGGTTCAAATTCGGCCAATGATGTTTCTTCAACACCCAAGGGTAATTCTAAGGATAGGGAGAGAGAAAATAATAAAGTGAGAGAGTGCATAAAGAGAAAAGAGGCCGAGAGTCAAAATAAAGTAAGCAAACAAATAAATGGCCCATTGGTGAGAGAAAATAAGCAAGGAGAAAAAGCAAAACATACTTTTTATGCAAGAGCAAGAGAGATAGATGTAGGGCAGCCTGTACTCATTATTATGTATAAAGAATTGTTACTTGCTGACAGTGAAGAATCTCTTAATTCTTTACCTTCTAGTTTTGTGTCTTTGTTGCAGGATTTTAAAGATGTGTTTCCTGAAGACCTTCCTAGTGATTTGCTGCCATTAAGAGGGATTGAACATCAAATTGATTTCATACCCAGTTCTACAATTCCAAACTGGCCAGCATATAGGAACAATCCTATGGAGACAAAAGAGATGCAAAGACAAGTTGAAGAGCTTTTGGAGAAAGGCTTGGTTCGCGAGAGACTTAGTCCTTGTGCCGTTCCAGTCTTATTAGTACCCAAGAAAGATGGTTCTTGGAGGATGTGTGTTGATTGTAGGGCTGTGAACAAGATTACTGTGAAGTATAGACATCCCATTCCTAGACTTGATGACATGTTGGACGAATTGCATGGGGCGAAATATTTCACAAAGATTGATCTTATGAGTGGTTATCATCAATTTTGCATGAAGCCTGGAGATGAATAGAAGACTGCCTTCAAAACGAAATATGGTTTGTATGAATTGTTAGTTATGCCTTTTGGTTTATCTAATGCACATAGTACTTTCATGAGATTAATGAACCATGTTTTGAGAGCTTATTTAGGTAAGTTTGTGGTAGTTTACTTTGATGATATTCTGATTTATAGCAAAACTGAGGAAGAACATGTTGAACATGTTAGGAAAGTGGTTGAAATCCTTAGGGAGCAAAACCTTTATGCTAAGCTTAAGAAGTGTTCTTTTTGTCTAGATAGGGTTGTTTTTCTTGGTTTTGTTATAAGTATGCAGGGAATTGAAGTTGATCAAGAGAAGGTGAAAGCTATCCAAGAGTGGCCGAATCCTTCAAGTGTGACTGAAGTGAGGAGTTTTCACGGATTGGCAAGCTTCTATAGGAGATTTGTCCCTAATTTCTCTACATTGGTAGCCCCCTTGACTAGCATAATCAAGAAAGAAGTGGGATTCGTTTGGGGCAAGGAGCAACAAGAAGCATTTGATGCTTTGAAAGAGAAGCTTTCTACTACACCCATTTTAGCTTTACCTAAATTTGATTCTACTTTTGAAATTGAATGTGATGCTTCTGGTGTAGGTATTGGAGCTGTTTTGATGCAAAAGAAGAAGACCATTGCATACTTTAGTGAAAAGCTTAATGAAGAAAAGCTGAATTATTCAACTTATGACAAGGAGCTATATGCTTTGGTAAGAGCATTAGAAGTATGGGAGCATTATTTGCTGCCCAAGGAATTTGTGATCCATTCAGACCATGAATCATTGAAGCATTTGAGAGGGCAAGGCAAGTTGAATAAAAGACATGCAAAATGGGTTATGAAGATTAAGAAGTTTCCTTATGTGATCAAATACAAGCAAGGTAAAGACAATGTTGTGGCAGATGCACTTTCAAGGAGGTACGCTTTACTTAATGTTTTGAGTACTAAATTGCTTGGATTTGAATGTATAAAAGACTTATATGTTGGTGATTCTGATTTCGGCAATGTTTATGTTGTTTGTGAGCATGGTGCTTTTAATTCTTTCTATAGACATGATGGGTTTTTGTTTAAGGGTTCAAAATTATGCATGCCTAGATGTTCTATGAGAGATTTGCTAGTATTAGAATCACATTGTGGGGGTTTGATGGGGCATTTTAGAGTTGATAAGACTCTAGACATGCTGAATGAACACTTTTATTGGCCAAATATGAAAAGGGATGTAATTCGGATTTGTAAGGCTTGTTTGGCTTGTAGGCAAGCTAAGTTTAAATCTATGCCTCATGGTTTGTATATGCCATTACCCGTTCCTAGTTCTCATTGGATGGACATTAGTATGGACTTTATTTTAGGATTACCAAGGACTAAGAGGGGGAGAGATAGCATATTTGTGGTTGTTGATAGGTTTAGTAAGATGGCACACTTTATCCCATGTCATAAGAGTGATGATGCTAGTTTAGTGGCCGAACTCTTCTTTAGGGAGGTGGTTCGAATTCATGGGATACCAAAATCCATAGTTTCTGATAGAGACACCAAGTTTTTGTCTCACTTTTGGCGTGTGCTTTGGGGAAAGTTAGGTACCAAGTTGTTATTTTCCACCACTTGTCATCCTCAAACGGATGGACAAACAGAAGTAGTAAACAGAACTTTAGGTACCATGTTGAGAGCTTTAGTGGGTAAGAATTTGAGTTCTTGGGAAGATTGTTTGCCATTTATTGAGTTTGCTTATAATCGTGCTATTCATTCTTCTTGTTTCTTTACCTTCTCATGAGCTTGTTAGTTTAGATGGTGAGAAGAAAGCTAAATTGGTGAAAGAGATGCATGAGAAAGCAAGGGCGAATATTGAGAAAAGGAAGAAGAGATATGCTGATTCTGCAAATAGAGGGAGACGTGAGATTAAGTTTCAAGTAGGAGATTGGGTTTGGGTGCATTTTCGAAAAGAGAGGTTTCCTAACAAAAGGAAGAACAAGTTGCAAGCAAGGGGAGATGGCCCATTCCAAGTGCTGGAGAAGATTAATGACAATGCCTACAAGATCGACTTACCAGGTATGTATAATGTTAGTGCTACTTTCAATGTAAGTGATCTTTCTCCTTTTGATGATGCACATTTGAGGACAAATCTTTTTGAAGAGGGGGAGAATGATGCAAGAAAGGATCCCTTGAAGCTAGCAAGTGGACCAATCACTAGGAGCAAGGCAAAGAGATATCAAGCTAGTATGGCTTTGCATATTCAAGAAGAGATTTCCAAAGAGCTTCAAGAATTATCATTCAAGAAGATGGAGATAGAGCTTGAAGAAGGCACACCAAAGCTGATTATGATGCTTAGTGTGGAAGCTAAAGGCTAGCTAAAGAAAGGTCCAACGTGCAAGAAAGGTCCATGGGGGTTCATATAAAGCCTTGGGAAGTAATTTAAGGCCCATGGACAGCCTAAATAGTATGGGTCGTTTCTTATGTTGAAGGGATTAGTTTGGTTGTTTCCATACTTTATATTTTCCTTAGTGGATTAGGATTACTTTATATTTTCCTTAGTGGATTAGGATTTTGTTTCCATACTTAATGTTTTCCTTATGCAATTAGGAATGTTTTCCTTATGCAATTAGGAATGTTTTAGTCTTAATTTTCCATATGCAATTAGGAATTTTGTAACCCTTATTTAAGGGCACATTAGGCCGAATTTGATATACAACAATTAATAAAAAATTTGAAATTCTTCTACAAGTTCTTCTTGTGAATTTTTGTGTGAGAGAGATTAGAGTGGATTCTTTAATTCTTTCTTTGCATCAAGAATTAGGTTTACTTATCAACAAGAGTTGTGGCATTTTCCTTCTTCTTACCAACTAAATCCTTCAATCATAGTGAGTTCGCGTCTCTTTATAGGCGTTGGGTTCATTAGGAGGTGATTATCAAGTTTCAAGGAGTTCTCTACCATTGTTATACGTTGGGTTTGCTGCCATCGTTGCTAAGGGTCCGCGTCAGTTAGATTCTTGGCATCATTGTGATATGATTTGCCTTTAGGGCTAGCTTTTGAGCTTTACTATAATTTGCATTCAGGGCTCGACACATGGTGTCAATTTGGACCAAAACAGTAACTCTGGAATTTGAATGACATATTAAATCTTTTGGGCCCATGCTTGTGTTTATTCTTGCGTGAATTATTGAATGATGAAAGAATATGTTCAAAAGTGAGATTGGATGCCACATTATGACATAGCATAACAGCATTAAGCATTGACATTGTATTTAAGTTTATTTGTTATCAAAGTTTATACCACTAGGCTTTTAGCTTAGTGCGATTGTAATTCATCGCACAGGTGACAGGGGTGATCTGGTTGAGCTCGAGAGTTCTTCCAGACTAGGTCGAGTCTAGATTTGGGATTTTACTAGTATAGTTGATTTTGGGCATCAAGATCAGAAACCCTGCCAGCATGTATATGTTTTATATTATATTTTGATATTATGTATATTATATTATGTTTTGATGTATATATTGTAAAATATAAAGAATGTGTTGAAAAGTTTTATAATGTAGGTTTTATATATGTTTTTTGATAAATATATATATGTATATGTATAACTGTTTTGAGAAACTTGGAGAAATTGAGGAGTATGAGTTAAATATATGATTGGTTTTCTATTGGGAGTATTTTTCTTATGCAGGTTGTGCTTTGTTGAAATTTGGGGATGTCTAAATTATAGACAAAACTCTGGCAATTTTTTTCAGAGATTTTCATATAAAACTCTATTTTGGAACCTATAATTTATAAAGAATATTTATTTATTATTTAATTATACATTTAGAAGTAATTTTGGGGTTTAAATTTGAAATGTGAAAATTTTTATTTTTACCGAGTCGTGATATTTTTGTATCGTATATGCTTATTTTACAAATACTGGGTGTAAGTATTATATGTATATAGGGCATAAGGGTGTTACAAGATTTCAATTTTGCCTTGAAAGTTTATCAAAATATGTTTTAAGATTGACTAGGACCTAGACACTCATAATTATGCAGGAGTCCTCTCTAAGTAAGCATACATAACTTAATGCTCTAGAATAACTCCCTCACCTAGTAAAGTCATTCAAATGCATAGATACACTGATTTATAAATGTCAAGCTAGATTTGTCATCGGTTGACCACCAAAAAATGAACAAAAACCAACAAAAAGTTTGATGAAAGTAATTTATTTCAAACAATCTTAATTTGAAAAACATAATTGCTCCAGAAGACACCAAAGAAAGAAAATGAAATAAAAACAAAAGAAGCCAATGGAAGTTGGTTGAGTTGGAGTTGAAGATGTTTCATTTATTTAGGCATATCAGGGGCAATGATCATTGCTTCATCATCCCTAGTTGGCCCAAGCTTGCTTACTAGCACCTTCTCTTTAACAGCTTCTCCATCCATATTATAACAAGATGACAAGACAAAACTCTCCTCCAATCCTCTCTCTGTCACGAAGGTTGCAGGTGGTGGCACCCTTCCAAATTTAGGTAGAGGATTAATCTTGGTGTTGGGCTTATCAGGCTCAGGCAACTATCCACTGTCAATCAAATCTTAGATCTCATTCCTTAATCAAAGACATTTATCTGTCTCATGCCCTTACACTTGATGGAATTGATAGAATATCTTGGCATTAAAATTTAATGGCAAAAGCTTAAGTAGAGGTCGAGGTGCCAATGGTTGTAGCAGATCTATCTTCATTAGATTTTCTAACATCTTTGACAAAGGTTCCCCCAAGTCTGAAAATTTATGCTTCATTGCTAGTTCAGTTGTTGCACTTTTCTCAACACCTCTTCTTTCCCTTTGACTTTCCCCACTGGGGTGGTAGCCACCCTTATTGCTTCACTTAGAAAGCACATGGTTCAATTGGTCTTGTTAAGTAGGGATTAACCCCTCATTTCTCATTTGATCTCCTAGACTTGTTCCTTATTTTAGTGGCAAATGCCTCATTGGTATTGTTGATGATCTCCAAAATCTCAACCAACTGGGTCTTTATAATCCTAGCCAATTAATCCCATAGCTCGACCATCTTGGCTTCAAAAACTTCATTGACTATATCCATAAGTTGGTTTGCATCCATCTTCCAAATAAAGCACTTGAATCAAAATCACTTGTGTAGGTTGGGTGGTCTTAGGCTCTTGAACTGCTGTACTCCAAGTCCGTGAGCCATAAAGGATTAATGCCATGTAATGCAATGCATGTATGCATAGATGTACAAGTAATAGACAAAGAAATATAATTATAATGTTCCATCTAACCTCATATCTTCCACACACGAATGACGAGTCTCTTTTCCTAGGTATATGGCCAATAAAATATCAACATGGGATATCTTATTTTTCAAAAATTCAGTTGTATTTTCAAACTTAGAAATCGGTCCATAATAATTCTCATTAATTAACCCTTAATCTATTAGGCCAACAAAGGAATAGCTTTTATGCTATATTATGGAATAAAACTAAACTAAAGGAATTATCATAAATAGATTTCCCATAAATCCAAAACAACTAATGATTTATGCCACAAACAAGCCCATGACTAGCAAGTCTTGGTATAAATTAGGCCCACAATTGATTTTAACATTCCATAATTAACCTAACTAGTTGTAAGCCCGTTTAAAAAAAGGTTTGTAATTTGAATGAAGTAAAAAATGATTTTGTTTCAAATCCCATTGTAAAATGGTTTGTTTAAAAATGAATTTTGGGCTTTATACTTAGGCCATGAGGTAGAAAAGAATTTTTGAATCTTTTTATAAAGATTTTATGTCCAAAGACCATCTTAAAATTTTTTGAAAATAATTTTGGTCTTTTGAGCTTAAAAGAGTAAAATTATTATGGGCTTACAATATAATTATGTCATATTAGCTAAAGAACAAACCAAATAACAAGTAATTGGGTAAAAACCTAAGTAAAATAATAAGATATATCAATCATAGTCAAACAACAAGCAATTGAGTAAAAACCTAAGGAAAATAACTCGGCCATTTACATTAGATTTTGTCATTGGGTTAAAAAGCTTAGGTTCCCATAGCAAGTATATAACAAAAGGTATGAGGATATGAGTGGTTATGCCATGCTCAATCTTCATGCCTTCAGTGGAAATGTGGTATCCCTTACATAACACAGCACGAGTTACATGGGCATCCTAACTCACATCCACAATGCAATCTAAATGATGCGATGGATAATATTATAACAAGAAATAATTAAATAATATAAAGACTAACAGAATCAACTTCTCTTTTCCCCTGTAGAGTCGCCAATGTGTGCATGGATTTTTGCCCCTACTGCTATGTGGAATGGTTCTTGCTACTTCGAAACTATTAGGCTCAGCACCTTAGAGAACATGGGCCTAAACCCAGAGAAAATGGAGTCACCACCCGAATGGATTGGAAAAAAAAAGGGTGGATGACTCAATTTCTAAAGAATCCCTAATCCCCTATGGGGTTCAAAATGTTAGGTACATATGGGGAAGTTGAGAATAACCCAGCACCCCATAATGCCTGGTTCATTAGAACCAGTCTCCTTTTTAGGTCTAAATATTATTGAATTTTTAGGCATTATTATATTATCCATACTACATGAAATTATTGAAATAACTAATCAACATATTATAAATCCAAACAAATAAAATAGACACGCATCCACAGATGGAAACATACCCTTATAAATATCCAAATATTCACAAAGAAAATAAATAAAATAGGACACCCACCAAAAGCGAAAACGTGTCCCATACAATTACCCCCAAGACTTTAAACAGATTAAATTACAGAAAATAAATAATTAATAAATAATGCACCTACGAGTGGAAACATGCCTTTTACATCCTTAAAATCCAAATAATAAAATTAACACCATTTAACCATTCATAACAAAATAAATAATTCAAACATGTAGTTTAATCATCACAAAAATAATAATAAATTAAAGTTTAATAAAAGAAAATTAAGGTTAATTACAAAGAATTACAATCCACAAATAAATATTGACTCCAATGATGAGGGGCCACGTACGACTATGTTAGGGATCGGGGGCAGCGCCCCTGAAAGTTAAATGATTTACATGATATGGTTTGTTGGGGAATTAGGATTTCTAACTGAACTAGGGTTTTATATTTACACAAATTAGAGTTTTTCCTAAACTAAGGTTTTTAAGGTGAAAATTAGGAATTTTGGGATAAAATTATGGTCTTAGGGTTTTGAATCAAAATAGGTTAAATTAAATTATTTTATTAGGGTTTATGTAAAATCATCGTCAAAATTAGGGTTTGGTTATTGTGAATATGTTTATAAACTTAGGGCCACTGAATATTAACTTAGATAAATATTGCATGGGATATATTGGTTTATAGAATATAAATTGCTACTGGATGAAACAAGTATATTGTATGATAATAGAAAATAAGCATACTGTTTGCTAATAGAAAATTGCTATGAAAAATTGAAGTAATTGCAAATCATTGAATGGAAGTAATAATTAAATCAGTTAAACACAAAAAAGCAAACCGCCATTTGTTGGCTTCACTAATATTTTACATTGATCCAAGCCTTCTTCCTGCACCATGTTGAATCTTGGTTGAGTGAGGGAAAGACAGTAGCTAATGCCTTTTATTATGTGTTGTTTCTTAGATTGATAGTATTTTGTGTATATTTGTTATTGTTTTTCTTTTGCTAACTCTCTACTAAAAGTCTTTTAATAATTCTAGCTGTCTGGTAGATTTTTTTCATCCTGTATTTATAAACAGCAAATTAGGTTAAAACCAACATGTGACCAAGCCTCATCCTAGCTTAATTTTGATTTCCTATTTAATCACAGCTCGGATTAATGCATATCGACAACGTTTTAAGTTTGACATAAAACTGAGACCATATCGAATTAAAATTAATTTAATTCAATATGGAACCCGTCCATATTGAATTAAAATCAATTTAATTCAATATGGAACCCGTCCATATCGAATTAAACAAGGTTTAATTTGATATGGGTAAGCATATCAAATTGGTTTGCATCCAATTTGATATGGATGGTGTCCATATCAAATTGGATGCATTCCACTCCATATTGAATTGTATGGCCTCCAATTTGACATTGAGCCATCCATATTGAATTGGGTGGCTCCAATTCGATATGGATGTTGTTCATATTGAAATGGCCTGGCCCAAACCAATTTAAAACCAATCAAATTCCAAATCGAATCGTTTCAGGGCTTTAAAGGTTGAATTGGCTAATTTTAGGCCTTATAAAACTGGACCAATCTAATTAAAGGCTTTAAAATAGGTTTAAGCCATTAAGAATGGATTGATCATGACTTAAGCCTTCTTTAATTAGGACCAAACTAGCTTAGGACCAAAATTAAGGGTCTATAGATAGTGGATATGATAAAAGAATTAGCACATTTCCTTCTAGTTAGGATAGATTATTCTCTCAAGAGGCTTGCTAAGTTGTATGTAAATGAAATTGTGAGATTGTATGGTGTTCCAATTTCATTGGTGTTCCAATTTCATTGGTGTTACACTGAGATCTACAGTTTACATTGAGGTTTTTGAAGAATTTGCAAGATGCCTCAGGTACACGGTTGCATTTCAATATAGCTTTCCAGCCATAGATAGATGAACAGTCAGAGACGGTCATACAAGTCCTGGAGGATATGTAGACGAGCTGTGTGATTGAGTTTACTGGGAGTTGGAATTGACATTTACCATTAGTTGAGTTTGCCTACAACAACACATATTAGTCTAGCATAGGAATTGCACCTTATGAGGCATTGTATGGTAAGAAATGTAGAACACTTTTTTGTTGGGATGAAGTTAGAGATGGAAAACTAGTAGGTTCTAATTTGATTAAAGAAACAGAAGAGAAGGTTAAGATAATTCAGGATCAATTGAAAGCAACTACAGACCAACTGAAGTCTTATTCAGATTTAGTAGCAATGAATATAGAGTACAATGTGGGTAATAAAGCTTTCTTAAAGGTGTCTCTGTGGAAGAAGATATTAAGATTTAGTCAAAAGGGTAAGCTGAGCCCTCAATTCACTGGACCATATGATATTCTAGAGAGAGTTAGACCTAATACATATAGACTGGCTTTGCCATCTGAATTTAAAATGATTCATAATTTCTTCCAAAAATTGTATGCTTCAGAGGTATAGATTAGATATGTCACATGTGTTGTTAGTTTAATCAATTGAAGTGAATTAGGATCTAACCTATCTTGAGGAAGTAGTAGCTATTTTAGCTCAAGAAGTGAAAGAATTAAGGAATAAGAGTGTTCCTTTGGTTAAATTCCTATGGAGAAACCATTCTACTAAAGAGGCAACATTGGAGAGCAAATAAGTTATGTGGAACCGATATCCACAACTCTTTAGAGTTAAATATCAGTTAATTTTAAGGATGCAATTTTTTAAGGGGGATAAGTCATAATGCTTGTATTTTATTAAACACAATTAAATAATTAATGTGGAAGGGTTAATTAATCTTTTGGAAGAAGAATATGAACAATATAGTATATACTTAATGTATATACAAGATATACATTAAGTATACATTTCACTAAAAATAAAAGTCAAAAAGTTAAAACTTAAAAGTTAAATATATAATTATTATTAAAAATAAAAAAATAAAAAAATTAATTATGGATGGGGAGACTTAAAATATTTAACAATTAATTAATTATTTAATTAATATACATATATGTTTGTGGTTAAGAAGAAAGAAATGAAAAAATCATTTTTCTTCTTCTTCTCCACCATGGTCGACCACCATTAACAAGCAAGGGGAGATTTTTTCTACATTAATACAATAAAATTTCATAAAGATTTAAAAGGAATCAAGGAATTTTTGAAGAGTAATCAAGGTTTAGGTAAGTAATCTTTGCTTTAAGCTTAGTTTTTACGATTTTTATGAATATATAGAATTTGGATTTTTGACGGAGGCAATGATAATTGTTGTAATGATTATTTTGAAGTGATTTTGATGTGGATGTTATGATTTTGTGGTTGAATGGTGGAAATGATTGAGTTTTGGTGAAGTTTAAGGTTGTAAAGGATTAGAGTTTTAAACAGAAGTTTGGTTAGAAATTGTGTAGTTATTGATTATTTTGAGTAGAATAAGTAGAAATAAGATTCTAATAAAATAATTTGACTTATTATTTGATTTAGGAGTATAGGTCCAATTGAAGGAATTATGGGTTTAATGAAAGTAAGAAATGGAGAGTAGATTGGCATTGATTTTGGAGCTTACTAAGGTTAGTACATACTTTGTTAACACCTAAATTTATTATTCATGCTTGGCATCATTCATATTGGCTTACTTTAAAGAATGTTTCTTTTCTTTAAAGTGCCAATATTTATAACTTATTGTTTTATTATAAAAAATGTGATTAATTCATTGTTTTGGAAGTTAGAAACCTTATTTTATGATAAATGGAAAAGTGATATACGGAACCTCTATCATGCTAGGGGACCAAGCAGGGCATAACTAGCAGCAGAGGAGCCGACTCGATGTCAGCGGCTTCATGCTGCACTGGAGTAATCCAATATGTGGTTCCGCACGTTCCACCACTTCTCCATTCATTTTCAATACTAATCGTAAAACACCATGAGCAACAGGATGTTGAGGTTCGAAATTCGAAGGATGTGACTATGAATTATGCTAAATGTGATTGAAAAATATGGAAAATGACTATGGAATATAGAAATTATGGAAAATGGGTAAAATGTGATAAAAGTGTGATGTATGCTTGCCTTATACAATAACTTGGTCTAGAGAACTGCATTTGGCACTATCGAGTTGGCATGCCAGTGATACGTCATGATATTCTATTATGCCTATGGGCTAGACACATTGGTGTCGAACACTACATTATAGAGAGGAGGTGGCGTTCGAGCGGTATTATATGACACTTGACCTAAGGTGTTGAGATGGCCTTTGGCTGCTATATATATACCTGACACTCAGATCCTTGGTGTCGGACCTTTGGGCCACGATAGGCCAAATCAATATTTTGTAACTTGAATATTATGTAGGGACTTGTTGGGTATAATGTGTTTGAATTTGAAATTTTGGTATATATGCATGAGATAATGAACATTTAAAATGGGTAATGCACTATGTGCTATAAAAAACATGTTTTAGCTTATTTATGTTTTTCTTTATAAAATATGGTGTTATCAAAGTATATACCACTAAGCTCTGAGCTTAGCGCAATTTAACTTTATCACTCAGGTGAAAGGATTACTAAGAGAGGGAACTCTAGTAGACCTTACCAGGTCTAGTTTTGAGTAGTACTAGAAGTTAAAGCTTTTTGCAACGAGATCGAACAATGGGTGCAACATTACATGCATAATTCGATTTTAATGCACATTGATTTTTGTACACATTAGTCACTTCATGCAAAATGCTTGAATTAAGTAATGTTTTGTAATATTTTTTAATTGTGTATTATGCATATTAACTATGTGTGTTAAGTACTTAAGTATATATAGAAAATGATGCATTTTTGTAAGCTCTTGATAAGTTTGGAGAAATGATGAAGTTTTGATAAATATATATATTGGGAGTATTATTTTCTCACAGGTTGTGTTTTGTCTCATTTGGGATTTGTCCAATTTAAATATTGTGGCATAAAATTTACCTATTAAATTTTATCTTTTAAAATTTAATTTATTTTTGGTAATGAATATGAGAAATTTTCTACTATTAAATATTGTGGCATTCTTATATTCTATATATGCATTTTACATATACAGGGTGTATGTATTATATGTAGTGTATAAGGCTGTTATATCCTTATGGTAATTATTTTCATTAGGTTCAAGAAATTTTAAAGAATGGAAATTACAAAAATTTATGGTACTTAACATTCTAAAGTCTCCCCCTCTGTATCACCCTTAGAGGTTCTCTGAAAAAAGACTTATTTTCATGGAAATAGACATCTCTTGAAATATGTTTCTTTTTTTATTCAAGATTCAAACATTTAAAATATTTGTAACCTTTTTTTTGTTGAAGAATAACCAAGAAAAATACACTTTTCAGCAAATTTATCAAATTTATCTCTTTTTTTTTATCAGAAATGTGAATGAAACATGTGCAACCAAAGATGCGCAAATGAGATAAATCAATTTTTAATTTCAAGCTGTGATTTATTATTTAAGATCTTACTATGAATCCAATTAATCAAATAATAAGATGTTAGAACTGCATCAAACCAATAGATTTTTAGGACATTCATGTGAAACATCAAAGCTCATGCAATCTCTATCAAATGTCTATTTTTCTTTTCAGCTATCCTATTTTATTGAGGAGTGCTAATACAAGATGTTTGATGAATAATTCCTAAATTTTGAAGATGGTGTGCGAAATTGTTATTATCATATTCTTTATCAGTCTTAATAATTTTAATTTCCGCATTATATTGATTGGATATTAATTTTACAAACTCTTAAAAAATTGAAAACACCTCACTTTTCATTTTTAATAAATAAATCCAAGTTGCATGTGAATTATGATCAATAGAAGTGACGAAATATTTAAAACCATCATGAGAAACTAATGGAGATGTCCATACATCCAAGTGAATTATACTAAAAGGTTCTTCCATGTTATTCACAGAGGATTGAAAAGGAAGTCTAGTTAATTTAGAACATCTGCAAGTCTCATATACATGTGAATCTAATTTCAATGGTGACATTTATATGCTTAAAATAAGGTCAGATAGATGGCCTAACCTCCAATGCCAAAGTTTTGATTCATTAATCTTTTGTGATTTGGTTGTTAGTGCTTTACTTCTTTGATTTAGAATGTAAAGTCCTCGCTAATAGCTCCCTTCCCCAATCTTATTCCCTATGATTCGATCTTGAAATGTTATAGAGTTAGGAGAAAAAATAACATCACAATTTAATTGTCTAGTGATTTTGATAAATGAAAGAAAATATTAAGAGAATGATGGACTATAAAGAACATCAGGCTGCTGATATTCATGAAAAAATGTTTTCCAATACCTTAAATAGTGTCACACCCCAATTTCAGAGGCAAGAAGGCTTTAGGATTCAAGTCAATATGATATGCCAGAACCATGTAGAACCCATTATTAGAATAAGACAAATATTAAAATTCCACTATTTTTTATTTACTTTACACATATAAATATCTTTCTCATATTACAACATCCATTTTTCCCATATTACAGTATAACTAAATTATCTCATAACTATCTTCCTTCATCACTCTTGATTACCATAGTGCCGCTATCACCAAAGTTGCTCTACCTGTAAAACAACACCTAAAAAACAACAACGGAGTGAGGGTCAGCCGCAACTCAATGAGTGTTCAAGCTTGTTATCTTTGCTTTAATTCTCACTTTAAGTGAATAGTAGCTTATTATAGTTTAAGTATCTTCTTATACTTTTGGAGTTGATATTACGGATATTCATTTAGAATTCCTAGCATGTTTTAAGAATTCTTCCATTATTCCACTGATCACTTATATTCTTAGAGTACTTATATAACCAATCAGAATTAACTTTATATTTGTCTTGTTTAATCCTTGTTTAACTTTAACAATTCCTTAACTGATTTCTTACTTATTAATTATGATAATAATTAATTATGCATTTTTAACTTTCAAGTATTAGTACAATATTTAATTCAATATTTCACTTTTAGATTCTAATAATCATTTTCTTAGACTATAGCTTCATTTTTTTTTTGCTTACCTATCTTAGGTAAAATGCCAATCAGATTATCATTTATTTCTTATACATATTTATTTTGGGATTCAGAAATGCAGGTACATTAGTTCATAATTAACATAGGTAATTAGAAATAGAAGTTCAGATAATAAAAGATTAACCTCAGCTAATTTAAAACACATTATAAATCAGGACATATTAAAAATAATGTTGCTCATATTAAAGCATAATATAGAATTCATTTTCAGAAAAGGGGTTCATATGACAAATTAAAATAGATAGGTCAAAGACCATAGGTCAGAGACTACAATAGATAAGCCTGAAGCTATAGTAATTAGGGTGGTAATTTTCCCTTATGCGCATTTCAGAACACCAATATATATTGTCTAGTGGTTTAACCCCTACTAGAGTTGGGCTCTGTTTATATAAATATCAGAAAATCAGGCCAGGTCATCAGGCTAATCTCAGAAGACATTTCCCAGAAGGCTTACCACAATAAAATAAAATTTATTCAGATTTTATTTCTTTTACCCTTAGTTTTTTTACTTAATTCTTGTCTTATTTAATTGCAGATATTTTTCCATCGATTAATTTATTTCTACTTTTATTTTTTTATAATCTTATCATATAGTCATTTCATCCATATAATATGTGCTATAATTACTGTTTCATATCCTAATAGTATGAGTAATTTCTTTTTCCAATTTGTTAATTAACTAGCAATAAATAATGTTATAATGTTACTCAATAATAATAATAGCTACAATCACCATATTGCTTAGCTATTTTTAAACTACTCATCTCCATGAAATATATTTTTACTTGTACACTAAGTAATTGGATTTAATCTTAACTCTTAGATAATTCATTCATTTTCTTTTCTTAATTTATGTCTAGCACCTTTTTCCTCTATACATACACATACCACTTAGTGTATAAAAACATTTTTTAATATAATCATGGTTGTTAAATCCTTTTGTTTAAATCAATTCCAATTTAGAATATTTCTTCACATATAATTCGAAAATAACTCATATAAGTTCAATAATAATTTAACGTTTTGAATAAGCTTAATAAAAATTTCAATTATTTCTAGTAACATATTAAATCTTTTTTTATTACAGTACTCTTTAAAATTAATCCAAAACTCCACATGTATATATGCATAATTATAATTTATACCTTCTTTTTAATATTAAATATCATTTTAAATCTCCTTTAGAGCAACAATTCAAGAGTATAAGAATCCGTTTATTATTTTTCATATCTAGATCAAATATATAATTACTATAAAATGTCCTTCTTAATACATGTATTTAAAATCCTTCCTTCCCTCTTAAAAGTGACAACTTAATTTAGAAAATAATTTCTTTACATTTATTTCTATAGTAAAAGATATATAATAGACTTATTTAACTCATGGATTATAATTCTTCAAAAAATCATAGAAAACTTACTTGTTTTTAATTATTCTTATAATCACTCTAGAAAAATCCCTTAAAATATACTTATATTAGTAAGAATTATTAATATATTCATTCCCTGTTCCATTTAAAGCTTCTTCTTACTTGAAGGTTCAAATACTTTAATTTATTTTAGTTATAAAATCTTAATTAGAAATTGATCATAAACTCTAGATTGGTCTTTAACAATTATACAAATGTACACCCAAAATTTCATAATTTTTCTCATCCATTCACTACTTGAATTTTAATTTATTTATGAATATTTCAAATTTGCCAGTTTCAGATTTTCTCTATCAGCCTTCCTTTTCCATATTTATTTCACTATTAAATGTCCACAAAAATTTATAAAATTTTAATTATGTAACCTAGACATACTTCCAGACTTATTTTTAAAATATCAATTTTTTTCTAAGTACATTTACTATATTTAAAAATTATGTTTTCTAAACCTACATATTTTGTTTCTTCAAAAACTTCACTGGTAGCACCCATTTTCTAGTTTTATTTAGGTATCAAACCTTAATAAAAATTTATGAATGTATAACCAAATAATACTAACATATATTAGAACTTATATCTAAAATCTAAAATTTCATAATTTTATACATATATTTACAATATTTTTAAATTGTGTATATTCAACTCTATATATTCTGATCATATAGTCACTACTCTGGCAATAGTTATTCTTGATTTTATTTACATAAATAAGCCTTCATTAAAATTTATAATACTTTTACCATATATTTTAGACATATATAAGCTTTTGTTTAAAATTTCATATTTTTCTAGGTTTTTTTCCTTTGCTTTTCAAATAGGTACCTTAAACCTTACGAATTGTATCTTAGCTAACACTGCACATGCAATCTATTTTCTTGTATTTTTATTAATTAGTAAATCAACTCTATAATTTATGAAAATTAAAAAAAATCAAATAAATTCAGATATACTTCTAGTTAAAATTTTGAAGTTCATTAAATCTCTCTAAGCATGTCTAAAAATTTGGAAAACTTGTCCTTACTACATAAACATTTGAATTCCAGTGCTTAACATCCAAATGTTTCATAGTTTATCCTCACATATTCAATCAATTAGTTCAAACCATCAAATTGATTATTAAATTTTCTTTCTAAATCTTTTAAAATATAGGTTGTTTGGAACACTCACTGTATTTTAGTCAAGATCTTTAGCTCCCTAAATCCAAATCCATACCCTTCTAATTTTGCTTTCACCAAATTTTAATTTGCTAGGTTTAGTGTTTTTGTTATTAGTGTAATTAGTCTAAGAGAGCTTGTAACACCCTCATTTTATGTATACATATAGTACATATACCCATATACATACTGCACATATACACATTATAACAATACATTGTTTCAATATTTCATACTACTTTTGTTCAACATTAAAATATTTATATTATTAACAAAAAGGGAATCTTGATTTAAATAAAACACAATTCTATAAAATACAATTTACTCAAACTTGTAATCTCAATGTAATTTTCTCTTTATTGCTTATATACATATGCTCAATTCATAAAATAGTAAATCTATACATGAATGCACCACCTTGTAAGTTGGTCTCAGAGCACCTCAAATCTCTGTATGGCAAGAACCGATCAACACCTTTTGAACAGCAATATACTAGCCTGTGTGATTCATACAATTGCGCTAAGCTCGAAAGCTTAGTAATACGAATCAAGAAATACCATGCTTGATACATTTAATTTAAAAACCACATTTACATACATTTTCATTTGACAACAACATCATCATATTCATTATAAAATCATCTTAAAAGTCATTCACATGCACTGGGCCCATAAGAAAACCCATATAATATTCAAGTTCTGGAGTCATTGCTTTGGACTTATGCTTAACACTCAATGTCTAGCCCGAATGTAATAATAGTGATGCCCAAAGTCTGGCCCAAAGGCAATATCACCAAACACAATACTCTGTAAATTGATATTATATAAGGTTTCACACATTTCAATTCACATTTAACATTTCATTTCTCATGACACACTCTTGTCATGCTTTTCATTATTCATCATTTTCACTATTTTCCACGTTCGTTACACATTTGCCATTTCATCATATTCATCATTTTATTCATTTCACAATTTCTTTCACAATTCACATATGACACATATATGCACATTTTGCACTTAACACACTTTGCACTATTATTACAATTAGCCATAATCAAAGGGCTAAATTATGCCATAAACAATCCATGTCAAATTCATATTTAAATCACATAATTCATGAATATACATTTCAATATCATCATAGTATGTTTTATCAATTCAAAATAATAAAACATAACAAATACAATATGTACAATTATGTACTTACCTCTAATAGACCATTTAACATCAAATTCATCAAATCTTCACTCATTTCTAATTCTTCCCAACTTGATTTCTAATCAATATATGGATACCCAAGTTATTGACAACATCAATATATATATCTCAATTATACAACTTAAATCCTCTCTTTTCCTTTTAACTCACAATATTTAGATCAATACTCAATACTCTCAAGTTAATCACAAAATCGCCTCATTTCGATCATAACACAACTAATAACACAATATCTCAACATACAACTAACCTTTTTTACTTTTTCTTTCCTAGTCTTTATCCAGGTCTCCTCTTATTAATCACTTCTAGAGGAGTTCTATCAATAGATCTTATATTTCTCTTAATCAAGGGTTTTCTATAGTGAAAGAGAGAGAAATTTGAGAGAAAAAGTGAAAATGGCCAATTGAATGACATAGAAAATTCTAGAACCATACATATGAAGGCCACGACCATGGCACCCAAAAGCCACGCCCGTGGGGGATAGCTCAGCACCTTGCACCACCTCAATCAAACCATCTCCATGAGCATGGTACCCTAATCGCCAAGCCTATAGGATCCAAATTGCCACTATCATTCCAAAATCAATTTCCCAGATAGTCCAATCCGCAAAGCCATGGCTGTGGCCCTTCCATTACAATGCCTGTGGGGTTGAAATTGACATTGCCATATTTGGATAAATCCTCAAATAGAGCCAAAACAAATGCCACAGTCGTGGCTCACCAGTGCCACACCCGTGGGATCCAAAATCACACTGTTTCTCACTCTAAACATCAAGAATCCTAAAAATCGGGATGTTAAAGAGCTTTAAGTTTTATTAAAAATATTTCTTCTTCTTTAATAATAGATTTAAGCTTCTCAATCTTTAAAAATGTCTTTACACTTGTCAAATTTCTAGAATCTTCATTTAACATTTGTCAATTGTTTAACTTAATCATGAAACAAGTATAAAATCACCTTAGCCAACATTATCTTCTTCATTTCCACGTTACGAGTAGGAGGACACCAACTTGTCATTTGTGATTTTGCTTACTTTTATATAATTTCCACTTAAAACCTATTGCCATACTTATCAACATTCCTATAATATCCTGATTTTTGGTGTACATTGGAATAGTAGATATGGATGATTAAATAAGTGTGATTGGTAGAGAAATATAAGATGAATATGTATAATATATGTAATATATATTATAAATACTTGAATAAATGTGAAATATAAATTGAATATATAAGACATATACATATACCTAGAATATACATTTCATATCTATGAAGTATAAATTGGTATAGGAAAAGTTGATAATAACAATAATAATAATAATAATAATAATTATTATTATTATTATTATTATTATTATTATTATTATTATTATTATAAGAAGAAGAAGAAGAAGAAAAAGTCAAACAAATAAGGAAGATAATTGGCAAAGAGGTAATTAAATTAATTAATATATATTATTTTATATATAAAAATAAGGATGGGAATTCAAAATAAGTATTTCTTTTTCTTCTTCTCAATTTTGAACGTGACCTTTGAGAAGGAGTGGGGAGAGTGTAATTTTCTTCTCTACACCAAATTCACAAGAGATTTCAAGAGGATTTAAGAATGTTTTGAAGATCTATTGAGGAAAAAAAGTAAGTAATTCTTCCAAAGCTTATTTTTTTGAGATTTTAAGATTATGTTTTGAATGTTTAGAGAGAGAAAATACATTTAATTGTTATAATAGATGTTAATTGAGTTTAAGTGGTGAGTATATGATGATTATATGGTGATTTATTGATTAAATAGTTGAATTGGATAATTTGGTGAATTTAGGGTTATAGATGAATATGTGTAGATTAGGGTTTTGGTATGGATGTATATAATTATTGTTATAGATTAATTTAATGTTATTTAAGAATATTTATTGTGATTTTATGGTTAGAAAATGGATATGAGTAGATTTGGTTGAAGTTAGAGTTTATGGATATATTATGTATAATTAGGGTTTTTGAAAGAGGTGATGATAATTATGAAAATGAGTTGTATTACTTTCGTTTTGGTATGTAGGTAATTATTTTATGGTTAGATATTAAAAATGAGTTGGGTAGATTGAAGTTTGGATAAAGTCATAAGTTGGGAATTTAGAGCGTTGAATAAATAATCGTAATTTGATAATCAATGAGCATGTAAGTGACTTTAAATAGATATTGTTGCTTATTGATGGATTATGTATGTGTAGGTTAAAGTGGTATTGATGGAGATTGTTATTAATTATGGAAAAAGTGGTTTTGGTATATAATATGATTTTAGGAGTGTTTAATTTTATGTCAGGTTGTGTTTGTTGAATTTTGGAAATGTGAAAATTACATATGTTAACATTGGCAAAATTTTTTCAGAGATTTTCTTTATAAATTTGTATTTTAATAATTTACTACTTAAATATATACTATTTATTAGTAATCATCTATATTAATTAAAATAAGAATTTTTATTATGGAGTTTATTGTGGTACTTTTATATTTTGTATGCATATTTTACATATATGGAATACATATACTGTACATATATAGGATATAAAGGTGTTACAATTCCATTCTTTTTCCTAATACTTGTTTAACTCTTAGAAGCATGTGTTATCTTTACATTATTATGATTCTAACATCACCATAATTTGCAGCTACACGTTATTAAGAAAGTGGATACTAAGCCAACATTTGGCTTTTATGAAATTATTTCCACTTGACATGTGTGTAGTGATGGGATCTTATTATAGCAAGTGTCTTGTAAAATTCATATTGTATGTTTATATTTTGCACCAATTTGTAGAGTTAACTTTTACATATTTACTTTTATATTCTACTAACTAATGAATATACTTCTTAATTTAAGTACCCCCAAATATAGATTTAATCCTAGCCTATTATTTATTGGCTTAGACCAATTACTTATTAATTTTATTTTTGCATGCTTAGGCCTTACATGTATAAATGTATATCTTATAAATAATTTCTTACATATTTTATTAACTACCATTATTAGTCTAATTTTCACTTGATATTTAATTAACCCTATTATATTTTCTTACTTTTAGCTCATATTCTTTTTAACCCATTTTATTCAATTCACATATATATATATATATATTACTCTACGTACATATGTATAATCGGACAAACATATGCGTGCATATCCTCTATTTAATTTTTTTCCTTATTTCTTTACTTATTAGTTCAACTAATATATATATATATATATATATATATTCGAATGCTCATTCTAGCATTTGATATAAATATTTCTCAATTTAATTTACCCTACATGGTTCGGGGTATTACAAATAGGCACTAAGGAATCATTAGGAATAGAAACAAACAACTTATCATTTAATTTTTTTAAGGCTTTATGAATAAGTTAAATTACTAGCCATGTGTTCATTTACACCTAAATTAATTATCCAAGTTGTTTCATCTAAAAAAAAGATGAGAAGGCTTCAAGATTTTCTAACAAATAACTAGAGAAGGCATGGATATTTTCTTTTTTTGGGAAATTCTAATTTTAAGAAGAAGAAAGAGACTTTTTTAGCCATTGGATGAGTTGTTGTGCTAGCATCTTGTCATGCACTTGAGTCATAAAGAGAAGGATTCGTCCACTCAAGAAAAGACTTGACTAGAAGAATGCAGAAGAGATTATATGAGGAAGAAGAGAGAAAAAAGAGAGAATGAGGAGAGAATAGAGAAGAAATGATAAAGGGAAATAGAAATTGATTAATCTATATATTCATGTGTTTGCTTGGATTACATGCTCACTTTTATACTAGTTCTTTCCGTCATACAATTTGCAGCTGGAATTGCAACTAACTAATATTCATACATTACCATGCACTTTTATGCAATCACAACAAACTAATTGATTACAGAATTATTAATGCATCCTAACTAACTGATTGACTCCATTTTTCTCTTCCAATCGGGCTAACCATCATCTACTACTTTGACAATGCCCCTTCATGAATAGTTTCCTTATCCTCAAGGAAAAATGCAGGAAATTGAGTCTTAATGAAACTTAAATCCTCCTATATAGCCTCTAAAGGATCTAAATGAGCCTAGTGAACTAGAATCTGAGGGGCGAGTGCTTCTTTCTAGTTATTGTGCAAGTGCCTATGATAGCCAGAAGCTGGATTAGAAATTCCCCCATTTTACAAACTTTAGGAAGATAAGTACCAGGAGTGGTCTGTGTCCCAACATTCCATTTAAGCAAAGAGATGTGAAACACTGGATGAATAGCACTAGTAGTAGGAAGTTCTAACTTATAAGCCACATGGCCTATTCTCACAACCACTTTGAATGGGCTGAAGTATTTGGAAACCAAATTGACATGCTTTCATACAGCCATATATGATTGTTTAAATGGCCAGAGTGTAAGATAAACCAAGCCATTGACAGCAAATTCTCTCTCAGTTCTCTTGGCATCAGCATATTGCTTTTGCCTATTTTGATTCTTAAGCAAATGATATCATAATAAGCACACCATGTGCTCACGCTCCAACAATAATTCTTCAACAGAGGTGACATTAGTAGCATTAGATGGAATCACAGGTAAAAGATTAAGGGGTATGCCATAAAGTACCTGAAATGGTGTCATCCCCAAGCTTGTGTGGAAGTTTATATTATACCACTACTCTACACGTGGAAGCCATTTGGCCCAAGTCCTAGGCTTTTCAAAGCAAAAACATTTGAGGTACCCTTCCATACATATGTTCACTTGCTCACTCTGACCATCACTTTGGGGGTGATAGGCTATAGAAAAATTGAGTTTGACTCCCACAAGTTTAAAAAGGTCCTTCCAAGTTAAGCTTGTAAAAACCTTATCTCAGTCTGATACTATACTGCTTGGAAACCCATGCAAGTGAAATATTTCCCTTAGAAAGATCTGTGCCACTGTCTTAGTAGTAAATGGATGACTAAGAGCTATGAAGCATGCTGACTTTGAAAATTGATCCACCACAACCAATATAGTATACTTAGCTTCTAATCTAAAGAGCTGTTTAATGAAATCCATTGAAATGTAATCCCAAACCTTGGATGGCATTGGCAAAGGTAGCAATATGCCCAGATAGGCCACTATCTCTCCTTTACAACTTTGGCAAACTGAGCAGCCCATGACCTAATTATAAACATCCATCTTTAATCCTTCCTAATAGAAGTGAGGCTTGAGCCTGCGTATGTACCCTTAATGCCAAAATGTCCCCCAAGTGATGAATAATGAGTAGCTGTGAGGATCTGATGCCTGAACTCTTATTTACTGATAATTACAATACAATACTTATATTTCAAAAGGCCTTTATCATAGCTGTATGGAGGTTTATCGACAAAATTAATCAGAAGAGCTTGAATAATTGCTTGACAGCCAATATCACCTTTATAAGAGTCAATGACTTCCTACATCCAAAGAGGAACAACCACATAAGTTAATAAGAAACAGTCAGCAAGTTCTTTAAGGGTCCAATCTCTCCTAGCAATGCATCAACCACTTTGTTCTCCACTCATTTCTTATACATAATTGTGTATTTTAAACCCAACAATTTACCAAGGCCTGGCTACTAAACATACATATGAATACGTTGTTGCAGAAGGAATTTGATACTCTCATGATCAATCTTTATAATGAATGGGCCATACTCCAAGTAGTAATGCCATTTGGTTACTACAAAAATTATCACTAAAAGCTCATTTTCATAAATTGATAAGGCCCGGTTCCTGGCACTTAGAGCTTTGCTGATAAAAGCCATTAGTTTATTCAATTACATCAAGATAACACTAATTCCTTTATTGTTGGGATTAGTCTCAAGGACAAATTGAAGATCATAGTTGGGAAATGCTAGTATAAGAGCAGTTGACATGGTAATCCTGAGTACTTAGAAAGCATGTTTTGCCTCTAAAATTGATTTAAAATTGTCTTTCCTCAAGAGCTCTATTAATGGTCGACTTAATAACCCATAGCCTTTAATAGTTTTCCTATAGTATCCTATAAGTCCTAAAAATCCTTGTAAAGCCTTAAGGTTCTTAGGAGGAGGCCAGTTTTGCATTGCCTCGATTTTGATAGGATCAGTGCTTACTCCACCATTAGAGATGATATGGCCCAGATATTCAATTTGCTTCTAAGCAAAATAACACTTAGATAATTTGGCAAATAACTAGTTGTCAAACAAAATCTTTAATACCACTGCCAAATGTTTCTTGTGCTCAACTAATGATGAATTGTGGACTAGGATATCATTGAAAAATACTAGCACAAATTTATGAAGAAATGATGCAAAGATGGAATTCATGAGGCTTGGAAATGTTGTTAGAGCATTAGTTAGAACAAATGGCAAAACCAAAAATTCATAGTGATCTGTGGCTTTCAAAAGCAGTTTTATATGTGTCATCTATGTTCATTCAAATCTAGTGGTAACCATAATGAAGATCAAGTTTGGAGAAGTAAATTGCATGGTGTATTTCATCCTAGAGGTCATCAATTAGTGATATAGAAAATTTATTTTTGAGGGTGACATTAATTAATCAGCGATAATCGACATAGAATCACCAAGTTCCATCTTTCGTTTTGACAAGGAGGACTGGTGATGCAAAGGGACTGGAACTAGGTTTAATTAGAGTTTAGTGGAGTATTTCATTTTTTTGGCATTCAATTTATGTTTTCTAGTGATGAGGGTAATGATATGGATGAATGTTTACTGGGTTGGCCCCTACTATGAGGGGAATGGAATGGTTGTGTTGGCAATATAGAGGAAGTGTCGAGGGTGAGTCAAAGAGGGAGGAGAAGTGGCATAGTAGGTCTGAAATAGTAGATGGGATTGAATTTTCTGAACAATTGGTACCTAAAGATGGGGGGTTTGAAGTGGGACCTTATGTGGCAACTATTAAAATGGATGTTGGGGCCTCTTGACAGCTAAATGAGTGAGCTAGAAGGCAAATTGTGAGCGGAGATTTTCACCCCCACTCTCGGTGGTATGGTTCTTGCGACTTCAGCACTATTTAGGCTCGGGGCCTTAGAGAACATGATCCTAAGCTCGGAGAAAATGGAGTTGCCACCCGAACTGGCTGGAAAAAGAAAGGGGTGGATGACTTGATTCCTAAGGAATCCTCAACCCCCTAATAGGTTCGGAAAGTTGGGTACGGGTGGGGAAGGTGAGAAATGGCCCAGCACCCCCACAACGCCCAATTCATTGGAACAAGCCTCCTTTGCAGGTCTTAATATTATAAAATTCTTAAATATAATAATATTATCCATATTGCATGCAACAATTAAAATAAAGCATCATTATATTAAAATCAAAGCAAAGTCCAAACAAAGGAAATAAATGGATACCCATCCGAGGATGAAAACATGTCCTTACATCATCCATGTCTAAACTAAGTAGGACACCTGCCGAAAGGTGAAAACATATCCTTTACATTGGTCTAAAATATAAAAGCAATTTAAATTACATGAAAATTAATTAATGAGGTTCCCATAAAGTGGAAGCATACCTCTTACAATTTTAATACCAAAATAAACAAATAATAATAATAAAGAAAATATCCATCCATGATAAATTAAATAAATCAAATTAAGTAAATCAACTATTGAAATTAAATAAATCAACCATCAAAACATATAATAAACTAAAAAATCAAATATAAAATAAAATAGAGTAATAAATATATAAATTTAGGATTTAGAATTTGCATCTTAGAATAGGGTTTTTGGAACTTAGGGTTTTGGATCGTAGGGCTTTATATTGAGGTTTCATCATTTAGGGTTTAGGGTTTTTTTTTAGGTTGCTGGGATTATGAAATTTAGGTTTTAAGAAATTTTAAGGTTTCTATGAAACTAGGGTTTAGGAATTAAGTTATTGGAATTAGGGTTTGAGTCTAGGTTAGGGAATTAAGTAACTGGAGTTAGGGTTTTAGGCTTTCTGACATTTTAGAATTTGATTAGGGCTTTGGAGTTTTGAATTTGGAAAATAGATTTTATAAATTTAGGTCTGAAATTTAGAAAAAATTTTAGGGTTTTGGAAAATTAAGAAAACAATTAGGGTTTTGGGAATTAATAAAACTATTTAAGGTTTCGGAAAAATTAAGAAAACAATTAGGGTTTTAGGAATTAATAAAACAATTTAGAGTTTTTGAAATTGGAAAGCAGATTAGATTTTTTAGCAACTGGGCAATTAGATTAGGGTTTTGATAATGTTTTGTGATTATATGAACATTAAACTCAAATCATGTTGTTTAAATCAACTAATCAAGACTATGAGGTTTAAGTTAACTACTGGACCTAAACAACTTCTTAATCTTCAAACTTATAATGATATTTATAGAAGGGAATGTATATACTGGATAGTTAAATAAGTTGTAACTCAAGGATGAAACTACTGTGAATTCAAATAAATTAAGGAATTAAATCAAACCTCCGTTCGTTGGTTCCTCCACAATTGACTTTTGGATGAACAATGGATAAAGACAGCATTGCTGTCTTTGATGGATTGATGACTGATGAATGTCTACTGCTAATCTTCTCTATTTGTTGCTGTCTCTCTTTTTATGTTCTTTGCCCTTATTAACGTTCATTCCTGCCTTCTTTTCCTTGTTATGAAATGTTATTATTTATAGGCCCTAACCTCACTCAAAAACCTAATATTAATCAGTCCATAAAACAAATTCTAATTGAATTAGGAAACTCATTGAAACAAATTCTAGTTGAATTAGGAAACTCATTGATACCTTGTCAATCTGGGGCAACCAGATCGACATGGACCAAAGCCATGTCGACCTAGTTGCCCTAGGTCAACATGAGTCCAACCTCATATTGATCTGGGCTGCCAGATCGACATGAGGCATGCTCATGTTGACCTGGTGTGCCTAAGTCGACATAAGTCCAACCTCATGTCGATCTGGGCTGCCAAGATCGAAATGAGGCATGCTCATGTCAACCTTGTCCCTCCAGGTCGACATGAGCATCTGTTTAGGCCGGCCAATTCGAATTATTATTGCCTTTTTTTAACTTATGGACCAAAGAGTTTAATTTGGGCCGATTCAACTTGATTTTAGGGTTTTGTAATTGAATTTATGCCTCTTTAATCTGAACTGACTTCTTTAAAATTTATAAACTAGTTTTAAATATTTTAAAGTCGGATCAAATTTATTTTAAAATTTTTTAACTAGGACCATATTAAATTGGGGTCAAAATTAAGGATCTACAGTTTGCCTCCTGCTTGAATGATCTGAGACTTTCAGTAGAAGAGAGTGAAAAGCAATATGATTTTTGAATGATTTTTTATGAGGATGAGTACTTGAATTTGATTTGGGTACTTAGACCCAAGATTGAATTTGATTTGACTAACCTTTTAACTGTTGAGAATTCTGGCATAACTAGTTGCTCTATTTTTATGGATTGTGTGTCTTTATCAACCAGAAATTGATCTTTATCTATTGGAAATCGGGTCTTTACCCTGGGAACATGGATCTTTATCTATTGGAGATTGGATCTTTACCCTTGAAACATGGATTTTTATCCATTAGAGATCAGGACTTTACCATTGAAATATGGATGTTTATCCATTGGAAATCGGGTTTTACCCTTAAAACATGGATCTTTACTTGAAAAATGGATCTTTATCCATTAGAAATCGGGTCTTTGCCCTTGAAATATGGATCTTTATCCATTGGAGATCGGGTCTTTACCCCTGAAATATGGATCTTTATCTATTGAAAATCAGATCTTTACCCATGAAACATGGATCTTTATCCATTGGAAATCAGGTCTTTACCCTTGAAACATGGATCTTTATCCATTAGAGATCGGGTCTTTACCCTTAAAATATGGATCTTTATCCATTGGAGATCGGGTCTTTACCCTTGAAATATAGATCTTTATCCATTAGAGGTCGGGTATTTACCCTTGAAACATGGATCTTTATCCATTGGAGATCTGGTCTTTACCATTAAAATATGGATCTTTATGCATTGGAGATCGGGTCTTTACCCTTGAAACATGGATCTTTATTCATTAGAGATCGAGTCTTTACCCCTGAAATATGGATCTTTATCCATTGGAGATCAAGTCTTTACCCTTAAAATATGGATCTTTATCCATTGAAAGGTCTTTACCCTTGAAACATGGATGCTTATCAATTGGAGATTGGGTCTTTACCCTTGAAACATGGATCTTTATCCATTAGAGATCGGGTCTTTACCCTTGAAAATCGAGTCCTTACCCTGGCTTCAGCTCTTTTAGCTGGACTGATCCTTTGTCTTTTGCATCTTCATTCTTTTGAGAATTCTAATTTTCTCTTTTTCTTTTTTTTTGTTCTTTTGAGAATTCTTTTTCTTGTACATCAATTATGCATGAATAAAAAATTCAGCCCTTTTTAGCTAGCCTTCATATCTTCTCCTTGCCCCCCTGTGTGGCAAGATATTTGAAAGTGAGTCTCAAAATATTTTGTTCATGCATAAACTCAAAAATTGAAAAGGAGAAACATTGCCCCCTGTGTAGGCTCAAACCCATGATTTTTCTATGCAGGCTATAATTGATGTTTGTCTTATCTAACTCTTCACACAAACACATATATCTTATTTTGCAAAACTACTGGAGCTTCCTCAAGTAAATAGGCTTTCCATGCCCCTTTGATTTAATATATTCTTTTGATTCTTTACTTCGCAGGGTATTTGCTGTTCACTTTGACAAAGAATAGACAATACAAGATAAGAAAGTGCGATGTGATATGCTCATGTATGCATGATATGCATGATAATACTTACAATGGTTCCATCGACTCACAGACTGAGACTATCAGCTGAAATGCTCTCACGGATTTCTTTCAGATGCCCGTTCAGTTCTTGCACTGGAATTATAGGATGCTTCACATTTATGGCTTTTATCTTCGAGATGTTGAAAATATGAGTGGTGGAGACCCCAATTTGCAGAGTCAGGGATACATCCATTTCAAACTATGTTTCAGCATGTCAGTTGGTAGCTTCTTCATGACCTTGCTAATAATCATTTCCTTTGCCCAATGTGTTCTTCGAGCTTTGATGGTTTAACAAACTTCTCTTAACTTGAAGGCTTCGTGAGACAAAAACACGTTTTTTTAATTTTTAAAATTTTTATTTTGAAATCAAATGTTGGCTTTGCCAAATCAATGTCAATGTACCTCAGGACTTGATTTTCCAAATTAACATATCTATAACATGACAACCCTAGTTACTATACTAAACTCAGGAATATTTAAGTAGGAATTGTTGCACTTCAGATAAGCACATACACATTACTTGGCCAAAGGTCTCATTGAATTTAAATATTGTCTATCTCATATGCATGCTTATTCAAACTATCTCCACTAATAGACTCTACCTACCAAGAGAGATCAATAGGTCTTCGATAGGCTTGAAATGGGGTCTATAAGGGACACAGATTTAAGTAAGGCCATTTTGAGATTGGAGCTAGTGTGACACAAAGGACAAATCCTCACACTATAAATTTCTTGTTGGAACTTTAGACAGTTGAGAACATAAAAAGATAGAGCTTTGAGAGTTCTCCCATCTTTTTGGCTTTAATCTAGATCTTGATAGGGATAGTCTTTGCCATTGCAAAAAAATTTTGGTACCCAAATTCGTTTCTTTTCTTCTTCTCCCTTTTCTTTCTTTTTATTTTTGTTACTCTTCCCTTTCTTTGAGCATTTTATCATTTTGCCCTTCTTCCTTATAGGACTGCCAAGTACATAACTTTCAAGAACTGGATGGTCTTTCTCCTTTTTCTCTGATTTTGATCGAATCTTTGGTTGGGTTGGACCAATTCAAGTCAAACTGTTCTTATAAATTAAATAGAAGTTGTTTGCTGCTTTAGGTAAAAGAGAACTCAGTTGGCTTTCTGAACTGCCTTTTTGGGTTTTATTATATTTTTTTTGTTCTTTTTTTTCCTTTTGTCCTTTTTCCTTTTCTTTTTTTCTCTTTTTTTCTTTTCTTTTTTTTTCTTTTGGTTATAGCTCTAAAAGAGTTGTCTTGTTTGTACCAACTTGGGCTTCTAATAATGGATGAGTGGAGTAACATAAATCTCCTTTAATAGGGATAAATCATTTGTTACTCTGATGTTATCTTGATAGATTGGAGATATTAGGTGAAATTCAACTACCCTTATGGTTTTGAAAACATCAAAAACACTTACGGTCTTAAGAACTTCAACTATCTTCATGGTCTTGACTACTCATTTCTTTCTTTGATCTTCTTGCCTTTTCATCTTAGTGGTCATAAGACTTGTCAAAAGTATCACAACAGCTCAGGGTAGGTTGTTGGGCTTATATGCCAATGAAAAGAAAGCTAATATTTTATGAAGGCTCAAAGGGACAATTAGGGATTGATATTTAATTGGGTGGATACTAGTTGTTGGCTCATCAAACAATGCCTAGATCATTTCTCCCTTACATAAGTAGAGTTCAATTTCGCCTCGAAAGTTTGTCTAAGCATGTTCTAAGACTGACTAGGACCTAGACAAAGGTAATTATGCAGGAGCTTTCTCTAAGTAAGCATACACAACTCAATGCTATAGAGCAATTCCCTCACCTAGCAAAGTCATTCGAGTCATGATGCATAAATATATTAATTCACGAATTATCAAGCTAGATTCCTCATTGGTTGAGCTCCAAAATGAACAAAGACCAATAAAAATTTTTAACAAAAATAATTTATTTCAAGCAACTTTAAATTTGAAAAACACAATTGTTCCAATTAGATATTAAAGAAAGCAAAATTGAAAAGAAACATTCAAGCTAAGGAAAGTTCATTGAGTTGGAGTTGAAAATACTTCATTTATTTAGACATATCAAGGGCAAGGATTTTTTTCATCATTAAGAGTCATTGCTTCATCATCCATAGTTAGCCCAAGCTTGCTTAGTAACACATTATCTTTAGCAGCTTCTCTATCCATATCATCACAGGATGACAAGATAAAACTCTTCATGAAGGTTGTAAGGGGTGGCGCCCTTCCAAGTTTAGGCAGAGGATCATTCTTAGTGTTGGGCTTATCAGGTTCAAGCAGCTTTCCACTATCAATCAAATTTTGGATCTTGTGCCTTAATCAAACACATTTATCTATCTCATGTCCTTGTGTCTGATGAAACTCACAAAAGGCTTTAGTATCAAATTTTGGGGGTAAAGGATTCGGCAGAGGTCGGGGAGCCAATGGCAGTAATAGTCCCTTCTTTTGTAGCTTGTTGAAGACCCAAGACAAAAAGCTTCCCTAGATCTGAAAACCGCCTTCTATTTGCTTGACCAGTTGTATTAACATCAACTTCCTTTTGCATGCTTTGATTACCAGACTGATAGTTTCCTTTCTTGTTTCTTATTGTTGAAAAACGGTTCTTCTCTCTTTCCCATTCTTTAATTTGCAGACCAGCTTGGAGTAGATCTTTGAAATCACGGATGAGTGCATGAAACATCCTTTCATGAAGGCTAGGCAATACCCCTCTCACAATCATCCTTATTTGATCAGATTCATCGGGCCTCTTCTTGAGCAAAGCAGTCTTATTTCTCCATCTTTTCACATAATCCATAAAATTTTCGTTTGACCTTTGTCTAATGGACTCCACTTCCATTAAGGTAACTTCCAGCTCGACATTTTACCCATATTGCTGAATGAAAACCTTGTATAACATGTCCAAATCTTTTTGAGTACTTTCCTCTAAGGCGTTAAACCAATTTTGGACAACAGGGTCCAATGAGAGCATGAAGTACCTTAGAGTTTGAGCCTTAGTAGCTCGGGCAAACTGCATAGCAGTGATATACTACTTCACATAGAGATAGGGGTTTCCAGTACCATTGTACCTAGCGAAGGAAGGCATCTTGAACTTATAAGGGACCTCCTCATCTTGTTTAAATAGTTTATTGATCTCAGACATCTCTTTGGTTTTCAGCTTCTTCTCAAATTTTTTTTCTAAATCAGCAATCATCTTCTCAACGTTAGATGTCTCGGTCTTTTCAATAGTTGTCTTCTCAACAACCTTCGACTCCTTTTTGTCTTGAGGATCTTGGAAGTATTGAGCCCAATCATCATCATCAATGATCACCTTATCATCATCGAAAGCCACTTCACCAACTTTAGCCTTCCCCTTGTCTTTCTTAGTGCTAGCAAATGCTTCGTCATTGTTTCCTAAAATTGTAGCTAGTTGATTCTTTATGGTCTTGGCCATGGCCTCTTTTATTTCTTCCATCTTGACATTGAGGGCATCATCCACCATTCTTTTAATTTGTTCGAGCGCCATTTCTTTTGGTGAGCAAGTGATTGAGTTGTTGGTAGATTCTTCGTCTTCGGCGTAGGTCTGATTGTCGTAAGCTTTTGAACTATCATAACAAAGGGATGTGAGCCAGAAGGGATTAATGATATGTGATGCAAATGTATGTATGCATGTATGCACAAATAATAAACAAAGATAAGTAGAATGTCCCTTCCAACCTTATAGCATCCACACACAAATGGCGAGTCTCTTTTCCTAGGTAATACGATTAACAAAATACCAACATGGGGTATCTTGTTTTTTGAATAATTTTCTTCGGACGTTTCAATCAATAGTTATATTTTCAAAAATGAAAATCATTTCATGATAATTTTCATTAATTAGGTTTTCATCCATTGAATCTTAACTAAAATAGCTTTTATGCTATATTAGATTAAAACTAAATTAAGAGGTTTATTATAGATAGATTTCTCACTTGAAAAAGTAACTAATGATTCATGCGAAAAACAAGCCCATGATTAATTATTCTTAGTATAAACTAGGCTCACAATTAATTTTTGGTATTTCATAATTGACCTATATATTTGTAAGCTCTTTCAATGGTTAGATGAAAATAATTTTATTTTTAAGCCCATTGTAAAATGATTTTAGAAAAAATGGATTTTGGGCTTTGTATTTGGGTCATGAGAAAAGAATTTTTGATTTATTTTTAGAAAAGTTTTATGTCCAAAGACCATTTTGAAAAGTTTTGAAAATAGCTTTGGTCTTTTGGATTCTAAAGAAAAATTTATTTTGAGCTTACAATATACTTAGGTCATATTAGAAAAAAGAACAAACCAAATAAGTCATGATTTAAGCCAAGATAAATTAACCATAGTCAAACAATAAGCATTTGGGGTAAAACCTAAGGAAAGTAACTAGGCCAATTACATGAGCTTCAGTCTTTGGGAAAAATGGCTTAGGTTCCCATAGCAAGTATATACCAAATGGTACAAGGCTATGATTGGCTATGCCATGCTCGATCTCCATACCTTGAGTGAAAGTATAGTATCCCTTACATAACACAAAACGGGTAACACGGGCGTCCTAACTCACGCACACATTGCAATCTAATATGATGCAATGGATAATTACCATAAGGAAGAATAGAATAATATAAAGACCAATGGAATCAACTTCTCTTATCCCCAGTGGAGCCGCCACTGTGAGCGAGGATTTTCGCCCCCACTCCCAGTGGAATAGTTCTTGCTACTTCAGCACTGTTTAGGCTCGGGACCTTAGAGAACACAGGCCTAAGCCAGAGAAAATGGAGTCACCACCTGGACGGGCCGGGAAAAAGAAAGGGGTGGATGACTTGATTCCTAAGGAATCCCCAACCCCCTAATGGGTTTGGAAAGTTGGGTACGTGTGGGGAAGGTGAGAAATGGCCCAGCACCCCCACAACGCCCAGTTCATTGGAACCGGCCTCCTTTGCAGGACTTAATATTATAAAATTCTTAAATATAACAATATTATCCATATTACATGCAACAATTAAAATAAAGTATCATTATATTAAAATCAAAGCAATGTCCAAACAAAGCAAATAAATGGATACCCATCTGGGGATGGAAACATGTTCTTACATCGTCCATGTCTAAACTAAATAGGACACCCACTGAAAGGTGGAAACATATCCTTTACATTGGTCCAAAATATAAAAGCAATTTAAATTACATGACAATTAATTAATGAGGTACCCACAAAGTGGAAACATATCTCTTACAATTTTAATACCAAAATAAACAAATAATAATCATAATAATAAAGAAAATATCCATCCAAGATAAATTAAATAAATCAAATTAAGTAAATCAAGCATTGAAATTAAATAAATCAACCATCAAAACATATAATAAACTATATAATCAAATCTAAAATTAAATAGAGCAATAAATATATAAATTTAGGATTTAGAATTTGCATATTAGAATAGGGTTTTTGGAACTTAGGGTTTTGGATGGTAGGGTTTTAGATTGAGGTGTCATCATTTAGGGTTTAGGGGCTTTTTTTGAGGCTGCTGGGATTATGAAATTTAGGGTTTAAGAAATTTTAAGGTTTCTATGAAAATAGGGTTTAGGAATTAAGTTATTGGAATTAGGGTTTGGGTCTAGGTTTGGGAATTAAGCAACTTGAGTTAGAGTTTTAGGTTTTCTGACATTTTAGAATTTGATTAGGGCTTTGGTGTTTTAATTTGGAAAATAGATTTTATAAATTTAGGTTTGAAATTTAAAAAAAATTTAGGATTTTGGAAAATTAAGAAAACAATTAGGGTTTTGGGAATTAATAAAACAATTTAAGGTTTCAAAAAAATTAAGAAAATTATTAGGATTTTAGGAATTAATAAAACAATTTAGTGTTTTTGAAATTGGAAAGCATATTAGGGTTTTTAGCAACTGGGCAATTAGACTAGGGTTTTGATAATGTTTTGTGATTATTTGAACATTAAACTTAAATCATGTTGTTTAAATCAAGTAATCAAGACTATGAGGTTTAAGTTAACTACTGGACCTAAACAACTTCTTAATCTTCAAACTTCTAATGATATTTATAGAAGGGAATGTATATACTACATAGTCAAATAAGTTGTAACTCAAGGATGAAACTACTGTGAATTCAAATAAATTAAGGAACTAAATCAAACCTCCATTCGTTGGTTCCTCCACAATTGACTTCTGGATGAACAATGAACAAAGACAGCGTTGCTGTCTTTGATGGATTAATGACTGATGAATGTCTGCTGCTAATCTTCTCTGTTTGTTGCCATCTCTCTTTTATGTTCCTTGCCCTTGTTAACGTTCATTCCTTCCTTCTTTTCCTTGTTCTGAAACTTTATTATTTATAGGCCCTAACCTCACTCAGAAACCTAATATTAAACAGTCCTTAAAACAAATTCTAGTTGAATTAGGAAACTCATTGAAACAAATTCTAGTTGAATTAGGAAACTCATTGAAACCATGTCGATATGGGGCAACCAAATCAACATGGACCAAAGCCATGTCGACCTAGTTGCCCTAGGTCGACATGAGTCCAACCTCATATCGATCTGGGCTGCCATATCAACATGAGGCATGCTCATGTCGATCTGGTATGCCCAGGTCGACATGAGGCATGCTCATGTCAACCTTGTCCCTCTATGTCAACTTGAGCATTTGTTTAGGTCGGCCAATTCAAATTATTATTGCCTTTTTTTTAACTTATGGAACAAAAAGTTTAATTTAGGCTGATTCAACTTGATTTTAGGGTTTTGTAATTGAATTTATGCCTCTTTAATCCGAACTGACTTCTTTAAAAGTTATAAACTAGTTTTAAATATTTTAAAGTCGGATCAAATTTATTTTGAAATTCTTTAATTAGGACCATATTAAATTGGGGTCAAAATTAAGGGTCAACACAAATTATGGAATACAGCAGAACGACATTATTCTTATCGCCTCCTTCTATCAGTTGAATTACCCCTTTCGAAGAAATTGCATAAAGCTTCCCATAACTTTTAAATCCTTGAAACTCGATCTTGTTCTCTTTTCTACTAAATGAGATCTTTATTTCAACAAAATCAAATTGAATTGGACTAAGGTGCTTCATCCAGTCCATTCCAATTACCATGTCATGGCCTCCCAATTGAATAACTCTAAAATTAAATTCAAATTTGTGCCCTTGCATCTGCCACTAAAATCCTTTACACTCCTATTTACTGACCATTGATTGCCCATTAGCCACTGTTACCATTAGTATAGTTGCCTTAGCTGACTTCAAACTTGCCTCCTAAATCATTCTCTCATCAACAAAACTATATGTACTACCACTATCAACTAGTAGAATAATAAGATGACCATTAACCACTCCTTGGATTTTTAGTGAATTTGCAGCCTTAGTGCCTTCAATTGCATGCATCGATATTGCAATAGTATGATTCTCCATCAATTCACTTTCATCCTTGCTATCTTTGATTGAATCATCTACCTGTTCTTCTTCATATCCACATAGTAATCGAAATTGCTTAGTTTTGCACACATTTCTTGGAAAATAGCATTTGCCACATCTATAACATTGGCCCAGCACTTCTTGGAGGCATAGTAGCTATCGATGTACTAGTAGTTTGGGTCTAATTGGCAAATTGAGTGATTATCAATTTAGGCTTATCATTGCTTCAGTCAGATTTAGTTTCTATTTTGGGTAGTGGTTTGGGAGGGTAATAGTTATTTGGTTTTGGATTAGAAAGGGAATTAGTGAATTGTTTCATATTAGGTTGTTTTTTAAAAATGGCATTAATGACTGCTCTTGCAGCTTGGCCTACTCACAAGCTTGAAGCAATGTGATAGGATTAAACAATATAGCCATTTGTTTTAGCTCCTTGCTAAGACCACTAATGAAGCTGGAAACAAAATATCCCTCATCCAACCAGGGATTGTATTTCAAAATCAGTGATTTCAATTCTTTAAACCTTTCTTGATACTCAACCACTGTGCTCTTCTACTTCAATTTGTTAAAAGACTCAACCACCTCAGAGAGCTTAAGTTCTCCAAATCTCACACACAAAGATTCAGCAAATTCATCCCATCCTTTCTCTAGATTTTGCATCAACCATCCCTCAAACCACACATCAGGAGTTACTCCCAAATATAGAGAGCTATCTATGAGCAAGGATTTTTGCCTCCACTCCCGGTGGAATGTTTCTTACAACTTTGGCATAGTTAGGCTTAGAGCCTTAGTGAACACGAGCCTAAACCCAAATAAAATAGAATTGCCTCCAGGACAGGCCAGGAAGATAAAAAGGGATGGATAACTCGATTCCTAAGGAATCCCCAACCCCCTTATTGGATTCAAAAAGTTGGGTATGCATGGGAAATGTGAGAATGACCCAACACCCCCGTAGTGCCCAATTCATTATAACCAGTCTCCTTTTTAGGTCTAAATATTATTAAATTCTTATGTTCTTATGAAATTATTCATATTACATGCAACAAAATAAAAATAAATTCATCCATAAAATAAGGTAAAATAATACCCTTACAAAATAAAATGGTTACCCATCTTTAGATGGAAATGTACCCTTACAATCCTTAAATGTTCATAATAAAAATAAAAGGGGACACCTATCAATTGATGAAAATGTGTCCCTTACAATCATCCTAAAGTCTTTAAAATAAATAAAAGAAACAAAAGAAACAAGGTGCCTGCAAAGTAAAAACATGCCTTTTATATCTTAAAATCCCCTTTAAAATCTAAATAACAAAATAAAACACAAATCCATATACATATATATAATCATTGAAAAGATTATAAAAACTGGGGCTTAATTAAATAGAAATAAAGATTAATCACAATGAATTACAATTCATAAATAAATATTGACCTAATTAATAAGAGGTTGCGTACGGTGGTCCCACTAGCTTGTTAGTGGGCGAGGGTCATGGGGGCAACACCCCAAAAGGTAAACAATTTACATGATATGATTTTGTTAGGAAATTAGAATTTCTATCTAAACTAGGGTTTTATATTTATACAAATTAGGGTTTTTCCTAAACTAGAGTTTTACATGTGATTTAGGGTTTAATCTTATGATTTAGGGTTTTGGAAATAAGGTTAAGGTTTAAAATACTAAATTATGGTTTTTAACAAAAAAAAAGGGTTTGGATCCAAATAGAATCAATATTTAAAACTACTATATGAAGTAAACCCTAAGCTACTGGAAATTTAAAACAAATAAATATTGGTTAAACATGCCACTGGATGAAACAATCTTCTTAACATTCAAGCTATTTGATGATGTTTTAAAGGAAAATTGGCAGCTACTAGATGTTTTAAGTAAAGTAAATTTAGAAAACTAAACCTACATTTGAAGGCTCCATCAAAGTTTATCATTGAGTCAAGCTTACTGTCTTTCTAGATCAATCATAATTTTAGTTGAGCGACTATAGTCAATTGTTATGTTGATTTTGTGTTTTTCCATTATTTTTTAATTGCTAGGTTTTTAATAATAATTGCTACTCTCTCCTGATAATTGTTACTGTCTGCTATTAGGTCTCTCCCCTGTGCTGTTAATCTTCTATTTATAGCCAAAGACGATTTAATTCAGACCCTAATCTTTTAATTTGAAGGTTAATCAAAGTCCAAGACTAATTAGGAAGCCTAAATTGCCCGAAGATCAAAATTAAAACCAAACTAAAAGAAGGCCAATTCACCATGGCTAAGCTTCAATGGTGAATTAGCCAAGGCCAATTCACCGTGAGTAAGCCCCATGGTGAATTGGCTAAGCCAATTCGCTATGAATATAGGTTTTGGGTTCGGTCTGGCTTTGTTTTGCATTTCAAAATTGGATTGGACCTATTTTTGTCTTTTAACATTAAATCGAATTAGGTTTAGAGCTTTAAAACATTAACTGAATTACTTTAGGCCTTTTAAAATCGGACCGGCCTAATTTAAAGCTATAAACTAGGTTTAATCTTTTAAAATCGAACCGAATTTAGCTTGATCTTCTTTAATTGGGATCGAACTAGCTTAATGTAACATTCCTAAATTCACTAAAATAAAATTAAGTTAAGTTAAATAAATGGTTTGGGGAATGAATAAGGTGTTGGAAATGAGGAAATGCTAAAAGTGTATGTGAAATACATAGAAAATATATGAAACATATAAAGATAAATGATAAAAGGTAAAAGTCAAAAGTTAAATAGTAAAAAGTTAAAAAATATAATAAAAAATATATATAATAAAAATAATATATAATAATGAATAAAATTAATCAAAATTAATTTAATTATTAGACAGTGGAAGATGATGGGAAAATATGGATATTTATTAAGTTATTAATTAATTAATTAATAATATATATGTGGTTAGAATTAAGAAGAGAAAAGAAAGTAAAAATTGATATCTATTATCTTCTTCTTCTCTTGTTCAAAAACATTTTTCTCCCTGGATGCTCAAGGAAATTGTTGCTTCCAATAACTCAATATTATATCAAATTTTAAAGAAGCAAAGGTGAATTTGGAGGTTTTATAAGAGGTAAACAAGCTTTCTTTGAATTTAAGAGAATTTCTTTTAAGTTTAAGATTATGTGTAATTTGAATTTTTAAAGGAGGATGTTTTAATTCATAAAATGGTATTTAATGATGTTATTTTGATGTATAGATAAAGATTTTATCGTTAAAAGATTGATTTGTTTGGGTTTAGTGGAAGTTTGAATGGGTTAGTGAGGTAATTAGGCTTTTGAAAGAAATTTGTTAAAGAATGGATGTAAATTATGTTAAATTGTTTAAAACATATTATAAAATGATTCTAATGATGGAAAAAAACTTAAAATATAATTTAGAAGTGGTTAGAATAGTTGCCCAAAATTAAAAAGATTAGGACAAATATTTGAAATTTTAAAGGAGGGTGTTAAATTAAGTTTAATTACTTAAAATGTATAGAAATATGCTATTAATAAAGTATTTAAATTCAAAATGTAAATAGGAGTTGAGTAGATTGGACTTCCCATATCATAGTAGTGAAGGACACTTTGGAAAGTGAAGGGAAGAGTGAGAATTTAGTAAGGATGTTGTCGTAGTTAAAGGTAAGTACATACTTTGACTTTGTATAATTCATTTACATGTGATGTGATTTAGCACATTTTGATGTTAAAGATGTGCTAAGCTACTTAGATGTTAAGTATTATGTAAGTGCATTGTTATTCATAAAAAGATGTAAAATGTATTAAAAACTATATGTTAAGCCATTATAGGTGGCTAAAACTATTAATATATATATTTGGGTAAAGTGGCAAAAATGCCCAAAGCATATAGGTAATGAGGTCACATTGTTAATGTGACATACATTATAGGAAATGTGATTAAATATATGAAAAATGTGGAAAACATCTAAAATTTAGAAATTATAAAAATAAATTGATAATGTGAGTAAAAAAATATAGGAAATGATAAAATGTAATTAAAGTTGTGAAAATAGACTATACAATGTGTAATGTGATTGATGATATGGAGATTCATTATGAAATAATGTGAGAATACATTAAAAATGAGGAAAATGGTCACATTGTGAATGTGACTAGGAATAATGTCCAATGAGATTGTGATATATGAAATGATTGTGTAACACCCTTATACCCTATATACGTACAATACATATTTTCAGCATATGTAAAAATACACACATACGGTATAAAAATGTCACAGACCGATTTAATAAAAAATTTTACATTTCTGTTTTGAGATTTCAAATACTAATATATAAAATAAAAAGTATATAAATATTCTTTGCTTGTTATAGGAATCCAAAATAAATATTTTATATGAAAATCACTGGAAAAAATTCGCCAGAGTTTTGTTTGTAATTTGAACGTTTCCAAAATTCAACAAAACACAACATGCATAAAACAAACAGTCCAAATAAAATCAATTCACCAATTCACCAATACTTCTCAATTTCTCAATATTTTCTCAAAATACTTATATATTGATATATATATATATATCAACATTATATATAAAATTTCATCTTAAACAAAATTATTCAAATCATTCTTTAATTTACAATATATGCTTCAAAAACATATCATACATACATAATATCAAAAATGTACATGCTGGCAACTGGCTCTGATCTTGATGTACCCAAAACAACTCTTCAAGCTCAACAAATACTAATCTAGACCCGACCAGGTCTAGTAAAACTCTCTGGCTCTACCAAAACATCCATGACACCTGCGCGATGAATTACAATCTCGCTAAGCCGAAGCCTAGTGGTACAAACTTTTATAATAATAAAAATGTAAAGTAATACCAATGCACAATGCATATAGAGGTCACATCATTTCACTTTATTATATTTTTCAAATATTTCATACTCACAACTCATAATATTATATTGCTCAATTGTATCACAATTTATAATTCACATTAAAGCAAAGACAAGCATGGGCCCAAAAAGGATCTAATATGCTATTCAAATTTAAGAGTTACTGCTTTGGTCCATAATGACACCATGTGTCTAGCCCGTAGGTAATATATATATCCATGGATAATGTAACAGCCCCAGTCTCTTGAACCTCAACCCGGCTAGACCCTTAGGCCCCAGTATCTTGGTCCTCAACCCGGCTAGACTACTACGATTTTTGAGGCTTACAACCCACTCTTTTCACCCCAAAAACAATATATTTATCGTTTATCAGCTGGGCTCGACTTACGACCCAGTCTTTTCCCCTGCCCAGTAATTCATAGGCATGCCGGCAAACCCAGAACTCTGAAAATTGAATAACATACTAGGCACACAATTAATTCATTTATCTCATTATAAAATACTTTCACAATTCATTTCTCATTTTATTTCTCATAATCAAACTAGGCTCATTGCCTTATTTTTACTTTTTTTTTTTCTCATTTTTCTCATTTTTCACATCTTTCTCATTTTTCTCACTTTTCTCATTTTTTCTCATTTTTATCAATATCAATTCATTTTATTATTCCACATATCTCAATTTTTGCATTCACAACAAATTACCCAATTACTTTGGGTATTTTCACATAATATGCATATTTCACACTTTACACAATTTAGCCATTATCAATGGCTTTTCACAATGCATTTAACACATTTGTGACATTACAAATGTCATAGCACATTATTCATACTCAATCAATGAACCAAGTAGCTTAACACACTTTTCAACCAAAATGTGTTAAGTCCAAATGTCATGCAAATATAAACATTATACTCAAAGTTTGTACATGCCTCTACTAGCAACCCAATGCAAGCTTAATACAACCTCGAATCCTATCCTTCCAACTTACCCTTCACCACTTGGATGAAGCAAATCAACCTCCCTCAATGCCTATACCAAATGTGATCATACATAATCATTTAATATCATATTCTAAGGTATTCTCAACATCAAACCATAATTAAACATCACCCTAAACCAAATTCCAAAATTAAGCTTCACCTCACTATAACTTTGAAAAACCATATCAATCCATTTAAATTAGTGTTTTAAGTTTATTAATATCATTAAAAACATATTTTAATACATTTAAATAATTTACATTATAACAATACACTCTTATACACAAAATCTCAAAAATGGCATAACCTTCCCCCATTGAAGGTTTTCCATTCCAACACAATCCATTACTCATTTCAAGCTTATATTCATCACTTTTAACACTAAACAACATGCTTAAACAAATAAAATCACACAATTCAACCACTTTGGAAAATCACTTTTCCAAAACCCTAAATCTCCACTTCCATTCTCAAACTCCAACCAAACACAACCAAATCCAATATTTGACTTTAAAATACTTCTTTATGTATCACAACAACTCATTTGGAATCAATTTACACAATTAAAAACCATGATTTCAAAACCCCAAAAATTACATAACCCTAAATTCTCTCTCTTCACCAATCTTACCCAAACTCAACCATTTCTTTAATCCAACCTTAAAATCATTAGTAACCAATCAAAACAACTTCATTCATATCCAATTAAGCAATTAAATCATGCTACTATAGATGTCCAAAATTTACATAACACACTTTTCCATAGAATTTGAAAATTTGGTAAGAAAGCTTACCAATTGATGAAGAAACTTCTAAAACTCCACTTGAATCCTTAAAATCTCTTCAATTTTTGGAGTATGGAAGAAGCAAATCCCTCTCTTGAAGCCATGAAATTCGGCCTTGAAGGAAAGAAGAAGAAGAAGACTTTATTTTTTTTTTATTTCTCTTTCCTTTCACCCTTTAATTTTAAACCATATATATATATATTAAAATAATTTAATAATTAATTAATTATTTATTTATTTAATAAATTAAAAGTCATAAATTCCCTCTTCCATTCAAAAATAATTTATTTTTGAATTATTTTATTAATTTTAAATTTCTAAGATTTAATTACCAAAATACCCTTTTACTTTGACTTTTCTTTTAAAAAGTGTTGATTTTTATATGTTATGTATATTTTACATATATATCACATATATTATCCACTTTTTCATTTAAAACCCCTTCATTTTTCATTTAAAACCCCTTCATTTTTCATTTAAAACCATTAATTTAATTTATCCATTTAAATTATAATATATTTTATCAAATTTCTAAAAATTAAAACTTTTCTAAAATTTAGGATATTACACATATGCACAAGTAATGTGTATCTTATATACACATCAAATGTACCTTATATGTGTATTAAATATTAAGTATGTAATGTATTAATCCAACATATACAATTAATATACCATATGTATATGTTAAATATACTCTAGATATATATATATATATATTGAGTATATACAATTTATATCTCCAAATACTTATTTAATTTCTCCAAAATCACGAATGTTATAATTTTCTCCCCCTTAAATAATTTCGTCCTCGAAATTATCCAGTATAGTAATAAATCATCCAAATCATTATTTTACCAAATTATATAATTTCTATTCTCCCCCTTAGGTTCATTCTTAATTTCCTTTTTACCATTCCCTAACACATCATTATACTGTCTATTTACTCAAACAGTCATAACAGATTATTATATCTTCAATCGAATTGTCATTAGACAAAATTAGTTCATCTCCTTAATATATATACACCACACACCTATTGCACTCAAGATATCTGATCACTTCATTATCTTAAAAATATACTCTCATCACCTTAAATTCAAATGTTAATAACTTTTATCTTAACACAATAATTTTACACATCTTCATTTTGATCCTACTCTTTATACAATTACCACATATTAATTTAATATCACTATTATACAACAACAAAATCTTATTTCCTTATTAAAATTCATTCCAATTATACTATAACTAACACTTTTCTCTTATAATTATTTGAAACTAATATAACTTAGCTCCTTTCATATGCATATATATATATATATATATATATATCAAAATGTTGTATTATGCACATTATCATATAGCTTGCATATTCTTAATACAACTACACACATTGAATTTCAGTAAATACTTGTAAACTTATTACATTTCGGATCAATTGATCTAACTATCACAATATGACCATCACAACCTTATTCTATTCTAACCAACCTTTTGTCTATTTTAAATTCATCAATCTGTTTTCAATTCATGACCTAATTCTATTAGGTCAAATTTATTCTCAAATTTTAATTCTCTTCGAATTCATCATTACAGATAATATTCACTTTCCCTAGTCTCGTTTACTTTACACATCATTTTCATCAACTTATTCATTTTATACCACTTTCAAACACATTTATTATAACTCTTACTCACATTTCATAATTCCTTTCATTTATCATTTTCTCACATTTCTTATAGTTACCCTATTTACACAAATCGCTTTTCTTATACATCATTTAAAGCTCATCATATTTTTACAATTCTCTTCTGTTTCCACACTTTCTATAATTATAAACAAATTTCTAGTATAAAATTATAAGATCAACTATGCAAACCATAAGTCTTGACCATGTTTCTTGAAGCATAACTATCAATCTCACCAAAACTATCCAACGGTCATGCCATAATAATGGTCACATCCGTGGCTTATAAATAAATATTGTCCTTCTATCATTCTTCTTCAAACATTTCCAATCACAATGTTAAGTTCGTATCGCAAAAATCGCATATTCATTTTCTAATCTTTTGATACACAAAAAGTTAACACGTTTCAGCTCTGTTTCAAAGCAATTTACTCTTGATCACTTGATCATCATTAGCCTAACTCATGTTTCAACAATATTATCATTAACATCTCTTATATATACACGTTTGTTCATATGCTAATTTACACAATTTCCATTTATTACTCCATTTCTAATCTATCTCTTATAAAAATTTTCATTCATTTTTTTCACTTCCATATTTTTTTCATTAAACTATCCTTTTTCTTTACAATCTCTTATTTATACGCATATACTTTAGGCCCAAAATACTATACAATCATGAAGTTCAGTTGTTAAAATAACAATTTCACCGTCCAGCTCTATTCGGGTCCATTCTCAATCTCAATTCATCACATGACCTAACTCTACACAGGTCAAGACCTAATCTCTCTTAGGTCTATTAATACATGCAATATCTGTAATATCCCAAAATGTGCCCTAGAAGTTTTAATACAATTGTTGTTTTATTTCGATCAAGTGTATTTGTGTTTATTTGGAAAAGAGGAAATAAATGAAGAGAGTGTATATGTTGTGTATATGAAAATATATACAACATATACACAAGTCAATGAGAAAGTCAAAGGAATAGATTAATTATTGATTAATTATGTTTAAAGGATTAATTAATTATTTGTATTTGGGTTAGAGTAAGTGGAAGGAGATATTTGTTTTATTTTATATTATTTTGCTTGGAGGAGAGGGTTTTGAGGAGATGTATTGACTTTTGCTTTCTATCTTTTCTTCTTTCTTTCTTCCCTTGCCGTGGACCATTTTCTTTCCTTCTCTTCTCTTTGCTTTTCTGTGTTGTCCGGCCATCAAGAAGAAAGAGAGCAAGATAGAGATTTGTTCTTCCAAGTTCAAGATTGAAGAGAGTTTTCAAGAGATCAAGTTGGAGGTTTGAGAGTTCTTCATCATTGGTAAGTCTTTTCCACTTGATTCTTTGATTTATTTGGGTTTATGAGTTGGAGTTGTGATGGATATATGTTTGGTTAGATTGGGTGGTGTTTAAGAGTATTTGGTTAATTTGATTTTGGATTTTGGGGTTGGATTGAAGAAAAGAGTAAGTTGGTTGGTATAGGTTGAGTTGTGGTTATGTTTAGAGTTTTTGATGATGTTTGTGATTTGTGTTTGATGTGTGTTTTGGCTTGTTTTGGTGTTGTTGCAAGTTTGAGATGGTTTTTGGGTATGTTTTGTCAAGTTTTTTTGAAGAGGATGTTGGTGAAAAGAAGTGTTTTGTTGGGTGTTTTGTGGTTTTGGCCGGAATATGAGTTTTTGGCCTGACACACCCGGGAGCACGTCCAGAGTTTTAGGCGTGTCAATTGTGTTGGAGGCAGTAAGTTTGACACGACCAGTAACACGCCCGTGTTATTGATCGTGTCATAGCTACTGTCAGATTGGAGAGTTTACACGACCATGAGCACGCTCACGTTGTTGGGCGTGTTGATATTCTTAAGAGAGGCAGAATGTATTACACGCCCAGTGACACGCCTGTGGTTCTGAGCGTGTAAAAGCTTCTGTGTTGTGGAGTTAGGGCACGGTCAGGGACACGCCCGTGTGGTTGAGCGTGTCATGTTTAGGGTTTGCCCAAGTTAACTCTTAATTTGATTGTCTCATGTGTATCCTTAAGCAAGTGTATGTTATTATTTGTTGGATTAGGTCTTGAAGAAGGTGATTTGTCATTGATTTAAGAAGTAAAGAATCTTGGGAAAGGGAGTGTTTAGAGTTGTGTGAATTGTTATTGAGGTAAGTACAAATATTGCATTATTGCATTGCTAATTCATATGAATATTATACTTTGTTATGTATTATCAATGATGTTACATAAATAATGTGAAAGATATGATGATGTATTTGTAATGTGGATTGAGATGTGATGGAATGTAAAGCCATTGTGATTGGCTATAATGTCTTTAATGAGGCATGTTTGCCTAATTGATGATGAGATAATAAATGAATTGTGTGTCTAATGTGTTATTCTATTTTCAGAGTTTTGTTGTTGGTGGCATGCCTACTATTAGTAACAATCTCTTGAAGTTAGGTTGGGCTTGATCCTTGAAGCCAAGTTGGGTAGAAGTTTAACATGTTGTACTCCCCTTGAAGCTTGGTTGGGTCTAGTCCTTGAAGCCTAATTGAGATGTTACAACCCTTGAAGCTAGGTTGGGTTGGTTCTTGAGGCCAAGTTGGGTTGATACTTAGCATGCTTTATTCCCCTTGAAGCTTGGTTGAACCTAATCCTTGAAGCCTAGTTGGGATAATGATATTGATAAATGTGATAACAAAACCAAAGCATTAACTCTAAAAATTGAATGGCATATTAGTGTATTTTGGGCCCATGTTTGTCTTTGTTTAAATATGATTTATGAAATACAAAGGTGTGATATTATCTTTCTATCTATGAAGTTGTATTGATTATTAAAATGTATGACATTGCATTGCATTAAAGCATAATGCTAGCATACTTTGTGCCACTAAGCCGTTGGCTTAGCGCGATAGTGTTAATCGCGCAGGTGACAGGGTTAAAGATCAGAGAAGAGCTGCCAATCATGTATAACTCCTTTATATTTTGTAAAGTATTGATTTTAATGTAAATATTTTATAAATTCCACTGTGTATTAAGTAAATGCATATATATCTATTTTGTTTTATATTATAAGTTAATTACTTATTTTCGATAATGTATAATGAGAAAGATTATGGTATCATTTTAAAATGATTTGAATTTTAAGGAAAACTGTAGCATCCCTATGTTCAGTGCACGAATATTACATTGTGGTGGTTGTAATGTGCGTGTACCGGATGTAGGGGTGTTACAATTATTTTGGTATCAGAGCCTAGGTTTGAGATTCTCAACCTAGGTAAAATTGTAAGAAAACGAATATTTTGACTTTAAAAGTTAGCTTTTGAATAATATACATGTTTGGTATTGGCAGTCTCTGATCTTTAATAAGAAGTATTATGCTGTGTTTGCAGATATAGGTTGTGATGGATTCTCATTTACGTCAGCCAGTAGAGGGGAGTGCGGAGAGTGTAGCTCCTGATGAGGTTAGAGAGGGAGCTAGAGTGGATAGTGCTGGTGAGGTACCTGCTTCTGTGTCGGGGAGACCAGCTAGTGAGGAGGTTCCGCCAATTTGGCTTAGACATATGGTAGAATTGATGAGGCAAGCACCATTGCAACCACCGCCACCACCCCCACAGCCTTTGGTATCAGTGAGACAGTATGATAAATTAAGGAAGTATGGAGCAGAAGATTTTCTAGGTACTATTGACCCAGCTGTAGCTGAGCAGTGGCTAGATAAAGTACAGAGAATATTTATTCAGTTGCAAGCCACTCCAGAAGAAAAATTTGATTATGCAAGATCATTGTTGCAGAAGGACGCATATGACTGGTGGAAGACAGTGCCCCATGCTATGGATGATCCACCTACATTGTCCTATGCTGATTTTCTAAGAGAGTTTGAATTGAAGTATACTCCGAGGGAGTATAAAGATGTGAAGAAAATGGAGTTTCTAAGCTTGAAGCAAGATCACCGGACTGTGACAGAATATGAACTAGAGTTTATCCGGTTGAGCCAGTATGCTGGGGGTATTATATCTGATGAGATAGATAGATGCAGGAGATTTGAGGAGGGATTGAGGCCCTCTATCATGTGTCTTGTGGCCGGATCTAGATATCATGATTTTTCCCAGCTTGTTGCAGCAGCTAGGAGTGTGGAGAGAGCTCAGGGTATTGCAGCAGCTGCTACAGAGGAAGAGACCAGGGTTAGGAGACCCCAGTTTGAGGCAGGGTCTTCATCTGTGAAGAGGGGTAAAGGAAGTTTTGTTCCTAGGGTTAGTAGGAGTCAGAGGCCAGCTGGTAGGTCAGTACAGTTTCAGAGACAGAGATCAAGACCTACAGTTTCAGTGGCGAGTGCTCCGACCCCAGTGATTCAGAGATCCACTTTACCCATATGTATTCATTGTGGTAGGCCACATGGTGGTACTTGTTGGAAGACTGGTGTAGCAAGGGTATGTTTCAGATGTGGATCGCCTGATCATTTTGTTAGAGATTGTCCTGAGAGGCAGGAGCAGATGTTAATAGATTCTGCAGCTTCTCGACCTAGTGTGAGGGGAGGTCAAGGAGGCAGAAATGTCAGTAGAGGAGGTAGATCTGGGTTCAGTTCTAGAGGAGGTTCTTCTTCCAGGGAAAGTAGACCAGAGGAGGCTGGATCTTCTCAGAGAATATATGTGATGCAGAGGCAGCCAGATGCTTCAGCAGTCATAGCTGGTACTTTCTCTTTATTTGGTATTTCAGTACTTGCTTTGATTGATCCTGGATCCACACATTCATATATTAGTGCATCTGTTTTTCCTGTATCTGAATTGCATGCTGAATCCCTAGGATTTGATGTATTGGTGACAAATCCTCTAGGGCATAGTGTGATTGTTAGCAAGGTGCACAGAGATAGTGCAGTAGTGGTGCAAGGTGAGGAGTTTTGTGGAGATTTGATTGAAATGCCTTTTAAGGAATATGATTTGATCCTAGGCATGGACTGGTTATCTAGACATGGAGCTGTGGTAGACTGTCAAAAGAAAGTTGTTACCTTGAGAACTGATGATGGTAGAGAGGTGATAGTATCTAGTGAGCAGTGTAACACCCCTATATCCCATATACGTACCAAGCATGCTTATACGATCGTATAATATGTATACTGAATATAACATGCCACTGTTTAAAATACATAACTCATAACTCGAATGTTTAAAGGAAATTCAAAAGACACTATGTATAAAAACATTTATAAATTCACAGCGGAAGTTATTACAAATTTTTACAAGTTTAAAATACATAAACGTCAAAAATATATACGACATAGAATAGATACATGATTGGCAGCTTGACTCTCTGATCTTTAAGCTCTAATCCAACTCTTCAAGTAAAGCTCAACTAGGTCTAGAGGAATCCTCAGTCTCAACCCTATCAACTCTACCACCTGCGCGATGAACCACAATCGCGCTGAGCCAAAACTCAATAGTACAAACCATCATGATAATATGAAATGTCAATATCAATATCATACATTCAATCAATAATAATCATATATATATATGAAGGTTACATTTCATAATTTCAATAATCATATCATCATCCATTATACTCAATCAACAAAAACACCTATGGGCCCACAAGACACTAATTTGTTATTCAAAGTTCAGAGTTGCTGTTTCGGTCCAATATCACAATAATCAAGCCCGTAGGCAATATACATATCTCTCTATCCATGGATAGGGTAACAGACCCAGTCTCTTGGACCATCAACTCAACAACTTGAGGAGATCCTCAACCCGGCTAGAATGTTACCTGTAACAGACCCAGTCTCTTGGACCATCAACCCGACTAAATCGAGGAGATCCTCAACCCGGCTAGACTGTTACTTCAATTTACATTTATCATTTCACATTTATAAAGTAACAGACCCAGTCTCTTGGACAATCAACTCAACAACTTGAGGAGATCCTCAACCCGGCTAGACTGTTACTACAATAGGCATGCCTGCCAAAATCAGAACTCTGAAGGTTGAATAACACACTTTACACAAAATCATTTCATTCTCATTTCATTCTCATTTTCGCAATAGGCAACCTTGCCTCAATTGTAATTTATTTCATCATCATAGCCAACAATCATGGCTTCTCATCACATAAATACAATTCATCACATTATCATATCTGTCATATCATTATAAATGTTCACATCATATTCCACATTATACACAACATAACATTATTCATAAGCATCATCAATATCATGAAATGTATGTTAAATTTCAACATCATATGGATGTATGCAATAATGTAGTTTATACTTACCTTAAATGCAACCCACACAATATTAACACCTCTCTTTCCAACAATCTTTCACTTCTTGAATTAGAGTAATTCACCTTCTTCACAACCTAATCCAAAGGAAGATGAAACCCTTATAAGAACATAAGGCTAAGAACCAACTAGGGCAAACTCTAACCATGACACGCTCACCCACACGGGCGTGTCCCTGACCGTGCCCTAACTCCACAACACAGAAGCTTTTACACGCTCAATGACACGGGCGTGTTACTGGGCGTGTAATACCTTCTGCCTCACAACAATATTGACACGTCCAACATCAAGAACGTGCTCATGGCCGTGTCAATTCCCCAAAAACACAGTGGCTATGACACGCTCAATAACACGGGCGTGTTACTGGTCGTGCCACTCAACCCAAAATACAGAGCTATCGAAACGCCCAAAATCTTGGACGTGCCCTAGGGCGTGTCAGGCCAAAAACCCAGATTCCGGCCAAAACAACAACACAACCAACAAAACTCTTTCTTTCACCAAAAACCACTTCAACCAAAGTCATCTCAACATACCCAAAAACCATAACAAACTCACAAAAACACCAAAACAACTAAAGCATTTCTCAAATCTCAAATCAAAAATCATCAACACAAACCTAAAACACAACCTCAAAACAATCACTTCCAACAACTTACTCTTTCCTCCAATCCATCCCCAAAAACAAGAAATCAGTTACCCAAACACTCTTAAACCCATCTTAAACAACATAATCACATACCAATCACAACTCAACTCAAAAACTCAAAGAAATCAAAGAGTCAAGTGAAGAACTTACCAAAGATGAAGAAATCTCTTAACTTTCCACTTGAACTCTTGAAAGCTTCCTTAGATCTTGAGTTAGAGGTTCAAATCTCTTCTTTGCTCTCTTGTTTCTTGTGTTAACCGGCCAAACAAAGCAAAGGAAGGAGAAGGAGAAAGTGATCCACGGCAATGAGAAAGAAAGAAGAAGGAAGAAAGAGAAATCCAAAGTCAAACCCCTCTTTTCCTTAAAACCCTCTCAACCAAGCAATTTAAAATATTAAACTAATCTCTTTCAACCTCTTCCACACATTCAAATCCTTATTAATTAATTAATAACAAATTCAAAAACACAACAAATATCTTCTTCCACTAACTCAAAATTTTGACTTTCCATGACTTAGGTATATGTTATATATATCCTAATATACATCACATATACACTTCCTTTAAAAACCCCTTTTTCTAACAATAAAACATATACAATAAATCCAATTATAATAATAATAAAACCCAAAACATCTAGGGTATATTTTGGGATATTACAATTCTCCCCCTCTAAAAGAAATTTCGTCCTCGAAATTACCTGATATCAAGTCTGAAACAATTGTGGATACTGATCTATATCTTCTTAACATAGAAACATGGAAAACATTATGGATCCTATCCAACTCCGGTGGCAAAGCAAGCCGATACGCAACTGGTCCAACCCTTTCCAAAATCTCATATGGTCCAACAAAACGAGGACTTAGTTTTCCTTTTCGACCAAATCTCAATATCCTTTTCCAAGGAGACACTTTCAAGAATACTTTATCTCCCACATTATACTCAATGTCTCTCCTTTTCAAATCTGAATAAGATTTCTGTCGGTCTGAAGCTGCTTTTAACCGCTCCCGAATTGTTTTCACTTTCTCTTCAGTCTCTCTAACCAAATCCGGACCAATTAATTTACCTTCACCAGTTTCGTTCCAACATAAGGGCGTTCTACAACGTCTACCATACAAAGCCTCAAATGGTGCCATACCAATGCTTGATTGGTGACTGTTGTTGTAAGCAAATTCCACAAGTGGCAACAATCTGTCCCAACTCCCCGAGAAATCGATGACACAGCTTCTCAACATATCCTCAATAATCTGTATCACTCTCTCTGACTGACCATCGGTCTGTGGATGAAATGCAGTACTAAAGTGCAATCGAGAATCCATAGCCCTATGTAAACTCTTCCAAAACCTTGAAGTGAACCGGGGATCTCGATCCGACACTAAAGAAATTGGGACTCCATGCAACTTTACAATCTCACGAATATACAGCTCAGCTAACTTCTCAAGAGAATAATCCATACGAACCGGAAGAAAATGAGCTGTCTTTGTTAACCGATCCACAATTACCCAACTAGCATCATGCTTTCTCTGAGTCAAAGGCAACCCTAAAACAAAATCCATTGTCACCCTTTCCCATTTCCATTTCGGCACTGTTAAGGGTTGAAGCAACCCTGTTGGAACTTGATGTTCAGCTTTCACCCTCTGACAAGTAAGACATTTGGATACAAAATCCGCTATGTCTCTCTTCATACCAGGCCACCAGTAATGCTGTCTTAAGTCATGGTACCTCTTTGTACTTCCCGGATGTATGGCAAACACCGATTGGTGTGCTTCTTCCAAAATGATCCTTTTCAAATTATCATCATCAGAAACACACAATCTATCCTTGAACCAAAGACTACCATCACTCTTCACATGAAAATCTCGGCTCACTCCATCTCGGTAATCTGATACAATCTTCTGAATTTCTCATCCGTCAATTGAGCCTCCTTAATCTGATCTAACAATATTGGTCTCAACTGCAGTTGAGCTAATAATGCACCATCATTACAAACTTCAAAACTAGCATGCAACGCTCTTAACTCAACAAGCAACGAGAGTGAAATAAACAGCCAAACCTGCTAAAGATTTCCGACTTAAGGCATCAGCAACTACATTTGCCTTACCAGGATGGTAATCAATCAAGCAGTCGTAATCTTTAATCAGTTCTAACCATCGTCTTTGTCTAAAATTCAGCTCCTTCTGAACACCCAAATATTTCAAACTTTTGTGATCCGTATAGATAAAGCATTTCTCTCCATACAAATAGTGGCGCCAAATCTTCAAAGCAAACACTATAGCCGCTAACTCCAAATCATGAGTCGGATAGTTAAGCTCATGCGGCTTCAACTGCCGAGAGGCATAAGCTATAACTTTACCCTCTTGCATCAAAACACACCCTAAACCACTATGTGAAGCATCACTAAAAATCACATACGGTTTATCCTCCACGGGTAAAGTAAGAACAGGGGCTTGTGTCAACATTTCTTTCAACTGCTCAAAGCTAGATTGACACTGATCCGTCCACACAAATTTAAATCCTTTCCGAAGCAATCGGGTGAGTGGAGTGGCTATCAAAGAAAAACCTTTTACAAAGCGTCGATAATAGCCTGCCAAACCCAAAAAAAAACTTCTAACTTCAGTTACAGACTTTGGTGGATTCCAATTCAAAATAGCTTCAACTTTACTTGGATCAACTCTAATACCATCTGCTGAAACTATATGACCCAGAAAAATCACTTGGTCAAGCCAAAACTCACATTTTGATAACTTAGCATATAATTGCTTCTCTCTCAAAATTTGTAACACAATCCGCAAATGTTTGTCATGCTCCTCCTCACTACGAGAATACACCAAGATATCATCAATAAAGACCACCACAAATTGATCCAAATAGGGCCTAAACACCCTATTCATCAAATCCATGAAAGCTGCAGGTGCATTCGTCAACCCAAAAGGCATTACTAAAAACTCATAATGCCCATACCTGGTGCGGAAAGCTGTCTTAGAAACATCTTCAGCTCTCACTTTCAGCTGATGATACCCTGATCTCAAATCAATCTTAGAAAACACTGATGCTCCCTTCAATTGATCAAAGAGATCGTCAATTCTAGGCAAAGGATATTTATTCTTAATAGTCACTTTATTCAATTGCCTATAGTCAATGCATAACCTCATAGTACCATCCTTCTTCTTCACAAATAATACAGGAGCTCCCCAAGGAGAAACACTGGGGCGAATAAATCCTTTATCCAACAATTCCTGCAACTGCACCTTTAACTCTCTCAATTCAGCTGGCGCCATTCTATAAGGAGTAATAGAGATGGGAGTGGTACCAGGCAACAATACCAAACTCAACCTCTCTCTCAGGAGGCAACCCTGGCAACTCCTCTGGAAACACATCTGAAAAATCTGAAACTGTGGCTATATCATCAATTTGAGAACTCCTTACTCTAGTATCCACAACATGAGCAAGGTAAGCATCACACCCTTTTCTAATCATCCGTCTAGCTGATACAGCTGATATGAACAAGGATGCAAGCTATCTCTGCTCACTGAACACCATCACACTCCTATCATCACTAGTTCTCAAAGTGACACATTTCTTCTGACAATCAACTACAGCTCCATGACTAGACAACCAATCCATACCCAAAATCAAATCATACTCTTTAAAAGGCATTTCAATCAAGTCTCCAAGAAACTCCTCACCTTGTACCTCAACCGCACTATCCCGGTGCACCTTGCTAACAATCACACTATGCCCTAACGGATTTGTCACTAACACATCAAATCCTAGGGACTCAGCATGCAAATCAGTCACAGGCAACACAGATGCACTAATATATGAATGAGTTGAGCCTGGATCAATTAAAGCAAGAACTGAAATGCCAAATAAAGAGAAAGTACCAGCAATGACTGCAGAAGCATCTGGTTGTCTTTGCATCACATAAACCCGTTGAGAAGGCCCAGCCTCATCTGGCATAGTATCCCTGGATGAAGATCCTCCTCTCTGATAATAACCAGGCCTACCCCCTCTGGAGAAACCTCTGCCCCCTCGACTACCTCTGACACTAGGTCGAGAAACTGCAGAATCAACCGATCTCTGCTCCTGCATCTCTGGACACTCCCTAATAAAATGATCGGGAGAACCACATCTGAAGCACACAGCTGGTCCTCTATTCTGCCAACAAGCACCACTATGTGACCCTCCACACTGGGCACAGACAGGTAGAGTGGATCTCTGAACTGCAGGAGTAGGAACACTCGCTGCTGAAGCTGTAGGTCTCGATCGTGATCTCTGTAACTGAACTGACCTACCAGCCGGTCTCTGACTCCTACTAAACCTAGGAGTAAAACTGCCTCTACCTCTCTTCACAGATGAGGATCCTGCCTCAAACTGAGGTCTTCTAACCCGGGTCTCCTCTTCAGTAGCGGCTGCTGCTAAAATTTGTGCTCTCTCCACACCTCTAGCCGTTGCAACCAGCTGAGAGAAGTCCTGGTATCTAGAACCAGCCACATGACACATCAGTGAGGGTCTCAGTCCCTCCTCAAACCTTCTGCACCGGTCAATCTCATCAGAGATAATCCCTCCGGCATAGCGACTCAACTGGATAAATTCTAATTCATATTCTGTTACAGTCCGGTGATCTTGCTTCAAACTTAGGAATTCCATTTTCTTCAAATCTTTATACTCCCTCGGAGTATACTTCAATTCAAATTCTCTCAGAAAATCAGCATAGGACAATGTCGGTGGATCATCCATAGCATGGGGCACTGTCTTCCACCAGTCGTATGCGTCCTTCTGCAACAAAGATCTTGCATAATCAAATCTTTCTTCCGGAGTGGCTTGTAACTGAACAAATACTCTCTGAACTTTATCTAGCCACTACTCAGCTACAGCTGGATCAATGGTACCCAAGAAATCCTCTGCTCCATATTTCCGTAGTTTATCATACTGTCTCACTGGTACCATAGGCTGTGGTGGAGGTGGAGGTGGTTGCACTGGTGCCTGCCTCATAAATTCAAACATATGCCTAAACCAAACTGGTGAAATCTCCTCACCAGCTGGTCTCCCTGACACAGAAACAGGGGCCTCTCCAGATCCATCCACTCTAGCTCCATCTAATCCAACCTCTGGAGCTATGCTCTCAGCACTACCCTCAACGGATTGACGCGAATGAGGATCCATTATAACCTATATCTGCAAACACAGTAGAATACTCCTCATTAAAGATCAGAGACTACCGACACTAAACATGTATTCTATTCAAAAACTCACTTTTAAAATCAAAATACTCTTTTTCTTATACTTGACCTAGGTTGAGAATCTCAAACCTAGGCTCTGATACCAAAATAATTGCAACACCCCTATATCCCGTATACGTACCAAGCATGCTTATACGATCGTATAATACGTATAGTGAATATAGAACATGCCACTGTTTAAAATACATAACTCATAACTCGAATGTTTAAAGGAAATTCAAAAGACACTATGTATAAAAACATTTATAAATTCACAGCGGAAGTTATTACAAATTTTTACAAGTTTAAAATACATAAACGTCAAAAATATATACGACATAGAATAGATACATGATTGGCAGCTTGACTCTCTGATCTTTAAGCTCTAATCCAACTCTTCAAGTAAAGCTCAACTAGGTCTAGAGGAATCCTCAGTCTCAACCCTATCAACTCTACCACCTGCGCGATGAACCACAATCGCGCTGAGCCAAAACTCAGTAGTACAAACCATCATGATAATATGAAATGTCAATATCAATATCATACATTCAATCAATAATAATCATATATATATATATGAAGGTTACATTTCATAATTTCAATAATCATATCATCATCCATTATACTCATTCAACAAAAACACCTATGGGCCCACAAGACACTAATTTGTTATTCAAAGTTCAGAGTTGCTGTTTCGGTCCAATATCACAATAATCAAGCCCGTAGGCAATATACATATCTCTCTATCCATGGATAGCGTAACAGACCCAGTCTCTTGGACCATCAACTCAACAACTTGAGGAGATCCTCAACCCGGCTAGAATGTTACCTGTAACAGACCCAGTCTCTTGGACCATCAACCCGACTAAATCGAGGAGATCCTCAACCCGGCTAGACTGTTACTTCAATTTACATTTATCATTTCACATTTATAAAGTAACAGACCCAGTCTCTTGGACCATCAACTCAACAACTTGAGGAGATCCTCAACCCGGCTAGACTGTTACTACAATAGGCATGCCTGCCAAAATCAGAACTCTGAAGGTTGAATAACACACTTTACACAAAATCATTTCATTCTCATTTCATTCTCATTTTCGCAATAGGCAACCTTGCCTCAATTGTAATTTATTTCATCATCATAGCCAACAATCATGGCTTCTCATCACATAAATACAATTCATCACATTATCATATCTGTCATATCATTATAAATGTTCACATCATATTCCACATTATACACAACATAACATTATTCATAAGCATCATCAATATCATGAAATGTATGTTAAATTTCAACATCATATGGATGTATGCAATAATGTAGTTTATACTTACCTTAAATGCAACCCACACAATATTAACACCTCTCTTTCCAACAATCTTTCACTTCTTGAATTAGAGTAATTCACCTTCTTCACAACCTAATCCAAAGGAAGATGAAACCCTTATAAGAACATAAGGCTAAGAACCAACTAGGGCAAACTCTAACCATGACACGCTCACCCACACGGGCGTGTCCCTGACCGTGCCCTAACTCCACAACACAGAAGCTTTTACACGCTCAATGACACGGGCGTGTTACTGGGCGTGTAATACCTTCTGCCTCACAACAATATTGACACGTCCAACATCAAGAACGTGCTCATGGCCGTGTCAATTCCCTAAAAACACAGTGGCTATGACACGCTCAATAACACGGGCGTGTTACTGGTCGTGCCACTCAACCCAAAATACAGAGCTATCGACACGCCCAAAATCTTGGACGTGCCCTAGGGCGTGTCAGGCCAAAAACCCAGATTCCGGCCAAAACAACAACACAACCAACAAAACTCTTTCTTTCACCAAAAACCACTTCAACCAAAGTCATCTCAACATACCCAAAAACCATAACAAACTCACAAAAACACCAAAACAACTAAAGCATTTCTCAAATCTCAAATCAAAAATCATCAACACAAACCTAAAACACAACCTCAAAACAATCACTTCCAACAACTTACTCTTTCCTCCAATCCATCCCCAAAAACAAGAAATCAGTTACCCAAACACTCTTAAACCCATCTTAAACAACATAATCACATACCAATCACAACTCAACTCAAAAACTCAAAGAAATCAAAGAGTCAAGTGAAGAACTTACCAAAGATGAAGAAATCTCTTAACTTTCCACTTGAACTCTTGAAAGCTTCCTTGGATCTTTAGTTAGAGGTTCAAATCTCTTCTTTGCTCTCTTGTTTCTTGTGTTAACCGGCCAAACAAAGCAAAGGAAGGAGAAGGAGAAAGTGATCCACGGCAATGAGAAAGAAAGAAGAAGGAAGAAAGAGAAATCCAAAGTCAAACCCCTCTTTTCCTTAAAACCCTCTCAACCAAGCAATTTAAAATATTAAACTAATCTCTTTCAACCTCTTCCACACATTCAAATCCTTATTAATTAATTAATAACAAATTCAAAAACACAACAAATATCTTCTTCCACTAACTCAAAATTTTGACTTTCCATGACTTAGGTATATGTTATATATATCCTAATATACATCACATATACACTTCCTTTAAAAACCCCTTTTTCTAACAATAAAACATATACAATAAATCCAATTATAATAATAATAAAACCCAAAACATCTAGGGTATATTTTGGGATATTACAAGCAGGGACAGTTAGCATCCTTATTTGTTTCAGCTGTTGCAGCTTGGAGGTTGATTAGAAAAGGGTGTGATGCCTATCTTGCTCATGTTGTGGATACTAGAGTAAGGGGTTCTCCAATTGATAGTATACCCACAGTTGCAGAGTTTCCAGATGTGTTTCCAGAAGAGTTGCCAGGGTTACCTCCTGAGAGAGGGGTGGAGTTTGGTATTGAATTATTGCCTGGTACCACTCCTATCTCTATTACTCCTTATAGAATGGCACCTGCTGAATTGAGAGAATTGAAGGTGCAGTTGCAGGAGTTGTTGGATAAAGGGTTTGTTCACCCTAGTGTGTCACCGTGGGGAGCTCCTGTGTTGTTTGTAAAGAAGAAGGATGGTACTATGAGATTGTGTATCGATTATAGGCAATTGAACAAGGTGACTATTAAAAATAAATATCTGTTGCCTAGAATTGAAGGGTGCAGCAGTGTTTTCCAAGATTGATTTGAGATCAGGGTACCATCAGTTGAGGGTCAGAGCTGAAGATGTTCCTAAAACAGCTTTTCGTACAAGGTATGGGCATTATGAGTTTCTAGTTATGCCTTTTGGTTTGACGAATGCACCTGCAGTTTTTATGGACTTTGATGAATAGGGTTTTTAGGCCCTATTTGGATCAGTTTGTGGTAGTTTTTATCGATGATATCTTGGTGTATTCACGTAATGAGGAGGAGCATGACAAGCATTTGCGGATTGTGTTGCAAATTTTGAGAGAGAAGCACTTGTTTGCTAAACTGTCAAAATGTGAGTTTTGGCTTGATCAAGTAACTTTTCTCGGTCATATAGTTTCAGCGGAGGGTATTAGAGTTGATCCAAGTAAGGTCGAAGCTATTTTGAATTGGAGTCCACCAAAGTCTGTGACTGAAGTTAGAAGTTTTCTGGGTTTGGCAGGATATTACCGACGATTTGTGAAAGGATTCTCTTTGATAGCTACTCCACTTACCAGATCACTTCGAAAGGGAGTTAGATTTGTGTGGACAGATCAGTGTCAAGCTAGCTTCGAGCAGTTGAAAGAGATGTTGACTCAAGCACCTGTTCTTACTTTACCTGTGGAAGATAAACCGTATGTGATTTACAGTGATGCTTCACATAATGGTTTGGGTTGTGTTTTGATGCAAGAGGGTAAAGTTATAGCTTATGCTTCTCGGCAGTTGAAGCCGCATGAACTTAACTATCCGACTCATGATTTAGAATTGGCAGCTATAGTGTTTGCTTTGAAGATTTGGTGACATTACTTATATGGGGAAAAATGTTTTATCTATACAGATCATAAAAGTTTGAAATATTTGGGTGTTCAGAAGGAGCTGAATCTTCGACAAAGACGATGGTTGGAGTTGATCAAAGATTATGACTGTCTGATTGACTATCATCCTGGTAAGGCAAATGTTGTTGCTGATGCCTTAAGTCGGAAGTCTTTAGCAGGTTTGACTATTTATTCGCTCTCGTTGCTTATTGAGTTGAGAGTGTTGCATGCTAATTTTGTATCTTGTGATGATGGTGCATTGATGGCACAGTTGCAATTGAAACCGGTATTGTTGGATCAGATTAAAGAAGCTCAATTGGCTGATGAGAAGATTCAAAAGATTGTTTCAGATTGCCAGAATGGAAAGAGTTGAGATTTTATTGTGAGAAGTGATGGGAGTCTTTGGTTTAAGAACAGATTGTGTGTACCTGATGATGTTAATTTGAGAAGGATTATTTTAGAAGAAGCACATCAGTCAGTATTTGCTATGCATCCGGGCAATACAAAGATGTATCATGATTTGAAACAGTATTACTGGTGGTCTGGGTTGAAGAGAGACATTGTAGATTTTGTATCCAAATGTCTTACATGTTAGAGGGTAAAAGCTGAGCATCAAGTTCCAACAGGGTTACTTCAACCTTTAACAGTGCCTGAATGGAAATGGGAAAGAGTGACAATGGATTTTGTGTCTAGTCTACCATTGACACAAAGGAAGTATGATGCTATTTGGGTGATTGTTGATAGGTTGACTAAGACAGCTCATTTTCTTCCGGTTCGGATGGATTATTCTCTGGAGAGGTTAGCTGAGCTGTATATCCACGAAATTGTGAAGTTGCATGGTGTCCCAATTTCTGTAGTGTCTGATCGAGATCCCCGGTTTACCTCAAGGTTTTGGAAGAGTTTATATGGTGCTTTGGGTTCTCGAATGCAATTTAGCACTGCTTTTCATCCACAGATAGATGGGCAGTCAGAGAGAGTGATACAAATTATTGAGGACATGTTGAGAAGTTGTGTCATTGATTTCTCTGGAAGTTGGGATAAATTCTTGCCACTTGTGGAATTTGCATAGAATAATAGTCATCAATCCAGCATTGGTATGGCACCATTTGAAGCGTTGTATGGTAGACGGTGTAGGACACCTCTATGTTGGAGTGAACTTGGTGAAAGTAAGTTAATTGGTCTTGATTTGGTTAAAGAAACCGAAGAGAAAGTAAAAGTGATTCGAGATAGATTAAAAGCAGCTTCGGACCGACAGAAGTCTTATTCAGATTTGAAGAGGAGAGATATTGAGTTTAATGTAGGAGATAAAGTATTTTTGAAAGTGTCTCCTTGGAAAAAGATTTTGAGATTTGGTCGAAAAGGAAAGCTGAGTCCTCGTTTCATTGGACCGTATGAAGTTTTGGAAAGAGTTGGGCCAGTTGCTTATCGGCTTGCTTTGCCACCTGAGTTGGATAGGATCCATAATGTATTCCATGTTTCTATGTTGAGGAGGTACAGGTCGAATCCATCTCATGTATTGCCAATTGAATCTATTGAAGTGAGACCAGATCTGACATTTGAAGAAGAACCAATTGCCGTTTTGGCACGTGAAGTGAAAGAATTGAGAAATAAGAAAGTGCCACTTGTGAAGATTTTGTGGAAGAATCATGTAAAGAAGAAGCAACTTGGGAGAGTGAGCAAGCGATGCGAGATCAATATCCTCAGCTGTTTCAGACTTGATATCAGGTAATTTCGAGGATGAAATTTCTTTTTAGAGGGGGAGAATTGTAATATCCCAAAATGTGCCATAGAAGTTTTAATACAATTGTTGTTTTATTTGGATCAAGTGTATTTGTGTTTATTTGAAAAAGAGGAAATAAATGAAGAGAGTGTATACGTTGTGTATATGAAAATATATACAACATATACACAAGTCAATGAGAAAGTCAAAGGAATAGATTAATTATTGATTAATTATGTTTAAAGGATTAATTAATTATTTGTATTTGGGTTAGAGTAAGTGGAAGGAGATATTTGTTTTATTTTATATTATTTTGCTTGGAGGAGAGGGTTTTGAGGAGACGTATTGACTTTTGCTTTCTATCTTTTCTTCTTTCTTTCTTCCCTTGCCGTGGACCATTTTCTTTCCTTCTCTTCTCTTTGCTTTTCTGTGTTGTCCGGCCATCAAGAAGAAAGAGAGCAAGATAGTGATTTGTTATTCCAAGTTCAAGATTGAAGAGAGTTTTCAAGAGATCAAGTTGGAGGTTTGAGAGTTCTTCATCATTGGTAAGTCTTTTCCACTTGATTCTTTGATTTATTTGGGTTTATGAGTTGGAGTTGTGATGGATATATGTTTGGTTAGATTGGGTGGTGTTTAAGAGTATTTGGTTAATTTAATTTTGGATTTTGGGGTTGGATTGAAGAAAAGAGTAAGTTGGTTGGTATAGGTTGAGTTGTGGTTATGTTTAGAGTTTTTGATGATGTTTGTGATTTGTGTTTGATGTGTGTTTTGGCTTGTTTTGGTGTTGTTGCAAGTTTGAGATGGTTTTTGGGTATGTTTTGTTAAGTTTGTTTGAAGAGGATGTTGGTGAAAAGAAGTGTTTTGTTGGGTGTTTTGTGGTTTTGGCCGGAATATGAGTTTTTGGCCTGACACGCCCGGGAGCACGTCCAGAGTTTTAGGCGTGTCAATTGTGTTGGAGGCAGTAAGTTTGACACGACCAGTAACACGCCCGTGTTATTGAGAGTGTCATAGCTACTGTGAGATTGGAGAGTTTACACGACCATGAGCACGCTCACGCTGTTGGGCGTGTTGATATTCTTAAGAGAGGCAGAATGTATTACACGCCCAGTGACACGCCCGTGGTTCTGAGTTATGGAGTTAGGGCACGGTCAGGGACACGCCCGTGTGATTGAGCGTGTCATGTTTAGGGTTTGCCCAAGTTAACTCTTAATTTGATTGTCTCATGTGTATCCTTAAGCAAGTGTATGTTATTATTTGTTGGATTAGGTCTTGAAGAAGGTGATTTGTCATTGATTTAAGAAGTAAAGAATCTTGGGAAAGGGAGTGTTTAGAGTTGTGTGAATTGTTATTGAGGTAAGTACAAATATTGCATTATTGCATTGCTAATTCATATGAATATTATACTTTGTTTTGTATTATCAATGATGTTACATAAATAATGTGAAAGATATGATGATGTATTTGTAATGTGGATTGAGATGTGATGGAATGTAAAGCCATTGTGATTGGCTATAATGTCTTTAATGAGGCATGTTTGCCTAATTGATGATGAGATAATAAATGAATTGTGTGTCTAATGTGTTATTCTATTTTCAGAGTTTTGTTGTTGGTGGCATGCCTACTATTAGTAACAATCTCTTGAAGTTAGGTTGGGCTTGATCCTTGAAGCCAAGTTGGGTAGAAGTTTAACATGTTTTACTCCCCTTGAAGCTTGGTTGGGTCTAGTCCTTGAAGCCTAATTGAGATGTTACAACCCTTGAAGCTAGGTTGGGTTGGTTCTTGAAGCCAAGTTGGGTTGATACTTAGCATGCTTTGTTCCCCCTTAATGCTTGGTTGAACCTAATCCTTGAAGCCTAGTTGGGATAATGATATTGATAAATGTGATAACAAAACCAAAGCATTAACTCTGAAAATTGAATGGCATATTAGTGTATTTTGGGCCCATGTTTGTCTTTGTTTAAATATGATTTATGAAATACAAAGGTGTGATATTATCTTTCTATCTATGAAGTTGTATTGATTATTAAAATGTATGACATTGCATTGCATTAAAGCATAATGTTAGCATACTTTGTACCACTAAGCCGTTGGCTTAGCGCGATAGTGTTAATCGCGCAGGTGACAGGGTTGAACCCGAGAGTTCCTCGAGACCGAGTGAGAGTAGACATTGAAGAATTTATTTTTGGACTTAAAGATCAGAGAAGAGCTACCAATCATGTATAACTCCTTTATATTTTGTAAAGTATTGATTTTAATGTAAATATTTTATAAATTCCGCTGCGTATTAAGTAAATGCATATATATCTATTTTGTTTTATATTATAAGTTAATTACTTATTTTCTATAATGTATAATGAGAAAGATTATGGTATCATTTTAAAATGATTTGAATTTTAAGGAAAACCGTAGCATCCCTATGTTCAGTGCACGAATATTACATTGTGGTGGTTGTAATGTGCGTGTACCGGATGTAGGGGTGTTACAATATCATTCTCAATATCACTAGACACGTATTTGTATAAGGTAGTAAACACTCGATAATATTTTTTTTAATTATCCACATACACCTTCGTAAGTCATAATCACAATGTGACTTACTTTCCACATTTTCTTACATATCATATTTGTGTTCATATAGAAAAAAAAAATCTCATCACACAAATCATACAATTATACTCAATTCCTCTTTTACATACAACCTATACAAAGTTAACATGTATCACCTTTCAGAGAACATTATCATTTCTCATTCTTTTGACATTACTTAGGTTATTCATCAATTCAACATATATACACACTCTAACCACAACATAATTAACATCTTCCTTATTCAATCGCCCATCTCTTAAATAAGTTTCTTATTATATTTTTTTTTCTAACACTTGACATAAATCTTAGTCACGTTTCCAATGTGACATCTCTCTCACATTTTTTTTTTTTGCATTGATCACGCCTTTCATATCCATTTTCATCTTTTCCAATTCAATTAACTAAAGTAACTCATTTTCACTTGCTTAATCATTTCCCTTTATTTCATAATAAATTTCTATATTATCAACTACATTACACCTTAGTTAGTACTTTTATACATAACATTACTCATTCAAAATTACTCCCATGCTTATTAAACATTAAACTATCAATATCTAAACAATCCTCATCGAAATTCCCTTACAACTCTAAATTTCCAATTTACTATTTTACTTAAACTTCATTCTATTAATCTCACTTTCAAGAGCTAACTTTATAAACATTATTTTTATATTAATATAACATCAAAACACATCAATTTCACAATTATGGAAACCCATTTCAAAAATTCAAATTTCATATAATGCAACCAACAACATGAACCTCACCAAATCTCACCCATATCACATTCTCAATCTTAAGTTCATAACATTTACTTTTAAACAACACTAATTCATTTCCTTATACTAATTAACATCATCCATTTAGATACTTTAATTTTACACACTCAACCCTAAATTATGCATCATTGTTCCATAATAAATAATTCGCTATCATATATGATTTCACTCTTGATTTTAATTATGAACTCTTTGTTGAGAATTATTAAAAACTCCATATTCCTTCTATACTTATACCCATATGCATATAAAGTTTTATAATTTTCTTCATTTATTTGTCTCATAAAATTAATTTATTACTTACTTACACAAAACTGCATGACTTCCTCAGTTTTATGTCAATCTCACTTTTAATTTTTATATTCCTTACCAATTCTTTATAAAAGCTTGTAAACTTTTATCCATGTTCACTTGACACATATATGGACTTATATTTAAAGTTTTAGATTTTTCCAAGTTGATTTAGTATATTTAAAAACTAAATCTTCCAAAATCAGAGAATCTGTCTCTTTAATAATTTCTCTGGCAGCACCAGGTTGTCCATTTTTTTTAGGTATCAAACCTTAATAAAAATTCATGAAATTTTAACCATATGTTATAGGAATACATATGATATTTTTTGTAAATTTTTAGATTTTTCTGGGTTGGTTTACCATAGTTTCTAGATTTTGTTTTTCAATTTCTACAGATTCTGAGTTGCTGAAATTTCTCCAATAATCTGTATTCTTCTATTTTTCTTAATTAGAGATCTATCTTTAAAATTTATAAAATTTTATACATTTGGATTCTAACATATAGAAAAACTTTCTATTAAATGTTCAAACTCATCCAACATTTCTAGATTTGTCCAACAATTCAGACAATATCACTTTGCAGTACATCTATAAAATTTTCTGTAACTATAATGCTCATTTCTCAAACTTTTTATTTTGATATCTTAAATTATTTCCTAGATTGTTTTTTTGATTTCACTTATTCATCAATTGAATCAGCTATAAATTTTAAATTTCAAATAACAGTTCCAAAAATTCTTAATCCATAATCTTTAGAATGACGTTTCCACTGCGCCACTCTGATTTATGCAACCCAAACACCATCTCAATTCATATCCATTATATCATATGAACATTGCCACATCAGGGATCAGATAAATTGCCAGTGCCGATGCATGCATTACAATTGAAAAATTATTTTTTTATTTCAATTTTCTCTCTCTATCATCCTACCTAGCTCAGAACCTCAAACCTAGGCTTTGATACCAAAATAAATGTAACACCCTTATACCCTATATACGTACAATACATATTTTTAGCATATGTAAAATATGCATATACGGTATAAAAATATCACAGACCAATTTAATAAAAAAATTTACATTTCTGTTTTGAGATTTCAAATACTAATATATAAAATAAATAGTATATAAATATTCTTTGCTTGTTATAGAAATCCAAAATAAATATTTTATATGAAAATCTCTGAGAAAAATTTGCGAGAGTTTTGTTTGTAATTTGAACGTTTCCAAAATTCAACAAAACACAACCTGCATAAAACAAACACTCCAAATAAAATCAATTCACCAATTCACCAATACTTCTCAATTTCTCCATATTTTCTCAAAATACTTATATATATATATCAACATTATATATAAAATCCCATCTTAAACAAAATTATTCAAATCATTCTTTACAATTTACAATATATGCTTCAAAACATATCATAACATACATAATATCAAAAATGTACATGCTGGCAACTGGCTCTGATCTTGATATACCCAAAACAACTCTTCAAGCTCAATAAATACAAATCTAGACCCGACCAGGTCTAGTAAAACTCTTTGGCTCTACCAAAACATCAATGACACCTGCGCAACGAATTACAATCGTGCTAAGCCGAAGTCAAAATTCAAGCATGGGCCCAAAAAGGATCTAATATGCTATTCAAAATTCAAAGTTGCTGCTTTGGTCCATAATGACACCATGTGTCTAGCCCGTAGGCAATATATATATCCATGGATAATGTAACAGCCCCAGTCTCTTGGACCTCAACCCGGCTAGACCCTTAGGCCCCAGTATCTTAGTCCTCAACCCAGCTAGACTGCTACATTTTTGAGGCATACGACCCAGTCTTTTCACCACAAAAACATTATATTTATCATTTATGAGCTGGGCTCGGCTTACGACCCGGTCTTTTCACCTTCCCTGTAATTCATAGGCATGTCGACAAACCCAGAACTCTAAAAATTTAATAATATACTAGGCACACAATTAATTCATTTATCTCATTATCAAATACTTTCACAATTCATTTCTCATTTTATTTCTCATAATCAAACTAGGCTCATTGCCTTATTTTCACAATTTTTTTCTCATTTTTCTCATTTTTCACATCTTTCTCATTTTTCTCACTTTTCTCAATTTTTTCTCATTTTTATCAATATCAATTCATTTCATTATTCCACATATCTCATTTTTTGCATTCACAACACATTACCCAATTACTTTGGGTATTTCACATAATATGCATATTTCACACTTTACAAAATTTAGCCATTATCAATGGCTTTTCACAACGCATTTAACACATATATGACATTACAAATGTCATAGCACATTATTCATACTCAATCAATGAACCAATTAGCTTAACACATTTTTCAACCAAAATGTGTTAAGTCCAAATGTTATGCAAATATAAACATTATTCTCAAAGTTTGTACATACCTCTACTAGCAACCCAAAGCAAGCTTAATACAACCTCCAATCCTATCCTTCCAACTTGCCCTTCACCACTTGGATGAAGCAAATCAACCTCCCTCAATGCCTATACCAAATGTGATCATACATAATCATTTAATATCATATTCTAAGGTATTCTCAACATCAAACCATAATTAAACATCACCCTAAACCAAATTCCAAAATTAAACTTCACCTCACTATAACTTTGAAAAACCATATCAATCCATTTAAATTAGTGTTTTAAGTTTATTAATATCATTAAAAACATATTTTAATACATTTAAATAATTTACATTATAACAATACACTCTTATACACAAAATCTCAAAAATGGCATAACCTTCCCCCATTGAAGGTTTTCCATTCCAGCACAATCCATTACTCATTTCAAGCTTATATTCATTACTTTTAACACTAAACAACATGATTAAACAAATAAAATCACACAATTCAACCACTTTGGAAAATCACTTTTCCAAAACCCTAAATCTCCACTTCCATTCTCAAACTCCAACCAAACACAACCAAATCCAATATTTGACTTTAAAATACTTGTTTATGTATCAAAAAAACTCATTTGGAATCAATTTACACAATTAAAAACCATGATTTCAAAACCCCAAAAATTACATAACCCTAAATTCTCTCTCTTCACCAATCTTACCCAAACTCAACCATTTCTTTAATCCAACTTTAAAATCATTAGTAACCAATCAAAACAACTTCATTTAAATCCAATTAAGCAATTAAATCATGCTACTATAGAATTCCAAAATTTACATAACACACTTTTCCATAGAATTTGAAAATTTGGTAAGAAAGCTTACCAATTGATGAAGAAACTTCTAAAACTCCACTTGAATCCTTAAAATCTCTTCAATTTTTGGAGTATGGAAGAAGCAAATCCCTCTCTTGAAGCCATGAAATTCGGCCTTGAAGGAAAGAAGAAGAAGAAGACTTTATTTTTTTTTATTTCTCTTTCCTTTCACCCTTTAATTTTAAACCATATATATATACTAAAATAATTTAATAATTATTTATTTATTTATTTATTTAATAAATTAAAAGTCCTAAATTCCCTCTTCCATTCAAAAATAATTTATTTTTGAATTATTTTATTAATTTTAAGTTCTAAGATTTAATTACCAAAATACCCTTTTACTTTGACTTTTCTTTTAAAAAGTGTTATTTTTATATGTTATGTATATTTTACATATATATCACATATATTATCCACTTTTTCATTTAAAAACCCTTCATTTTTCATTTAAAACCCCTTCATTTTTCATTTAAAACCATTAATTTAATTTATCCATTTAAATTATAATTTATTTATCAAATTTCCAAAAATTAAAACTTTTCTAAATTTTAGGATATTACACATATGCACAAGTAATGTGTATCTTATATACACATCAAATGTACCTTATATGTGTATTAAATATTAAGTATGTAATGTATTAATCCAACATATACAATTAATATACCATATATATATGTTATATATACTCTAGATATATATATATATATATATATTGAGTATATACAATTTATATCTCCAAATACTTATTTAATTTCTCCAAAATCACGAATGTTATAATTTTCTCCCCCTTAAATAATTTCGTCCTCGAAATTATCCAATATAGTAATAAATCATCCAAATCATTATTTTACCAAATTACATAATTTCTATTCTCCCCCTTAGGTTCATTCTTAATTTCCTTTTTACCATTCCCTAACACATCATTATACTGTCTATTTACTCAAACAGTCATAACAGATTATTATATCTTCAATCGAATTGTCATTAGACAAAATTAGTTCATCTCCTTAATATATATACACCACACACCTATTGCACTCAAGATATCTGATCACTTCATTATCTTAAAAATATACTCTCATCACCTTAAATTCAAATGTTAATAACTTTTATCTTAACACAATAATTTCACACATCTTCACTTTGATCATACTCTATATACATTTACCACATATTAATTTAATATAACTATTATACAACAACAAAATCTTATTTCCTTATTAAAATTCATTCCAATTATACTATAACTAACACTTTTCTCTTATAATTATTTGAAACTAATATAACTTAGCTCCTTTCATATGCATATACATATCAAAATGCCGTATTATGCACATTATCTGTAATACCCCTATACCCCGTATACATACACAGCATGCTAATACGATCGTAATATACGTATACTGAATATAGAAATGCCACAGTTTACAAAACACACAAACCATCCCTTTAATATAATATGAACAATTTTAAAACATTTAAGGAAATTTAGAAAACACAATAGACAAAATGTTTATTCAAAACGCAGCGGAAAATATAACAAATATTTTCAAATACATATACATCAAAACTCAAGTTTTACAAAGCATAAAAAAATATATATACATGTTTGGCAGTATGTCTTTGATCTTTAAGCTCCACTATCAACACCTCAAAATCTAGACTTGACTCGGCCTAGAGGAACTCTCCGGTTCTTCCCTGTTACCTGCGCGATGAACCACAATCGCTCTAAGCCAACGGCTTAGTGGTACAAACTACAAAAAATATTATGCTTCAATGCAATGTCACACTATCAAGTTTCATGAATAATAATATTCACAATTCCACATCCATACATAAATTACACATCATGATATATTTTCATAGTTTCATTATTCAAGAATCACATTTAAACAAACACAAGCATGGGCCCAAAAAGAATCTAATATGTTATTCAAAGTTCAGAGTTACTGCTTTGGTCCATAATCACAATCATCAAGTCCGATGGCGATATATATATATCTCTATCCATGGATAGCGTAACGACCCAGTCTCTTGGATCTCAACCCGGTTAAAACCGAGGAAATCCTCAACCCGGCTAGACTGTTACTATTTTTGAGACTTACGACCCAGCCTTTTTACCCCAAAAACATCACATTTCACATTTATCATTTCACATTTTTCAACTGGAATCGGCTTACGACCCGGTCTTTTCACCTATCCAGTGATTCAAAGGCATGCCGCCAAACCCAGTACTCTGAAAATTGAATTAACATATTAGGCACACAATCATTTCATTTATCTCTTTATAAATCTCTTTTCATTTCATTTCTCATAATTGGATAGGCAACCATGCCCCAAGTATATTTCATTTGCATTACTATAGCCATCAATCATGGCCTCATATCTCATATTATCTCAAATCACATTAAAACAATTTATCATATCATCATCATATCTTTCACATTTCATATTTCATATTTCATTTCATCATCATATAAGCAAACATGCTTCAACTATCTCATTTACATCCTTATAACCAACCACATTGGTTTTACATTTCATTATACCATTCATAACATTTGTCACATAAATTAACAATGTAATCAATTACTTAACATATGTACAATCAAATATGTTAAGTATCAAAATCAAGTAAATGCATGCAATCATGTAGTTTGTACTTACCTTAAGCACCACTCACATAAATCTATACGCTTCCCTTCTCCAAGAATTCTCCACCACTTAAATTAGGGCAATTCAACTTCTTCACAACCTAATCCAAAAGAATAACACACTTACTCAAAGATACACAAGAGGTAATAAGACTACAATCTAATTAGGGCAAACTCTAACCATGACACGCTCAACAACACGGGCGTGCCCCTGACCGTGCCCTAACTCCACAACACAGAAGCTTTGACACGTTCAGAACCACGGGCGTGTCACTGAACGTGTAATACATTCTGCCTCACAGAAACATTGACACGTCCAACAACACGGGCGTGTTCATGGCCGTGTCAATTCTCCAACATCACAGTAGCTATGACACGTCCAATAACACGGGCGTGTTAATGATCGTGTCACCCATCCAAAACACAGAACCATTGACACGTCCAAAGATCTGGCCGTGCTCATGGGAGTGTCAGGCCAAAAATCCAGATTCCGGCCACAACAACACTTTATCCAACAAATCACTTCCTTTCACCAAAATCCACTTCAAAAAAACTTAGCTCAACATACCCAAGAACCATAACAAACTTGCAAAAACACCAAAACAACTAAAAACATACATCCAACACAAATCAAAATCATCACCACAAATCCAAAACACACCCACAACACTTTCTCTTCCAAAAAACTTACTCTTTCCTTCAAACCAACCCCAAAATCCAAAATCAATAGAATCCAAACACTTATAAACACACCACAATCAAACACACTCCTACTATCAACAATAATCCATCAAACTCAAACACAACTCCAAATAAAATAAAGGAAAACAAGAGAGAACTTACCAACAATGATGAAACTTCTTGAATTTCCAACTTGGTTACTTGAATCACCTTTCAACTTTGAGCTTGGAACACAAAACTCTCTCTTGCTCTCTTGTCTTGATGATGCCCGGCCAACAAAGGAAAAGAAAAGGAAATGGAGAAGAAATGAAGACAATAAGTCAAACACTTATCTCTTTAAACCTCCACCAAGTCATTTTAATATTAAAATAATTCAAATTAATCTCATCCATTCATAATTTCCTTATTAATTAATTCCATAAATCATAACATCAATATCTCCTTCCATTAACTTTCTTTGACTTTGACTTGGGTATATGTTGTATATATTTTCATATACACAACATATACACTCTCTCTATAATTCTTTTCTCTTTCCAAAGAAACATATACATTAGATCCAATTATAACAATAATACCAAAACTTCTAGGGCACATTTTGGGATATTACAATTCTCCCCCTCTAAAAGAAATTTCGTCCTTGAAATTACCTGATATCAAGTCTGAAACAGTTGAGGATACTGATCTCGCATCATTTGCTCTTTCTCCCAAGTTGATTCTTTTCTACCATGATTCTTCCAAAGAACCTTCACAATTGGCACTTCCTTGTGTCTCAATTCTTTCATACCATATGCTAAAATAGCAACTGGTTCTTCTTCAAAAGTCAGATCCGGACTCACCTCAGCAGATTCAACAGACAGAACATGAGATGGATCTGATATGTACCTCCGTAGCATAGAAACATGGAAGACATTATGGATTCTATCCAACTCAGGCGGCAAAGCGAGTCGATAAGCAACTGGTCCAACTCTTTTCAATATCTCATACGGTCCAATAAAATGAGGATTTAGTTTCCCTTTTCTACCAATCTTAAAATCTTCTTCCAAGGAGATACTTTCAAAAATACTTTATCTCCAATATCAAACTCTATGTCTCTCCTCTTCAAATCTGAATAAGATTTCTGTCGGTCTGAAGCTGCTTTTAACCGATCCCGAATTATCTTCACTTTCTCTTCTGTCTCTTTAACCAAATCAGGACCAACTAATTTGCCTTCTCCAAGTTCATTCCAACATAAAGGTGTTCTACATCTTCTACCATACAATGCCTCAAATGGTGCCATTCCAATACTGGTTTGATGACTGTTGTTGTAGGCAAATTCCACAAGTGGTAAAAATCTATCCCAACTTCCAGAAAAATCAATAACACAGCTTCTCAACATATCTTCTATAATCTGTATCACTCTCTCTGACTGACCATTTGTCTGCGGATGAAAAGCAGTGCTAAAGTGCAATCGAGAACCCAAAGCACCATGTAAACTCTTCCAAAACCTCAAAGTAAATCGGGGATCTCGATCAGACACAAAAGAAATTGGGACTCCATGCAACTTCACTATCTCACTGATATACAGCTCAGCTAACTTCTCCAGAGAGTAGTCCATTCTAACTGGAAGAAAATGAGCTGTCTTTGTCAATCTATCAACAATCACCCAAATAGCATCATGTTTCCTCTGTGTCAATGGCAAACCAGACACAAAATCCATTGTCACTCTCTCCCATTTCCATTCAGGCACTGATAAAGGTTTAAGCAACCCTGTTGGAACTTGATGCTCAGCTTTCACCCTCTGACAAGTGAGACATTTGGATACAAACTCCGCTATGTCTCTCTTCATGCCTGACCACCAGTAATGCTGCTTCAAATCATGATACATCTTTGTACTTCCCGGATGTATAGCAAAAACTGATTGGTGTGCTTCCTATAAAATAATCTTTTCAAATTGGCATCATCAGGAACACACAACCTATTCTTGAACCAAAGGCTACCATCACTTTTCACATAGAAATCTCGGCTCTCCCCATTATGGCAATCTGACACAATCTTCTGAATTTTCTCATCTGCCAATTGAGCCTCCTTAATCTGATCCAACAATACTGGTCTCAACTGCAATTGAGCCAACAATGCACCATCATCACATATTTTAAAACTAGCATGCAACACTCTCAACTCAACAAGCAACGAGAGCGAATAAACAGCCAAACCTGCCAAAGACTTCCGACTCAAGGCATCAGCAACCACATTCACCTTACCAGGATGATAATCAATCAAACAATCATAGTCTTTGATCATCTCTAACCATCGTCTCTGCCGAAGATTAAGCTCTCTTTGCACCCCCAAATATTTCAAACTCTTATGATCTGTATAAATAAAACATTTCTCACCATACAAATAGTGTCGCCAAATCTTCAAAGCAAAAACTATGGCTGCCAATTCCAAATCATGCGTCAAATAGTTAAGCTCATGCGGCTTCAACTGTCGAGAAGCATAAGCTATAACTTTACCTTCTTGCATTAAAACACAACACAAACCATTATGTGAAGCATCACTGTAAATCACATATGGTTTATCTTCCACAGGTAAAGTAAGAACAGGTGCTTGAGTCAACATCCCTTTCAACTCTTCAAAACTAGCTTGACACTGATCTGTCCACACAAATCTGACTCCCTTTCGAAGTAATCTAGTGAGTGGAGTGGCTATCAAAGAAAAACCTTTCACAAAACGTCGATAATAGCCTGCCAAATCCAGAAAACTTCTAATTTCAGTCATTGACTTTAGTGGACTCCAATTCAAAATGGCTTCAACTTTACTTGGATCGACTCTTATACCATCTGCTGAAACTATATGACCGAGAAAAGTTACTTGGTCAAGCCAAAACTCACATTTTGACAGCTTAGCATACAACTGCTTCTCTCTCAAGATCTGTAATACAATTCGCAAATGCTTGTCATGCTCCTCTTCATTACGCGAATACACCAAAATATCATCGATGAAGACCACCACAAACTGATCCAGATAGGGCCTAAACACCCGATTCATCAAACCCATAAAAGCTGCAGGTGCATTTGTCAATCCAAAAGGCATTACTAAAAACTCATAATGCCCATACCTTGTGCGAAAAGCTGTCTTAGGAACATCTTCAGCTTTAACCCTCAACTGATGGTACCCTGATCTCAAATCAATTTTGGAAAATACTGCTGCTCCCTTCAACTGATCGAAGAGATCATCAATTCTAGGCAAAGGATACTTATTCTTGATAGTCACCTTGTTCAATTGCCTATAATCGATGCATAACCTCAAAGTACCATCTTTCTTCTTCACAAACAAAACAGGAGCTCCCCATGGTGAAACACTAGGGCGAATAAACCCTTTATCCAACAACTCCTGCAACTGCACCTTCAACTCTCTCAACTCAGCAGGTGCCATTCGATAAGGAGTAATAGAGATAGGAGTGGTATCAGGCAACAAATCGATACCAAACTCAACCTCTCTCTCAGGGGGTAACCCTGGCAACTCTTCTAGAAAAACATCTGGAAACTCCGCAACTGTAGGTATACTATCAAGCTAGGAACCCACTACTCTGGTATCCACCACATGAGCAAGATAAGCATCACACACTTTTCTAATCAACTTCCTAGCTGTAACAGCTGAAACCAACAAGGATGCAAGTTGTCTCTGCTCACTAGATACCATCACACTCCTACCATCACTGGTTCTCAAAGTGACACACTTCTTTTGATAATCTACCACAGCCCCATGCTTAGACAACCAATCCATGCCTAAGATCAAATCATATTCTTTAAAAGGCATTTCAATCAAATCACCATGAAACTCTTCACCTTGCACCACAACTGCACTATCACGATGCACCTTACTCACCACAACACTACGTCCTAAAGGATTTGTCACCAAGACATCAAATCCTAAGAACTCTGAATGCAATTCAGACACAGGCAAGATAGATGCACTTATGTATGAATGAGTAGATCCTGGATCAATCAAAGCAAAAACTGAAATGCCAAATAAAGAAAATGTACCCGCTATAACTGCTGAAGTATCCGGCTGCCTCTGCATCACATATACTCTCTGAGAAGACCCAGCCTCATCTGGCCTACTGCCCCTGGATGAAGATCCTCCTCTCTGACTAAACCCAGGTCTACCACCCCTACTGAAACCTCTGCCCCTTTGACCACCTCTACTGACACTAGGTCGAGAAGCTGCAGTATCAGCCTGCCTATACTCCTGCATCTCAGGACAATCTCTAACGAAATGAGCTGGGGACCCACATCTAAAACACCCAGTTGATCCACTAATCTTCCAACAAACACCCCCATAGGTCCTACCGCAATGCTCACATGTAGGTGGAGTAGACCTCTGAACCACTGGAGCCGGAGCACTCACTACAAAAACTGTAGGTCTCGATCTCTGCCTCTGATATTGAACTGACCTACCAGACTGCCTCTGGCTCCTACTGATCCTCGGCACAAAACTTCCTCGGCCTCTCTTCATAGATGAAGACCCTGCCTCAAACTGGATTTCCTAACTCTGGTCTCTTCCTCGGTAGCAGCTGCTGCAATACCCTGTGCTCTTTCAACACTTCTAGCTGCTGCAACTTACTGAAAAAAATCCTGGTATCGAGAACTAGCAATGATGCACATAATAGAGGGCCTCAACTTCTCCTCAAACCTCCTGCATCGGTCGATCTCATCAGAGATAATCCCACCGGCATAGTGACTCAACCGGATAAACTCTATCTCATACTCTGTCACTGTCCGGTTATCTTGCCTCAAATTCAGGAATTACATCTTCTTAACATTTTTATACTCCCTTGGAGTATATTTCTGCTCGAACTCCCTCAGAAAATCACAATAAGATAATGTAGGTGGATCATCCATGACATGAGGAACCGTCTTCCACTAGTCATAAGCATCCTTCTGCAATAAGGATCTAGCATAATCAAATTTTTCTTCAGAAGTGGCTTGCAACTGGATAAATATCCTCTGTACTTTGTCTAACCACTGCTCAGCCATTGCAGGATCAGTAGTGCCCAAGAAATCCTCAGCCCCATATTTCCTCAACTAATCATAATGTCTTACCGGTGCTTGAGGCCGTAGTGGTGGTGGCTGCACTGGAGCTTGTCTAAATAGTTCTACCATATGCCTAAACCATCCCGGCGGAACCTCATCTGCAGCTGATCTCTCTGGCACAGAAACAGGTGCCTCACTAACTCTATCAACTCTAGCTCCATCTCTACTCTCTTCAGGAGCTATGCTCTCAGCACTACCCTCTACAGACTGACGTGAATGGGACGCCATCACTACCTATATCTGCAAACACAGCAGAATATACCTCATCAAAGATCAAAGACCGCCATACCAAAACATGTATCTTATTCAAAGACCCACTTTTAAAATCAAAATTTTCTTTTTCTTACAATTGACCTAGGTTGAGAATCTCAAACCTAGGCTCTGATACCAAAACAATTGTAACACCCCTATACCCCCCCGTATACGTACACAGCATGCTAATACGATCGTAATATACGTATACTGAATATAGAAATGCCACGGTTTACAAAACACACAAACCATCTCTTTAATATAATATGAACAATTTTAAAACATTTAAGGAAATTTAGAAAACACAATAGACAAAATGTTTATTCAAAACGCAACGAAAAATATAACAAATATTTTCAAATACATATACATCAAAACTCAAGTTTTACAAAGCATAAAAAAATATATATATACATGTTTGGCAGTATGTCTTTGATCTTTAAGCTCCACTATCAACACCTCAAAATCTAGACTTGACTCGGCCTAGAGAAACTCTCCGGTTCTTCCCTGTTACCTGCGCGATGAACCACAATCGCGCTAGGCCAACGGCTTAGTGGTACAAACTACAAAAAATATTATGCTTCAATGCAATGTCACACTATCAAGTTTCATGAATAATAATATTCACAATTCCACATCCATACATAAATTACACATCATGATATATTTTCATAGTTTCATTATTCAAGAATCACATTTAAACAAACACAAGCATGGGCCCAAAAAGAATCTAATATTTTATTCAAAGTTCAGAGTTACTGCTTTGGTCCATAATCACAATCATCAAGCCCGAAGGCGATATATATATATATCCATGGATAGCGTAACAAACCCAGTCTCTTGGATCTCAACCCGGTTAAAACCGAGGAAATCCTCAACCCGGCTAGACTGTTACTGTTTTTGAGACTTACGACCCAGTCTTTTTACCCCAAAAACATCACATTTCACATTTATCATTTCACATTTTTCAACTGGAATCGGCTTACGACCCGGTCTTTTCACCTATCCAGTGATTCAAAGGCATGCCGCCAAACCCAGTACTCTGAAAATTGAATTAACATATTAGGCACACAATCATTTCATTTATCTCTTTATAAATCTCTTTTCATTTCATTTCTCATAATTGGATAGGCAACCATGCCCCAAGTATATTTCATTTGCATTACTATAGCCATCAATCATGGCCTCATATCTCATATTATCTCAAATCACATTAAAACAATTTATCATATCATCATCATATCTTTCACAATTCATATTTCATATTTCATTTCATCATCATATAAGCAAACATGCTTCAACTATCTCATTTACATCCTTATAACCAACCACATTGATTTTACATTTCATTATACCATTCATAACATTTGTCACATAAATTAACAATGTAATCAATTACTTAACATATGTACAATCAAATATGTTAAGTATAAAAATCAAGTAAATGCATGCAATCATGTAGTTTGTACTTACCTTAAGCACCACTCACATAAATCTATACACTTCCCTTCTCCAAGAATTCTCCACCACTTTAATTAGGGCAATTCAACTTCTTCACAACCTAATCTAAAAGAATAACACACTTACTCAAAGATACACAAGAGATAATAAGACTGCAATCTAATTAGGGCAAAATATAACCATGACACGCTCAACAACACGGGCGTGTCCCTGACCGTGCCTTAACTCCACAACACATAAGCTTTGACACGCTCAGAACCACGGGCGTGTCACTGAATGTGTAATACATTCTGCCTCACAGAAACATTGACACGTCCAACAACACGGGCGTGTTCATGGCCGTGTCAATTCTCCAACATTACAGTAGCTATGACACGTCCAATAACACGGGCGTGTTAATGATCGTGTCACCCATCCAAATCACAGAACCATTGACAAGTCCAAAGATCTGGCCGTGCTCATGGGCGTGTCAGGCCAAAAATCCAGATTCCGGCCACAACAACACTTTATCCAACAAATCACTTCCTTTCACCAAAATCCACTTCAAACAAACTTAGCTCAACATACCCAAGAACCATAACAAACTTGCAAAAACACCAAAACAACTAAAAACATACATCCAACACAAATCAAAATCATCACCACAAATCCAAAACACACCCACAACACTTTCTCTTCCAACAAACTTACTCTTTCCTTCAAACCAACCCCAAAATCCAAAATCAATAGAATCCAAACACTCATAAACACACCACAATCAAACACACTCCTACTATCAACAATAATCAATCAAACTCAAACACAACTCCAAATAAAATAAAGGAAAACAAGAGAGAACTTACCAACAATGATGAAACTTCTTGAATTTCCAACTTGGTTACTTGAATCACCTTTCAACTTTGAGCTTGGAACACAAAACTCTCTCTTGCTCTCTTGTCTTGATGATGCCCAGCCAACAAAGGAAAAGAAAAGGAAATGGAGAAGAAATGAAGACAACAAGTCAAACACTTATCTCTTTAAACCTCAACCAAGTCATTTTAATATTAAAATAATCCAAATTAATCTCATCCATTCATAATTTCCTTATTAATTAATTCCATAAATCATAACATAAATATCTCCTTCCATTAACTTTCTTTGACTTTGACTTGGGTATATGTTGTATATATTTTCATATACACAACATATACACTCTCTCTATAATTCTTTTCTCTTTCCAAAGAAACATATACATTAAATCCAATTATAACAATAATACAAAAACTTCTAGGGCACATTTTGGGATATTACATTATCATATAGCTTGCATATTCTTAATACAACTACACACATTGAATTTCAATAAATACTTGTAAACTTATTACATTTTGGAGCAATTGATCTAACTATCACAACATGACCATCACAACCTTATTCTATTCTAACCAACCTTTTGTCTATTTTAAATTCATCAATCTGTTTTCAATTCATGACCTAATTCTATTAGGTCAAATTTATTCTCAAATTTTAATTCTCTTCGAATTCATCATTACAGATAATATTCACTTTCCCTAGTGTCGTTTACTTTACACATCATTTTCATCAACTTATTCATTTTATACCACTTTCAAACACATTTATTATAACTCTTACTCACATTTCATAATTCCTTTCATTTATCATTTTCTCACATTTCTTATAGTTACCCTATTTACACAAATCGCTTTTCTTATACATCATTTAAAGCTCATCATATTTTTACAATTCTCTTCTGTTTCCACACTTTCTATAATTATAAACAAATTTCTAGTGTAAAATTATAAGATCAACTATGCAAACCATAAGTCTTGACCATGTTTCTTGAAGCATAACTATCAATCTCACCAAAACTATCCAACGGTCATGCCATAATAATTGTCACATCCGTGGCTTATAAATAAATACTGTCCTTCTATCATTCTTCTTCAAACATTTCCAATCACAATGTTATGTTCGTATTGCAAAAATCGCATATTCATTTTCTAATCTTTTGATACACAAAAAGTTAACACGTTTCAGCTCTGTTTCAAAGCAATTTACTCTTGATCACTTGATCATCATTAGCCTAACTCATGTTTCAACAATATTATCATTAACATCTCTTACATATACACATTTGTTCATATGCTAATTTACACAATTTCCATTTATTACTCCATTTCTAATCTATCTCTTATAAAAATTTTCATTTATTTTTTTCACTTCCATATTTTGTTCATTAAACTATCCTTTTTCTTTACAATCTCTTATTTATACACATATACTTTAGGCCCAAAATACTATACAATCATGAAGTCCAATTGTTAAAATAACAATTTCACCGTCTAGCTCTGTTCGGGTCCATTCTCAATCTCAATTCATCACATGACCTAACTCTACACAAGTCAAGACCTAATCTCTCTTAGGTCTATTAATACATGCAATATCATTCTCAATATCACTAGACACGTATTTGTATAAGGTAGTAAACACTCGATAACATTTTTTTTAACCATCCACATACACCTTCGTAAGTCATAATCACAATGTGACTTACTTTCCACATTTTCTTACATATCATATTTGTGTTCATATAGAAAAAAAAAATCTTATCACACAAATCATACAATTATACTCAATTCCTCTTTTACATACAACCTATACAAAGTTAACATGTATCACCTTTCAAAGAACATTATCATTTCTCATTCTTTTGACATTACTTAGGTTATTCATCAATTCAACATATATACACACTCTGACCACAACATAATTAACATCTTCCTTATTCAATCGCCCATCTCTTAAATAAGTTTCTTATTATATTTTTTTTTCTAACACTTCACATAAATCTTAGTCACGTTTCCAATGTGACATCTCTCTCACATTTTTTTTTCATTGATCACGCCTTTCATATCCATTTTAATCATTACCAATTCAATAAACTAAAGTAACTCATTTTCACTTGCTTAATCATTTCCCTTTATTTCATAATAAATTTCTATATTATCAACTACATTACACCTTAGTTAGTACTTTTATACATAACATTACTCATTCAAAATTACTCCCATGCTTATTAAACATTAAACTATCAACATCTAAACAATCCTCATCGAAATTCCCTTACGACTCTAAATTTCCAATTTACTAATTTACTTAAACTTCATTCTATTAATCTCACTTTCAAGAGCTAACTTTATAAACATTATTTTTATATTAATATAACAGCAAAACACATCAATTTCACAATTAGGGAAACCCATTTCAAAAATTCAAATTTCATATAATGCAACTAACAACATGAACCTCACCAAATTTCACTCATATCACATTCTCAATCTTAAGTTCATAACATTTACTTTTAAACAACACTAATTCATTTCCTTACACTAATTAACATCATCCATTTAGATACTTTAATTTTACACACTCAACCCTAAATTATGCATCATTGTTCCATAATAAATAATTCGCTATCATATATGATTTCACTCTTGATTTTAATTATGAACTCTTTGTTGAAAATTATTAAAAACTCCATATTCCTTATATACTTATACCCATATGCATATAAATGTTTATAATTTTCTTCATTTATTTGTCTCATAAAATTAATTTATTACTTACTTACACAAAACTGCATGACTTCCTCAGTTTTATGTCAATCTCACTTTTAATTTTTATATTCCTTACCAATTCTTTATAAAAGCTTGTAAACTTTTATCCATGTTCACTTGACACATATATGGACTTATATTTAAAGTTTTAGATTTTTCCAAGTTGATTTAGTATATTTAAAAATTAAATCTTCCAATATCAGAGAATTTGTCTCTTTAATAATTTCTCTGGCAGCACCCGGTTGTCTATTTGTTTTAGGTATCAAACCTTAATAAAAATTCATGAAATTTTAACCATATGTTATAGGAATACATATGATATTTTGTGTAAATGTTTAGATTTTTCTGGGTTGGTTTACCATAGTGTCTAGATTTTGTTTTGCAATTTCTACATATTCTGAGTTGCTGAAATTTCTCCAATAATCTGTGTTCTTCTATTTTTCTTAATTAGAGATCTATCTTTAAAATTTATAAAATTTTATACATTTGGCTTCTAACATATAGAAAAACTTTCTATTAAATGTTCAAACTCATCCAACATTTCTAGATTTGTCCAACAATTCAGACAATATCACTTTGCAGTACATCTATAAAATTTTCTGTAACTATAATGCTCATTTCTCAAACTTTTTATTTTGATATCTTAAATTATTTCCTAGATTGTTTTTCTAATTTCACTTATTCATCAATTTGATCAGCTATAAATTTTAAATTTCAAATAACAGTTCCAAAAATTCTTAATCCATAATCTCTAGAATGACGTTTCCACTGCGCCACTCTGATTTATGCAACCCAGACACCATCTCAACTCATATCCATTATATCATATGAACATTGCCACATCAGGGATCAGATAAATTGCTAATGCCGATGCATGCATTACAATTGAAAATTTTTTTTTTCAATTTTCTCTCTCTATCATCCTACCTAGCTCAGAACCTCAAACCTAGGCTCTGATACCAAAATAAATGTAACACCCTTATACCCTATATACATACAATACATATTTTCAGCATATGTAAAATACGCATATACGGTATAAAAATGTCACAGACCTATTTAATAAAAAATTTTACATTTCTGTTTTGAGATTTCAAATACTAATATATAAAATAAATAGTATATAAATATTCTTTGCTTGTTATAGGAATCCAAAATAAATATTTTATATGAAAATCTCTAAGAAAAATTCGCCAGATTTTTGTTTGTAATTTGAACGTTTCCAAAATTCAACAAAACACAACATGCATAAAACAAACACTCCAAATAAAATCAATTCACTAATTCACCAATACTTCTCAATTTCTCCATATTTTCTCAAAATACTTATATATAGATATATATATATATCAACATTATATATAAAATCCCATCTTAAACAAAATTATTCAAATCATTCTTTACAATTTACAATATATGTTTCAAAAACATATCATAACATACATAATATCAAAAATGTACATGCTGGCAACTGGCTCTGATCTTGATATACCCAAAACAACTCTTCAAGCTCAATAAATACAAATCTAGACCCGACCAGGTCTAGTAAAACTCTCTGGCTCTACCAAAACGTCAATGACACCTGCGCGACGAATTACAATCGTGCTAAGCCGAAGCCTAGTGGTACAAACTTTGATAATAATAAAAATGTAAAGTAATGCCAATGCACAATGCATATAGAGGTCACATCATTTCACTTTATTATATTTTTCAAATATTTCATACTCACAACTCATAATATTATATTGTTCAATTATATCACAATTCATAATTCACATTAAAGCAAAGACAAGCATGGGCCCAAAAAGGATCTAATATGCTATTCAAAATTCAAAGTTAATGCTTTGGTCCATAATGACACCATGTGTCTAGCCCGTAGGCAATATATATATCCATGGATAATGTAACAGCCCCAGTCTCTTGGACCTCAACCCGGCTAGACCCTTAGGCCCCAGTATCTTGGTCCTCAACCCAGCTAGACTGCTACGGTTTTTGAGGCTTACGACCCAGTCTTTTCACCCCAAAAACATTATATTTATCATTTATCAACTGGGCTCGGCTTACGACCCAGTCTTTTCACCTGCCCTGTAATTCATAGGCATGCCGGCAAACCCATAACTCTGAAAAAATTGAATAATATACTAGGCACACAATTAATTCATTTATCTCATTATCAAATACTTTCACAATTTATTTCTCATTTTATTTCTCATAATCAAACTAGGCTCATTGCCTTATTTTCACATTTTTTTTTCATTTTTCTCATTTTTCACATCTTTCTCATTTTTCTCATTTTTTCTCATTTTTATCAATATCAATTCATTTCATTATTTCACATATTTCATTTTTTGCATTCACAACACATTACCCAATTACTTTGGGTATTTTCACATAATATGCGTATTTCACACTTTACACAATTTAGCCATTATCAATGGCTTTTCACAATGCATTTAACACATATATGACATTACAAATGTCATAGCACATTATTCATACTCAATCAATGAACCAATTAGCTTAACACATTTTTCAACCAAAATGTGTTAAATCCAAATGTTATGCAAATATAAACATTATTCTCAAAGTTTGTACATACCTCTACTAGCAAACCAAAGCAAGCTTAATACAACCTCCAATCCTATCCTTCCAACTTGCCCTTCACCACTTGGATGAAGCAAATCAACCTCCCTCAATGCCTATACCAAATGTGATCATACATAATCATTTAATATCATATTCTAAGGTATTCTCAACATCAAACCATAATTAAACATCACCCTAAACCAAATCCCAAAATTAAGCTTCACCTCACTTTAACTTTGAAAAACCATATCAAGCCATTTAAATTAGTGTTTTAAGTTTATTAATATCATTAAAAATATATTTTAATACATTTAAATCATTTACATTATAACAATACATTCTTATACACAAAATCTCAAAAATGGCATAACCTTCCCCCATTGAAGATTTTCCATTCCAACACAATCCATTACTCATTTCAAGCTTATATTCATCACTTTTAGCACTAAACAACATGCTTAAACAAATAAAATCACACAATTCAACCACTTTGGAAAATCACTTTTCCAAAACCCTAAATCTCCACTTCCATTCTCAAACTCCAACCAAACACAACCAAATCCAATTTTTGACTTTAAAATACTTGTTTATGTATCAAAAAAACTCATTTGGAATCAATTTACACAATTAAAGACTATGATTTCAAAACCCCAAAAATTACATAACCCTAAATTCTCTCTCTTCACCAATCTTGCCCAAACTCAACCATTTCTTTAATCCAACCTTAAAATCATTAGTAACCAATCAAAACAACTTCATTCATATCCAATTAAGCAATTAAATCATGCAACTATAGAATTCCAAAATTTACATAACACACATTTGCATAGAATTTGAAAATTTGGTAAGAAAGCTTACCAATTGATGAAGAAACTTCTAAAACTCCACTTGAATCCTTAAAATCTCTTCAATTTTTTTGAGTATGGAAGAAGCAAATCCCTCTCTTGAAGCCATGAAATTCGGCCTTGAAGGAAAGAAGAAGAAGAAGACTTTATTTTTTTTTTATTTCTCTTTCCTTTTACCCTTTAATTTTAGACCATATATATATATATATATTAAAATAATTTAATAATTAATTATTTATTTATTTATTTAATAAATTAAAAGCCCTAAATTCCCTCTTCCATTCAAAACTAATTTATTTTTGAATTATTTTATTAATTTTAAATTTCTATGATTTAATTACCAAAATATCCTTTTACTTTGACTTTTCTTTTAAAAAGTGTTCATTTTTATATGTTATGTATATTTTGCATATATATCACATATATTATCCACTTTTTCATTTAAAAACCCCTTCATTTTTCATTTAAAATCATTAATTTAATTTATATATTTAAATTATAATTTATTTTATCAAATTTTCAAAAATTAGAACTTTTCAAAATTTTAAGATATTACACATATGCACAAGTAATGTGTATCTTTTATACACATCAAATGTACCTTATATGTGTATTAAATATTAAGTATGTAATGTATTAATCCAACATATATAATTAATATACCATATATATATGTTATATATACTCTAGATATATATATTAAGTGTATACAATTTATATCTCCAAATACTTATTTAATTTCTCCAAAATCACGAATGTTACAGATTGTGTAATATGTGTATGTTTGTATGAATGTGGAAATTTGGAAAATTGTTGAAATACAATAATAAGATGGAAAATGTGATATGTGAATTAGAATATAAGAAATGGTTATGGAATAATTGGAAATGTGATGTGAAAGTGATCATAGCATGGTATGATCACATGGAAATGAAAAATGGGTATGAAATGTGGAAATTGAGTAAAGTGATGAAAAAGTGTTGAAAAATAAACAATGATGGAATCAGTTATGTTAAGGTAATAAGGTATATAGAATGTGTGTTACCTTGTATAGTATCTTATTCCAGGGAATTATTTTTGATATTATTGATATGATTTACCTTCGAGCTAGATGATAGACATCACTATTATTTTCTTTCGGGCTAGATGTCGGGCATCACTATTATTTGCCTTCGAGATAGGCATTGGGTGTCATTGTTATTTGCCTTCGGGGCTAGACACAGATGTGTCAATAGGGGATAGATGCTACACTTAGATCCCTGGTGTCACGATAGACCATAACAATATCTCTAGAACCAGAATATTATACAAGGTTGTTTAGGCCCAATGTATATATTTGTGATATGTTTATGTGTATATATGTGTTGTATTGTGGATAATGGTACATGATGATTTTGTTAGTATATGATAAAGTAAGTGAGATGAACTGAGGAATAAATGATGAATAATGTATGGTGATGGATTATGACTAAATTATGAGATATTATGTATTTGACAATCCTATACAACTACTTTTCCACAGAGAGTTGAGATTGATAATGCATGAGCTAGTAGGCCTGAGTAGAGTTGAGTCTAGAGACTGAGATGACCCGAGCAGAGTTGGGTTATGGAATTGATATTGTGTGTTAATATGTATTGTTATTTTTAAAATATGTACCACTAAGCTTTAGGCTTAGTGTGGTTGTATAAATCGTGCAGGTAAGAGAGTTGCCCATCAAAGGGATCCGGATTATGGATGATACTTGGCGACTTAGGGTGCTACAAGACCGATTGTGCCATTTGGTTACATGTATAATATCTATTATAGTGCATTCTGAATTTTTGTATGTATGTATACATTATGGAATATGTTTGAAAGGATTTGCAAGTAATAACCATGTTTATTAAATATGTATATTTATAAAATGATGAGTTTTGGATGAACTACTTGAGTTAATTGGAGAATTATTGATGTTTGGATAAAAAAGCATTTTTAGAAGTGTGTTTTATGCAGGTTATGAATACTTGATTTTGGGAAACAATGGAATTTCAGACAAAACTCTGGCGAATTTTTTTTCAAAGATTTTTTAACAAATTCATATGTTATCAATTAATTTTTTGTACATATATTTATTTACCTATTAAACTTATATTATAAAGGATAATTTATTGTTACTAAAAATATAAGCATTTTCTACTGTTAATTATTGTGACATTCTTATATTCAATGTATGTATTCTATATATACGTGATGTATATATTATACGTACGTGGGGTATAAGTGATGGAGTAGACTGATTGGGTTGATGGGTAGAGGTGTTTGATGTGTGGGTTGTTTGTAATATTTGGATCTAACCAGTGATGGACTTCATCATCTCCATCATTTGAGTCATTTGCCTTTGAATGGAAGACTGGGCATTCTGATGCTCTTGGAACTACTGATGGTGAGATTCTAATCGCTCATAAATCTCTTTCATAAATTCTTGGTTTCTCTCGTCCATTACTTATACTTGTTCCTCCATCTGCTAAAGCTGATGCACCTCAGTAGCTAGAGCTTTATTTTTCCTCACCATGGCAGCTATGGAAACAACAGTGGGATCAATCTCAGAATCTATGGTAGTCTCCGATACCAAGTTGTCATGCACTTGAGTCATGAAGAGAAGGATTCATTCACTTAAGTGAAGCCTTGACTAGAAGAATGTATAAGAGATTAGGTGAGGAAGAAGAGAGAGGAAAGATAGATTGAGGAGAGAATAAAGAAGAAATGATAGATGGAAATAGAAATTGATTGATCTATATATTCATGTGTTTACTTGGATTACATGCTCACTTTTATACTGGGTCTTTTTGTTATACAATTTCTAGCTAGAATTGCTACTAACTTATTCCCATACATTGCTCACGGACTTTTATGCAATCACATCTAACTAACTGATTACACAATTATTGATGCATCCTAACTAACTGATTGACTCCATTATTCTTTTGCAATTGGGCTAGCTATCATCTGCTACTTTGACACATATCAAATGATGTATCAGTATTAGCCACATGAGCAACAAGTTTGTTATCTTGATTTTTGTCTCTTTGTGGTTTGAGATGAGGGTGAAGGATCCAACATTTGTCTTTTACATATTCAATGCCATCATAGTGATCACGCTTCATTGAATTTCTACCACCAAATCCTTTACCTTTACCTTTAGTGAAAACAAAATTTTCATCCTCTACCATTTTTGATATCTTTAGTTAAAGATTTTTGTTTATTTGCAATGAGTGCATTATTCTCAATCTTTCCATTTTCATTTCTAGTCTCCAAGTTCATGATCTTTCTTATTGTTTCTTCTTGTTGCAGCATAGAACAAATATTTGAGAATGGAGGTAGTTCAATTCCCGTTTAAAATTTGACTCTGGTTGTGCTCATATTCTGGTTTCAAATTAGCAAGAAAATAAAAAACTTTGTCTTGTCCAGCTCACTTTTGAAGAGTAGATAAGTCAGTTGTAGGAGGGCAATAAAGAGATAACTCATCTTGTAACACCCTTATACCATATATACGTATAACACATACACCCAGTATACATAAAATACACATATATAGTACAAGAATGTCACAATTTAGTTTTAATAAAAAAATTTCCTATTCACAAATTAATATCCCAAACATTAAAAATGTATTTTTAACAAGTAAATAAAATATTCCTTATTATTTTTAGATTCCCAAATTAAGTATTTTATATAACAATCTCAGAAAAAAAATTACCATAGTTTTATTTGTAAAATGGTATCCCAAAAAAAAAATTAACATTACTCAACCTATAGAAAATACACTCCGAATAATAATATCAAACATTTCACCTCAACTTCTCAATCTTTCCACATTTTCCTCAAAACATGTAAATATGTACATATATATAACTTATATACAATCCCACATCACAAAATTAGTCCCAAACATTCTTTATAATTTACAATACTCCGAAAACATAAACATAATATACATAACGATGAAATGTAATATAGAATAGAATATTTATATATATAGCAGCAACTGACTCTGATCCTGTAGCAGCAAAATCACCTCAAGATCAACCAACCTCAAGTCTAGACCTGACCAAGTCTAGATGAACTCTCCGGATCTACTGAATCAACTATGTCACCTATGCGATGAATTTTAATCGTGCTAAGCTAAAAGCCTAGCAACACATACTTTGATAATAATGAAACTTTAAAAGAAATGACAATGCATGGTGCTGTTTCATGACATCTCATAATGTGATATGCAATTCCGCTTTAATTCACATTTATCATTCTTCCTAAGTATCACATTAACACATATACAAGCATTGGGCCTAAATAACCTAATATATTATTCAAATCCCAGAGTTACTATTTTTTATTTTGATACACAGTGTCTAGCCCGAAGGCAATACAAGTGATGCCCAGCGTTTAGCCTAAAGACAAATCATAGTGACATCCAACGTCTAGCCCGAAAGCAAATCATATATTAGTGACACCCAGCGTCTAGCCCCTTAGGCAAATGATGAGAATAAACTCAAAGGCATGCTACCAAACTCAGAACTTTAGAATTGAATAATATACTAAGCAATACACATATAGTACATATTTTTCATTATCAATTTTTTTATCCCATTGCCTCTTTTACTCATTTTTCTCATTCATAACAATGCCAAATCACTTTAATTCATTATACCTTATCACTTTATTACAATGTATGTCATTTAGCATCACAATCATATAACCCAAATATTTTTGGATTATTTTCACATAATTTAAATAAACCACATTCCACTCATTTTAGCCATATTTCCATACTTTTCCATTACAAACATCAAATGCTTTGCCACTTTAAAGTGACTTCGGTGGACTCCAATTCAAAATGGCCTCGACTTTACTTGGATCAAGTCTTATACCATCCGTTGAAACCACATGACCGAGAAAGTCACTTGATCAAGCCAAAACTCACACTTAGATAACTTAGCATATAACTGCTTCTCTCTCAAAGTCTGCAATACAATCCGCAATTGCTTATCATGATCCTCCTCATTATACGACTACACCAAAATATCATCAATAAAGACCACCACAAACTGATCTAGATAGGGTCTAAACACCCTGTTCATCAAATCCATAAAAGCTGATGGTGCATTCGTCAACCCAAAAGGCATCACCAAAAACTCATAATGCCCATACCTTGTGCGGAAAGCTATCTTAGATACATCTTCAGCTCTAACTCTCAAATGATGGTACCCTGATCTCAGATCAATTTTAGAAAACACTGCTGCTCCCTTCAACTAATAGAAGAGATCATCTATCTTAGGCAAAGGATACTTATTCTTGATAGTCACCTTGCTCAACTGTCTATAATCAATGCACAGTCTTAAAGTACCATCTTTCTTCTTCACAAACAAAACAGGAGCTGCCCATGGAGAAACACTAGGGTGAACAAACCCTTTATCCAACAACTCCTATAACTGCACCTTCAACTCTCTCAACTCAGCAGTTGCCATTCGATAGGGAGTAATAGAGATGGGAGTGGTACCGAGCAACAAATCGATACCAAACTCAACCTCTCTCTCAGGGGGCATCCCTGGCAACTCCTCAGGAAAAACATCTGGAAAGTATACTATCAAGCTGAGAACCTACTACTCCAGTATCTAAAACATGAGCAAGATAAGCCTCACATCCTTTCTGAATCAACCTCCTAGCTGCAACAGCTGAAACAAACAAGGATGTAAGATGTCTCTGCTCATTAGATACTATCACACTTCTACCATCACCGGTTCTCAAGGTAACACACTTCTTTTGACAGTCTACTACAGCCCCATACTTAGACAACTAATCCAAGCCTAGAATCAGATCATATTCCTTAAAAGGCATTTCAATAAAATCACCAAGAAACTCCTCATCCTGCACCACAACTGAACTATCTCGATGCACCCTGCTAACTACCACACTATGCCCTAATGGATTTGTCACCAAGACATCAAATCCTAGGGATTTTGAATGCAATTCATACACAGACAAGATAGATACACTTATGTATGAATGAGTAGATCCTGGATCAATTAGAGCAAGAACTGAAATGCCAAATAAAGAAAATGTACCCGCAATGACGACTGAAGCATCTGGCTGCCTCTGCATCACATACACTCACTGCAATGGTCCAGCCTCATCTGGTCTACTGCCTCTGGATGTAGAGCCTCCTCTCTGACTAATCCCGGGTCGACCACCTCTACTGAAACCTCTGCCTCCTTGACTTCCTCTACTGACACTGGGTCGAGAAGCTCCAGTATCAGTTTGTCTATCCTCTAGTAGCTCTAGACAATCTTTGATGAAATGATCCAGTGACCCACATCTAAAACACACTCCGGGTCCACCCGTCTTCCAGCAAGCACCCCCATGTGTCCTACCACAATGAACACATGTAAGTAGAATGGATCTATGAACCACTGGAGTCGGAGCACTAGCTACAGAAACTGTAGGTCTCGGTCTCTACCTCTGATACTTAACAGACCTACCAGACTGCCTCTGTCTCCTATTGACTCTCAGAAAAAAAACTTCCTCTACCTCTCTTTATAGATGAAGACCCTGCCTCAAACTGGGGTCTCCTAACTCTAGTCTCCTCCTCAGTAGCAACTGCTATAATACCCTATGCTCTCTCAACTCTTCTGGCTGCTGCAACCAACTGAGAAAAATCTTGGTACCGGGAGCCTGCAACAATACACATAATAGAGGGTCTCAACCCCTCCTCAAATCTCCTGCACCTGTCTATCTCATCTGAAATAATCCCACCGGCATAATGACTCAACCGGATATACTCAATCTCATACTCTGTCACTGTCCGGTTATCCTGTCTCAGATTCAGAAACTCCATCTTCTTGGAATCTTTATACTCCCTCAGAGTATACTTCTGCTCAAACTCCCGCAAAAAATCACCATAAGGCAAGGTCGGTGTATTGTCCATGGTATGTGGAACCGTCTTCCACCAATCATAAGCATCTCTCTGCAAAAGATATCTAGCATAATTAAATTTCTCTTCAGAAGTAGCCTGTAGCTGAATAAATGCCCTCTGAACTCTATCCAACCACTGTTCAGCTATTGCAGGATCTATGGTACCAATGAAATCCTCAGCCCCATACTTCCTCAATTTATCATAATGCCTCACCGGTGCTTGCGGCTGTGGTTGAAGTGGCGGCTGCTGCACTGGAGCTTGCCTCAATAATTCTACCATATGCGTAACCAAATCGGTGGAATCTCATCAGCTGCTGGTCTCTCTGGCACAGGAACAGGTGCCTCTCCAACTCTCTCGACCCTAGCTCCATCTCTACCCTCTTCAGGAGCTACACTCTCAGCACTACCCTCTATGGACTGGCATGACTGAGACGCCATCACTACCTATATCTGCAAACACAGCAGAAATTAACTCGTCAAAGATCAGAAATTACCAGTGCCAAAGCATGTATCTTATTCAAAAACCATATTTTAAAAATCAAAATTTTCCTTTTTCTTACAATTTACCCAGGTTGAGAATCTCAAACCTAGGCTCTGATACCAAAACAGTTGTAACACCCATACACCCAATATACGTACATCACATACACCCACATCTATAATATACATATACCAAATACAAGAATGTCATAGGCTATTTTAAAATAAACATTTCTTATGAGAAAACTTAAAACAGTTTACTTATATTATAGAACATAATATATAAACCATTTTCTTATTAAGTAGCGGAAAATGTAGTGGAATATACATATGTATACATCAAAATCAAAATTTACAAAAATATAGAGTTTATACATTCTTGGCAGTTCATCTCTTATCTTGAAGTCCAATAATCAACACTTCACCATGGATTACAAGCCTAGACCCGACTCGGTCTAGCTAAACTCTGCGGTTCAACCGGATCTACCCTGTCACCTGTACGATGAATCACAATCGAGCTAAGCCATAGGCTTAGTGGTACAAACCATGATGACAATATGCTTTAAATGTAATGCCAATGTCACACTTTCAAGCATTAGAAACAATATTCAAGAATGTCGTTTTTCATAACATTAAATCTCATCATGTTATTCATTTGTTTCATCATTCATAGTTCACATTAAAGCAAAGACAAACATGGGCCCAAAAGAAACTAATATGTCATTCAACTTCCAGAGTTACTGTTTTGGTTCAATAATCATATTTATCAAGCCTGTAGGTGATTCATTATTCACAATGAGAAACATCTCATATGTAACATCCCAACTAGGCTTCAAGGACTAGGCCCAACCAAGCTTCGAGGGGAGCATAGCATCAACCCAACTTCACTTCAAGGACCAAGCCCAACCCAGCTTCAAGGGATTGTTACTTTTAGGCATGCCACCAATAACAAAACTCTGAAAATTGAAAAACATACTAGGTACACAATTCTTTTATTATTTTATTAGCAATTCCATTCTCATTTTCTCATAATAATCTAGGCACAATACCTCAATATTTCATTTACATCATTATAGCCAACATCAATGGCTTCACATTTCATCATTTGAGTGCACATCACAACATACATTGTTCATATATTTTGAATCCTCAACATATAATTCACATAATGTACATAATACAAATCATTGCACCATTCTCATATATCAACAATATAATAGGTAACCTAACACATTTCCAACTAAATGTGTTAAGTCCCAAAGTCATGTAAATATATGCAATCATGTAAGGTTTGTACTTACCTCAAGAGCAACTCACACCAATCTAACCACTTCCTCTTCCAAGAATCCTTCCACACTCGGATTAGGGCTCAATCTCTTCAAAACCTAATCCAAAGGTGACTATACATAAGAAATAAGAATAAGAACTAACTAGGGCAAACCCTACACATGACACACTCAACAACACAAGCGTGTCCCTGATCGTGCCCTAAACCCACAACACAGAAGCTTTGACATGCTCGGTGACATGGGCGTGTCACTGCACGTGTCAATCCTCCAACAACACAGTAGCTATGACACGCTCAGTGACATGGGCGTATCACTGGACGTGTCAATCCTCCAACAACACAGAAACTGTGACACGCTCAGTGACATGGGCGTGTCACTGCTTATGTTACCCATACTGAAAATAGAACCAATGACACGCCCAAAGACATGGCCGTGTTAATGGGCGTGTCAGGCCAAAAATCTTAATTTTGACACCAACAATACCATATCCAACAAACATCATACTTAACCCTTTTCCACTCCAAACAAACTTACCCAAAACCATCAAGAAATCATACTAAACTTGCATAAACACCAAAACAACTCAATACATACATCAAAACACAATCACAACCATCATCACAACTCAACACATACACAATCCACAACTCTTGCTTTCTTTTCACCAAACTTAACCTTTCCTCCAAACCAACCCCAAAATCAATGTCAAATTAACAACACACTCTCAAACACATCAAAATTTACCATACACATATCAACAATAACCATTCACCAAACTCAACAGAAAACCAAAGAAACAAGTTGGAAACTTACCAAAAATGATGAAAACCCTTCAAATTCCAACTTGATCTCTTGAAACACCTTCAAATCTTGAGTTAGAGAGCAACAAAAATCCCTCTTTCGCTCTTGCTATGGTGATAGTTGGCCAAAGAAAAGAAAGAAGAAGAAGAAAATGAAAGTCAAACTACACACTTGTCTCTTAACTACAAGATCTCCACCTTTATCTTCCACCAAGCAATTATAATAATAAAATATTATAAATATCATCTTCCACTTATTAAATTTCCATTTTAAATAATCAATAAATTTCATTTGACCATCTCATTAGTTGACTTATATATGTTGTATATATCTCTATATATACAGCATATACACACTTCTCTTTTCCTCTCTTACCACTTAATCATAAATATATACTTTAAAATCATTTAATCCAATTTCAACAATAAACATTTTTAAAATTTTAGGGCATAGTTTGGGATATTACATTTTATTTTGCTTAACAACACTATAAAAATTATTTTGTGAATTGTCAATACTCGAAATGGAATTCTGCAGATCTTTTGCATTGTCTGCAAATGTAAAAACTTTTAGAATCTATGACATAAAAAGTTCATCATTTGCTTACCAATCCTCATAGCTAGGATCATTAGGTTGAGGAGCTTTGATTTTTCCATTAATATAGCCTAACTTTGATATACCACAAAGAGATAAAGATGTAGCTCTAGTCCATGATAAATAAGCCATTCAAAGGAATTGAGGTAAGCCACATACTGGTATTTGGATGAGACTCATAGATAATATATTTTTTAGAGTTGCTTGATGTAGCCATTGATTTGAATTCACTTGCGACGAGTTCAGGTGAAAAAAAATTTATAGATGCACGGGATTCAAGTTTGTAACATCCACATCAAAAACACCAACTTTGATACCATGTGATAAAAGTTGCAACGGTAGAGAATAAACAAAAGAAGACAAGAAATTGAAGTGTTTTAGTAAGGTTGCATACATCCAATGTATAAGATGATCTTTTTATTATGTTTATCATTGAGAACAATCCCTAATTACAAGATATTTAATATTAAGGAAAAAAAACCCCTATATTATAGCTAATAAAATAAAGAAAAAAAACCATAAAAATATTTTAGCACCTTAATTTTCTCTTATAATCTCTCTCAACATAAATATATGATCATGTATAATATCCACGTTTCAAGGATTATATTGTTGATTTCTTTTGCTCACAGGGTGAATTTCTTGTATTCATTCAAAAACATGGTATATTTTGGATTATATATTTCAACTGAACTATTATGTATTGTTTACAAAATCCAGCTTTATTATTTAGTTTATAGTTTTTTTTTTAACCTTTATTCTCATGCTAGAATGAGTATATAATCATTTTAATAGATTTTGAATTTTTATTTCACTTTAAAAAAGATAAATTTTTTTTTCTGTTATTAACATTGTTGTTTGAGTTGTTAACGTTTTATGGATTGTTTTAAAGTTAAAGTAAAAAATAAAAATAAAAATAAATTAATTCATTTTATTAAATAATTAACTTCGATTTCTTTGGTCTCCATATTTAATTTCTTTATTTCTTATTTTAATTATTTACAAATATTTAACATAATGTAAATCATGTATTTAGTCTAATTATTCATATTGTTCAAATCATCAAAAGTAATATAACATAAACAATTAAGTCTATTAAGAATTTAACAAGTAATTAAACTATACTTAGATGGTTATAATCTCATAATTCTCAGTTTTATAATCTCATTCATTAAAAGTAATAATCTCTCTTTCATTCAATTTTAAATAAATATTAATTATTAAATAAATTTATTTTATTATATTCATGATCAATTTTATTTATAATTATAGTGTTTATTTTCTTGATTATACGCATAACATAAAATCACAAATTTGAATCTAACTCAAGTACCAAGTTACAGAGTAATCAATATAAAGAAAATGGATATAGATTTGTGGAAATATATATAAATATTTTGTGGCCAATGGGCTGATTGTATATGGATGAAATGGTTCCCACTCTCATATCCGGATAATGTCTGGAAACAAATCATATATAGATACAAGCCGCATATGGATGACACATGGCAAAGAGACAATCACTATCTGAAATGTAACTAGTATTATCTAGCATCTTGAAATACATACCACATGACTAACAATTACAAATAATGTTCAAAAAATAATAATTGCAAATAAACAAGAATTTTTAATTAATAAAGTGAATAGCCACACCAGAGGAGAAGAGATTAAAGAGATCAGTCACAGACGGAGTTTGAAATGGCAGCCTCAGTTATGGCTTCAGTTAGCCTAAAACCATCTCCTTTATCTTTTCACAAGTCTTCAGTCAGAGGTCTACCAACTCTCTCCAGAAAAACTTTCAGAGTTGAGGCCAAGGGTGGCAAGATCAAAACTGACAAGCCTTATGGTATCTTCTTCTCAAGCCTGTATATATAATTTATCATTATTATTTTAATATACTTTGTGAATTAAAATAGCTAATTAATGAGGCATAAAAATTAATTTAATTATAATAATTTAACAGAAAAGAATGTTAGAGTTCCATACTTTTTGAAGGTCTGATATCATGCATGTCAAAGAATCACTCAATTTGATTATAACTATATTCTAAAATCTAAAGAGATCAAGAATATAAATGAAGAAGAAAATAAATTAAATATTTTTATATAAAAATATAATAGCATTATGTATAATAAATAAAATCTGGAAAACTTATACATATGTTTCTAGAGAAAAAAATGAATGTAGGAAATAAAATTTAAAAAAAAAATTGAAAATGTTAAATGCATTTATTCAAAGAACGTAAAGATTAAAATATAAATTTTGAAACATTTATATTAAAATTATATGGGTGAAATAATTAAGAATCATTTATACTTCTAACAAGCAAATAAAAACTTTTAATATAGGAATCAACGGCGGTATGAACCTGAGGGAAGGGGTTGATGCATCCGGAAGGAAAGGCAAGGTTAGTCTGCCTTTGCTTTATTTATTATTATTTTTTTCAGATAAGTTTTTGTTAACAATTCTTACAAAACCAATAAGACCAATTTTATTCATTTTAAGTTATTCTTTAACTTAAAACAAATTAATAAAGGAGTTTTATTTTTTTTTCTCCTTTTTTTCAACTTTCTAACTAAAAATAACTCTAATAATAGCGTTTGAACTTTTACAGGGTAAGGGTGTTTACCAATTTGTTGACAAATATGGTGCCAACGTGGATGGATACAGGTATACTTAGCAGTTTTGCCATTTGATTATTTGATTATGTTTATAATAATTTTTAACCCTAAAAATTAATTCTAGATTTTTTTTAAAGTGCAGGAATCATTATTTATAATTAATTGAACTGGAAATCATTTAATAAAACCATACTTGTTAATCATCCATCTTCGACTCCATAAACTATTCTGCATATTAATTAATTTGTTTATAAACTGTGGTAGAAATTAGAAACTATATTTCATTTTGTTCGTTAACTAGTAAAAACTCGTTAAGACTCATTCATTGAATGAGTCAATTTGCTTCAAGTAAAACTTGATTTATTTATAGGATTGTAACTTGGCTCTTCAGTAATTATATATATATATATTATGTAATTTCAAATTGAAAATGTTTGTATTTTTGTTTGTAATATGCATAAAGATACTTTTTCAAAAAAAATTATAATTAGTAATTTGTATAAAAAAACATTTGTTTGTTATGGTTTGATTGTGTTATACTTCTATAATTAATTGGAATTAGAATTATCTTTGGATGAACTATATTGTTGATATTGACCTCAAAAAAGAAACGGTAGGTATAGCTAGTATGTGAACATCTAACCATTGTAGTGTAAAAGCTGAATAGGTTCGATCTATGGTGATTGGACTTCCTAAAAAGATTTACATAATAATAACAATGAATTTGCTAAACTATTAGCAGGAATAGAAAGCAGCTGTTAAAAAGTTGCAATCTTTCAAATAGGAACTAGCCAATCTATGGATATACCATGAGGTTATAAATGTTGTATCTGTGAGCCAACCCCTAAGGCGAAATAGGCGCAATGATAAAAAATATTATTTTGTAATATTTTATTAATTTCACAAAATAAATTTATTAATGATTTCATGGATGAAATTTATGCCAATTTTTTTTATTTAAATTGCTTAGACTCGTGAAATTTATGTAATGAGTATATATAATATTGCCATTTAATTATGTTGTAAATGAACTAAATTCAAGTCCAAATTAAAGTTTATTTAAAAAATAAATTAAGTTTTAACATGTCAAGATTTGACTTTTTTAGATTTATTTCTTAGATTGATTTAGACTCATGAAATTTTTATTCTGATTTTCATAGTTAGGGACAGTGTTCCTTCTCATGTAATAATTGAACCAAATTCCAAATACAACCTAAAGATTATTTAAACAATTAATTAAGTTTTGACATATCATGACTTGATTTTGCTCTTCTTTATATAATTTCTTAATTTTTATTTTCTCGCTTCATAAATTAGTTACAATTATTACTAAGTAAATTAAAATAGAATACAAAGATTTATATTTTTTTAGTTGGACATTAACCTAAAATAAAATTATGAATAATGCAATATGGAGTTGTGAAATCACTGATTATGTAATGATTAATTTGCAGCCCTATCTACGACACTCGTGACTGGTCTCCAAGTGGTGATGTCTACGTTGGAGGTAATAATAATAATAATAATAATAATAATAATAATAATAACAATACGTTTAGTTTTTGATAATTAAAATTAAATATTTCGTAATTATTTGTGAGATAAAATGTAAAATTGGGATTATTGAAATTTGCAGGAACCACAGGGTTAGCAATATGGGCAGTGACTCTGGCTGGGCTTCTTGCTGGGGGAGCACTTCTTGTTTACAACACAAGTGCTTTGGTGCAGTAGAAATAATATTAATTTATTACTTCTGTTTTGTTATTATGTGCAATTATGTATGTGCTGTGTACAACAACACATATCTCAATATCAATACTTAATTATGCGTATTTCGTTGTTTATCGAGACACTTGCATTCACCTTTCTTGCGAATTTCCTCATAACATCTTTATTTATCTACTATTACTATTATTATTAGTAGAATTAATGTCTAACATGTTATAGTCAGATCATTTTGTATAGGTTTATTAGGCGCACTATCAATAATAAGAATTATAACACCCTTATATCTTATAAATATATAATATATACATACAATTCAGTATATATAAAATATACATACACGATATAAAAATATCACAACCCGATTTTATAAAAATTCTCTTTACCAAATTAAAATCTCAAATATTTTAGAATATATATTTAAATAGTAAATAAATTATTTTTTATTAATTATAGGTTCTAAAATAGTATTTTATATGAAAATCTCTAAAAAAATTCGCCAAAATTTTATCTATAAATATAACATTCCAAAAATTCAATAGTTTACAACCTATAAAAAAAACACTCCAAATAAAATAAATCACACATTTCTTCAAAATTTCTCAATCTCTCCATATTTTCTCAAAACATCAAAACACATATAAAACCCTTATTTATATATCAAAACACATATTGTACAATTTATCTAAAATATTCTTCACAATTTACAATATATACTACAAAAACATAACATAATACAAATAATATCAAAATGTACTATAATATAAGATATATATATATGCTGGCAAATATCTATGAACTTGATGCACCCAAAATCTATTCAACAACTAGCCTCAAATCTAGTCTTGACTTGGTCTAGAAATACTCTCCTACTTAACCATATCATCCCTATCACCTGCGCGATGAATTACAATCGCATTAAACTAAAAATCTAACGGTACAAACTTTGATAACAATAAAACTGTAAAACAATGTCAATGCAAAATTTTTTATATGATGTTTCATAATGTAGTACTCAATTTCACCTTAAAACATATCCTTTAATCATTTTATAATTCACATAAGAACAAACATAAGCATGGGCCTAAAGGATCTAATATGTTATTCAAATCCAAAATTTATTATTTTGGTCCAAATTTATACAAAATATCTAGCCCCGAAGACAAATCAAAGTAATATTTAAAACTTAGCCCTGAAAGCAAATCATATCACAGTGATGCCAAGCGTCAAGCCCCGAAGGCAAATAGTGAGGATAATCTCATAGGCATACCGCCAAACACAGAACTCTAAAAATTAAATGATATACTAGGCACACAATTATTTCATATTTTTCATCATCAATTTTCATTCTCATTTTTTTCATAAATAACTAGACACATTGCCTCTTTTCTCATTATCAATTAGGCACATTTCCTCATTTTCTCATTATCAATTAGGCACATTACCTTATTTTCTCTTTCATATCAATGTTAATTCACTTTAATTCAACATATTTCATCATTTCATCACAATGTATACACATTTCTCATCACAAGCAAATCACCCAAATATTTTGAATTATTTTTACATAATTCATATAAATCACATTTTATACAATTTAGCAATTAACATGGCTTTTCACAATGCATTTAATGCATACATAACAAATCACATATCATAGCATAATGTTCATGAATGTTCAATGTTTCAAATAGCTTAACACATTTTTCATCCAAAATGTGTTAGGCAAAAATTAATACAAACATATTCCATTCCTCAAAAGTTTATACTTACCTTAAAAGGAACTCAAAGCAAGCTCAAAATGTAACATCCAAAATTTTTGGTTTCTAGACATTTAAGTGAGAAACAGTATAATTTTGGAACTAACGGGAGTGGCGTTAGTGAGCCACGGCAGTGGCATTGATTTTGATTCTGTCTAAAGAATTTTTCATGTCTGGCAGTGATGATTTGGATCCCACGGGCATGGGAATGAGAGGGCCACGACCGTGGCTTTGTGAATCAAATTCTTTGGGAAATCAATTTTGGAGTGGCAGTGACAGTTTGGATTCTACGGTCGTGGCAGTGGTTTGATTGAGGCAGTGCAAGTAGCTAAGTTGTCCCCCACGAGCGTGGCTTATGGGTGCCACGGTTATGGCCTTGTTTTCTTTAAATATGGTTATAGAATTTTTCATATCATTCAATCAACCATTTTTACCCTTCTCTCTCAATTTTCTCTCTTTATCACCATAAGAAACTTTTGCTTTAGTTAGTCAAATACAAGATTTGATAGTGTAAACCTCTCTAAAAGTGATTAACAAGGAGATATCTAGATCAAAGCAAAGAAGGAAGAAGAAAGAGGTTAGTATGTTTAAAGAGATATCTTGTTATTAGTAATTTAAACTTGAATGTATAGTAAGTGATAAAGATGAGATGATATTAATTGTATTGTTAGCTTAAAGCTTGATTTATACTTAATTAATGAAGGAACTCGAAAAGTATTGAGTTAAATGTTATGAGTTGAGAAGAAAAAGATAATTTAAATTGAATAATTGAGATTTGTGGAATGATGATTCCAATAACTTGTGTATCCATATCTTGATTACAAAATCAAGTTATGAAGAGTTTGAGAAAGAGAAGATTTGAGGAGTTTGGACTTAATTTGGTTACTAGAGGTAAGTACATGTAAGTACATACTTTGATTGATATGTTTTATCGATTGAATTGATAAAACATGCTAAGAAAATATTGAAATATTGCATCCATGAGAAATGATATTCTTTATTAATATTTTATTTTGAAATACGTGTGTTTGAAATGTTGTGCTAAATGAATGAGCTATAGAATTATGGCAAGTAACAAAGGTACATATAAATTGTGAAAATGTTTGATGTGTATTGTAAAATTGGATGAGAATCAAATGAATATTGTGAAAAACGAGAGTAATTGAATGATGGTATGGTGGCATAATGAATTATAAGTAAATCATGCATTGTTTTTTTATTAGTTATTTGTACCACTAAGCTTTCGAGCTTAGCACAGTTATGTGAATCATGCATGTTATTTCTACCTAGAAAAGGATTTGATTGTTCCCACAAGGAGTATTAAAGTGTTATGAGACCAACATAGAAGGTGTTGCATTCATGTATTAATTTGATGATCAATATTTTAAGAATATGTATATTTGTAATTCAAGATATGTATAAAGTATATTAATTTTTGCTAATATTATATTTCATTAAAAAAATCTTATTTTAATGTATAGATATTATCTTTTATTAACTATTTAACTATTTGATAGTTGAATGAAAGAATTATTAATTGAATTGTATTGTGACATTCTTATAGACTATATATGTATTGTACACACTTAAGAGATGTGTACGGTATATATATAGGATTTAAGTTTGTTACACAAAATCAACTTTCATCATTCTCTTTTGAGTTGCCCTTCAACATTAGGATTAGGCAAATCACATCTCCTTAATACCTATACACAATGTGATCAAATACAATCATTTAATATCACATTTTAAGGCATTACAAGCATCAAACCTTAATTAAACATCACTTTAATTAAAACTCCAAGATTGGGGGACGTTTGAAGACTTCAATTTCTGTTTTTCAGTTTCATTTTTCATTATTATCTTGCTTTTAATATGTGTTTGATGTTGATTTAATGTAGGCAGTTTTCTTTGGCTTTAATTACCTTTATTTAGCTTGTAACTCTTCTTTGTTTCCTTATTTAAAAAGGGAAACGAATTTGGAATAGAGACAGATTATCTTTTGAGTGAATTGAAGTGTTTTAACACATTTGGGTTTTGTTAGTTTCCAAAAACTAATAGGGTTTTGTATGTGATGCAAAAACATTCAACTAGTTCCATTTTTGTTGTTACAATCAACCATTTAACTTTTGAAATTCCAAATTTTAAAGCAAACATAAACACCTTCCTTTTCTCACAAAATAAGCCCTTACACCTTACATTCAACCTAATTTTCGTACAACACTACAAACCATCCATAAAGTATCATTTTCTCCCATTTCTTTCATTCACAAACAACCATCTAAACACCACCACGCCATCAGTTGGTATCAGAGACAAGTTTACTCCACTTCATTTCCATTTCCCATGTCTAATCCCCAAAACAAAGACAAACACTTCATGACTGACCCACAAGAATTAGCTACTGCATTTGAGGAAATGAGGTTAGAGATGGAGTTACTTAAGAAAAAAATGAGGCCCTTGAAACAATTATTCAAAATTCCCTTTTGAATACACGAAATCCAAATGAGGAGGAGCCATTTGATGATGAACCGAATGAAGATGAACAACCAATTGATTTTGGCCGAGGCAGGTTTAGAGGAAGAGGGAGAGGCCCTTTTCATGGGAGTTTTGGACGAGGAGAACGAAACATGCCCCCACCTATCCATGGTGAAAGATAGGGGGAATTCTTCAATTACAAGATTGAGTTGCCTGAATTTCATGGAAAAATTGATGCTGATGCCTATCTAGAATGGGTATATTCCATTGAAAGAGCCTTTGAATTGAAGGAGATTTCTGAGGAAAAGAAGATGAAACTTGCTGCCGTGAGGTTGAAAGGTTATGCTGCCCTTTGGTGGGAAAATTTGCAAAAGCAAAGGGTTAGAGAAGGTAGACTACGAATCACCCAATGGGGCCGGATGAAGGAGGAAATGGATGTAGTGTTTTTACCATCCCATTATGGACAAAAGATGATTGAGAAGATGTTGAGCCTTAAACAAGGCACCAAATCTATGGAACAATTTACCATGGAGTTTGATGAGTTTTTAATGAAATGTGAAGTGGAAGAGACTGAAGAACTACTCATGGGGCATTGTCTCCAAGGACTACGTCTTGATATTCAAGACATGGTGAGTTTTTATCCTTATGATTCTCTGATTGAATTGAAAAAATTGGTTCTAAGAAGTGAGGCTAGTTTATCTCATGCTCGCCCAACCCAAAGTTTTTCTAAATCTTCAAACTTTCCTTTTGTAATATCCCAAACTATACCCTAAAATTTTTGGAATGATTATTGTTGAAATTGGATTAAATGATATAAAGTATAAATATTTAAGTGGGAAGATAAGAGAGGAGAAGAGAAGTGTTTATATGTTGTATATATAGAGATATATACAACATATACAAGTCAACTAATGAGTTCATCAAAAGAAATATTTAATTTTATTTGAATTAATTGAAATGGAAATTATTAAGTGGAAGATGATATTTATGATTATTTTAATATTTAAATTGCTTGGTTGAAATTTAAAGAGAGCTTGAGTGGTTATCAAAGTTTGACTTTTCTCTTTCTATCATCTTCTTCTTCTTCTTTCTTTGTTTTGGCCGGCTATCACCATAGCAAGAGGGAAAGAGAGATTTTGTTCTTCCTAACTCAAGATTGAAGGGTGTTTCAAGTGATCAAGTTGGAATTATAAGGGTTTTCATCACTTTTGGTAAGTTTTCAACTTGATTCTTTAGTTTTTCTTTTGAGTTTGTGAATTGAGGTTGTTGGTTGGTTGTTGATGATATGTGTATGGTTATTTTGTTGTGTTTGAGATTGTGTTGTCTATTTGGTTTTGATTTTGGGGTTGGATTGAAGAAAAAGAGTTAAGTTTGGTGATTAAAAGCAAGTATTGTGTATTGTGTATGTGTTGAGTTATGATGATGGTTTTGATTGGTGTTTGATGCATGAAATAGAGTTTTTTTGATGTTATGCAAGTTTAGTATGGTTTATGGATGGTTTTGGGTAAGACTGTTTGGAGTAGAAAAGGGTAAACTATGTTGTTTGTTGGATGTGGTGTTGTTGACGTCGGAATCACGATTTTTGGCCTGACATGCCCATGAGCACGGCCAAGTCTTTGGGCTCGTCAATGGTTCTATTTTCTGAATGGATGACACGACTAGTGATACGCCCATGTCACTGAGCGTGTCACAGCTTCTGTGTTGGAGTAGTATTGACACGACCAGTGACATGCCATGTTACTGAATGTGTCATAGCCACTGTGTTGTGGAAGGATTGACACGGCCATTGACACGCCCATGTCACTGAGCGTGTCAAAGCTTCTGCATTGTGAGTTTAGGGCATGGTTAGGGACACGCCCGTGTTGTTGAGCATGTCAAGTGTAGAGTTTGCCCTAGTTGGTTTTTATCCTTATTATCTCATGTGTATCTCTAAGTGAGTGTGTATCATCACTTTTGGATTAGGTTTTGAAGAGGTTGAGTTGCCCTAATCCAAGTGTTGAAGGATTCTTAGAAGAGGAAGTGGTTAGATTGATGTGAGTTGCTTTTGAAGTAAGTACAAACCCTACATGATTGCATACATTTACATGGCTTTGGGACTTAACACATTTGGTTGTAAATGTGTTAAGTAATCTATTACATTGTTGATAAAATTGATTAATGCTATGATTTGCATAATGTGAAAGATATAAGGATCATCCAAAATGTATATGTAATGCAATTGGTTATGTATATCTTAATGATGAGATGTGAAACCATTGTTGTTGGCTGTAATGATGCAAATGAAATAATTGTGGCATGGTTGCCTAGATGATTATGAGAAAATGAGAATGGAGTTGATAATGAAATAATAAAAGAATTGTGTACCTAGTATGTTATTCAATTTTCAGAGTTTTATTGTTGGTGGCATGCCTAAAAGTAACAATCCCTTGAAGCTAGGTTGGGCTTGGTCCTTGAAGCCAAGTTGGGTTGAAGTTTAGCATGCTTAGCTCCCCTTGAAGCTTGGTTGGGCCTAGTCCTTGAAGCCTAGTTGGGATGTTACATATGAGATGTTTTTCATTATGATAATGAATCGCCTAAGGGCTTGATAAATGTAATTATTGAACCAAAACATTAACTCTGGAAGTTGAATGACATATTAGTTTTTATTGGGCCCATGCTTGTCTTTGCTTAAATGTGAATCGTGAATGATGAAACAATTAAATAATATAATGAAATGTAATGTTATGAAATATGATGTTCTTGTGTATTGTTTATAACATTTGAAAGTATGACATCGGCATTACATTAAAGCATATTGTCATCATAGTTTGTACCACTAAGCCTATGGCTTAGCACGATTGTGATTCATCGCGTAGGTGACAGGGTAGAGCCTGTGGAACCGGAGTGTTTAACTAGACCGAGTCAAGTCTAGGCTTGTGATCCTTTGTGAAGAGTTGAGTTTTGGACTTCAAGATCAGGGACAAACTGCCAAGCATGTATAATTCTATATTTTTGTAATTATGGATTTTGATGTATATATATATGTATATGCCGCTACATTTTCCGCTGCTTATTAAACAAATGTTTATCTACTATGTTTTATAATATAACTTAAATGTTTTAAGTCTTTCTTATATTGTTAAATTGAAAGATTGTTTTGCTTTGAAATAAACCGTGACATTCCTGTAGCCGGTATATGTATATTATAGATGTGGTTGCATGTAGTGTACGTATATGGGGTATAGGGGTGTTACAACTGTTTTGGTATTAGAGCCTAGGTTTGAGATTCTCAACCTAGGTAAATTGTAAGAAAAAGAAAATATTGATTTTAAAATATGATTTTTGAATAAGATACATGCTTTGGCACTAGCAGTTTTTGATCTTTGATGAGGCATATTCTGCTGTGTTTACAGATATAGGTAGTGATGGCATCTTAGTCACGTCAGTCCATTGAGGGTAGTGCTGAGAGGTAGCTCCAGAAGAGGGTAGAGATGGAGCTAGGATTGAGAGAGCTGGAGAAGCACCAGTTCCTGTGCCAGAGAGACCAGCTGCTGATGAGATTTCACCGATTTGGTTATGGCATGTGGTAGAATTATTGAGGCAAGCTCCAGTGCAGCAGCTGTCACCTCAACCACAGTTACAAGTACCGGTGAGGCAGTATGATAAATTAAGGAAGTTTGGGGCTGAAGATTTCTTTAGTACTACAGATCCTGCAGTAGCTGAGCAGTGGTTGGATAGAGTTCAGAGGATATTTATCCAGTTGCAAGCCACTCCTGAAGAGAAATTTGATTATGCTAGATCATTCTACAGAAAGATGCTTATGATTGGTGGAAGACGGTTCCACATGCCATGGATGATCTACCGACCTTGTCTTATGGTGATTTTCTGCGGGAGTTTGAGCAGAAATATACTTCGAGGGAGTATAAGGATGCCAAGAAGATGAAGTTTCTGAATCTGAGACAAGATAGCCGGATAGTGACAGAGTATGAGATAGAGTATATCCGATTGAGTCACTATGCCGGTGGGCTTATTTTAGATGAGATTGACCAGTGCAGGAGATTTGAGGAGGGATTGAGGCCCTCTATTATGTGTATTGTTGCTGGTTCTCGGTAGCAAGACTTTTCTGAGTTGGTTGCAGTAGCCAGAAGTGTTGAGAGAGCACAGGGTATTGCAATAGCTGCTACTGAGGAGGAGACTAGAGTTAGGAGACTCCAGTTTGAGGCAGGGTCTTCATCTATGAAGAGAGACAGAGGAAGTTTTGTTCCGAGAGGCAGTAGGAGCCAGAGGCAGTCTGGTAGGTCAGTTCAGTATCAGAGACAGAGACTGAGACCTACAGTTTTTGTAGTTAGTGCTCCGACTCCAGTGGTTCAGAGATCTATTTTACCTACTTGTGTTCATTGTGGTAGGGCACATGGGGGTGCTTGCTGGAAGACGGGTGGTCCAGGAATATGTTTTAGATGTGGGTCACCAGATCATTTCATCAAAGATTTCCCTGAGCTAATGGAAGATAGACAGACTGATACTGCAGCTTCTCGACCTAGTGTCGGCAGAGGAGGTTGAGGGGGCAGAGGTTTTAGTAGAGGTGGTTGACTCGGGATTAGTCAAAGAGGAGGCCCTACATCCGAAGGCAGTAGGCCAGATGAGGCTGGGTCATCTCAGCGAGTGTATGTGATGCAAAGTGTGAATGGGGATTTTCGTCCCCACTCCCGATGGAATGGTTCTTGCGACTTAAGCACTGTTTAGGCTCTGGGCCTTAGAGAACACGGACCTAAGTCTAGAGAAAATGGAGTCGCCACCCGGACAAGCCGGGAAAAAGAAAGGGGTGCATGACTCGATTCCTAAGGAATCCCCAACCCCCTAATGGGTTCGGACAGTTGGATACGTGTGGGGAAGGTAAAAAATGGCCCAGCACCCCCCACAACGCCCGATTCATTGGAACCAGCCTCCTTTACAGGTCTTAATATTATAAAATTCTTAAATATAACAATATCATCCATATTACATGCAACAATTGAAATAAAGCATCGTTATATTAAAATCAAAGCAATGTCCAAACAAAACAAATAAATGGACACCCATCCAAAGATGGAAACATGCCTTAATCCCATGCCTAAATAGGACACCCACCGAAAGACAGAAACATATCCTTTACATTGGTTCTAAAATAGAAAAGCAATTTAAATTACATGACATTTAACTAATGAGGTACCCACCAAGTGGAAACGTACCTCTTACAACATTTGGAAATCTAAATAAATTGATAAAAGTAAATAACCATTCATCATAAATAAATCATTCATCAAAGGTATTAAATATCAATAGAAAGTAAACATCTATCCATGATAATTTAAATAAACCAAGTATTGAACTTAAATAAATTAAAGCATATAAAATAAATCAAAGCATAATCAAATATAGAATTGAATAAGGAAAATAAAAATCTAAATTATGGCTACTGTTTCCATTTAGGGTTCTTTATTTTATGTGTTTAAGGTTTTGGAATTTGTGGAATTAGGCTACTGTGAGTTTTTAAAGGAATTAAAATAGATTAAGGTTTTATGTTTTAAAAGGTTGATAAAGTTCTTTATTAACCAAATTAGTGTTTGAATGGTGAAATCATGAAACTAGGGTTTGGACACTTTAAAATACTTAGATTTATGGTTTACTGTTATTCATTGAATTATGGTTTCAAGCTTACTGTGTAAAATTATAACATTTATGTTTATATGGTTTTTAAAGTTTTAAAGGATTAGGGTTTAGAAAAAATTAGGGTTTAAGGTTTTAAGGGGGGTTAGGGTTCACTGTTTTGGTTTTTGGAGTTGAATTAGGGTTTTAGGATTTTTGATTTAGGGTTTCGGTGAATGCATTAGATTTTTAGGATTTGAAAATCAATTGATAATTTTATGAAGTTTTATGAAAATAAACAAAACAATTTAAAGTTTATAAAAGCAAAAAAGATGTTTTTAGGGCTTTTGGAAAGAAACAGAACTCAATTTTGTATTTTGAAAATTTGGAAAGCAAATTAAGGTTTTGGGGTTTTGAAGAAACAAAACTAACAACTTTAAACTTTTTGGAAAACAAAGCAACGAATTAAGGTTTTTAAACTTTAGAAAAAGTGAATTGAGGTTTTTAGGTTTTTGAATTAAAAGAAATAAGGGGATGATTTAGCTACTGTGAAGAATAAAATTTAAACAATTGATGCATACCTTGGTTTGTTGGTTCAGCAAAAATTTCTTCTTGGATGATCAAAAACAAAGACAAGCTTTGCTGCCTTTGAATTGCTTGAATTGTTTGTTTCTCTCAAAAAAATGAAATCAGGTTGATTCACTGCCTTTCCTACTTAGTTTCGGATCCAATTTTGATCAATTTCTCCTTCGATTTCTTCCTTCTTTTTTGTGTTGTTTTTGGTCTTATTTATAGAAGAATTTTATGGTCCATTCCTTGTTATTCATGGAATATAATATTCATTAAGAAAAGGAAATTGAAACCTAAATGTATTAGGTTTTGAAAAATTTGCGTCGGAAAAATTTCTCTCGCGAAAAAAAACTACTGCGAAAAAATTACGCTGGCAAAAAAAAACTGCTGCAGAAAAATTACACTGGCGAAAAAGCTGCCGCAACTGGCTACAGCAGTGCTGGCGAAATGGGCCTACAGGCTATTTCGCCCGCAAGAAATTTCTACGAGCGAAATGCCCACGGGCCCAAGCTGACTTTCGGCGATGATTTTTTCGTCGCCGATTTTTCCGTCGCAGATTTTTTTTGTTATTTTTTGTTATTTTTGATTTTTTATTCACTTCACTATTTTTTTTTACTAAAATAAATATTAAAATTAATCAAGATACCACAAAAATTATTTTGGACTAACTAAAATATATTGAATCGGAATGGGTTAAAAATTAAGGGTTACAGTTTGCCCCTGCTTGAACTGTAACACCCCCACATCCAATGCACACACACTACAACTACAACCATGTAGCATAAGTGCACCAAACATAGGGATGCTACGGTTTTCTTCAACATTCAAAACATTTAAATAGATACAATATTATTATCATTATATAATATAGAAAGGTAGATCATTTACTTTTAAAATAAAACACATTAGATATATATATATACATACATATAGTTATTTCACAGCGGAAGTCATAAAATATTTACATATTTGAAAACACTTAATTCCATATTTACAAATATACAAATATGTACCTTTAATCAATACTTTACAAAATATAAAAAAAATTATACATGATTGGCAAATCTCCTTTGATCTTTAAGTCTCCAAAATCAACTCTTCAATGTCTACCCTCACTCGGTCTCGAAGAGCTCTCGGGTTCGATTCTAACAGTTCTATCACCTGCGCGATTAAACACTATCGCGCTAAGCCAAGGGCTTAGTAAGATAATCATGCTAATGATATGACTTCATGCAATGCAATGTCATTTCTCAAACCATAATATATATGTAACATCATATATGCAAAATTAACAATATACTTTCACATTACATATCACATTTTATTATCTTTTCATATACCTCATTAGTATTCATTTAATCATCAATACAAAGCAAAACAAACATCATTCATGACTCACATTAACCATAGACAAGCATGGGCCCAAGACACACTAATATGCCATTCAATTTTCAGAGTTAATGTTTTGGTTCTATCATCACAATTATCAATATCAATATCATAGACCCAACTAGGCTTCAAGGATTAAGTTCAACCAAGCTTCAAGGGGAGCAAAGCATGCTAAGCTTCTACCCAACTTGGCTTCAAGAACTAACCCAACCTAGCTTCAAGGGTGGTAACATCTCAATTAGGCTTCAAGGATTCAATCCAACCTAACTTCAAGAGATTGTTACACTTATTAGGCATGCCACCAACAACCAACTCTGAAAATGGAATAACACATTAGCCACACAATTCATTTATTATTCAATTATCATTTCCATTTCCAATTATCATCAACATTTAGGCATACATGCCTTCTTTCTCTCAATATCATCATCATAGCCAATAACAATGGCTTTGTATCACATTTCACATTTCAATTCATATTATGCATAAAGCATCATTGATATCACATCTTTGATATAACATTTCAAGGTACATTACTCATAAAACACATTACCTTTCACAATGCATAACATAACCTTGTTTAAATCTCAACAATGCAATTAGGGCAAAGAACAACTTATATGATTCATAGCTTTAGGATCTTCCATATGCATTTGATTAGTTCATTCATTGATTCAAGTGTGTTTAAAGTGTTTTAGGGTTAGGTTTAAGAACCAACCCACCTTTGAAGAACCAAAACAATGCAAAAAGAACAAAGAAACAAAACCCTAACCAACTCATTTGATGGACACGGGCAGCACACATGAGGGACACGGCCAGGCTTGTGGCCGTGTCTCTCAACTCAATTAGACAGTAGGCAACACGGCTTAGGGACACGGCCGTGTCTCTTCAACCAAAACTCACAGTAGCTCACACGGCTTGGGAACACGGCTGTGTCACCCAAAAATTAATCCAACACGTCCAAAATCATATGACTTGGCCGTGTCTCACATGGCCTTTGGCCGTGTCTTCCAAAACCCAAACCCTAATATGCACAACTTTCCTCTAATTGCACTCAAACTCATCAAACCCCATATAACATGTTTCAAATGAATGGAATCAATGTTTTAAACACAAATTCTACATGTTTATCACAATATTCTTTATTAAAACACATCAACCAAAACATTAACATCACATGTAACACATATCCCCTCAAAACCCTAAAACTAACATTTTTCTCCATCTTTCAAAAATCAACTCACTTCTTTCATCAATTCATTCATAAAATTCAAGATCAAGCTAATCAAATATACTTGATTAAAACAAAATCAAGCAACACACTCTTAGATCATCTATCAATTTCACATATCATTTAAAACAAGCAATAATCCAAAAGAGAACTTACCTAAAGTGAAGAAATTCCACAATTCTTCAACTTGATTCTTCAATTCTCCCTTCAATCTTGATTCAAGTATCAAAAACACTTCTCTTTGCCTTTGTCTTCTTCAATGGCCGGCACAAACATGAGAAGGAAAAGAAAATGCACAAGTCAACCTCTCTTTCCTTCTTTTAATCTCCACCATGCAATTCATCCAAGCAATTACTAAAATGCCCTCAAACATCTCACTAACCTTTTGTCTTATATGAGCCCATAAATGAACTTTCACATGCCATACAAAATATCTCCTTCCACTAACCAACACCTTGACCAACTCTTTTGACCAATGTATATGTTATATATATCACAATATACACAACATATAAACTTGTCTCTAAACCCTAAATTCTTTCCCAAAACACTTATACTTTTCTTTTCTCAATTTAAACCAACAATACAACCACAACAACAACAACAACAACAACAACATGCAAAACTTCTAGAGCATAAATGAGGATATTACAATTCTCCCCCTCTAAAAAGAAATTTCGTCCTCGAAATTACCTGAAATCAATTCTGAAACAATTGAGGATATTGCTCTCGCATGGTTTGCTCATTCTCCCAAGTTGCTTCTTCTTTTGCATGATTCTTCCAAAGAATCTTCACCAATGGTACTCTCTTGTTCCTCAATTCTTTCACTTCCCATGCCAAGATAGCAACTGGTTCCTCTTCAAATGACAAGTCTGGGCTCACTTCAATAGATTCAAATGGTAACACATGAGATGGATCTGACCTGTACCTCCTCAACATAGATACATGGAACACATTATGAATACGATCCAACTCAGGTGGCAAAGCAAGCCGATAAGCCACTGGCCCAACTCTTTCTAACACTTCATACGGTCCGATGAAACGAGGACTCAATTTTCCTTTTCGACCGAACCTCAAAATCTTCTTCCAAGGAGATACTTTCAAAAATACCTTATCCCCAACATCAAACTGAATGTCTCTCCTCTTCAGATCTGCATAAGACTTCTGTCGGTCCGAAGCTGCTTTCAATCTGCCTCGAATCAACTTCACTTTCTCTTCAGTTTCTTGAATCAAATCAGGCCCAATCAACTTGCTATCACCAAGTTCACTCCAACAAAGAGGTGTCCTACACCGTCTGCCATACAATGCCTCGAATGGGGCCATTCCGATGCTGGACTGGTGACTGTTATTGTAAGCAAACTCCACAAGAGGTAAGAATCTATCCCAACTTCCAGAGAAATCGATGACACAGCTTCTCAACATATCCTCAATGATCTGAATCACCCTCTCAGACTGTCCATCCGTCTGTGGATGAAAAGCAGTACTGAAGTGTAGTCGAGAACCCAAAGCTCTGTGCAAACTCTTCCAAAATCTCGAAGTAAACCTGGGATCTCGATCAGACACTAAAGAAGTTGGAACACCATGCAATCTCACAATCTCATGGATATACAGCTCAGCTAACCTCTCCAAAGAGTAATCCATCCGAACCGGAAGGAAATGAGCTGTCTTAGTCAATCTATCCACAATCACCCATATGGCATCATGTTTCCTTTGTGTCAATGGCAAACCAGACACAAAGTCCATGGTCACTCTATCCCACTTCCATTCTGGCACTGACAATGGTTGAAGCAACCCAGTTGGAACTTGATGCTCTACTTTAACCTTCTGACAAGTGAGACATTTAGATACAAATTCAGCAATGTCTCTCTTCAACCCAATCCACCAATAATGCTGTCTCAAATCATGATACATCTTGGTGTTGCCCGGATGCATAGAAAACATCAACTGATGTGCCTCTTCCAAAATGACCCTCTTCAAATCAGCATTATCGGGTACACACAATCTGTTCTTGAACCATAGGCTCCCATCATTCCTCACAACAAAATCTCTACTCTCTCTACTCTGACAATCTAAAACAATCTTCTGAATCTTCTTATCAGCTAACTGAGCCTCTTTGATCTGATCCAACAAAACAGGCTTCAATTGCAACTGTGCCAATAATGCACCATCATCACAAAGTACAAAACTGGCACGCAAAGCTCTCAACTCAACAAGCAACGAGAGCGAGTAAACTGTTAAACCAGCTAAAGACTTCCGACTTAAGGCATCAGCAACCACATTTGCTTTACCTGGATGATAATCAATCAAGCAGTCATAGTCTTTTATCAATTCTAGCCATCTCCTCTGCCGAAGGTTGAGCTCTTTCTGAACACCCAAATACTTCAAACTTTTGTGATCAGTGTAAATGAAACATTTCTCCCCAAACAGATAATGGCGCCAAATCTTTAATGCAAACACAATGGCTGCCAATTCCAAATCATGGGTGGGGTAGTTAAGCTCATGCGGTTTCAACTGACGAGATGCATAAGCTATAACTTTCCCTTCCTGCATCAGCACACATCCCAAACCACTATGTGACGCATCACTGTAGATCACATATGGTTTGCCTTCTACAGGTAAAGTAAGAACAGGCGCTTGAGTCAACAAATCTCTCAACTGTTCAAAGCTAGCCTGACACTGATCTGTCCACACAAACTTCACTCCCTTGCGAAGCAATCTGGTGAGTGGAGTAGCTATCAAAGAAAACCCTTTCACAAACCGCCGGTAATAGCCTGCCAAACCCAGAAAACTTCTAACCTCTGTCACTGACTTGGGTGGATTCCAATTCAAAATTGCTTCAACTTTACTCGGATCAACTCTGATGCCTTCTGCTGAAACAATATGTCCGAGAAAAGCTACCTGATCCAACCAGAACTCACACTTCGACAATTTGGCAAATAGTTGCTTCTCTCTCAAAATCTGCAACACAATCCACAGATGCAAATCATGTTCCTCTTCATTCCTCGAATACACCAGAATATCATCGATGAAGACCACAACAAACTGATCCAAGTAGGGCCTAAACACCCTATTCATCAAATCCATAAAAGCTGCAGGTGCATTCGTCAGACCAAAAGGCATAACTAAAAATTCATAGTGCCCATACCTGGTCCTGAAAGCTGTCTTCGGAACATCTTCAGCTCTGACTCTCAGCTGATGGTACCCAGATCTCAGATCAATTTTAGAAAACACAGCTGCATCCTTCAATTGATCAAAGAGATCATCGATTCTAGGCAAAGGATATTTATTCTTAATTGTCACTTTATTCAATTGCCTATAATCGATACACAACCTCATAGTACCATCTTTCTTCTTCACAAACAGCACTGGAGCTCCCCAAGGAGAAACACTGGGGCGAATGAATCCCTTATCCAACAGCTCCTGTAATTGCACTTTCAACTCCCTCAATTCTGCTGGTGCCATTCTGTAAGGAGTAATGGAGATAGGAGTGGTACCCGGCAACAATTCAATACCAAACTCCACCTCTCTCTCAGGTGGCAATCCTGGCAACTCCTCAGGAAAAACATCAGGGAACTCTGCAACTGTGGCAATGCTATCAATAGGAGAACCCTTCACTCTAGTATCTACCACATGAGCAAGATAAGCTTCACACCCCTTCCTAATCAACCTCCGGGCTGCAACAGCTGAAACAAATAAGGAGGCTAACTGTTCCTGCTCATTAGATACTATCACCTCTCTACCATCACCGGTTCTCAAAGAAACAATTTTCTTTTTACAATCCACCACAGCTCCATGTCGAGATAGCCAATCCATGCCTAAAATCACATCATATTCCTTAAATGGCATCTCAATCAAATCTCCAAGGAACTCCTCACCCTGCACCCTCACTGCACTATCTCGATGCACTTTACTCACAATCACACTATGCCCTATCGGATTTGTCACCAAAACATCAAACCCTAGGGACTCAGCATGCATATCAGAGACAGGCAATACAGATGCACTAATATAAGAATGGGTGGAACCCGGATCAATCAAAGCAAGTACTGCAGTATCAAATAAAGAAAAAGTACCAGCTATGACCGCCGATGCATCCGGCTGTCTCTGCATAACATACATCCTCTGGGAAGAACCAACCTCCTCAGGTCTAGTCTCCCTGGATGCAGCACCACCTCTAGAACTGAACCCTGCTCTACCACCTCGGCTGGCACCTCTGCCTCCCCTCACATTGGCTCGAGAAGCGGCAGAATCAACTGACATCTGCCTCTGCCTCTCAGGGCAATCTCTCACAAAGTGATCCGGTGACCCACACCTGAAACATACCCCAGCAACACCAGCTTTCCAACATGGACCACCATGGGGCCTCCCACAATGGATGCAAATAGGTAAGGTGGATCTCTGAACCATAGGGGTTGGAGCACTTGCCACTGAAGCTGCAGGTCTGAATCTTTGTCTCTGGAACTGCACTGATCTACCTGCTGGTCTCTGGCTCCTACTATTCCGAGGAACAAAGCTTCCTCTACCCCTCTTCACTGAAGAAGACCCTGCCTCAAACTGAGGCCTTCTCACTCTGACCTCTTCCTCTGAAGCAGCTGCAATCACTTGAGCTCGCTCCACACTTCGAGCTGCTTCCACTAGCTGGGAGAAATCGTGATATCGAGATCCAGCCACTAAACACATGATCGAGGGCCTCAATCCCTCCTGAAATCGTCGGCATCTATCAATCTCATCAGCAATGATGCCCCCAGCGTAATGACTCAATCTAATAAACTCAACCTCATATTCAGTAACAGTCTTGTTATCTTGCTTCAAGCTCAAGAACTCCATCTTCTTCATATCCTTATACTCCCTTGGAGTATACTTCAACTCAAATTCTCTCAAGAAATCAGTGTAAGACAGTGTTGGAGGATCATCCATAGAATGGGGCACCGTCTTCCACCAATCGTAGGCATCTTTCTGTAGCAAAGATCTTGCATAGTCAAACTTTTCCTCTGAGGTGGCTTGCAACTGAACAAATACTCTCTGGACTCTGTCAAGCCACTGTTCTGCCACAGCTGGATCAGTGGTACCAATAAAATCCTCAGCTCCATATTTCCTCAGTTTATCATAATGCCTTACTGGTACCAAAGACTGAGGGGGTGGTGGCACTGGTTGTACTGGCGCTTGCCTGAAAGTCTCCATCATATGCACAAACCAAGCTGGTGGAACCTCCTCACCAGTTGGTCTCCCCGACACCGAAGCAGGTGCCTCCCCAGCACTCTCAACTCTAACTCCCTCAACAGGAGCAACACTCTCCTCACTGCCCTCAACTGACTGTCTCAAATGAGGATCCATCAACACCTAATACTGCAAACACAACAAGACACACCTTATTAAAGATCAAAGATTGCCAATCCCAAACATGTATTTTCTTTCAAAAACTCACCTTTTTAATTCAAAATATTCTTTTTATAACATATTACCTAGGTTGAGAATCTCAAACCTAGGCTCTGATACCAAAACAATTGTAACACCCCCACATCCAATGCACACACACTACAACTACAACCATGTAGCATAAGTGCACCAAACATAGGGATGCTACGGTTTTCTTCAACATTCAAAACATTTAAATAGATACAATATTATTATCATTATATAATATAGAAAGGTAGATCATTTACTTTTAAAATAAAACACATTAGATATATATATATACATACATATAGTTATTTCACAGCGGAAGTCATAAAATATTTACATATTTGAAAACACTTAATTCCATATTTACAAATATACAAATATGTACCTTTAATCAATACTTTACAAAATATAAAAAAAATTATACATGATTGGCAAATCTCCTTTGATCTTTAAGTCTCCAAAATCAACTCTTCAATGTCTACCCTCACTCGGTCTCGAAGAGCTCTCGGGTTCGATTCTAACAGTTCTATCACCTGCGCGATTAAACACTATCGCGCTAAGCCAAGGGCTTAGTAAGATAATCATGCTAATGATATGACTTCATGCAATGCAATGTCATTTCTCAAACCATAATATATATGTAACATCATATATGCAAAATTAACAATATACTTTCACATTACATATCACATTTTATTATCTTTTCATATACCTCATTAGTATTCATTTAATCATCAATACAAAGCAAAACAAACATCATTCATGACTCACATTAACCATAGACAAGCATGGGCCCAAGACACACTAATATGCCATTCAATTTTCAGAGTTAATGTTTTGGTTCTATCATCACAATTATCAATATCAATATCATAGACCCAACTAGGCTTCAAGGATTAAGTTCAACCAAGCTTCAAGGGGAGCAAAGCATGCTAAGCTTCTACCCAACTTGGCTTCAAGAACTAACCCAACCTAGCTTCAAGGGTGGTAACATCTCAATTAGGCTTCAAGGATTCAATCCAACCTAACTTCAAGAGATTGTTACACTTATTAGGCATGCCACCAACAACCAACTCTGAAAATGGAATAACACATTAGCCACACAATTCATTTATTATTCAATTATCATTTCCATTTCCAATTATCATCAACATTTAGGCATACATGCCTTCTTTCTCTCAATATCATCATCATAGCCAATAACAATGGCTTTGTATCACATTTCACATTTCAATTCATATTATGCATAAAGCATCATTGATATCACATCTTTGATATAACATTTCAAGGTACATTACTCATAAAACACATTACCTTTCACAATGCATAACATAACCTTGTTTAAATCTCAACAATGCAATTAGGGCAAAGAACAACTTATATGATTCATAGCTTTAGGATCTTCCATATGCATTTGATTAGTTCATTCATTGATTCAAGTGTGTTTAAAGTGTTTTAGGGTTAGGTTTAAGAACCAACCCACCTTTGAAGAACCAAAACAATGCAAAAAGAACAAAGAAACAAAACCCTAACCAACTCATTTGATGGACACGGGCAGCACACATGAGGGACACGGCCAGGCTTGTGGCCGTGTCTCTCAACTCAATTAGACAGTAGGCAACACGGCTTAGGGACACGGCCGTGTCTCTTCAACCAAAACTCACAGTAGCTCACACGGCTTGGGAACACGGCTGTGTCACCCAAAAATTAATCCAACACGTCCAAAATCATATGACTTGGCCGTGTCTCACATGGCCTTTGGCCGTGTCTTCCAAAACCCAAACCCTAATATGCACAACTTTCCTCTAATTGCACTCAAACTCATCAAACCCCATATAACATGTTTCAAATGAATGGAATCAATGTTTTAAACACAAATTCTACATGTTTATCACAATATTCTTTATTAAAACACATCAACCAAAACATTAACATCACATGTAACACATATCCCCTCAAAACCCTAAAACTAACATTTTTCTCCATCTTTCAAAAATCAACTCACTTCTTTCATCAATTCATTCATAAAATTCAAGATCAAGCTAATCAAATATACTTGATTAAAACAAAATCAAGCAACACACTCTTAGATCATCTATCAATTTCACATATCATTTAAAACAAGCAATAATCCAAAAGAGAACTTACCTAAAGTGAAGAAATTCCACAATTCTTCAACTTGATTCTTCAATTCTCCCTTCAATCTTGATTCAAGTATCAAAAACACTTCTCTTTGCCTTTGTCTTCTTCAATGGCCGGCACAAACATGAGAAGGAAAAGAAAATGCACAAGTCAACCTCTCTTTCCTTCTTTTAATCTCCACCATGCAATTCATCCAAGCAATTACTAAAATGCCCTCAAACATCTCACTAACCTTTTGTCTTATATGAGCCCATAAATGAACTTTCACATGCCATACAAAATATCTCCTTCCACTAACCAACACCTTGACCAACTCTTTTGACCAATGTATATGTTATATATATCACAATATACACAACATATAAACTTGTCTCTAAACCCTAAATTCTTTCCCAAAACACTTATACTTTTCTTTTCTCAATTTAAACCAACAATACAACCACAACAACAACAACAACAACAACAACATGCAAAACTTCTAGAGCATAAATGAGGATATTACATGAACGATCTAAGACTTTAGTAAAAGAGAGTGAAAAGCAATAAGACTTAATTTTTGAGATGGTTATTTGAATTTGTTTTGGGTACTTGGACCCGGTTTGAGTTCTGGACTTGATTTGGGTAACTTGGACCAGAGATTGGGTACTTGGACCTGAGATTGAATTTGATTTGGGTACTTGGACCCAAGATTGTATTGAATTTGGGTACTTGGACCCAGGATTGGGTACTTGAACCCGAGATTGGGTACCTGGACCCGAGATTGGGTACTTGGACCCAAGATTGGATTGAATTTGATTTGGGTACTTGGACCCGAGAATGGGTGCTTGGACCCGAGATTGGATACTTGGACCTGAGATTGAATTTGATTTGGTAACTTGGACCCAAGACTGGATTAAATTTGGGTACATGAACCCAGGATTGGGTACTTAGACCCGAGATTGATTTGAATTTGGGTACTTGGACCTAGGATTGGGTACTTGGACCCGAGATTACTTTGATTTGGGTACTTGGACCCGAGCTTGAATTGGATTTGGGTACTTGGACCCGAGATTGATTTGATTTGGGTACTTGGACCCGAGATTAGATTTGATTTGGGTACTTGGACCTGAAATTGATTTGATTTGGGTACTTGGACCCGAGAATGGGTGCTTGGACCCGAGATTTATTTGATTTGGGTACTTGGACCCAAAATTTATTTTATTTTGGTACTTGGACCCGAGATTGGGTACTTGGAAAAGATTCTAGATTCTGGACCTAAGGAAAATTTGGGTTCTGGACCCGAGCTAAGTTCTGGACTTAGAAGAGATTTTAGGTTCTGGACCTAAGAAAAATTTGGGTTATGGACCCGATATTGAATATAATTTGGGTGCTTGGATCCAAGACTGAGTTTAACTGACCTTTTATCATTTGAGAAGTCTGACTGCTCCGGTTATTCTATGCATTGTTATTTTTCACCCTCAAAATGGATCTTCATCCTTTGAGACCAGGTCTTCACCCTTGAAAATGGATCTTCATCTTTTGAACTGGATCTTCATCCTTTGAGATCGGGTCTTCACCCTTTAAAATGGATCTTCATCCTTTGAGATCGGGTCTTCACCCTTGAAAATGGATCTTCATCCTTTGAATTGGATCTTCATCCTTGGCATCGAGTTTTCACCCTTTGAAAACGGATCTTCATCCTTTGACTTCGAGTCTTCACCCTTGCTTCAGCTTTTTTTGCTGGACTGATCTTTTGTCTTTTGCATCTTCATTCTTTTGATAGTTCTAATGTTCCATTCTTTTGTTCTTCCTTTTCACAAAAATTCAGCTATTTTTAATTGGACCTTATACCCTCTCCTTGCCCCCCTACGTGGCAAAATATTTGTAAGTGAGTTTGAAAACATTTTATATATAGACTCAAAAAATTGAAAAGGAGCAAATTTGCCCCCTGTGTAGGCTCAAACCCATGAATTTACTATGCAGGCTCTAATTGATGTTTTTGCCGTCTGGTTCTTCATACAAGCACATTTCTTCTCTTTGCAAAATTACTGGAGCCTTCTCAAGCAATGGGGTTTTCATGCCCCCTGATTTGATATCTTCTTTTGATTGTTTACTTCACAGGGTGTTTGCTGTTCACTTTGATAAAGAATAGACAATACAAAACAAGAAAGTGTGATGTGATATGCTCATGTATGCATGATATGCATGATAACACTCACAGCGGTTTCATTGACTCACAGATCGAGGTGATCAGCAGAAGTATTCTCGTTGACTCCTTTTCGATGCTCGTTCAAGTCTTGCATTGGAATGATAGAAAGTTTTGCATTTGTGGCTTTTATCTTCAAGATGTTGAAAACACGAGTAATGGAGGCCCCAAGCAGCAGAGTCAGGGATTGATCTATTTCGAACTATGTTTTGGCATGTCGGTTGATAGCTTCTTCATGACCTTGCCAATAATCACTTCCTTTGCCCAATGTGTCCTTTGGAGGTTCAACATACTTCCCTTAACTTGAAGGCTTTGTATGACAAAACTTTTTTTTATTTTTTTTTGAAATCAAATGTTGGCTTTGCCAAATTAATGTCAATGTACCTCAGGACTTGATTTTTTTCAAATTAACATATCTATAACATGACAACCCTACTTACCGTACTAAACTCAGGAATTATTTCTATTTAAGCAAGAATTGTTGCACTTCAGATAGGCACATACACATTACTTGGCCAAAGGTCTCATTTGAGTTTAAATATTGTCTATCTCATATGCATGCTCATCCAAACAATCTCCACTAATAGACTCTACCTATCAAGAGAGATCAATAGGTCTTTGATAGGCTTAAAATGGGGTCTATAAGGGACACGGGTTTAAATGAAGGCCATTTTGAGATTGGAGCTGATGTGACACACTGGATAAACCCTCACACTATAAATTTCTTGTTTGAATTTTAGGTAGCTTGGAGGCAATCTTGCTAGACTCTAAATTCCTTCTATCTTCTTGGCATTAATCTAGATCTTGATTAGGACAGTTTTGCCCTTGTAAAAAGTTTGTTACCCAAATTTGTTTCTTTTCTTCTTCTCCCTTTTCTTTCTTTTTCTTTATTTTTCTTACTCTTCCCTCTTCTTTCTCTTTCCTTACTCTTCCCTTTCTTTTATCATTTTGTCCTTCTTTCTTATAGGACTATCAAGTATAGAACTTTTAAGAATTGGATGGTCCTTCTCCTTTTTCTTTGATTTTGATCGAATCTTTGGTTGGGTTGGACCAATTCAAGTCAAACTGTCCTTATAAACCAAATGGAAGCCTTTTGCTGCTTTAGGTAAAAGAGAACTCAGCTGGCTTTCTGAACCGCCTTTCTAGGTTTTATTTTTCTTTTTCCTTTTTGTTTTCTTCTTTTGTTTTTTTTTTCTTCTTCTTCTTCTTTTTTTTCCTTTTCTTCTCTTCTCTTTTCTTTTTTTTTCTTCTCTTTTTTTTTGGTTTGGTTCTAGCTCAAACAGAGTTGTCTTGTTTGTACCCACTTGGGTTTCTAATAATGGATGAGTGGAGTGACATAAATCTTCTTTAGCAGGGATAAATCATTTGTTACTCTGATATTGTCTTGATAGATTGGAGATACCAGGAAAACTTCAACTACCCTTATGGTCTTAAAAACATCAACTACCCTTTTGGTCTTGAGAACTTCAACTATCTTCATGGTATTAAGAACTTCAGTTACCCTTATGGTCTTGGCTTTGTATTCCTTTTTTTATCTTTCTTGCCTCTTCACCTTAGTGATCATAAGACTTGTCAAAAGTATCACAACAACTCAGGGTAGGTTATCGGGTTTGTAAGCCAATGAAAAGAAAGCTAAAATTTTATGAAGGCTCAAAGGGACAACTAGGGATTGATATTTAATTGGGTGGATACTAGTTGTTGACTAACCAAACAATGCCTAGATCATCTCTCCCTTAAATAAGCAAAGTTCAATTTCACCTCAAAAGCTTGTCAAAGCATGTTCTAAGACTGACTAGGACCTAGACAAAGGTAATTATGCAGGAGCCCTCTCTAAGTAAGCATACACAACTCAATGCTATAGAGCAATTTCCTTATCTAGTAAAGTCATTCAAGTCATGATGCCTAGACACATTAATTTATGAACATCAAGCTAGATTCCTCATCGGTTGAGCACCAAAATGAACAAAGACCAACAAAATTTTGATGAAAATAATTTATTTAAAGCAACTTTAAGTTTGAAAAGCACAATAGTTCCAAAATATTAAAGAAAGTAAAATTGAAAGGAAACATTCAAGCTAAGGAAAGTTCGTTGAGTTTAAGCTTCTTCTCCTTTCACATCTTCAATATTTTCATCTTAAAAGGACGATAAAATAAAATCTTTTTCCAATTCTTTTCCCACCATAAAGGTTGCTGGTGGTGGCACTCTATTGAACCTTAGTAATGGATTATCTTTGGTGTTGGGCTTATCCGGCTCGGGTAGCTTGCCACTATCAATCAAATCTTGGATCTTATGCCTTAATCGGGTACATCTATCAGTCTTGTGTCCTTGAGTCTGATGAAATTGACAAAAAGCCTTAGTATCAAATTTTGGGGGTAATGGACTAGGCAAACGTCGAGGAGCCAATGGTTGTAACAACCCTGTAGTTTGCTAAAAAACCAAGACAGTGGCTTCCCTAATTCTAAAAACTGCCTCATTCCTCCTTGACTAGTGGTATAAACCCCAACTTCTTTTTGTGTGCTTTGATTGCTAGGCTGAAAATTTCCTTTCTCATTCCCTTTTATTGAAAAATGGTTCTTCTCTCTTTCCCACTCTTCAATTTGCAAACCAACTTGGAGAAGATCTTTGAAATCCCTTATAAGGGTGTGAGACATCCTTTCATGGAGATTGGGCAGGACACCTCTCACGATCATCCTTATTTGGTCAGATTCATCGGGCCTTTTCTTAAGCAAAGCAGCCTTGTTTCTCCATCTCTTCACATAGTCCACAAATTCTCATTTGGCCTTTGCCTAATAGACTCAACATCCATTAAGGTAACTTCCATTTCAACATTGTATCCATATTGTTGGATGAAGGCCTTGTATAGCAAATTCCAACTCTTTCGTATTCCTTCATCTAAGGTATTGAACCAATTTTGGACAACAGGGTCCAATGAGAGCATAAAGTACCTTATAGTTGGAGCCTTAGTAGCTCGAGCTGACTGCATAGCAGTAATATACTGCTTCACATAGAGATAAGGATTTCCGATTCCATCAAACTTCGCAAAAGATGGCATCTTGAACTTGTACGGAACTTCTTCATCTAGCTCGAATAATTTATCCACTTCGGACATTTCTTTGGTTTTCAGTTTCTTCTCAAATTTCTTTTCTAAATCAGCAATCATCTTTTTAACATCAGAAGTCTCGGTCTTTTCAATAGTTGCCTTCTCAACAACCTTCGGCTCCTTTTTGTCTTGAGGATCTTGGTAGTATTGAGCCCAATCATCATCATCAATGATCACCTTATCATCATCAAAAGCTACTTCATCAATTTTAGCCTTCCCCTTGACTTTCTTGGTGCCAGCAGATGCTTCGGCATTGTTTCCTAAAATTGTAGCTAGTTGATTCTTTATGGTGTCAGCCATGGCCTCTTTTATTTCTTCCATCTTGGCATTGAGGGCATCATCCACCATTCTTTGAATTTGTTTGGGATCCATTATTTTTGGTGAGCAAGTGATTGAGTCATTGCTAGATTCTTTGCTTCCGGCGTAGGTCGGATTGTCGTAAGCTTTTGAACTATCGTAATCCAAGGCTGTGAGCCAGAAAGGAAATGTCATGTGATTCATGTATGCACAAACAATCAACAAAAAAAGATAATTAGGACGTTCCTTCTAACTTTATAATATCCACACACGAATGGCGAGTCTCTTTTCCTAGGTATATGGTTAACAAAATACAAACATGGGGCATCTTGTTTTCGAATAATTCCCTCGGACGTTTTAACCAATAGTTATATTTTCAAAAATGGAAATCAACTTATGATAATTCCCATTAATTAGGTTTTAATCCATTTAACTAACTAATTGGATTAAAACGAAATTAAGAGATTTATTATAAATAGATTTCTCACTTGAAAAAGGTAACTAATGGTTCATGCCAAAAATAAGCCCATGATTAATTATTCTTAGGATAAACTAGGCTCACAATTAATTTTTGGTATTTCTTAATTGACCTAAATTTTTGTAAGCTCTTTTAAATGAAAATAATTTTGTTCCTAAGCCCATTGTAAAAAGGTTTTAGAAAAAAAAGATTTTTGGCTTAGTGTTTGGGTCATGAGCAAAAGAATTCTTGATTTATTTTTAGAAAAGTCTTATGTCCAAAGACCATCTTGAAAAGTTTTGAAAATAGTTTTGGTCTTTTGGACTTCAAAAGAAAATTTTATTTTGAGCTTACAATGTACTTAGGTCATATTAGGTCATATTACATGCATTTGGGGTAAAAACCTAAGGAAAGTAACTAGGCCAATTACATGAGCTTTAGTCTTAGGGTAAAAAGGCTTAGGTTCCCATAGCAAGTATATACCAAATGGTATGAGGCTATGAGTGATTATGCCATGCTCGATCTCCATACCTTGAGTGAAAGTATGGTATCCCTTACATAATACAACACGGGTAACACGGGTGTCCTAACTCACTCACACAATGCAATCTAATATGATGCAATGGATAATATCATTATAAGAAAGAATAGAATAATATAAAGACCAATGGAATCAACTTCTCCTATCCCCAGTGGAGTCGCCACTGTGAGCGGAATTTTTGCCTCCACTCCCGGTAGAATGGTTCTTGCGACTTCGGCACTGTTTAGGCTCGAGGCCTTAGAGAACACGGACCTAAGTTCAGAGAACATGGAGTCACCACCCGGACGGGCCGGGAAAAAGAAAGGGGTGGATGGCTTGATTTCTAAGGAATCCCCAACCCCCTAATGGGTTCAGAAAGTTGGGTATGTGTGGGGAAGGTGAGAAATGGCCCAGTACCCCCCACAACGCCCGGTTCATTGGAACTGGCCTCCTTTACAGGTCTTAATATTTTAAAATTCTTAAATATAATAATATCATCCATATTACATGCAATAATTGAAATAAAGCATCGTTAATTTAAAATCAAAGCAATGTCCAAACAAAACAAATAAATGGACACCCATCCGAAGATGGAAACATGCCCTTACATCCCATGCCTAAATAGGACACCCACCGAAAGGTAGAAACATGACCTTTACATTGGTTCTCAAATAGAAAAGTAATTTAAATTACATGACATTTAACTAATGAGGTACCCACCAAGTGGAAACATACCTCTTACAACATTTGAAAATCTAAATAAATTGATAAAAGTAAATAACCATTCATCATAAATAAATCATTCATCAAAGGTATTAAATATCAATAGAAAGTAAACATCTATCCATGATAATTTAAATAAACCAAGCATTGAACTTAAATAAATTAAAGCATATAAAATAAATCAAAGCATAATCAAATATAGAATTGAATAAGGCAAATAAAAATCTAAATTATGGCTACTGTTTCCATTTAGGGTTTTTTATTTCATGTGTTTAGGGTTTTGGAATTTGTGGAATTAGGCTACTGTGAGTTTTTAAAGGAATTAAAATAGATTAAGGTTTTATGTTTTAAAAGGTTGATAAAGTTCTTTGATTAACCAAATTTGTGTTTGAATGGTGAAATCATGAAACTGGGGTTTGGACACTTTAAAATACTTAGATTTATGGTTTACGGTTATTCATTGAATTATGGTTTTAAGCTTACTGTGTAAAATTATAACATTTATGCTTATATGGTTTTTAAAGTTTTAAAGGATTAGGGTTTAGAAAAAATTAGGGTTTAAGGTTTTAAGGGGGGTTAGGGTTCACTATTTTGGTTTTTGGAGTTGAATTAGGGTTTTAGGATTTTTGATTTAGGGTTTATGATTTGAAAATCAATTGATAATTTTATGAAGTTTTATGAAAATAAACAAAATGATTTAAAGTTTATAAAAGCAAAAAAGATTGTTTTTAGGGCTTTTGGAAAGAAACATAACTCAATTTTGGATTTTGAAAATTTGGAAAGCAAATTAATGTTTTGGGGGTTTGAAGAAACAAAACTAACAACTTTAAACTTTTTGGAAAACAAAGCAATGAATTAAGGTTTTTAAACTTTAGAAAAAGTGAATTGAGGTTTTTAGGTTTTTGAATTAAAAGAAATAAGGGGATGATTTAGCTACTGTGAAGAATAAAATTTAAATAATTGATGTATACCTTGGTTTGTTGGTTTCACCAAAAATTTCTTCTTGGATGATCAAAAACAAAGACAAGCTTTGCTGCCTTTGAATTGCTTGAATTGTTTGTTTCTCTCAAAAAAAAAAAAAGAAATCAGGTTGATTCACTGCCTTTCCTACTTAGTTTTGGATCCAATTTTTGATCAATTTCTCCTCCGATTTCTTACTTCTTTTTTGTGTTGTTTTTGGTCTTATTTATAGAAGAATTTTATGGTCCATTCCTAGTTATTCAAGGAACATAATATTCATTAAGAAAAGGAAACCAAAACCTAATTGTATTAGGTTTCAGAAAATTTGCGTCGAAAAAATTTTGCTGGCGAAAAAAAATTGCTGCGGAAAAATTGCGCTGGCGAAAAAAAACTGCTGCAGAAAAATTGTGCTGGCGAAAAAGCTGCCGCAGCTGGCCGCGGTAGCGCGGGGACCCATTTCACCTGCAGGAAATTCCTGCGGGCCTGAAGAAACTTCTGCGGGCGAAATGCCCATGGGCTCGCGCTGACTTTCGGCGATGATTTTTTCGTCGTCGATTTTTCCGTAGCTGATTTTTTTTTGTTATTTTTTATTTTTTATTATTTTGATTTTTTATTTACTTCACCATTTTTTACTAAAATAAATATTAAAATTAATCAAGATACCATAAAAATTATTTTGGACTAACTATAATATATTGAACCGGACTGGGTCAAAAATTAAGGGTCTACACAGAGGCAACTGGATGCTTCAGCAGTTATTGCGAGTACATTTTCTTTATTTAGCATTTTAATTCTTGTTCTAATTGATCCAGGATCTACTCATTCATACATAAGTGCATCTATTTTTACTGTGACTGAATTACATTCAGAGTCCCTAGGATTTGATGTCTTGGTGACAAATCCTTTAGGGCATAGTGTGGTAGTTAGCAAGGTGCACCGAGATAGTTTAGTTGTGGTGCAAGATGAGGAGTTTCTCGGTGATTTGATTGAAATGCCTTTTAGGGAGTATGATTTGATCTTAGGCATGGATTGGTTGTCTAAGCATGGGGCTATGGTAGACTGTCAGAAGAAGTGTGTTATTCTGAGAACCGGTGATGGTAAAAGTGTAATGGTATCCGGTGAGCAGAGACATATTGCATCCTTATTTGTTTCAGTTGTTGCAGCTAGGAGGTTGATTCGAAAAGGGTGTGATGCTTACCTTGCTCATATTGTAGATACTAGAGTAGTGGGTTCTCAACTTGATAGTATACCCACAGTTGCTGAATTCCCAGATGTTTTTCCTAAGGAGTAACCAAGGTTACCCCCTAAGAGAGAGATTGAGTTTGGTATCGATTTGTTGCCTGGTACCACTCCTATCTCTATCATTCCCTATCGAATGGCATCTGCTGAGTTGAGAGAGTTGAAGGTGCTATTGCAGGAGTTGTTGGATAAAGGGTTTGTTCGCCCTAGTGTGTCTTCGTGGGGAGCACCTGTTTTATTTGTAAAGAAGAAGGATGGTACTTTGAGACTGTGCATTGATTATAGACAATTGAATAAGGTGACTATCAAGAATAAGTATCCTTTGCCTAGGATAGATGATCTCTTTGATCAATTGAAGAGAGCAGCAGTGTTTTCCAAGATTGATCTGAGATCAGGGTACTATCAGTTGAGAGTTAGAGCTGAAGATATATCTAAGCTAGCTTTCCGCACAAGGTATGGGCATTATGAGTTCTTGGTGATGCCTTTTGGATTGGCGAATGCACTAGCAGCTTTCATGGATTTGATGAATAGAGTGTTTAGACCCTATTTAGATCAGTTTGTGGTAGTCTTTATCGATGATATTTTTGTGTATTCGCATAATAAAGAGGAGCATGATGAGCACTTGCGGATTGTATTGCAGACTTTGAGAAAGAAGCAATTGTATGCTAAGCTGTCTAAGTGTGAGTTTTGGCTTGATCAAGTGACTTTTTTGGGTCATGTAGTTTTAGCTGATGGTATTAGAGTTGATCCGAGTAAAGTTGAGGCCATTTTGAATTAGAGTCCACCGAAGTCAGTGACTGAAGTTAGAAGTTTTCTGGGTTTGGCAGGCTATTATCGACGGTTTATGAAGGGTTTTTCTTTGATAGCTACTCCACTCACCATATTAATTTGGAAGGGAGTTTGATTTGTGTGGACAGATTAGTGTCAAGCTAGTTTTGAGCAATTGAAGGAGATGTTGACTCAAGCTCCTGTTCTTACCTTTCCTGTGGAAGATAAACCATATGTGATTTACAGTGATGCTTCACATAATGGTTTAGGATGTGTTTTGATGCAAGAAGGGAGAGTTATAGCTTATGCTTCTCGGCAGTTGAAGCCGTATGAGTTGAATTATCCGATGAATGATTTGGAATTGGCAGCCATAGTTTTTGCTTTAAAGATTTGGCGACACTACATGTATGGGGAGAAGTGTTTCATCTATACGGATCACAAGAGCTTGAAATACTTGGGTGTTCAGAGAGAGCTGAATCTTCGGCAGAGACGGTGGTTGGAGTTGATTAAAGACTACGACTGTTTGATTGACTATCATCCTGGTAAGGCAAATGTTGTTACAGATGCCTTGAGTCGGAAGTCTTTGGCAGGTTTGACTGCTTATTCGCTCTTGTTGCTTGTTGAGTTGAGAGAACTGCATGCTAGTTTTGAGCTATGTGATGATGGTGCTTTGTTAGCTCATTTGTAGTTGAGTCTGATGTTGTTGGACCAGATTAAAGAGGCTCAGTTGGTTGATGAGAAAATTCAGAAAGATTGTCTGATTGCCACAATGGGGAGGGTCGAGGTTTTCTTGTGAGAGATGATGGCAATCTTTGGTACAAAGATAGATTGTGTGTTCCTAATGATGCAAGAATGAGAAAGATAATTTTGGAGGAAGCACATCAGTCGATTTTTGCTATGCACCCTGGGAGTACTAAGATGTATCTTGATTTGAAGCAACATTATTGGTGGTCAAGTATGAAGAGGGACATAGCGGAATTTGTATCCAAATGTCTCACTTGTCAGAGAGTGAAGGCTAAGCATCAAGTTCCTATAGGGTTGCTCCAACCTTTATCAGTACCTGAATGGAAATGGGAACATGTGGCGATGGATTTTTGACTGGTTTGCCGTTGACTCGGAGGAAGAATGATGCCATTTGGGTGATTGTTGATCGGTTAACAAAGACAGCTCATTTTCTTCCAGTCCGGATGGACTATTCTCTCGAGAAATTGACTGAGCTGTATATCAGTGAGATAGTGAGATTGCATGGAGTCCCAATTTCTTTGGTATCTGATCGAGGTCCCAGGTTCACTTCGAGGTTTTGGAAGAGTTTGCATACTGCTTTGGGCTCTCGATTGCACTTTAGCACAGCTTTTCATCCACAGATAGATGGGCAGTCAGAGAGAGTGATACAGATTTTAGAGGATATGTTGAGAAGCTGTATTATTAAATTCTCTGGAAGTTAGGATAGATTTTTGCCATTGATGGAATTTGCTTACAACAACATTCATCAGTCCAGTATTAGAATGGCACCTTATGAGGCATTGTAGGGTAGAAGATGCAGGATGCCTCTATGTTGGAATGAAGTTGGAGAAGGCAAATTGGGTGGCCCCGATTTGATTAAGGAAACAGAAGAGAAAGTGAAAATAATTCGGGATCGGTTGAAAGCAGCTTCAAATCAGCAAAAATCTTATTCAGATTTGAAGAGGAGAGACATAGAGTTCAATGTTGGAGATAAAGTTTTTCTGAAAGTGTCTCCTTGGAAGAGAATTTTGAGATTTGGCAGCAAAGGAAAGCTGAGTCCTCATTTTATTGGACCTTATGAGGTATTGGAGAGAGTTGGACCAGTTGCTTATCGACTTGCTTTGCCGCCTGAGTTAGATAGAATTCACAATGTCTTCCATGTTTTTATGCTACGGAGGTACAGGTCAGACCCATCTCACATTCTGTCAGTTGAATCTATTGAGGTGAGTCCAAATCTGTCTTATGAAGAAGAACCAGTTGCTATTTTGGCACATAAAGTGAAAGAGTTGAGAAATAAGAAAGTACCACTTGTGAAGGTTCTTTGGAAGAATCATGAGAAGGAAGAGGCAACTTGGGAGAGTGAGTAAGTGATGCGAGACCAGTATCCCCAGCTGTTTCAGACTTGAGATCAGGTAATTTTGAGGACGAAATTTATTTTGTAAAGGGGGAGAATTGTAATATCCCAAACTATACCCTAAATTTTTTGGAATGACTGTTGTTGAAATTGGATTAAATGATATAAAGTATAAATATTTAAGTGGGAAGATAAGAGAGGAGAAGAGAAGTGTGTATATGTTATATATATAGAGATATATACAACATATACAAGTCAACTAATGAGTTGGTCAAAAGAAATATTTAATTTTATTTGAATTAATTGAAATGGAAATTATTAAGTGGAAGATGATATTTATGATTTTTTTAATATTTAAATTGCTTGGTTGAAATTTAAAGAGAGCTTGAGCGGTTATCAAAGTTTGACTTTGCTCTTTCTATCATCTTCTTCTTTCTTTGTTTTGGCCGGCTATCACCATAACAAGAGGGAAAGAGAGATTTTGTTCTTCCTAACTCAAGATTGAAGGGTGTTTTAAGTGATCGAGTTGGAATTCTAAGGGTTTTCATCACTTTTGGTAAGTTTTCAACTTGGTTCTTTAGTTTTTCTTTTGAGTTTGTGAATTGAGGTTGTTGGTTGGTTGTTGATGATATGTGTATGGTTATTTTGTTGTGTTTGAGATTGTGTTGTCTATTTGGTTTTGATTTTGGGGTTGGATTGACAAAAAAGAGTTAAGTTTGGTGATGAAAAGCAAGTGTTGTGTATTGTGTATGTGTTGAGTTGTGATGATAGTTTTGATTGGTGTTTGATGCATGAAATAGAGTTGTTTTGATGTTATGCAAGTTTAGTATGGTTTATGGATGGTTTTGGGTAAGATTGTTTGGAGTGGAAAAGGGTAAAGTATGTTGTTTGATGGATGTGGTGTTGTTGGTGTCGGAATCAAGATTTTTGGCCTGACACGCCCATGAGCACGGCCAAGTCTTTGGGTGTGTCAATGGTTCTATTTTCTGGATGGGTGACACGACCAGTGACAAGCCCATATCACTGAGCATGTCACAGCTTCTGTGTTGGAGTAGTATTGACACGACTAGTGACACGCCCATGACGCGGACCCTTAGCAACGATGGCAGCAAACCCAACATATAACAATGGTAAAGAACTCCTTGAAACTTGATAATCACCTCCTAAGGAACCCAACGCCGATAAAGAGATGCGAACTCACTATGATTGAAGGATTTAGTTGGTAAGAAGAAGGAAAATGCCACAACTCTTGTTGATAAGTAAACCTAATTCTTGATGCAAAGAAAGAATTAAAGAATCCACTCTAATCTCTCTCACACGAAAATTCACAAGAAGAATTTGTAGAAGAATTCGAAAATTTTTATTAATTGTTGTAGTCTGAAATTCGGCCTAATAGTGCCCTTAAATAAGGGTTACAAAATTCCTAATTGCATATGGAAAACTAAAACATTCCTAATTGCATAAGGAAAACATTCCTAATTGCATAAGGAAAACATTCCTAATCCACTAAGGAAAATATAAAGTATGGAAATAAAATCCTAATCCACTAAGGAAAATATAAAGTATGGAAACAAAATCCTAATCCAATAAGGAAAATATAAAGTATGGAAACAACCAAACTAATCCCTTCAACATAAGAAATGCCCCACACTATTTGGGCTGTCCATGGGCCTTAAATTACTTTCCAAGGCTTTATATGAATCCCCATGGACCTTTCTTGCATGTTGGACCTTTCTTTAGCTAGCCTTTAGCTTCCACACTAAGCATCATAATCAGCCTTGGTGTGCCTTCTTCAAGCTCTATCTCCATCTTCTTGAATGATAATTCTTGAAGCTCTTTGGAAATCTCTTCTTGAATATGCAAAGCCATACTAGCTTGATATCTCTTTGCCTTGCTCCTAGTAATTGGTCCACTTGCTAGCTTTAAGGGATCCTTTCTTGCATCATTCTCCCCCTCTTCAAAAAGATTTGTCCTCAAATCTGCATCATCAAAAGGAGAAAGATCACTTACATTGAAAGTAGCACTAACATTATACGTACCTGGTAAGTCGATCTTGTAGGCATTGTCATTAATCTTCTCCAGTACTTGGAATGGGCCATCTCCCCTTGCTTGCAACTTGTTCTTCCTTTGGTTAGGAAACCTCTCTTTTCGAAAATGCACCCAAGCCCAATCTCCTACTTGAAACTTAATCTCACGTCTCCCTCTATTTGCAGAATCAGCATATCTCTTGTTCCTTTTCTCAATATTCGCCCTTGCTTTCTCATGCATCTCTTTCACCAATTTAGCTTTCTTCTCACCATCTAAACTAACAAGCTCATGAGAAGGTAAAGAAACAAGATCCAAAACTGTTAGTGGGTTAAAACCATAAACAAGCTCAAAAGGTGAATATCCTGTAGAAGAATGAATAGCACGATTATAAGCAAACTCAATAAATGGCAAACAATCTTCCCAAGAACTCAAATTCTTACCCACTAAAGCTCTCAACATGGTACCTAAAGTTCTGTTTCCTACTTCTGTTTGTCCATCCGTTTGAGGATGACAAGTGGTAGAAAATAACAACTTGGTACCTAACTTTCCCCAAAGCACACGCCAAAAGTGAGACAAAAACTTGGTGTCTCTATCAGAAACTATGGATTTTGGTATCCCATGAATTCGAACCACCTCCCTAAAGAAGAGTTCGGCCACTAAACTAGCATCATCACTCTTATGACATGGGATAAAGTGTGCCATCTTACTAAACCTATCAACAACCACAAATATGCTATCTCTCCCCCTCTTAGTCCTTGGTAATCCTAAAACAAAGTCCATACTAATGTCCACCCAAGGAGAACTAGGAACGGGTAATGGCATATACAAACCATGAGGCATAGACTTAGACTTAGCTTGCCTACAAGCCAAACAAGCCTTACAAATCTGAATTACATCCTTTTTCATATTCGGCCAATAAAAGTGTTCATTCAGCATGTCTAAAGTCTTATCAATTCCAAAATGCCCATCAAACCCCCACAATGTGATTCTAATACTAGCAAATCTCTCATAGAACATCTAGGCATGCATAATTTCGAACCCTTAAACAAAAACCCATCATGTCTATAGAAAGAATTAAAAGCACCATGCTCACAAGCATCATAAACATTGCCGAAATCAGAATCACCAACATATAAGTCCTTTATACATTCAAATCCAAGCAATTTAGTACTCAAAACATTAAGTAAAGCGTACCTCCTTGAAAGTGCATCGCCACTACATTGTCTTTACCTTGCTTGTATTTGATCACATAAGGAAACTTCTCAATCTTCATAACCCATTTTGCATGTCTTTTATTCAACTTGCCTTGCCCTCTCAAATGCTTCAATGATTCATGGTCTGAATGGATCACGAATTCCTTGGGCAGCAAATAATGCTCCCATACTTCCAATGCTCTCACCAAAGCATATAGCTCCTTGTCATAAGTTGAATAATTCAGCTTTGCTCCATTAAGCTTTTCACTAAAGTATGCAATGGGCTTCTTCTCTTGCATCAAAACAGCTCCAATACCTATACCAGAAGCATCACATTCAATTTCAAAAGTAGAATCAAAGTTAGGTAAAGATAAAACGGGTGTAGTAGAAAGCTTCTCTTTCAAAGCATCAAATGCGTCTTGTTGCTCCTTGCCCCAAACGAATCCCACTTCTTTCTTGATTATGCTAGTCAAGGGGGCTGCCAATGTAGAGAAATTAGGGACAAATCTCCTATAAAAGCTTGCCAATCCATGAAACTCCTCACTTCTGTCTCTTAATCAACTTCAATTCCCTGCATACTTACAATAAAACCAAGAAAAACAACCCTATCTAGACAAAAAGAACACTTCTTAAGCTTAGCATAAAGGTTTTGCTCCCTAAGGATTTCAAGCACTTTCCTAACATGTTCAACATGTTCTTCCTCAGTTTTGCTATAAATCAGAATATCATCAAAGTAAACTACCACAAACTTACCTAAATAAGCTCTTAAAACATGGTTCATTAATCTCATGAAAGTACTAGGTGCATTAGATAAACCAAAAGGCATAACTAACCATTCATACAAACCATATTTTGTTTTGAAGGTAGTCTTCCATTCATCTCCAGGCTTCATGCGAATTTGATGATAACCACTCATAAGATCAATCTTTGTGAAATATTTCGCCCCATGCAATTCATCCAACATGTCATCAAGTCTAGGAATGGGATGTCTATACTTCACAGTAATCTTGTTCACAGCCCTACAATCAACACACATCCTCTAAGAACCATCTTTCTTGGGTACTAATAAGACTGGAACGGCACAAGGACTAAGGCTCTCGCGAACCAAGCCTTTCTCCAAAAGCTCTTCAACTTGTCTTTGCATCTCTTTTGTCTCTATAGGATTGCTCCTATATGCTGGCCGGTTTGGAATTGTAGAACCGGGTATGAAATCAATTTGATGTTCAATCCCTCTTAATGGCGGCAAACCACTAGGAAGGTCTTCAGGAAACACATCCTTAAAATCCTGCAACAAAGACACAAAACTAGAAGGTAAAGAATCAAGAGATTCTTCACTGTCAGCAAGTAACAATTCTTTATACATAATAATGAGTACAGGCTGCCCTACATCTATCTCTCTTGCTCTTACATAAAAAAGTATGTTTTGCTTTTTCTCCTTGCTTATTTTCTCTCACCAATGGGCCATTTATTTGTTTGCTTACTTTCTTTTGACTCTCGGCCTCTTTTCCCTTTCTGCACTCACTCACTTTATTATTTTCTCTCTCCCTACCCTTAGAATTACCCTTGGGTGTTGAAGAAACATCATTGGCCAAATTTGAACCCCCTTGGTTCATGTTGGCCAAAACTTCTTTCTCCCTCTCTAGCATCCTCTTCTGATCTTCATACACCTCTTGAGGTGATAATGGTGCTAGAACATCCTTCTTTCCTTCATAAGTAAAGCTATAGTTATTAGAAAAGCCATCATGTTGTGCCCTTCTATCATGCTGCCATGGTCTTCCTAATAGCAAATGTCCAGCTTGCATTGGCACTACATCACACAAAACCTCATCTTTATACCACCCAATGGAGAATGGTACCTTGACTTGCTTCAACACTTTTACTTCCCCAGCGTCATTGAACCATTGCAACTTGTAAGGATTGGGATGTTTAAAACAAGCTAACCCCAATTTATCCACCATTGTGGTACTAGCAGCATTGGTACAACTTCCACTATCAATGATAAGTGTACAAACCTTACCATTCACCAAACACCTAGAGTGGAAAAGATTCTCCCTTTGATCCAAGCCTTCTTCCTTGACTTGAATATTCAAGGCTCTTCTAGTAACAAGCATCTCTCCATGTTCAGCATTCAAGACTTGATTCTCCCAAGCCTCTTCATCATATTTTGCCCTATCACCACATTCGGCCTCCTCTTCTTCTTCATGTTCAGATTCTGATTCAATTTCCCCATCATGGGTTGCAATCATCACCCTCTTATTCGGACATTGAGAAGTAATGTGTCCACTTCCCAAACACTTGTAGCATTTAATTTCCCTACTTGGAGTAGGTCTAGAAGGTGTTTCCTTGGCTATTTTTGCATCCCCATCATTCGGCTTCTTGAAATTAGGATTGTAGGAAGAATTATTTTGGAAAGAACCCTTGTAATCCCCTTTGTAGGAACCTCCACTCGAACTTGAACCCTTGAAGTTTGAAAAATTTCCACTAGCTTTAGAGTAGCCAGTTTTCGAAATAGCTTTATTCTTCAATCGTCTCTCTATCTTCATGGCTTTTTGAACTAACTCTTTCATTGTGTTGAATTCATACATCTCCAATTCATTGGCTATGTTCAAATTCAATCCCCCAAGAAATCGTGACATCTTCTTGTCTTCATCTTTATCAATATTTGCCCTAGCCATGATCATCTCCATCTCTTTGTGGTACTCTTCCACACTTCTTCCACCTTGAACTAGTCTTGCTAGTCGATTGTACAAATCCCGAATGTAGTGAGTTGGTACAAATCGGCTCCTCATTAGTTCTTTCAAGGTTGACCATTCAGGAATAGGCCTCATACCTTTCCCTCTTCTATTAGCTTTCAATTGATCCCACCAAAAGGTAGCATACCCCTTGAACTCTACGGCTGCCAAAATTGATTTCTTCTCTTTGGTGTAGTTATGGCATTCGAAAATCTGCTCAACTTTCCTCTCCCATTCTATGAACTCTTCTGCATTGTTCTTCCCTTCAAAGGAAGGAATCTTCATCTTGATGGAAGTAAGGTCACCATCAGTGGTAGGTTGATTTCCTCCTTCATCTTCATCTTCTACCCTTTCGGCTGCTTCTAGGGCTTCAAGATTTCCTTGCCCTTCTCTCCTAAGCACTCTTCTAGCTCGCATTATGGGATTTAGATGTGCGGCTGGCTGCCCTTGTTGCACTTGCTGAATTTGTTGTGCTTATTGTGCTGCATTCTCTTGCAATCTAGTATCCATCATCTCCATTCGACCAAGCATTACTACCAAAGTTTCATTAAGCCTAGCCAAGCTTTCAGCCATAGCTCCCTCTTTGCTAGTCTCTTCTCCTTTTCCAGCCATGTTAACAAACAAACAAACTCAAAGAAACAAGATTAGTAATAATCGAAATTCACTCAAGTGTTTAGAATTACCTCACTTTTCTTGTCCTCCTTGATTGCACTTCAGAACCAAGCTCACCAACCAATAATTGTCAAGTCATTCAAGAAACTAGAAACTAAATCCTAGAACTAGATAGAAAACAAGACAAGTATCCGGAGGCAATGCAAGGTAATTTGCACTACATGATATAAAACCAAGTATCAACACAAGCAAATGATACTTAGCAATGTAGTGGAATTGAAAACTAGATAAAGAAATCAGAAACAATGAAGACAATAAACAAGACAAATTTGGATATAATGAATCAAAAACAACCCACACTTGGCAAGCTGCTTTATGGACCTAATCAATTCTACCCAAAACGCTAGCTTCTAGACTCTAATTCCCACCTATAACACTCAAATATCATGAATATTAAGGTCTAATTTTTGAATTCCAAAAGCCCCTCAAAAGGTGAAATTTTTCGCCCAAAAATTTTATTACTTCTTACCCACCTAGATCTGATCCTTAGCACCCAAATAGCAAGAATATCAAACAATTTTTGTTGAGGTGGTTTTGTACTCTTTTTTTTTTTGCTTCCTCTCACTATCCCCTTGATTCGGGACTTAATTTACTCCCAAGGACTTTTCAAAATCTGGACTTAATTCGCAACCTCAAATTCACTCAAGACCAAATCGAAATCAAACTTGAACACAAACTCTAGCTTTTGCTTTCTTTCAAGAACCCTAATTCTTGGTTTCGAAATTCTCCAAGAATCCTTTCCTAGGTTTCGTTTTTACCCTAAGAATACCCTCCTTCAATTCGGCCTTGATCAAAATTGATATATGACTCTTTTTCAAAAATTAAAGACACGACTCTCTAAGAATCCTAAAACGCAGAAATTTAAAAGACCTAAATTAACAAACCCTAGAAAGACAAAGTAGATAAAAATTACCTTGTAGAAAGGTTCTGATACCAAATGACGCGGACCCTTAGCAACGATGGCAGCAAACCCAATGTATAACAATGGTAGAGAACTCCTTGAAACTTGATAATCACCTCCTAAGGAACCCAACGCCTATAAAGAGATGCGAACTCACTATGATTAAAGGATTTAGTTGGTAAGAAGAAGGAAAACGCCACAACTCTTATTGATAAGTAAACCTAATTCTTGATGCAAAGAAAGAATTAAAGAATCCACTCTAATCTCTCTCACACAAAAATTCACAAGAAGAACTTGTAGAAGAATTCGAAAATTTTTATTAATTATTGTAGTCTGAAATTCGGCTTAATAGTGCCCTTAAATAAGGGTCACAAAATTCCTAATTGCATATGGAAAACTAAAACATTCCTAATTGCATAAGGAAAACATTCCTAATTACATAAGGAAAACATTCCTAATCCACTAAGAAAAATATAAAGTATGGAAACAAAATCCTATACAAAGTATGGAAACAAAATCCTAATCCAATAAGGAAAATATAAAGTATGGAAACAACCAAACTAATCCCTTTAACATAAGAAATGCCCCACACTATTTGGGCTGTCCATGGGCCTTAAATTACTTTCCAAGGCTTTATATGAACCCCCATGGACCTTTCTTGCACGTTGGACCTTTCTTTAGCTAGCCTTTAGCTTCCACACTAAGCATTATAATCAACTTTGGTGTGCCTTCTTCAAGCTCTATCTCCATCTTCTTGAATGATAATTCTTGAAGCTCTTTGGAAATCTCTTCTTGAATATGTAAAGCCATACTAGCTTGATATCTCTTTGCCTTGCTCCTAGTGATTGGTCCACTTGCTAGCTTCAAGGGATCCTTTCTTGCATCAGCCCATGTCACTGAATGTGTCATAGCCACTGTGTTGAGGAAGGATTGACACGGCCAGTGACACGCCCATGTCACTGAATGTGTCAAAGCTTCTGTGTTGTGAGTTTAGGACACGGTCAGAGACACGCCCGTATTATTGAGCTTGTCATGTGTAGAGTTTGCCCTAGTTGGTTCTTATCCTTATTATCTAATGTGTATCTGTAAGTGAGTGTGTATCATCACTTTTGGATTAGGTTTTGAAGAGGTTGAGTTACCCTAATCCAAGTGTTGAAGGATTCTTGGAAGAGGAAGTGGTTAGATTGATGTGAGTTTCTTTTGAAGTAAGTACAAACCCTACATGATTGCATACATTTACATGACTTTGGGACTTAACACATTTGGTTGTAAATGTGTTAAGTAATCTATTACATTGTTGATACAATTGATTAATGCTATGATTTGCATAATGTGAAAGATATAAGGATCATTCAAAATGTATGTGTAATGCAATTGGTTATGTATATCCTAAAGATGAGATGTGAAATCGTTGTTGTTGGCTATAGTGATGCAAATTAAATATTTGTGGCATGGTTGCCTAGATGATTATGAGAAAATGAGAATGGAGTTGATAATGAAATAATAAAGAATTGTCTGCCTGGTATGTTATTCAATTTTTAGAGTTTTGTTCTTGGTGGCATGCCTAAAAGTAACAATCCCTTGAAGCTGGGTTGGGCTTGGTCCTTGAAGCCAAGTTGGGTTGAAGTTTACCATGCTTAGCTCCCCTTGAAGCTTGGTTGGGCCTAGTCCTTGAAGCCTAGTTGGGATGTTACATATGAGATGTTTCTCATTGTTATAATGAATCGCCTAAGGGCTTGATAAATGTGATTATTGAACCAAAACATTAACTCTAGAAGTTGAATGACATATTAGTTTTTATTGGGCCCATGCTTGTCTTTGCTTAAATGTGAATCGTGAATGATGAAATAATTGAATAATATAATGAAATGTAATGTTGTGAAATATGATGTTCTTATGTATTGTTTATAACGTTTGAAAGTATGACATCGGCATTACATTGAAGCATATTGTCATCATAGTTTGTACCACTAAGCCTATGGCTTAGCACGATTGTGATTCATCGCGCAGGTGACAGGGTAGAGCCTGTGGAACTGGAGTGTTTAACTAGACCGAGTCAAGTCTAGGCTTGTGATCCTTTGTGAAGAGTTGAGTTTTGGACTTCAAGATCAGGGACAAACTGCCAAGCATGTATAATTCTATATTTTTGTAATTATGGATTTTGATGTATATATATATGTATATGCCGCTACATTTTCCGCTGCTTATTAAACAAATGTTTATCTACTATGTTTTATAATATAACTTAAATGTTTTAAGTCTTTCTTATATTGTTAAATTGAAAGATTGTTTTGCTTTGAAATAAACCGTGACATTCCTGTAGCCGGTATATGTATATTATAGATGTGGTTGCATGTAGTGTACGTATATGGGGTATAGGGGTGTTACACCTTTACCTTACAAATCAAGTTCCAACACCTCACAATCTACCTCTACAATGGCTTCCTCTACACCACCACCAAAAATCCCATCAAACACCTCCACCCTAATCAAGAATGTTCAATATGCCCCACCAACCAAAAGTGTCTCTAAAAATGTCTTGAAATGTTTTAAATGCCAAGGTTATGGTCATTTTGCTTCTGAATGCCCTACAAGAAAGAGAATGACCATAAGGGAAATAGAAGAGGTAGAGGAAGGTTTGTTACTTGCTGACTCCAATGAGGTAGATTCGGTTTTGTATGATGGTGAGGAAGGGGTCCTTGAATGTGAAGCTATGGAGGATGGAGAATGTTTAGTTGTGATGAGAGTTCTAAACTTAGAAAGGAGTAAGGGGGATTGGAGGAGGAAATCTTTGTTCCACACTAGATGTTTGACAAATAACAAGCTTTGTGAAGTTGTTATTGATAGTGGGGAGTGTGCGAATGTTGTTTCCAATGAGATGGTCACCAAGTTGGGACTGAAAACTAAGCCAATCGACACCCCTTACAAGTTGACTTGGCTGGATTCTACACATGAGATATGAGTGACTAAGAAATGCCTTGTTCTATTTTCTCTAGGAAAATACGTTGATGAGGTGAGCTGCCATGTTATTCCTATGACAGCTTGTCATTTGTTACTTGGAAGGCCTTGGTTGTATGATAAAGATGTTCAACACCAAGGGACAGCTAATACTTATACATTACTCCATAATGGAAAAAAGATATTACTCATGCCTATGCTGCCAGAAAAGAAAAAGAAGAAGAAAGAGGTTGGAGTTGTTGGGTTTTTGTCCGGTGATGAGAAGAGTGAAATCATTGAGGAGTTGCCTAGCTTTGTCCCTATGGATGTGTAGGATGAGCCCAAACAGAATCATATTATCCCAAATGAGGTACAATCTTTGATTAGTGAGTTTAAGAGAGTATTCCCAAACACATTACCCTCAGGTTTACCCCCTCTAAGAACCATACAACACGAGAAAAGCTTTGTTCCAGGAGCCCAAATTCCTCATAAATAGTCCTATAGAATGAGCCCTATAGAGAGTGATGAGTTACAAAAGCAGGTTGATGAATTGTTGAAAAGGGGATTTATAAGGGAGAGTGTATCTCCATGTGTTGTTCCAGCATTTGTAGTACCAAAAAAAAAATGGAAAATGGAGAATGGTGATTGATTCTAAAGCTGTTAATAAGATCACAATCAAGTACAGATTTCCAATTCCAAGGCTTGATGACATGCTTGATAGATTGCATGGAGCTTCGGTGTTCTCAAGGATTGATCATGCAAATGGATTCTATTAAATTCGTGTGAAAGAAGGTGATGAGTGGAAAACAGCCTTCAAAACCAATGCGGATCTGTATGAATGGTTGGTTATGCCAATGGGGCTTTCAAATTCACCTTCCACCTTCATGTGGCTTATGAATGATGTACTCAAACCTTTTCTCAACAAATTTGTGGTGGTATACTTTGATGATATTCTGATTTTTAGTCATAGTTTACATGAGCATTGTATGCATTTGAGACTCATCTTTGAGGTTTTGGAGCATGAATCATTATATGCTAATGTGGAGAAGTGTCATTTTTGTGATAGCACCATTAGTTCTTGGGGTATGTTGTGTCTAATGATGGGATTAGTATGGATCCAGAAAAGGTAAAAGCTATAATTGAATGGCCAATTCCTAGCAATTTGTTTCAAGTTAGAAGCTTTTATGGATAAATCCTTACCCAATTTTACCTTGCCTTTTGAATTGGAGTGTGATGCTAGTGGGGTAGGGATTGGGACTGTTTTCAGTCTAGAAGGAAAGCCTATTGCATTTTTTAGTGAAAAGTTGAATGAAGTTAGGAGAAAGTATTCTGCCTATGACCTTGAGTTTTATGCTTTGGTGCATGCACTTAGACATTGTAGTGCATATTTGTTGGCATATTCATTCATTCTGTATACTGACCACCAAACACTTAAATATATTCAAAGCCAAGCTAAGTTGAGTAGAAGACATGAATTTTGGGTTGAATATATGCAATCCTTTGATTTCATTGTGAAGTATAGAGATGGTCCAAGTAATGTTGTGGCTAATGCATTGTCTAGGAGATTTGAGGTTCTTAGTACCATGCATGCTCATGTAATAGGATTTGATGATGTGAGAACTTTGTATGAGAATGACGGGGATTTCGGTCAGATTTGGGAAAGAGTTAGGAAAGAGGGTGCATTTAGGGTGATGTTGTTTGTGTTCCTCAAAGTTCTTTAAGGGAAGCAATTCTAAAAGAAGTCCATGGTGGAGGCCTAGCTGGACACTATGGATGAGACAAGACCTATGAATTGGCTAGTAGGAATTTCTATTGGCTAAATATGTGGAAAGAAGTTTCAAGGCTTGTTGAGGGCTGTAATACATGTAAACAATCCAAAATGACATCACAAGCACATGGTCCATACATGCCATTGCCAGTTCTGAATGCTCCATGGATGTAAGTATTGATTTCATAGTTGGGTTGCCACGAACAAGGAGAAATCATGATTCTATTATGGTTGTTGCAGATAGATTTTCTAAAATGGCTCATTTTGTTGCTTGTAACAAAACTAATGATGCATCACATATTCTGAACTTGTATTTTGAAAACATTGTAAAACTCCACAGAATTCCAAGAAGTATTATAAGTGATAGGGATATAAAGTTTTTGAGTCATTTTTGGAGACATTTATAGGCAAGACTTGGCACGACTCTGAAATTTAGCACGACATTTCATCCTCAAACTGATGGACAAACCGAGGTGGTCAACTGAAGCCTTGGTAACATTTTGAGAAGTTTGCTGAAGGGAAAGGTGAAGAATTAGGATACTATATTGGCACATGCAGAGTTTGCTTACAACAGTTCCAAGAGTAAGACTACAAATTTACTCCTTTTGAATTAGTTTATGGTGCTAACCCTCTTATTCCAATTGATTTGAGCAAAGCACATGCTAGTGTCCCATCCAACTTAAAGGCTGAAGAAAGGGCTGCTAAATAGTCAAACTTCATACTAAGGCAAAAGAACATATTCAGAGGAAGAATGATGCCTACAAGCGTCAATCTAAGCTGAAATCTATTGTTGAATACAAAGAAGGTGATCTTGTGTGGGTGTACTTGAGGAAGGTGAGATTCCCTTCAAAAAGGAAGAATAAGATAATACCCAAAGCGGAGGGTCCTTATAAAGTCCTAAAGAAGATAAATCAGAATGCCTACAAGATTGAGCTTCCACCATCTTACAAGATTTCCAACACATTCAATGTAAGCGACCTCTCTAAATTTGTTGAAGATTCAACGCAACCTTCTAAGCAAGAGGAGACTTCCCAAGAAGGGGAGAATGATGGAGGTCCATCAGTCCTTGCCATTCAAGACACTCTTGATATGGGCCTTCATACTCTTTTGGAAGATGACGAAGATGATGTTGTTGATCCTAATGGAGAACTCTACTTTGAACCCAAACATAACATGAAGATTCAACTCATTTTGAAGCCTTTTAGGCTATTCCAGACCCTTATATTTGAAGACCAATTTAAAGCCCAACATAATGCACTTAAAGATTGATTTTAGCACATGTTTCCAGCTCATACATGCGGGGGACGTTTGAAGACTTCAATTTTTGTTTTTCAGTTTCATACATGTGGGGGACGTTTGAAGACTTCAATTTTTGTTTTTCAGTTTCAATTTTCATTATTATCTTGCTTTTAATATGTGTTTGATGTTGATTTAATGTAGGCAGTTTTCTTTGGCTTTAATTGCCTTTATTTAGCTTGTAACTCTTCTTTGTTTCCTTATTTAAAAAGGGAAACGAATTTGGAATAGAGACAGATTATCTTTTGAGTGAATTGAAGTGTTTCAACACATTTGGGTTTTGTTAGTTTCCAAAAACTAATAGGGTTTTGTATGTGATCCAAAAACATTCAACCAGTTCCATTTTTGTTGTTACAATCAACCATTTAACTTCTGAAATTCCAGATTTTAAAGCAAACATAAACACCTTCGTTTTCTCACAAAATAAGCCCTTACACCTTACATTCAACCTAATTTTCGTACAACACTACAAACCATCCATAAAGTATCATTTTCTCCCATTTCTTTCATTCACAAACAACCATCTAAACACCACCACGCCATCATTAGGCCTAACATTTCTTTAACTTTGGAAAACTATATTAAACCATTCAAATTGTTCTTTTAAGTTTATTTATATTATTAAAAATATATTTTAACATGTTTAAATCAATCACATTAATTAAATGCATATTTTTGTTCAAAATCCTAAAATGGCATAACCTTCACCAATGAAAGTTCTTCAATTCAACTCATTCCAATTATCAAACCAATTTTATTTTCATTACTTATATCATTAAATAATACGATTCCAACATTAAAATCAAACAATTGATCAATATTTGAAAATTCCCTTTCCAAAACCCTAAATTTAACACTAACATTTCCAAACTCCAACCAAACTTAACCAAATCCATCATTTGACTTTAAAATCCTTGTTTATGCATCAAAATAATAAATTTAGAACCAAATTGCACAATTAAATCATATGAATTCAAAAATTCAAAAGTTCTATAACCCTAAACTCTCTCTCTTCACCAAACTTCACTCAAACTTAACCATTTCTTCACTCCACCTTAAAAATCATTATTAGTTACTTAAAATAACTTCATACACACTAATTCCAATAACTAAAACATACTACTTCAAAATTTCAAATCAAACATATTCTCAAATTCATAAAAATCCAAGGAAATAAGTTAGGGAACTTACTAATTCAAGAAGAAAATACCAAAACTTCACTTCAAACATTGAATTCCTTATAACTTTGGAAGCTTGGAAAATGAAAATCATTGGGCTTGAACATCAATGGCAGTTCGGCCACCTAAAGAAGAAGAAGAAGATAAAGAAGACTTGGATATTTCTCTTTCCATCCACTTTCATAATAACCATATATATATATTATTTTATTATATTTTTAATTAATTAATTAATTAATTAAAACCTTAAATTACTTTTTCCATATAAAAATAAATTATTTTAAAATTATTTTTATAATTTTAATTTTTAAAGTATAATTATAAAAATGTCACTTGACCTTTGACTTTTTTTTAAAAGAGTTGACTTTTGTTGACTTTTTATATACTTTTATGTGTATTTCATGTATATTTCACATATACATTATATTTTCTCACTTAAAATCCTTCCATTTTCTATTTAAATTATTTATTTATTTTATTTTATTTTATTTTATTTTAATTTATTTTATTCAATTTTTAAAAATTAGAGATGTTATAATTTTCTTCCCCCAAAGAAAATTTCGTCCTCGAAATTATTCAGTACCATCATAAACCATCCAAATCAAAATATAATCTTAAAATCTCTTATGAAATTAATCATCTTATCAAATCATTATTTCATCCAATTATATAATTTCTACTCTCCCCCTTAGGATCATTCCCAAATACCTTTTCATAATTTAATAACTCATCATTATACTTTCTATTTAATCCAACAATCACAATAGATTATCATATCTTTAACCGAATTGTCATTAGACAAAATTAATTCATCTCTTTAGTATGTATATATATGCACCATAAATCTATTACACTCAAGATATTTGATCACTTTATTATCTTAAAAATATACTCTCATAACTTTAAATTCAAATGTTAATAACTTATATTTTAACATTGACTGCTCCATTATTATAGTCATTTCCAATATTGTATCTCTGTTTAATTACCACATTACTTATATTTATGAATAGTTATTTGTAAAAACCATAAATGATAACAACTCCCAATTCCAATTAATAAGTCTTAACACAATAATTTTGCACATCTCCACTTTCGTCTTACTCTTTATACAATTACCACATATTAATTTAATATCACCATTATACAACAGCAAAATCTTATTTCCTTATTAAGATTTATTCCCACAGGTTATTCATCAACCCAACATATATATTCATTCCAATTATACAATAATTAACATTTTTCTCTTATAATCATTTACAACTAATATAACTTAGCTTCTTTCATATGCATATACATATCAGAACATTGCTTTATGCACATTGTCAAATATCTTTCATACTCTTTAATACAACTACATACATTGAATTTCAATAATTACTTGTAACTTATTACATTCTAGATCAATTGATCTATTACAATATGATAATCACAAACTTATTCTATTATGACCAACCTTTAGCCTATTTTACATTTATTTTCCTGTTTCAATTCATGACCTAACTCTGCTAGGTCAAATTTATTCTAAAATCTCAATTTTCTTTGTATTCATCATTACAAATAATATTCATTTCCCCTTTCCTCATTCACTTTAAACGTCATTTTCATTAAATATTTCATTTTATACAATTTTCAACATATTCAATATAACTCTTACTCACAATTTTTAATTCCTCTCATTTATTATTTTCTCACATTTCTTATAGTTAACATATTTACAACATCACATTCCTTACACATCATTTATAGCTTATCATATTTTTACAATTCTCTTCTGTTTCCAAACTTTCTATGGTCATAAATAAATTTCTAACATAAGGTTATGAGTCCAACTATACCAACCACAAATCTTGCTTGTATCTCATAAAGCAAAACTATCAATCTCACTAAATGTATTTCACAGTTTTATCATTTTAAGTTCACGCCCGTGGGTTACAAATAAACACCGCCTTCACTACAATTCTTTTTTAAACAGTTCTTATCTCGATACTATGCCCATGTCTCAGTGGTCACACATCAGTGGCATTTCAAAATCATATATTTGCTCTTTAAACTCTTACTATATGAAGACTTAATGCATATCAACTCTGTTTTAAAACAAGTTACCCTTATCCACTTGTTTTGTATTAGCCTAAACACATGATCTATCAACATTACCATCAGCAACTCACATATATATATATATATATTCATATACCAATTTTGTACAATTATTCAACAAAAACTCCTTTTTCAAATTTTAAAATCCATTTATCAATTATCTCAATTTATCTAATAATTGTTTTTACCAATTTCTCCTTCTTAAATCAAATTAGTAATTATATAGGGTTACAAACATACAATAATACTTGAATAACACTTTTTTACATTTTTAAGTGATAACTCAATACTTGATCACTTTTATATTACATCATATTATCACAATTTCCAAGTGATCAATCGTATCATTATCACCTTCACCTCACAAATTTATATTATTTTACATTTTAAACATTTATCATATTTTTAAATCATCCATATACACATCTATAAGTTACATTCATAATGTGACTTACTTTTCACATTTTCTTACGTATCACACTAGTATCCATATTGGACAACTCAACACACATATCATATACATATTTACACACAATCACACAATTATACTCAATTCCTCATTTACACCCAATCTATATAAATTTAATATTTATCACATTTCATAGAATATTATCATTTCTCATTTTTTATAACATTATTTAGGTCATTTCCCCATTTTTTCCATCTTATTTAGGTCATTTTTTCTTTTTTTTTTTTTCATACTTTACATAAATCTTAGTCACATTTCTAATGTGACTTCTCTCTCACACTTTCTGTACATTTTGTAACATCCCAAATCCCAAATTGGTAAGAAACAAACATAGAGGATATGATTTAGGCTTAGAACAAAGAAGGTTAGAACATGACCTATAACTTGAGCTCGAATTTCATCCAAGTTAATGACAAAATTAGAGAGTCTCAAAGAAGACTTAATTGTTTATTTGTGTCTTAGATAGATGTATAACTTGAAATTACTCAATTTGGAGTTGTACAGAATAAGATATGATGGATTTATTAGACAATGTGCAAGCTGCCTCAGGACAGCATAGTAGGCTTGATGTCGAAGGACCGTCAAAAATCAGATATAGCTCGGATCAACCTGAAATTTTGACACAATGTAGCTCCTGATGTCTAATTTCAGTGGGAATAAGAATTACTTAATTTGTAGTTGTGAGTAAAAAGATATTAATAAAGAAAGACAGCAAGCTCAGGAAGGGATATCAAAAGGACCTAAGTGAAAAATTTCTCAAAAGTTAGGGCAACTATGTAAACTTAAAAATTAAGATTCGGAAGTTCTTAATAGTGCCCATATCTGACCCCATAAGAATATTCTAGAGATTAATCGGGTCATAACCGTAGGTTTTAATTTTTCCCGAAAACGCACGGTTTAAAAGTTACAATCGATTAATCGCTGGAGGGTATTTTGATATTTTCACACCCTAGACTATAAAATTACAGCACAAGAAAGTTGAGGGGGGTCAAAATATGAATAAAAGGAAGCCTAATGGCTTACCAAATAAATAGATAAAAGAAGAAGGCAAGTGAACCAATTAAAAGTGGCCATTTTTGCTATAAGGTGTACCAATTGAAAGTCAACATCTATACCAACATATTTTCACCACTTATGGCTGCCATTTGGATCAAAATAAGCTAAGGAAAGAAAATAAAAGCCCTCTCTTACATGTTGAACTCGTCCAAACCATAAGAGAAGGAAGAAGGAGGTTATTTTTCCAAAGTTTAAGGCTTTTGGTTGAAGATTTTGGTGACAAACAAGATTATAAGGTAAGAGAAACCTATCTCTAGTTTTTAATTTCATGGATTAATGGTTAATTTAAGAGATTGAAATTAGGATTCATGTAGCTAGATTTGGAGAAAATTCAAGAAATAATTATTTGAAGGATTTGATGAAAGAAATAATGGTTTTAAGATTTGAGGAGATTAGATTGAGGAAAAATTGGCAAGAAATGAATTGGTAGCTTATGTTTTCAAACCATAGGATGTATGTTTAAAGTGTGTATGCTGGAATTCTTGTAGGAAATCAAGAAAAGCTAAAGGAAAAAGAAGAAAAAGATCAAAGATGAGCTAAGGAAAGCAAAGGGGAAAAAGGTTTGGTACTTTAACCTTCTTAAATTAGTGATCTCTATTGCCTTTGCATTTGGATGTGTAATTGCTATAATTGTTCATGTGCTTGAGTTGTGGTGGTTATGTGGTTGTGATTGATGATGATATAGAAGTGTTTGTTGTGTATTGACTGATTTTGGGGTTGAGGTTATAAGGGAGGTAAATATGGGAGTGCTATGTTGTGTTGTTTTGTTGCAGCCAGCCATGTATCCTGCATTTTTCTGGAACTTCAACCGAACTTTAGACTAGAAAAATGATAGAACTAGAACTTGACAAAGAAGACTTAATTGTTATCCATTAATTCAGTAAACCATAGGCTTTGGAACCAACTCATTTTCATGTGTGGAATGAAAGTTATGATCAAAATGATACCAGGCGTACAAACTGAAAAACTGAGATTCCTCAGTCAGTAACCTGTGACTTGGGACTACGTTTAGGTGACCTTAATGACACATTTAGAAGTGTGAAAGAAGACTTAAATGTACCCTTATGTGTTAGAAAACCATATAAATTGGAATTTCCTAAATCCCACTTGTATATAAAACGATATGATCAAAAGCGTATAACTCATGCACACTGGAATTGTGAAACCGGACAGACTGAGATTTGTGCCTTGAGTCCAGGTTTTGGTCCATTTACCTCAGGAATTAGATGTTGTGATAGGAGATATAAATTCACCCTTGTATATTGGTGAATTATAGGAGTTGGATTCATCTTGATTGGACTTAAAATGTAGAAGTTACACACAAATGAGCGAACCATGCACAGGCAGACCATAGCAGACTGCAGGGCTAAATTAGAAATTGTGCCACAAATCACGTGTTGCCTGTTTTAAGCTGAAAATTTTACTGAATATACCTTATGTGTCTAGTTTAATTTAAGATAAGAATCGTCTCAATCCGAGTTGCGTAGGTAAAGTTATAAATGAAATGGTACGCATTGCGCAGACTTGAGTAACCAATTGGCCAGGGAAGAGTTCAAGGAGTCATCAAGAATTATGTGTAACAAATTTAAATCTAGAAATTTAACCATAAGGACTCATATGAGTCTAGTTCGAGTGAAAACAAGAATTTTTACATTCGGATTAGTAGAACAAAAGTTATTGGGGAAATAAGATAACAAGGTACATAAGAAACTAAATGCTAGAATTCACTGTTCATTTGGTAAGAAATAAATGAGGTATAATTGAGATAAAATATTCGTTTGGATTGAAATAAATTATAAAAAATATGCTCTTGAAAGCTTGACCAATTAAGAACAAGATTGCATTATTCGTTTTTTGAAAATCACATCCCAATTGTGTTTTATTTAGATTTTAAAGCCCAACGAGGGATTTTTGCAGTGTTGTAAAACCCGGTGTGGCCTAAAAACTGCAGTTCGGCCCAAAGGCCCGGAATGAAAACTTTGAACTACAAATTAGTTCTATTGAGCTGATTTAGGATAAAAATAGATAGATTCCTAATCACTGGTGCCCTATGAATTTTTAATAAAATAAATTTCGAACCGTCAAAATATTAAACTCGGCAAAGGGTAATAAACATTATTCAGTAGGTTAATTTCTTATATGACTTATCCAAAACAAATATATGTGAACTTAATGAAAGGAGCATATGAACACACGAATAACCATTCATGCCAAACTACCGAAGGAAAGCATAGGACAAAGATAGTGAATACACACCTTTAATTCATGCATAAGTTATTTAACAAACGGAACTCAAAACAAGAGAGTATTGGGCCTACAATGATAAAGAAATTATAATGCCATAAAATACAAATACATAACCATCAGATCGGTAATCAACAGCAATGTTAGGCAACTAATAGACATAGGATGAGGTACCATCCAGTGGAAGTAAATCAATAGAAATGAATAGCATACTGTCAAAAGCTTAACAAATAATAGGAGAAATATAATAAGAATCTGAGAATGTTTATATTGATGATTGGGTTGGCTATGCCATATCTGTAACGTTGTGTGATTTGCATCTAATTTCTATTTAACGGTTAAAGTACCCACTAAGCTATATGCTTAGCGAGTTTAGTTTTCTAAACTCATAGGTTCTGGAGTCCAAGCTGACAAATGGGAAGCTACAAAGGAGCACCAGAGTGCGTAACAGGAGGCGAAGTGAGGAGCAAAGCAAAGTTTAGCTTGGCATGTACTGTTAAGGACTTTCAAAATGTAATTATAATAATCAAAGAAATGTGTAAATTATTATTATTAAAAATAAAAAGGAAAACTACAAATCAAATTACCTAATGAAACTCATTTTCACTATGTTTAGCTTGGCATGTTCTGTATACCATGTTGCATATACTGTAGCACACTTGGCTCAGCTGAAAATAGTCGGGTTAAGGGGTGTTACACATTTACCATACTCTTTATATTCATTTTCATCACTACCAATCAAATTACCTAATGAAACTCATTTTCACTTTCTTAATCATTTCTCTTTATTTCATATTCAGTTTCTATACTATCAACCATATTACACATTATATTATACTTTCATAGACAATATTATTCATTCAAAATTGCTCATATGCTCATTAAACATTAAATCATCAATATCTAAGAAATCCTCATCAAAATTTCCTTATAACTCTAAATTTTCAACTTACTACTTTACTTAAACTTCATTCTATTAATCTCATTTTTAACATCTAACTTTATAAACATTATCTATATATTAATATAACATCAAAACACATCACTTTCACAATTATGCAAATCCATTTCAAAAATTCAAATTTTACATAATGCAACCAACAACATGAACCTCACCAAATCTCATCCATATCATATTGCCAATCTTAAGATGATAACATTTATATTTAAACAATACTAATTCATTTAATTTATTAACATCATCCATCTAGATATCCTAATTTTACATACTCAAACCCTAAATCATGTATCATTTTTCCATACTAAACAATTCACTATTACATACCATTTCTCCCTTTGATTTTTAATTATGAATTCTTAGTTCTAAATTATTAAAAACTCCATATTTCTTCTTCATACTTCTACCCATCTGCATATAAATTTTCATAATTTTCCTCATTCATTTGTCTCATGAAATTAATTTATTACCCACTTACATAAAACTGCATGAATTCCTCAATTTCATGTCAATCTCACTTTTAAATTTTTATATTCCTCACCAATTCTTTATAAAAGCTTGCAAAATTTTAACCATATGCACATATATGGATTTATTTTTAAAAGTTTAGATTTGTCTAAGCTGATTTACTATATTTAAAAATTAAGTCTTCCAAACCCACAAAATATGTCTCTTTAATAATTCCACTGGCAACACCCGGCTATCCATTTTTTCAGATATCAAATATTAATACAAATTCATGAAATTTTAACCATATGTTCTAGGAATACATATGATATTGTGTATAAATTTTCATAATTTTTTGGGTTCGTTTTCCATAGTGTTTAAATATGTTTCTCAATTTCTACATATTCTGAGCTGCTGAAACTGCTCCAACAATATATGTTCTTCTATTTTTATTAATTAGTAATTCATCTGCAAAAATTATGAAATTTTATATATTGGATTCTAACATATAGAAAAAATTTCCATTAAATTTTCAAGCTCATCCGAAATTCCTAGATTTGTCCAAATTTTCAAATAATATCACTTTGCAATATACATATAGAATTTTATGTAACTATCATGCCCATTTCTCAAACTTTTTATTTCATATCTTAAATCATTTTCTAAATTATTTTTCTTAATCTCACTTATTCATCAATTGAATTAGCTATGAATCTTAATTTCAAATAAAAGTTTCAAAAATTCTTAATCCATAATCTCTAGAATGACGCTTCCACTGTGCCACTCTGATCTATACAACCCAGACGCCATCTCAACATATATCCGTTACATCGAACGAACATTGCCACATCAGGTATCAGACAAAATATCAGTGTCAATGCATGTATCACCATTTAAAACCATATTTAAAGCCCTCATTTTTCCTTCTCTAAAACCCATCAAGGTCAAGAATCTCAAACCTACGCTTTGATATCAAAATAAATGTAACACTCTTATATCTTATAAACGTATAGTAGATACACCCAGTATATATAAAATACATGTACACTGTATAAAAATGTCATTATCCAATTTCATAAAAAAATTTCCTTTACCAAATTAAAATCTCAAATACTTTAGATATATATATTTAAATAGTAAATAAATTATTTTTTTATTAAATATAGGTTCTAAAATAGTATTTTATATTGAAATCTCTGGAAAAATTCACTAGAGTTTTATCTGTAAATCGAACATCCCTAAAATTCAATAGTTTACAACCTACAAAAGAAACGCTCCCAATAAAATAAATCACACATTCCCCCAAATACTTCTCAATCTCTCCATATTTTCTCAAAACATTTTATGCGTATATATATATATATCAAAACACATATAAAACCCTTATTATGCAATTTATCCAAAACATTCTTTACAATTTAAATATATACTTCAAAAACATAACATAATATACATAATATCAAAATATACTATAGTATAAGATATATACATGCTGGCAAATGTCTCTGATCTTGATGCACCCAAAATCTATTCAACAAGTAACCTTGAATCTAGAGTCGACTCGACTCAATCTAGAAAAGCTCTATAGTTCAACCGGATCATCCCTGTTACCTGCTCGATGAATTACAATCGCACTAAGCTAAAAGTCTAGTGGTACAAACTTTGATAATAATAAAATTGTTTAACAATGCCAATACAAAATGCTTTTACATGATGTTTCACAATGTTGTACTGAATTTCACCTTAAAACATATCCTTTATAATTCACATAAGGACAAATACAAGCATGGACCCAAAGGATCTAATATGCCATTCAAATTCCAGAATTACTGTTTAGGTCCAAATTGGCACCAAGTGTCTAGCCTCGAAGGCAAATCAAAATAATGCTTAAAAGTAGCCCCGAAGGCAAATCATATTACAGTAATGCCAAGCGTCTATCCTCGAAGGTAAATAGAGAGGATAACTTCATAGGCATGCCGCCAAAGACAGAACTCTGAAAATTGAATGACATACTAGGCACACAATTATTTTATATTTTTCATCATCAATTCTCTTTCTCATTTTTCCATAATCAACTAGGCACATTGCCTCTTTTCTCATTATCAATTAGGCATATTGCCTCATTTTCTCTTTATCAATTTGGCACATTTCCTCATTTTCTGATTCATATCAATGTTATTTCACTTTAATTCATCATATTTCATCATTTCATCACAATGTATATACATTTCTCGTCACAAGCACATCACCCAAATATTTTGGATTATTTTCGCATAATTCATATAAATCACATTTTATGCAATTTAGCCATTAACAATGGCTTTTCACAATGCATTTAATGCATACATAACAAATCACATATCATAGCACAATGTTCATGAATGTTCAATGCACCAAATAGCTTAACACATTTTCATCCAAAATGTGTTAGGTCAAAATTAATGCAAACATAACCCATTCCTCAAAAGTTTGTACTTATCTTAAAAAGCACTCAAAACAAGCTCAAAATCAACCTCCAACCTTCTATTTCGAGTTGCCCTTCAATGCTAGGGTTGGAAAAATCACCTCTCCTTAATGCCTATAAATAATGTGATCAAATACAATAAATTAATATCACTTTTTAAGGCATTATGTCGACCCTTAATTTTGGCCCTAAGTTGATGGTCTTAATTAAAGAATGTCACGATAAATTTGATCTGATTTTAAAAGATGTGAAATTAATTTACAACTTTTAAATAAGTTGATCTGATTTTAAAAGGCGTAAATTCAACTGTAAAACCCTAAATTAAATTTTTTCAAGTCTAAAACTCAAACCGAGTCCAGAACCCAAACCACCTCGGGTCCAGTACCCAAAATATTTTTGAGTCCATAACTCAAACTGGGTCCAGAACCCTAGTCACCTCGGATTCAGAACCCAAATCATTTTTTAGTCAAGAACTCAAATCGAGTCCAGAACTTAAACCACCTCGGGTCCAGAACCCAGAGTCCAGGACTCAAACCAGGTCCAAAACCCAAACCACCTCCGGTTCAGAATCCAAATTATTTTTGAGTTTAAAAGTCAAACCAGGTCCAGAATCCAAATCACCTTGGGTTCAAAATTCAAATCTTTTTTTAGTCTAGAACTCCAATCAGATATAGAACCTAACCACCTCGGGTCCAGAACCCATTTATGCCAAAATTAACCCAATAGTTATGTTACTTTTCACTATCTGAATCAATTCAAGATCGTTCAAGCAGGGGCCAAACTGTAGATCCTTAATTTTGACCCTAAGTTGGTACGGTCTTAATTAAAGAATGCCATGATAAATTTAATCCAATTTTAAAAGATGTAAAATTAATTTACAACTAATAAATTTGTCGGTCTAATTTCAAAAGGCATAAATTCAACTGTAAAACCCTAAATTAAGTTTTTTAGGCCTAAATTAAAACTTTATGGTGCAGAAATTAAAAAAATACAAGAGTCATTAAAGTTAGGCCAGCCCAGGTCAACTTGAGCCATTGCTCATGTTGACCTGGAGGACCTAGGTGGACATATGCATGGCTCATGTCGATCTGGTGGTCCAGATCGACACGGATTAAAATTAGGGTTAAGTTTTTTGGGGTGATGAGTTTTTCCTATAAATAATATTGCTTAATACTAAAACAAGGATTGGCAATTTATGCAAGGAAAGCAACATTGAGCAACAATCAATCAATAGTCATCAACACTTCAAAGGCAGTAATCACTGTCTTTGATCTTTGCTCGGCCAGAAACAACCGTTGGTGCGGCATCAGCTTGGAATCAACAACCAATTTTGTGAAGCCTTCAATGCAGGTTTCTTATCTTAAATTTAATTTGCTTAAACATACAGTAGTTAGATTATCTTTTCATATTTTGATTTGTTTGCTTCAATTATCATATTGATCACTAAAATTTAATTGCCAAAATCTTATTTGCATATTTTATAAAATTAAAAATTAATCCATTTTGTCCATCAGGAGCTTAAGGTTTAATGTGAATAATTGGTATAAACCCTAATTCTCAAACCTAGTGTCCAGAAACTTTAACTCCTTAAAACCCTAATCCCTCAGCCTCGGTTCCAAGGAAAATCCTAATATCTTAAAACCTAATGCCCAGGGCCTTAAAATCCTTAAACCCTAAATTTCCTAAACCCTAATCCCGTGACATCCAAACCCTAAATCCAAAAACCTAAAACCAAAACCCTAAATCCAAAAACCCTAAAATTCAAACCCTAACTTACAAAACCCTAAAAACCTAAGCCCTAGCTTTCTAACCCTAACTTTCGAAATTCCAAAAGCCTAATCTGTAATCCTTAAGCCATAAACACCTAGACCCTAATTTCTAAATCCATTCAGTAACCTAAATCAAACCCTAAAATCTAAAACCCTATTTCTTTAAAACCAGTTCCTTGATTTAATCCCAAACATCCAGTAAACCCTAATCCATTCTCAAAATACCAAAAAATTGTAATTTAAGATTTAAGCCCTAATTATGTATATTTAATAATTAATTTATGATTGAACCCTTGTTTTTATTATCTAGTTTATTATTATATGTTCATGATTTATTTTATTTGGTATGTAAATGGGTGATTTATTGTTGTGGATGTTTATATAGTTTAATTTGCTATTTGTTTGATTTTCTTATATTATAAAAGGTATGTTTCCACTTTGTAGGTTCTCATTTTTTTCTATGTAATTTAATTTATTATTTAAAGATTTTGGACTATTGTAAAATGATATGTTTCCACCTTTTGGTGGGTGTCCTATTTATTTTAGACATTGGACATGGTTGTAAGGGTATGTTTTCATCTCTTATGGGTGCCCATTTGTTGTTTTATTTTGAATATTACTTTGATTTTAATACGATAATATTTTATTTTAATTGTTGCATGTAGTATGGATAATATTGCAATAAGTTAAGGATTTTACAATATCTAGACCTGAAAAGGAGGCCGATTCCAATGAACCGGGTACTGTAGGGGTACTAGGTCATTCTCACCTTTCCCATGCATACCCAACTTTTTGATCCCATTAAGTGGTTAGGGATTCCTTGGAAATTGAGTCATCCACCCCTTTATTTTTCCTAGCCCGTCAGGGTAGCGACTCTATTTTCTCCAGGTTTAGGCCGATGTTCTCTAAGGCTCTGAGCCTAACAGTGCCGAAGTTGTAAGAACCATTCTACATGGGAGTGGGAATGAAAATCCCCTCTCACAGTGGTGACTCCACTGGAGATAAGAGAAGTTGATTCCGTTGGTCTTTATATTATCTTATTCTTTCTTATTATGATATTATCCATTGCATCATTTTAGATTGCATTGTGTGTGTGAGTTAGGATGCCCATGTTACCCATGTTGTGTTATATAAGAGATACCATACTTTCACTCAAGGTATAGAGATCAAGCATGGCATAACAACTCATAGCCTCGTACCATTTGGTATATACTTGCTATGGAAACCTAAGCTTTTCAACCTAAAGACTAAAGCCCATGTACTTAGCCTAGTTATTTTTCTTAGGTTTATATCTAAATGCTTGCTCTTTGACTATGTTTCATATATCTTAGTATAAATCATGGCCTATTTGGTTTATTCTTTTTCTAATATGACCTAACTATATTGTAAGCCCAAAATAATTTTCAAAAGCCTAAAATAATTTTTAAAGCCCAAATGATCAAAATCATTTTCAAACATTCTTCAAAGATGGTCTTTGGAAATAAAATCTTTTTCCAAGATGGGTCAAATATTCATGCTTAAAGCCCAACTTTATTTTTGTGAAACAAAATCTATTTTAATGGGCTTTGAAACAAGACCATTTTCAAAAAACCTTTTCAATGGGCTTACAACTAGTTGGGTTAATTATGGAATATTTAAAATCAATTATGGGCCTAGTTTACACTAAGACTTATTAATCACATGCATGTTTATGGCATGAATCATTGATTGTTTTTTCAAATGGGGAAATCTATTTCTGATTAGCCTTTTAATTTAGTTTTAATCCAATATATCATAAAAGCTATCTTTCATTGATCCAATGGACTAAGATCTAATTAATAGGAGTTATCATAGACTAACTTCTAACTTTGAAAATACAATTATAGGTTAAAGCATTTGAGAGAATTATTTGAAAATAAGATATCCCATGTTGATATTTTGTTGACCATATACCTAGGGAAAAGAGACTCACCATTTATGTGTGGAAGTTATAAGGTTGGAAGGTCTATTCTTACTATTTTAATTTGTTTTGTTTGTTTGTTACTTGTGAATCCATGCATACATGCATCTCATATCATTCTTTCTGGATCACAGCCCTAGATTACAACAGTTCAAGAGCCTACGATAATCTAACCTATGCAGACGACGTAGTATCCAGCAACCACTCAGTTATCTTCTCACAAAGAGTAATGGAACCTGAACAAATTTAGAGGATGATAGATAATGCAGTCAACACCAAGATGGAAGAGTTAAAGAGGGTCCTGGCTGAGACCATGAAAAGCCAAATAGCTACAATGCTTGGGAACACTACTAAAGCATTCGCTAGTACCAAGAAAGACAAAAGGAAGGCCAAGGTTGGTGAAGTATCCTTCAATGATGACAAGATGTTTTTGGATGATGATGAATACTGGGCTCAGTACTTTCAAGATCCTCAAGATAAGAAGAAGGAGTCAAAATTTGTGGAGAAGGCAACTATTGAAAAGATCGACAGTTCTGATATAGAGAAGATGATTACTAATTTGGAGAAGAAGTTTGAGAAGAATCTAAAAATCAAAGAGATGTCAGAAGAATACAAGTTGTTTGAACAAGATGATGAGGTCCCTTATAAATTCAAGATGCCATCTTTTGCTAAGTTCGATGGAACTGGCAACCCTCACCTTCATGTAAAGCAGTATATCACGGCTATGTAGTTTGCTCGAGCTACTAAACTCAAACTCTAAGGTACTTTATGCTTTCATTGGATCTGGTTGTGCATAATTGGTTCAACAACTTAGAGGATAGTACTCAAAAGAGTTAGGGTTTGTTGTACAAGGCCTTCATCCAACAATATAGTTACAATGCTGAGTTGGAAGTCACTTTGATGGAAGTTAAGTTGATAGGGTAGAAATCAAATGAAAACTTTGTTGACTATATGAAGAAGTGGAGAAACAAGACCGCTTTGCTCAAGAAGCAGCTTGATGAATCTGATCATATTAGGATGATTGTGAGAGAAGTGTTGCCTAGTCTTAATAAAAGGATGTCTCACATGCGCATCTGGGATTTTAAGGATCTTCTTTAAGAAGGTTTGCAAATTGAAGAGTGGAAAAGGGAGAAGAATCGCTTTTCTATAAGAAGAAATGAGAAAAGGAAACTACCAGTCTGGCAATCAAAGCACACAAAAGGCAGTAGATGTTAATGCGGCTGGTCAAGGCGGTAGAAGACATTTTTTGGAGTTGCACAAACCAATGTCTTGGGTTTTTAATAAACTACAGAAAAAGGGGCTGTTACAGCCAATAGCCACACGTCCATTGCCTAATCCTTTACTACCTAATTTTGATGCAAATGAGTTTTACCAATTCCACCAAATGCAAGGTGTGAGTGGAGATTTTTGCCCCCACTACTAGTGAAATGGTTCTTGCGACTTCGACACTGTTAGGCTCAGGTCCTTAGAGAACATGGGCCTAAACCCGGAGAAAATGGAGTCACCACCCGGATGGGTCGAGAAAAAGAAAGGGGTGGATGACTCAATTTCTAAGGAATCTCCAACCCCCTATTGGGTTTAAAAAGTTGGGTATGCTTGGGGAAGGTGAGAATGACCCAGCACCCCCACAATGCCCAGTTCATTGGAACCGACCTCCTTTTCAGGTCTTAATATTATAAAATTCTTAATTACTATGATATAATCCATACTACATGCAATAATTAAAATAAAAGCATCATTGTATTAAAATCAAAGCATTGTTCAAATAAAATAAATAAATAAATGGATATCCATCCGAGGATGAAAACATGTCCTTACATCGACCAATGTCTAAAACTAAATAGGACACCCACCAAAAGGTGAAAATGTGTCCTTTACATTAATCCTAAAATATGAAAATAATTTAAATTACATGAAGCTTAATTAATGAGGTATCAAATCATGGAAACATACCTCTTACAATTTTAATAAATAAATAATAATCAAGAAAATATTCATCTATAATAAATTAAATAAATTAAACATTGAATCAAACAAATCGATCATCAAAATATATAATAAACTAAATAATCAAATTTAAAACTAAATAAAGCAATAAACACATAAATTTAGGTTTACGTCTTGAATTAAGGTTTCTTGAACAAAATTAGAGTTTAGAGGGTTTATATTTTAAAAACTAGGGTTTTAGAGTTTAAGAAAAGATTAAGGTTTATGAAGATAGGGCTAAAGTTATTTACATTGAAAATTATAATTACTTGTAGTATTTGCTTTGCATGAAAGATATGAACAATTACTAAAATTCAATATGATGTATTTAAATAAATTTAAATTTAGAGATGTACCTTTGTTTATTGATTCCACCAATAATCAAACTTTGATTCAAACGAAACGTTTGTATCAGCCTTATATTTGTTGGTTGAATTGAGGATAAGACAATATGCTCAGCTACTACCTTGTTTAGTATTTTTGGCTACTGCCTTGTTTGATCTTTCAATCTTGTTGCTCACTGTTTGATTTTTTCTTAATCAAAAAGTCCCTGCCATTCCAAGTTTTTAATGGCTGCTCTCCTAATTTGAATAGTTGCCAAAAGTCCGTAATAGCTGCAGTTCTAAAAGAAAAGTCCTTGTTTTTGTAATTTAATGTGTTATTTATATGAAAATCAAAAACCTAATACTGGTTGATTAAGAAAATCTAAATTGTTAAGGAAATAAAATTCAAAAACCAAGCTAAACAAGGTTTTGAAAACATTGGTAGGGCGCGGGCTGCGATGGGCTACTGGGTTAATGGGACGCTGGGGCGAGGGCCATTAAGAGGCATCGTGGGCTGCTATGTTGCAAGGATCGGCGAGGATTGTGCTGGGTATTTAAAATTGCTTTTTTCTCTTTTTTTTCTTTTAATATATTAAATAATAAATATTATAAAAATATTTTCGGACTATTTTAAAATTTTGGACTGGACTTGGTCAAGAAATAAGGGTCTACATAAGGGCATGAGACCGATAAGTGTTTGAAATTGAGACATGAAATTCAGAACTTGATTGATAGTGGGAAGTTGCCCGAACCTAACAAGCCAAGCACGAAGGACAATCCATTACAAAGGTTTAATAGGGTGCCACCATCGGTGACTTTTATGATTGGGGGTCGTTTAAATGAGAAATTTGTCATGTCTTCTTTCCAAGATGTAGGTAATGAAGCAGTCAAGGAGGAAGTGGTGTTTAGCCAGAAGAAGCAAGCTGTAGTTAGAAAAGAAGTAGCAATTTGTATGGTGAGCGAATTTTGGGACTCAACTAATAGTGATGAAGACTTTGAGCCTAAGAAGGAAGAGTGGACCTGGTCTGAGCCCGAAGAAGATGAAGTTATGAACACTGTTGCACTCGAATTAAGTACTACTACAAAGTGACACTCGCAAGTATACGAGGTAATTGTAGCAACGGTGATTGCCCCAAGTTCATCTCACAAGGAAGGTGTTGTTCGTAATAATTTGATTAAAATAATTAAATTTAAATGAATGAGTGTGTTGTTTGCAATATTGGTGAAATTATAACAAAAGTAAAATAGCAAGTGAATAATTAACGGTGTGCTTAGAATTGGTTTAATTCTTAGAAAGATACCTAGGGTTGTATATCAATTCAATCAAAGCTTAACTCTCAAATTATCCATTAACATGACCTTGTATTTTAATTTGTTCCTTGAGTTTAATTAGTAATTACCAATTCATTAGTTTTCACATTCATGAATTAACAATAATCAATTATTTTACATTTTCAAATTAATAAAACCCTAGAACTTATATTTCTAATTCATTCATAGGGTGGTTGATTATATAGTTCCGATATTGAATTTCACCTCTCGGTTCATCATCCAATATTAAAAGATTAATAGGTAGCTAACCTAACATTCAATCCAATACAATCAACCATCAACAAGATATATTAATGGAAATATCAAATCAAGTCATTCAATCAAATCTACTACAAACCCTAGGCATGAGTAAATTAGCTCATCATCATCCATTTAAAACAAACATTCATCTCAATACAAATCAAATCACAATTGTCCATTCAAATATTAATGATCATAATAAAACAACAACAATATAAAAATGAATTAAAAGTGAGAACATGAAAACCCCTTTGAAGATACTAAGAGTAGGACTACTAGTCTTCCTCCTAGCTCTACTTTGATGTTGATGAAGAACTCAAGCCCTCTTCAATTGATGATTCTACCTTTGAAAGATGGAATGGAGCTTTCTCAAGTCACCAAACCTTCAATGAAGCTCTCTTCAAACACCAATCTTCAGGAGCTTGTTAACCCAATTTATCCCAAAGAACCAAGTTGAAGCTTGTCTATGGAAGATGGAGAAGATGGAAATGGAGGATGAAGAAGAGAATGGTGTCTTCCTCTCCTAGAAGGAGAATAATGGAATGGAATTGGAGAGTTTCACCCTCTCCAAACCGTGTCTCTCTTTCTCCCTTCCTCTCCTTTTTAATTCTTTCAAAACACCAAGAGTGCTTGCCAACTCACCACACTCCCTCTTTTTTCTTTGTTTAATATTTTTTTCATAATTTCATCCACCTTTCACTCTTTTTTATTATTTCTTTTCAAAAGATAATGCACATTGTCCCCCAATTGTCCACACCTCGTGCAAAATAATTCAAACATATCAAGGGTGATCAAGGGTGACACAGCCAAGCTCCTGGCCGTGTCTCTCACTTTTCTTGGGACACGGCCAAGCTTGCTAGCCATGTCCATTGCTGCCCTTCCTTCTTTCTTTCTTTTCAAGAAGTGACATGGCCAAGCTCCTAGCCGTGTCATGTGACACGACTAGCGGCTTGGCTGTGTCTTGTGAGGGTGTCTCCTTCTACCTTCTTTCTTTTCTTTCTATGGTTTTGTTCCTCAGGTGAGACACGACCAGTTGCTTGGCCATGTCTCCTACCCGTGTTAGTCTCTGCCTCTATTTCTTTGGGGGACACGGCCAAGCCAAGTTGAATTGGCCATGTCTCTTGTTTGCTCCTTGCCTTGGTGAGCAACACGGCCAAGCTTGCTTTGACTTGGCCGTGTCTTGCTTGATTCATGCTCTTCCATCATTGTTTTGATCCATCCAAGGGAGTTTTTGCACTTTAACCTAAAACCAATATTTCAAACAAACTATAAACACAAATCAAATGAAAAAATTAACTAAAAACAAATAATATTACTTTAAAAATACAATCATAAATGATCTAAACAAATACCCCATACTTAATTCCTTGCTTGTCCCCAAGCAAGGTTAAAATCAAAACAAACTAAACAAGAAAAATTTAATTAAGTTCAAGAGTTATAGGGATGTATCAAGACTTCCCTTTTCCTAAATCCACAATCAATATCAAATCGAACAAAATTGATACTCATGCAATTTAGTGGCTTTCCATGCATAACCAATGTTGTCACTCCCTCACCAACTCTTAAAAGTGTTTGATCACGGTGGTGTTTACACTCATAACAATCAATGAAAGATTATCATCATAGGCTTGCTTATCAATCAAATCTTCACCACCTAATTACAATCAAGCATCAATCATAAGGTCTTTCTTTGGGTTGTAATGGGGCTAAGGTAAAGGCATGGCATTTAGGAAATGTGAACTTCTTCATTAAGTTCAAGAGCGCTTCGAGAATGAAGTAACTGATCATATATATACCCCAACAATTCCAAAACACCTTCCACTCACCTACCAAATGACATTGAAGAGCTTTTCAAGGGAACTAACTTATTAAATTTTGCAATGATTATTCCCAAACTTATTCCAACCTATGAAAAAGAACATCTTTTATTATTTTGTTTTATTTATTTATTTTGTTTTATTTTCTATTTTTTTATTTTTATTTTTTTAAGTAGGGTTTGCAACTAAAGAAGATAATAATTTATAATTTTGAACCCACTAAATTTAACCCCACACTTTATTTAACGCAACACTCAATCATAAACGCTCTTAAAATGCTCTTGACCTAATGCAAGGGTAATAGTTAAAACAACAAGGTTCAAGCTAATGGTATTGTGAAAAAGAAAGGAAAGAAAAAATAAAATAAGCTCAAAATTGGCTAACTAATATTGGATATAAGGTTAGTCTATTTAAGCCAAAATGGGTTCACCTAATTGCCTTAATTATATTGATGCCTAATTGAAATTTTTATGTAGTCTCAAAATGCATATCAAAGTAAGTTCTAGCAATTCATCAATCAAAGATGTTTACACACAAAAAGAATAATAAGTTGATGGCTCAATTTCTCACTAGTTTAAGGCAATGCACGGAAAAACCATCAAAATTGACAATAAGCACCAATTCTAATCAATTCTCAAATTCATGCTTCAAAAATTCAAAAGTCATCTATCAACAATTTTATAACAATTGAACTTTTAAAAATTCATTTATTCAAAGAAAAATATTAACTAAACTTAAACAAAGATAAATTAAAAGTAAAAACACAAACTGCACCCCACACTTAAAGATTCACATTGTCCCCAATGTGAGCTTGAATAAATTAAAAGAGAGAGTTCAGATGAAACCTAATTTCCATTGTTCCCATATGCAATATGAAGTGCTCCTTCCATCATTAATGCAATTATCACCCATGTGTGAGAAGATGAATAGCATGCAACTCCAAAAAATACCAAGAGGCATGCTGAAGGAACCTTCAAAGTTATTGTGAAGGCTAGTCCCATCAAATCTATGGTTGAATTTATGGTCTTGGATATTCCTGTCACTTTTACACTACTGTTGGGATGACCCTAGTTTCATCCTCTTGGGGGAGTTTCTTCCACCCTCCATCAAAAGATCAAGTTTCCAAATGGGAATGAGATAGTGAGTGGTCATTAAGGCCAAGTACAATGAAGTGGTGAACACTCTGATGATTGAGAGGCCTCTCAATGGGTTCCAAGTAGTTGCTATTTCTGAAAATGAGATGGTGGGTCCTAAAATCCTAACTATGATGAAGAAAATGAACCATCTACCTGGCACTGGCCTTGGAAAAGGGAAGATAGGTGTGACGGAGCTCCCATACTTCAAGACTCATACTACCAAGAAAGGGTTGGGATATAATAAAGCTAACAAAGATATTTAGCCTAAGAATAAATGAGAAGATGAGCTTTCCTCCACTTGAAGAGGTTTTTGTCAAAGCATCAGACATGGGACCACTCCAAGAAAAGCTCGAGCCAGTCATGTTCATGGGAAAGCTGATCTCGAGTTTTGAGATTTTTGTTGATGTTGCTGAACTGGTGGAACAGATGAAGAAAGAGCTCATTCTACCAGCTAACAAGGAGCCTAATCTAGAAGAAAAGAAGGAGGCTGTCCTACAAGTCCACAAGACTCCAGAGGAAATTGCTACTTTAGTTAAAGAAAAATTTGAAGATGTTTTAGTTTATGATTTTGAGAACGCTGATTTTGATTTTGATTTTAATTTGTTTGCTTTGTATGAGGATGATGGTGTTTTATTTTCCAAGATGAATGCAATAAAGTCTAATTTTGTTTACTTGTGTGATGTTTTTTCCTAATGGTTGCATACATTCAAGTAGTGATTGCATAAGCATTTTTAATATTAACTCTGTTGACACACAATTATTAAATTTGGGAACAACCAACAATCCTAAAAATATTAGCATAGCATCCGACCTTACTCCTGAAGAGAGAGAGATTTGAAAAAATATTTAAAAAATATGAAGAAGTCTTTGCTTGGTCTTATGAAAATATGCCTAGGATTGATCGAGACATAGCCAATCACTTGATTCCTACCTATACTCAAATGAAACCTTTCAAACAAAAGCTTAGACAGTTAAGGCCAAAATGGGCAGAGTTGGTTAAAGAAGAAGTCACTAAGCCAATACAAGTCAAGTTTCTTGAGGTAATAGATTATCTCGATTGGTTAGATAACATAGTTCCTATGCCAAAGAAAGATGAAAGGAATAGGGTTTATATGGACTATAGGGATTTGAATAAAGCTTCACCCAAAGATGACTTTCCTTTACCCCATTTAGATGTCCTTATTGATAGTGCAACCTCTAGTGTGTTACACTCATTCATTCATGGATTTTTCAGACATAATCAGGTGTTAATGGCCCAAGAGGATAAAGCCAAAACTACCTTTATTACTACATGGGTATATTTTGTTATAGGGTGATGCCATTTGGATTAAAGAATTCCGAAGCAACCTACCAAAGGATGGCCACCACCTTGTTTCATGACATGATGCACAAAGAAGTCAAGGTTCATGTTGATAAGATGATGGTTAAGTCAGATACAAGGGAGCAACATTTTCAAAATTTAGAATTATTCTTTGAGAGGGCAGTAAAATATAAGCTAAGTTTGAACCCGAAGAAGTGCATGTTTGGGGTTACTTCAGGCAAGTTGTTAGGATATGTGATAGGTCCAAATGGCATTGAGTTTGACCCTAATAAAGTTAAGGAAATCTAGGATATGCCAACCCCTAAGACGGAGAAGAAAGTTTGGGGGTTTATTGGTAGATTACAGTACATTAGTAGGTTCATAGCAAAACTTACCATGATCTTTGAACTGATCTTTAAATTGCTTAAGAAGAACCAGCCAGTCAAATGGAATGATGAATGCCAAAAAGCCTTTGAGCATATTAAGGAATATTTGTTGAATCTACCTATTTTAAAGCCACCTAAACCCGGTAGTCCTTTGTTACTATACTTAGCAGCAGAGGAAGAATCAATAGGAGAATGCTCGCCCAAGCAAATGAATCAGGGATTGAATATGCAATTTATTACTTAAGTGGAAAGCTCTTGCCTTATGAAATCAAGTATAGTATCATCGAAAAGACATGTGTTGCGCTCAAATTAACTCTACCACAAAGCGTCACTCGCAAGTATACGAGGTAGCTGTAGCAAAGGTGATCGCCCCAAGGTCGTCTCACAAGGAAGCTAAAGTAGCTAATTGATTATCAGATTATAAATAACAAGTAATGAATAAATTTAAATTGCTAACAATTAATAAAGACAAATTGATCGAAGTTTAAAAACAATAAAAGTAAATTGAGTGATGTTTTGATTCACTTAATAGAAGGGTCTAGGGTTTGCACTTCTCTACTATTTATATGCATGAACGGTTATTCCTCTTAACCAATTTAATTTCAAAGATTAAATCTCAAGCAACTTAATTAATGGAATAAAGGAAATAAGCTCTCGCATTCAAACCTTTCTCAAATAATCTTGCTACAATTGAAATAATCTTTTCTTAGGTTATATCTCTAATTCACCTAAGTCCTTAATTGAATTGTTCTAGCATTAGACTTCATCTCTCAATCCATCATCTAATACCTAAAATACATAATTGGTGGCTAATCAATTATATATTAACAATATTCCATTCAATAAAGGCTTAAAGAAATAATTAAGTTAAGAGTAATAACCAATTCATACAATCATAGCAGATCCATACAAACCCTAGACTAGATCAAATTAGTTCATAATGCTATCAAACATACTCATCTCATTAAAATTCAAAGAAATCAATTCAGACATGATAATATCCATAAATACAATTCCAATGAAATTAAAGAGACAAAGTTCGAGAACAAAACCAAATTACAAACTTCTTAGCTCTCGAAGAATCTCTTGTTCAGAACTTGCTTGAAGAATGTATCAATGGTAAGAACAAATCTAATCTAAGCTAGTTTAATCCAAAGTGTAATAAAAAATCAAAGAAAACAAGATATGAAACCCTAAAACTCTCTTTGACGGCTCAATCTCAACTCAAACTTACAACAACAACTTAAGAAAACCCTAATTTTTATTATTTATATGAAACCTCCGCGCGTCTTCATTAATCCATGAGTGACATGGCCAAGCTGAAGGAGACTTGGCCGTGTCTGAGGTCTGTGGAGGGACACAGCCACAAGCCTGGCCGTGTCCCTTGCTTGTGTCTTCTACTGCTTGATTTTCTTTCTTTGCTTTGGACTTGAGTGAGACACGGCCAAGTTGGATGAGACACGGCCGTGTTGGATGTCTTTGGAGGGACACGGCCACAAGCTTGGTCGTGTCCCTTGAGTGTGTTCACTTCTGTGAGAGTTTCTTCTTTTCTTCTTTGGAGTGATTGAGTGACACGGCCAGTTTGGAGTTCCCTTGGCCGTGTTGGACAATTTTGGAGGGACACAGCCACAAGCTTGGCCGTGTCCCTTACATGTGTCACCTTCTGTGTCTTGTGGCTTCTCTTTAGCTTGATATGGGACATGGCCAGTGGCTTGGCTGTGTCCTCTGCATGTGTCTGCTACTGTCCAATTTTTCCTCCTTCTTGGTTCGTTGGCTTTTTAACCTAAAACAAAACTTGAAACAAACTTTAAATAGGAATTAAATGAACATTAACCAACAAAACATAAACACACACTAAAAACTAGAACAAAAACGACATAAACACTGAAATAAACTAAAACTACCAAAATTAATGAAAACACTAAATAAACATATTAAAACTACCAAAATACCTAAAGAAAACAATAATTATCATAATAAATAAAACACCAATCTATAACAAAAACTAATAAAACAACTACCCCACACTTAAAACTTTGCTTGTCCTCAAGAAAATTCACATGGCATAAATTAAAAACTCAAACAACCTTAACTATAATTCCAGTATATAAGATGAAATCCTTTAAGACTCAGCCATAAATATTTGCAATTTCCTTCAATCAAGATTTTCTTAACTCATTCATTAATCCAGACATACAAATCTCATCTCTCTTCTAAGTGTTTCACTCGATTTAAAGGTTAATTCACTTAAACCACTCATGACTGCATACTACCATAAACTTGCTTAATTATCCAATCTCCCTCACTGATTTTCTCAAGAAATAATCCGAAGGCCTTTCATTTGGATGTAATGGGGCTAAGGTAAAGGTGTGAGAAAAGACATTTAAGCTGGAGTATCAAGAAATGGAGTATCTAAATTAGACAATACCCTTGCTAAGAAACTCATAACTCCCTCAAATGGCATACTCACCAACCTTGATACTTTCACATACTTGCATACTTAAAGAAAAATACATGAGTCGACATTCCTCTAATGCTAGAAAATATATGAATTTTGTATATATATGTATATATATATCTTTTTTATTTTCTCTTTCTCTTTTTCTTTTATTTTTATCATCATTTTTTTAATATATATATACAAAATATAAACTTGCATGAAACATATAGCTTAAAATGAAGAGGAAAAGAATAATCAACTCTTAGTCAAATACAATGTGCAAAGTGTGCATTTCAACCCCAAATAGCAATACTATATATATATATATATATATATTTTACTTGCTTACCCCACACTTTGAAATAAACCACCCTATTGTCATATCATAAAACTCCATTCCTTAATGTAGGTATGATGATAATAAGAGAATGTTAAGTTGAGAATTGTGTTGATCAAACAAGAAAAGGGTCAAAGGCTCAACTTGGCTCACTAAGGAATTCAATATTAAGGGAAGTCTTTTTAAGCTAAAGGGCTAACCTAATTTGCCTTCATCATTTTAAAACTTGAGATAAAATCATAATGTGAGTTCAATTAGTATGCAAAAGCAAACTCTAGAGATGCAAAATCATGAAGGTGCACACTTAAGAAAAGAAAATCAACTGATAATAATATTTAATCTATAAGGCTCAAAACTCACAAAAGTGGGTTCACAAAAATTTATATGTCATGAATTGCAGAATGTGAAAATTGATCCTGAATGAATTCAAATGATAATTTCTATGCTGATACTAAAGTCTTAACTATAATACCAGAATCATAGAAAAGATTAATAAGTTTTCAACAATTATGCCATGCACAACACACAATAAAACACACCAAGACAAACAAAACAAAAATTAAAGAAAAGCTTAAAGATTACCCCACACTTTAGAATTTACATTGTCCTCAATGGAAAACAAGAATAATAAAGAGAAAGAGTTAAGTACAACCTGTTTTCCATCGTACCCTGGTGAGGCAAAATCCTAACTTTTCATCACAAACACAAATATTCAAAAACAAATAAAATACAATATATAAAATAAAATATCCAAAATATAAAATGTTAAAATAAAAAAAATGAAAAATAATAACAAAAATAAGCTAAACACAATAAAGCAAGGAACTCAAAATCTACGGTGAAGGCGGGTGTGAAAATGATGCAGCCGAGGGGTGGAGACTCAAAATCTTTGCAAGGTTGCTATTAATCTGTTCCAACTGCTGCAAGACTTCAGCATGGTTATGGTCCACCTTGCCCTCCAGACGATCTACCTTTCCCTCCAGGGCCTCAATCCTATTAAGTACCTCTTGATTAGTCGAGACCAGAGCATCCTCATCTAGATTAAGAGAATCCGAGTCAGACTCTTCTTGAACCCGTGCTCTCTTCTGCCTGTCCACCGGTGCTTCTGGCTCAGTTGAAGCCATCATATAAGCCCCTCTTTTGTGCACCACCATAAGCATCTTCTCTAATGTGGCCAAATCCAATGAGTCATTACCCAAAACTCTAGTCATGCAACTGGTACTTGGGTCAAAATCCTCAAGAAGGGCTACTGCTAATGTGGTAATCAACCCTCCAATACAAATTGCCCCCCTCCTTTTATTGGCCACACTATCAAAAACATCGGCTAACCAATAGCCGAAACTAATGGGCACGGCATTACATGCACAATCTAAGAAAAAGAGCTCACTCAATTCCACTACACCCGGGCTCTCCTTCCTAGAAAAGAATCTGCAGGACATAAAACGATGCAAATACCTCAAAGCGGGATTGTGCAATTTAGATGCTTTGGCCGATTTGGCCACATAAGTCCCCGAGCCTAATGCTCCCCAAGCAAATTGTTGTTTAAACTCTTTAGGTACCGACCTTTCCCCATGTTAATGGAAACCATATATAGCATTCAATTGTTCAATATTCATCACAAATGATTTCCCAAGCAATTTAAAACTCATCCTAGAGTAAATTTTTTGTTCATCTCTTTCAACCTTAAGAGATGTCAAAAATTCCAAAGTCAGCTCTTGAAACTGGAAAGGTCGCAAGGAGACTAGGTTCTCCCACCCAAGAATTTGCACATAACGATAAAAATTAGTCCTAATTTGCAGAGCATCAAGGGATTCATCATTAACATACCTCATCAGGAAGAAACCTCGAGCCAAAAGATTTGCTCTCTTCAAAGATGAAACCAATGAAGATGAAGAAGCCCCTTCAGTTGTAGGTCTCTTCTTCTTGTGGTGTGAAACTATCTTTGTTCTTGGCATCTTGAGAAATCTGAAAAATTTAACACCAAAACTTGATTAAATCGATCTTTTGTGAGAGAAAAAGAAGTTTTAACAGATTAATTCTAGTTTTGGTGAAGAAAATTGAGCTTTAATGGAGGTTTTGGAGCTTGTAAGCACAAGTAATGGAGGTTGAGAGAGAGAGAAAATGAGAGAGCGAGAGAGAGAACAGAAAGAAAATTAGGGATTGAATGGAAAAAACTGTGCAAAATCGTGTTTTTTAAAGTGGAAAGGTGGAGAGACACGGCCAAGTTGGGGTGAACACGGCCGTGTCTTGTGTGTTTTGAGGGACACGGTCAGTGACTTAGCCATGTCCCATGGGTGTGTTTGTCTCTGTGAAGAAAAGCTACAAAAATAAAAACAAAGAAAAATTGGTGAAGCTTGGCCGTGTCCCATGTGACACGGCCAAGCTCCTTGGCCGTGTCCTTTACTATGAAAAACAATTCGAAAAAACAAAAAGCAATCAATTTTTTGTTGAGGCTTGGCCGTGTCCCATGTGACACGGCCAAGCTCCTTGGTCGTGTCTCCTTCTACCACTTTTAACATTTTATTTATTTATTTATTTATTTTTATTCTATATCACCAAATCTCAAAGAAATTGCAAACTCTTCTTCGATCCACCCTGAAACACATTAGAAAAATAAAAACCGATCAAAGCACCCATTCCAGTTATTTAAACCAAACATAAAATCAAAATTTGCTAAATTAAAGATTACAACTATGAAAAAGAAATGCAAACCGATGGATTGCCTCCCATTTAGCGCTTCTTTAATGTCATATAGTTGGACATCATGCAAGACTTAGGGATCATGGATCAAAGTGCTGTCAATGATCCTCACTTCTTGAAATCCTTCATTATATGGCTTAACTCTCTGTCCATTTACTTTAAAAGTCTCATTTGTTCGAGAGTTAAGCAATTCAATAGCACCAGAAGGATATACCTTGGTTATCTCAAAAGGACCACTCCATCGAGACTTGAGTTTACTTGGAAACAGACAGAGTCGAGAGTTAAAAAGTAAAACTTTCATACCCGGACTCAATGTCTTTCGCATTATAATTCTGTCATTAAGTGCTTTAGTGCGATCCTTGTAAATCCTCGAGCTCTCATATGCCTCATTCCTCAGCTCATCTAACTCTGAAATTTGCAGAAATCGTTCTCTCTTTGCTTTGTCGAAGTCTAAATTCAGAGTCTTGATTGCCCAATATGCTCTGTGCTCCAACTCCACTGGTAAGTGACAAGCTTTTCCAAAGACCAATCGGTATGGACTCATACCCAGAGGAGTCTTGAAAGCAGTCCGATATGCCCATAGAGCATCATGCAATCTACTTGCCCAATCTTTTCTTGATAAGTTGATTGTTTTCTCCAGAATACCTTTTATTTGCTTGTTGGATGTTTCAACCTGTCCAGAAGTCTGTGGATGGTATGGGGTTGCCACCTTGTGCTTCACACCAAATTTGTGCATTAACTTCTCAAAAAACCTGTTGCAAAAATGGCTTCCCCCATCACTGACTATCACTTTAGGCGTGCCAAATCTGCTAAGAATATTTTCCTTCACAAATTTAACAACTACATTAGCATCATTAGTACGCGTGGGGATTGCCTCCACCCATTTGGAAACATAATCAACAGCAACTAAAATATATTCAAAACCAAAAGACTTGGGAAAGGGACCCATGAAGACAATTCCCCACACATCAAACAGTTCAACAACAATATATGATTGAAGGGGCATTTCATTCCTCCTCCCAATGTTACCTACTCTTTGACAACGATCACAGTGTTTACAATACTCTTGAGCATCTTTAAATAAGGTAGGCCAGTAAAAACCACTTTGGAGCACCTTTTCTGTAGTCTTTCTTCCTCCAAAATGACCACCACAGTGAAGGTCATGACAAAATTGAAGAACACTCAGTTGTTCTTCCTCAGATACACACCTGCGAACTATCTCATCTTTACAAATCCGGAATAAGTAAGGTTTATCCCAAAAATAAAATTTACTCAAGTGTAAGAACCTTTTCTTCTCCTGAAATGACATGTTAGAACGCAAAATACCACAGGCAAGATAGTTAGCAATATCTGCAAACCAAGGTGCATTAATTACCACAAATAACTGTTCATCAGGAAATGCTTCTAAATTTTTATGAATGCTATCAGATGCAAGATTTTCACTAAAGAAGGGTAATCTAGATAAATGATCAGCAACAACATTCTCACTACCCTTAGTATCTTTGATCTGGAAATCAAATTCTTGCAATAATAGCACCCATCTAATTAGGCGGAGTTTAGCATGTTGTTTTGTTAAAAGATATTTTAGAGCTGCATGATCAGAATGCACAATAATGTTTGACCCAATTAAATATGCTCTAAACTTATCTAAAGCAAAAACAATAGCTAACATTTCCTTCTCAGTTGTTGTGTAATTCATTTGTGCACTATTTAGGGTCAAGCTAGCATAATATATTACTCTCAAGAATTTATCAACCCTTTCCCCAAGAACAGCTCCTACTGCATGATTAGAGGCATCACACATGATTTCAAAAGGTAAAGACCACACAGGAGCTACAATCACTGGTGCACTAGTCAGTTTTTCCTTAAGGGAATTAAAGGCTTGCATGCATTGTGCTGTAAATTTAAATGGAGCATCTTTCCTAAGCAAATGACACAATGGCTGGCTTATTTTAGAAAAATCTTTAATAAACCTCCAGTAAAAACCTGCATGCCCTAAAAAACTTCTTATTCCCTTAACAGAGGTAGGTGGGGGTAATTTAGCAATCAATTCAACTTTAGCCTTATCCACCTCAATCCCTTTACTTGACACCACATGACCTAAGACAATGCCCTGAGTAACCATAAAATGGCTCTTTTTCCAATTTAAAGTGAGGTTACATTCAATGCATCTCTCAAGCACATGAACCGGTTTATTGAAACAATTATCAAATGAACTACCAAAAATAGAAAAGTCATCCATAAATACCTCAATAAAATCATCTATCATGTCTGAGAAAACAAACATCATGCATCTCTGAAAAGTTGCAAGTGCATTGCACTAGCCAAAGGGCATACGTCGAAGTGCGTAAGTCCCAAAAGGGCAAGTAAAGGTAGTCTTGGATTGATCCTCTGGAGATATTGGCACCTGATAATAACCTGAAAGGCCATCCAAAAAACAATAATGTGAGTGTCCAGAAAGTTTATCTAACATCTGATCAATAAAAGGAAGAGGGAAATGATCTTTCTTTGTAGCATTGTTCAACTTCCTATAATCGATGCACATTCTCCACCCAGTAGTAGTCCTAGTAGGAACCAATTCATTATTCTCATTTTTCACCACAGTGATTCCAGATTTTTTTAGGCACTACATGTACTGGGCTCACCCACTCACTATTAGCAATAGGATATATTACTCCTTCATCCAGCAATTTGAGCACTTCCTTCTTAACCACTTCACTCATATTCGGGTTAAGTCGCCTTTGGGTCTCCCTCATAGGTTTAGCTCCCTCTTCTAAGGTGATTCTATGCATGCACATTGAAGGGCTAATACCTTTGATGTCACTCAATCCCCATCCTATTGCTCTCTTCAATCTTTTAAGCTCACTCACCAACCTCATCTCCTCCTCTTCACTAAGTTTACTAGATATTATCACAGGTAAGGTATTGTGATCTCTTAAAAACACATATTTCAGATTTTTAGGTAACTCTTTCAGCTCTAACTCAAGTGAAGGGTTCTTCTCTTCTTTTTGAATGGAGGGAAGTTCAAAAACTGGGTCCTCCTTAAGTTCCTCTATTTCAGTACTCTCTAAGGTCTCAAGGCAACTGACTATTTCTGCATCAAAAATATCCAAATCACTATCTAAGGTTAATGCCAGCTCCAATTTATCTGAGGAACCTGTCTGCAAGAAAACATCTGAAACAACTGCATCAATACAATCAATTAAAGAACATTCCTCATATAAAGCAGTTGTAGGAATAGGAGAAGTGTTAAAAATAGAAAATTCAACTGTTTGTCCTAAGACAGTCATTGACAATTTACCATTTTTAACATCTATCAAGGTGTTGGTAGTTGCCATAAAAGGCCTACCCAGCAGAATAGTGTGTGCAGATGGTGAAGAGTTACTTCCTTCCATGTCAAGAACAATGAAATCCACAGGTACTATCAAACCACCAACCTTAACTAACACATCTTCTATAACCCCTTTCGGGAATCTAAGAGATCTATTAGCTAATTGCAACACCATTTTTGTTGGTTTAAGTTCCCCTAATTCTAATTCAAGGTACACAGAATAAGGCATTAAATTCACACTGGCTCCTAAATCACACATGCCATAGTACCTTTTCCATTCCCTATAGTAATTTGAATGATGAAACTACCAGGATCCTTTAGCTTGGGAGGTAGTTTATGCTGCAAAACAGCACTAGCTACCTCTGAAACTATCACCTTTTCATTCGGCTCATACCTCTTTTTCTTGGTATTCAGTTGTTTGAAGAATTTAGCATAAGCCAGCATGTTCTTTATTGCTTCAATTAAGGGTAGGTTAATACTTACCTTAGACAACATATTGAAGATATCTGAAAATTGCTTATCTTGTTTATCATCCTTCAACCTGCTGGGGAATGGTATAGGTGGCCGGTATGGATTGCTTGCCTTGTGCAAATCTGCTATAGGGGACTTCTCCATTGATCTTTCTCTAGCACCTTTGTTCTCTGGTTCTCCTTCCTTTTTGTTTTCTTGCTCACCTGCAATCACAGAATTATTTTCAACATTATTGTTAATTACCTTGCCACTTCTAAGAACAGTCACTGATTGTGCCTACTCAGGTTGACTTGGGAATTTCCCCTTTTGTTGAATCTGCATCTGTTGTGCAAGTTATCCCACTTGAGTCTCCACTTTTTTAAAAGATGCTTCTAAGGAATCCAGCCTCTTGTTGTTCATCTCTTGATTTTTAGCACTGACTTGGATAAAAGCCTGTAAACTTTCCTCCAAACTCTCTCTCTTAGACTGCCATTGATTTGAGGATTGACCCTGCTGTTGGTTCTATCTCTGGAGCAAATGGAAAGGCCGTTGAGAATTATTTGTTGCCTAGGAAAAATTAGGATGATTTCGCCAACCAGGATTATAAGAATTGGAGTAAGGATCATTCCGGGCCCTTGGTTGAAATCCCCCCATAGCATTGACTTGTTCAGCTTCATTCCCATAGGACTCATATGCGAAGGGGCAAATATTTGCTCCATGCCCGAAAGTTCCACAAATTCCACAAATTTCTTGAGTGGATGAAGGAGAATTATTTTTCATATTCAGCATCTGGACTTGCCTTGTCAATTCAGCTATCTGATTGACCATCTCACTATTGGCTTCCAGTTGATTCAACCCTTTACTTCTTCCCCTTACACTTTTCTGTTGAGAATTAGCTCCCAACATCTCAAAGATCTTTCATCAGCTGTCTTTTCTCCATAGCTCCCCCAGCTACGTTATCAATAGTGTTCTGAAATTGCTGGGTTAGACCATCATAGAAAAAGTGATTCAGAAGTTGAAGTGGTAGTGATGGTGTGGACACTGGATTAATAACATCTTGAATCTATCCCAAGCCTCATGAAATGGTTCTCCTTCAAATTGAGAGAATGTAGCAATCTTCCCTCTCAGTTCAGCTATCTTCTGATGTGAGTAAAACTTGCCCATAAATTTGTTATAAACTTGTTCCCAAGTTGTCAAAGAATTCTAGGGCAACATCATAAGCCAGCTCTTTGCCCTATCCTTCAATGTATACGGGAAACATCTCATCCTTAACTGGTCCTCTGTTAGTCCTCCCAATGGAAAAGTGTTGAGGGTAGAATAAAAATCCCGAATAAAGTTCAAAGGATCTTCATTTGGAACTCCATAGAATGATGGCAATATGTTGTAATGAATGTTCTTCAACTCATAATTTCTTGCTACATCTGTCAATCTTATGCAAGAAGTAGAAGTTCCAATGATAGGTCTAGCAAAATCTCTCATAGTTCTTTGTCTTTCTTCTGCCATTTTAACAGATTGTGCAGATTCCAACTCAAAATCAGAAGTGTCCTCCTCTGTAGTATCAAATCCGGTATAAAGTTCAAACTCTTCTCTGCTCCTTTTCACTCTCTAAATTTCTGGAATGAATGGATATAGCTCTCCTTCGAGTGATCTCCTGCCTTGCATAAACAAAATTTCTAGAAAAAGGAATTATTAAAAACAAAAGAAAAATAAAATCAAAAGTAAACAATGAAAAATAATCTAAAATATCTAAGACTAATAAACAATTACGCCAATTAGCTTCCCCGGCAGTGGCGCCAAAAACTTGTTGCGCTCAAATTAACTCTACCACAAAGTGTCACTCGCAAGTATACGAGGTAGCTGTAGCAAAGGTGATTGCCCCAAGGTCGTGTCACAAGGAAGCTAAAGTAGCTAATTGATTATCAGATTATAAATAACAAGTAATGAATATTTTTAAATTGCTAGCAATTAATAAAGACATATTGATCGAAGTTTAAAAACAATAAAAGTAAATTGAGTGATGTTTTGATTCACTTAATAGAAGGGTCTAGGGTTTGCACTTCTCTACAATTTATATGCATGAACGGTTATTCCTCTTAACCAATTTAATTTCAAAGATTAAATCTCAAGCAACTTAATTAATTGAATAAAGGAAATAAGCTCTCGCATTCAAACCTTTCTAAAATAATCTTGCTACAATTGAAATAATCTTTTCCTAGGTTATATCTCTAATTCACCTAAGTCCTTAATTGAATTGTTCCAGCATTAGACTTTATCTCTCAATCCATCATCTAATACCTAAAATACATAATTGGTGGCCAATCAATTATATATTAACAATATTCCATTCAATAAAGGCTTAAAGAAATAATTAAGTTAAGAGTAATAACCAATTCATACAATCATAGCAGATCCATACAAACCCTAGACTAGATCAAATTAGTTCATAATGCTATCAAACATACTCATCTCATTAAAATTCAAAGAAATCAATTCAGACATGATAATATCCATAAATACAATTCCAATGAAATTAAAGAGACAAAGTTCGAGAACAAAACCAAATTACAAACTTCTTAGCTCTCGAAGAATCTCTTGTTCAGAACTTGCTCGAAGAATGTATCAATGGCAAGAACAAATTTAATCTAAGCTAGTTTAATCCAAAGTATAATAAAAAATCAAAGAAAAAAAGATATGAAACCCTAAAACTCTCTTTGACTGCTCAATCTCAACTCAAACTTGCAACAACAACTTAGGAAAACCCTAATTTTTATTATTTATATGAAACCTCCGCGCATCTTCATTAATCCATGAGTGACACAGCCAAGCTGAAGGAGACTTGGCCATGTCTAAGGTCTGTGGAGGGACACGGCCAGGCCGTGTCCCTTGCTTGTGTCTTCTACTGCTTGATTTTCTTTCTTTGCTTTGGACTTGAGTGAGACACGGCCAAGTTGGATGAGACACGGCCGTGTTGGATGTCTTTGGAGGGACACGGCCACAAGCTTGGCCGTGTCCCTTGAGTGTGTTCGCTTTTGTGAGAGTTTCTTCTTTTCTTCTTTGGAGTGATTGAGTGACACGGCCAGTTTGGAGTTCCCTTGGCCGTGTTGGACAATTTTGGAGGGACACGGCCACAAGCTTGGCCGTGTCCCTTGCATGCGTCACCTTCTGTGTCTTGTGGCTTCTCTTTAGCTTGATATGGGACACGACCAGTGGTTTGGCCATGTCCTTTGCATGTGTCGGCTACTGTCCAATTTTTCCTTCTTCTTGGTTCCTTGGCTTTTTAACCTAAAAAAAAACTTGAAACAAACTTTAAACAGGAATTAAATGAACATTAACCAACAAAACATAAACACACACTAAAAACTAGAACAAAAACTACATAAACACTGAAATAAACTAAAACTACCAAAATTAATGAAAACACTAAATAAACATATTAAAACTAACAAAATACCTAAAGAAAACAATAATTATCATAATAAATAAGACACCAATCTATAACAAAAACTAATAAAACAACATGCATAGCCGTGGTTTGGTCATCTAAGAAGTTGTGACATTACTTTCAGTCTTATAGCATGTAAGCAATTTCCAGGATGGATCCAGTAAAGTATTTAAGGGAAACACCTTCATTGATTGGAAAGTACGGTTGATAGTTGATTATTTTGGAAGATTTTGAGATTGAATATATAACTAGAAAAATCATTAAAGGAAGAGCAGTAGCAGAATTTCTAGCCCAACAACCATTGTTGGATAGTGAAGAAGCAGTTTTGTAATTTCTCAATGAACATTTAAAGGCCATAGAAGTACAAGTTTAGAAGATGTACTTTAATGGAGCAGTAAACAGAAAATGTGCTGGTTTGGGGGTAATTTTGGAATCGCCCGAACGAAGCTCATCTCTCTAGCCAAGATGTTGAAGTTTAGGGCAACCAACAACATGGTGGAGTATGAAGCTTGTAATTTTGGGCTAGAAACCCTTATGATCATGAAGGTGGATAAGATACAGGTCTTTGGTGATTCATTGTTAGTGGTATCCTAAGTAAATGGTGAAGGAAGAGAAGTTAAAGTCGTACCACGATTATCTAACCATGATGAAGAAGAATTTCAAATAGTGCAGATTTATATACCTGCTAAGGGAGGAAAACCAAATGGTCGATGCCCTAGCCACATTGGCTTCGATATGGGAAGACCCTGTTAAGTTATTTCTTAAGCCTCTGGTTTTGACCAGTTCATCGACTCCTTGTGATGAATATGAAACAATCATGAAAATCAATACGGACCATGATGCGTGGTACGATACCATTAGACGATTTTTGGAAAGTAGGGAGTATTCTCAAGATGCAACAAAAGAAGAGAGAATAGCTATAAGATGATGATCTTTGCATTACATTACCTTTCGTGGTGAGTTGTATTTAAGATGGCCCGATGGAGTGCATTTAAGATTCTTAAGGAAGTCCAAAGTCAAGCGAATTATGTCTGAAATACATGTCAAAATTTGCAGACCCCACATGAACAGGTTAACCCTGGTTAAGAAGATAATACAACAAGGCTACTATTGGTTGACCATGGAAAGAGACTATATTGATTTTGTGAGAAAGTGCCAGCAGTGTCAGATGCACAAAAATTTGAATCACCTGCCTTCTGAAGAACTACACTCCATGACTTCTCCTTGGCCTTTTACAACTTTGAGAATTGACATTATTGGGGAGATACATCTGACGGCTTCAAACAGTAATTGGTTCATTATAGTAGCAGTTGATTACTTTTCAAAATTGGTTGAAGCTGAGTCTTTCAACAAGCTGGGGGCAAGGCAAATGGCTAGGTTTATTGAAAAAAATATTATCTGCAGATATGGCATCTTGCACAATGTGATATCGAATAATGGAGTGCAATTTTAAGGAGCAATTAAGGATTTATTCTCGAAGTACCAGATCCGTCATCACCGGTCTTTGCCTTATAGACCAAAGCTAATGGTGCAGTGGAAGCAATCAACAAAATGATTAAGCATATTCTATCCAAGATGACCAAGACATACAGGGATGACCAAGACATATAGGGATTGGTCAAAAATGCTTCCTTTCACTTTGTAAGGATATAGGACCAATGTGCAAACACCGTATGGAATGATGCCTTTTTCCTTAGTTTATGGGATGAAAGCTGTGTTGCCAATTGAGATTGAGATCAAATCACTTCAGGTGGTACTTGAAGCTAAATTACCTGAGATAGAATGGGTAGCAAGCAAATATACACAACTGGCTTTATTAGAAGAAAGAAGGTTGAAGGCATTGTATCATCACCAACTGTATCAAAGAAAAATAGCTCAAACCTACAATAGAAGGTTTAAGGTTAGAAGACTTAAAGTCGATGATTTAGTGTTGAAATAATGCAAACCTAATGTCTTTGATCCAATAGGAAAGTTTAGACCTGGCTAGGAAGGACAGTATGTTGTGAAGCAAGTCATGAGCAAGGGTGCAGTCAAGTTGTCAGACATGGATGGGAACTAGTTTAGTGAGCTAGTGAATATGGACAGGTTGAAGGGGTTCTATGTTTGAGATATAAAAAGCTTGCTAGGTTGAAAATCCAAAAGGGTTGCCTAGGTAAAAAGTTAAAGTAGTTCAGTAATTTTAAAAATTCGAAAGGGCAGGCTAGGCAAAAATTAGGGTTAAATGAGTGAAAATTGTCAATTAGAAAATTCGAAAGGGCTGGTTGGGCGACATGAGTAATTTTATGTATGTTGGCTTAATGTTTTTGGTTGTTCATCTAATTTAATAAACAAAGTTGATTTTAAAATTGTTATATGTGCACTACTTTGAATTATTTAACCATTTGGATAAGATAAATAACATAATAGCAAAAGGTTATGATAAATTATAAAAGGAAAGAAAACATCTTTTATTAATTATTATTGTTCATCCTAACATTATTTATTCTAAATATTGACAAATGTAAAATCTGTAGCAAATGATAAGTATAGCATGCAAGCCAGTTTTTCTTCAGTCAATCCAAGAAGGCTTCAGTCAGACGGGGCATGTCCAAATCAGGAGTAAACTTAGAACCTCGAGGCTCAGCTCCATATTGACTGTCAAGATGGTGAGGATCATAGCAAGTACCTCAACAAAGAGCAGCAAGAGAAACATACATCAGATACATCTGAATGGTGAAATGTGTAATCTTCCACCAAGGCCCCGGCCAACGGATGTTAATCACAGCTCTTGAGCGAATCCAATCCATCCAGTCAGCAGTTGGGGAAGTAGGACGTAGCAATTTTCTAGTAGAATGATGTCATGTAAATACTTGGTAAAGTCCACAGACGAGGTGTTGAGCAAGCAGCAGCACTCCTATAGCCATATCTATAAAAAGAATAGCCATACTCATAAAAAAAAAGAGGAACTCGTTAGGTTGAAAACCCACAAGGGCATCCTAAGCTAAAATTAGGGTGGTTCTCTAGTTTCGAAAACTAGCAAGGGCAATCTAGGCAAAAATTAGAACAAAAAAAGGGGTCCACTAGGTTGAAAACCCACAAGGCCAGCTTAGGCAAAAATTAGGATAGCTCGCTAGTTCCGAAAGCCCGTAAGGGCGGGCTAGGCAAAATTAGAGCAATAAAAATAAAAGCCCAAATTGAAAACTTGAAAGGATGGTTTAGGTAATTACCTGAAGCAGCAACAGACTTCCAACCAATCTCCTTAAAGATTCTGATTTGAAATGATCTAATCCAACTTAGGTCTCAGCCAAGATCATGGATATCTGTGACAATCATCCTTCCATTTAGTCCACGATGTCTAGTACTCATGGATCAATGTCACCATCAGCAGAAACAAGCAAGAATTGGCCAAGCAAACATAAACAGAACATGCATCCCCAAGCTTTGGTTGGCGCCAAATGAGAAGTATAAAAATCAATCAAGGGACCAAGCAGAATTTTCTTACCTCTAGTCAATTGCAGAACATAGGGTTTAGAAAGTTGAAGCAACATCTGCATATTTTGAGTTTTGGAAGTCAGTATGGGTAATGTCATTGGTTGATTGCTTGGATATCTAAGAATGGCTTCAAATTCTTCAATCATAGGACATATTTCAAAATTATTTACCTTGAAAGTCCTAATTTTCACATCCCAAAAAAAAGCCATGGCATGAGCTGAATGATGGCAATTGAGACCGAAACGTGCAAGGAATGGGCAGTGAATGAATCCAAGATGCACGAGGAAAAGAATCAAAATTGGGCGATGACTAAATATGTTAAGAAGGAGGTAGTCCATAATCGAACAAAGCCTTAAGAAAGTCATCACCTTTTAGAGGAGGGAGTATATCATCCATCCAATATCCACTTGAAGAGGAATCACCTAAACTTCTATTGCCCTGAAAATTTGTTCTATCATTACTTGAAATGGGAGGAGGCATATCATGGGTATCAATCTTAGGCCCTCTTGATGAAGAACTATTCAGATCCCTCATGCCCTGAAATCAAAAGTATCGAAAGTCACATGCCTCCTGTTTATATAATTATTCAAAATGGGTGTCGTGTCGACGACTGGCGGCTAACTCTTCCTGAAGCCTTATGTTCTGCTCTTTGAGTTTCCACTGTGGCCAGACAAGGAAAGGGTAAGTCCATACATTTTCATGAATACATACAAGCATGTATCATTATGGAACTAGATGGCATACCAGGTAATTTGGATTTAAACCTTGCAGATATGACAACATGTCTAAATAAGAGGGGCACACAGCGAATACTACCGTTGTATCAGAGTATCATACATAGGGACAGCTCCATGACCAGGAGAACCAGTAGCTTGTAATAATCATGCGAATAGTCAGAACAAATCAAGAAGAAATAGCTACAATGATAAAATGATAAGATACCTGAGAAGTGCCAGCCCTAGAGTCACCATGAGATTGGGAAGAAGGCTCACCCTCATCTTCTTCCTTGTCTTCATTTTCTTCTTCATATCCTTCCTCCACTTCTATTTCTTCTTCTTCACCTCTGGAAAGCCCACAAACTATAGTAGGTGACACTTCAAAATTTAACAGTTGATCCTGGATAAATTGAGCATATGGTACGTCCGGTGAAAGCAGGAAGTCATGAACATCGAAGCCGTCGCGGCAGCCGCTCCAATAAGGTTCCAGCATAGATATGGTGTTCAGCATAAATAATGGAATATCAACTAGTACTCTTCACCGGTCAGGTCTAAGGAACCAGTCATGTACTCTTTCACCAAGAAATCGGCCACAAGAGACTTGTGAGCGGGGATTTTTGCCCCCACTCCCGGTGGAATGGTTCTTGTAACTTCGGCACTGTTTACGCTCGGGGCCTTAGAGAACACGGACCTAAGTTTGGAGAAAATGGAGTCGCCACCCCGGACGGGCTGGGAAAAAGAAAGGGGTGGATGACTCGATTCCTAAGGAATCCCCAACCCCCTAATGGGTTCGGAAAGTTGGGTACGTGTGGGGAAGGTGAGAAATGGCCCAGCACCCCCACAATGCCCGGTTCATTGGAACCGGCCTCCTTAATAGGTCTTAATATTATAAAATTCTTAAATATAACAATATTATCCATATTACACACAATAATTAAAAGAAAGCATCATTATATTAAAATCAAAGCAATGTCCAAACAAAACAAAACAAATAAATTGACACCCATCCGAAAATGGAAACATGTCCTTACATCATATGCCTAAATAGGACACCCACCGAAAGGTAGAAACATGCCCTTTACATAAGTTCTAAGATAGAAAAGCAAATTAAATTACATGATATTTAACTAATGAGGTACCCAACAAGTGGAAACATACCTCTTACAACATTTGGAAGTCTAAATAAATTGATAAAAGTAAATAACCATTCATCATAAACAAATCATTCATTAAAGGTATTAAATAGAAAGTAAACATCCATCCATGATAAATTAAATAAACCAAGTATTAAAGTTAAATAAATTAAAGCATATAAAATAAATCAAAGCATAATAAAATATAGAATTGAATAAGGCAAATAAAAAAGCTACTGTTTCCATTTAAGGCTCATTATTACATGTGTTTAAGGTTTTAGATTTTATGGAATTAGGCTATTGTGACTTTTTAAGAGAATTAAAATAGATTAGGGTTTTATGTTTTAAAAGGTTGATAAAATTATTTGATTAACCAAATTAATGTTTGAATGGAGAAATCATGAAACTAGGGGTTGGACACTTTAAAACACTTTTGATTTACTGTTTCAAGCTCACTGTGTGAATTTAAAATATTTGTGTTTTTATGATTTTTTAAGTTTTAAAAGATTAGGGTTTAGAAGAAATTAGGGTTTAAAGTTTTAAAGGGTTTGGGTTTACAATTTTGAGTTTTGGAGTTGAATTAGGATTTAGGATTCTTGGATTAAAGTTTCGGGTGATGAGTTTGAATTAGGGTTTAGAAAAATAATTTGATAATTTTATGAAGTTTTATGAATTTAAACAAATGGATTAAAGTTTTTATAAATAGAAAAGATTTTTTTTAAGGCTTTTTGAAAGAAACAGAACCAAGTTTAAACTTTTGAAAGAAACAAAATCAAATTTTGGTTTTGTTGAAAAATATGTTTAATTAGGGTTTTAAGATTTTAAAGAATAAAAATAACAATTTTAAGCCTTTTGGAAAATAAGCCAATGAAATAAGGTTTTTTGACTTTAGAAAAACTAAATTAAAGTTCTAAGATTTTAACTTTTGAAAAACACAAAATCCTAATTTTAGCTACTGTGAAAAAATATAAAGAAATTAGAATTTTATACCTTATTTTGTAAGTTGCACCAAAATTGCTTTTTGGATGAACAAGCTCAAAAGACTAGCCTTTTTGCCTTTTTAATCCTTTAAATCGTGTTTCTGCTACTTTAAAAATCAATTGAATTCAAGCTTTTCATTCACGGATTTGGATTTTCTTTTCCACTGTCCCTTTCGGCCTCCCCTTTTTTTTGTGTTTAGTCCATATTTATAGAAGTTTTATATCCTTCATTCCTAATTATTCACGGCATCTTTATTGAATAAGAAAAGGAAACCAAAACCTAATTGTATTAAGTTTCGGAAAATTTGCATAGAAAAAGTTTCACTGGCGAAAAAAAACTGCTGCGGAAAAACTACGCTGGCAAAAAAATTTGCTGGCGAAATGCCCACGGACCCGTGCTGACTTTTGGCGACGATTTTTTCGTCGCCGATTTTTTTATTTTTTATTATTTTTGAATTTTTATTCATTTTACCATTTTTTACTAAAATAAATATTAAAATTAATAAGATACCATAAAAATTATTTTGGACTAACAAAAATATATTGGACAACACAAAAATTATTTTGGACTAATTAAAATATATTGGATCGGACCGGGTCAAAAATTAAGGGTCTACAGTTTCCCCCCTGCTTGAATGATCTGAAACTTAAGTGAAAGAGAGTAAAAAGCAATAAGACTTAATTTTTGAGATGGCGATTTAAATTTGTTTTGGGTACTTGGACCCGAGATTAGGTACTTGGACTCGAGATTGATTGAATTTGGATACTTGGACCCGGGATTGGGTACTTGGACCCGAGATTGAATTGATTTTAGGTACTTGGACCCGAGATTGGGTTGAATTAGATTTGGGTACTTGGACCCAAGATTGGATGGAATTTGGGTACTTGGATCCAGGATTAGGTACTTGGACCCGAGATTGATTTGATTTGGGTACTTGGACCCGAGATTAGATTTGATTTGGGTACTTGGACCTGAAATTGGGTACTTGGACCCGAGATTGGGTGCTTAGACCCGAGATTGATTTAATTTGGGTACTTGGACCCTGGATTGGGTACTTGGACCCGAGATTGAATTGATTTTGGGTACTTGGACCCGAGATTGGGTACTTGGACCTGAAATTAATTGAATTTGGGTACTTGGACCCGGGATTGGGTACTTGGACCCTAGCTTGAATTGATTTGGGTACTTGGACCCAAGATTGGGTGCTTGGACCGAGATTGGGGTACTTGGACCTGAGATTGGATTGAATTCGATTTGGGTACTTGAACCCAAGATTGGATGGAATTTGGGTACTTGGACCCAGGATTGGGTACTTGGACCCGAGATTGATTTGATTTGGGTACTTGGACGCGAGATTAGATTTGATTTGGGTACTTGGACCTGAAATTGATTTGATTTGGGTACTTGGACCCGAGAATGAGTGCTTGGACCCGAGATTGATTTGATTTGGGTACTTGGACCCAAAATTTATTTGATTGGGTACCTAGACCCGAGAATGGATACTTAGACCCGATAATGAGTACTTGGATTCAAGACTGAATTGAATTTGGGTGCTTGGACCCAAAATTGAATTGGAATTGGGTACTTGGACCCGAGATTGAATTGAATTTGGGTGCTTGGACCCGAGATTGAATTGAATTTGGATGCTTGGACCCGAGATTGAGTTTGACTGACATTTTATCATTTGAGAAATCTGACTGCTCTGGTTATTCTATGCATTATGGTTTTTCACCCTCAAAATGGATCTTCATCCTTTGAGATCGGGTCTTCATCCTTGAAAATGAATCTTCATCTTTTGACATCGGGTCTTTACCCTTGAAAATGGATCTTCATCCTTTAAGATCGGTTCTTCACCCTTGCAAATGGATCTTCATCCTTTAAGATTAGGTCTTCACCCTTGCAAATGGATCTTCATCCTTGGAGATTAAGTCTTCACCCTTGAAAATATGGATCTTCATCCTTTGAGATTGGGTCTTCACCCTTGTAAGTGGAAGATCAGGTCTTCACCCTTGAAAATATGGATCTTCATCCTTTGAAATCGGGTCTTCACCCTGGTTTCAGTTCTTTTAGCTGGATTGATCTTTTTTCTTTTGCCTCTTCATTCTTTTGAGAATTCTAATTTTCTCTCCTTTATTTAATTCCATTCTTTTTTATTCTTCCTTTGTACTTTTGCAAAAAATTCAGCCCTTTTTATCTAGCCTTCATATCCTCTCCTTGCCCCCTGCGTGGCGAGATATTTGCAAGTGAGTTTGAAAATGTTTTATATATAAACTCAAAAAATTGAAATGGAGAAACTTTGCCCCCTGTGTAGGCTCAAACCCATGATTTTGTTATGCGGACTCTGATTGATGTTGTTGTTGTCTAGTTCTTCGCACAAGCACGTATTTCTTCTCTTTGCAAGATTACTGGAGCTTTCTCAAGCAATGGGCTTTCTATGCCCCCCTGATTTGATTTTGATTCTTTACTTCGCAGGATGTTTGCTATTCATTTTGCCAAAGAATAGATAAGAAAGTGTGATGTGTTATACTCATGTATGCATGATATGCATGAATGATACTTACAGCGGTTTTATTGACTCACAGACCAAGGTGATCGGCAGAAATGTTCTCATTGGTTCCGTTTTAATGCTTGCTCAAATCTTGCATTGGAATGATCAAAAGCTTTTGCATTTGTGGCTTTTATCCTTAAGATGTTGAAAACATGAGTGGTGGAGATCCCAATTAGCAGAGTCAGGGATTCATCTATTTCGAACTATGTCTCAGCATGTCAGTTGGTAGTTTCTTCATAACTTTCCCAATAATAATTTTCTTTAACCAATGTGTCCTTTGGAGGTTCAACATACTTCCCTTAACTTGAAGGCTTCGTATGACAACATTTTTTGAAATTTTTGAATTTTCATTTTGAAATCAAATGTTGGCTTTGCCAAATCAATGTCAATGTACCTCAGGACTTGATTTTCCAAATTAACATTTCTATAACATGACAACCCTAGTTACCGTACTAAACTAGGGAATCATTTCTATTTAAGCAAGAATTATTGCACTTCAGATAGGCACATACACATTACTTGGCCAAAGGTCTCATTTGAGTTTAAATATTGTCTATCTCATATGCATGCTTATCCAAACTATCTCCACTAATAGACTTTACCTACCAAGAGAGATCAATAGGTCTTTGATAGGCTTGAAATGGGGTCTATGAGGGACATGGGTTAAATGAAGGCCATTTTGAGATAGGAGCTGATGTGACACAATACACTATAAATTTCTTGTTTGAACTTTAGGCAGCTGGGAGCAATCTTGCTAGACTCCAAATTCTTTTTGTCTTCTTGGCATTATTCTAGATCTTGATTAGGACAATCTTTGCCCTTGCAAAAAGTTTGGTACCCAAATTCATTTCTTTTCCTCTTCTCCCTTTCCTTTCCTTTTATTTTTCTTATTCTTCCCTTTCTTTGACCATTCTATCATTTTGTCCCTCTTCCTTGTAGGACTATCAAGTACAGAATTTTTAAGAACTGAATAGTCTTTCTCCCTTTTTCTTTGATTTTGATTGAATCTTTAGTTGGGTTGGACCAATTCAAGTCAATCCATCCTTATAAACCAAATGGAAGCCTTTTGTTGTCTTAAGTAAAAGAGAACTCAGTTGGCTTTTTGAACCACCTTTTTAGGTTTTCTTTTCTTTTTTCTCTTTTTTTTCTTATCTTTTTTCTTTTCTTTTTTCTCTTTTTATTTCTTTTTATTTCTTTTCTTCTCTTTTTTTTTGGTTCTAGCTCTAAAAGAGTTGTCTTGTTTGTACCAACTTGGGCTTCCAATAATGGATAAGTGGAGTAACATAAATCTTCTTTAATAGGGATAAATCATTTGTTACTCTGATGATGATGTTGATATATTTGAAATACTAAGGAAAACTTAAAATACCCTTATGGTATTAAGAACTTCAACCACTCTTATGGTCTTGAGAACTTCAACTATCTTGAGAATTTCAACTATCTTCATAATCTTGACTAATCATTGCTTTCTTTGATCTTCTTGTCTCTCCATCTTACTGATCATAAGACTTGTCAAAAGTATCGCAACAGCTCAGGGTAGGTCATTGGGGTTTTATGCCAATGAAAAGAAAGCAAAAATTTTATGAAGGCTCAAAGGGACAACTAGGGATTGATATTTAATAGGGTGGATACAAGTTGTTGGCTTGTCAAACAATGCCTAGATCATTTCTCTCTTAAATAAGTAGAGTTCAATTTCACCTCAAAAGTTTGTTAAAGCATATTCTAAGACTGACTAGAACCTAGACAAAGGTAATTATGCAGGAGCCCTCTCTAAGTAAGCATACACAACTCAATGCTATAGAGCAATTCCCTCATCTAGTAAAGTCATTCAAGTCATGATGCCTAGATATATTATGTCACATCCCAAAGTTTAGGTAGTCAAGTATTAGGCAAGAAGGACATAAATAAGTGGTCAAATAGAGGCTCGAGATAGTCAAAAACAAAATTGGTGTGCAAAGGAGGCTCGTGAAGTCGACGGGACCTAAAGGTATTTTTTTGAAAGGCCGAGGACCTAAGAGTAATTTTTCAAAAAGTTGTGTCGGTTCTTAATAGTGACCCTAATGGATGCCATAAATGTGTTCTCGGGATTAATCGAGTCATAATGGCGGCGCACGATTTTTCCCAAAAACGCACGGTCTGTAAGGTACGGGTGATTTTCCGACAAGGGCATTTCGGACGTTTCCATCGGAGGGGCAATTTTGTAATTAAATATAACTTTGGGGGTCAAAATATGAATAAAAGAAAGCCTAATGGCTTGCCAAATAAATAGATAAAAGAAGAAGGCAAGTGGACCAATTAAAAGTGGCCATTTTTGCTATAAGGTGTACCAATTGGAAGTCAACATCTATACCAACATATTTTCACCACTTATGGCTGCCATTTGGATCAAAATAAGCTAAGGAAAGAAAATAAAAGCCCTCTCTTACATGGTGAACTCGTCCAAACCATAAGAGAAGGAAGAAGGAGGTGATTTTTCCAAAGTTTAAGGCTTTTGGTTGAAGATTTTGGTGACAAACAAGATTATAAGGTAAGAGAAACCTATCTGTAGTTTTAATTTCATGAATTAATGGTTAATTTAAGAGATTGAAATTAGGGTTCATGTAGCTAGATTAGGAGAAAATTTAAGAAATAATTATTTGAAGGATTTGATGAAAGAAATAATGGTGTTTAATGGTGAAAATAAGCTAGCAACCATTAGAAAAATCATAAGATAAGACTATGTCTATACCTAGGGTTCTTACCTTTGTATATGTGATGTTAAATTTCATAGGAAATCAAGGAGACAAGGAAGGAAAGGAAGTGATATAGATAAAGGACTAAGAAATAGCAAGGTTTGGTACTTTAACTAATTGTTTGTTCATTTTCTTGAAATTTTTCTGTTTTAGAATTAGTGAAATGCTATGACTTGTATGATTTTTAATTAAATATAGAAAACTTTTCTTGAAGTGAATATTTGATATGTTGTGCCTCAATGCGTCTAGAATGACTGAAAAATATTTTGAGTTGAATTCGGAATGGTTATGATTATGGAAAAATTATTTTTGTTAGACCTGCTCTAGGAGGTACCTTGACTGAGACAGCCATGTTTTCGGATTTTTAATAAAATTTAGAAAAATAATCCTCAATTTAATTTGGATATGTTATTTTTTTGTGAGTCTAGTATTTGATAAAAATAATTTGGAACCACATTGATTAAATTTAATTTACGGAATTCACAAAATTCAGAACTGCTGCCAGGATGCAGGGCAACTGGAGCAGTTTGGTTGGGTGAACTACTTGACCAAGATTTTGTGTCCAGTTTGATCTGAAATTTTAAAGGAATAATTTTAAGATGTAAAAATAAATTCTGTAAAAATTTTAGAGTTTTTAGTCAAGTGGATTATTTTATACAATTTTTCAAAATAAGGATCAAGTTGAGTCCAAAACAAGAATTTACTATTCATATAGTCATTTTGCTAATATTCATTTGGTCATTTTTCAAAAGTAATCCAATTGATTCCTTATGCATATAAATGAGCCTAATATGTTATTAAAATGACAAAATATGATATTTCACATTGAAATAATATAAGAAACATAAGTCGATAATTGTATAATGCATATTCGATTAAGAAATGGCATGAAAATTTTGGCTCCTCTGGGTATCTGGGATAGTACTGAGTAGGGTAAGGGTATGATATATTATACTATATGCAGTGCTGCTTTAATATAGGACTTCGGTTTGAGTTATATAGGGTGACGACCCGAGCTATATAGGACTTCGGTCCAAGTTATATAGGGCAATCACCCGAGTTATATAGGACTCCAGTCCAAGGGCTTCGGCCACAGATTCCACAGGGCTTGATCCGCAATTTTTTAGGGCCACAGTCACAGAATATATATACAGTTGTTTTAGTTAGTTCCTTACCATACGTTAGTCTACCAAATTACCTTGTGGAGCGAACTGATAAAATGATAATAACTGAATATATGACATGTATGGATTGTTTTTACTGTGATATTATTTTTCAATACGACTCATTGCTTTTAAAAGTGCATTTTGCTTTTATTATATATTTTTTGTAATTAGTTAAAGTACCCACTAAGCAATGCTTAGCGAGTTTAGTTTCTTCTAAACTCGTAGGCTATTAGTAAGGAGCCAGTAGCGAGCAGAGGAGTCCTGCGATCTGTCGGTCATCAACAAACTTAGGTGGTGCTCTTCATTTTGTATTTTGGTATTAGAAGCTGGCATGTACTTATTTGAACAATACAAAGAGATAATTTGATGTAGCATGTAAATCTAGTAATGTATAATAACTGTATGGTTTTAAATTAAGTTGGGTTGTGAATATAGAAGTGTGAATTCTTATTGCAGGATTGTAGTTGAGGTTATAAGGGTGGATTATTGGGAGTGTGCTTGAGTTGAATTGTGAAACAAAATGTTTTTCAAAAATAAGAAAATTCAGTTTTGTCGACACTTGGGACCTAGAATTTTAAGGGAGACTTCGTCAAAATTTTTGGAAAATTTTATAAGGAACATTAAGTAAGCTGACATAATCAGAGCTTGTATCCCGATGTAGCATTCCTCCTCGGCTTATTCATAGGTCGGGAAGGAGTGTTACATATTAATTCACGAATTATCAATCTAGATTCTTCATTGGTTGAGCATCAAAATGAACAAAGACCAACAAAATTTTGATGAAAGTAATTTATTTCAAGTAACTTTAAATTTGAAAAACATAATAGTTTCAAAATATTAAAGAAAGTAAAATTGAAAAGCAACATTCAAGCTAAGGAAAGTTCGTTGAGTTTAAGCTTCTCTTCCCTTCACATCTTTAATATCCCCATCTTGAAAGGATGATAAAACAAAATCCTCTTCCAATCCTTTTCCTACCATGAAGGCTGCTGGTGGAGGCACCCTGTTGAACATTGGAAATGGATTACCTTTGGTATTGGGCTTGTCCGGCTCAGGCAACTTGCCATTATCAATTAAATTTTGGATCTCATGCCTCAACTTCATACAATTGTCCATTTCGTGTCCAGGCCTTTGATGGAATTGGCAAAATGCATTGGTATCAAAGTTAGGTCGAAGAGGATTAGGCAAAGGACAAGGAGTCAAGGGTTGTAACAATCCCTTCTTTTGTAGCTTCTTGAGAACCCAAGACAGTGGCTTCCCTAATTGTGGAAAATGCCTTCTATTTGCTTGACTAGTTGTATTAACATCAAATTCTTTTTGCGTGCTTGGATTTCCGGACTAGTAATTCCCTTTCTCATTCATTCTTATTGAAAAGCAATTTTTCTCCCTTTCCCACTCTTCAATTTGTAGACCAGCTTGGAGAAGATCTTTGAAATCACAGATGAGTGTATGGGACATCCTCTCACGAAGGCTAGGCAACACCCCTCTCACAATCATCCTTATTTGATTGGATTCATCGGGCCTCTTCTTGAGCAAAGCAGCCTTGTTTCTCCATCTCTTCACATAGTCCACAAAATTCTCATTTGGCCTTTGCCTAATGGATTCAATTTCCATCAAGGTAACTTCCATCTCAACATTATATCCATATTATTGGAAGAAGGCTTTGTAAAGCAGATCCCAACTCTTTTGTGTTCCATCTTCCAAGGTATTGAACCAATTTTGGACAACAGGGTCCAATGAGAGCATGAAGTACCTTAGAGTTTGAGCCTTAGTAGCTCGGGCAGACTGCATGGCAGTGATATACTGCTTCACATGGAGATGAGGATTTCCGGTGCCATTGTACTTTGCAAAGGATGGCATCTTGAACTTGTACAGGACTTCTTCATCTAGCTCGAATAATTTATCAACTTGTGATATTTCTTCAGTTTTTAGCTTCTTTTCAAAGTTCTTTTCCAAATCAGCAATCATCTTCTCAATATCTGATGTCTCGGTCTTTTCAATAGTTGCTTTCTCAGCAACCTTCGGTTCTTTCTTCTTTTCTTGAACATCTTAGTAGTATTGAGCCCAATCATCATCATCATCAATGATCACCTTTTCATCATCAAAAACCACTTCACTAACTTTGGTCTTCCCTTTGTCCTTTGGTTTCTTAGTGCTAGTAGATGCCTCGACATGATTCTCTAAGATTGCAATCAATTGGTTCTTCATGGTCTCAGCTAGGGCCTCTTTGATTTCTTCCATCTTGGCATTGAGGGCTTCATCCACCATTCTTTGAATTTGTTCAGGCTCTATTGTTTTAGGTGAGTAAGTGATTGAGTCGTTGCTATATATTTCATCTCTGGCGTAGGTCAAATTGTTGTAAGCTTTAGAACTATTGTAATCCAGGGCTGTGAGCCAGAGAGGATTAATGAGATGCAAATGTATGCATGTATGCATGTATGCACAAACAATCAACGAAGAAAGATAATTAGGACGTTCCTTCCAACCTTATAACATCCACACACGAATGGCGAGTCTCTTTTCCTAGATATATGGTTAACAAAATACCAACATGGGGTATCTTGTTTTCGAATAATTCCCTCGGACGTTTCAACCAATAGTTATATTTTTGAAGATAGAAATACATCCATGATAATTCCCATTAATTAGGTTTTAATCCATCCAACCAACTAAAGCAGCTTTTATGCTATATTGGATTAAAACTAAATTAAGAGGTTTATTATAGATAGATTTCTCACTTGAAAAGAGTAACTAGTGATTCACCAAAACCAAGCCCATGGTTAATTTATTCTTAGTGTAAACTAGGCCCACAATTGATTTTTGGTATCTCATAATTGACCTAAATATTTTTGCAAGCTCTTTGTAAGAAAAGGTTGGGTGAAAATAGTTTTGTTTCTAAGCCCATTGTAAAAGATTTTAGAAAAATGGATTTTGGGCTTAGTATTTGGGCCATGGGCCAAAGAATTTTTTATTTGTTTTTAGAAAAGTCTTATGTCTAAAGATCATCTTGAAAAATTTTGAAAATAGTTTTGGCCTTTTGGATTTTAAAGAAAAATTTATTTTGAGCTTACAATATACTTAAGTCATATTAGAAAAAGAACAAAACAAATAAGCCACGATTTAGACTAAGATAAACTAACCATAGTCAAACAACATGCATTTGGGGAAAAACCTAAAGAAAGTAACTAGGCCAATTACATGAGCTTTAGTCTTTGGGTTAAAAAGGCTTAGGTTCCCATAGTAATTATATACCGAAAGGTACGAGTCTATGAGTGGATATGCCATACTCGATCTCTATACCTTGAGTGAAAGTATGGTATCCCTTACATAACATAACATGGGTAACACGGGCGTCCTAACTCACGCACACAATGCAATCTAAGATGATGCAATGGATAATATCATTATAAGAAAGAATAGAATAATATAAAGACCAACGAAATCAACTTCTCTTATCCCCAGTGGAGTCGCCACTGTGAGCAGGGATTTTTGCCCCCACTCCCAGTAGAATGGTTCTTGCGACTTCGGCACTGTTTAGGCTCGGGGCCTTAGAGAACACGGACCTAAGTCCGGAGAAAATGGAGTCGCCACCTGGACGGGCCGAAAAAAAGAAAGGGGTGGATGAATTGATTCCTAAGGAATCCCCAACCCCCTAATGGGTTCGGAAAGTTGGGTACATGTGGGGAATGTGAGAAATGGCCCAGCACCCCCACAACGCCCAGTTCATTGGAACTGGCCTCCTTTACAGGTCTTAATATTTATAAAATTCTTAAATATAACAATATTATCCATATTACACACAATGATTAAAAGAATGCATCATTATATTAAAATCAAAGCAATTTCCAAACAAAACAAAACAAATAAATGGACACCCATCCGAAGATGGAAATATGTCCTTACATCACATGCCTAAATAGGACACCCACCGAAAGGTAGAAACATGCCCTTTACATAAGTTCTAAGATAGAAAAGAAAATTAAATTACATGATATTTAACTAATGAGGTACCCACCAAGTGGAAACATACCTCTTACAACATTTGGAAGTCTAAATAAATTGATAAAAGTAAATAACCAATCATCATAAACAAATCATTCATTAAAGGTATTAAATAGAAAGTAAACATCAAACCATGATAAATTAAATAAACCAAGTATTAAAGTTAAATAAATTAAAGCATATAAAATAAATCAAAGCATAATAAAATATAGAATTGAATAAGGCAAATAAAAAGCTATTGTTTCCATTTAAGGCTCTTTATTACATGTGTTTAAGGTTTTAGATTTTATGGAATTAGGCTACTGTGACTTTTTAAGAGAATTAAAATAGATTAGAGTTTTATGTTTTAAAAGGTTGATAAAAATATTTGATTAACCAAATTAATGTTTGAATGGAGAAATCATGAAACTAGGGGTTGGACACTTTAAAACACTTTTGATTTATGGTTTCAAGTTCACTGTGTGAATTTAAAATATTTGTGTTTTTATGGCTTTTTAAGTTTTAAAAGATTAGGGTTTAGAAGAAATTAGGGTTTAAAGTTTTAAAGGGTTTGGGTTTACAATTTTGAGTTTTGGAGTTGAATTAGGATTTAGGATTCTTGGATTAAAGTTTCGGGTGATGAGTTTGAATTAGGGTTTAGAAAAATAATTTGATGATTTTATGAAGTTTTATGAATTTAAACAAACGGATTAAAGTTTTTATAAATAGAAAAGATGTTTTTTAAGGCTTTTTGAAAGAAACATAATCAAATTTTGGTTTTGTTAAAAAATATGTTTAATTAGGGTTTTAAGATTTTAAAGAAGTAAAAATAACAATTTTAAGCCTTTTGGAAAATAAACCAACGAAATAAGGTTTTTTTACTTTAGAAAAACTAAATTAAAGTTCTAAGATTTTAACTTTTGAAAAACAAAAAATCCTAATTTTAGCTACTGTGAAAAAATATAAAGAAATTAGAATTTCATACCATATTTTGTAAGTTGCACCAAAATTGGTTTTTGGATGAACAAGCTCAAAAGACCATCCTTTTTGCCTTTTTAATCCTTTAAATCGTGTTTTTGCTACTTTAAAAATCAATTGAATTCAAGCTTTTCCTTCACAGATTTGGATTTTCTTTTCCACTGTCCCTTTGGGCCTCCCTTTTTTTTTGTGTTTAGTCCATATTTATAGAAGTTTTATATCCTTCATTCCTAATTATTCATGGCATCTTTATTGAATAAGAAAAGGAAACCAAAACCTAATTGTATTAGGCTTCGAAAAATTTGTGTCGAAAAAATTTTGCTAGCGAAAAAAAACTGCTGCGGAAAAACTGCGCTGGCGAAAAAATCTGCCACAGCTGGCTGCGGCAGCGCGCGCGGAACGGACCCGTAGGGCATTTCGCCCGCAGGAATTTCCTGCGGGCGAAATGCCCACGGGCCCGCGCTGACTTTCGGCGCCAATTTTTCCGTCGCCGATTTTTTTTTTATTTTTTTTGAATTTTTATTCATTTTACCATTTTTTACTAAAATAAATATTAAAATTAATTAAGATACCATAAAAATTATTTTAGACTAACTAAAATATATTGGACAACACAAAAATTATTTTGGACTAATTAAAATATATTGGACCGGACCGGGTCAAAAATTAAGGGTCTACAAGACTGGACCAGCATTAATCCGATGGGAGTTTTGCAATGGCATTGCGTCATGGTGACTTCTTACTTGGTCCCAAGTTAGGCGACTCAAGTGATAGCGGTGAGAGTGTACATGGTGACTTCCGGGCACTTCTTTGCAAACTGACAACCAGACACCTAGCCTTGGAAAATCAACTTGTGATCAAGTAATGTTTGGAACCCTCACCAAGTTATGTTCATATGCCCAAACCTACACATGAAGGAGAAAATCAAGTCTATGCACATGCATTATTTGGATCAATAGTTTCAAAAAAAAAGTGATACCTCGGCAACGGATGCAAAACCAACGAATGATCTTTTCTTCCTACAGAGTGCATCAAAACCATGATAAAGACAAGCGAGAAAAGTTTCTCCCCATGCATAAGAAGATACATGATCTAAGTTAGAAAGGGCATGCAACACTGATAAGTGAATGGCCGACTAGGTACTGCCCAAAATGGTCACCCTCAACGAGTATAATAGAAACCCCCAGGTATATTGTTTTGCCCTCTCGCCTTAGACGAGTCAAGTATACTTTATCCAATACTCTCGGATGGGCTTATATCTAATTTTGTCTGATCTCCTATACCATCTGACACCGATCAACTGTCAAATTTCTTCTTCCTTTAAGATATTGTTGGTCAAACGGGCAAGGGGTTCCATCACATTGGAGATTGGTTATAGCAGCAAATTGACCGGACCAATTGTCATCTCTCCAATGGGCAAATGAAAAGTATGAGTTGTGTCCAACCATCGCTCCGCAAGCGCATGAATCACGCTTCGATCAATTTGATAACCCCATGCTGGTAATTGCAAAATAAAGTCCTCAAACCCACTTTCTTGAACCATTCTCTTTACTGCAATCGGGGCCTAGTCATACCACTTGCGGGCCTTGTGAATATTTTCTCCCACTTTAATATCACAACCATCATGCTGTCCAAATATAGGTAAGTCAAGGTAAGTACACACATAAATTTTCATGCATATTTTTGTACAATAATTTTTACTATATTAATTTTCATATGCATTTTTTATACAATAATTTTTTTACTACATAATTTATTATACATATTTTCATAAGTTTCTAATAAATCAATAGTTTCATGAATAATTTTGTAAATTTTGCTGCAATAATTTCTATAACTTCTGCTACACACTTGTTTTATATCTCATTTCTATAAATTTTATAGCATAAATTTTTCATACATATTTTTATTCACTTTCATACTGATTTTTTGTATATTTTACATAAGTAATTAAATAGATAGAAAATTCTACTCAATGGTGTTTTTTCATTGGAACTCCAGTGGAGATGCATCCCAAGTAATAACGAAATTTGCTCCATCTCATTGTCTCGGAGGTAAGCAATCAATTCATTGTTTGATCAAGTCACATACCTTGGCGAGTGTTGGACGCTAGCCATGGTAAGCATTTAAGCTTTCAAAATCTCAAATTCTAAGCAAAAGGGTGAAGATGAAAGGGTTCTGTGTTCTGTTTGACAAATTGAAATAGCACGGTCCTTTATATATATCTATATAAATGTAACATAAAATGAAAAATAATATAATTAAAGGACAAAGTCACATGCCCTTGTCCCTCTCTCGTCCATTTTAATTATTCAAAGTTACTTTAGTTAGCATTATTATTTTCTGATGGCAGTAGTCAAACTTGGCTTTTCTGTTTCAATAATTCATAGCGCACGTGCAAATATTAAACTAGACATTTATTTTGTGTATATTTTTTGCATGTCTAAAAAATATTTTAATAATATTTTTTCCACGTAGGGGGCAAGAGTACATAGGTAGAGTAAAAAAAATAGCCTAATTGTTTGCAAAATACTTTACTGACTAATTAATTTTTGTAGGTACCTGGAGTCCAGAACCTAAATTCTTTTTTAGTCCAGAACTCAAACCGAGTCTAGAACCTAAATTCTTTTCGAGTCCAGAATCTAAATTCTTTTCGAGTCCAGAACTCAAACCGAGTCCAGAACCCAAACCATCTTAGGTCCAGAACCCAAATTTTTTTCAAGTTTAGAACTCAAACCTAGTCCAGAACTCAAACCACCTTGAGTCCAGCACCTAAATCTTTTTTGCGTTCAGAACTCAAACCGAGTCCGGAACCCAAACCACCTCGGGTCCATAACCCAAATCTTTTTTTAGTCCAAAACTCAAATCGGATCCAAAATTTAAACCACCTTGGGTCTAGAACCCAAACTATTTTCAAGTTCAGAACTCAAACCGGGTCTAGAATCCAAACCACCTCGAGTCTAAAATCTAAAATTTTTTTGAGTCTAGAACTCAAACCGAGTTCAGAATCCAAACCACCTCAGGTCCAGAACTCAAACCACCTTAGGTCTAGAATCCAAAACTCAAACCAAGTCCAGAACTCAAACCACCTTGGATCCAAAACCCAATTTTTTTTTTAGTATAGAACTCAAACCGGGTCTAGAATCCAAATTATTTTTGAGTTCAGAATTCAAATCGGGTTCAGAAACTAAGCCACTTTGGGTCCATAACCTAATTATTTTTTGAGTCTAGAACTCAAATTGAGTCTAGAACCTAAATCACCTCGAGTCCAGAACCCAAATCTTTGTTGAGTCCAGAACTTAAATTGGGTCCAGAACCCTAAACACCTCGAGTCCAGAAGCCAAATCATTTTTGAGTTCAGAACTCAAACCCAATCCTGAACCCAAATCACCTCAGGTCTAGAACCTAAATCTTTTTCGAGTTCAGAACTCAAACCGGGTCCAAAACCTAAACCACCTCGGGTCCAGAACTCAAATTATTTTTTAGTTCAGAAGTTAACTAGGGTCCAAAACTCAAACCACCTCAGGTCCATAATCCAAATATTTTTCGAGTCTAAAACTCAAACCGAGTCTAGAACCAAGACCACCTCGGGTCCATAACCCATTTCTGCCAAAATTAACACAGCAGTCATGTTGCTTTTCACTATCTAAATCAATTCAAGATCGTTTAAGCAGGGGGCAAACTGTATACCCTTAATTTTGGCCCTAAGTTGGTACGGTCTTAATTAAAGAATGCCACAATAAATTCGATCCGATTTTAAAAGATGTGTAATTAATTTACAACTTTTAAATAAGTTGGTCTGGTTTCAAAAGGTATAAATTCAATTGCAAAACCCTAAATTAAGGTTTTTATACCCAAATTAATACCTTTCTGTCCAGAAATTAAAAAATACAATAGTCATTTGAGTTGGGTTGGCCTAGGTCGACATGAGCATGACTCATGTCAATTTGGTGGTCCAGATCAAAATGGATTAAAATTAAGTTTAGGGTTTTTGGAATGACGAGTTTTGCCTATAAATAATAATGCTAAATACTAAAACAGGGATTTACAATTTGAGCAAGGAAAGAAACACTGAGCAACAACAATCAACATTCATCAACACTTCAAAGGCAGTAATCACTGTCTTTGATCTTTGCTTGGCCAAAAACAACCGTTGGTGCAGGCAGCAGCTTGAAATCAACAACTAATTTTGTGAAGCCTTCAATGCAGGTTTCTTGTCTTAAATTTAATTTGCTTAAACATACAGTAGCTAGATTATCTTTTCATATTTTGATTTATTTGCTTTAATTATCATATTGATCACCAAAATTTAATTGCTAAAACCTTATTTCCATATTTATAAAATTAAAAATCAATCCATTTTGTCCATCCAGTAGCTTAAGGTTTGATGTGAATAATTGGTATAAACCCTAATTCTCAAACCCAGCGTCCAGAAACTGTAACTCCTTAAAACCCTAATCCCTCAGCCTCGGTTCCAAGGAAAACCCTAATATCTTAAAACCTAATGCCCAGGGCATTAAAATCGTTAAACCCTAAATTTCCTAAACCCTAATCCAATGACATCCAAACCATCCAAAAACATAAAACCAAAACCATAAATCCAAAAACCCTAAAACTCAAACCCTAACTTACAAAACCCTAAAACCCTAAGCCCTAGCTTCCAGACCCTAACTTCCAAAATTCCAAAACCCTAATATGTAATCCTTAAGCCATAAACACCTAAAACCTAGTTTCTAAACCTATTCTGTAACCTAAACCAAACCCCAATATCCAAAACCCTATTTTCTTAAAACCCTAGTTCCCTAATTTAATCCAAAACATCCAGTAAACCCTAATCCATTCCCAAAATACAAAAGAAAAACCCTAATTAAAGGTTTAAGCCCTAATTTTATATATTTAAATAATTAATTTATGATTGAACCCTTGTTTTGATTATCTATTTTATTATTATATGTTCATATTTATTTTATTTTGTTTGCAAATGGGTGATTTATTATTGTGGATGTTTATATAGTTTAATTTGCTATTTGTTCGATTTTCTTATATTTTAAAAGGTATGTTTTCACTTTTTGGGTGCCTCAATTTTTTATATGCAATTTAATTTATTGTTTAAATATTTTGGGACTATTATAAAAGGACATATTTTCACCTTTTGGTGGGTGTCCTATTTATTTTAGATATTAGACATGGTTATAATGGCATATTTCTATCCCGTACGGGTTCTCATTTGTTGTTTTGATTTGAACATTACTTTGATTGTAATACGATAATGTTTATTTTAATTATTACATGTAGTATGTATAATATTACAACAAATTAAGAATTTTATAATATATAGACCTGAAAAGGAGGCCGGTTCCAATGAACCGGGCACTATAGTGGTGCTGAGTCATTCTCACCTTTTCCACGTGTACCCAACTTTTCGAACCCATTAGGAGTTAGGGATTCCTTAGGAATTGAGTCATCTACCCCTTTCTTTTTTCCTGCCCGTCCGGGTGGTTACTCCATTTTCTCCGAGTTTAGGCTCGTGTTCTCTAAGACCCTGAGCCTAACAGTACCGAAGTCATAAGAACCATTTCATATGGGAGTGGAGGTGAAAATCCCCGCTCGCATATTACAAGCATCAAACCTTAATTAAACATCACTGTAATCAAAACCCCAAAATTAGGCCTAACCTTTCTTTAACTTTGGAAAACCACATTAAACCATTCAAATTGGTGTTTTAAGCTTATTTATATTATTAAAAACATATTTTAATATGTTTAAACCAATTACATTAATTAAACACATACTTTTATTCAAAACCCAATGAAGGTCCTTCAATTAAAATCATTCCAATTATCAAACAAATCTTATTTCCATCACTTATATCATTAAATAACATGCTTCCAACATCAAAATCAAACAATTGACCAATCTTTGAAAATTCCCTTTCCAAAATCCTAAATTCAACACTACCATTTCTAAACTCTAACCAAACTTAATCAAATCCATCATTTGACTTTAAAATCCTTGTTTATGCATCAAAATAACATATTTAGAACCAAATTACACAATTAAATCATATGAATTCAAAAATCCAAAAGTTCCATAACCCTAAACTCTCTCTCTTCACCAAACTTCACTCAAACTTAACCATTTCTTCAATCCAACTTAAAAATCATTATTAGCTACTCAAAATAACTTCATACACACCAATTCCAACAAATAAAACATACTAATTCATAATCCCAAATCAAACATATTCTCAAATTCATGAAAATCCAAGAAAATAAGTTAGGGAACTTGCTAATTCAAGAAGAAAACAACAAAACTTCACTTCAAACATTGCAACTTTGGAAGCTTGGAAGATGACAATCCTTGGGCTTAGACATCAATGGTGGTTCGGCCACCTAAGGAAGAAGAAGAAGATGAAGAAGACTTGGATATTTCTCTTTCCATCCACTTTCATAATAACCATATATATTATTCTATTATATTTCTAATTAATTAATTGATTAATTGTTTATTTATTTAATAAAAACCTTAATTTCTTCTTCCATACAAAAATAAATTATTTTAAAATTATTTTTATAAATTTTAATTTTCAAAGTATAATTACAAAAAAGCCATTTGACCTTTGACTTTTTTTTTAAAAAGTTGACTTTTGTTTGCTTTTATATACTTTATATATATTTCATGTATATTTCACATATACATTCCATTTTCTCACTTAAAATACTTTTATTTTTTATTTAAATCATTTATTTAATTTAATCAATTTAATTTTAATTAATTTTATTTAATTTTAAAAATTAGGAATGTTACAACAATAGTAAAATCTCAATGATTAATTTACTTAGTAAATAAATTTGTTTCTTACTTCAGTAGTTTAAATTCAATTCAATAGGTGAGACTATAAATAAAGAATTTTCTTTATGCGAGCGTTTAACTATATCAAATAAACGAATTAATCCTTTATATATATATATATATATGGAGAAAGTGTAAAAATATTCTTGAAATTTATGCAAAAGTACGGATTAATCCTTAAAGTTTTTGGTTTGGGTTTATTTATATACTTAAAGTTTTAAAAAATGAATAAATTAGTACATCTTTAACAAAAAAAAATTAACTGTATGTTTAATTTTCCGTTGAAAGAAGTAAATATGCATAGAATCAATCCACATAGAATTGACTGCCTAATTAGTTTTTTTTAAAAACCAATAAGAAAACTAAAATAAAATTAAATAGGTGGATTTTATAATTATGAATCAAAATTAAAATAAAATTAAAAATTAAAATTAAAAATTAAATGACAGTTAAGAGAAATTAGAAAACACTAATGGAAATAAATTCAGTTGAATGAATAATCTCAGTTTTAATTATTTGGATTGATCATTGATACAAAGAGGATTCTTTATGATTTATAATAAACCAGTTCCAGTAATTGGAGACGCTTGTAACAATCAATTCTTCTTTAGTTTTTAAATTAATTAGGATACACTCACTAATTAACCCTTGCTAATAAATAATCCTATAAGAACGTCTTTAAAATTTAATTCATTAGCAACTTTAAGAATTAGAATGAATCAATTCTATTCAACAAACTTAACTGCATAGTTCATTTAAGTTAGATTATATACTCTCTTAATATTATACTAAATTGCTACTAGTTATTAAATAAAAATAATAATTATATGAATTTAAGTATTTTAATTGGCGATATATTGTTAAATTAATTGAACAATGAAGTTTTTTTTGAACAAAAAAACAAAGCAATAATGTGATTAAGCTACAGAAAATATATAAATACTGAATTTTAAAGAAAAGAAGATAGAAATTATTTAGATCTCACAATTCTTTATTTAATTGAAGCCTCAATTAGTCCTTCAACCTAATAGAATTTAGTTTCTCATGAATTGAATAGAGAAAAGCTCAAAATAAAATAAAAATAATTTATAAAAATAATGTATAAAATTCGTGACTAAAGTCGCCGATCAAAGTCATATAGGGCTACTCTCTAATGTTTCTTAAATAGCTTCTAAATGAAAAATAAAATTTTACTCCAATCCTAATTAGGAAAAAGATAAAAATAATAAAGGATAATAAGATAATAAAAGAAATCCTATATACACTACAAAAAAGAGGACCTGTAGCAACTAATTAATAGAGGCGCCGCTAAGCAAGAAACACAGGATAAAATAAAATATAACAAAAGAGGCGGTCAAATCTTTTGCTGCTGCATTAAGGGGAAATTTTAGAGTTTTAGAGGCCATCTAACATTCTTTAGTTTTCGCGCTTTTTTGTTTTCATGATTTTCACCCAAAATTTTCATATTTCTGATCAAACCCTAAACCCCAAAACTCTCTCATCTTTGATTCTTACTCTGTCAAAAAGACTAAAGCTAAGCCTCAATTGCGCTCTTCATAAACCAATGATCCATACCTGCTGCAGACAATCTCATTCCAAAGCTTCTTGTTCTTCTGGATTTTTCTTTGATTATTTTACTAGTATCATTGTGAGGTTTGATTTATGCATTTTTCATTATTTTCATTTATACTTGTTTGATTTTGATGAGTAATTTTAATTTATATTGTTTTTGTTTTTAATTGCACAATAGAAATTGATTGATTGTCCTTGTTTTGATGAGTAATTTCGCTAATAGCATGCTATTTGCATAAAGGATTGTTGCCATGGAAATATTATTAATTAAGTTCTTCAAATAATAATAATAAATTTGTAATATTTGTTTCTTTAAATACACAGGCTAAATTGTTTCCTCTGCTATGTTACTTTGTGTGTATTTCATTATAATCATTTCACTTATATGCGTCTTGTAAATTTCGATTTGTTTTAGGGTCCACTTAAGCCAATTTGGTTCTAGTTTCCTTCTAGTAGGGGATATTTTACAGATTATAATTGGAAAACTTCAATAACAGTTGCAGATGTTGATCAATTTATAGGTTTTTTTTTTGTTTTGGTTTCCTCATCATTTTTTTTGCTTTCTTTGATTTGAAACGAAATTTCAGTTTCCATGTATGTTTATCTTTTATTTTCTTATTATTGTAAATGCCTTATGCGCTATTCCATTATTAAGAAATAACTTCGCATTTAATTTAAAACACCACAAGTAGCAATGCCTTGTGCGGCTATTACTTTATGCATAAATTGAGGAGGAAGAAGAGGCAGATGAGCTCTGCCTCAGCCTATTTGAACCATTTAGGCTTAATTCTAAGCTTTTGATATTAATTTATAGCAATTATAGTAGTTGTTGAGTCTAAAGCTGATTGGAATTTCTTTAGCTTTTTCTTTAGATAGGTATTCCAATAATTATTAATATCATTATCTGTTCTTTGTCAATAATCATCATATTGACTGTGTAACACCCCGATACTCCATATAAGTACTATACATACACCCGGTATACATACAGTAAGTATATAAAGTATAAGGATGTCACTTTTCGTTACATTTTTAAAACCTTTAACAGAGTTCAAACCACAATACATAAATTAAAAGAACATTTACAAAATCATTATACTTTCAATGATCTTACATATATATATCAAAATCTTATTTTTATCAAAACTTCATTGATACATATAAATATACTCTTGTCAGAAATACATCATAATTAAAAATTATACATGTATGCATCACCCTCTAGTTGGTCTCGATAAACTCTTACTCTTCTCGTAGCATAACGAAAGACTTCATATCTTCCACCTAGTTACCTGCATGATTACACATCCGCGCTAAGCCCGAGAGCTTAGTAGTACAAATATAACATATAAACATACATTATAGAAATTCTAACATATAATGAAATATCACTTCCATGTACCATTAGTTTCTTATCATGTTTTTCCTTTTGAATTGCACCTTTCATATATCTCTACTAATCTCATATATTATATATACATATATACAAATCATTAACACCAACCACAATCCATCACTAATACTCACAATCATTATATCAATATACAAATTACATATCATACTTCATATCGTTATTTTATTCACAATTCACAATTCATGAATCACATTTCCAATGAAGGCAATCATTATCACCATTCATGAGTCACATTTCCAACAAAGCAACCATAGATCTCATTACTCATTTATTTCAACATTTGTATATCACATTGACAACAAAGACAGACTCAGGCCCAAAAGACACTAATATGCCATTCAATTTTCAGAGTTAATGCTTTGGCTTTGTTATCACATTTATCATTATCATAGACCCAAGTAGGCTTCAAGGATTTAGGTTCAACCAAGCTTTAAGGGGAACAAAGCATGCTAAGTATCAACCCAACTTGGCTTCAAGAACCAACCCAACCTAGCTTCAAGAGTTGTAACATCTCAATTAGGCTTCAAGGACTAGACCCAACCAAGCTTCAAGGGGAGTAAAACATGTTAAACTTCTACCCAACTTGGCTTCAAGGATCAAGCCCAACCTAACTTCAAGAGATTGTTACTAATATTAGGCATGCCACCAACAACAAACTCTGAAAATGGAATAACACATTAGCTACACAATTCATTTATCAATTTCATTATCATTTCCATTCTCAATTGAATCATCATAGCCAATCACAATGGCTTCACATCACATTTGAGTTATCATAGCCAATCACAATGGCTTCACATCACATTATATCTCAGAACATTAGTTCCACATCTCTTGATGTCTCAATTCACATTACACACTTCATCATTCAAGCATACATAATCAATTTCATTGCACATGTATCTCAAATTCATCGTCATATAAACAACATATCCATTTATTTCATTTCAATCATTATTAAAACATTTATCATAACAAATTGCATTGCACATACCTTTTTGGTTGATCCTTATAGCTTTCACACTATACAAATAACAACATTAGTCCCATTGTATTAACAATTTAGTAATTTACTTAACATTGTTTTAAGTTTCAAAATCATATAAAAGAATGCATCTAGGTAAGTTTGCCCTTACCTCAAGAACTACTCCCATCAAGCTATACATAATCAATTACCTCATCATATCCTTCACATTTTACATATAGCATCATTGATGTAACATTACAAAGTACATTATTCATACAACACATTACCATTCACAAGATTCACAATGCATAACACATAACATTATTCATATAGTGTCTTATGCATCATCATATGTATGTTCAATCTCAACAAAGCAAGAAAAGCAAAGGACACTCACAGTAGCCAACACACTCAAGGGACACGGCCAAGCTTGTGGCCGTGTCTCTCAACACAAATGGGCAGTGGCAGACATGGGCAAGGGACACGGCCGTGTCTCTCCAAAAATCATCCAACACGGCCACATTTTCCTTAGACTTGGCTGTGTCTCCCAAAATTCTATAGTTTGGCCATGTCTCTTCCTTAGTTTGGCCTTGTCTCTCATGATTAAAAACCCTAAACATGGCCAAATCTCTTTTGATTGAATTTAAACACATTATGCACAACATAACCCCATTCAAATGAATACAAACAATGTCATTAACACATATCTTGCATGCTCATCACAATATTCACATTAACAATACATCAACAACACATTTAATCACTCAACACTTCAAAACCCTAAACCAACATCACTCTTGTTCTTTCAATATCCACTTAACTTACCATCTTCAAACCAAAACCAACACCAATTTAACTTTGTAACTTACAATCAATCTCAACACTTATAAACACATCTCAAACACACTCAATCATAAGATCAACAATTCATAACTCACTTCAAACACAACCTCAAAATAACAAAGGAAAACAAGAGAGTACTTAACTTAATTGAAGAAATTTCACAAATCTCCAACTTAATCCTTTGATTCTCCCTTCAATTTGATGTTTAGAACTTAGAACACCTCTCTTCCTCTCCCTTTCCTTTGATAGCCGGCCACACCAAAAGAGAAGAGAAGAAAAGAAAAATAATGACAAGTCAAACTTCTCTTCTTCTTTAAATCTCCACCATGCAATTCTAACACAACAATTACTTAAATTCCCTCATCCATTTAAACTTAACTCTTGTCACTCATATGCTCATTTAAGTAATTTCACATATCACAAATAAATATCCTCTTCCATTGACCATCCCTTTTGACTTATGTATATGTTATTTATACTACCATATATGCAACATATACAATTCCTTTAAAAATTCTTTTCTCTTTCAATTTGACACATACATTCAATCCAATTAAAACAACCGTAATATTCAAAACTTCTAGGCATAAATTGGGATATTACAATTCTCTCCCCCCTTAAATAATTTCATCCTCGAAATTATCAGTACCGTAACAATTCATTCTTAACAAAATATTATCTTAACTTCCATAAGAAGTTAATTATTTACTTAAGTTATTATGTCATCAAATCATATAACTTCAACTCTTCCCTTTAGAATCAACCATCTTCTCTAAATTCCATAACTCATCATTCTATATGTTTATATATCTTATTACTTCATTGATCAAACATTCAAAAGAACTCATTACATTTCCTATTAATGACTTTATACAAGAATCAAATCATACTATAGTACATTTATACTTCATTCAATCTTTATATTCAATATATTTTGTTCATTCACCTCTTTGAAATTACTCTCTTAACTTTAACCTTAAAAATCATTGGTTTATATCTTAGCATTAATTATCCTGTCATTACAATCTCTGTTTAAATAGACATTTATCAAAACTCAAAGGATAACAAGATCCTTATTTTACACAAATTGAGTTACTTCTTTAGCATGCTTTTCACTTAACTTACATATTAATACATTTCCTTTAAACTTATTTTATAAATAACCAATCTTTTCCCTTTTTATCATGATTTATAACTACTATAACTCCATTCATTCATATCCAATCACACTTTAAAATTTTACATCATATACATTATCATGTAAATAATTATACTCTTAGTACAACTATACACATTAAATCTCGCTAATGATTCATAATCTTAGCCAAATCCAGATCAATTGATCTATCTGTCACAATATGCCCACATTCCAATCTTGTTCAATTCCAACCAACGACTAAGTTATTTAAACTTATCATGAAATTTCACAATATTCATATATGTATATATAAAACCTAATTCCATTAGGGCAAACTTATATACAATTATTGATCTCTTCCGATTCATATTCAGCCAAATTATCATGATAACAAATCACTTCAAATTATCTTTTAATATACACATAGTTATATTTATTTTGATTACCTTTTTGTCATATTATCCATAACTCAAAACATTTCCATAATTTCCTTTTCTCTCTACCTTCATAGTTATAACCAAATTCTTAACATAAAATGATAAGGTATAACTTTATCCATCATAACTTTTAACTATACTTCTCAAACAAAATTTTCAATCTTACCAAATCTGTATTACAATCATTTTATCTAAGACCCAAATCTATGGATAATAAAATTAATCGATCAAATATACTGAACAAAACACATGGCTTTAAGAGATTAATATTCAAGCCTGGAACTTTCAAATCAATAATGTTCTTTTTATAATTTTATTCTTAATCTTTACAAATACAAGGCTAAGATGTATCTCAAAAATTACATATTCCTTCTTTCCATTTTTGCTATATCAGAAGTTAATACATTCCAACTCCGTTTCAAACCAATTTGCACTCGATTATATGATCTTTATCAACTTAATTCATGTTTCAACAATATTACTATATACATATTCAATCATATACAGTTCTCATACAATTTCTATTCGTCACTTCATTTCTAATCCATTTACAATCTCTTATAATGTATAATTACATAGAACTTTCCATCTATAAATACTTTGAGACTCTAAATATCATATGATCATCAAGTTCAATACTCACTATAACAATTTCCACTGTCCAATATTACTCAAGTCCATTCCATTCTCACTTCCATCACATAATCCATCTAGCTTTACACAGTTCAAGACTTAATCTCTCTTAGATCCACTAATACATACAACATCGCTTCCATATCATTAATTTTATAATCATACCACATACATATTCATAGGTTACCTTCATAATGTGATTCACATTTTTTTTATCATAATTTTATTCATATTGAAAAACTCAATTCACATATCATATACATGTATACACTTAATTATATGCTCTTATTTTATTTTCCTTTTTCATACATTCAATACACATTTAATGTTTATCACTTTCTTTTAAACACTATGATTTTCATTCTTCCAATATGATGTAAAGTATTTATTCACACAACACACACATATATATATTCTGACTATAATAGCACTTCACATCCATCTTAGTCACATTCCCAATGTGACATCTCTTTCACTTTTGTCTTTAAAAGCATTTAATATACTTCCATATCCATTTTTACCCTTTTTACTTCAAAACAAATTCTCATGCTATCAATCATATTACTCAATTCATAATATTTTCATGTGCAATATTAGTCATTTCACCTAGCTCATGTATTGATTATACATTTAACTATCAATATCCAAATAATCTTTATCAAATTCCACTAAAACTTTAACTTTTCAACTTACTACTTTGCTTAAACTTCAATTTGCCAAACTCATCTTTTCTTAATATCACTTTAAAAACATCTTATGTATATATATCACAAAGCAATATCAAAACATATAATTTTCACAATTATCAAGCTCATTTCAAAAATCTCAAATATCACATATTACCACCATTACCATGAGCTTTCACAATAGTCAAGCATCTCACATTTCTAACATTGAATTCACAATGTGTGCATTAAAATAACAATACCAATTTATATATATATCCCAAACTTTAAATAGTCACACTTTGTCTATACTAATCAACTTATTCAATATTCCACCATACTCTCCTCATTTTAATAACATATCCTTCAATATTAACACTTCAACAATATTTCCTCTGTCTAGCAAACCCAACATAAACTCTATTATAAAGAGATTCAAAGTGTAGAGGAAAGAGTACATACTTTTATCTTGATTTGATTTTGTTTCCAACTCATTTTCAACTTTATTCTCCTTTTCATTTCTTTATATCACAACCACATCTCAATAAGCAATATTTCAATATTTGCTTACCTTAAGTAAACTCCCATTATTTATTTTATCAATTAAGCTTATATTAAGTTTCCCATATCATTTCTTTCTCGGGCTTTACTTTCATGTAAAACATCATTCACACACTAGCATCCATCTCATATAGCATAAATATTCTACAATTCATAAAATGCCACATCCGAGACCAACCTAGGTGTCAATGCATATGCATGTATTACAAATTTGATTTCAAAACTTTTCCTTTTTACTTCTATTTAACTTTTCAAAACTTTTTCTTTTTAATTTTACTTAGGCTGAGAATCTCGAACCTAAGCTCTGATACCAAAATAATTGTAACACCCCGATACTCCATATAAGTACTATACATACACCCGGTATACATACAGTAAGTATATAAAGTATAAGGATGTCACTTTTCGTTACATTTTTAAAACCTTTAACAGAGTTCAAACCACAATACATAAATTAAAAGAACATTTACAAAATCATTATACTTTCAATGATCTTACATATATATATCAAAATCTTATTTTTATCAAAACTTCATTGATACATATAAATATACTCTTGTTAGAAATACATCATAATTAAAAATTATACATGTATGCATCACCCTCTAGTTGGTCTCGATAAACTCTTACTCTTCTCGTAGCATAACGAAAGACTTCATATCTTCCACCTAGTTACCTGCACGATTACACATCCGCGCTAAGCCCGAGAGCTTAGTAGTACAAATATAACATATAAACATACATTATAGAAATTCTAACATATAATGAAATATCACTTCCATGTACCATTAGTTTCTTATCATGTTTTTCCTTTTGAATTGCACCTTTCATATATCTCTACTAATCTCATATATTATATATACATATATACAAATCATTAACACCAACCACAATCCATCACTAATACTCACAATCATTATATCAATATACAAATTACATATCATACTTCATATCGTTATTTTATTCACAATTCACAATTCATGAATCACATTTCCAATGAAGGCAATCATTATCACCATTCATGAGTTACATTTCCAACAAAGCAACCATAGATCTCATTACTCATTTATTTCAACATTTGTATATCACATTGACAACAAAGACAGACTCGGGCCCAAAAGACACTAATATGCCATTCAATTTTCAGAGTTAATGCTTTGGTTTTTTTATCACATTTATCATTATCATAGACCCAACTAGGCTTCAAGGATTTAGGTTCAACCAAGCTTCAAGGGGAACAAAGCATGCTAAGTATCAACCCAACTTGGCTTCAAGAACCAACCCAACCTAGCTTCAAGGGTTGTAACATCTCAATTAGGCTTCAAGGACTAGACCCAACCAAGCTTCAAGGGGAGTAAAACATGTTAAACTTCTACCCAACTTGGCTTCAAGGATCAAGCCCAACCTAACTTCAAGAGATTGTTACTAATATTAGGCATGTCACCAACAACAAACTCTGAAAATGGAATAACACATTAGCTACACAATTCATTTATCAATTTCATTATCATTTCCATTCTCAATTGAATCATCATAGCCAATCACAATGGCTTCACATCACATTTGAGTTATCATAGCCAATCACAATGGCTTCACATCACATTATATCTCAGAACATTAGTTCCACATCTCTTGATGTCTCAATTCACATTACACACTTCATCATTCAAGCATACATAATCAATTTCATTGCACATGTATCTCAAATTCATCGTCATATAAACAACATATCCATTTATTTCATTTCAATCATTATTAAAACATTTATCATAACAAATTGCATTGCACATACCTTTTTGGTTGATCCTTATAGCTTTCACACTATACAAATAACAACATTAGTCCCATTGTATTAACAATTTAGTAATTTACTTAACATTGTTTTAAGTTTCAAAATCATATAAAAGAATGCATCTAGGTAAGTTTGCCCTTACCTCAAGAACTACTCCCATCAAGCTATACATAATCAATTACCTCATCATATCCTTCACATTTTACATATAGCATCATTGATGTAACATTACAAAGTACATTATTCATACAACACATTACCATTCATAAGATTCACAATGCATAACACATAACATTATTCATATAGTGTCTTATGCATCATCATATGTATATTCAATCTCAACAAAGCAAGAAAAGCAAAGGACACTCACAGTAGCCAACACACTCAAGGGACACGGCCAAGCTTGTGGCCGTGTCTCTCAACACAAATGGGCAGTGGCAGACATGGGCAAGGGACATGGCCGTGTCTCTCCAAAAATCATCCAACACGGCCACATTTTCCTTAGACTTGGCCGTGTCTCCCAAAATTCTATAGTTTGGCCGTGTCTCTTCCTTAGTTTGGCCGTGTCTCTCATGATTAAAAACCCTAAACATGGCCAAATCTCTTTTGATTGAATTTAAACACATTATGCACAACATAACCCCATTCAAATGAATATAAACAATGTCATTAACACATATCTTGCATGCTCATCACAATATTCACATTAACAATACATCAACAACACATTTAATCACTCAACACTTCAAAACCCTAAACCAACATCACTCTTGTTCTTTCAATATCCACTTAACTTACCATCTTCAAACCAAAACCAACACCAATTTAACTTTGTAACTTACAATCAATCTCAACACTTATAAACACATCTCAAACACACTCAATCATAAGATCAACAATTCATAACTCACTTCAAACACAACCTCAAAATAACAAAGGAAAACAAGAGAGTACTTACCTCAATTGAAGAAATTTCACAAATCTCCAACTTAATCCTTTGATTCTCCCTTCAATTTGATGTTTAGAACTTAGAACACCTCTCTTCCTCTCCCTTTTCTTTGATAGCCGGCCACACCAAAAGAGAAGAGAAGAAAAGAAAAATAATGACAACTCAAACTTCTCTTCTTCTTTAAATCTCCACCATGCAATTCTAACACAACAATTACTTAAATGCCCTCATCCATTTAAACTTAACTCTTGTCACTCATATGCTCATTTAAGTAATTTCACATATCACAAATAAATATCCTCTTCCATTGACCATCCCTTTTGACTTATGTATATGTTATTTATACTACCATATATGCAACATATACACTTCCTTTAAAAATTCTTTTCTCTTTCTACTTGACACATACATTCAATCCAATTAAAACAACCATAATATTCAAAACTTCTAGGCATAAATTGGGATATTACAGACTGCCAACCTTTGCAGGTTCTTTCAAGAGCCTAATTAATTCTAAGTAATTATTAATAGGGTTACTGATATGAAAATAATTTTTTAGTCTAATACAGTAATAAGATTATCTAATTTCCGGGTTCAATCAAGTAATAGCAAAACTATATCAGCAATGGTAGGCAAAGAGATTCATTTTACATGTATTGTTATTGCTTTAGCATTGATAAACCTTTAAAGCATGTTAAAGTCATAATTATAGGCATGGATACAGTTGTAAAGATAAGAAAAATTATTTTCTATTTGTTGTGTTTCTCAATTTTAAATATTTTAATATTCTATTTGATAATCTATCGTTATTTTGTTTTGTTCCTTTTTCTCAGACATATAGAAATTGGCTCAAAGTGTTAAAGTTAGGCGAAGGTTTGACTTTATTTATCTATTCATTCTTTTTTCAGTATATTTTTCTTCTTCATCGTACAGTTGAGGCTCAAGATGAACTACATCACTTGTTGAATGTGGTATGGATTAAATTTTGCTGAAATACTGAAATTTATTTTCTTTCCTTTTAATTTAATAATAATAGTTTGAGCAAAAATATTTTGCATAGAGTATTTTTCCCATAGCCAATGTTGGGTCTAATTAGCAACTACATTTATGTGTTTCCTGTGGCAATTTGTGTCTAATTGTGAGCATTAAATGATATTTTGTTGTCATGGAATTTCTACGCATGGGTAACGGTCTTTGTTGTTGCAGCAACTATTCTCCTTGTTGTAACTTTGATACATACTATTTATTCAATCCTTTAAACAAATTTTGTCATTTAATAGTCAAGATTGCGCATCTTGATGTATGAAAATGATGTTTAAATTATGCGAGAATAAATTAGTTTAATTTATTTGTATTTTTGAACTCCAACTGAAAGCTTCTTTGCACTTAATAATAAATATTGGCATGTGACTTAATTCTTTTCAGTTGCTATTATGTTATTCGAAATACTTTTTTCCAATTTATAAAATTTTAAAGATGATCTATGGTTTCACTTTTGTGTCTTCCCACATCAACTGCATCACATGAACTCTGAATAAATTGAGTTTAAATTGCAAATTTCCAGGGAGAGATTCCACTCCAGGGGGACTTCTTTGCAGAACATATGATATTTGGAGGTAATTAATTCGCTTTGTCGATATTTTTCTTCCCTTTGAATGTTTGATAATGTTACATTTTTCCATCTTTGTCATTATTCCTTGTCTAAATTAATTAAATTACTTTAGTTTGATGACTGATTGAATTTTCTATGATAGGTGGGCATTGATGATTTGGGTGAAATAGGAGAAGTTCCATACTGAGATGGCCAACCCAGTGGTGTTATTCCTGATGTTATTGACAAGAATGGGAAGCCTCACAAACTTACATTATATTCTATTGCTAGTAGTGCTTTAGGATACTTTTGGCAATTCTAAAAGTAGTTATTAGTTAAGCCTAAAGAGTAGTTATTATTTTGTTTACTTTTACTTTTGGGTTATTGTTGTTATTAATATTTTATAAATGCACAACAAAAGTTGATTGAATATTTTAAATGACAATGTTATAATTTCCCATATTGCAATATTATCTTTATTTTTAGTAATATAATATTTTATTAAATTATATTTAGGATCCAAATCAAGATGATTGTGTAGCTGATTGTTCTTATATATGCAGTGATAATTATATATAAATAAGTAGTAGCACATTTAACCGGCTTACTATATAATTTTGGTACAAAATTTGGCAAGACAGTGCTAGAGGCTGTTTTAAGTGCCTCAACAGAGTAAAATTTAAAAGATCTCACCTTTTTGGGGCGTTGAAAATTGCCCTTATAATCAATGTAGAGGCGGTTATAACTGCACCTATAGAATCGTTGCTACAATTTGATATACCCCGACGGTACCGCCACGACACGATAGAAATGGGGTAAAAAATGTCAGTTTAGAGGTGGTTGTTAGTAAATGTATAGGTGGTTTAAAGTGTCCTTACAAGAGAATTTAACTTCCACCATATGTATTCATTGTTGTAGCGATAGTAGTCATTTTTATATCTAAATAGGAATAAAAGAGCAAAAATATCTTTTGATATCTTTCTAAAAATTATAATATATCTTTATCCCAAAAAGGTAGAAAATCATAGTTGTAATCATTATCTTCTTTCAATCAGGTCTAGTTAAGCCTTGCTCAAGGCTTATGCCAAACGCCTTCAAAATTCCAAGGAGAAATTCCAGCAGTGACACGCACAACCACTTATATGGTCACACATCTGCTTATGCATTTTTTTGCCACAAACTATGGAGAATGAAATTCCAACTCTAATGCTTATGACCATCTCTATCAATATTTATGACTCTGCAAAACTATGAATAACTTACTATACTTTATTTTATTTGTTTGTTTTTGCTATTTTATCATAATAAGTTAGTCTTATAGAGAAAGTTTATAGCCTACATAATTTGACTTCAGTAGTTGTTAAAAACTTTGCTGCTGGTTCGTTAATTCTTATAGATATTGTAAAACTCTTATATTCTATGTATTTATAATACATACATTATGTTTATATAAAATACACATGCAGAATACAAGAAGATCACTATCCTTGTCATTTGAAAATTTTATTACAATTATAAAAAAATATTTAAAACATAAAATATATACTTTATTAGATAAATAAATATTAACATAAGTAATTTACATATCAAAGTATAAATTTTAGAGTAAAATCTCTGTACAAAATTCGTCAGAGTTTTATTTATATTTTGGATATTTCTAAATTCAAACAACACAACCTGCACGAAATTCGCACTTCCAAATTTTATATATATAATCTCCTTCATTTATCCAAATCTCCAATTTCATTCACACTACCCACATTTTAAAAGCCTCATGATCATTTATATATATATAATGTATTTAGACATTACGAGTATATTAAGTTTCAATACTTTTACAATGTATATAAATTACACAAACATTATGAGACTCAATATAAATATATATTCACATGCTATATAGTGGCACCGGTCTGGTGGCGAACCAATAAACTTCTCGACTATCCGACTCTAACCTGCTACCTGTGCGATAAACAAATCGCTAAGCTTTTTGCCTAGCGGTACATACTTTGATAATGGAAGAAAATTTAAAGAACAGTGCAAAATGCTTTTACTTTGAAATTTTTAATGTGACATGTAGACACATAATGAAACTTATGCATTTTCCTTATAAAACCATCATATGACACATTCACATGTATTGGGTCCAAATAACCCTATATAATATTCAAGTTTCAGAGATAATGCTTTGAACTATTTTTGACACCTAGTGTCTAGCCTGAAAGTAATACAAGTGATGCCCAGTGTCTAGCCCGAAGGCAAATCATATAATGGTGATGTCAAACGCCTAGCCTGAAGGCAAATCATATAACAATGATGTCCAACATCTAGCCTAAAGGCAAATCATATGGCATGCTGTCAAACACAAAACTCTGAAACAAAATATTATATAAGGCAACACACATATAATATACATTCTCATAATCCATTTTCTATCACATTATCTCATTTATTCATTTTTTTCCATAGCGATGCATAATTGCCTTAATTCAATATAATTCATTATATTTTCAATAATGTATGTCACCTTTTCAATGTGCCTATATTATCCAAACACTCTGGGCTATTTTCACATTTTTCTCATTTATCGTATATTACTTATTTTAGCCATATTTCCATACTTTTCCATTACAAACATCAAATGCTTTGCCACTTTATCAATGTGGCTAAATTATGCCTTAAAATTTGCATAAATATATTCTTTTCACAAACATATTTAACAATGCTACTAGCCATCTCAAAATGGCTTAATCATTCATACATTATGCATTTCATGCCTTTAAACACATTTCTATGCACTTTTCATGTGAATTCACACATCAAAGTATCATAGTCTTAGTTTCTAAATACAATGTAACATGCCATTTTTAATGTATTACAATACCATTCTATCAAAGTAAGTACTAACCTTGGTTTATTCAACTCCCAAGCTATAAAGCAATCCTTTCTCACCACTTTCTCAATGTGCCCTTCACCACTTTAACCAAGTAACTTGGTATAACTCACCACCTAATCATAATGTGAGTGTATACATCACTTTGGAATCACATTTTAAGACATTTAAACTATTAAACATCAATTAAACATTATTCCTTCAAATTTTTATATTTTTGCTCTAACTCTCTTTAATTTTGAAACTTCCTTCTAACCAAATCTAAATGCTAATATAAGTTCATTTTCATCATTAAAATAACATTTTAACATGATTTAAATGATGAAATCAATGAACAAGCATTCTTCCACAAAACCCTTTCTATAACCCTAATTTAGAAACTTCCTCTTCCAAACCCTAACCAAACCTAAACTTTTCTTTAATCTAACCTTAAATTCATTGTTTACTCATCAAATTAATATCATACATGTCCATTCCAATAATTATAACATGCTCTTTCAAAAACCCAATTCATACATATTCATAACTTTCAACCAAACTCCAAAATTAAGAAAAGAAACTACCAACTAGTGAAGAATCCACAAAAACTCCTTCCAATCCTTTGAAAGCCCTTCAAAATTGAGTGATTTGATGAGGCAAAAATTTATTTCCTTAATGGCTATGGTGTTCACGGCTAGAAGAAGAAGAAGAAGAAGAAGAAGAGCTTTTCTTTTTGTTTTTTTTTTAAATTTGACTTTTTCTTTCTTTCATTTAATAGCCATATATATTATTATATTACTTTAATTAATTATTTAATTATTTAAAAATTCTAATTTCTTTCTTCCATTCAATATTAATTTTTTGATTTAATTTATTAATTTTATAATTAATTAATTAATTAATATTTATTAAATATCTAACTTTCCTTCATTTTCCACTACCCAAAATTATTTTTAATTTCGATTTATTTTAAAGCTTTAATTTTCTATCTTTCACTCAAAAATATTTTATTTTAATATTTAATAAATATTAAATTTCTCCATCATCTTTCATTAATAAAAAAATATTATTTTAATTTTCAATATTATTTTTAACTTTTAACTTCTTTTTTTCTATTTTTACCATTTTACCCTTTTACTTTCCTATTCCCTTTGACTTTATATTTTAGTTATATTCTACATATATTTTACATATTCATTTGGTCCTTTCTTACTTCCAACCATTTATTCATTCCCCACATTATTTATTTAATTTTATTTTATTTTATTTTAGTAAATTTTTGGATGTTGCAGATGCTTTTCCTATTTGAAATTGTCCAACATCAATTGTTTAGAGCATCTTGTTTTTTCTTCTTAAAAAATTCTTGTACTATATGAATCATAGAACAATGGTGCAGCAACCCACCAACAAAACCCAATGTCAGTGGGGATTTTTGTCCCCACTCCCACGTGGAATGATTCTTGCTATTTTAGTACTGTTACGCTAAGGGCTTTAGAGAACAGAGCCTAAACTTGAAAAAAATGGAGTCGCTACCTAAAGGGGCCTGAAAAAAGAAAAGGGTGGATGACTCGATTCATAAGGAATCCCCAACCCCCTAATGGGTTTGAAAAATTGGGTATGTATGGGGATGATGAGAATGACCCAGTACCCCACAACGCTCAGTTCATTGGAACCGACCTCCTTTCCAGGTTTAAATATTATTGAATTCTTAAATATTTTGAGATTACCCATATTACATACAATTTAAAAAATAAATAAATATCTATCATCTTATAAAAGCAAACCAAATAAAATGGGCACCCATACAAGATGAAAACATGCCCTTACAATGTCCAATGTCCAAAAAAGAAAAAATAAATAAATAAAATGGCACACCCACCATAGGTGAAAACATGCCCCTTACATTGATCCAAAATCCTTAAAATTTAAATTACATACTCAAAACTAAGACACCCATAAAGTGAAAACATGCCTCTTACATCCTTGAAATCAAAGCAATCAATATTAACGCAATTAACCAGATAAATTAAACCATTCAAACATTCACAATAATTAAAATTAAATCATCCATCATAAACTAAGTAAAATAAATCATCTATCATAAGCGTACAATGATAAATTAAACCATTGAATCTAAGTTTTAATCTTAAGTAGAACATAAAGGATATAAAATTAGGGTTTACATATTAAATTTAAAGTTTTTTTTAACATCAAGGTTTTATGGATTCTAAGATAAAAATAGGGTTTTGAGCTTGAAAACTAGGGTCTTTATGGTTTAGAAAACAATTTAGGGTTTTAAAGTTTTAGAAAACATGATTATGATTTCTTAAAAAAAATAGGGTTCTAAATCTGTGGAATTAGAGTTTTGGAAATCAAATTAGGGTTTTGGATTCTAGGAACTTTGGGAATTAGGGTTCTAGATATTAGGGTTTAGGTGTTAGGGGTTTTGGATTTAGGGTTTTGGGTTTTGGGTTAGGGTTTAGAAATTAGGGTTAAGTTTTTATAGATTAGGGTTTGGGTTAATATTTTGGTTTTACAGATTTAGTTTTAGGGTTAAGTCTTAGGATTAGATTTCAGGCTTAATTACACATGTTAAACATGCAACCTAATGTTAACCAATATATTAAGGCTTAAGATATATAAAATTATGTTTTAAACTAATTGAATTATGTAACAAAGTTCTGAACCATATTGAACTAAAATTGCTACCTACTAGGTGAACTTTAACTACAAATAATCAATTTTAATTTACTATTGCCGGATTGAGTTATGGTATGAAGACATCATTTAATATTAAAACAAATTAAATTTAAGAATTCAAACTTACTTTTGTTGGTTCCGCCCAATGCGATATATTGAACCAAACTCGTATCTTTGAAAGCCTGTATCAAAGAAAGTATTGGTTGGTACCTTGAAGATCCGAGCTCAAAGCTGCTACTTTTTGTTATTGCTTCGACTCTGTGTAAATTGTTGCCTCTGTGTTATTTCCTCCTTTCTATTTCTGTATTAATTTTTGCTATTTATAGGCAAAGAAAGCTTAAAACAAAACCCTAATATGCTAATCTGATGGTCAAATGAAGTCCAATCTTAATTAGAAATTTTAATCTATTCTAAAGCCAAAATTAAAAAACCATGGCAAGTTAGAAACATGCCAATTCACTATGGACAAAAGGTTCTTGACGAATTAGAATGCTTCTAATTCACCATGAGTCTCATGGCGAATTGGAATGCTTCCAATTTGCCATGAGCCATGGTCATGGCGAAATGGGCTTAGTCAGATTTGTTCGTGCTTTTAAAGCTAGACCAAATTTAATTCAAGCTTTTAAAAATTGAGTTGGAGTTGATTTGGTCCGTTAAAAATTAAATCAAACTAGGTTATAGTTTTAAAAATTAAACCAACTTAATTTAGGTCTTTCAAAACTAGATCAACCTATTTCAAAGCTATAAACTAGGTTTAAACTTTTAAAATCAGACCAAATTTAGCTTAGCCTTCTTTAATTGAGATCGAATTACCTTAGGGCCAAACTTAAGGGTCTACTCCCAATAATCCAAAATCAAACATTTTAGGTCTAAATATTATTAAATTTTTATCTTATTACAATATTATTCATTTTACATGCAATTAAAATAGATAAATATTCATCATATTATAAAATCAAACAACCAAACAAAATTGGCACTCATACAATATGGAAATAAGCCCTTACAACTATTCTAAAATCTTTAATTAAAATAAAACAACTAAGATAGGAAACCTACAAAGAGTGAAAATATGTCCCTTACAATAGTCCCAAAGTCCTCAAATAAATTAAATTACACAAACTAATTAAATTAAACAAATAAGGCACATAAAAGTGGAAACATGCCTTTTACATTCTCAAAATCCAAATAATAAAAATTGTAATCCATAAACATAAAAATAATCACCCGTTAATGAAATATAGGGCACAACACATACGAAGTCCCTATGCGAATTTAGGGTTTGAGCATGTAATTAGGGTTTTAGTATCTAATTAGGATTTGGTTATGAAATTAGGGTTAAAACGCACAAAATTAGGGTTTTATAATACAATTTAGGATTTTATTGTGAAATTAAGGTTTGATCTTAATACTAGGGTTAAAACATGCAACTTAGCATTTCAATTGTGCTTAGGTTAGGGTTTACTGAATGGGATTTCAAAATCATTATAAGGATAGTAAATTCCACAATATTAAACATTGAATATGATTAAAATAACTTAATTAGAATTAGTTAATAAAACCATACATTTATTATTAGCTTTTGTTGAACCAAGCTCTCTGTTTGAATTGTTAAAAAGCCTGGATCAATTAAGGGTCTTGGTTGATGTTTAAACAATCTAGAGATTGTTTACAAATTCTCCCAAATTGGCTACTAGGTGTTTATTGCTCTCGATTTCTCTTTTCTTTTGGTTTTTGGGTTCCTATTTAATGACTAATTGTTGCATTTTTTTAAAAGTGGCTACTACTTTCTTAATTCCTGATCGTCCAACTACATATTGTGGCTCTCAATTCCTAAAGGTGGATCTTTGCTTCATAGCTGTGGATCTTCAAGGAATTGGCATGGGCTCATGATGAATAGCCAATTCATCAAGAGTTTTGGGCCAGTCCAATTCTTTTAGCTTTTTGAATTAGACCAGTCAGTTTTGGCTTTTCTAATTAGATCCGAATTTGATTAAGGCCTTTTAATTAGAACTAGAATTGATTAGGGGCTTTTAATTGGAACCATATTTGATTCGGGCTTTTTAATTAGAACCGAACTCATCCCAGGCCAAAATTAAGGTTCTACAATTAAGTAGCAAAATTTTTATATACAAGCATCACTAAGCAATAAACTTATCATGTTAGAATTTTCTAATATGCAGATAAGTTGGACCAGAATAGTATTAATAATTGAAGAACTAGGGTTTTAAAGATCAACTACAATAAGAAATATATTTTATTATAATGATTTTATATTAATTTTTTTAATTATAGTTCACATAGTGATTGTAGACCCTTAATTTTTGACCCCAATTTGATACGGTTCTAATTAAACGATGCCAAAATAAATTTGATCCAACTTTAAATATTAAAACCTAGTTTATATTTTTTAAATGAGTTGGTTCGGATTAAAGAGGCATAAATTCAATTGTAAAAACCTAAAATCAAGTGGAATTGGCCCAAATTAAAACTTTTCAGTCCATAAGTTAAAAAAGCCTAGAATAATTTGAGTGAGGCCGGCTGGGGAGACATGAGGCAGCCCAAATCGACATGAGGTTGGACTCATGTCGATCTGGGCAAGCTAGGTTGACATGAGCATGCTTCATGTCGACCTTGGCAGGCTAGGTCGACATGATCATGCCTCATATTGACCTGGGCAGCCCAAGGTCGACATGAGGTTGGTCTCATGTCGACCTAGGGCAACCAGGTCGGCATGAGGTTGGATAAGTTTCCTAATTCAACTAGAATTCATTTTAGAGACTGATTTATATTAGGTTAAGGATTCTGAGTGAGGTTCGACTATAAATATTAACGTTTCAAAATTCAGAAAAGGGGAGGAAACATTAACAAGGGAGAATTAACAGGAATAAGGGTCGGCAATTGAGATTAACAGAGGATTAAACCACAAAGCAGAAGAGACGGCAACAAGGAGAGAAGAACAGCAGCAACTTTTTGGAGGATGAAGGAAACCACAAATAGAAATATCAAGACAACCAAAGAAGAAGGCAGATTACATACAGTCTTCACATTGTTCATCCAGAAATCAATTTGGAGGAACCAACGAACGGAGGTTTAATCTTTAATTATAAATTACTCATGATCACAGTAACTTCATTTCTTTGATTAATAAAAACATGCATGCAGTAACTTTATCTTTGAACACACAGTACCTTGATCTTTGAATACACAGTAAATTGATTTTTGTTTCAATAACTTTAATTGTTTGCTTTAATTAACACATGGATCAGTTGATATTCGTAACCCCACTTGCATGTTTCATAAAAAACATATAACTATCCAATAGCCTTGAGGATTTAAATTAATTGTTAGAATTTATTTTGTTTACTTTAACTTCTAGAACCGTAGGTTATTTTATTAAAACTCAAAACCTCAAACTATTTTTATCCAAAAGCCTAAACCATTTCATTATTAAACTCCAAAATATTGATTATTTTTCCAAAACCTTAATTTATTTCTCCAAATCCAAAATTATGTTTTTTTAGGCAGTAAGTTAAATTCAAAAACCCTAATTCCAAAAACCCTAACTATCCAAAACCCTAATTCCAAAACCCTAGTTTTAAAATCTCTAATTCCGAAACCCTAGTTTCCAAATCCCTAGTTTCAAAAACCCTAAAAATCCTAATTTCAAAACCCCAATTATAAAACTTTAGTTTCTAAAATCCTAAGTTTCGAAACCCTGAAATCAATTGATAATTCTTTAAAACCCTAAAATTATATATTTATTGCTTTATTTAATTTTAGATTTGATTATATAGTTTATTATATTTTTTGATGGTTGATTTATTTAATTTCAATACTTGATTTATTTAATTTATCATGGATGGATATTTTCTTTATTATTATGATTATTATTTATTTGTTTTGGTATTAAAATTGTAAGAGGTATGTTTCCACTTTGTGGGTACCTGATTAGTTAAATTTTATGTAATTTAAGTCGCTTTTATATTTTGGACCAATGTAAAGGACATGTTTCCATCCTCGAATGGGTGTCCATTTATTTGCTTTTGTTTAGACATTGCTTTGATTTTAATACAATGATGCTTTTTTTTAATTGTTGCATGTAATATGGATAATATTGTTATATTTAAGAATTTTATAATATTAAGACCTGCAAAGGAGGCCGGTTCCAATGAATCGGGCGTTGTGGGGGTGCTGGGCCATTTCTCACCTTACCCACACGTACCAAACTTTCCGAACTCATTAGGGGGTTAGAGATTCCTTAGGAATCGAGTCATCCACCCCTTTCTTTTTCCCAGCCCGTTCGGGTGGCGACTCCATTTTTTTCGGGCTTAGAACCATGTTCTCTAAGGCCCCGAGCCTAAACAGTGCTGAAGTCATAAGAACCATTCCACTGGGAGTGGGGGCAAAAATCTCCGCTCAAAGTGATATTATGATGTAAATAATACATATATAATTTTGATCAATAATGAAGAATGTATCCTTTGTATAATCTATTTTGGTTAAATTTGAGGATTATATTAATTGTAAATGGGATGGAAAGTTCATATATATATTGAGTTTGGAGTTATAAGATTTAATGAATGATTGTCAATTTGAATAATATATTATATATATTTATATTTACAAATTTATATGTATATATAATTTATTTTGGTTTGTAGTTGATATTTAAATTTATTGGAGTTGAGATTGTTGAATTGAATTTAGAAGTATTTTTATCTACAGGTTGTGTTAGAATGTTGAATTTTTGGATAGTGATTATTGTAGAGGAAACTCTGCCAAAATTTTTAGTCAGATTGTTATTTAAGTTTACAAGGAATTGGATATTTGATTATTTTAAAATTGTTTAGTATATTGAGTAGCATCTTTTAAAAGTTCTCAAACAAGATTGTTAAAGGGTGTTACATAAAATAATAACTTATTACCTCCAAAACTCTTTCGACTTAAGGCATTAGCTACCACATTAGATTTTCCAGGATGGTAATCAATGATGCAGTCATAATCTTTGTTTGTATCCATCTTCTCTACCTCAAGTTAAGTTCTTTTTGTGTAGGAAGATGTTTTGAACTTTTATTGTCAATGTAGACATAACATCTTTCACCATTCAAGTTGTGCCGCCAAACTTTTAAGCAAATATAATGGTTGTTATATTTAAATCATATATGAGATAATTCAACTTGTGAGGTTTCTATTGCCTATAAGCATAAGCAATCACTTTGCCTTCCTGAATTAGTACATAACCATGTCCTTAGTGAAAGGCATCATTGTATGTTACATTATCTTTACTTAGAGTTGGTTGTGTCGGAATAGGTGCTTTTGTTAGCATGACTTTTAACTATTCAAAACTAGCTTGACATTGATCATCCCACATGAATCTGGTTTCCATTTTGAGTAGTTTAGTTAGAGGAAGTGCTATTTTTGAGAAGCCCTGTAAAAATCTTTTGTAGTAACTATCTAAACTAAGAAAACTATGAACTTCTGTCACATTCTTAGGTGGATTCTAGTTCAAAATAGTCTTAACCTTACTAGGACCCACGTGGATACCATCAATTGATACCATGTGTCCTAGGAATGCCACTGTGAGCAGGAATTTTTGTCTCCACTCCCGATCAATGGTTCTTATGACTTTGCCACTATTTGGCTAAGACTTTAGAGAACACGAGCCTAAATCTAGAGAATAAGAGTTGCCACCCAGATGGGTTGTGATGATAGAAAAAGGTGGATTACTCAATTTCTAAGGAATTCCTAACCCCTACTGGGTTCGAAAAGTTGGATACATATGGGGAAGGTAAGAAATAATCCAGCAGCCCTGTAACGTCTGGTTCATCGGAACCAGCCTCTTTTTTATGTCTAAATATTATTAAATTCTTAATTATCATGACATCATCCTTATTACAAAAATTATTGAAATAAAGAATGCCATATTATAAATCAAACAAATTAATCAAATATGGGCACCCATACAACATGGAAACATGCCCTTACAATATCAAAATGTCCATAAAAATAAATAAAATAGGATACCTAATTTGATTAATTATGTATATATTTTTAGGGTAATTTTATTGGTCTTAAGTTAATTTTTCTTTTAATTTGTGTTTAAAGATTGCTTGAAGTGTTTTTTTTAGCTTGAAGTGCAAAACAATGGAGATTCAATTCAATTTGATGGATGAAGTTTGGAGAAAAGCATGTGACATGACTAAGACACTTCATGGCTTGGCCATGTCCATCAAGAAGTTTGGGCAGTAGAGAACACAAGTAAGAGACACGACCAAGCCACTAGCCATGTCACATGACATGGCCAGGGTCTTGGTCATGTCCCACCTGAGGAACAAAGGAAGAAAGAAAGGAAGCAAACATATAGAAGAGGAAACTTTCAAGAGACGTGACCAAGCCATTGGCCGTGTCACATGATAAAACCAGGGCCTTGGCCGTGTCACACCTGGAAAAGAAAAGAAAGAAAAGAATGAAGCCATGGACACAACCTAATGCACTCATGGCTTGGCCGTGTCTCATGTGGCTTCTTTCAATAATTTTGCACTAGTCAAGGGACAAGTGGGAGACAACATGCATCATTGTTTGAAAAGAAATATTAAAAAAATGAGTAAAAGATGGATGATTTTATGGGATTAAATATTAAACAAATAAAAAGGAGGAGACAATATAAGTAGTGGAGTTGGAAACATTCTTTTATGTCTTAAAATATTGAAAAGAATGGAAGTAGAGGGAAATGGAATATACATACATGTTGGTCAATTGTGAGTGGCTATCTTGTTCTTAGTTTTAGGCTTGGTTCTTAGTTTTAGTCTTGTTCTTGGGTTTTTTGGATAAGAAACCATCCTCATCCTCCATTTCCATCTTCCACTTCTTCCATAGAAAAGACTTAAAACAATTATTGGGATTAAATTGAGTGACCAAGCTTTTAAGAAGGTTAGGGTTTGAAGAAGAATTGATTAAGGAGTGCAAGCTTGAGAGAGTTACCACTTCACCTTTCAAGAAGAGAGCCATTGAATGAAGAGGGCTTGGAATTTCTTTATCATAATTAAAGTGGAGCTAGGAGAAAGACAAGAAGTTCAACTCTTGGCATCTACAAGGGGGCTTTTGTATTTTCTCTTTTGATTCATTTCTAGAATGTTGTTTTTTGTTAAGAACATTAATATTTCAATTGACAATTGTGATTTGATTTATATTGAGATGAATATTTGATTTAAATTAATGATGATGAGCTAAATTACTCATGGCTAGGGTTTTGTAGTTAATTTGATTGAATGATTTGATTTGATAATTCCATTAATATACCTTGTTATTGGTTGATTGCATTGGACTTAAAGTTAGATTGATAGATTGTCCATCTATTGATCACTTAATATTGAATGATGGATCGAGAGGTGAAATTCGATATTGAAACTATGTAATTAACCACCCTAAGAATGAATTAGAAATATAATTTATAGGGTTTTATTAATTTGCAATTTCAAAACCATTGGTTATTGTTAATTCATGAATGTGAAAACTAATGAATTGGTAATTACTAATTAAACTTAAGGAACAAATTAAAATACAAGGTTATATTAATGGATAATTTGAGAATTAAGCTTTGATTAAATTGATCTACAACCCTAGACACCATTCCTAGAATTGAATTAATCTTGCATAACCACTACTTGTTTACTTTTAAATTTAATACGTTCCACCATTTCAAAAACATACACCTGAATATTTACTACTTTGCTTTAAATTGAACTATTGTAAAATAATTATTTCATTGTGAGACGACCTTGGGGCAGTTACCATTGCTACAACTACCTCGTATACTTATGAGTGTCGTTTTGTAGTAGTGTTAATTAGAGTGCAACAATACCTACCTAAAGGTGAAAACGTATCCCTTACAATTATCCCAAAGTCCTTAAAATAAACAATTAAAATAAACAAGGCACACATGAAGTGGAAATATGCCTTTTACAAGTACTTAAAATCCCAAATTATAAATAAGTATAAATCAATTATTAATGATAAAAAATTAACTTAAACATACCATTAAACATTAAATAATCTTAAAATTAGGGTTTCAATTAATAAAATTAGGGTTTGGTATCCAATTAGGGTATGGTTATGAGATTAGGGTTAAAACACGTAAATTAGGATTTTAGCATCAAACTAGGGTTTTGACGTAGGAATTAGGGTTTTAATCCTAAACTAGTTTTTATTATTCAATCTAGGGGTTTTCATACAAATTAGGGTATAATCATGCAAATCTAGGGTTTTATCTCATAATTATGCTTTAATCCTAAATTTAAGGTCCAACATGTAAGGTTAGGGTTTTAGATTATGCAATTAAGGTTTTCAATTAAATTTAAACCTAAACCTATGGTTTATTGCATGATATTTCAAAACCAAACAAACAACAATGAACTCTATAATATTAAACAATGATAATGATCAGTGAAATTTAATTAAAATGAGTTAGTAATATCATACATACATTGTTTGCTCCACTAAGGTAAATTTATTAAACCATGCTTACTGTTTGAATGCTTGGAAAGCTTGGATCAATTGGTTTCTTGGCTGCTGTTCAAACAATTCAAAGATTATTTATTAATTCTCACAATGTTGGCTACTGCTTGCTCTCAGTTTGGTTTCTATTTAAATTGATAAATTGGCTTATGTGTATTATATTTGCTAAAGATGGTCATCTATACTTATTATTTATGGCTCCTGTGTTTCTTGTCAATTGTGTGTTTTTTTTGCTACTGTTTAATTGCCTTTTCATAGGCAACCATTAGGGAAACCAATGCTAAGTAATTCTAATCGACTGAGGAAGGACCTGAGCCATTTGAGCTATAATAGAATTAAAAGTCTTTGAACTAGGGCCGATCATGAGAGCCAATGCCAATTCACCATGAGCTTGGCTCATGACGAATATGCATGGCAAATTCATCATGAATTTTAGGCCAGTCCAATTATTTTTGCTTTTAGATCGAACTAGAGTCGATTTGGGCCTTTTTAATTATATTTGACTTTGATTGGGACTTTTTAATTAGAATCAGGTTTTATTGGGGCCTTTTAATTGGATCCATATTTGATTTGGGCTTTTTAACTCAATCTGAATTCATTTTTGACTAAAATTAAGGGTTTACAGTATTACCCCTTGCTTGAACTATCTCAAATTTTTTTAGAGAGTGAAAGCCAATTTGCTTTGACAAATTGATGATATCTCATATACTTGAATAAGTCTAAGTTGGTTTGGATGCTTGAAACAAATTCGAGCTAGTCTGGATGCTTCAAATAAATCTAGAATCTTCTAACGATGCTTTAATAAATTCGAACTAGTTTGGGTACTTCAAATAAACCTATGCTGGTCTAGATGCTTCAAATAAATCTAAATCTTCTAATGGATGCCTCAATAAATCTAAACTGATTTATGTAACATCCTGATTTTTGGGATTCTTGATTTTTGAAGTGAGAAATATTGTGATTTTGGATCGCATGGGCATGGCACTAGTGAGCCACAATCGTGGCATCTATTTTGGTTCTATTTAAGGATTTATCCTAATATGGCAGTGTCAGTTTCAACCCCACTGGCATGGCAATGGAGGGGCTACAGCCATGGCTTTATGGATTAGACAGTCTAGGAAAATGATTTGAAATGGCAGTGGCATTTTGGATCCCATGGGCATGGCAATTGGGGTGCCACGGTCATGGAGATGGTTTAACTAAGGCGATGCAGGGTGCTGAGTGGCTTTTGGGTGTCACGGTCATGACCTTTATTTATATATATATATATGGTTCTAGAATTTTCTAAGTTATTGAATTGGCCATTTTCACTTTCTCTCTCAAATTTCTCTCTCCTCCACCATAGAAAACCCTTGATTAAATGAGAGAAACATAAGATCTATTGATTGAAACTTCTCTATAAGTGACGAACAAGAAAAGATCTAGATCAAAGCAAAGAAGGATGAAGAGAAATTTTAGTATGGTTAAAGAGATAATTTGTTAATAGTTGATTTATGCTTAAATAGTTAGTAAGATGATAAAGATGAGATTATTTTGATATTGTTGCTAGATTGAAACCTATTATTGACATGATTAAGGAAAAAACTCAAAAGTGTTGAGTATTAAACTAAATATTGTGAGATGAGAAGAAAAGAGATGATCTAAATGGTATAGTAGAGACATAAAGGATGATATTTCTTATAATATGTGTATTCATATCTTGATTAGGAAATCAAGTTATGAAGAATATGAGGAAGTGAAGATTTGAGGAATTTGGACTTGAGATGGCAATTACATATCTTAATGGATTTGTTTTATCAATTGAATTGATAAAGCATATTATGATGACATTGAATTATTCATTTATGAGTTTTATGACTTCAATAAATTTGTGTGTTGTATTGTTTGAATTAGCAATGTATCAAATGATATGTTTATGGTATGATTAAGCAATGTGAGGATGGCTAAATGTGATATTTGTGCAAAATGTAATAAGTGCAAGTTGTGAAATAAAATGTGGTTGAGAGCCACATATGCATTGTATGTGAATTGTGAAAGAGATTGAGAAATGAATAAAGAACATGAGAAATTGAGAAATGAGTAAAGAATTTGAGAAATGACAAGTTCAGGTCACGAGAAAAGATGTGAAATGATAAATGTGAATTGAAATGTGTGAAACCTTATGTAATATCAATTTCTAGAGTATTGTGTAATATCCGTGATTTTCGAGAAATTAAATAAGTGTTTAGAGGTATAGTTGTAGTATATATCTAATGTATACCTAATGTATACATAGTATATATATTATGTATGAAGGTTATTTGTACATATATTATTGTTACGCTCAAATTAACTCTACCACAAAGCGTCACTCGCAAGTATACGAGGTAGCTGTAGCAAAGGTGATCGCCCCAAGGTCGTTCTCTCAAGGAAGCTAAAGTGGTTAATTGCTTATCAGATTATGTTTAACAAGTAATAAAGAGATTTATAAATTGCTAAATAATGAAGAAGATTGATTAAAGTTTAAAACAATAAAAGTAAATTGAGCTGTGTTTTGATTCACTTGATAGAATGGTCTAGGGTTTGCACTTCTCTACTACTTATATGTATGAACGGTTATTCCTCTTAACTAATTCAATTTCAAAGATTAAATCTCAAACAACTCAACTAATCAAGTCAAGGAAATAAGCTCTCGCATTCAAACCTCTTTCAACTAATCTTGTTACAAGTGAAATAATCTTTTTAATAGGTTATATCTCTAATTCACCTAAGTCCCTAATTGAATTGTTCAAGTATTAAACTTCATCTCTCGATCCATCATCTAATACCTTAAAACACATAATTGGTGATCAATCAATTATATATTAACAATGTTTCATTCAATCAAGGCTAAAGAAATTATTAGCTAAGAGAAAAACCAATTCATACAATCATAGCAGATCCATACAAACCCTAGACTAGATCAAATTAGTTCATAATGCAATTAAACATATTCATCTTATTAATGTTCAAAGAAATCAAAATAGACATGATAATATCCATTCAATAAAAATAAAGAGAATAAGTTCAAGAATAAAACCAAGTTACAAACTCCTTGAAGCTTTTGAAGAATCTCTTGTTCAATCTTGCAAGAAGGATGTCTTGATGGCTAGAACAATTTAATCTAATCTAGTTTAATCCAAAATGAAATTAAAATCAAAGAAAACAAAGTTAAAACCCTAGCTCTAATCTCTGACGGCTCCAAAATCTATTCTAAATCGTCCAACCCCGAAACCCTCACTTTCTTTTCCTTTTATATCAATCGTACGCGTTAAAAATCCGCTCCGTGTTTGATACATGAGGGACACGGCCAAGTCAGAAGTGACTTGGCCGTGTGAGTGTCTCTAAGAGGGACACGGCCAGTGGACACGGCCGTGTCCTTTGCCAGTGTCTGCCTCTGCTTGCCTTTCTTCTTTCTGTTCTTTGTTGAGTGACACGGCCAAGTCAAGCTTGACTTAGCCGTGTTTGAGCTTGTTGGAGGGACACGGCCAGTTGACACGGCCGTGTCCCTTGCCAGTGTCTTCTACTGCTTCTTTTGGTCTTCTTTTCTTCTTTGCTGAGTGACACGGCCAAGTGGAGCTTGACTTGGCCGTGTGAATGAATTAGGAGGGACACGGCCACAAGACACGGCCGTGTCCCTTGCCAGTGTTTGCTTCTGTGTCTTGAACTTCCTTTTAGCTTGATATGGGACACGGCCAGTGACTTGGCTGTGTCCTATGCCCGTGTCAGCTACTGTCTCTTTTTGTCTTCAATTCATTTCCTTGCCTGTTTAACCTAACACACAATTTACAAACAAAAACTTAAACAAGACATAAATAAACATCAATAATCAAAACATAAAACTTACCTAAAATTAGATCAAACACGACCTAAATACTAAAACAAACTAAAATTACACAATTAAAGAAAACACTAAACAAATCAATAAAAACTAACAAAAGACCTAAATAAAACAATAATTAACACAATAACAGGACACAAAACTATAACAAAAACTAATAAAACAACTACCCCACACTTAAAACTTTGCTTGTCCTCAAGCAAATTCACATGGCATAAATTAAAAACTCAAACAACCTTAACTATAATTCCAGTACATAGATGAAATACTTTAAGACATCAGACATAAATAATTGCAATTTCCTTCAATCAAAATTTTCTTAACTCATTCATTGATCCAGACATACAAATCTCATCTCTCATCTAAGTGTTTCACTCGATTTCAAAGGTTAATCACTCAAACCACTCACGACTGCATACTACCATAAACTTGCTTAATTATCCAATCTCTCTCACTGATTTTCTCAAGAATAATCCGAAGGTCTTTCATTTGGATGTAATGGGGCTAAGGTAAAGGTGTGAGAAAAGGAATTTAGGCTGGAGCATCAAGAAATGGAGTATCTAAATTAAACACTACTCTTGCTAAGAAACTCATAACTCCTTTAAATAGCATACTCACCAACCTTATACTTTCATATACTTGCATACTTAAAGAATTATATATGAGTCGACATTCCTCTTTTGATAACCAATGCTAGAACATATTTGACTTTTGTATATATATATATCTTTTTTATTTTCTCTTTTTCTTTTTTCTTTTATTATTTATTTATTTATTTATTCATTTTTTTAATACATATATACAAAGTATAACATTGCATAGAACATCTAGCTTAAAATGTAGAGGAAAGGAATAATCAACTCTTAATCTAATACAAAGTGCAAAATATGCATTTCAACCCCAAATAGCAATACCAAAAATTCTTTTATTGCTTACCCCACACTTTGAACTAAACCACCCTCCTGCCATATCATAAAACTCCATTTCTTAATGCAGGTATGATGAAAATAAGAAAATGCTAAGTTGAGAATTGTGTTGATCAAACAAGAAAAGGTCAAAGGCTCAACTTGGCTCACTAAGGAAATCAATATTAAGGGAGGTCCTTTTAAGCTAAGGGCTAACCTAATTTGCCTTCATCATTCTAAAACTTGAGATTAAATCATAATGTGAGTTCAATTAGCATGCAAAAGCAAACTCTAGAGATGCAAAATCATGGAAGTGCACACTGAAGAAAAGAGAATCAATCATTTAATCTATAAGGCTCAAAACTCACAAAGGTGGATTCTCAAAGATTTATCTGTCATGAACCGCAGAATGTGAAAATTAATCCTGAATGAATTCAAATGCTCATTTCCATGCTGATACTAACGTCTCAACTATAATGCTAGAATCAAAGAAAAGATTAATAAGATTTCAACAATTATGCCATGCACCACAAACACAATAAACAAAACAAGACGAACAAAACAAAAACACAAATTAAAGGAAAGCTTACCCCACACTTAAAATTTACATTGTCCTCAATGGAAAACAAGAATAATAAATAAAAAGAGTTAAAGGACAACCTGTCTTCCATTGGACCTGGTGAAGCAAAATCCTAGCTTTCCATCACACACACAAAAGTTCAAAAACAAAAGTACAATAGACGAAAATAAAATATCCAAAAATAAAATGTTAACATGAAAACACAAACGAAAAATAAAAACAAAAGTACAGTAAACAAAATAAAGCAAGGAAATCAACATCTATGGAAAAGGTGGGCGGGAAGATGATGCAGCGGAGGGATGAAGACTCAGGATCTTGGCCAGATTGCTGTTAATCTGCTCCATGTGTTGCAACATCTCAGCATGGTTTTGGCCCACTGTGTCTTCTAATCGATCCACTTTGCCCTCCAGTCGATCCACTTTGCCCTCCAGGGCCTCAATCCTCCGAAGTACCTCTTGATGTTCCGAGACCGGAGCATCCTCATCAAGACCTAGAGAATCCGAGTCTGACTCCTCTTTAACCCGGGCTCTCTTCTGCCTATCCCCTGGTGCTGCAGGTTCACCTGAGGGCATCACATAAGTCCCTCTCCTACGCACCACCATGTGCATCTTTGTCAATGTAGCTAAATCAAGAGAGTCATTACCCAATATTCTAGTCATACGAGTAGTACTCGGATCAAAATCCTCAACCAGGGCTACTGCTAGTGTGGTAACCAACCCTCCAACACAAATTGCCCCCTTTTTCCCGTTAGCCACAGAATCAAAAATATCGGCTAACCAATAGCCAGCACTGACAGCCATCCCATTCAAAACACTATCAAGGAAAAATAATTCATTCAGCGTAACCACACCCGGGCTTTCCTTCCGGGCAAAGAATCCGCAGGCCATAAACCTATGCAAATATCTTACAGCAGGGTTTCTCAATCTAGATGCTTTGGCCGATTTGGCCACATAAGTACCAGAGCCCAAGGCTCCCCAAGCAAACTGTTGCCTAAATTTTTTAGGTAATGACCGTTCCCTATGCTGATGAAAACCATAAATAGCATTTAACTCATCAATATTAAGCACAAATGATTTTCCCAACAATTTAAACATCAATTTCCTACAGATTTTCTTATCATCCCTTTCCACCTTAAGGGATGTCAAAAATTCCAAAGTGAGCTCCTCAAACTGCAACGGTCTTAAGGTGACAAAAGTCTCCCACCCAAGGTATTGCACATATTTATTGAAATCAGTCCTAATTTGCAAAACATCAAGCGATTCATCATTTACATACCTTGTCGGGTAAAAACTCCTAGCCAAAAGACTCGCTCTTTTCGAAGGTACAACAGATGAAGAAGAAGAAGCTCCTCCGGTGGTAGGCCTCTTCGCCTTGTGGTGTGAAACAGTCTTAGTTCTCGTCATCCTTAGAAATCTGAAAATTCAACCCAAAACTGAATTAAATCACAAGTATATGAGTAAAGATGGAGTTTTAAGTGAATATGTCAAGGTTTGTTGAAGAAATTGGATGCGTTAATGAAAGATTTGGAAAATTTCAATCAAAACAATGGCTATGGCGATAAGAGAGAGCGAGAGAGAGAGAGAGAGAGAGAGAGAGCGAGAGAAAGAGAGAGAGAGAGCGAGAGAAAGAGACGAAGAAAAGAAAAAAAAATTAGGGATTAAAAATGAAATCTGTGCAAAAATCGAGACCTTTAAAGTAAAAAAAAATGATGGACACGGCCGTGTTTGTGGGAACTTGGCCGTGTCTGGTGTGTGAAATTGGAGAAACACGGCCAAGTGCAAGCTAACACAGCCGTGGCTGAAGCAAAATGGGGGACACGGCCAAGTGACACGGCCGTGTCCCCTGGGTGTGTCCCAATCTGTACAAAAGTTTCAAAATCGAATTTGATGTGAGTTAAGAAAAGTCCTTTGGCCGTGTCACCTACTGCCTGTTACTCACTTTTAACACTTTTTTTTTAAACGATTTTGCAAACCTTATTCTGTGAACACCCTGAAACACAAAGTAAAGAAAACCCGATCAAAGCACAGTCCATTTATTTAAACCGAACATAAAATTAATACTTGTTAAATTAAAAATTACAACTACGAAAAATAAATGAAAACCAATGGGCTGCCTCCCATTTAGCGCTTCTTTAATGTCATAAAGCTGGACACCATGCAAGGCCTAGGGATCATGAATCAAAGTGCTGTCAATGACCCTCACTTCCTGAAATCCTTCATTGTATGGCTTAACTCTCTGTCCATTCACTTTGAAAGTCTCACCTGTTCTAGAGTTAAGTAATTCAATTGCACCAGAAGGATATACCTGAGTTATCTCGAAAGGGCCACTCCATCGAGACTTGAGTTTACCTGGAAAAAGACGGAGTCGTGAGTTAAAAAGTAAAACCTTCATACCTGGACTCAATGTCTTTCGCACTATAATTTTATCATGAAGTACTTTAGTGCGATCCTTGTAAATTCTCGAGCTCTCATAGGCCTCATTCCTCAGCTCATCTAACTCTGAAATTTGTAGAAATCGTTCTCTCTTCGCTTTGTCCAAGTCCAAATTCAGAGTCTTTATTGCCCAATATGCTCTGTGCTCCAACTCCACTGGTAAGTGACAAGCTTTTCCAAACACCAATCGATATGGACTCATTCCTAGAGGAGTTTTGAAAGCAGTCCGATATGCCCATAGTGCATCGTGCAATCTGCTTGCCCAATCCTTCCTGGATGTGTTGACTGTTTTCTCCAAAATTCCTTTTAACTGCTTGTTTGATGTTTCCACTTGTCCAGAAGTCTGTGGATGGTATGGGGTTGACACCTTATGCTTCACGCCAGATTTGTGCATTAACTTCTCAAAAAGCCTGTTGCAAAAATGGCTCCCCCCATCACTGACTATCACCCTTGGTGTGCCAAACCTGCTAAAATGTTTTCCTTCACAAATTTAACAACAATATTAGCATCATTAGTATGGGTGGGGATTGCCTCCACCCATTTGGAAACATAATCAACAGCAACTAAAATGTATTCATAACCAAAGGATTTGGGGAAAGGACCCATGAAGTCTATTCCCCACACGTCAAACAGTTCAACCACCATAAATGACTGAAGGGGCATTTCATTCCTTCTTCCAATGTTACCTACTCTCTGACAATGATCACATTGCTTACAGTAGTCTTGAGCATCTTTAAATAAAGTAGGCCAGTAAAAACCACTTTGAAGCACCTTTTCTGCAGTCTTTCTTCCTCCAAAATGTCCCCCACAGTGAAGGTCATGACAAAATTGAAGAACACTTAGTTGTTCTTCCTCAGAAACACACCTGCGAACTATCTCATCCTTGCAAATCCGGAATAGATAAGGTTCATCCCAAAAATAAAACTTACTCAAGTGTAGAAACCTTTTCTTTTCCTGAAAAGACATGTTAGATCGCAAAATTCCACAAGCAAGATAGTTAGCAATATCTGCAAACCAAGGTGCATTAATTACCACAAACAAATGCTCATCCGGAAATGCTTCTAAATTTTTATGAATGCTATCAGATGCAAGATTTTCATTAAAGTAGGGTAATCTGGATAGATGATCAGCAACAACATTCTCACTACCCTTAGTATCCCTGATCTGGAAATCAAACTCTTGCAATAACAACACCCATCTAATTAAGCGCGGTTTAGCATGCTGTTTTGTTAAAAGATATTTAAGAGCTGCATGGTCAGAATGAACAATAATTTTTGACCCTATTAAATATGCTCTAAATTTGTCTAAAGCAAACACGACAGCTAACATTTCCTTCTCAGTTGTGGTGTAGTTCATTTGTGCACTATTCAGGGTTAAACTAGCATAATAAATTACCCTCAAGTATTTGTCAACCCTTTGCCCAAGAACAGCTCCTACTGCATGGTTAGAAGCATCACACATGATTTCAAAAGGTAAAGACCAGACAGGAGCTACAATCACAGGTGCACTAGTCAATTTTTCCTTAAGGGAATTAAAAGCTTGCATGCATTGTGCTGTAAATTCAAATGGAACATCTTTCCCCAATAAATGGCACAATGGTTGGCTTATTTTGGAAAAATCCTTAATAAACCTTCTGTAAAATCCTGCATGCCCTAAAAAACTTCTTATTCCCTTAACAGAGGTAGGTGGGGGTAACTTAGCAATCAATTCAATTTTAGCCTTATCCACCTCAATTCCTTTACTCGACACCACATGACCTAAGACAATGCCCTGAGTAACCATAAAATGACTCTTCTCCCAACTTAAAGTGAGGTTACATTCAATGCATCTCTCAAGCACACGAACAAGTTTATCGAGGCAATTATCAAAAGAATTACCAAAAACAGAAAAATCATCCATAAATACCTCAATAAAATCGTCGATCATATCTGAGAAGACAGACATCATGCATCTCTGAAAAGTTTGCAGGTGCATTGCACAAGCCAAAGGGCATACGTCGAAATGCATAAGTCCCAAAAGGGCAAGTAAAGGTTGTCTTTGACTGATCCTCTGGAGCTATTGGCACCTGATAGTAACCTGAAAGGCCATCCAGAAAACAATAATGTGAGTGCCCATAAAGTTTATCTAACATCTGATCAATAAAAGGAAGAGGGAAATGATCTTTCTTTGTAGCATTGTTCAACTTCCTATAATCGATGCACATTCTCCATCCAGTAGTAGTCCTAGTAGGAACCAACTCATTCTTCTCATTTTTCACCACAGTGATTCCAGATTTCTTAGGAACTACATGTACTGGGCTCACCCACTCACTGTTAGCGATTGGATAAATTACTCCTTCATCCAACAATTTGAGCACTTCCTTCTTAACCACTTCACTCATATTTGGGTTAAGTCTCCTTTGGGTTTCTCTCACAGGTTTAGCTCCCTCTTCTAAAATGATTCTATGCATGCACATGGAAGGGCTAATACCCTTGATGTCACTCAATCCCCATCCTATTGCTCTCTTCAATCTTTTAAGCTCACTCACTAACCTCATCTCCTCCCCTTCACTAAGTTCACTAGATATTATCATAGGTAAAGTGTTGTGATCTCCTAAAAACACATATTTCAGATTCTTAGGTAACTCTTTCAGCTCTAACTCTAGTGAGGGGTTCTTCTCTTCTTTTTCAGTGGGGGAAGGTTCAAAAATTGGGTCCTCCTTAAGCTCCTCTATTTCAGCATCCTCTAAAGTCTCAAGACAACTGGCTATTTCTGTATCAAAAATTTCCAAATCACTATCCAAAGTCAATGCCAGCTCCAATTTATCAGAGGTACCTGTCTGCAAGAACACATCTGAAACAACTGCATCAACACAATCAATGAAAGAACAATCCTCATATAAAGCAGTTGTAGGAATAGGAGAAGTATTAAAAATAGAAAATTCCACAGTTTGTCCCAAAACAGTCATTGATAATTTTCCATTCTTAACATCTATCAAAGTGTTGGTAGTTGCCATAAAAGGCCTACCCAGCAGAATGGTGTGTGCAGATGGTGAAGAATTACCTACTTCCATGTCAAGAACAATGAAATCAACAGGAACTATTAAACCACCAACTTTAACTAACACATCTTCTATAACCCCTTTCGGGAATCTAAGAGATCTATCAGCTAATTGCAATACCATTTTTGTGGTTTTAAGTTCCCCTAATTCCAAGTCAAGATAAACAGAATAAGGCATTAAATTCACACTAGCCCCTAAATCACACATACCCTCAGTACTTTTTCCATTCCCCATAGCAATTTGAATAATAAAGCTTCCAGGATCCTTTAGCTTAGGAGGTAGTTTATGCTGCAAAACAGCACTAGCTATCTCAGAAACTATCACCTTTTCATTCGGCTCATACCTTTTTTTCTTGGTATTCAATTCTTTGAAGAACTTAGCATAAGCCGGCATGTTCTTAATTGCTTCAAGTAATGGTAAGTTGATACTTACCTTAGATAGCATGTTGAAGATATCTGAAAACTGCTTATCTTTTTTATCATCCTTCAACCTGCTAGGGAATGGTATAGGTGGCCTGTATGGATTGCTTGCCCTGTGCAAATCTGATGTAGGGGTCTTCTCCAGTGATCTTTCATCAGCACCTTTGTTCTCTAATTCTCCTTCCTTTCTCTTCTCTTGCCCACCTGCATTCACAGAATTATTTTCAACATTGTTATTAATTACCTTGCCACTCCTAAGAACAGTCACTGCTTGTGCCTGCTCAGGTTGACTTGGAAACTTCCCCTTTTGTTGAATCTGCATCTGTTGTGCAAGTTGCCCCACTTGGGTCTCCACCTTCTTAAAGGGTGCTTCCAAGGAATCCAGTCTCTTGTTGTTCATCTCTTGGTTTTGAGCACTGACTTTAATGAAAGCTTGTAAACTGTCCTCCAAACTCTCTCTTTTAGGCTGACCTTGATTTTGATTTGAGGATTGGCCCTGCTGCTGGTTCTGTCTCTGGAGCAAATGGAAAGGCTGTTGAGCATTATTTGTTGTCCAGGAAAAATTGGGGTGGCTCCTCCAACCAGGATTGTAAGTGTTGGAGTAAGGATCATTCCTAGCTCTTGGTTGAAATCCCCCCATAGCATTAACTTGCTCAGCTTCATTCCTAAAAGTCTCATATGCAGAGGGACATATATTTGCTCCATGCCCAAATGTCCCACAGATTCCACACACTTCTTGAGTAGATGAAGAAATATTGTTCTTCATGTTTAGCATCTGAACCTGTCTTGTCAACTCAGCTATTTGACTAACCATTTCAGTATTGGCTTCTAATTGATTTACCCCCTTGCTTCTTCCCCTTACACTCTTTTGTTGAGAATTAGCTCCCAACATCTCAAAGATCTCATAAGTCTCATCAGCTGTCTTTTCTCCCATGGCTCCCCCAGCTGCATTATCAACAGTGTTCTGAAATTGCTGGGTGAGACCATCATAGAAAAACTGATTAAGGAGTTGAAGTGGGTAGTGATGATGTGGACACTGGATCAATAACATCTTGAATCTGTCCCAAGCCTCATGAAATGGCTCTCCTTCAAACTGAGAGAATGTGGCAATCTTCCCTCTCAACTCAGCTGTCTTTTGGTGTGAATAGAACTTGCCCATGAATTTATTGTAAACTTGCTCCCAAGTTGTCAGTGAGTTTTCAGGCAACATCATGAGCCAGCTCTTTGCCCTATCCTTCAAGGTATAAGGGAAACATCTCATCTTCAACTGATCTTCTGTTAGTCCTCCCAAAGGAAAAGTGTTGATGGTGGAGTAGAAATCCCTAATAAAATTCAAAGGATCTTCATTTGGAACTCCATAGAATGATGGCAGCATGTTGTAGTGAATGTTCTTCAACTCATAGTTCCTTGCTGCATCTGTCAGTCTTATGCAAGAAGTGGAAGTCCCAATGACAGGTCTAGCAAAATCTCTCATGGTTCTTTGTCTTTCTTCAGCCATTTTAACTGATTGTGCTGATTCTGACTCAAAATCTGAAGTGTCTTCCTCTGAAGTATCAAATCCGGTGTAGAGCTCAAACTCCTCTCTGCTCCTTTTCACTCTCTGAATTTCTGGAATGAATGGATGTAGCTCTCCTTCGAGTGATCTCCTGCCTTGCATAAACAAAATTGTCTAAAAAAAAGAAACAATTAAAAGCAAAAGACAAAATATAATCTAAAATATATTTATATATTTTTTTTAATAAACAATTTCGCCAATTAGCGTCCCCGGCAGCGGCGCCAAAAACTTGTTACGCTCAAATTAACTCTACCACAAAGCGTCACTCGCAAGTATACGAGGTAGCTGTAGCAAAGGTGATCACCCCAAGGTCGTTCTCTCAAGGAAGCTAAAGTGGTTAATTGCTTATCAGATTATGTTTAACAAGTAATAAAGAGATTTATAAATTGCTAAATAATGAAGAAGATTGATTAAAGTTTAAAACAATAAAAGTAAATTGAGCTGTGTTTTGATTCACTTGATAGAATGGTCTAGGGTTTGCACTTCTCTACTACTTATATGTATGAACGGTTATTCCTCTTAACTAATTCAATTTCAAAGATTAAATCTCAAACAACTCAACTAATCAAGTCAAGGAAATAAGCTCTCGCATTCAAACCTCTTTCAACTAATCTTGTTACAAGTGAAATAATCTTTTTAATAGGTTATATCTCTAATTCACCTAAGTCCCTAATTGAATTGTTCAAGTATTAAACTTCATCTCTCGATCCATCATCTAATACCTTAAAACACATAATTGGTGATCAATCAATTATATATTAACAATGTTTCATTCAATCAAGGCTAAAGAAATTATTAGCTAAGAGAAAAACCAATTCATACAATCATAGCAGATCCATACAAACCCTAGACTAGATCAAATTAGTTCATAATGCAATTAAACATATTCATCTTATTAATGTTCAAAGAAATCAAAATAGACATGATAATATCCATTCAATAAAAATAAAGAGAATAAGTTCAAGAACAAAACCAAGTTACAAACTCCTTGAAGCTTTTGAAGAATCTCTTGTTCAATCTTGCAAGAAGGATGTCTTGATGGCTAGAACAATTTAATCTAATCTAGTTTAATCCAAAATGAAATTAAAATCAAAGAAAACAAAGTTAAAACCCTAGCTCTAATCTCTGACGGCTCCAAAATCTATTCTAAATCGTCCAACCCCGAAACCCTCACTTTCTTTTCCTTTTATATCAATCGTACGCGTTAAAAATCCGCTCCGTGTTTGATACATGAGGGACACGGCCAAGTCAGAAGTGACTTGGCCGTGTGAGTGTCTCTAAGAGGGACACGGCCAGTGGACACGGCCGTGTCCTTTGCCAGTGTCTGCCTCTGCTTGCCTTTCTTCTTTCTGTTCTTTGTTGAGTGACACGGCCAAGTCAAGCTTGACTTAGCCGTGTTTGAGCTTGTTGGAGGGACACGGCCAGTTGACACGGCCGTGTCCCTTGCCAGTGTCTTCTACTGCTTCTTTTGGTCTTCTTTTCTTCTTTGCTGAGTGACACGGCCAAGTGGAGCTTGACTTGGCCGTGTGAATGAATTAGGAGGGACACGGCCACAAGACACGGCCGTGTCCCTTGCCAGTGTTTGCTTCTGTGTCTTGAACTTCCTTTTAGCTTGATATGGGACACGGCCAGTGACTTGGCCGTGTCCTATGCCCGTGTCAGCTACTGTCTCTTTTTGTCTTCAATTCATTTCCTTGCCTGTTTAACCTAACACACAACTTACAAACAAAAACTTAAACAAGACATAAATAAACATCAATAATCAAAACATAAAACTTACCTAAAATTAGATCAAACACGACCTAAATACTAAAACAAACTAAAATTACACAATTAAAGAAAACACTAAACAAATCAATAAAAACTAACAAAAGACCTAAATAAAACAATAATTAACACAATAACAGGACACAAAACTATAACAAAAACTAATAAAACAATTATATACATGATATATATAATATACATGGTATATTTGATGTATACATAGGGTACACATGATATATATCTGGATATATACATATATTAAATATACATTAGATATACATAATATAAATACATTACATAAACATATATGCAAAAGCATATTTAACATATGAGTAACATATATATATATATATAACATATACATATACAAAAAATATATACTACAAATATATGAGGTATAAATTGGTGTTGAAAAAGTTGATGGAAATAATAATAATAATAATAGTAGTAGTAGTAGTAGTAGTAGTAGTAGTAGTAGTAGTAGTAGTAGTAGTAGTAGAAGAGAGAAAGTCAAAGAAAGAAATAATTTAATTGGTGGAAATTGAAGGTATTATGATATTTTAGTATTTAATTATTAAATGAAAGGATAAGAATGGAAATTGAAGGAAGAGGCTTCATCTTTTTCTTTTTACTTCTTACATGGTCATGCTTCACATTTAAAGAGAAAGGAATAGAAATTTCTTTTGATGAATATATCAATTTCATAGGAAATTCAAGAGGATTCAAGGTTGTTTTAAAGAATTATTAAAGAATAAAGTAAGTACCTCTTCTCTAAAGCTTTGTTTTCTTTTATTATGATTATGCATGGATTGCTAGAGAGAGAAAGTGATGGTTAATTGTTTAAATAAGTAAAATTGATATTAAATTGAAGAGAATATGGTGGAATGTTGGTTTGTTGGTTGATATGGACAGTTTGTGAAAATTTAGGGTTATGGAAAAGAATGATGCATGATTTAGGGTATTGGGTATGGATGGTTAAAATTATTGGATTTAGGGTTTGAGTATGTAAAATTAAGGTTTCTAAAATGGATAATGTTAATTAGTATAATGAAATGAATTAGTATTATTTCAATGTAAATGTTATGATTTTAAGGTTGGAAATGTGATATGGATAAGATTTGGTGAGGTTCATGTTGTTGGTTCATTATGAGGAATTTGGATTTTTGAAAGAGGCTTCCATAATTATGAAAGTGAATTTTTTTGATGTTATATTAATATATAAATAATGTTTTTCAAGTGAAGTGTTGAAAATGAAATTAGTAGAATGAAGTTTAAGTAAAGTAGTAAGTTGGAAATTTAGAGTTTGAATGGAATTTCGATGAGGATTGCTTAGATATTGATAGTTTAATGTATATTGAGAACGTGAGTGATCTGGAATGAATAGTATTGCTTATGAAAATACCATGTAATGTGTAATGTGGTCGGTAATATAGAAATTGGTTATGAAATAAAGTGAAATGATTAAGAAAGTGAAAATGAGCTATATTAGGTAATTTGATTGGAAATGTTGGAATTGGATATGAAGAGTTTGGTAAATGCATAGAAAATGTGAGAGATATGTCACATTGAAAATGTGACCAAGGCTTATGTGAATGTTATAAAAAAATGAGGATGATTTATATAATACGTTCTATAAGATGGGAAAACTGAGAAATGACTTAAGTAATGTCATGGGAATGAGAAATAATAGTATTCCATGAAATGTAATAAATGTTAAATTCATAAACATTATGTGTACATGAAGAATTGAGTATAATTGTGTGATTGTGTGTGTATATATATGATATGTGTGATGAGTTGTCCAATATGAACACAATTGTGATTTATGAGAAAATGTTGAAAGTAAGTCACATTGTGAATGTGACTTGGAGATGTGTATGTGGATGGTTTAAAAATATGGAAAATGTAACATCCTAAAATTTTTGAAAAATTTTAATTTTTGGAAAATTGGATAAAATAAATTATAATTTAAAAGGATAAATTAAATTAATGGTTTTAATGAAAAATGAAGGGATTTTAAATGAAAAAGTGGAATATATATATATATGATATATATGCAAAAAATACATAACATATATAAAAGTCAACACTTTTTAAAAGAAAAGGGTATTTTAGTAATTAAATCTTATAAATTTAAAATTAATAAATAATTCAAAAAAATTATTTTTGAATGGAAGAGGGAAATTAGGACTTTTAATTTATTAAAAAAATAATTAAATAATTAAATATTAAATTATTTTAAAATATATATATGTGGTTAAAAAAAATGAAAGGAAAGAATATAAAAGTCTTCATCTTCTTCTTCTTCAAGAACGTGGCTTCCATAGGAGTTTGAAGACCAAGGATTTTGCTTCTTCCATACTCCATAAATTGAAGAAAATAACAAGTTTCAAATGGATTTTTGGTGATTTCCACCAAAATTAGTTAGTTTCCATCTTTTTTCTTTGAATTCCATGGAAGATGAGATTATGTGAGTTTTGAGATTTTTATGTAGTATGTTATAATTGTTGAAATTGGTGTGTATGATGTTATTTTGGGTAGTTAACAATGATTTTAAGGCTAGATTGAAGAGATGATGGAGTTTGATTAAAGAATGGTGAAGAGAGAGAATTTAGGGTTATGGATTTTTGGGGTTTTGAAAACATGAACTCTAATTGTGAAAATTGATTCCAAATGAGTTGTTTTGATTCATAAAAAAGTATTTTAAAGTCAAATATTGGATTTGGTGGTGTTGGGTTGGAGTTTGAGAATGGAAGTGGAGATTTAGGGTTTTGGAAAAGTGATTTTCCAAAGTGGTTGAATTGTGTGATTTTATTTGTTTAAGCATGTTGTTTAGTGTTAAAAGTGATGAATATAAGCTTAGAATGAGTAATGGATTGTGTTGGAATGGAAAACCTTCAATGGGGGAAGATTATGCCATTTTTGAGATTTTATGTATAATAGTGTATTTTTATAATGTAAATGATTTAAATGTATTAAAATATGTTTTTAATAATATAAATAAACTAAAAACACTAATTTAATTGTAGTAGAATGGAATTCCAATGTTGAAGTAAGGAAAGGCTAAAGTTTTGAAAATTTGTAGGAGTGATGTGTAATTATGGTTTAATGTTGGAAATGCCATTAAATGTGTTACTAAATAATTATTTGTTATCACATTAGGTTTAGGCATTGAGGGAGGTTGATTTGCTTCATCCAAGTGGTGAAGAGCAAGTTGGAAAGATTGGATTGAAGGTTGTTTTTAGCTTGCTTTGGGTTGCTAGTGGAGATATGTACAAACTTTGAATATAATGTCTATATTTGCATAACATTTGGACTTAACACATTTTGGTTGAAAAATGTGTTAAGTTACTTGGTTCATTGATTGTGTATGAATAATATGATATGACATTTGTAATGTCATATATGTGTTAAATGCATTGTGAAAAGCCATTGATAATGGCTAATTTGTGTAACATGTGAAATATGCATATTATATGAAAATACCCAAAGTAATTGGGTAATGTGTTGTGAATGCAAAAATGAGATATGTGTAATAATGAAATGAATTGATATTGAAAAAAATGAGAAAAGTGAGAAAAATGAGAAAGATGTGAAAAATGAGATGAATGAGAAAAAAAAATGTGAAAATAAGGCAATATGCCTAGATTGAATATGTAAAAATGAGAAAGAGATTAATAATGAGAAATATGAATAAATTGTGTGCCTAGTATGTTATTCAATTTTCAGAGTTCTGGATTTGGTGGCATGCCTATGATTGCCTACGGGCTACACGCTGGAATGGTGAAAAGACTGGGTCGTAAGCCAAGCCAGCTAATAAATATGATGTTTTTGGGGTGAAAAGACTGGGTCGTAAGCCTCAAAAATTGTAGCAGTCTAGTAAATAATATTTTTATATATTCAAAATTAATAAATAATTCAAAAAAAAGAATTTTTCCTAGAGATTTTTATATATATTATTTATTTTGGGTTCTTATAACAAGTAAATAATATTTATATTCTATTTAATTTTTATATGTTTAGAATTTGAAATTTTAAATTGGAAATGTAAAAAAAAATAGTGAATCGGCCTGTGACATTTTTGTACCGTATATGCATATTTTACATATGCTAGAAATATGTATTGTACGTATATAGGGTATAAGGGTGTTACATTTGTTTTGGTATCAGAGCCTAGGTTTGAGGTTCTCGACCTAGGTGGGGATGATAGAGAGAGAAAATTGGGGATTTGAAAAATAGTTTTTAATTGTAATACATACATTGGCACTGGCAGTTTCTGATATCTGATATAGTGTTTTCTGCTTTGTTTGCAGATATAGGTAGTTATGGCGTCTCGGGCGCATCAGACTGCTGAGGGTAGTGCAGAGAGTATGGCTCCAGATGAGGGTAGAGATGGAGCTAGAGTTGTATCTGCTGGTGAGGCGTCTATTTCTGTGCCTGTGAGACCAGCAGCTGATGAGGTTCCGCCTGGATGGGTATGGCATATGATAGAGTTGTTGAGGCAGGCTCCAGTTTCGCAGCCGCCACAGCCACTGCCGTAGCCGCTGTTGCCAGTGAGGCAGTATGATAAACTGAGAAAGTATGGGGCTGAGGACTTTGTTAGTACTACAAATCCTACCGAGTTACAAGCTAGTCCAGAAGAGAAGTTTGATTATGCCATATCTCTTCTGCAGAGAGATGCATATGATTGGTGGAAGACAGTTCCACATGCTTTGGATGATCCACCAGTCCTGACCTATGATGATTTCCTGCGGGAATTTGAGCAGAAGGATACTCCGAGAGAGTATAAAGATGCAAAGAAGATGGAATTCCTAAGTCTAAGATAGGATACCAGGACAGTGACCGAGTATGAGATCGATTTTATTCGGTTGAGCCACTATGCTGGTGGGATAATTTCTGACGAGTTTGACAGGTGCAGGAGGTTTGAGGAGAGAATGAGACCCTCTATCATGTGCATCATTGCAGACTCTCGGTATCAGGATTTTTACCAGTTAGTTGCAGCCGTCGGGAGTGTTGAGAGGGCATAGAGTCTTGTAGCAGCTGCTAGGGTTGAGGAGACCAGAGTTAGGAGACCCCAGAGTGAGGCAGGGTCTTCATCAGTGAAGAGAGGCCGAGGGGACATTTTTAGAGGTTTAGTTGAGTCAGGGGCAGTTTGGCAGGTCAGTACAGCAGCAGAGACAGAGGCAAAGACCTGCAGTTTCAGTGGCTAGTGCTCTGACTCCAGTGGCTAAGAGACCTACTCCACCTACTTGCTTTTATTGTGGTAGAGTACACGGAGGTGTCTGCTGGTGGAGAGGTGCTTCGGGAGTGTGTTTTAGATATGGGTCATCAGACCATTTTATCAAAGATTGTCCCGAGCCACCAGAGGTTAGACAGGTAGATACTGCAGCTTCTCGACCCAGTCGTGGAGGCAGAGGTTTTAGTAGAGGTGGTCGACCTGGGTTTAGTCAGAGAGGAAGCTCTACATCCGGAGGCAATAGGCCAGATGAGGCTAGGCCATCTCAACGGGTTTATGTGATGCAGAGGCAGCCGGATGCTTCAGCCGTCATTGCGAGTACATTTTCTTTATTTGGTATTTCAGTCTTTGCTCTATTAGATCCTAGATCTATGCATTCGTAAATAAGTACATCCATCTTGCCCGTGTCTGAATTGCATTCTGAGTCCCTAGGATTTGATGTCTTGGTGACAAATCCTTTAGGGCATAGTGTTGTGGTGAGCAGGATGCACCGAGATAGTCCAGTTGTTGTTCAAGATGAGGAGTTTCTCGGTGACCTGATTGAGATTCCTTTTAGGGAATTTGATATGATTTTGGGCATGGATTGGTTATCCAAGCATGGGGCTGTAGTAGACTGTCAGAAGAAATGTGTTACTTTGAGAACACGGGATGGTAGGGATGTTATAGTATCTAGTGAGTAGAGGTATCTTTCATCTATGCTTGTTTCAGCTGTTTCAGCTGGGAGAATGATTCGGAAGGGATGTGAGGCTTATCTTTCTCATGTTGTAGATACTAGAGTAATGGGATCCATGCTTGAATGTATACACACAGTTGCCTATTTCCAGATGTTTTCCCTGATGAGTTGCCAGGGGTACCTCCTGAGAGAGAAGTGCAGTTTGGTATCGATTTATTGCCTGGTACCACTCCTATCTCTATTACCCCTTATCGGATGGCACCTGCTGAGTTGAGAGAGTTGAATGTGCAGTTGCAGGAGTTATTGGATAAAGAGTTCATCCTGTAACATCCAAAATTTTTTAAAAATTTCTAATTTTTGGAAAATTTGATAAAATAAATTATAATTTAAAAAGATAAATTAAATTAATAGTTTAAAAAAAATGAAGGGATATTAAATGAAAAAGTGGAATATATATATATGACATATATGCAAAATATACATAATATATATAAATGTCAATACTTTTTAAAAGAAAAGGGTATTTTGGTAATTAAATCTTATAAATTCAAAATTAATAAAATAATTCAAAAACAAATTAATTTTGAATGGAAGAGGGAAATTAAGACTTTTAATTTATTAAAAAATAATTAAATATTAAATATTAAATTATTTTAATATATATATATATGTGGTTAGAAAAAAAGATGAAAAGGAAAGAATATTAAAAATATTCTTCTTCTTCTTCTTCTTCTCAAGAACGTGGCTTCCATGGATGATTGAAGACCAAGGATTTTACTTCTTCCATACTCCATAAATTGAAGGAATTAACAAGTTTCAAGTGGATTTTTGGTGATTTCCACCAAAATTAGTAAGTTTCCATCTCTTTTCTTTGAATTCCTTGGAAATTTAGATTATGTGAGAGTTTGGATTTTTATGTAGTATGTTATAATTGTTGGAATTGGTGTGCATGATGTTATTTTGCGTAGTTAACAATGATTCTAAGGTTAGATTGAAGTGATGATGGAGTTTGGTTAAAGAATGGTGAAGAGAGAGAATTTAGGGTTATGGATTTTTGGGGTTTTGAAAACATGAACTTTAATTGTGCAAATTGATTCCAAATGAGTTGTTTTATTCATAAACAAGTATTTTAAAGTCAAATATTGGATTTTGTGGTGTTTGGTTAGAGTTTGAGAATGGAAGTGGAGATTTAGGGTTTTGGAAAAGTGATTTTCCAAAGTGGTTGAATTGTGTGATTTTATTTGTTTAAGTATGTTGTTTAGTGTTAAAAGTGATGAATATAAGCTTGGAATGAGTAATGGATTGTGTTGGAATGGAAAACTTTCAATGGGGGAAGGTTAGGCCATTTTTGAGATTTTATATATAAGAGTGTATTTTTATAATGTAAATGATTTAAATGTATTAAAATATGTTTTTAATAATAAACTTAAAACACTAATTTAATTGTAGTAGAATGGAATTCCAATGTTGAAGTAAGGAAAGGCTAAAGTTTTGCAAATTTGTAGGAGTGATGTGTAATTATGATTTAATGTTGGAAATGGCATTAAATGTGATACTAAATGATTATTTTCTATCACATTTGGTTTAGGCATTGAGGGAGTTTGATTTGCTTCATCCAAGTAGTGAAGGGCAAGTTAGAAAGATTGGATTGAAGGTTGTTTTTAGCTTGCTTTGGGTTGCTAGTGGAGGTATGTACAAACTTTGAATATAATGTTTATATTTGCATAACATTTGGACTTAACACATTTTGGTTGAAAAATGTGTTAAGCTACTTGGTTCATTGATTGTGTATGAATAATATGCTATGACATATGTAATGTCATATATGTGTTAAATGCATTGTGAAAAGCCATTGATCAATGGCTAATTTGTGTAACATGTGAAATATGCATATTATGTGAAAATACCCAAAGTAATTGGGTAATGTGTTGTGAATGCAAAAATGAGATAAGTGTAATAATGAAATGAATTGATATTGATAAAAATGAGAAAAGTGAGAAAAATGAGAAAGATGTGAAAAATGAGAAAAGTGAGAAAAAAAGTGAAAATAAGGCAATGTGCCTAGATTGAATATGTAAAAATGAGAAAGAGATTAATAATGAGAAATATGAATAAATTGTGTGCCTAGTATGTTATTCAATTTTTTAGAGTTTTGGGTTTGGCGGCACGCCTATGATTGCTTATGGGCTATACGCTGGAATGGTGAAAAGACTGTGTCGTAAGCCAAGCCAGCTGATAAATATGATGTTTTTGGGGTGAAAAGACTGGGTCGTAAGCCTCAAAAACTGTAGCAGTCTAGCCGGGTTGAAGATCAAGATATTGGGGCCTAAGGGTCTAGCCGGGTTCAGGTCCAAGAGACTGGGGCTGTTACATTATGCATGGATATATTGCGTACGGGGCTAGACACATGTTGTCATTATGGACCAAAGCAGTAACTCTGAAATTTGAATAGCATATTAGATCCTTTTTGGGCCCATGTTTATCTTTGTTTTAATGTGAATTATGAATTATGAAATTTTTGAAAAATATAAGAAAGTGGATTGGTGTGACATCTATATGCATTATACATTGGCATTGCATTTAGTTTTATTGTTATTATTAAAGTTTGTACCACTAGGCTTCGGCTTAGCGTGATTGTTTCCATCGCGTAGGTGACAGGGTAGACCCAGTTGAGCCAGAGAGTTCTTCTAGACCAGGTCGGGTCTCGCCTTGTAGTTGAGCTTGTAGAGTTGCTATCGAGATTAGAAACACTGCCAGCAACATGTATATATTTTTATGTTATTGTACATTTTGAGTATTATGCACAATATATTATGTTTTAAATTTTATGTATTGTATATTATAAAGAATGTTTGGGTCAATGTATTTAAAATGGGAGAGTAAGTGTTTTTTAAATTATATATATCTATATATATAAATGTTTGAGAAAATTGGTGAAATTGAGAAGTATGGTTGAGAGGGTGATTGGAAATTATTGGGAGCGTTTTCTTTTTGCATGCTGAGTAATTGCTAAATTTTGGGATATTCAAAATACAGACAAAACTTTGGCGAATTTTTCCCAGAGATTTTTATATATATTATTTATTTTGGGTTCTTATAACAAGTAAATAATATTTATATTTTATTTAATTTTTATATATTTAGAATTTGAAATTTTAAATTGGAAATGTAAAAAAAAATTAGTAAATCGGCCTGTGACATTTTTGTACCGTATATGTGTATTTTACATATGCTAGAAATATGTATTGTACGTATATAGGGTATAAGGGTGTTACATTTGTTTTGGTATCAGAGCCTAGGTTTGAGTTTCTTGACCTAGGTAGGGATGATAGAGAGAGAAAATGGGGGATTTGAAGAATAGTTTTTAATTGTAATACATGCATTGGCACTGGCAGTTTCTGATATCTGATATAGTATTTTCTGCTTTGTTTGCAGATATAGGTAGTTATGGCGTCTCGGGCGCATCAGGTTGCTGAGGGTAGAGCAGAGAGTGTGGCTCCAGATGAGGGTAGAGATGGAGCTAGAGTTGTATCTGCTGGTGAGGCGTCTGTTTCTATGCCTGTGAGACCAGCAGATGATGAGGTTCCGCCTGGCTGGGTATGGCATATGGTAGAGTTGTTGAGGCAGGATCTAGTTTCGCAGCCACAACAGCCACAGCCGTAGCCGCAGCTGCAGTTGCTGGTGAGGCAGTATGATAAACTGAGAAAGTATGGGGCTGAGGACTTTGTTGGTACTACAGACCCTGCTGTAGTAGAGCAGTGGCTAGACCGGGTTTAGAGGATATTTATTCAGTTACAGGCTAGTCCAGAAGAGAAGTTTGATTATGCCAGATCTCTTATGCAGAGAGATGCATATGATTGGTGGAAGATGGTTGCACATGCTTTGGATGATCCACCAGTTCTGACCTATGATGATTTCCTGCGGGAATTTGAGTAGAAGTATACTCCGAGAGAGTATAAAGATGCAAAGAAGATGGAATTCCTAAGTCTGAGACAGGATACCAAGACAGTAACCGAGTATGAGATCGAGTTTATCCGGTTGAGTCACTATGCTGGTGGGATTATTTCTGACGAGTTTGACAGGTACAAGAGGTTTGAGGAGGGACTGAGACCCTCTATCATGTGCATCATTGCAAGCTCTCAGTATTAAGATTTCTCCCAGTTAGTTGCAGCTGCCAAGAGTGTTGAGAGGGCACAGAATCTTGCAGCAGCTGCCAGGGTTGAGGAGACCAGAGTTAGGAGACCCCAGAGTGAGGCAGGGTCTTCATCAGTGAAGAGAGGCCGAGGGGGACATTTTTAGAGGTTTAGTAGGATCAAGGGCAGTTTGGCAGGTCAGTACAGTAGCAGAGATAGAGACAGAGACCTGCAATTTCAATGGCTAGTGCTCCGACCCCAGTGGCTCAGAGATCTACTCCACCTACTTGCGTTCATTGTGGTAGAGTACACGGAGGTGTCTGCTGGTGGAGAGGTGCTTCGGGAATGTGTTTTAGATGTGGGTCGTTAGACCATTTTATCAGAGATTGTCCTGAGCCACCAGAGGTTAGGTAGGCAGATACTGCATCTTCTTGACCTAGTGTCAGAGGGGGTCGTGGTGGCAGAGGTTTTAGTAGAGGTGGTCGCCCTGGGTTTAGTCAGAGAGGAGGCTCTACATCCGAAGGCAGTAGGCCAGATGAGGCTGGGCCATCTTAGCGGGTTTATGTGATGCAGAGGCAGTCGGATGCTTCTGCCGTCATTGCGGGTACATTTTCTTTATTTGGTATTTCAGTCCTTGCTCTATTAGATCCTGGATCTACGCATTCATACATAAGTGTATCCATCTTGCTTGTGACTGAATTGCATTCTGAGTCCCTAGGATTTGATGTCTTGGTGACAAATCCTTTAGGGCATAGTATTATGGTGAGCATGGTGCACCGAGATAGTCTAGTTGTTGTTCAAGATGAGGAGTTTCTCGGAGACCTAATTGAGATGCCTTTTAGGGAATTTGATATGATTTTGGGCATGGATTGGTTATCCAAGCATGGGGCTATGGTAGACTGTTAGAAGAAATGTGTTACTTTGAGAACACGGGATGGTAGGGATGTTATAGTATCTAGTGAGTAGAGGTATCTTTCATCTATGTTTGTTTTAGCTGTTTCAACTGGGAGAATGATTCGGAAGGGATGTGAGGCTTATCTTTCTCATGTTATAGATACTAGAGTAATGGGATCCATGCTTGAAAGTATACCCACAGTTGCCGAGTTTCCAGATGTTTTCCCTGATGAGTTGCCAGGGGTACCTCTTGAGAGAGAAGTGGAGTTTGGTATCAATTTGTTGCCTGGTACCACTCCTATCTCTATTACCCCTTATCGGATGGCACCTGCTGAGTTGAGAGAGTTGAAGGTGCAGTTGCAGGAGTTATTGGATAAAGGGTTTATCCGCCCTAGTGTATCCCCGTGGGGAGCGCCTATGTTGTTTGTGAAGAAGAAGAAGGATGGCACCATGAGATTGTGTATTGATTATAGGCAGTTGAATAAGGTGACCATCAAGAACAAGTATCCTTTGCCTCGGATAGATGATCTCTTTGATCAGTTGAAGGGAGCAGCATTATTCTCTAAGATAGATCTGAGATCAGGGCATCAGTTGAGAGTCAGAGATGTGGATGTATCCAAGATAGCTTTTCGTACGAGGTATGGGCATTATGAGTTTCTAGTGATGCCCTTTGGATTGACGAATGCACCAGCAGCTTTTATGGATTTGATGAACAGGGTATTCAGACCATATTTAGATCAATTTGTGGTGGTCTTCATTGATGATATCTTGGTGTATTCACGTAATGAGGAGGATCATGATAGGCATTTGCGGATCGTATTGCACACTCTGAGAGAGAAGCAGTTGTATACTAAACTATCTAAGTGTGAGTTCTGGCTTGATCAGTTAGCTTTTCTTGGTCATGTGGTTTCAGCAGAGGGTATTAGAGTTGATCCGAGTAAAATTAAGGCTATCTTGAATTGGAGTCCACCGAAGACTGTGACAGAAGTTAAATTTTTTCTGGGATTAGCATGCTATTATCGTCGGTTTGTGAAGGGTTTTTCTATAATAGCTACACCACCCACCAGATTACTTTGGAAAGGAGTTAAATTTGTGTGGACAGATCAGTGTCAGGCGAGTTTTGAGCAGCTAAGGGAGATGTTGACTCAAGCTCCTGTCCTTACCCTGCCTGTGGAAGGTAAACCATATGTGATATATAGTGATGCTTTGCACAATGGTTTAGGTTGTGTTTTGATGCAGGAGGGTAGAGTCATTGCTTATGCCTCTCGACGGTTGAAACTGCATGAGCTGAATTATCCATTGCATGATTTGGAATTAGCAGCAATAGTCTTTGCCTTGAAGATTTGACGGCATTATTTGTATGGAGAAAAGTGTTTCATTTATACAGATCACAAGAGTTTGAAATACCTGGTTGTTCAGAGAGAGCTGAATCTTCGGCAGAGCCGGTGGTTAGAGTTGATTAAAGACTACGACTGTTTGATTGATTATCATCCTAATAAGGAAAATGTTGTTGATGATGCCTTGAGTCGAAAATCTTTGGCAGGTTTGGCTGCTTATTGTTGCGTTCGAATTAACTCTACCACAAAGCGTCACTCACAAGTATACGAGGTAGCTGTAGCAAAGGTGATCGCCCCAAGGTCGTCTCACAAGGAAGCTAAAGTGGCTAATTGATTATCAGATTATAATTAACAAGTAATGAAGAAAATTTAAATTATTAACTAATGAGAAGATTGATTGAAGTTTAAAACGAATAAAAGTAAACTGAGCTGATGTTTTGATTCACTTGATAGAAAGGTCTAGGGTTTGCACTTCTTTACTACTTATATGTATGAACGGTTATTCCTCTTAACTAATTTAATTTCAAAGATTAAATCTCAAACATCTCAATTAATCGAGTCGAGGAAATAAGCTCTCGCATTCAAACCTCTCTCAAATAATCTTGTTACAATTGAAATAATCTTTTTAATAGGTTATATCTCTAATTCACCTAAGTCCTTAATTAAATTGTTCCAGCATTAGACTTCATCTCTCAATCCATCATCGAATACCTAAAACACATAATTGGTGGCCAATCAATTATATATTAACAATATTTCATTCAATCAAGGCTAAAGAAATTATTGAGTTAAGAGTGATAACCAATTCATACAATCATAGCAAATCCATACAAACCCTAGACTAGATCAAATTAGTTCATAATGCTATCAAACATACTCATCTCAATAATATTCAAAGAAATCAATTTAGACATGATAATATCCATAAATACAATTCCAATGAAAATAAAGAGATAAAGTTCAAGAACAAAACCAAATTACAAACTCCTTGAAGCTTCTGAAAAATCTCTTGTTCAAACTTGCAAGAAGGATGTATCAATGGCATGGACAATCTAATCTAGCTAGTTTAATCCAAAGTGTAATCAAAAATCAAAGAAAACAAAGTTATCAAAACCTAAACTCTCTTGACGGCTAAAACGCTCTCAAAATCTCCACACCCCAAAACCCTAGCTGATTTTTTCCTTTTATATGAAACGTCTGCTTTAAAAATTTGCTACGTCTTTGATTCATGAGAGACACGGCCAAGTTGGATGTGACTTGGCCGTGTTGGTGGTCTTTGGAGGGACACGGCTAGTGACTTGGCCGTGTCCCTTGCTTGTGTTCACTACTGCCTGCTTTTCTTCTTTTCTTCTTTGGTTGAGTGACACGTCCGTGTTGGAAGTGACTTGGCCGTGTTGGATCATTTTGGAGGGACACGACAACTGACTTGGCCATGTCCCTTGCCTGTGTCTTCTACTGATTGATTTTCTTCCTCTTTTGCTTTGGATTTGAATGAGACACGGCCAAGTTGAAGCAACTTGGCCGTGTTTGAGCTCTTTTGGAGGGACACGGCCACTGACTTGGCCGTGTCCCTTGCATGTGTCCCTCTCTGTGTCTTGAACTTCCTTTTCAACTTGGTATGAGACACGGCCAGTGACTTGGCCGTGTCCTCTGCCTGTGTCAGCTACTGTCCTTTTTTCCTTCAATTTGCTTCCTTGGCTTTTTGACCTAAAACAAAACTTCAAACAAACTTTAAACAAGAAGTAAATAAACAATAACCAACAAAATATAAACACCATACTAAAAACTAGATTAAAAATGACATAAACACTAAAATAAACTAAAACTACCAAAATTAATGAAAACACTAAACAAACCAATTAAAACTAACAAAATACCTAAATAAAACAATAACTATTATAATAAACAAGACACAAATCTATAACAAAAACTAATAAAACAACTACCCCACACTTACAACTTTACTTGTCCTCAAGCAAATTCACATGGCATAAATTAAAAACTCAAACAACCTTAACTATAATTCCAGCATATAAGATGAAATCTTTTAAGACTCAGCCATAAATATTTGCAATTTACTTCAATCAAGGTGTGAACCTCGGTCTCCACCCGAAAAGGATTCGGATGAACGTTCACGTGTTGTCGGGAGTCGCCACTCAGTTTATTTTTGTTCGAAGGGAAAAACTAAGAAAACCCTTGTTTGACTCCAATAACACGTCCAATGTAAAGGTTTCTAATCTGCGAACCCAAAGAGGATTCGGGGACTATGTCACGCATTCGATTAACTTGCCAATAAAAAGAAATAAACCTTGAAAGGGGTGAAGAAAAGAAAACAAACAGATTGTTAGTAAATTGCGGACTTGCTATTTGGGGTGAATCCCAAATATGCCTACATACTCTCGTTTTTATGAGAGATCAAAGCCCATGTAGTTCGGAAAAGCCTATTTAAAGGCAATTATGCATTTATGCATGTGTGTGTGTATGCTTTGTGCATTGTCGGGCTCTTTGCCAAAAATTGTGTGATTTTGAGCACTTGGTGCTAAATTTGATTAAATTTGGGTACTTGGTACCAAAAAGAATGCAATTTAGGCTCCATGCCCCAAAAATTAATTGATTCGTGACTTAATGTCGAAGTTTTGATTGATTAGTTAATTAGGCCTTAGACCTAAAAGGATTAGGTCTTTGACCAAAAAGAAATTAAGAAGAAAGTGGAATGCTTAATGTATCCTTTATTTGACAAAAATGAATTAAGATATTACCTTGTTTATGATTTTCCCACTTCTAAGTTCCAGATCTTGTTCTCTCAGAATATGCTCCTTGCTTCCTGTAACACGCTCCAAAAGCCAACCCCTTTATTTGAGGATTGAAAGCCTTTTTATAGACAAAATTTCAGACTGGACGGCGGTCGGACCGCCAAGCTTGGCGGTTCAGCCCTCAAAAAATCTCCCCATTTTCGTTCAAACTGATTTTCTGGGAGCTGCGGACTTCCAAAAATTATTCTGAGATCGTATCTGTGATCCTTGCGTCGCTCCGGACATTTCAAGTACCATGATGATATACTTTCGGTGAACTTTACCATGGACCTCCGGTCTAGCTCGGTCTTTTACAGTCTGAAAAAATCGGCTTTCCAAGTCTCAAAATTCGAGTGTTCACAATTGCCCCCCACTGGGGTCCATAAAAATGATTTATGGAGCACAGTGGTCATTAGAAATGAGAATTTTGAGCGAGGTGTAAAAAGACCCGCGTTTTCATCTTTTCTTTATAAATAGGCTCATTTCAAATCAATTTTCATTTGCTTTCACTCCTTCTTCTTTCATTTCCTTTCCTTTAAACTTTCTTTCAACGATGGATTTCACTGGCTTTGAAGATTTCGAGATCCCACTCCCCCCTTGCAATCTTTTACTTGATGAGGAGAAGCACAGCTCTCGGACCAGCTGCTATGAGGTAAGTACCTTCCTCTTTACTTATCTTGTATGCATGCTTAGGAATTTTGTTTATTTCTAGTAAGGAACTTAGAAACAAATTTTTATGAATCTTTCCTTTACATATACTAGTAATGAATCAAAAGTAATACCAAGTTTCACCATGTTCTGCCATCAGTAATTATTTCTAGTAAAGAACTTAGAAATAATCTTTTAGGAAGTCACACCCGGCTGAGGATAGAACTTAAATTTTCCTGAAGCTCCCCCCTAAATTATCCACAATAATGAAATTTTTTTTTAGGACACTGCGATTAGGATATCCACTGCCGAGAGACCCATGAGTACTATTCCGGCTTATATTCTTGAGGCCGGTCATCCGGTGGGGGATCTTATCAGACCTGCTTTCCTCCACCATTTGAGGACTATAGATGCGGGCAGAGATATCCACAGGGAGTTGATCTGCGCGTTGGCTGAGCAATGGTGGCCCACTACTGATACCTTCCATTTTGCTTGGGGGGAGATGACGATGACACCTACCGACTTTTCCGTCATTTCTGGGATTCCCTTCGGCGTTGAGATGGTGGAGTACTACAATGACTGGCGGCATGACATCTCTTCAGCCGACATGGTCACTCTGATCGGGGTTAACTATCCTCGACATCAGGTGCCCCGCTGCATTCAACGAAGGTGGTTAGTAGAGCAGGCGCCAGCCATCTATACTGGCTATGAGGTAGGCGATCTTACAGCTGATCAGGTGGCCAGGTTCACCCTGATACTCCTGTTTGCTAGCTCCTTCTTAGCAAACAGGAAGGACGCAGTGAATCTCAATGTGCTGAAGATTCTAACCGACCTGACACGACTTTGGACATATGATTGGGCCAGCATGATGCTGTGTAAATTGTATAATGACATGTCAGACCTCTGCTATACCCGCATTACTCCATGTGGCCTGTACTACTTCTGGGAGGTAATGTAAAGAACATTTCCTTCAACTTACATACACCGATTCTGATATCTTCTTCATTTTTTCTAGACTTGGGCTTACGAGTACTTTCCTGATGTCGCCCCCTTTCTTTGTGAGCCACTTGCCCCTGTAGATCCTCTTTCTCCCATTGCTTGGAGGTGGTATAAAGAGAGGATAGTAGTACCAAAGAGGAAGCTTCCTATCAGAGAGCTGAGATCGTTCTTCGACAGCTACTCCATGAACTCGGTAAATATTTTCTCCTCATCCTTATTTATTGTATTAGAGAAAATGATTCACTAACATAATAAATTTTTACAGGTAGCATTTACAGCGATGTCTAACCGATTGGCAGAGTGGATTGCTCAAGATCACAGCTTTCAGTGATCCCAATTCCTGACTCACCGTCGATTCATACTTCCCCATCCAGAGTATCGACGGTACTATCTCGCTGAGAGAGTGACCTTCCAGATTGCTGGCTTCCGTACATCTCCCTCGGACCCTCCCGAAGACATGCTATCTCTGACACTTCTGCCTGTTTCAGCGTCTCAGTATGAGGGCTATCCCTTTGAATCGGCCCTTGCCCCGGAAGAGGAAGATTATGATTTTTACTGTCTTCAGCGACTAATGCCACGCATTGGGGCACGGTTTGACTCTGTGCCACCTTATCGGTCCTCCCACTCTTCGGCCGCCACTTCCAGCACCCCGGGAGAGGATCCCTCTTCGAGCTGGCGAGCTGACAGACCTTCTTCCTCTAGGGCTGGGGCTTCCACTTTCAGGGCTGGACCATCATGTACTGGAGCAAGCAGCAGTTCATCATACTTGAGGCCTCCCTCATCCGTCCTTGCGGCTACCGGTCAATTGGACCCTGCTTTAGCCGACTTGAGGCTGCCATATGCTGTTCGTTATCATGCACCTGATGGTTGGGTGACCCGGCCAATTAGTGCGGAGCTTGCACCCTATCAGAGCCTTGTTCACATCACTCAGGTATATCTTTATAGAACTTTTCATGAAAAGGATTCATAAAAGTCTCTTGAAATTGATTGCGATTGTCCTTTTTTACAGGTACCTGAGGGCCTAGTTGCTGAAATGGCGGCAATGATCACTGCTTTCTCGGATGAGCTGACAGGTGCTTGGACTGATGCTGCTTATGAGAGACCGAACAGGCCGCAAAGACGGAGAGCCCGGCGCTGAATTCTCACATTTGTCTTGGACTATATTTGTAGTATTTGAATTATTCTTGCTCTGTACTTTGTACTTTTCATATTTTCCACCTGTCATTTGAACTTAAATATAAACCTGCACTAATTCGTTAGTATTAACAGCAGATATGTATGAATGATGTTTTTTTTGTTTTCTTTTTTTTTAGAAATCTATTTTCAAGAATAAATCCCTGAAATAACCCCAAAAATATTACCTAAAATAATCTACACAGGGTCAAAACACAAGAATTTCATAAAATAAAATAAAAAATAAGATAAAAATAAAATAAAATAAAATAAAATAAAAATAACAAAAATGAGAATCGAAATCGTTCGGCGGCGGTCGAGCAGCCGGTCCGGCGGGTCGACCAACATGTCCGGCGGTCGGACCGCCGGGGAGGCGTTGGGGGCAGTATATGTATACGAAAAAAACAAAATTTTGAGTGTATTTTCGGCCAGAAACAGATTTTTCACTGCAGGACTTTTTTATTTCCCCCAACAATGAATCCTCTTTTTAACCACGTGATGCATAACTGGACCAAGAGCCTCCACAATGTCGAAAGGATCAATATGGGAAGGTATGGACTGAAAGCCATTGCTACCCTTAGAGGTGTAGCTGTGGATTGAGATTTCTTGAATGCTTGTATTAAATTTTGGGATCCTCAAGCTCACGTTTTCAGATTTGGTGCTCGAATGGAGGAAATGTGTCCTCTTTTTGAGGAGTTTTGCTCAATCATTGGATGTGACCCCAATGCCCCTCTTGTAAGGCATGAGGTCCAAGTTGGTTATGTGGGATCTTTTCAGAGACTTTTCAACTTTAGCAGGCCTCAAGCTCAAGCTATGATCATGGATGGAAGTAAGGCGATGCTGCTTCCCTTGATTGACGAATTCCTGACCGCTAACTTTGAAGATGAGGTTCAACTGAAGCACAGAATGCGGGCTTTCGTTTTCTGCCTGTTAGCCGGGTTTCTTTTCAACCGTGATCCTGGCTTTGGAGATTTGAAGCTTTGTCCCATGGTCAGGCAGATGGAAGAACTTAACTGCATCGGTGGTATGATTCTGGCTGAGACTATTCAGAGTCTTGACAGAGCTGTGCTCGGGTTTGAGAGCTGGACTGTCACCCCGATCATTCTTCAGGTAATTTTGTCATACCTTTTGCTTCTTCTAATTTCATTGTCTCTCTTTTTTGTTTGTAAATAGAAAGGATCTATCTTTTCAGGTTTGGCTGAGAGACCATCTCCGAGTGGTTGCTGCTCCCAATGCCTTGACTTATAACCCTTCTCAGTATCGCACCAGGACAATCCAGATTTCTTTTCCCTCAATGGCTAAGTGGGCTATCTGGTTGTTTGAGCTTGGACCAGAAGAATTGCTATGGTTCGTCCCTTGGTATAGAGTTCCTCGCTTCCTGGAGGCAAATGCAATGCATAACCATGTCTATCTCCTTGGTTTCACTCATAGCACATGGTACAGTGCTTCTCAGGTCCTCAGACAGATGGGGATTGATCAGAGGGTTCCTCTTCCTGTTGGGCTTACCATTGCTTCCCCGATTACTCCCGGAGTTACTCGAGCTGTTCTGCAGACTTGGGTCAGAGACCATCAGATGATCAGGCCTTTTGCTGAGCCTTCCCTTGTTCAGCCTACTCCGGAGTACAGAACCTGGTTTATAGCTGAAGTTTGGCCCATTGAAAAACCCAGGAGGTATGCCTTGCTGCAGGAGTTAGAGAGAGAGGAGGTGGTTCCACTTAGCGAGGAGAAGACAGCTGTCGTAGAGAGCTCCGAAACTAAGGAAGATACCGAAGACTCTGCCCCACGTAGGAGGCGTAGGATTTAGGCCCTAGGGTTGACTCTATTGTCTGTTTTTTTATTGGGTTGCCTTTTGCTTTTTTTTTTTTTACCTTTTGGGGTTATGACTTGACTTTTTGATTGGTTGGATATTTCATAGGATGAATGACACTTTTTGTAACAAATGATGAATGATTCTTAATGAATAACTTTTTGTTTTCCTTCCAAGCATTATCTACTTTATTTATTTGCTCTAATTTTTGCCTAAGTCGTCCTTTCGGATTTTCAACTTAGCGAGCTCTTACCCATTCTTGCCTAAGCCGCCCTTTGTGGGTTTTCAACTTAGCGGGATTTTTCTTTCTCTTTTTTTTTATGTTGGCAAAAGAAAAATGAATAAATGATTTTTATTAAAATTTAGACCGTGCTCAAGGAGAGCTGCCTACATATCTCGAATTAGTTTGCGAGAATCAGGTCTAATGTAGTTCCTTACAATGCATGATTATACATAATATTTCTTTAATTGATCCAGATTGCATGGGTTTGTGAACTCCAGACCATCTAAATCAGATAAGATGACGGCTCCGCCGGAAAGTATTTTCTTTAAAATGTAGGGTCCCGCCCAATGAGGATGAAACTTCCCATGAGGATCTGTAACAGGTGTTCTGATCTCTTTCAGAACCAAACAACCTTCTTCCAACTTTCGATCTTTGACCTTTTTGTTGAAATGTCTGGCCATTCGCCTCTGATACCCTTGAATCCGATGTAGAAGTTTTTTTTCATCCAAACCCAACAACTGATGATGATAATTGCTGATCCATTCAGCTTCATTTATCTGACTTTCTTGAATTATCCTCGCCAATTGAACTTCCAGTTCAATGGGGAGTACTGCTTCCATTCCGTACACCAGGGAATATGGGGTTGCCCCAGTAGGAGTTCTAATTGATGTTTTATATCCCCACAAAGCCAGCGGTGACTTCTCATGCCAAAGCCTATGTTCCTTGATCATTTTTTGTATGATCACCTTTATAGACTTGTTCGCTGCTTCTACAGCTCCATTTGTTTGAGGTCTATAAGGAGAGGACCTATGGTGCTGGATCTTCTTATCCTTCAAGAGTTTAGCAAATTCTGCTTGGAAATGAGTTCCATTATCAGTGATAATCTCAAATGGCGTCCCGTACCGACAAAGGATGTTGGTTCGGACAAACTGTGCTGCCTTTTTGGCGTTTAATTTTGCATAGGAAGCTACTTCAACCCACTTTGCGAAGTAATCCATAGCTACCAAGATAAATTGATGTCCATTCAAGGCTTTTGGATGTATTTTGCCAATTATATCTATTCCCCAAGTAGCGAAGGGCCATGGAGAAGTGATCGGATTCAGGGCAACGGGAGGTTGCTTCTGCATCTTAGCAAATATCTGACACTGATGGCACTCTTGCACAAATGCCACGTAGTCTGCATTCATGGTGGACCAATAATATCCTAGATTGGCAATTTTTCGAGCCAAGGTGATCCCATACATGTGTGGTCCTGATTCGCCACCATGTACCATTTCCATTATCTGCTTAGCCTCTGCTTCATTCACGCACCTTAGGTGCATCCCATTCCAACTCCTCTTGTAAAGGATATCTCCATTAAGAACGTAACATGTGGCTAGCTGCCTTATGGCCCTCTGATCGACCTTTGATGATCCCTCCGGATAACTTCCATCCTTGAGATAACTCTTGATATCCCAAAACCATGGTTTACCATCGGCCAAATGCATTATATGGGCGGGCTGTTTCTGAAGTTGAACCTTTAATGGTCGAACGACTTTCCCCTCCTTGATATTGATCATGGAAGCTAAAGTAGCCAGGGCATCAGCAAACTGATTCTTTGCTCTTGGGAGATATTCGAAGGACAGATCATCGAATTGTTGCGCCAAATGATCAAGGCGTTGTAGGTAAGGAACCAAACGCTCTTCTCTTATCTTCCATTTCCTTAAAGCTTGTGATACTATTAAAATAGAATCACCATAGACCTTTAGGTTCTTAATCCCTAATTCCAGAGCGGTTTCAAGCCCATTGATACAAGCTTCATATTCTGCTTCATTGTTTGTGCAGCTAAAGTCAAGTTTAACTGAAAATGGAATGTATTCTCCACAAGGAGTTTTGAACACAATCCCAATTCCATTTCCATGATAATTGGATGCCCCATCAAAATACATCTCCCAAACACTTCTTTCCATATTCAAGAGGTCTTCGTCAGGGAAACCCATTTCTCGCATCTCGTCTTTTACGGGCAATTCTGCTAATTGGTCAGCTATCGTGCCACCTTTCAAATCTTTTCTTTGAATGAATTTTAAGTCAAAGGCTGCCAATGTTGACACCCACTTTGCCATTTTGCTGTCCAAAACAGGCCTCTCCATAAGGAATTTCAAGGGACTCTGTTCTGTGATGACACAAGTAGTGTAAGAAGACAAGTAGTGTTGTAACTTTGTGCAAGCCCAATACAATGCTAAACACAACTTCTCAATCTTGTTATACTTTAACTCATAGTCCAGTATCCTTTTGCTGAGGTAGTAAATTGCATTTTCTACCTTTGTACCTTCGGCTTCTTGAGCTAGCATTGCACCCATGGCTTCATCTGTTATAGACAAATACAAAAGCAGAGGCTTTACCATTCTGGGAGGTTGTAGAATTGGCGGACTTAACAAGTATTCTTTAATCTTGTCGAAGGCCTTTTGGCAGTCTTCATTCCACTCTTGTGAAGCACCTTTCCTTAGTAGCTTAAAGATTGGACCACAAGTCTCTGCCAACTGCGATATGAATCGACTGATATACTGTAATCTACCTAGCAAGCCTCGAATCTCTTTTTCTGTTCTTGGCGGAGGCATTTTCAGAATAGCCTTCGACTTTGCTGGATCAACTTCTATTCCCTTCTTGCTGACCAAATATCCCAAAAATAAGCCTGATGTTGCACCAAAGAGGCACTTTTGCAGGATTAAGCTTCAAATTGTACTTGCGAAGTCTAAGGAAGAACTTCTCAAGTGCTTCAACGTGTTCTTCTGGAGATTTTGACTTAACAATCATATCATCAACATACACTTCTACTTCTTTGTGAATCATGTCATGAAAGACTGTTGTCGCCATCCTTTGGTAGGTAGCCCCTGCATTTATCAACCCAAAAGGCATAACCCTGTAGCAGAAAGTGCCCCATTATGTAATGAAAGCTGTCTTCTCTTTGTCTGGTGGGTGAACTAGGATCTGATTGTACCCAACCGCGAGGTCAGTCATGGAAACCATCACATGCCCAGCCATCCTGTCTATCAGCAAATCGATGTGTGGTAGTGGAAAATCGTCCCTGGGACAGGCCTTATTCAAATCTCTGTAGTCAACACACATCCTGACCTTTCCGTCTTTCTTCAGGACCTGCACAATGTTTGCTAACCAGGAAGGGTAGGCAATTGGTTCTATGAACCTATTATCCAGTTTCTTGGCAACCTCCTCTTTAATTTTCAAAGACCATTCAGGCTTCATTCTTCTCAATTTCTGCTTAACCGGCTTCGCATCTGGGTATAGTGGAATTTTATGAACTGCTATGGCTGGGTCTATTCCCGTGACATCACTTGCCTTCCACATGAAGCAGTCGACATATCTTCTGATGCACTCAACAACGTGTTCCTTATTCACACAATCATATGCAATGTATGTATGTTCATTTTCTTTGCCAATTATTATCTTTTCATTTATTTCTTTTATTTCATTTATTTCATTTTTGCTAGATAATACTTGGAAAGCAAAAGACACAGGGTAACCAGAAATTCAAACATTTTCATTAATAATGGCGGAGTCATCCTCCAGAGTTACATTACATTCGACATTATGGTTTTTTATTTCTGAAGCTAAAGAAGATTTAGAACTGGACTCTGACTCGGTGTTTGACTCGAGTTTTGACTCAGTACAAGACTCAGGCTCGGGGTATGACACATGGCTAGGTTTGACTGTAGCTGCCTGTCCCACCTCGGCATACCAGTTCATCAGTGGTCCATCTGTGGTCTTGATCAGCTTTGTGAAGTCCCTTTTGTCTTCAAAATTGGTTATTATAGCAACCTCATCAAAGAGACTAGGCCGCATGAAATCTTCCACTTGTGGTTCAGTTATAGGTTTTGGCTCTTCTTCCTTCAACACTAAAACATCAGTGAACATCTCAAAACCTGGTAACTGCTTCCCAGTCATAGGAGAATAGAATGGCTCCTGAAAACCACAGTAAGGAATTGTTTTTCCAGGTTTGCAGAAGTGACCATTCAGAGTTCTAAAGTAAGGGCGCATTTTGAGGCTTCTTGCCCCCCAATTCTTCTTTTTCTTCCTTCCATGCTCAAACTCTTCTATCTCCTCATTTGTGGGTTTGTACCCCAGGCCAAAAGTTCCCTTATTCTCAGGTTCTTCCCATGGCCGTACTACGGGTGTTTTCCTCCCAGACTTTATCATTTCCATTCCGGGTAGCAGACCTACCCTTAACATCATTCCCACCAGGCAATTGATTTGGACCTCTCCAAAATCATATAAGATAAATGGCCCTTTGGGTTTTTCTCCTTCAATGCATTGGACTGTATCATAATGGAAACCAGTCAAGGTCATGGCGGTTTCGCCAGGAACAACCTCAAAGAGAGACTAATCCATGGTTCTCTTGTTGATTTCACAGGTGTCACCTTTGATAGTGATGATTTTTCCTTCAAAAGGGAACTTAAGTTTTTGATGTAATGAAGAAGGGACAGCATTATTCTGATGAATCCATGGCCTTCCAAGGAGGAGATTAAAGCTCGCGGGTACATCAATGACTTGGAAGGGCACTCTAGTTTTCACCAGCCCAATAGCAATTTCCAGAGTGGCAACACCCAAAATTTCCCTTCGAGTGTCATCATATGCTCTAACAATCTAATCAGAAGGTGTAAGATCTGCAGCCTCCAACCCCAGACAGCTTGCTACCTTCAAGGGACATACATTTAAGGCTGACCTGTTATCAATGAGAACCATGGGTACAGTCTTTCCCCCAGTTTGTATGGTGATGTATAGAGCATCATTGTGTTTACTGCCATCTTCTGGTAGGTCTGTATCAGAAAATCGGATACTCAATGCCTTGGTTGATTGAGTCAAAGTGGCCACCAAAGCTTCTGGGCTTGTGTCCACTGATGTATCAAGTTGACTTAAAGCTTCGCTGAGAGCCTGACGGTGTGGGAATGAGGAAGCAAGGAGCTCCCAAATTGACACCTTAGCTTGAGTTTGTTTAAGCTGAGTGAGGACAGGGTCTTCTTTTGGCTCTGCTGTCTTCTTATGGGGGGAATTTGAGGTTGTAGGGGCTTTTCCCAAGTCGAGTGGCTGATATTGCCTTCCGCTTCTTGTCAAAGTGTCGACCTCTTCAGCAAGGTCATTCAAATCCAACACACACACTTCATTCATTTCCAAGAGAAGTTTGAAAGGATCAAACAGCTCTTCTTCCACATTGATGGCGTGGATGGAATGATTAGGCAAAGGGTTAGTATTAATGTTCGGTTGACTTCTGAGAGGAATGATGTCACCCCTATCCACCAAATCTTGGATGCGGTTTTTCAGAGTCCAGCAAGCATCTGTTCTATGCCCTTTTCCTTGATGATATTCACAGTATTCATTAGCCTTATAATTGGCGGGTAATGGATTTAGAGGTGGCCTTGGGTCCAAAGGCTTCAAATACTTTCCTTCCACAGCCTTTTTAAATACTAGATGAAGGGGCACCCCTAGGTCGGTATATTGACTTCTTGGCTGATTTCTCTGCCCAAGATTGCCCACACGTAAAGGATTCGCAGGGGCAATATTGGCCACTTCATTGACCTTGCTTGAGGAAGTAGCTTGGCCTCGTTTCTTATACTTCGAAGTAGCTCCCTCATCTACTATTTTACCCAATTGTATCAAGTCTTCTACCTTAGTTGCAGTCGCAATGAGCGATTTGAAAGTAGGTAGGTATTGGGCTTGCAATTGAGCTTGATATGTAGGCCTTAAATTTCTGATTATAATATCAATCTGCTCCTGTTCTGAAGGGCGATTGATCATTTGGGCAGCCTTCGCCCTCCACCTCGTAAGGAACGAGGAGAAGGGTTCATTGTTATTTTGCTTAGTAGTCTCAAGCTCCCTTCTAGTGACATCTACCTCAATATTGTAGTGGTATTGAGTGTTAAATGCATTGCAGATGTCTTCCCAGGTCTTAATCTTAGCACGATCCAGGCTTACAAACCATTTTAGGGCAGCCCCAATCAAGGATTGTTGAAAGAGCTGAGCAAAGAGCTCATCATTTAAACCCCAAGGGCTCAAGGCCCCCACATACATCTTCAAATGGGTTTTAGGGCAAGTGGTCCCATCAAATCTATCCATCCCAGGCATCTTGAATTTTGGAGGCAACCTAGCTTGGGGAAACAAAGATAAGGAATCCATGTCTACCACCTCTTTATGAGTTTTCATGGCAGTGATTGACCTTTCAAGTAATTCAAGTTTCTTTTTCAGTTCATCAGTTTCATTCTTAGAGGGTGGATCCTCCAAATTGATAACAGGGGTATTGTTCTGAGCAGTCATGGGGGTACTGGTTTGCCCTACAATGGGTTCCTTCCCTAAATCTCCAGGAGTAGAAGCCGTCTTTGGTGCCCCTCCCAATTCAGTCAGGATGGCTCCCCTTTGGGCAGCCAAAGCTTCATCAATTCTCTCTTGCATCCTATCCTCAATTTCCTTAACCTGTCCATCTAGCAAAGCCTTAATCTGTTCGATAGTAGCCATTTCAATAATTGGAGCAGTTGGTGAAATTGGGGTAGTAGGACTTGTGGGTGATTGCACAGTTGGAGTTGGTGTAGCTCGTGTAGGTGAAGGTACACGGATAGTGGATACCTGCAAAGGTTAAGGGTAAAGGATCAGGGTAGTGTGTAGGGTAGGAAGAACTCTTGGTCCAATTATATACATCAAAAGTTTTTCCCAAAAGATTTTCCCCCAAAATAATGTTGTCATGTTGCATGAATGCACCTCATCACATCATAATTCATTTTAATGGAATGTGGCACTATCATTGGGTACATACAACCTAAGGGAAGGTACTATAGTTCATGAAAAATAGAGAATTGGCTCATAATAGGGACCCTTGAGTCTTGAGTAAGATATACCTAACCACATGTGAAACAAAGAGTTTCACGTGGGTCCAACAGTACGATTACTCATGGGCCACTCCAAAAGGATTGGAATGGTTTGCGACAACAGGGAGGACGCTTTGGCTGTCTGCCGGCATAATCAAGGAGACCTGCCGGTCAGCGCTACTTGCTATCCAGACTCAGAATTTTGAACAGAAAGAGAAGAAATTCATTTGAAAACATTTTTTTTATGCAATGGAGGAAAAGGATTCCCCCATATAATGCAAGAGAAAAAGATTCTCTAAATGACAAAATAAATGCACAATTAATCAAACAAGAGGTCCATTAAAGGAAAAATATTCCTTTTGTCAATATTCAATCCAAAATCCCCAAGGAGGGGAAATATATTGCTAAGGTACCCTGCAAAATGAACAAAAAATACCCTAAAGAAGGGAAAATCAGTTAAATGAATAATAATAATCTACTAGGATCCCATAAATTATTTTCATGGTCCCTAGTGTCAAATTAATCAAATAAGCAATAGTATTCCACTAGAATCCCATAAATCATTTTTATGGTCCCCAGTGGAGTCGCCAATTTGTGAACCTCGGTCTCCACCCGAAAAGGATTCGGATGAACGTTCACGTGTTGTCGGGAGTCGCCACTCAGTTTATTTTTGTTCGAAGGGAAAAACTAAGAAAACCCTTGTTTGACTCCAATAACACGTCCAATGTAAAGGTTTCTCATCTGCGAACCCAAAGAGGATTCGAGGACTATGTCATGCATTCGATTAACTTGCCAATAAAAAGAAATAAACCTTGAAAGGGGTGAAAAAAAGAAAACAAACAGATTGTTAGTAAATTGCGGACTTGCTATTTGGGGTGAATCCCAAATATGCCTACATACTCTCGTTTTTATGAGGGATCAAAGCCCATGTAGTTCGGAAAAGCCTATTTAAAGGCAATTATGCATTTATGCATGTGTGTGTGTGTATGCTTTGTGCATTGTCGGGCTCTTTGCCAAAAATTGTGTGATTTTGAGCACTTGGTGCTAAATTTGATTAAATTTGGGTACTTGGTACCAAAAAGAATGCAATTTAGGCTCCATGCCCCAAAAATTAATTGATTCGTGACTTAATGTCGAAGTTTTGATTGATTAGTTAATTAGGCCTTAGACCTAAAAGGATTAGGTCTTTGACCAAAAAGAAATTAAGAAGAAAGTGGAATGCTTAATGTATCCTTTATTTGACAAAAATGAATTAAGATATTACCTTGTTTATGATTTTCCCACTTCTAAGTTCCAGATCTTGTTCTCTCAGAATATGCTCCTTGCTTCCTGTAACACGCTCCAAAAGCCAACCCCTTTATTTGAGGATCGAAAGCCTTTTTATAGACAAAATTTCGGACTGGACGGCGGTCGGACCGCCGGTTCCGGCGGTCGGACCACCAAGCTTGGCGGTTCAGCCCTCAAAAAATCTCCCCATTTTCGTTCAAACTAATTTTCTGGGAGCTGCGGACTTCCAAAAATTATTCTGAGATCGTATCTATGATCCTTGCGTCGCTCCGGACATTTCAAGTACCATGATGATATACTTTCGGTGAACTTTACCGTGGACCTCCGGTCCAGCTCGGTCTTTTGCAGTCTGAGAAAATCGGCTTTCCAAGTCTCAAAATTCGAGTGTTCGCACAAGGATTTTCTTAACTCATTCATTAATCCAGACATACAAATCTTATCTCTCATCTAAGTGTTTCACTCGATTTCAAAGGTTAATCACTCAAACCACTCATGACTGCATACTACCATAAACTTGCTTAATTATCCAATCTCTCTCACTGATTTTCTCAAGAAATAATCTGAAGGTCTTTCATTTGGATGTAATGGGGCTAAGGTAAAGGTGTGAGAAAAGACATTTAGGCTGGAGCATCAAGAAATGGAGTATTTACATTAGACAATACTCTTACTTAAGGAATTCATAACTCCCTCAAATGGCATACTCACAATCCATTAATACTTCACATACTTGCATACTTCAAGAAAAATACATGAGTCGACCTTCCTCTTTTGATAACCAATGCTAGAACATATAAGAATTTTGTATACATATATATACTTTTTTTTATTTTCTCTCTTTTTTTTTATATCATATAAATTTTTTTTAATATATATATATATATACAAAATATGAATTTTGCATAGAACATCTAGCTTAAAATGTAGAGGAAAAGAATAATCGACTCTTAATCAAATACAATGTGCACAGTATGCATTTCAACCCCAAATAGCAATACCATTTTTTATATTTTTATTTTATTTTATTTTATTTTTTTTACTTGCTTACCCCATACTTTGAAATAAACCACCCTATTGTCATATCATAAAACTCCATTCCTTAATGCAGGTATGATGATAATAAGAGAATGCTAAGATGAGAATTGTGTTGATCAAACAAGAAAAGGTCAAAGGCTCAACTTGGCTCACTAAGGAATTTAATATTAAGGGAGGTCTTTTTAAGCTAAAGGGTTAACCTAATTTGCCTTCATCATTTTAAAACTTGAGATTAAATCATAATGTGAGTTCAATTAGTATGCAAAAGCAAACTCTAGAGATGCAAAATCATGAAGGTGCACACTTAATAAAAGAAAATCAACTGATAATAATATCAAATTATGAGGCTCAAAACTCACACAGGTGGGTTCTCAAAGATTTATATGTTATAAATTGCAAAATGTGAAAATTGATCCTAAATGAATTCAAATGCTAATCTTTATGCTGATACTAAAGTCTCAACTATAATGCTAAAATCACAGAAAAGATCAATAAGATTTCAACAATTATGCTATGCACAACAAACACAATAAACAAAACAAGACAAACAAAACAAAAATTAAAGAAAAGTTTAAAGATTACCCCACACTTTAGAATTTACATTGTCCTCAATGGAAAATAAGAATAATAAAGAAAAAGAGTTAAAGGACAACCTATCTTCCATCGTACCCTGGTGAGGCAAAACCCTAACTTTCCATCACAAACACAAAAGTTCAAAAACAAAAGTACAATATATATAAAAAATAAAATATCCAAATATAAAATGTTAACATGAAAACAAAAATAAAAACAATAACAAAAATACACTAAACACAATAAAGCAAGGAACTCAAAATCTATGGAAAAGGCTGGCGTGAAGATGATGCAGCCGAGGGATGGAGACTCAAGATCTTTGCAAGGTTGCTATTAATCTGTTCCAACTGCTGCAAGACCTCAGCATGGTTATGGTCCACCTTGCCCTCCAGTCTATCTACCTTGCCCTCCAGGGCCTCAATCCTAATAAGTATCTCTTGAGTTTCCGAGACCGGAGCATCCTCATCTAGATCTAGAGAATCCGAGTTGGACTCCTCTTGGACCCGTGCTCTCTTCTGCCTGTCCTCCGGTGCTTTTGGCTCAGCCGAAGCCATCATATAAGCCCCTCTCCTATGCACCACCATGTGCATCTTCTCTAATGTGGCCAAATCTAACGAGTCATTACCCAAAATTCTAGTCATGCGACTGGTACTCGGGTCAAAATTTTCAAGAAGGGCTACTGCTAATGTGGTAATCAACCCTCCAACACAAATTGCCCCCCTCCTTTTATTAGCCACAGTATAAAAAATATCGGCTAACCAATAGCCGGCACTAACAGTCACTGCATTCAAAGCACAATCCAGGAAAAATAGCTCACTCAATTCCACCACACCCGGGCTCTCCTTCCTAGCAAAGAATCCGCAAGACATAAACCGATGCAAATACCTCAAAGCGAAATTTCTTAATCTAGATGCTTTGGCCGATTTGGCCACATAGGTCCCCGAGCCTAATGCTCCCCAAGCAAATTGTTGTTTAAATTCTTTAGGTACCGACCTCTCCCCATGCTGATGGAAACCATATATATCATTCAATTGTTCAATATTAAGCACAAATGATTTACTCAGCAATTTAAAACTCATTCTAGTGTAGATTTTTTTATCATCTCTTTCAACCTTAAGAGATGTCAGAAATTCCAAAGTCAGCTCCTCAAACTGCAAAGGTCGCAAGGAGACTAGATTCTCCCACCCAAGGAATTGCACATATCGATAAAAATTAGTCCTAATTTGCAAAGCATCAAGTGATTCATCATTAACATACCTCGTCGGAAAAAAACCCCAAGCTTGGCCGTGTTCAAGTGACACGGCCAAGGGACATGGCCAAGTCCCTTGGCCATGTCACTCACTGTGACAAAGTGCAAAGATAGCAAAGTGGTGAGGCTTGGCCATGTCCCATGTGACACGGCCAAGGGACACGGCCAAGTCCTTTGGCTGTGTCTCCTTCTGCCACTTTCAACTTTTTTTTTAAATCTACATATCACCAAATATCAAAAAAAAATTGCAAACCTCTTCTTCGATCAACCCTGAACCACATTAGAAAAATAAAAACCGATCAAAGCACCCATTCCATTTATTTAGACTAAACATAAAATCTAAACATGCTAAATTTAAAATTACAACTATAAAGAATAAATGCAAACCGATGGGTTGCCTCCCATTTAGCGCTTCTTTAATGTCATATAGCTGGACATCATGCAAGGTCTAGGGATCATGGATCAAAGTGCTGTCAATGATCCTCACTTCCTGAAATCCTTCATTGTATGGTTTAACTCTCTGTCCATTCACTTTAAAAGTCTCACTTGTTTGAGAGTTAAGCAATTCAATGGCACCAGAAGGATACACCTGAGTTATCTCGAAAGGACCACTCCATCGAGACTTGAGTTTACCTGGAAAAAGACGGAGTTGAGAGTTAAAAAGTAAAACTTTCATACCTGGACTCAATGTCTTTCGCACCATAATTCTATCATGAAGTGCTTTAGTGCGAACCTTGTAAATTCTCAAGCTCTCATAAGCTTCATTCCTCAGCTCATCTAACTCTGAAATTTGCATAAATCGTTCTCTCTTCGCTTTGTCCAAGTCCAAATTCAGAGTCTTGATTGCCCAATACGCTCTGTGCTCCAACTCCACTGGCAAGTGACAAGCTTTTCCAAACACCAATCGGTATGGACTCATACCAAGAGGAGTTTTGAAAGCAGTCCGATATGCCCATAGTGCATCATGCAATCTACTTGCCCAATCCTTCCTTGATAAGTTGATTGTTTTCTCCAGAATTCCTTTAATCTGCTTGTTGGATGTTTCCACTTGTCCAGAAGTCTGTGGATGATATGGGGTCACCACCTTGTGCTTCACACCAGATTTGTGCATTAACTTCCCAAAAAGCCTATTGCAAAAATGACTTCCCCCATCACTGACTATCACTCTTGGTGTGCCAAATCTGCTAAGAATGTTTTCCTTCACAAATTTAACAACCACATTAGTATCATTAGTACGGGTGGGGATTGCCTCCACCCATTTGGAAACATAATCAACAGCAACTAAAATATATTCATAACCAAAGGACTTGGGGAAAGGACCCATGAAGTCTATTCCCCACACATCAAACAGTTCAACAACAATATATGATTGAAGGGGCAATTTATTTCTCCTCCTAATGTTACCTACTCTTTGGCAACGATCACAGTGCCTACAACACTCTTGAGCATCTTTAAATAAGGTAGGCCAGTAAAAACCACTTTGAAGCACCTTTTCTGCAGTCTTTCTTCCTCCAAAATGACCACCACAGTGAAGGTCATGACAAAATTGAAGAACACTCAGTTGTTCTTCCTCAGATACACACCTGCGAACTATCTCATCTTTGCATATCCGGAATAGATAAGGTTCATCCCAAAAGTAAAACTTACTCAAGTGTAAAAACCTTTTCTTTTCCTGAAATGACATGTTAGTACGCAATATACCACAAGCAAGATAGTTAGCAATATCTGCAAACCAAGGTGCATCAAATACCACAAAAAGCTGCTCATCAGGAAATGCTTCTAAATTTTTATGAATGCTATCAGATGCAAGATTTTCACTAAAGAAGGGTAATCTGGATAAATGATCAGCAACAACATTCTCACTACCCTTAGTATCCTTGATTTGGAAATCAAATTCTTGCAATAACAACACCCATCTAATTAAGCGCGGTTTAGCATGTTGTTTTGTTAAAAGATATTTTAGAGCTGCATGATCAGAATGCACAATAATTTTCGACCCAATTAAATATGCTCTAAACTTATCTAAAGCAAAAACAACAGCTAACATTTCCTTTTCAATTGTGGTGTAGTTCATTTGTGCACTATTCAGGGTCAAGCTAGCATAATATATTACTCTCAAGTATTTATCAACCCTTTGCCCAAGAACAGCTCCTACTGCATGATTAGAGGCGTCATACATGATTTCAAAAGGTAAAGACCAAACAGGAGCTACAATTACTGGTGCACTAGTCAATTTTTCTTTAAGGGAATTACTGGTGCACTAGTCAATTTTTCATTGTGCTGTAAATTCAAATGGAACATCTTTCCCTAGCAAATGGCACAATGGTTGGCTTATTTTGAAAAAATCCTTAATAAACCTCCTGTAAAAACTTGCATGCCCTAAGAAACTTCTTATTCCCTTAATAGAGGTAGGTGGGGGTAACTTAGCAATCAATTCAACTTTAGCCTTATCCACCTCAATCCCTTTACTTGACACCACATGACCTAAGACAATGCCCTGAGTAACCATAAAATGACTCTTTTCCCAACTTAAAGTGAGGTTACATTCAATGCATCTCTCAAGCACACGAACAAGTTTATTGAGGCAATTATCAAAAGAATTACCAAAAACAGAAAAGTCATCCATAAATACCTCAATAAAATCATCTATCATGTCAGAGAAGACAGACATCATGCATCTCTGAAAAGTTGCAGGTGCATTGCACAAGCCAAAGGGCATACGTCGAAATGCATAAGTCCCAAAAGGGCAAGTAAAGGTAGTCTTGGACTGATCCTTTGGAGATATTGGCACCTGATAGTAACCTGAAAGGCCATCAAGAAAATAATAATGTGAGTGTCCAGAAAGTTTATCTAACATCTGATCAATAAAAGGAAGAGGGAAATGATCTTTCTTTGTAGTATTTTTCAACTTCCTATAATCGATGCACATTCTCCACCCAGTAGTAGTCCTAGTAGGAACCAATTCATTATTCTCATTTCTCACCACAGTGATTCCAGATTTCTTAGGAACTACATGTACTGGGCTCACCCACTCACTATTAGCAATTGGATATATTACTCCTTCATCCAGCAATTTGAGCACTTCCTTCTTAACCACTTCACTCATATTTGGGTTAAGTCGCCTTTGGGTCTCCCCCACAAGTTTAGCTCCCTCTTCTAAAGTGATTCTATGCATGCACATTGAAGGGCTAATACCCTTGATGTCACTCAATCCCCATCCTATTGCTTTTTTCAATCTTTTAAGCTCACTCACTAACCTCATCTCCTCCTCTTCACTAAGTTCACTAGATATTATCACAGTTAAGGTATTGTGATCTCCTAAAAACACATATTTCAGATTCTTAGGTAACTCTTTCAGCTCTAACTCAAGTGAAGGGTTCTTCTCTTCTTTTTGAATGGGGGAAAGTTCAAATCAAAAATATCCAAATCACCCTCTAAGGTCAGTGCCAGCTCCAATTTATCAGAGGAACCTGTCTGCAAGAAAACATCTGAAACAACTGCATCAACACAATCAATGGAAGAACAATCCTCATATAAAGCAGTTGTAAGAATAGGAGAAGTGTTAAAAATGGAAAATTCAACAGTTTGTCCCAAAACAGTCATTGATAATTTACCATTTTTAACATCTATCAAAGTGTTGGTAGTTGCCATAAAAGGCCTACCCAGCAGAATAGTGTGTGCAGATGGTGAAGGGTTACTTCCTTCCATGTCAAGTACTATGAAATCCACAGGTACTATTAACCCTCCAACCTTAACTAACACATCTTCTATAACCCCTTTCGGGAATCTAAGAGATCTATCAGCTAATTGCAACACCATTTTTGTAGGTTTAAGTTCCCCTAGTTCTAAATCAAGGTACACAGAATAAGGCATTAAATTCACACTGGCTCCCAAGTCACACATGCCATCAGTACCCTTTCCATTCCCCATAGTAATTTGAATGATAAAACTTCCAGGATCCTTTAGCTTAGGAGGTAGTTTATGCTGCAAAACAACACTAGCTACCTCTAAAACTATCACCTTTTCATTCGGCACATACCTCTTTTTCTTGGTATTCAGTTCTTTGAAGAATTTAGCATAAGCCGGCATGTTTTTAATTGCTTCAAGTAAGGGTAAGTTGATACTTACCTTAGACAGCATGTTGAAGATATCTGAAAATTGCTTATCTTTTTTATCATCCTTCAACCTACTGGGGAATGGTATAGGTGGCCGGTATGGATTGCTTTCCTTGTGAAAATCTGCTGTAGGGGACTTCTCCATTGATCTTTCTTCTGCACCTTTGTTCTCTAGTTCTCCTTCCTTTTTATTCTCTTGCTCATCTGCATTCACAGAATTATTTTCAACATTATTGTTAATTACCTTGCCACTTCTAAGAACAGTCACTGATTGTGCCTGCTCAGGTTGACTTGGGAACTTCCCCTTTTGTTGAATCTGCATCTGTTGAGCAAGTTGCCCCACTTGAGTCTCCACCTTCTTAAAAAATGCTTCTAGTGAATCCAGCCTCTTGTTGTTCATCTCTTAATTTTTAGCACTGACTTGGATAAAAGCCTGCAAACTTTCTTCCAAACTCTCTCTCTTAGGCTACCCTTGATTTGAGGATTGACCTTGCTGTTGGTTCTGTCTCTGGAGCAAATGGAAAAGCTGTTGAGCATTATTTGTTGTCCAGGAAAAATTTGGGTGATTCCTCCAACCAGGATTATAAGAATTGGAGTAAGGATCATTCCGGGCCCTTGGTTGAAATCCCCCCATAGCATTAACTTGCTCAGCTTCATTACCAAAAGACTCATATGCAGAGGGGCATATATTTGCCCCATGCCCGAATGTCCCACAGATTCCACACACTTCTTGAGTAGATGAAGAAATATTGTTCTTCATGTTCAGCATCTACACCTGTCTTGTCAATTCAGCTATTTGACTAACCATTTCACTATTGGCTTCCAATTGATTCACCCCTTTACTTCTTCCCCTTACACTCTTTTGTTGAGAATTAGCTCCCAACATCTCAAAGATCTCATAAGTCTCATTAGCTGTCTTTTCTCCCATGGCTCCCCCAGCTGCATTGTCAACAGTGTTTGAAATTGCTGGGTTAGACCATCATAGAAAAACTGATTAAGAAGTTGAAGTGGGTAGTGATGATGTGGACACTGGATCAATAGCATCTTAAATCTGTCCCAAGCCTCATGAAATGACTCTCCTTCAAATTGAGAGAATGTAGCAATCTTCCCTCTCAATTCAGCTGTCTTTTGATGTGAATAAAATTTTCCCATGAATTTGTTATAAACTTGCTCCCAAGTTGTCAAAGAGTTTTCAGGCAACATCATAAGCCAGCTCTTTGCCCTATCCTTCAAAGTATAAGGGAAACATCTCATCCTCAACTGATCTTCTGTTAGTCCTCCCAAAGGAAAAGTGTTGAGGGTAGAATAAAAATCCCGAATAAAGTTCAGAGGATCTTCATTTGGAACTCCATAGAATGATGGCAGCATGTTGTAATGAATGTTCTTCAACTCATAGTTTCTTGCTGCATCTGTCAACCTTATACAAGATGTGGAAGTCCCAATGACAGGTCTAGCAAAATCTCTCATGGTTCTTTGTCTTTCTTCTCCCATGTTAACTGATTGTGCAGTATCTGACTCAAATTCAGAAGTGTCCTCATCTGTATCAAATCCAGTGTAGAGCTCAAACTCTTCTCTGCTCCTTTTCACTCTCTGAATTTCTGGAATAAATGGATGTAGCTCTCCTTTGAGTGATCTCCTGCCTTGCATAAACAAAATTTTCTAGAAAAAGAAATTATTAAAAACAAAAGAAAAATAAAATCAAAAGTAAACAATGAAAAATAATCTAAAATTTCTAAAACTAATAAACAATTATGTCAATTAGCCTCCCCGGCAGCGGCACCAAAAACTTGTTGCGCTCGAATTAACTCTACCACAAAGCATCACTCGCAAGTATACGAGGTAGCTATAGCAAAGGTGATCACCCCAAGGTCATCTCACAAGGAAGCTAAAGTGGCTAATTGATTATTAAATTATAATTAACAAGTAATGAAGAAAATTTAAATTATTAACTAATGAGAAGATTGATTGAAGTTTAAAACGAATAAAAGTAAACTGAGCTGATGTTTTGATTCACTTGATAGAAAGGTCTAGGGTTTGCACTTCTCTACTACTTATATGTATGAACGGTTATTCCTCTTAACTAATTTAATTTCAAAGATTAAATCTCAAACAACTCAATTAATCGAGTCGAGGAAATAAGCTCTCGCATTCAAACCTCTCTCAAATAATCTTGTTACAATTGAAATAATCTTTTTAATAGGTTATATCTCTAATTCACCTAAGTCCTTAATTGAATTGTTCCAGCATTAGACTTCATCTCTCAATCCATCATCTAATACCTAAAACACATAATTTGTGGCCAATCAATTATATATTAACAATATTTCATTCAATAAAGGCTAAAGAAATTAATGAGTTAAGAGTGATAACCAATTCATACAATCATAGCAAATCCATACAAACCCTAGACTAGATCAAATTAGTTCATAATGCTATCAAACATACTCATCTCAATAATATTCAAAGAAATCAATTTAGACATGATAATATCCATAAATACAATTCCAATGAAAATAAAGAGTAAAGTTCAAGAACAAAACCAAATTACAAACTCCTTGAAGCTTCTGAAAAATCTCTTATTCAAATCTTGCAAGAAGGATGTATCAATGGCATGAACAATCTAATCTAGCTAGTTTAATCCAAAGTGTAATCAAAAATCAAAGAAAACAAAGTTATCAAAACCTAAACTCTCTTGACGGCTAAAACGCTCTCAAAATCTCCACACCCCAAAACCCTAGCTTCTTTTTTCCTTTTATATGAAACGTCCGCTTTAAAAATTCGCTACGGCTTTGATTCATGAGAGACACGGCCAAGTTGGATGTGACTTGGCCGTGTTGGTGGTCTTTGGAGGGACACGGCCAGTGACTTGACCTTGTCCCTTGCTTGTGTTCACTACTGCCTGCTTTTCTTCTTTTCTTCTTTGGTTGAGTGACACGGCCGTGTTGGAAGTGACTTGGCCGTGTTGGATCATTTTGGAGGGACACGGCCACTGACTTGGCCATGTCCCTTGCCTGTGTCTTCTACTGATTGATTTTCTTCCTCTTTTGCTTTGGATTTGAATGAGACACGGCCACGTTGAAACAACTTGGTCGTGTTTGAGCTCTTTTGGAGGGACACGGCCACTGACTTGGCCGTGTCCCTTGCATGTGTCCCTCTCTGTGTCTTGAACTTCCTTTTTAACTTGGTATGAGACACGGCCAGTGACTTGGCCGTGTCCTCTGCCTGTGTCAGCTACTGTTCTTTTTTCCTTCAATTTGCTTCCTTGGCTTTTTGACCTAAAACAAAACTTCAAACAAACTTTAAACAAGAAGTAAATAAACAATAACCAACAAAATATAAACACCATACTAAAAACTAGATAAAAAACGACATAAACACTGAAATAAACTAAAACTACCAAAATTAATGAAAACACTAAACAAACCGATTAAAACTAACAAAATACCTAAATAAAACAATAATTATTATAATAAACAAGACACAAATCTATAACAAAAACTAATAAAACACTTATTCGCTCTCGTTACTTTTTGAGTTGAGAGTATTGCATGCTATATTTGAGTCTTCTGATGATGGTGCTTTGATGGCTTAGTTGCAGTTGAGGCCAGTCTTGTTGGATCATATTAGGGTGGCTCAATTAGCATATGAGAGAATTCAGAAAATTGTGCTGGTTTGTTAGAAAGGGGAAAGTCCAGACTTTTATATGAGGGATGATGGCAGTCTATGGTACAGAGATAGATTGTGTATTCCTGATGATGCAGAATTGAAAAGAATGATATTAGAGGAAGCACATCAGTCACTTTTTGCTATGCACCCCTGGGAGTACCAAGATGTATCAGGACTTGAAGCGACATTATTGGTGGTCAGGTATGAAGAGGGACATAGCAGAGTTTGTATTAAGATGTCTCACTGCCAGAAAGTGAAGGCTGAACACCAAGTTCCTTCAGGATTGCTCCAACCTTTATCAGTGCCAGAGTGGAAATAGGAGCGAGTGACAATGGATTTTGTGACTGGACTACCTTTGACTCAGAAGAAGCATGATGCAATCTGGGTGATAGTTGATCGGATGACGAAGATAGCTCATTTTCTTCCAGTTCGAATGGATTATTCTCTTGAGAGGTTGGCTGAGCTGTATATCAATGAGATAGACAGGTTGCATGGAGTCCTAGTTTCTTTGGTGTCGGATCAAGATCCTTGGTTTACTTCGAGGTTTTCGAAGAGTTTGTATAATGCTCTAGGTTCTCGATTGCATTTTAGTACTGCTTTTCATCTTCAGATAGATGGACAGTCAGAGAGAGTGATACAGATTCTGAAGGATATGTTGAGGAGCTGTATCATTGATTTTGCCGGGAATTGGGACAAAATTTTGCCATTAATTGAATTTGCTTATAACAATAGTCATCAGTCGAGTATTGGGATGACTCCTTATAAGGCTTTATATGACAGGAGATGCAGGACACCTTTGTGTTGGGATGAAGTTAGAGAAGGCAAATTGGTTGGTCCCGATTTGATTAAGGAAACAGAGGAGAAAGTGAAGGTGATTCGGGGTCGTTTGAAAGCAGCTTCAGATCGATAGAAATCTTATTCAGATTTAAAGAGAAGAGACATAGAGTTTAGTGTGGGAGATAAAGTGTTTCTGAAGGTGTCTCCATGGAAGAAAATTTTGAGATTTGGCCGCAAAGGGAAGTTGCGTCTTCGTTTCATAGGACCATATGAGGTGTTGGAGAGAGTTGGTCCAGTGGCTTATAGACTAGATTTGCTGCCTGAGTTAGATTGAATACATAATATTTTCCATGTCTTGATGCTTCGGAGATACAGGTCTGACCCATCTCATATTTTGTCAGTGGAGTCCATTGAGGTGAGTCCAGATCTAACTTACGAGGAAGAACCAGTGGCGATTTTGGCACAGGAGGTTAAAGAATTGAGGAATAAGAGGGTGCCACTTGTGAAAGTCTTTTGGAGGAATCATGCCACTGAGGAGGCGACATGGGAAAGTGAGCAGGCGATGCAGAGTCATTTTCCCCATTTGTTTCAGACTTGAGGACAGGTAATTTCGGGGACGAAATTTGTTTTAGTGGGAGAGAATTGTAACATCCAAAAATTTATAAAAATTTCTAATTTTTGGAAAATTAGATAAAATAAATTATAATTTAAAAAAATAAATTAAATTAATAGTTTTAAATGAAAAATGAAGGGATTTTAAATGAAAAAGTGGAATATATATATGATATATATGCAAAATATACATAATATATATAAAAGTCAACACTTTTTAAAAGAAAATGGTATTTTGGTAATTAAATCTTATAAATTCAAAATTAATAAAATAATTCAAAAACAAATTAATTTTGAATGGAAGAGGAAAATTAGGACTTTTAATTTATTAAAAAAATTAAATAATTAAATATTAAATTATTTTAATATATATAATGTGGTTAAAAAAAAGATGAAAAGGAAAGAATATTAAAAATATTCTTCTTCTTCTCAAGAACGTGGCTTCCATGGACTATTGAAGACCAAGGATTTTGCTTCTTCCATACTCCATAAATTGAAGGAATTAACAAGTTTCAAGTGGATTTTTGGTGATTTCCACCAAAATTAGTAAGTTTTCATCTCTTTTCTTTGAATTCCTTGGAAATTTAGATTATGTGAGAGTTTGAATTTTTATGTAGTATATTATAATTGTTGGATTGGTGTGTATGATGTTATTTTAGGTAGCTAACAATGATTCTAAGGTTAGATTGAAGTGATGATAGAGTTTGGTTAAAGAATGGTGAAGAGAGAGAATTTAGGGTTATGGATTTTTGGGGTTTTCAAAACATGAACTTTAATTGTGCAAATTGATTCCAAATGAGTTTTTTGATTCATAAACAAGTATTTTAAAGTCAAATATTGGATTTTGTGGTGTTGGGTTGGAGTTTGAGAATGGAAGTGGAGATTTAGGGTTTTGGAAAAGTGATTTTCCAAAGTGGTTGAATTGTGTGATTTTATTTGTTTAAGCATGTTGTTTAGTGTTAAAAGTGATGAATATAAGCTTGGAATGAGTAATGGATTGTGTTGGAATGGAAAACCTTCAATGGGGGAAGGTAGGCCATTTTTGAGATTTTATATATAAGAGTGTATTTTTATAATGTAAATGATTTAAATGTATTAAAATATATTTTTAATAATATAAATAAACTTAAAACACTAAGTTAATTGTAGTAGAATGGAATTCCAATGTTGAAGTAAGGAAAGGCTAAAGTTTTGCAAATTTGTAGGAGTGATGTGTAATTATGGTTTAATGTTGGAAATGCCATTAAATGTGATACTAAAAGATTATTTGTTATCACATTTGGTTTAGGCATTAAGGGAGGTTGATTTGCTTCATCCAAGTGGTGAAGAGCAAGTTGGAAAGATTGAATTGAAGGTTGTTTTTAGCTTGCTTTGGGTTGCTAGTGGAGGTATGTACAAACTTTGAATATAATGTCTATATTTGCATAACATTTGGACTTAACACATTTTGGTTGAAAAATGTGTTAAGTTACTTGGTTCATTGATTGTGTATGAATGATATGCTATGACATTTGTAATGTCATATATGTGTTAAATGCATTGTGGAAAGCCATTGATAATGGCTAATTTGTGTAACATGTGAAACATGCATATTATATGAAAATACCCAAAGTAATTGGGTAATGTGTTGTGAATGCAAAAATGAGATATGTGTAATAATGAAATGAATTGATATTGATAAAAATGAGAAAGATGTGAAAAATGAGAAAATGAGAAAAAAAAAGTGAAAATAAGGCAATATGCCTAGAATGAATATGTAAAAATGAGAAAGAGATTAATAATGAGAAATATGAATAAATTGTGTGCCTAGTATGTTATTCAATTTTCAGAGTTCTGGGTTTGGTGGCATGCCTATGATTGCCTACGGGCTACACGCTGGAATGGTGAAAAGACTGGGCCGTAAGCCAAGCCAGCTAATAAATATGACGTTTTTGGGGTGAAAAGACTGGGTCGTAAGCCTCAAAAATTGTAGCAGTCTAGTCGGGTTGAGGACCAAGATACTGGGGCCTAAGGGTCTAGCCGGGTTGAGGTCCAAGAGACTGGGGCTATTACATTATGCATGGATATATTGCCTATGGGGGTAGACACATGGTGTCATTATGGACCAAAGCAGTAACTCTGAAATTTGAATAGCATATTAGATCCTTTTTGGGCCCATGCTTGTCTTTGTTTTACTGTGAATTATGAATTATGATACAATTGAGTAATATAATGTTATGAGTTGTGCTTATGAAATATTTGAAAAATATAAGAAAGTGGATTGATGTGACATCTAATGCATTGTGCATTTGGTATTGCATTGAGTTATATTGTTATTATCAAAGTTTGTACCACTAGGCTTCAGCTTATCGGGATTGTTCCCATCGCGCAGGTGACAGGGTAGACCCAATTGAGCCAGAGAGTTCTTCTAGACCAGGTCGGGTCTAGACTTGTAGTTAAGCTTGTTGAGTTGCTATCGAGATCAGAAACACTGCCTGCAGCATGTATATATTTTTATGTTATTGTACATTTTAAGTTTTATGCATAATATATTATGTTTTGAATTTTATGTATTGTATATTATAAAGAATGTTTGGGTCAATGTATTTGAAATGGGAGAGTAAGTGTGCTTTAAATTATATATATCTATATGTATAAATGTTTGAGAAACTTGGTAAAATTAAGAAGTATGGTTGAGATGGTGATTGGAAATTATTTGGGAGTGTTTTCTTTTTTTTGCAAGTTGTGTTTTGATAAATTTTGGGATATCCAAATTATAGACAAAACTCTGGCGAATTTTTTCCAAAGATTTTTATATATATTATTTATTTTGGGTTCTTATAATAAGTAAAGAATATTTATATTCTATTTAATTTTTATATATTTAGAATTTAAAATTTTAAATTGAAAATGTGAAAATTTTTTATTAAACCGGTCTGTGACATTTTTATACCGTATATGCATATTTTACATATGCTAGAAATATGTATTGTACGTATATAGGGTATAAGGGTGTTACAGAAAATGTTAAAAATGTGAAATAATATGAAAATGTGAGGCGAAGGTAATCATGATAAGGTTGCCGCTTAAAAATATGAAAGTGTTGTTATATGTTGGTTACCCTATACAATTACTTATCTAGTGATATTGAGAATAATGTTGCATGTATTGATAGACCTAAGCGAGACTAGGTCTATACTTGAGCAGAGCTAGGTCATATGATGAGATTGAGAATGGACCTTAGCAGAACTGGACTGTGAAATTGTTATTGTGATAATTGGACTTGATAATTGTATAGGTGAATTGAGCCCAAAGTGTATGTGTTTGGAAATGTTCTATGTATGTGAGTTATAAATTGAAAGTAAAGATGTTGCATGAGTACTGTTATGGAAAAGTATAATTGAATGTAATATATATTGTATTTGAGATTGTGTACCACTAAGCTATATACCTTAGCGTAGTTGTTTGAATCATGCAGGTAAGAGTATTGATCCTAATTGTATGTGATTTTTGGAGTTCGAGGGTGCCACGAGACCAACTGGGCCTACTGCATTCATGTATATTTATGTCTTGCATGATGCATTTTGGTTTATGTAAATTGAATCATAATACTTGGCTTTGTTTTAAAGGCTTGAAACGATTATATAAATATATTAATATGAGAACTTAATTATGATAAATAATGTTGTAAGTGGTAAATAGGAGAATTTTTGGTGATTGGTTGATTTGTTTAAATTATATTTTAGGAGTGTTAAATTTTTTATGCACGTTGTGTGCTCATTGTTTTGGGATATATTCGAATTACAGACAAAACTCTAGCCAATTTTCCCAGCGATTTTTCATTAAATTATGTATTTTTAGTTTTAATTTATTAATATATATTTTTATTTATTTCATTTAAGTATATTTAAGTTGTAAAATATTTTTTTGAATTTATAAATATTTGATAACACTAGTAACTGTAACATTCTCGTACTATAATGCATATGTTACATATACCGGTTATATGTATTATACATATATATGATATAAGGGTGATACATTTATTTTTATATTAGAGCTTAGGTTTGAGATTCTCGACTTAGGTGGGTTTTGAAAATAGAGAAAAATGAATTTTAAAATGGTGATGTGATGCTTATATACATGCATATGCATTGGCATTTGAGTTGGTCTCTGATGTGGTATTATTATTTTGTGGTGATAGATATAGGTTGTGATGGCATCTAAGGGACGTGGTTTAGAGGAGAGTGTGGGGAGTTTGGCTCCAGGTGAGGGAGCAGGGGAAGGTAGAGTTTGATGCTAAAGAGTCTTCAGAGGTAGCCATACCTGAGGTGCAGGGTCCTACTACATGGGTTCAAGAGATGGTGAAGTTGCTCAGTCCGGCCCCAGCCCCAGCCCCAGCCCTAGTGCAGCAGCAACAACTACAAACTAGGAAGTATGACAAGTTGAGAAAAAATGGGGCTATAGATTTCTTTGGTATTGTGGACCCAACAGAGGCAAGCAGTGGCTAGATAGGGTGGAGAGGGTATTTGTCCAGCTGTAGGCCGCTACATAAGAGAATTTTGATTATGCTCTTTCTCTTCTATAGGATGATGCACGTGATTGGTGGAAGACAATTCCTTATGGGTTGGCTGATCCACCATTATTTTCTTATGATTTTTTTATTAGAGTTTGGGAAGAAATATACACCTAGATATTATAAGGATGCAAAGAAAAAGGAATTTTTGACTTGAAACAAGGTGTGAAAACGGTTACAGATTATGAGAAAGATTTTCTCCAATTGAGTAAATATACAGGTGGCATTATATATGATGAGATATATAGGTGTCGGAGGTTTGAGTAGGGGTTGAAGCCATCCATTATATGTAAGGTAGCTACGGTGCAGTATGAAAATTTCTATAAGTTGGTGTTAGCCGCACATAATATGGAGAAGGCTTAGGGGATTGCAAATGCAGCTAGAGCAGAGGAGAGTAGAGATAGGAGATCTCAGGTTGAGGCAGAGTCATTATCTCTCAAGAGGGGGCGAGATGATAATTTGCAAGGTATAGGAGAGAGTCAGGAGCAGTCTAGTAGAGCTATCCAATAAAGGCAGAGGCCTGCAGTGTCGGTGGCTAGTACTCCCACCCCTATTTTTCATAGACCTGCTCCACCCACATGCACTCAGTGTGGTAGAGCACATAGAGGTATATGTTGGGGAGCTTATTCTTGAGGCTGTTATAGATGTGGGTCTCAGGACCACTATATTAGGGATTGCCCAGAGCCACCAAAGGATAGGCCAATGTAGACAATTAGATTTATATCCAATGCTAAAAGGGGCAGGAGTAGCAGAGGTGCCATAGGTGGTAGGACTAGATATAGAAATGGTCAAGGAGATGAGTTTGTTACTATGGATAGACCTGAGGGAGCATCATAGAGAGTTTATGGAATGCAAAGAAGACATAATGCTCTTGAAGGGAATAAAGGTAAATTTTTATTATTTGATGTTATTAATTTATTGATTGATTAGATTTGAAGTTGTAATTAATTAAGAATTTTTTATGTTAATTTAGAAACTTGTGTGGATATTTAAGAAGATTCTTTAAGGGGGAGAGTTGAGACTAATATGTGTTAATGGAATTTAGCTATTGTGGTAGTTAATTTCGAGGATGAAATTATTTAATGGGGATATAATTGTAATATCTGTGATTTTAGAGAAATTAAATAAGTATTTAGAGGTATAGTTGTCATATATATTTAATGTGTAACCAATGTATACATAGTATATGCATGTTATATATATTATGTATGATGGTTATTTGTACATATATTATATACATGATATATATATAACATATATATGGTATATTTGATATACACATAGGGTACACATGATATATATATATATATATATGGATAGATGCATATATTAAATATACATTAGATATACATAATATAAATACATTACATAAACATTTACATAAAAATATATTTAACATATAAGTAACATATATATGACATATAAATATACATAAAATATATTCTAATATATATGAGGTATAAATTGGTGTTGAAAAAATTCATGGAAATAATAATAATAATAATAGAAGAGAGAAAGTCAAACAAAGAAATAATTTAATTGGTGGAGATTAAAGGTATTATGATATTTTAGTACTTAATTATTAAATGAAAGGATAAGAATGAAAATTGAAGGAAGAGGCTTCATCTTTTTCTTGCTTCTTCCATGGTCGTGCTTCACATTTAGAGAGAAAGGAAGAGAGATTTCTTTCATGAATACATCAAATTCATAGGAAATTCAAGAGGATTCAAGATGGTTTTGAAGAATTATTAAGAATCAAGTAAGTACCTCTTCTCTAAAGCTTTGTTTTCTTTTATTTGATGATTATGTATGGATTACTAGAGAGAGAAAGTGATGATTAATTGTTTAAATAAGTAAAATTGATATTAAAATGAGGAAAATATGGTGGAATGTTAGTTAGTTGGTTGATATGGACAATTTGTGAAAATTTAGGGTTAGGGAAAAATGATGCATGATTTAGGGATTTGTGTATGGATGGTTAAAATTGTTGGGATGAATGAAATTAATGTTATTTATATATGTATGTAATGATTCCATAGTTGGAAAATAAATATGAGCATGTTTGGATGAAGATTGGATTTAGGGTTTGAGTATGTAAAATTAGGGTTTCTAAAATGGATAATGTTAATTAGTGTAATGAAATGAATTTGTATTATTTCAATGTAAATGTTATGATTTTAAGGTTGGAAATGTGATATGGATAAGATTTGGTGAGGTACATGTTGTTGGTTGCATCATGTGGAATTTGGATTTTTAAGAGAGGCTTCCATAATATGAAAGTGAATTGTTTTGATGTTATATTAATAAATAAATAATGTTTTTAAAGTTAAATGTTGAAAATGAAATTAATAGAATGAAGTTGAAGTGAAGTACTAAGTTGGAAATTTAGAGTTTGAATGGAATTTTGATGAAGATTGCTTAGATATTGATAGTTTAATGTATATTAAGCATGTGAGTGATTTTGAATGAATAATATTGCTTATGAAAGTACTATGTAATGTGTAATGTGGTTGATAATATAGAAATTTGTTATAAAATAAAGAGAAATGATTAAGGAAGTGAAAATGAGCTATATTAGGTAATTTGATTGGAAATGTTGGAAATGGATATGAAGCATATGATAAATGCATAGAAAATGTGAGAGAGATGTCACATTGAAAATGTGACTAAGAATTATGTGAATTGATAAAAAAATGAGGATGATTTATATAATACGTTCTATAAGATGGAAAAACTGGGAAATGACTCAAGTAATGTCAATGGAATGAAAAATGATAGTATTCCATGAAATATGATAAATGTTAAATTTATATAGATTGTGAGTAAATGGAGAATTGAGTATAATTGTGTGATTGTGTGTATATACATATGATATGTGTGGTGAGTTGTCCAAAAAGGACACAATTGTGATTTGTGAGAAAATGTGGAAAGTAAGTCACATTGTGAATGTGACTTACGGATTTGTATATGTATGATTTAAAAATATAGAAAATGTTAAAAATATGAAATAATATGAAAATGTGAGGTGAAGGTAATCACTTAAAAATATGAAAAGTGTTATTGTGTGTTGGTTACCCTATACAATTTCTTGTCCAGTGATATTGACAATGATATTGAATGCATTGATAGATCTAAATGAGACTAGGTCTCTTCCTGAGCAGAACTAGGTCATATGATGAGATTGAGAATAGACTCGAGCAGAGCTGGGCTGTGAAATTGTTATTGTGATAATTGGATTTGATAATTGTATACGTGTATTGGGCCCAAAGTGTATGTGTCTGGAAATTTTATATGCACATGAGTTATAAATTGAAAGTAAAGATGTTGCATGCATACTGTTATGGAAAAGTATAATTGAATGTGATATATATAGATTGTATTTGAGATTATGTACCACTAAGTTGTATAACTTGATGTGATTGTTTGAATCGCATAGGTCAGAGGATTATTGATTGGAGAGATCCTGATTGTAGGCTATTTTTAGAGTTTGAGGTTGCCATGAGACCAACTAGGCCTACTGCATTCATGTACATTTATGTGTTGTATTATACATTTTAGTTTATGTAAATTGAATCATAATACTTGGTTTTTTTAAAGGCTTGAAATGATTATACAAATATATTTGTAAAAGAACTTAATTATGATAAATAATGTTGTAAGTGGTAAACAAGAGAATTTTTTGTGATTGGTGGATTTTGCGTAAATTATATTTTAGGAGTGTTAAATTTTTTATGCAGGTTTGTTCTCATTGTTTTGGGATTTATCTGAATTACAGACAAAACTCTGGGAAATTTTCCCAGAGATTTTTCATTAAATTATGTATTTTTACCTTTTAATTTATTAATAAATATTTTTATTTATTCATTAAAGTATATTTAAGTTATAAAATATTTTCTTGAATTTATAAACATTTGATAAGGCTAGAAATTATGACATTCTCATGTTGTATATGCATGTATTACATACACCGGGTATATGTATCATGCATATATATGGTATAACTGTGTTGCATATTGTGCTTGGTGACATTGCCTTTGGGCCAGATGCTGAGTGTCACTATTATTACCTTCGGACAAGATGCTGGGTAACACTAGTATATTGCCTTCAGGCTAGATGATGGGCATCATTATTATTGCCTTCGGGCCAGACACTGGGTGTCAAAACTAGTCCAAAGAATTGACTCTAGAATTTGAATATTATATGGGATTCTTATGGGCCTAGTGCATGTGAACATGTTATATGATGATTTTGTAATGGAAATGTATGTAAAATGTGGTTTTTAAGTGAAAAGTATTATGCATTGTATGTCTTAATTTGTACTACTATGCTTTTGAGCTTAGAGCGGTTGTGTGAATCATGTAGGTTGGTTGATTGATGTTTAAAAGAGGAGACCGTTGTTGCCACACTAGGATTTGAGGTGCTTTGAGACCAACTTAGAAGGTGGTGCATACATTTTTTAATTTGATAATCATTATTTTGAGTATATTGATATGTATATACAAAGAATAGTAAGAATATATATTAACATTTGGAAGTATTATATTTTACAAAGACTATATTTAAATGCATCAAGATTTTATTTTATTAAATGTTTGACTATTTTAATATTGAACGAATGTATTTTGAATAGATTCGTTATATAACATTCTCATAGACTGTATGCGTGTTGTAGGCATATGAATTACATATACATTATGTATACAGAATATTAGAGTGTTACAATTTAGGTACTTCAAATAAACCTGAGTTAGTCTGGATGCTTGTAATCCAAATAGCTTTAATGCTTAAATCTTGAACTAGTTTGGGTGCTTCAAATAAACTAGAGTTAGTTTGATGCTTTAATCTCGAACTTATTTGGATACTTCAAATAAATCTGAGTTGGTTTAATGTCTTGGATTGATTTGGGTGCTTCAGATAAACCCGCAATATCTATAAAAAATTGATTTCAAAAGTCAACAAAAATTGGCTATTTTTAACTATATATTGTGCTGGGCTAGGTATCTTCCTATATACTCTTGCCCATATGTGGAAAAATATTTTTATGGTAAAAATATTTTTAGACACGCATATATTTGGACCAATATCAACACTGTGTGCTCGTGACTCTGCCATTTGAATAACCATCTGAAAATAATTCAGATGAATTATTGAACCCATGATCTTCTAATAGTTAAAGCATATCCTTTGCTTTGTCAGTTTCTATTTCTTGGTTTGGACTACTTCCTATTCCTTTCTTTTCTTTTGTGTCCTGTCTTATTCCTTTATTTTCTTGTTCTTTTTTTTTCTTTCCTCTTTGCTTTTTCTTTGCTTTGCTTTAAATTTACTTTTTGCATTTGGATTTATCCTGTCAACTTAAGCACATCTATTCTCTATATAAATGGCAATAGTTCACCATTTGTATTCATCAACTTAATCCAGAGTCTCAATATATTTCTTTGCCTTTACAAATTCTTTTGTTTCGTTCTTCCATAAACCTGCATTCAATTTCTCACAAATGGCGGGTAGTAGCAAACTGCCAAAACTAGAAAACATGCAAATGCCTAGCTGCTGGATTATATTTGAGCCAATGAACATAGAAGAGTTTCCCTGTTAGTTAGGATGTATTTTCATCACAGTGGGAGTGAAAAGACTCAAGTAAGTGTCACTTTGTTGCATTACTTAATAGCACAAATTTATTAGTACAATTTATTAATGAATTGACAAAATATTTATGCATGAAAAATAAATTTCTAGGACATATTTAGCAAAAAATGCCTAAGAAAATAGACAAACTTGCTGCAGTTCAATTGCTTAATAGCACAAAATTTATTAGTACAATTTATTGATGAATTGGAAGAAATATTTATGCATGAAAAATAAATTTCTAGGACCTAATTAGCAAAAAATGCATGAGAAAAATAAACAAACTTATTGCAATTTAATTACTTAATAGCACAAAATTTATTAGTACAATTTATTGATGAATTGAAAAAAAAATATTTATGCATGAAAAATAAATTTCTATTACCTGTTTAACAAAAAATGCATGAGAAAATAGACAAACTTAGTATTAAAGTAGACAAATTTATGTAAAACTAGTTATCACAATTATATATAAGCAAAAAATATTATTTTAAAATACTTAAAAAAATACTAAATTTTATGCATAAGGAGAAAATTATTAAAGTGCTAAAAAAGTAAATTTCTAGAGCCTATTTACTTACCTACTTAACTTACCTATTTTATGATAGTATGATAGTTCTGTCATTTGTGGCAGGAGGTGTGTCTACAAAGCCTGCCTATGGTATAACCAAGATCCTCCACCATTGAGGCAGATAATCCAGGAGTGTGATTTTGAAGATTTCATTTTGCAATTGCCATAAGAGGTTCCCAATTGAAAGAAGCGTGATCCAAGCACTTACACAATGATGGATGGACACCACCCACACTTTTCACTTGCCGGTGGGAGAGATAAGGATTGCCCGATTGATTTTTTTGCCATGACGGGCCTTCGATATCATGGGATCCCAATCCCTTTTACCTATAACATTCTATTATGCAATGAAATTCAGCAAATGATGGGCATGAGACCCATATTAAAAAAATCATTAAAAATAAAATATGAACCGATCTGGGAGTATTGGATGAGCAATACTCAGCCAATTCTCGGTGAAAGGGCCGAATAATATACTTAAGGGTTTCCTACTATATTTATTAGGATCGACTATATTGTGCAGCACTAAGTCTGCCATCCACTTATCAGTGTTACAGGTCCTTATTAATCTGGATCTTGTACCATTTTATGGCTAGGGATATGTTGACCTTTCTTACCTTTATCATGGATTTAACAAGATTTGTGGGAAAAAGATATCCTTCACAGGTTTTATGGTCATTATCAAGGTATTAACTTCTGCATCTAATTTGCTTGCATGAATCTAATCTTCCTTGTCTTTACAGGTTTAGGCATATAAGCACAACCTTGTGAGGGTACCCGATATTTCCATATGGCGGGTTAGGTACCCAAGGCTAAACTTCTGGTTATCAAACCATATAGTAGTGCCTGGCATTCACCATGTGCGTACCTATTACTATCATTTGAGTTGCCTAACCTAGGACTAGATAATAAGACAATTAGTATTATTATGAAAATTTACAAAAAAGTCAAATTATCTTATTTGTAATCCTACAGGTGGATGTTGCTTGGTAGAGGGCCAGCGAGAGGGCCTATTGGACTCCGTTCATGAACGCATCATTGCCTCTACAGAATTCCTCCTGAATCATTGCCGAGCCAGTTTCCAGTGGCTGGTTCCTTGGCGAACGGGTGTATGACTAGTTCCTTAGTCCTGACCAGAGGAGGGTACTAACAGATATTTTGGCATGCACAATGAACACCATGACCATGCTCTAGAACTCTTGAAGGAGTGCTCAGAATAGATACAACATTGAAGTTTTCTTCTTTCACCTATTGAGTCATATGTTTGATTTATCTAAGAGCCTCTTTTGAACTTCCAGGTTTCCTCTGCTAGTGTCCGAGAGATTCTTGAGGAGCAGAAAGAGGAAGAAGAAGCAGAAGAAGAGGAAGATGAAGAAGATGACAACAAATAAGATGAGGGAGGGGAAGAAGGAGAAGATGAAAATGAGGAGGATAGAGGGGGATCTTCTTCCTATTCTCACAGTGACACCAAGGCTAGCCCTTCTCAGGTTGATAAAAAAAATATTTATTGTCCAGGCGTATACCTTTAATTTTTGCCCTACACAAGTATGGTCCAATTTCAGAAGCTTAAAACTATATCGATCCAATATTAGAAGGTTAAACCTAGTCTGATCTAGTTTTAAAAGCTTAAACCTAGTCTAATCAAATTTTAAAAGTGTAAATGAAGTTTGGCCCGATCTTAAAATCCTAAACCAAAATGGTTTGAGCCCAAAATCTAAAACCGTGATGAATTGTCATAGCCAATTCGCTATGGATGGCCATCCATGGAGAATTGACCTTGTGTGAGCGGGGATTTTTTCCCCCACTCCCGGTGGAATGGTTCTTGCGACTTCGGCACTGTTTAGGCTCAGGGCCTTAGAGAACACAGACCTAAATTCGGAGAAAATGGAGCCGCCACCCGGATGGGCCGAGAAAAAGAAAGGGGTAGATGACTCAATTCCTAAGGAATCCCCAACCCCCTAATGGGTTCGGAAAGTTGGGTACGTGTGGGGAACTTGAGAAATGGCCCAGCACCCCCATAACGCCCGGTTCATTGGAACCGGCCCCCTTTACAGGTCTTAATATTATAAAATTCTTAAATATAACAATATTATCCATATTACATGCAACAATTAAAATAAAGCATCGTTATATTAAAATCAAAGCTATGTCCAAGCAAAATAAGTAAATGGACACCCATCCGAGGATGGAAACATGTCTTTACATCATCCATGTCTAAACTAATAGGACACCCACCAAAAGGTAGAAACATGTCCTTTACATTGGTCTAAAATATAAAAAGCAATTTAAATTACATGATATTTAACTAATGAGGGACCCACAAAGTGGAAACATACCTCTTATAACATTTGAAAATCAAAATAAACCAATAAAAGTAAATAACCATTCATCATAAATAAATCATTCATCATCAATCAAAATATATAATAAACATTCATCCATGATAAATTAAATAAATCAAGCATTGAAAATAAATCAATCACCAAAGCAATCAAAATAAATCAAAGATATAATAGACTACATAATCAAATATGAAATTAAATAAAGCAAGTAAAGATACAAATTAGGGTTTACGGTTTCTATTTAAAGTTCTTTGATTAACATTTAGGGTTTTGGGATTTTAGTATTATTATTATCATTTGTTTAGGCTACTGTAAGTTTTAAGAGAATTAAAATGGATTAGGGTTTCATGAATCAAGTTAGGATTTAGGGGTAACATTATTAAATTAGGGTTTTAAAATAATAAAATATTAGGTTTATAGCTCTTGGTTACTGGATTGTTGTTTTGGGTTTACTGTAATAAGTTAGAATGTTTAGGTTTATAAGATTTTAAGGATTAGGGTTTAGGAAAACTAGGATTTACGATTTTGGTTTTGAGGGAATTAGGTTTTAGGAAAACTTAGGGTTTAGATTAACTTATTTGGGGTTTACTATTTTGGTTTTGGAGTTGAAAAAAATAGTGTAGAGTTTTATAAAGTAAATATGTTATTTAGAAACTGTAAAGTGGGTTTAGAGTTTGGATATTTAACAAAACATTTGGAAATTTTGGAAAAGAATTAGAAGAAAACAGTTTAGGGTTTTTAAAAGTTTTTGGAAATAGGAAAAACGATTTAAGGTTTTTGGTAATAAAAGAGTATTTTTTAGGGTTCTTGGAAATAGAAGGAACAATTTAGGGTTCTAAGGTTTTTAAGAAATAAATTAGAGTTCTTAAGGTTTGGAAGAAACAGAAAAGTATTTTTAGGGTTTTAAAGTATTTGAAAACAGAAGAAATCATTTAAGGTTTTTGGAACAAAGATCAAGTCATTATATCTTCAAAGATCAAAGTTTTGTATGTATATTATTATGAATCAAAGAAACAAAGCTATGAGTAGTTTGTGATTAAGGATCAAACCTGTGTAGTTGGTTCCACCAAAATTTACTTCTAGATGAACAAAGACAAAGGCAAGGCTGCTGCCTTTGATGAATTGTTAATGGCTTGCTTGTTGCTCCTCTCAAATCTGAAGTCTCAAGTTCCAATCCAAATCCAAAGTTTTCTCCTCAAAATCCAATCCTATCTCCAAGTTTTCTCCCCCCCCAAGTCCAGTCCTTTAAAATTTATATTATTAATCCTAATTATTTAAGAAAACTAAAATTCATTAGGAAAATAAACAGAAACCAAATTGAATTGGGTTTCGAAAAAAATTGCTTTGGAAAAATTTTGCTGGCTAAAACTGTGACGGGCTGGGAGGAATTACGTGGAAAACTGCGAGAATGAACTTGATTTGGGTACTTGGACCCGAGACTAGATTGAATTTGGGTACTTGAACCCGGAATTGGGTGCTTGGACCCGAAGTTGATTTGGTTTGGGTACTTGGACCCGATATTGAACTTGATTTGGATATTTGGACCCAAGACTAGATTGAATTTGGGTACTTGGAACCGAGATTGATTTGATTTGGGTACTTGAACCTGAGATTGGGTACTTGGACCCGAGACTGAATTTGATTTGGGTAATTGGACCCAAGATTGAATTTGATTTTGGTACTTGGACCCGAGATTAAGTTGAATTTGGGTACTTGGACCTGAGATTGAATTTGATTTGGGTACTTGGACCCGAGATTGAATTGGATTTGGGTACTTGGACCCGAGATTGGGTTTGTATTTTTGAGAACTGCTATTAGTATTTTTGAGATTTTTTTAGGATATGTAATCATACTCTAATGTTTGCATGAATCTAGTCATGTTAGTTTAATACATGTTCTATCTCATACACGTATACAAATATATACATTTTTTAAGTATTCTTTAATTTCTTAATTAATTTGTAATTTTGTTTTGTCTGGTCAAAATCTTATTGAATACACCACACACACATATATATATATATATTGAAATTTTTTTATTTAAAAAGTTAAAGCAATATATCCAAACCATTTAACTTGAAAATTTGTTTAAAGTGCCCGGTTATAATAAAAAAACAAAGCACCATGTTTCACATTTATATAGGAGCTAATCACTCAATTTCTCTAGACAAAATAAGTGATAATTATGATTTTTATTAGAAGAATTAAGGGTAAAGCATAGGTTAAAGAAGTTGCCATAGCCGGCCACACTTTTGTCGAATTTATTCCATAGAATGTCATTTAGAACAAAAATCAATAATTAAATTGTTATAATTAATCAATGATACGAGTTTGCCATTGAGTTTAGGATTGATGGGAACCCTTTATGGCCATTCTTTTGTATATAAATATATATAAAATAAAGAGATTAACTTGGATGCTTGTTGTTTTAAGTATTCCAGTACCTTAACTTCATCCAAAACCCTAGTTTAATTTCCCAAAACCTTATTTACATGTTTTAATAACCAAAATCTCAAATTGTATTTTAAAAACCCTAATCCCAAATACCTAACCCTAATCCAAAATTCTAATCCCAAATGCCTAAAAACCCTAATATGTAAAACCTATTCCAGAAATCCAAAAACCTAATCTCTAAAACCTAACCCTTAAAACCCTAACCCTAATTTGCCTAACCATAATCCTAACACCCCAAACCCTGATTTCTAAACTAAAACCCTAATTTCCAAACTAAAACCCTAATTTCCAAAACAAAACCCTAGTTTTCCATCCAAAACCCTAATTTTATATTTAAAACCCTAAAATCATGTTTAAAATCCTATAAGCCCTAATTTAAGATGTAAACCCTAACTTTATGTATTTAATACTTTATTTAAGGCTAGAACTTAGATCAATTAATTGATTTATTGTTATATTCTCTTATGATGGATGATATATTTTATTTGGTTTAAAATGGATGTTTTGCTTTCAATTGTTATGTTTGAATGGTTTTAATTTATTTAGTTGATTATTTTTTATTATTTTGATTTCAAAGATGTAAGAGGCACGTTTCCACTTTATGGGTACCTCATTAGTTAAGTTCAATGTAATTTAATTTGGTTTTGAGTTTTGGATTAACGTAAAGGATAGATTTTTACTAAATGGTGGGTGTCCTATTTTATTTAGTTTTGGACATTGGACAATTGTTGTAAGGACATGTTTCTATCTTTGGATGGGTGCCCATTTTATTGATTTGTTTTAACTTTTTTTTATTTTAATACAATGATTATTTATTTTAATAATTATATGTAGTATGAATGATTTTATAATATTTAAGAATTCAATAATATTTAGACCTAAAAAGGAGGCCGGTTCCAATGAATCGGGTGTTATGGAGGTGCTGGGTCATTCTCACCTTCTCCATACATACCCAACTTTTGAAACCCATTAGGGGATTGGGAATTCCTTAAGAATCAAGTCATCCACCCCTTTCTTTTCCCGGCTCGTCCGAGTGGCAACTCTATTTTCTCCGAGTTTAGTCTCATGTTCTCTATGGCCCTAAGACTAACAGTGCCGAAGTTGTAAGAACCATTCCACATGGGAGTGGGGGTAAAAATCTCCACTCACAGTGGCGACTCCACCGGGATAAGAGAAGTTGATTCTGGTTGTCTTTATATTATTTTATTCTTTCTCATTGTAGTATTATCCATTGCATCATTTAGATAGCATTGTATGCATCAGTTAGGATGCCCATATAACCCGTGTTGTGTTATATAAAGGATACCACACTTTCATTCAAGGTATGGAGATCGAACATGGCATAATCACTCATAGCCTCGTACCTTTTGGTATATACTTGTTGTGGAAACCTAAGCTTTTCAACCCAAATACTAGAGCCCATGTAGTTGGCCTAGCTACTTTCCTTAGGTTTTTACCCAAACGCTTGTTGTTTGACTATGATTGATATAACTTGGTTTGAATCATGGCCTATTTAGTTTGTTCTTTTTCTAATATGGCCGAATTATATTGCAAGCTCAGAGTAGTTTTTAAGCCCAAAAGACCAAACTTATTTTTCAAAAACTTTCAAGATAGTCTTTGGACATAAAACTTTTCCAAAATGGGTCAAAATTCTTTTTTACCTCATGGCCCAAGCACAAAACTCAAAACTCCTTTTGAACAAATCTTTTTATAATAGGTTTTAAAACAAAACTATTTTTCACTTCATTCAAGTTACAACTTTTCTTAAATGGGCTCAAAACGGCTTTCCACTTCATGACCTAAGTTCAAATTTTTATTACTAAAACCTTTTTCTTAAATAAGCTTATAGCTATTTGGGTCAATTATGGAATACTAAAAATCTATTGTAGGCCTAATTTATACGAAGAATTATTAATCATGGGCTTGTTTGTGGTATGAATCTTTATTTACCTTTCTAAATGAGAAATTTATTTATGATAAATTCTTTAATTTAGTTTTAATCCATAATATAGCATAAAAGATATTTTCAATTGATCTAATGGATTAAGGCTTAAGCAATATGAATTATCATGCATTGGCTTCTAAGTTTGAGAATGCAATTATTGGCTAAACTATCCGAGTGAATTTTTTTGAAAACAAGATATCCCATGTTGATATTTTGTTAACCATATACCTAAGAAAAGAGACTCGTCATCCGTGTGAGGGTGATATAAGGTTGGAAGGGTCGTTCTTACTCTTTTGCTTGATTGCTATTTATGCATACATGCATACATACATTTCATCAAATAGCATTGATCCTTTCTGGCTCACAGACCTGGAGTACAAAGGTTCAAGAGCCTACGACAATTCGATCTACACCACAGATGCAGAATCCAGCAACAACTCAGTCAACTTTTCACCAAAAGTAATAGAGCTTGAACATATTCAGAAGATGGTGGATGACATCCTCAATGCCAAGATGGAAGAACTAAAGGGGGTCCTAACTAAGACTATGAAAAGCTAACTGGTTGCACTATTGGGGAACACTGTTAAAGAATCTGCTAGTACTAAGAAGCAGAAAGACAGGGGAAAGGCTAAGGTTGGTGAAGTGGCCTTTGATGATGACAAAGTAATGATTGATGATGATGACTGGACTCAATACTTTCAAGATTCTCAAGATAAGAAGAAAGGGCCAAAGGCTATGAAAAAATCAACTGTTGAAAAGATTGAAACTTCATATGTAGAGAAGATGATTGTTAATTTAGAGAATAAGTTTGAAAAGAATTTGAAGGCTGAAGAGGTGTCAGAAGTGGACAAGATATTTGAGGAAGATGAAGAAGTCCCTTACAAGTTCAAAATGCCTTCTTTCTCTAAGTATAATGGTTCAGGAAATCCTCACTTGCATGTTAGTAGTACATCACTGCCATGTAGTTCGCTCGAGCTACTAAAACCCAAACTATGAGATATTTTATGCTTTCTTTAGACCCTATTGTGTAGAATTGGTTTAATACTTTAGAAGAAAGTACTCAAAAAGATTGGGATATGTTGTACAAAGCCTTCATTCAGCAATATGGGTACAATGTCAAACTGGAAGTGACTCTGATGGAGGTGGAAACCATCAAACAAAAGAAAATTGAGAATTTTGTTGACTATATGAAGAGGTGGAGAAACAAGGCTACACTACTTAAGAAGACTATATTTGAATGATAATAAGGGGTATCCTACCCAGTTTGCGTGAACGGATGTCTCACACTCTCATAAGGGATTTCAAAGATCTCTTTCAAGCTGGCTTGCAAATAAAAGAATGGGAAAAAGAGAAGAATCATTTTTCCGAAAGAAGAAATGATAGGGGAAGTTATTAGTTTGGTTGTCAAGGTTTACAAAAGTTAGTGGATGTCAATGCAACAACTAGTGAAGCAAATAGAAGACAGTTTTCAAAATTTGGGAAACCTCTATCTTAGGTTTTCAATAAGTTGTAGAAGAATGGGTTATTATTGTCATTGGCTCCCCGACCTTTGCCAAATCCTCTGCCATCAAGCTTTGATGCCAAAGCCTTTTATCAATTCCATCAAGTGCAAGGGCATAAGATAAATAGATGTGTTTGTGTTCTAAGATTTGATTGATAATGGCAAGCTTCCTAAGCCCAATAAGCCCAATATTAAAAGTAATCCATTGCCTAAGTTTGGAAGAGTGCCACCGTTGTAACCTTCATGATAGAAAGATAATTGATAGAAAGTTCTGTCTTGTTGTCTTTTCAAGTTATAGATGGAGAAGCTGCTAAAGAGGAGGTACTACTAAGCAAGATAGAACCAACTGCGGATGACGAAGCGATAACTATCATTGATGATCCTTGCCCTTGATATGTCCAAGTACAGAAAGCTTTTTCAAATTCAAATCAATAAAACTTCCCTTGGCTTGTTTGGTTTTTATTTCATTTTTTTGGTGTTTTTTGGAACAATTATGTTTTTCAAATTAAAATTATTTGAATAAATTATTTTATTAAATTTTTATTGGTCTTTGTTCATTTTGGTGCTCAATCAATGACTAGTCTATCTTGATATTCATAAATTAGTGTATCTATGCATCATGATCCGAATAACTTTACTAGGTGAGGGAGTTATTCGATAGCATTGAGTTGTGTATGCTTACTTAGAGAGAGCTCCTATACGATTACCTTTGTCTAGGTCCTAATTAATCTTAGAACATGCTTTGATGAACTCTCGAGGTGAAATTGAGTTCTGCTTATTTAAGGGGGAAATGATCTAGGTATTATTTGGTTAGCCAACAACTAGTATCCACCCTATTAAATATCAATTTTTAGTTTGTCCCTCTTGAGTATTCATAAGATTTTAGCTTGTTATTTATTGGCTTGCAACCCAATAACCTAAGTGTGTATTATCAAGACCATAATGATAGCTAAAGTTTATCTAAACTAGACCTAATATCTCAAATCTATAATATCAAAATAATAAAGGGTTCATCCTCACCGAAGCAAATTCATCCTACTCCACTCATCCATAGTCAAAAGCATAAAATGGTACAACTCTCTTAGAGTTAGGACCTAAAAGTCAAAATAACAAAAATAACAAAAAATAAAAAAAAAAGAAGAAGAAAAAAGAAAAAGAATAAAAAGGGAAGAATGATAGGGTTTCAAAATTCATCCAAATAAGATCAGATTTCTGCCAAAGAGACCAAAATCTAAAAGTCTTGACTTTTTATGAAACACAATTTCAAGCTCTGTCATGAAGCATGATTTTAAGCTCTAAAGTAAGATTCAAGAGCTGCCTCTTCATAAAGCAAGATAACAAGCTGCCTAGAAGATGAAAATGGAACTTCTAACATTATACAGTTCTAACAATAAGTTTATAATGTGAAGGTTTATCAGTAGTGTCACATCAGCTCCAATTTAAAAATGTTCTTTATTTAACCCATGTCCCTTATAGACCCCATTTCAAGCCTATTAAAGACCTGTTAATCTCTCTTGGTAGGTAAAGTCTATTAGTAGAGATTGTGCAAATAAGCATGCATCTGAGATAGACAATATTTAAACTCAGTTAGACCTTTGGCCAAGTAATGTATATGTACCTATTTGAAGTACAATAGTTCTTGCTCATATAGAATTGATTCCCTAGTTTAGGATGGTAACTAGGGTTACCATGTTATTAATATGTTAATTTGGGAAAATTGAGCCCTGAAGTATATTGACACTGATTTGACGAAGCCAAAATGTGATTTGAAAATTTTAAAAAAAAAGTGTTTTTATCATATGAGGATCCAAGTTTAGGGAAGTGTGTTGAACTGTCGAATCTCAAAGGACAAATTGGGCAAAAGTGGGCCAATGAATGGATCACTTGTAAGGTCATGTCATGAAGAAGTTGCTAACCAAATGGATGTCTCTCGTGTCTCTACCCTATTAGGCCCCTGTTACTCATACTTTATACATTTGGAAGATAAAAGTCATATATATGAAGGTTTCTAATATTCTAATGCAAGACCTGAATGAACATCTGGAAAGAATCAATAAGAGCACTTCAACTGATCACCTCAGTCTGTGAATCAATGGAACCACTGTAAGTATTATTCATGTATATCATGCATATAAAAGCATATCACACTGCATTTTATTGCCTTGTATTGCCCATTCTTTGTCAAAATGAATATCAAAACACTATGAAGCAAACATTAAGAAGCATACATGGAATCAGGGGACATGAAAAGCCCATCGCTTGAGAAAGATCCAGTCACTTTGCAAAAATAGAGATGCATGCTTGTGAAAGCAACCAGCAAAACACAAACATCAATAAGAGCCCACATGGAAACAAAATCATTAGTTTGAGCCTACACAGGAGGCAAAACTTCTCTTTCAATTTTTGAGTTTATACGTGTACAAAATATTACTTTTAATATTTTTCCACGCAGGGGGCAAAGAGAGAATATGAGGGCTAGCTTAAAAAATAGCTAATTTTTTTGCAAAAGGGAGAATAAAAGAAGAAAGTACGAATCCTAAAAGAATAAAGGTATAAAAGACAAAAGATCAATCAGCTAGAAGAACTGAAGCCAATGTAGCACAATGTCTAAGGATGAAGATCCGTTTTTGAAGGGTGAAGACCCAATGTCCAAAGGATGAAGATCCATTTTAAAGGGTGAAGATCCACTGTCCAAAGGATGAAGATCCATTTTTAAGGGTGAAGACTTAATATCAAATGATGAAGATTTGTTATGAAAGGTGAAGACTTGAAGCAACCGGCTAGAAGAAAGCCAGAACTCTCAAATGATAAAAGGTCAGTCCAGCTAAAAGAGCTGAAGTTAATCCATTGAAGAATAAAACCTATTAGCTAGAAGAAAGCTAAAATTCTCAAATGACAAAAAGGATGATCAAGCTAGAAGAGTTAAAACCCAACCTATATTGAATTTGTTGAAGTACCTTAACGGCCCAATTTTTCTTGATACGATATCCAGATTTGTTTCTAGTGAGATATTGGAACCACTCACTATCCTACTAAGATATTAGAGTTACTTGATGACTGTTTTGATTTGTCAAGATATTAGAGTTGCTTGGTGGCCTTTATTTGAATATTAGAGTTGCCCGATGATTATTTTGAATTACCAAATACTAGAGTCACTTCGTAGATTTCATTGGGATATTAGAGTTACCCAATGACTCGTTGAGATATTAGAGTCACTCAATGGTTTTTTCGCTTGGTCATCAGGATATTAGAGTTGCCTAATGAACCCATTGGGATATTATAATTGCCCAATGACCCATGGATATATTAAAGTCGCTCAGTGGTTTTTTGTCACTTGGTAGATTTCATTGGGATATTAGAGTCGCCTAATAATCCATTGAAGTATCAAATCCAGTCTCAGGTCCAAAACCCAAATAAATCTAGGACCAGAACCCAAACTATTTTCGAGTCAAGAACTCAATTTGGGTCCAAAACCTAGATCAATACGGGTCTAGAACCCAAACCAACTTAGATCTAGAACCCAAAATCCGATTTTTGGGTCCAATACCCATCCAGATCATATTGCTTTTCACTCTCTTCTACTGAAGTCTCAAATCATTTAAGTAGGGAGCAAACTAAATTTGGGTCGATTTAAATTTAAGAAGCTTAAATTGAAGTCTGAGATCATTTAAGTAGGGAGCAAACTAAGTTGGCTCAATGTCAATTTTGACGCTCTAAATCGACATGAATCCTAATTCAGAAAGGATTTAGCCAATTTAAGAATTCTAATTATGTTTAACTTTGGAACCAGGGGAACCCTAAATGCAACATTATAAATAAATGGGATTAAATAATAGGGGAACCTTTTGGCAGCTAATTGATTACGGCCAAGCAAGAAACAAACAAAGTCTGAGATAGTTGGAACATTGAAAGCAATTTACAAGCAATACCGAGTAATCAATATACTTGGCTTAGCAAAAACTTTGGATTGGTGTAGGCAGTAGCTTAGATCAACATATTTAATTTGGTGGAGCCTTCAATGCAGGTTTTGTCTTTTAAACTCTATTTGTTTAAATATTCAGTAGCTATGCTTTTCTTTTAAAAATTGAATATTGACAGTTGTTTGATCCAGAAGCTAATTAATTTAGGTTGTAATTTTGCATAAATCTTAACAACAATAACACTCTTTCACATTAGTTGATCATACCTTGTCTAGCAACTCATTCTCTTGACTTTGATTCACATAAAACATCCGGTAGTTTATTCAGTTATCAAATAATAAAATTGGTTGGTATGTACCCATTTTGTTTTAAGTATTCCAGCACCTTAACTTCATCCAAAATCCTAGTTTAATTTCCCAAAACCTTATTTACATGGTTTAATAACCAAAATCTCAAATTGTATTTTAAAAACCCAAAAAACCCTAATCCAAAATTCTAATCCCAAATACCTAAAACCCTAATCTATAAAACCTATTCCCGAAATCCAAAAACCTAATCTCTAAAACCTAACCTTTAAAACCCTAACCCTAATATGCCTAACCATAATCCTAACTCCCCAAAACCCTGATTTCTAAACTAAAACCCTAATTTCCAAACTAAAATCCTAATTTTTAAATAAAAACCCTAATTTCCAAACCAAAACCCTAGTTTTCCATCCAAAACCCTAATTTTATATTTAAAACCCTAAAATCATGTTTAAAATCCTATAAGCCCTAATTTAAGATGTAAACCCTAACTTTATGTATTTAATACTTAATTTAAGGCTAGAACTTAGATCAATTAGTTGATTTATTGTTATATGCTCTTATGATAGATGATATATTTTATTTGGTTTAAAATGGATGTTTTGCTTTCAATTGTTATGTTTGAATGGTTTTAATTTATTTAGTTGATTATTTTTTATTATTTTAATTTCAAGGATGTAAGAGGTACGTTTTCACTTTGTGGGTATCTCATTAGTTAAGTTCAATGTAATTTAATTTGGTTTTGAGTTTTGGATTAATGTAAAGGACAGATTTTCACCAAATGGTAGGTGTCTTATTTTATTTAGTTTTGGACATTGGACAATTATTGTAAGGGTATGTTTCCATCTTCGGATGGGTACCCATTTTATTGATTTGTTTTAACTTATTTTGATTTTAATATAATGATTATTTATTTCAATAATTATATGTAGTATGGATAATTTTATAATATTTAAGAATTCAATAATATTTAGACCTGAAAATGAGGCCGGTTCCAATAAATCGAGCATATGGGGGTACTGGGTCATTCTCACATTCCCATACGTACCCAATTTCTGAACTCATTAGGAGGTTGGAGATTCCTTAGTAATCGAGTCATCCACTCCTTTCTTTTCCCGGCCCATACGGATGGCGACTCCATTTTCTCCAAAGTTTAGGCCTGTGTTTTCTAAAGCCATGAGCCTAACAGTGCCGAAGTTGTAAGAACCATTCCTCATGGGAGTGGGGGTGAAAGTCCCCGCTCAAAAAACACAAGTTCAAATTTTAACAATAATATATTTTAGGTAAAGCTATAAAGTATGAAGAAACTCTCCTCTTCCTTTGTTCTGCAATTACTATTTCATTTTGATTTCTGCAATTCTACAACATTCTAAGTAAAAAGAAAAAAGATCTAACATCCATGTAATTGTTAAATATACATAAAGTATAAAAGTTACTAAAAAATGGATAAAAGTTAAAAAGACAAAGTAAAAGTTAAAAAAGTATATATAATAATAAAAAAGTAATTCAAAATTAAAATAATTTTAGGTGGAAGAGGTAAATACTAATTATTAATTATTAATTATTAAATTATTATTATTATATATATGTGGTTAGTAAGAAGAGAATAAATAAAAGTCAAAAATTAACTTCATCATCTTTTTCTTCTTCCCCACTTAGGCCGAATCACCATGGAAGGGTGAGGGAGAGGTTTTCATCATAATCTACCTCAAATATTCTAGAGAATTCAAGGAATCTAATATAGTTTTGGAGAATTTTGAAGAAGTGGGTAAGTTTTATTGGATTTTAAAGAAGTTTCCTTTAAACTTATGATTATGTAAAATTTTTAATTTTGAAAGGGATCTCAATAATTGTTAAAATGGTTTGTAATAAAGTTATTTTGGCGTGGAAGTGATGATTTTAAAGTTGGTTGGTTAAATTGGTTGAGTTTTGTTGTAGTTGGGAGAAGTAGTATTGAAAATTAGGGTTTTAGAGCAATTTTGGGTAATAAGGGTATAAGTAATATTTGAATGATTAAAATGAGTTGGAATAAGTTGTAATGATATATTTGCATTTATAATTTGATTTAGGATTGAGTAAGGTGAAGTTGAATAATTAAAGTGGAGAAAGGCATTTGGTGAAGTTGAAGTTAGAAGAGTGAATTGAGCTTAAAGTTTGCATTTTCAAGGTTAGTACATACTTTGATTTCATATGTTTTAATTGCATTTTCTTTGGCCTAGCACATGGAGATTTATGGATGTGCTAAGCTACTTTGAAATTGGTTCTAATGTTGTGTAAAATACACTAAATACAATATATTATGCCATTATAGAATGGCTAATTTCATTAATATGTGTTACTTAAGAAAAATGTGAAAAATGTCTAAGGAATATGGAAAAAGGTGTCACATTGTAAATGTAACTAAAATTGTGAGAAATGTGATTGAAACATGTTGATAATATGATAATTATATAAATAATTATGGAAATGGATTAAATGTGGCATATGTTGCCTTATATAATATTATGTTCCAAAAAATTATATTTGGCATTATTGGATTGACATACCATGGATATATGATAATATTTAATGTGTCATCGGGCTAGACACACTAGTATCATTATTATTATTGTGCCTTTGGGCTAGACACACTAATGTCATTATTATTATTCTGCCTTCGGACTAGACACACTAGTGTCAATAGGGGGCTACCTTTGGGGGGTATGTAACACTCAGATCCCCAGTGTCACTATTGGCTGAAATAATATTTCTAAACTTGAATATTATATAGGAATTTTTGGGCTCAATGTGTGTGATTATGGTGACTATTGTTTGTATTAAGCATACTACATTTCATTATACAAGAAAAGTAAATAATACATTGCCTTTTAAAATTACATTTGTTATCAAAGTATGTGCCACTAGACTAGTAGCTTAGCATGATTATTTTCATCGTATAGGTGACAGGATAGAAATAGAGAGCTCTGCTAGACCTGACTAGGTCTAGGTTTCTAGTAATTTTTGAAGTTTCATAATTCACCATCAGACTAAAGCTTGTCAGCATATCATGTAATTTATTGTTTTGTAATTCATTATGTTCATATAATATGTTAATATATGTCAATGATGCTAACTTATGGTTGATAAATTAGTGTAAGTATTTGAAATTCATATATATATATATATACACATGAGACTTTGAGTTGTTTGAACAATTTTAGAGAAATGTTGGAGGTTTGGAATTTGTACTATTATTGGAACTATGGTTTCTTACAAGTTGAGTTATTTGGTTTTTGGGAAATGCCCAATTTATAGACAAAAATTTTGCAAATTTTTTCTAGAGATTTTCTTTTAAATTTTTTTGAATATTTAATTATTAATGTATATATATTTTTCTACATATTATTAAATATAGAATAACCTATATTAATAAAATTATGAAAAATTTTCTACTGATAAGGCCGGTAACATGTTTGTATTTTGTATACATATTTTATATATATTGGGTGTATGTATTTTACATATCTAGGGTATAATGATATTATATTTATTTTGATATCAGAGCTTAGATTTGAGATTCTCGACCTAGGTGGGTTTTCAAGTAAAAAAGGAATTTTAAATAGTGATTTAAAATGTGATATATGCATATACATTGGCACCTAAATTAGTCTATGATGTGACATTTTTCATTATTATGACAAATATAGGTTAGAATGGAGTCTGAACACATAGTTTTAATATGGAAAATGCTGAGAGTATTACTCCATATGAGGGTAGAGTTGGAGCTAGTCTAGAGGGTACTAGAAAGACATCAATGCCATTAAGACCAGCAATATAGGATCTTTCGCTAGTATGGATACAACAAATGGCAGAATATTTTCATCATGCTCCAGCACCATAGCAGATTAGGAAATATAACAAGTTCAGAAAATATAGGGCTACGGACTTAATAGGAATTGAAGATCCAGTGGAGGCAGAGTAGTGGTTGGATAAAGTTGAGAGCGTGTTTATTCTGTTGGACCCTACTGCGAAAGAAAAGTTTGACTATGCTGTGTCTTTTTTGCAAGGGTGTAGACCCTTAATTTTTTACCTAGTCCAGTCCGATATTTTTAAACAGTCTAAAATAATTTTTGTGGTATTTATTTTATTTACTATTTATAATATTTATATTTATAATATTTAATAGTTATTTTTAATAATAAAAATAAAAAATAGGACGGATCAGCGAGCGACAAGCGGCAGCGCCCCAGCAAGGGGATTCGCCGCAATAATTATCTGCTGGGAATTGGGCACTGCCCAATTCGCCGCAGCAATCAGCTGGGCACTGCCCAGTTCACCGCAGGCATTGCCTGTAGCGAACTAGCTTGCCCAGTTCTCCCAACCCGCAAGCCCAACAGCCTTCGCGCTGCCGATTTTTGACCAAACCTTGTTTCACATGGTTTTATGATTTTTTTTCCTAAACAGTTGGTATTTTCTTATTAAAATAGGATTAGTTCTTTTCGTTTTCCTATAAATAAGAGTATTAAACACATAGATGGGGGTGGCAATTATTGAAATAAACTTTGGACTTTTAATTTTTCCTGAGACTGGAGGCATAAACCATAGAAAAATAGGGAAGAAAAAAAAAGAAAGCAAGGAAGACGAAAGCAACAAAGGAAACAAAATTATACAAAGGCAGTGAATGCATTGCTGTGATTTTGCTCTGCCAGAAATCTTGTATTAAAGCAGGCAGTAGCTTGTTTTAATTTCTTCAATTTGGTGGAGCCTTCACATGCAGATAAGTTCTTCTAAAATCAATTTATTAAATCAATAATCACCTCCACTTTTCAAAACTATCATCACAACATTTTTATTACTCAACTTCTTCTTGATTTCTTTCATACAGTAAGCATAAGTTTTAATTTAAAACAATAACATAATCATCAAAACACTAATCTAATTTACTCAAACCCTATTGTTATTTTCATAAAAATACCAAAATCCTATTTTCTAAACCTTAAACCCTAACTTATAAAACCTAAATCCCAAAACCATGACCTAAACCTTAATTTCTAATCTGAAAACCCTAGCCTTATTTTTCAAAACCTAATCATATTTCTCTCAAACCCTAAAACTAGTTTTCAAAATTTTCAACGCCAAAACCTACAACCCTAAAAGCTAGTTTCCAAAATTTTCTAGGGCACTGCCCCTTGACCCCGCCCGCTAACCGGCTAGCAGGACCTCCGTATGGGCTCGTCAAAGGAGTCAATATTTATTTGTGTATTATAAGCCTTTGTATTTAAATCTCTTTATTTAAAAATCCCAATTTGGTTATTAAAATTCTAAAACCCTAAACTTATACATTTATTGCTTTATTTAGTTTTAGATTTGATTATGTAGTTTATTATATGTTTTGATGATTGATTTATTTAATTTCAATATTTGATTTGTTTATCATAGATGGAGGATTTATTCATTATTATTATTATTTGTTAAAATTGTAAGAGGTATGTTTCCATGATTGGGTACCTCATTAATTAATCTTTATGCAATTTAATTTATTTTTATATTTTGGAATTAATGTAAAGGACATGTTTCCATTCTTAAATGGGTGTCCATTTATTTGTTTTGTTTGGACATTGTTGTGATTTTAATAAAGTATTTATTTATTCTTATGATCGCATGTAATATGGATAATATCGTTATATTTAAGAATTTTATAATATTAAGACCTGTAAAGGAGGCCGGTTCCAATGAACCGGGCGTTGTGGGGGTGCTGGGCCATTTCTCACCTTCCCCACATGTACCCAACTTTTCAAACTCATTAGGGGGTTGGGGATTCCTTAGGAATCGAGTCATCCACCCCTTTCTTTTTTCTGGCCCATCCGAGTGGCGGTTCCATTTTCTCCGGGCTTAGGCCCGTATTCTCTAAGACCCTGAGCCTAAACAGTGCCGAAGTCGCAAGAACCAATCCACTGGGAGTGGGGGCAAAAATTCTCGCTCACAAAGGGGATGCATATGATTGGTGGAAGACAATTCTTTATGGGTTGGATCGACCACCTGTGTTGACATATGATAACTTTCTACTGGAGTTTGGAAGAAAGTACATGCCTCGAGATTACAAAGATGGGAAGAAGAGGGAATTTTTGAATTTGAAGCAAGGTGGGAAGACCGTAATAGAGTATGAGAAAGAGTTACTGTGACTGAGCAAGTACACAAGAGGGATCATTTCTAATGAGGTAGATAGATGTCAATGATTTAGGATGGGTTGAGACCAACTATCAGGTGCCAGGTGGCGCAGTGCAATATGAGGTATTTTCCATACTGGTATCAGATGCCCGTAGTGTATAAAAAGCCCAGGAGGGTACAACTATTACAGTTGGAGAGAAGAGTAGGAGTAGAAGGTCCCAGGTTGAGATAGGGCCATCATCTTTTAAGAGAGGCAAAAGGAGTTTTCCAAAGAGGTTTGGCAGAGGCCAGGGGTAGTCGGGTAGGTCTTATTAGCAGGGACAGAGGCCTACAGCATCTATGACTAGTTGTGAGAGAAAATTTTCACCTCCACTCCCATGTGAAATGGTTCTTACGACTTCGGCACTATTAGGCTTAGGGCTTTAGAGAACACGGGCCTAAACCTGAAGAAAATGGAGTTACCACTCGGACGGGCCAGGAAAATTTTGGTGGATGACTCGATTCCTAAGGAATCTCCAACTCCCTATTAGGTTTAGAAAGCTGGGTATGCATGGGGAAAGTGAAAAGTAGCTTAGCACCCCTATAACGTCCAGTTCATTAGAACCAGCCTCATTTTCAGGTCTAAATATTATTAAATTCTTAAGCATTATAATATTATCTATACTAATTTTATTTATTGAAAAAAAATCGATCCATTCATAAAATAGATAAAATCGAACATCACAAAACAACATGGGTACCCATTCTTAGATGGAAACATACCCTTACAATCTTTAAATGTTCACAAAGAAAATAAATAAAATAGGATACCCACCAAAAGGTAGAAACGTGTCCCTTATAATTGTCCCAAAGTCTTTAAATAAATTAAATGATAAAAAATAAATAAATTAAACAAATAAGGCACCCACGAGTGGAGAACATGCCTTTTACATCCTTAAAATCCAAATAATAAAATTAATCATCATTCAGCCATTCATAGAAAAATAAAAAATCCAAACATGTAGTTTTAATCATCACAAAAATAATAATAAATTAGAGTTTAACAAAGGAAATTAAGGTTAATTATAAAGAATTATAATCCTCAAATAAATATTGACCCCATTGACGAGGGATCACGTACGGTGGTCCCGCTAACTGGTTAGCAGGCGGGGGGGTCAAGGGGGCCTATCTAAGCTAGAGTTTCATATTTATACAAATTAGGATTTTTCTTAAAATAGGTTTCAAGGTAAAAATTAGGGTTTCATTATTAGATTAAGTTTAAATTGCCAAACTAGGGTTTTTATTAGTCAAATTAGAGGTTTGGAATGAAATTAGGATTTAAGGTCTAATTTGGAAGTTTAAGGTTTTTTAATGTAAATCTAGCACTAAATATGCAAATTATACTGAGAGGTGCAAACTCAGGCTGAATAGAATTGATTATGGTTTTGAGAAAACAGATTGGTGATTAAAACAAGTAAGTTAGATTACTGTCGTGCCATGCATTTTGTTTTCTATACCCTACTGTATGTAATCAGATTTGTAAATTAATAATATAGTGAACTAACCATTAAGACAATCAAACTAAATAAATTGATATCAGATGACAATTTAAAAATAATTAAATAAACAAATATAAAAACTAATGAATGAAGATGATCAATCAAAATTGGCTAAAGAAATTGAACCTGCATTATTGGCCCCTCCAATATCAATATGTTGAATCGAACCCATGTTACTGCCTGACCAACTTTGATCTTGGATGAATGAAGCAAGCTTGAGACAATGGTTACTGCCTCTGTGGTTGCTGTGTTTTAATTGTCTTTTGTTGCTAATCATTGTCTCTCTTTCTTAATTCTATTTAATTACTCATAATAATTGTGGCTCCTCAAGAGTTTCTTAGTTGCTCTTTATTAATTGCTAATTTGCTCTTTGTGTTCATCCTTCCTTTCATATTAATTGTTGATATTTAAAGACAAAGAAGATTTAAACAAAAATCCTAATACACTAATCTGACGGTCAAACAAAGTCTGATATTGATTAGGAAACTTAACAAACTGAATTAATGCTAGATTAAGGGACCATGGCGAATTGTCTAGTGCCAATTCAACATGGTATGCCATCCATGGCGAATTGGCTAAGCCAATTCATCATGGTTTAACATTTTTCGTACAGTCTGGCTTGGTTTTATATTTTAAAGATGAATCGAACCTATTTTGGTCTTTAAATAATAAATTAGACTAGGTTTAGGACTTTAAAAATTAAACCAACTTATTTTAGGCCTTTCAAAAATGGACTAACCTATTTTTTAAAAGTTATAAACTAGGTTTAAGCTTTTAAAATAGGACCGAATTTAGCTTGGCCTTCTTTAATTGAGATCGGATTAGCTTAGGGCCAAAATTAGGGGTCTACACTAGTACCCTTACCCCCAGCATCTCAGAGACTCACTCCACCTACCTATGCTCAGTGTGGTAGGGCACACTAGTGTGTCTGTTAGAGAACTAATGCACCAAAACGCTTGTTTTAGATGCAAGTCTCAAGAGCATTTTGTTAGAGATTGTCTAGAGCCGCCAGAGGATAGATAGACAGAGACAGCAGTGTCTAAACCTAGTTTTAGAGGTGGTAGAGGTAGTAGAGGCAGAAGAAGTGGTAGAGCCGGATCTAGTAAGAGAGAAGGATCTACATCAGGGAGTAGACCAGAGGAGGCTCAAACATCACAGAGGGTGTATGTGATATAGCGATAGCTAAATGCCTCAAATGTGATTACTAGTACATTTTCTTTATTTGGCATTTCTGTTTATACATTGACAGACCATGGGTTGACATATTCATAAATCAGTGCATATATTATGCCTGTTGGTGACATGCATTCAGAGTCTTTAGAGTATAAGGTGTTGGTTACCAACCCTTTGGGGCACAGTGTGATTATTAGCAGAGTATACTGGGATAGTCCAGTAGTGGTTCATGATGAGGAATTTCTCAATGACTTGATTAAGATGCCCTTTAGAGATTATGATCTTATTCTGGATATGGATTGGTTATCTAAACATCGAGTTGTGGTAAATTGTCAACGAAAGTGTGTTACTCTGAAAGCACGTAGTGGGGAAGATGTTGTAGTATTAAGTGAGCAGAGATACCTCTTATCTATGTTTATTTCAGCTAGGAGGATGATTCGGAAGGGGTGTGAAGCTAACGTGGCACATTTAGTGGATACTAAAATAGTGGGACCTAGCCTTGGCAGTATTCCTATAGTTGCAAAAGTTCCCAGATGAGTTGTTTGGGCTATCTCCTATGAGAAAGGTAGAGTTTGATATTGATGTGATGCTTAGTACTACCCCTATTTCTATTACTCCCTATCGAATTGCACCTACAAAATTGAAGGAATTGAAGGTGCAGTTATAAGAGTTGCTGGATAAATATTTCATTCGCCTTAGTGTTTCACCGTGCGGGGCACCAGTATTATTTATTAAGAAGAAGGATGGCACCTTGTGGTTATGTATTGACTGCCACTAGTTGAAAAAAGTGACCATCAAGAATAAGTACTTGTTGCCTCATATTGATGATCTTTTTTATCAGTTGAAGGGGGCAACTGTATTCTATAAAATTGACTTGAGATTGGGGTACCACAGGTTGAGAGTTAGAGTTAAATGTATCTAAGACTGCTTTTCGCATGAGGTACGGGCATTATGAGTTTTTGGTGATGCCATTTGGGCCGATGAATGCACCTATAACTTTTATGAATTTGATGAACTAGGTCTTTAGGCCGTACTTGGATCAGTTTGCAGTGATATTTGTTGATGATATTCTTGTTTACTCTCATAACAAGGATGATTATGATAGGCACCTGTAGATTGTGTTGTAGACTTTGAGGGAAAAATAGTTGTATGCAAAATGTCCAAGTGTGAATTCTAGTTGGAACAAGTTGGTTTCCTTGGACATGTCATTTCAGTAGTTGGCATTATATTTTATCTAAGTAAATTAGAGGCAATTTTGAATTGGAGTCCACTAAAGAATGTGACGAAAGTTAGGAGTTTTCTGGAATTGGCATGTTATTATCATCAGTTTGTGAATGGATTCTCTATTGTAGCTATGCCACTCACTAGATTACTCCAGGAAGATATGAAGTTTGTGTGGACGATTGGTGTCAAGCAAGTTTCAAGCAGTTGAAAGAGATGTCAACTCAAGCTCCTGTTCTTACCTTACTTGTGGAAGGTAAACCTTATGTGATTTACAGTGATGCTTTATATAATGAGTTAGGGTATATTATGATGCAGAAGGGTAAAAATATTGCATATGATTCCAGACAGCTAAAACCCCATTAGTTAAACTATCTGACTCATGGTTTAGAATTGGCAACTATTGTATTTGCATTGAAGGTTTGGCGACATTACTTGAATGGAGAGAAATGTTTTATCTACACTGATCATAAGAGTTTAAAGCATTTGTGTGTTCAAAAGGAGCTAAATCTTCAGCAGAGATGGTGGTTGGAGCTGATAAAGGATTATGACTATTTGATTGATTACCACCCAAGCATGGCGAATGTCGTTGCTGATGCATTGAGTCGAAAGTCTTTTGAGTTGAGATCTTTGCATGCTAGCTTGGAGATATGTGATGATGGTACTCTTATGACTCAATTGCAAGTTAGTCCATTACTATTTGATCATATTAAAGAAGCATAGAGGGCATATTTGAAACTTTAAAAGATTGTAGAGGAAAGTCATAAGGGGGAGAGTAAAGATTTCTAGGTTAGAGGTGATGGTAGTTTATGGTATCGAGATAGGTTATGTGTTTCTAATGATGCTGAGTTGAAAAATAAAAGATTTTAGAGGAAGCACATCAATCAACTTATGCTATGCACTCTAGGAGTACTAAGATGTATTAGGATTTGAAAAGACATTATTGGTGTTCAGGTATGAAAAGGGTCATAGCGAAATTTATATCCAAATGCCTCACTTGTCAGTGAGTGAAGGCTGAACACTAGGTTCCTTCAGGGTTGTTATAGCCATTATCAGTTCCCAAGTGGAAATAAGAGCGGGTGACTATGGATTTTGTATATGGACTACCTTTAACCCAGAGGAAATATGATGCAATCTGGGTAATAGTGGGCAGGATAATGAAGTTGGCTTATTTCCTTCTAATTAGGATGGATTATTCTCTTGACAAGCCAGTTGAGTTGTATGTTGATGAGAATGTGAGATTACATAGGTTCCACTTTCACTAGTATCTAACCGAGTTCCATGGTTTCCATCCAGATTTTGGAAGAGTTTGCAAGATGCCTTGGGTACTTGGTTGCATTTTAGTATGGCTTTTCATCCACAGACGGATAGACAGTTAGAGAGAGTGATATAGATCTTAGAGGATATGTTGAGGAGCTGTGTCATTGATCTTATTAGGAGCTTGGATAGGCATTTACCTTTGGTTGAATTTGCCTATAGGAATAGTTATCAGTCCAGTATTTGGATGGCACCTTATGAGGCTCTGTATGACAGGAAGAATAGGACACCTTTATGTTGGGTTAAAATTGGAGAAGAAAAATTGTTAGGTCCTGATTTGATTAAAGAAACAGAAGAAAAAGTTAAGATAATTCAGGATCGATTGAAAGCAGTTTCAAATCGATAGAAGTCCTACTCAAATTTGAAATTGAAGGACATAGAGTATAATGTGGGTGATAAAGTGATCTTAAAGGTATCTCCTTGAGATCCTGCAGAGAGTTGGGCCAATCATTTATAGACTGGCTTTGTTGTTGGAGTTGGAGAAGATTCATAATGTCTTTCATATTTCCATGCATCGGAGGTACATATTAGATCCATCACATGTCTTATCAGTTAAATCTATCGAGGTGAATCCGAATATGACCTATGAGAAAGAACCAATGGCAATTTTGGCACGTGAAGTGAAAGAGTTACAAAATAAGAGGGTGCCATTAGTTAAAGTCTTATAGATGAATTATTCTGCCAAAAAGGTGACATGGGAGAGTAAAGAAGTCATGCGGAGCCAGTATCCATAACTCTTTTATAATTAAGTATCAGGTAATTTCGATGATGAAATTCTTTGAGGGAGAGAGTTGTAACATCTGTGTCTTTATTAAAATATAATTAAATAAATAATTTGAAAAGGTTAATTAATGGGTTAGAAGGAGAAAATGGCTAATGTATATGTTTGGCATATGTTAAATATACATAAAGTATAAAGGTCACTAAAAGACAAAAATATGTAAAAGTTTAAAAAGACAAAGTAAAAGTTAAAAATATATATATATATAATAATAATTAAAATTAAAATAATTTTGGATAGAAAAGGTAAATACTAATTATTAATTAATTAAATTATTATGTTAGACAAATGATCTTAATTTTGATCCTTGACAACTCAAATGGATGATCTATTTTAACTTGTGTTTGAGAAAGCTTGTTGCAGGATTAGGTTGCTTCAATTAAAGGTGAACAGAACAAGTATAGCGGTCGCACCTCACCTGAATACGACCGCTCCATGCAATTACAAAATGAAACCTTGTCACAGTAGGTTTCGCGGTCAAAAGTTCGACCATAGTCGCGACCGCTCCTACATAATAGCGACCGTCCTAATATTTGCCCGACCGCTACTCAAGGAACTTAAATCATTACAATCACAGTAAGGTTCGCGGTAACAAGAACGGTGAATAACTCGACCTCGCTTATCACTTTAGCGACCGCCCCATTCAGAGTCGCGACCGCCCCACAATTCAAGAAGAAATTGCTCAAAGAGACAGTAGTGTTCGCGTCCTCAGATGCGTCCAGAAGTTCGACGCGAGAATGTGAGTTCGACCGCGAAAAGCTACGAAGGGCGACCGCGAGATTCAAATTGTGGCGGACATCTCTTTTGCTCTGTCAGAAAGTGACGCGTGACATGACTGTTGTAAACCCACTTCAATATTCAAAAAGGGTGACCACACCTTTGCTTGGAGCGACCGTCCCGACAAAGACAGTATGGGCAAAAAACGGTCGGACAAACACATCATGGGCAAGATTCCAGCTGTAGAGCACTAAAATTCGACCGTTGAAGCTTTTACAAAAGTAGCGACCGTCCCTGGTTAAAAGGACGACCGCGTGAAGCATGAGCGCGACCATCCTTGTATGAAGGGCGACCACTAAGTGCTTCGGACAGTTTAAGTAAAGAAGGTCTAATCTGCCAAGACTTTATTCTAAACAGCAATAACGGCTAGTAAGACCACATTGGCTATAAATACAATGTTTCCATGAGAAAACAAAAGGAGACAACATTATTAAGAAAAGATTTTCATAGCCAAGCAACAAATTTCCTTTTACTTAAACTTGTATTTGAATTGTTATGAATGTTAGGTGTTAGCATTGAAAACACCATTGTATAAGTTTGAGTGTAAGCTTGGGAAACACTTGGGTTGTGAGAGTAAGCCTTGTAAAACTCTTGTTAGGTTGAGAGAGTGAGCTTTGTAAAACTCTTGTTTGGGTTGCAAGTGTGAGCCTAAGAAAAACACTTGTAAAGTTGGAAGTGAGCTTGTGAAAACTTCAAAGACTAGTGGAACCTTAACAAGTTGTTAAGGAAGTGGATGTAGGATTGAAGTAAATCCGAACCACTATAAATCTTGTATGTTCTTTTCTTCTTCCATTACTCAACCAATTCTCTATTCCGCATTTCTCGTTTGTTGAGTTTTTTAAATTGTCATAACTTCTTGAGGAAACCAATTCACCCCCCCCCCCCTCTTGGTTGCCATCTTGGGACAACAATTGGTATCAGAGCCCTGAGATTTCTTAAACTTAATTGTGAAATCTGATCCACAATGGCAACTTCTTCTTCATCAAGCTCTCATGGAAATCTTAACTCCATTCTTAGACCCTACTTTGATGGAACGGATTACTCATACTGGAAACACAAAATGTATTTGTTTCTAGACAGTGAAGGGATTGAACTATGGGATTTCGTGGAAAATGAGTGGAAATCTCCTACTCATGAAGTTGACGGTATTCAAATTCCACTTCCCAAAGCTCAATGGTCAACTAGCAATATCAGAGATCGATTCAAGAACAATAGAGCTGCTTCCATCTTGATGAACTCCATTTCAAGAGAAGAAGGTGGAAGAGTTCAACATTTAACTTGTGCACATTGTATTTGGAAAACACTTGAAAACTACCATGAAGGTACAACTCAAGTAAGATTTACCAAGAAACAAATGCATGTTCATGAGTATGAGCTATTCAAGATGAAACCAAATGAAAATATCACCGACATGACAAATCGCTTGCTTGCTATTGTCAATGAACTGAAGAAAAATGGCAAGGTATATGATCAAGGTGATGTAAACAGTAAAATCTTGAGAGCCCTAAGAGCTAGAAAGAACTTTGAATCCAAAGTATCATCCATAGAAGAAGCTCATGATCTCAGCACATTAAGAACCGACGAGCTAGTTGGTAAATTACTCACTTTTGAGCTGCACAGTGAAAAAGAAGAAGATCAAGGTGAGAAAGAAAAGAGAAAACCAATTGCACTCAAAGCAATCAAAGAAGTTGAGAGCTCAAGCAATGAAGGTACTGATGATGAAGATGAAATGGCAATGTTCTCAAAAAGAATGAATGAATGGAAAAGGAAGAAAAGATTACAAGCAAACAAAGGTACACCTCCTAAATTCTTCTTCAAAGATAAAGAAAAGAAAAATGAGGTAAAATGCTATGAATGTGGAAAAACCGGTCACATCAAGTCGGATTGCTACAAATTAAAGAACAAAAGGAAATGGGATAAAGAAAAGAAAAAGTCTCTCAAAGCCACATGGGATGACTCTTCCTCAAGTGAAGAAGAAGAAGAGGAAGGAATTGCAAATCTTTGTCTCATGGCTATTGAAGATGACTCCAATGAGGTAAGTACTCAATCCTTTGATCTTGTAGCACATGATGATATAAGTGATATAGATGATAGTGATTTGATTGAGCACATGAATTCTAAAATAGAAAAATATTTCTCTAAAATGATGCTCTATAAAGAGAAAAACTCTAAGTTAGAAAAGGATTTTATATGCTTAAAGAACTCTACCTTAGAATTGAAAACCTCAAATGAACACTTAATGAATACAATAGGAGAATTAAATAAAAGCTCACATGACTTAGAAAAGGTGATTAAAGAGAATGAGACATTGAAGCATGAACTAAAAGAACTAAAAGAATCAATTTCCAGATTTCATAAAGGAAAGGAAGCATTGAACACATTAATTAATAATCAAAGATCACCTTCCTTGAAATATGGATTAGGATTCAATGGCTCAACCAACATTGCACCTAGTAAACCAACTTTTGTGAAAGCATCTACAACTAAAATTCCTGATGTTCATATCAAAGATGCTTGCACCAAGTCTAAAAGAACTTCTTACGGTTCACTAGGAGATAAAGCCAAAAACAATTATGCATTGTTGTTTACTAAACTTGTACAAAAGAAATCACATACTTGTAGTTGTATGTATAATGCAAAAAGAAAAATGCAGAAGCATAGGATACCATGGCAATACACATATTGCATGAAATTTGGTCACAAAAATTTCTATTGTTATATAAGAAAAGCTCATCTCAATTTAGAAGGCACTCTTTCTACTAACCATCAAGGACCCAACTATATGTGGGTACCTAAAAAAGGATGATCACAATTGGCTTGCAGGTATGCCTAAAATCTACTACCAATGAAAGCACATGGCTTGTGGATAGTGGATGCTCAAGGCATATGACTGGAAATGCAAAGCTCTTTACAAGTATTACCTATAAACATGGAGGTAACGTAACTTTTGGAAACAATGTTAAAGGTAAAATTCTTGGTGTTGGCTCCATTGGTTCTATTGGTAAGGATTTAATTGAAGATGTATGGCTTGTTGATGGTTTGAAACATAACTTGCTAAGTGTTAGTCAACTTTGTGATAAAGCATACTTTGTTAAGTTTGATTCCAAGGAATGCAAAATCACAAATTCAAATGATGTTATCATATTTAAGGGTACTAGAACAAACAACACTTACAATGTAAGCATACATTCTAATCATACATGTTTAATGTCCACTAATAATGATGCATGGTTATGGCATAGAAGACTAGGACATGCTGGTATGGATCAATTGAAATATATTTGTAATGAGAATTTAGTTGATGGCTTACCTAAGATAAAATATGATAAAGACAGAATTTGTGAACCTTGTCAACATGGTAAGCAACATAAAGGCTCATTTAAATCAAAGTGTGTTATAAGCACCTCTAGACCTTTAGAGCTCATTCATTTAGACTTGTTTGGACCAAATAGAGTTACAAGCTTAGGAGGCAAATCATATGCATTTGTTCTTGTTGATGACTACTCTAGATTCACATGGGTTAATTTCTTAGCTCAAAAGAATGAAGCCTTTAATTACTTCAAAACCTTTGCAAAAAGAGTTCAAAATGAAAAAGGATATGTGATCACATCTATTAGAAGTGATCATGGCAAAGAATTTGAAAATGAAAACTTCGAAAACTTTTGCAATGAACTTGGCATTTCACACAATTTTTCTGCTCCTAGAACTCCACAGCAAAATGGTGTAGTTGAAAGGAAAAATAGAACTTTAATCGAAATGGCTAGGACAATGCTCAATGAATATGATTTACCATCTTATTTTTGGGCGGAAGCCGTTAATACAGCTTGTTACATTGCAAATCGTGTTTATAAAAGGCATTTAACTAATAAAACTTCTTATGAGCTATGGAATGGAAGAATACCCAGAATTGGATATTTTAGAGTATTTGGATGCAAATGCTTCATATTGAATACCAAGGATAATCTTGGAAAATTCTCATCCAAATCAGATAAAGGCATATTCTTAGGATATTCATCATATAGCAAAGCATATAGAGTATTTAATATGAAAACTCTAGTTATAAAAGAATCAATGCATGTTGTATTTGATGAATCATCTAAACTTGATCAAAAGAAAGGTATTACTTTCAATGACCCTGCAGGCACTCTTGAACCTCTTGAATCTATTGATGCTCCAAAGATCAATCAACTTGAAGAAAAGGCTCAAGATCTACCTAAGGATTGGCAATACAAGAAAGATCATCCAAAGGAACTCATCATTGGAGAAACATCAAAGGGAGTAACTACTAGATCTAAAATTAATCATATTGATGTTAATGTTGCTTTTGTTTCTCAAATTGAACCAAAAACTATTGAGGAAGCTTTAAATGATGAAAATTGGATAACTGCAATGCAAGATGAACTTAATCAATTTGAAAGAAATAATGTTTGGCAACTTACTCCTAGACCTATAGATCATTCTATAATAGGATGCAAATGGGTTTATACGAATAAGCTTGATGAAAATGGTCACATCATTAGAAATAAAGCAAGATTGGTAGCCAAAGGTTATAATCAAGAAGAAGGTATTGACTATGATGAAACCTTTGCCCCCGTAGCTAGATTAGAAACTATTAGAATATTACTTGCCTTTGCATGTCATATGAATTTTAAGCTTTATCAAATGGATGTTAAAAGTGCATTTCTAAACGGACTCATAAATGAAGAAGTTTATGTTGAACAACCTCCTGGTTTTGAAAACTACAAATTTCCTGATCATGTTTTCAAACTTACCAAAGCTTTATATGGATTAAAGCAAGCACCTAGAGCTTGGTATGATAAACTTAGTGCATATTTGCTTGAAAATGGTTTTTCAAAAGGAAAAGTAGACACAACTCTTTTTGTTAAAAATGATAAGCACAACATTTTGATTGTACAAATTTATGTGGATGACATAATATTTGGAGCTACTAATGAAGCCTTGTGCAAAGAATTTGCTTCTTGTATGACTAGGGAATTTGAAATGAGCATGATGGGTGAACTCAAGTTTTTCCTTGGACTGCAAGTCAAGCAATGTAAAGATGGGATCTTCATCAACCAATCCAAATATACAAAAGAACTCATCAAGAAATTTGGAATGGATGGCTGCAGAACTAGCAAAACTCCTATGAGCACATCATTGAAATTAGGTAAAGATGATAATGGTAAAGCAGTAGATGAGAAGAAATATCGAGGTATCATCAGATCACTACTTTACTTAACTGCTTCTAGGCCTGATATAATGTATAGTGTATGTCTTTGTGCTAGATTTCAAACTAGTCCTAAAGAATCACACTTGAATGCCACTAAGAGAATCTTGAAATATTTGAGTGGTACAATACATTTAGGACTTTGGTATCCTAAAAACACATCATTTCATATTATAGGATTTTCAGATGCAGATTATGCTGGTAGTATATTAGATAGGAAAAGCACAACAGGAGCATGTCACTTTCTTGGTAATTGTCTAGTTTCTTGGCATAGTAAGAAACAAGCATCAGTTGCTTTATCCACAACGGAAGCTGAATATGTTGCAGCATGTTTTTGTTGCACACAAGTATTATGGATGAAACAACAATTGCTTTACTATGGTAAAATGTTTAACAATATCTCCATTAAATGTGACAACACTAGTGCTATCAATTTGTCTAAGAATCCTATCCAACATTCTAGATCCAAACACATAGATATTAGACATCATTTCTTAAGAGAAAATGTACAAAATCAGAATATAACCTTAGAATTCATAGATACAGAAAATCAACTTGCTGATGTCTTTACAAAACCCTTGAATGAAGAAAGACTTAACTTCATCAAACTCAATTTAGGAATGATTGATGGAATCACTTTGAGTTAATTAGAATTTTTGCCTTAAAATAAAGTTTCTATGTGCATGAAATTAATTTTTCTTAACACACTTAGAATATCTTCCATCTTTCCTTGAATCTTTCATTTTTAAGAATGTCGCGGTCGCTCCCGTGTTCTTTCGCGCTCGCTACTTCGTCTGCTAGTTTCATTCAATAAAAATCTCTGAGCGCGGCCGAGAAAATTTGTGCGCGATCGCACCAATTTGAATAGTTTCGACCGTTACAGTTGTTTTCTTCACTCGCGAGCGTACTGATCATAATAATGGTCGCTGTACACCATTTCGCGATCGCACCTTGTTAAATCTGCGACCGCACCCTGTACACTCTGCTCGAAAATTTATAACCGTTGGCTGTGTGACAGGTCGCAACTCTTAACTCTCAACAGTCATAAACAGCTATTTTCTTTACTTCATCTATTTAAGAGTGTTTTGCATCAGTTTATCTGATATTTTGCCTCTCAAAGCACACAAACTTCCTTCTGAAACCCTAAAAACTTCTACTTCTCAATCACCCTCTGTTTTCCAATTTACTTCTACTCTCTTTTCTAATGGCTCCCAAAAGAAAAACCACTTCCAAAATTAAGGGTCAAGCTAAGAGAGTTCCAGGAATCACCATTAGAGAACCTGTTGTTGAACCTCCATCTCCTCCACAGTCAAAAAGGGGTGAGAAAATTCACAAACCTCATCACCAAACCACTGAGGAAGACATTAGGTATGCCATGCTAAAGAAGAAGAAGGTTGAAGGCACCAAATCACCTTTTGGTGGGATGCTGTCTGCCTTGAACATCAAGGACGAAATTGAAGAATTGTTGGATGTCCTTGGATGGAGAAATTTTGTCTTTCCAGAAGAGGTAGGCTACTCTAGTCTAAGTAAGGAGTTTCTCATGTCTTTCCAAATTGAGAAAAATGCAAACTCTGCACTAGGGTGGTATGGGGTTAGGTTCAAACTCTTTGATCAGTATCAATTCTTAACCCTAGAAGGATTTGGCAACATTTGGAACTTCCCTTCTGAAGGTATAACCTCCTACAATGACCAAATCTTCTCAAACCCAACCCTTTCTGATTTCTGGCGAGAAATTTCCATTGAAACTTCCTTTAAAAAGGAATCTAAAGCCAGGCACATCAAATCTCTCACCCACTGGATGCTCCATAGGATTATCACCTATACCATTCATCAAAGAGCAGATGGGAATGAGAAAGTAACCAAGAGAGACCTTATCTTTCTCTATGCTTTCACCCACAACATCAAAATGAACACAACCAAGTTCTTGATTGACACCCTTTACCATCATGCTGTTACAAGAACTGGTACCTTCTTCCTATCCTCTCAAGTTACTCAAATAGCTAGGCACCTAAACCTTCTGAATGATTTGAACTTAGCTACTTTGAGGAACCCTTTCACTCTAGCCTCCAATGCTATCACAATGGATTACTTAGAGCATGCTGGTTGTGTAAGGAAGATAGAAGGATCATATGTATACTGCTATGGCAAGAAAGGAGTTATGGATAAACAAAAGAAAAGGCCAAGGTATACAATTGAGGAAGAGGGAGATTCTGTAGAAGTTGCAGTAGAACTACCTTCAAAAGCTGCTTCATTAAAAGCTGCTCATGAAACTGCTTCATCCTCCACACAACTCATCCTCCAAGCTATCAAAACTCTCTCCAGGAAACTCACTAAGTTTAAGAAAAGTGTTTCCAAGAGATTTCAGCACTTAAACAAGAGGATAGACCTTATATCCCACATGCACCATGATCTTTATGACATGCAAGGCAAATTGGACTTGCCTCAAAGCAATCTTGAAGATTGGGATATAAGTGATCACACCCAAAGCGTTGCTGAAGGAGAAGAATCCCTTAGCACTAGCTCTGCCTCTGTTGCACCTCAAGATAAAGGGGAAAGCTCCTTTAGTTGAAGAAGAGTTAGATGTAGACTCAGAATAGCTTAGCTTTAATTTGTTTTTGTTTGCATTTTCATATGTTTGCTGCTTTTCATGTCTTGTACTTTCCTTCACTTTAATATATATAATGTTTATATTCTCTTTCATTGTTTCATTTGTTTTTAACATTTGTTTCATTTTGCCTATGACAATGGGGGAGAAAATATCAAAATGGAATGAAAATACAATAATGGGAAAACATAATGGGAAAACAAGAACAATTTGTTACAATTTGACAATTTGTTACAATTTGTTGAACATTTGAACAACTATGAAAATTTGTTGAACATTTGCAAATAAGTGAAAAATGTTTATGGGGGAGAAATGTTTGCATCAAACAATAACATATGTTGAAAGATACATCTCATAATACATTCACAATGCTCTTAACCATGATTGTTGCATATGTTAAGGGGGAGCATTTTAGATTTATTATTTCTCTCATCATTCCATTTGAATTGTCAAAGTCAAAATGGGGGAGATTGTTAGACAAATGATCTTAATTTTGATCCTTGACAACTCAAATGGATGATCTATTTTAACTTGTGTTTGAGAAAGCTTGTTGCAGGATTAGGTTGCTTCAATTAAAGGTGAACAGAACAAGTATAGCGGTCGCACCTCACCTGAATACGACCGCTCCATGCAATTACAAAATGAAACCTTGTCACAGTAGGTTTCGCGGTCAAAAGTTCGACCATAGTCGCGACCGCTCCTACATAATAGCGACCGTCCTAATATTTGCCCGACCGCTACTCAAGGAACTTAAATCATTACAATCACAGTAAGGTTCGCGGTAACAAGAACGGTGAATAACTCGACCTCGCTTATCACTTTAGCGACCGCCCCATTCAGAGTCGCGACCGCCCCACAATTCAAGAAGAAATTGCTCAAAGAGACAGTAGTGTTCGCGTCCTCAGATGCGTCCAGAAGTTCGACGCAAGAATGTGAGTTCGACCGCGAAAAGCTACGAAGGGCGACCGCGAGATTCAAATTGTGGCGGACATCTCTTTTGCTCTGTCAGAAAGTGACACGTGACATGACCGTTGTAAACCCACTTCAATATTCAAAAAGGGTGACCGCACCTTTGCTTGGAGCGACCGTCCCGACAAAGACAGTATGGGCAAAAAACGGTCGGACAAACACATCATGGGCAAGATTCCAGCTGTAGAGCACTAAAATTCGACCGTTGAAGCTTTTTCAAAAGTAGCGACCGTCCCTGGTTAAAAGGACGACCGCGTGAAGCATGAGCGCGACCATCCTTGTATGAAGGGCGACCGCTAAGTGCTTCGAACAGTTTAAGTAAAGAAGGTCTAATCTGCCAAGACTTTATTCTAAACAGCAATAACGGCTAGTAAGACCACATTGGCTATAAATACAATGTTTCCATGAGAAAACAAAAAGAGACAACATTATTAAGAAAAGATTTTCATAGCCAAGCAACAAATTTCCTTTTACTTAAACTTGTATTTGAATTGTTATGAATGTTAGGTGTTAGCATTGAAAACACCATTGTATAAGTTTGAGTGTAAGCTTGGGAAACACTTGGGTTGTGAGAGTAAGCCTTGTAAAACTCTTGTTAGGTTGAGAGAGTGAGCTTTGTAAAACTCTTGTTTGGGTTGCAAGTGTGAGCCTAAGAAAAACACTTGTAAAGTTGGAAGTGAGCTTGTGAAAACTTCAAAGACTAGTGGAACCTTAACAAGTTGTTAAGGAAGTGGATGTAGGATTGAAGTAAATCCGAACCACTATAAATCTTGTATGTTCTTTTCTTCTTCCATTACTCAACCAATTCTCTATTCCGCATTTCTCGTTTGTTGAGTTTTTTAAATTGTCATAACTTCTTGAGGAAACCAATTCACCCCCCCCCTCTTGGTTGCCATCTTGGGACAACATATTATTATATATATGTGGTTAGTAAGAAGAGAATAAATAAATATCAAAAATTAACTTCTTCTTCTTCTTCTTCCCCATTTAGGCTGAATCACCATGGAAGGGTCAGGGAGATGTTTTCATCATCTTCTACCTCAAATTTTCTAGAGAATTCAAGGAATCAAAGATAATTTTGGAGAATTTTGAAGAAATAGGTAAGCTTTCTTGGATTTTAAAGAAGTTTCCTTTAAACTTATGATTATGTGAAATTTTCAATTTTGAAAGGGATCTCAATAGTTGTTAAAATTGTTTGTAATGAAGTTATTTTGGTGTGGAAGTAATGATTTTAAGGTTGGTTGGTTAAAGTGGCTGAGTTTTATTGTAGTTGGGAGAAGTAGTATTGAAAACTAGGGTTTTGGAGCAATTTTGGGCAGTAAGAGTATACGTAATGTTTGAATGATTAAAATGAGTTATAATAAGTTACTAATGATATATTTGCACTTATAATTTGATTTAGGATTGAGTAAAGTGAACTTGTATAATTAAAGTAGAGAAGGGAATTTGGTGAAGTTGAAGTTGGAAGATTGAATTGAGCTTAGAGTTAACATTTTCAAGGTTAATACATACTTTGATTTCATGTGTTTCAATTGCATTTTTTTTGGCCAGCACATTGAGATTTATGGATGTGCTAAGCTACTTTGAAATTGGTTTTAATATGTAATATGCATGGCTTTGTATAATGTTGTGTAAAATGCACTAACTACAATATAGTATGCCATTGTAGAATAGCTAATTTCATTAATATGTGTTACTTAAGAAAAACGTGAAAAATACCCAGTGAATATGGGAAAAGGTGTCACATTGTAAATGTGACTAAAATTGTGAGAAATGTGATTGAAACATGTTGATAATATGATAATTATATATATATAATTATGGAAATAGATTAAATGTGGTGTATGTTGCCTTATATAATATTATGTTCTAGAAAATTGTATTTGGCATTATTGGATTGACATGTAGTGAATATATGATAATATGTGATGTGCCCTTGGGTTAGACACACCGATATCATTATTATTAGTGTGCCTTTGGGCTAGACACACTGGTGTCTATAAGGGACGCGCTTTTGGAAGGTATGTGACACTTAGATCCCCGATGTCACTACTGGATGAAATAATATTTCTAAAACTTGAATATTATATAGGAATTTTTAGGCCTAATGTGTGTGATTGTGGTGACTGTTGTGTGCATTAAGCATACGACATTTCATTGTACAAGAAAAGTACATAATGCATTGTCTTTTAAAATTACTTTTGTTATCAAAGTATGTGTCACTAGGCTAGTAGCTTAGCGTAATTATTTTCATAGCACATGTGACAAGGTAGAGGCAGAGAGCCTTGCTAGACCTGACCAGGTCTAGGTTACTGGACTAATATTTAAAGTTTCATAATTTTCCACTAGACTAAAGCTTGCCAGCATATCATGTAATTTCTTATTTTGTAATGCATTATGTTCATGTAATATGTTAATATTTGTTAATGATGTAAACTTATGGTTGATAAAGTAATGTAAGTATTTGAAATTCATATATATAAATATATATATATATGTACACATGAGACTTTGAGTTGTTTGAATGATTTTTGAGAAATGTTGGAGGTTTGGAATTTTATACTATTATTAGAAGTGTGGTTTCTTGCAGGTTGAGTTATTTGGTTTTTGTGAAATGTCCAATTTACTAACAAAACTCTTGCAAATTTTTTCAAGAGATTTTCTTTTAAATTTATTTTTTAATATTTAATCATTAATATATATATACCTATTAAATTTATTAAATAAAGAATAATCTATTTTAATAAAATTAACTGATAAGGTCAATGTCATTCTTGTATTCTGTATACATGTTTTACTTATATTGGTATATGTATTTTACGTATATAGGGCATAAGGGTGTTATAAGAGAAAACTTCAAAAATGTTTTCATCGCCTCCCATATGGCAAAATTAAAAGCTTTGCTAATCCAATTCATGAAATCTTTAAATCTTTAAAAGCAACAAACCAACAAATTCAATAACTTATAAAAAAAACTTTATTCCAATCTCAAAGCTCTTAAATTGCTTGTGTGGAATTAGAAAGATTGTCCAAGTCCATAGTAATTTATTTTTTTTATTTTTCGTATTGTCTTTGCAAATGTTTTAGGTGTATCAATGAAATGTTGACACAGACCATTCCTCTTCCCTCTGATAGTCAAAAAATTATTAAATATTATTTTACTACAATGTTAGTATGTTTGCAATCTTAAGATGGATTTACTATTTGGAATCCCCAAATCAGTACAAGGTTGGGAATTCCTGCTACTAAATCAGAAGGAGAACTTATATTGCATGGATTTTCACAAAGAGAAGGTTGGATGGAAGAGTCCACCCATTCTTCATTATTTGTACTAAGTAATAGATTATAAATTTTAATTTCCACACAATGATATGGATGAAAAAAAAAAGAAAAGAGTTCTGATCGAATATAAAGAAAGGAGTCGTTTACTGAAAAGGTTTTCTATTTTGGTCATATCCTAATAAATTGCTTGCTTTTGATATAAAAGATTCAAAATTTTCAATTTGAGAGTGTTAACTCATACCACAAGAATTAATGTCCTTGAAATGATTTTGCAATGAGTTCCACTTCAATAGAATTTTATAAGATTCACATGTATAGTGAAGAGATATGGATACCATATTTTTCTACTTTGTATGCAATTATCACGAGAGTTGAGAGATCTCAATATAGAACATGGCCTACTAGAGTTCATAACTCGAAACAAAATAATTCCCATCCATTGTTATGCAAGACATATTGCATTGTTAATCCCTAATTCTATACAAACAAAAAGCAAAACCTAGAAAGGCAGTGATTGTAATAGAAACACTTGTTGCGGAGTGAAAAGGAGAGAGTAGAGCGTTAAGAAAAATTATAAGATGGAGAGGGAGTGAGATAGGTGTCTTTTATGTTTTTTATTTTTTTAATTATTATTGACCTTTATAATTAAATTTACTGCATTAAATCAAACATAGTATTTCTATGGTTTCATCAAATCAAAAGACAATGAAGAAGGCCTATAAATATAAATACAAATATATATTATTTGAACCAAAATTGAATGAAAATTCAATACCCAACAAAAGAAAAAGGAATTGAAAATACAATATGGTGAAGGAGAAAAGGGGCAAAACAAAGAATAGGTTAACTTTTGGCAATGAAGAAAAGGGGCAAAATAAAGGAGTGAGTAGGAGATATATGTTGGCAACAAAGAAGAAGGCAGTGGCAGTGCTTGGAGGTGGTAGTGTCGACTTCTGTTGGTTGGAAATCGATGGTGGTTGCTGGTTGTTGCGTTAGAAGAAAAATTAATATTATTTTTTTAGACAAAAACTTCTTAATTTTGAACTTTAAAATTTTAAATTTAAATGCTCATTTTATACATATTCCCTCTATCCTAAAATTGTAGTCTCATTTCTATTTCACACAATTAAAGAAAAAAGTAGTTAAGTGAGTTTAATTATATATTTTTTTCATATTCTTTCATATATACCCCTAATTAATTCACCAACTTGATTTAATGAAATAAAATTATGATAGAAATATTATCACAGAAAAAAACAACCAATTTATTAGAATTACATTTATCGAGAATAAGGGAAAAATTTTCAAATAATCTTTTTGGTATGTTTATATTCAAACTTGAAATTAACAATTTTATAGAAAATATTTCTCAACATTAAAAGAACATACTATATAATTAGGGGCACAATTGGAAACACATATAATATTTAAAACTAAAAATAAAAAGTGGAATACTATTTTGGGACGCCCAAAAAGGAATGCAGGACTACAATTTTTAAACGGAAGGAGTATAACAAACAATAATATGACATTAAAAAAATTAGAAAATAACAGAAGTAACATGATATTGAAGAATAGTTGTGAACAATCATTCTTTAATGAAATTATCATTCATCAAATTTTTTTCTTCCAAATATATTGTTTAATTAGTGGTAGTAATCTAATTGGCAATTGTCTTTTTTTCCAACTGCACAATAGCTTAGAGATAAAATTTCAATTTCTTCTCAAGAAATGGTAATCTAGTTTTTCCTGCACATAGCTTAGAAATAATTCTATTATCATGAACAGATGGATAAGCTATCACTTTCAAATACTATTTGCTCTAGTACTTTTTCATAGTTAATGAACACAGGTTTCGTCGCCATCCCACAAACGGGGCAAAAAAATAATATAATATAGAGAATATAAAAAATTTAGTCAAAAAGTAATATAATTATTTAAGTTATCAATTAATATTACTATCAATTTTATCATTGGCTTTAAGGCTATATAACTCAAGTTTTCATTAACTAGAATAATAAAAATCATGTAAGGAAAATATTATTTAAACTCAATGTACTACTTTAGAGATTTGACAAACAATAGATAATATTATAAAGAAAAAGCCAATGCAAGTGGCATATGTATGTACAATGAACAAACAAGAGCTTAGATAGACAGTGACGCTCATTCATTTTATTATGACAAGTCAAATGTCATATAAATGGAGTTAGCTACCGTACCACACATTTTCCCTATATATGTATGCTAAAACTAGCTAGTATTTTTTTCAATTTGACATTTTCTTTTTCCAAACACAAGCAAGAAGTAAAGAACTTGGGATATTCTAGTTTCAGCCAGATCAAGCACAGACCTAGCAAAATCCCCATCCCACATCATCTATTTAAAATCTATTAAATATACTTGCTACCCCATAGAACTAGAATTCCCAACCCAAACCTAGATCAGTAGTATACCACCACCAACACTTCCGACGACAACTGCAATCTTCACACAACAAGCAATAAGCATATTAGCAACTTCCCGCCAACATATCAGCACAAACATCTTTTCAAAGTAAAAGATAATTTTAAACGCATGCTTATCGAATTGATTGGAGACCGTACGTGATGGTATCATATGAGACTTAGCCCTAATGAGCATTTTGGCTCCCGATTCCTTAGTGGGCTGGATAGGTGCTCGGGCGAGGCCTTTACAATCCTTAACATAAATTAATTCTTCTTTAATTTTTTACTCCATCAATGAAAGCTGGTATGCTTTTTTTCTCTTTAAGTAGAGTCAAAAGTTCTTCATAACACTCCTTAAAAGATTTCTCCTTTGGACGATCTTTGGAAATCTTATAGGGCTTGCTCCATCTTTGCGAATGAGTAGGTGGATCATCATAATCATCATCTACTTGAATTTTCCTTGGAAATTGCCTAGCATGCCGAATAAGAACATTGGTTGACTTCTTTCCCATTAGTGAATGCTCAATCCATCCATCTTTTTAACCATTCTGCCAAGCTTTTCTTCATTGGATTGCGCCTCATCGAATATAGCCTAAAAAGGATCTTCGTCACCTGGATTGTGCGTTGAGAGATGTGACTGCTAGGGCAATTAAGGAACCTCAAGGAATAAAGAGCGACTGTGATACATCTAAAAAAGTAAAACTCAAAATTTTGGCAGTAAGGTTCGCAATTATAGATGCGGAGAGAAGCACGGCTGCTAGAACAATTGTGCAACTGCTAAGTATGATGAGCCACCTCTAGAAACAAAATGAGCTAGGTTATGAAAATTTTTAGGATTTCTTAATTTATCTCAACTCCTTGCAGCTTGTAAAGTTCATGAGTTTTTCTTGGGTGGCTGCAAACTCAATGGGAGCAACTTAAATGAAGGAATTGATTCAATAATATTTTTTTTAAGTTTAAGGAATTAAATCAAATAAGAAACAACGACTCAATTGAATTAAACAAAATTTTAGGATTTACGTACTTAATTTGCAACATAACAAAAGAGAAGAACAAGGAATTGAAGACAGCAATTGATTCAATTTTTTTTCAATAAGATGAATGAAGAACAAACAAAAAAATAGGTTTTAATTTAGGATAGATAGATAGATAATAAGGTGAAACCTGATCTCAACCCGAATCTCTAATACCAAATTGATGCAAATCACTAATATATTAGACTGAAGATCCACTCGCCTTTCACTTGATATTAATTCCTTAGAAGATGAAATTCGATCCTTGTCAAGTCTGTGACCCAAATCCAATTTATGGAAGAGAACTTTGGAATTAAACCTATCAACAAAGTGGTTAACTATGAAAATCGAGAAAACTTGATTCAAAGGGAATCAAGAAACAAGAGAAAAATCTCTTCAAAGAATAAAAGTTTCCAATTTTTTTAGTAATCCATTCAATCCTCATCATACAATCTGAACTAAGAGGTATTTATAGCTTCTAATAATTAATGCTAAACCTAGTTACAAAAGGATAAAAAAAAATCTTAACAAATTATTTAAATCCTAATAGAATAAGGAAACATAATTAATCTAAAATTCATATAGAAACTTGGAAGCCAATTTCTATTTGATAAAGTCTGAATCTAGGCTTATAAAATTGTATCTCTGGAAGTGTAGATAATTTTAGGCTTTTGAATCACTTCATTTGGACTTCAGAAGCTCAAGTTATAGCCTTTTGAAGTAAACTGGTCTGGATAAAAAATACTAATCCGATATGATTTTATGGTTCTAAATTTGCACAAATATTTAGAGGGCCAAATGAACTCAAATATATACAAATGAGCCATTTTGGAAAGCTTGATAAATCTTCTAAAAATTTCATAAAGATTGCTTTCTCATTCTGGAACTCTAGCATCTTAAAATTCTCAAGTAAAACTTAAAAGCTTAAATCTTCCCAAATATGAAAATTACAAAATATGCTTCTTTTATGATCTTTCACCTCTGATGCTTCAATAATTAATATTCAAGCCCTTGAAATCAACTCATGTTTAGTTCTAAATCTTTAAAGTTTCATTTCATGGGTTTACGTGCCCGTGCTCGCGTCATAATCCTACGCTTTAAATAAATTATTTAGTACTAGATTTAAGTTAACTTTTCAAACATCTTTTACTTTCTCCAAATAATAAGATAATTTGAATTTTTGTTAATTAGAATACACATTCATTTAGTGATCGACACTCATACTTTATTACTTGTTGCGACCTGTAATAACTTGATTTTTAAATTATTTAACATGATATTTTTGAAAAATGAATAACTATTTTATTACTTAAATAATTTATTATTATTTAAATTATGAAATTAGAAATAAAATAAATAAATAAATAAATAATATATATGTGTGTGTATCTATGAAAGAAAGAAGAAAAGAAAGAAAAGAAGAAGAAGAAAAAGGGAGGAGAGAGAAAATGGCAGAGGAAAGGGAGAGAGGGAGAGGGGTAGTCAGATAAATTTTTCTCCGTTCTACAATCATCCAGCCATCATCCGATGACACACTTCAGCTAGGATGAACCGCCGGCTGATGACGAGTTTGGGGAGGGGAGGATTGTCACCATCGGCCACCAGAGCCGATGTCATGCGCTGTCCAAACATCATGCCTCTCGAGAGCTTTCGATGAAAATTTTAGCCGATTTCGACATTCTTTCCTGGCAAGATTGGTATTTTTGAAATCATCTCTTCATAAGCTTCATTTTGGTATATCATTTATAAATTTTAGACCGCTTTTAATTTTAGTAGGAATCTGGCGACCGGCCAGCCTCCGGTGAATTTTTCGATAAGGCAAATAAAATAATAATGAATAATATATATAATAAAATTTAAATAATATTAATAAAAAATTAATGTAAAAATAATTAGTTAAATTTGTTTAATTTAATGAATTTAGAAATAATAAATAAATTAATTGATTAATAAATAGTGTTTAAAATAAAATTAATACAAATAAGTAAATAAATAAATAATAAAATTATATTAAATAATTAAAGTAAGTTAGATATTATAAATTTCAAATATTAAATTGAAATTAATTTATAATTATTAAATAAATAGTGTTTAAATTTTTGTTTACTAGTTGACTATTTAATTAGGATTATTTATCAAATTATAAAATTTATTATGTTTAAGTAAATGAATTATGTTTATATGAATATATGACAAATAAAATAGAATAATAATAAATGAAAATAATAAATAATTTATAATTAATGATGATTAAAAATTGCAAATTTATTTATTTAGGAATTATTGATTAAAACTAAATATTTGAGCTATAATTGTTGGTTATAAAATGACCAAGATTAATTAACTGATAAACTTATGGTTTAAATTATAAATATTTGTGAGTTTATTAAATTAATTTTATAAATATGGATTTTGAAAATTTATTAATTTAGTTATAATTACTACTATCATTAAATTGTTATTAATGTGGGAAATTATTATTTATTAATTAATTGAGTTAAATATTAACTATTAAATAAGTTGATTTATTATGTGATTATAAAATGATTTAAATTAAATAGTTAATATATTATGTTTAAAATTTATAAAACAAAAATTATTTAATTAAAATTAGTATTATTAGAATTAGAATTAAGTTATTATTATTATTAAATTATTAGAATAAATGAATTAAATTAATGAAATTTAATTGTGTATTTTAATATTTTAAATACTTAGTAATATTAGACATCCAAATTATATTTGGGTTGTTGAGTTTGGATTGGAGGCCCAGACGAGACAATTATATTAATGTTGACTGTTGTGGACTATTATAGAAGTGTTTTCTTATTTTGTTTCAAGGGAAAATGTCTTAATTATAGGAAAGACTCTGCCAAAATTTCGGTATAATCTTTAGAGTCGTCTATTTGTCCACATTCTAATAGTTTTCGTTTGTTGTTTAAAAATAATTTTCAGGTATTTTTTTATCCTCAGTCAGATTTTTTGAGAAGAGTCCTTGGATTTCGTCTACTGTGAGTTATATAGATTAATATAATACTCTACTCCCCTAATTTACGATAATAGTTACATTCATATAATTGCGTCAATTGTTTTTATAGTAGAATTAAGCATGTTGGTGCTTGAGTTGATTATATTGTTGCATAATATATATTTGCCAGATATGATTAAGATGATATAAGACCACACATGATCTGTAGCATCCTTAATTTTTGAACTTAAATAAAATAAATTAAAATTTAATTGAATAAATTAAATAAAGGATTTAAATGAAAAATAAAAGAATTTTAAGTGAAAAAAGTGGAATGTATATGTGACATATGCAAAATATAATAATATATAAAAGTCAACAAAAACATTAACTCTTTTAAAAGAAAAGTTAAGTCAAGTGGCATTTTGGTAATTATATTTTAAAAATTGAAAATTATTTAAATAATTTTAAAATAAATTATTTTGAATGCAAGAAGTAATTTTGGGGTTTTTTTTTTAAAAATAAATAATTAATTAATTAATTAAAAATATAATTAAATATTATATACATATGGTCTTTAAGAAAGTGGGTGGCGAGAGAAAATCAAAAGCTATCTTCTTCTTCTTCTTCTTCTTCCTTTTAGGCCGACCACCATTATTGTCCAAAGCTCAAGATTTTTCTTCTTTCATGATTCAAGAATTTAAGGTTTTTCAAGATTTTAAGTGAAATTTTGGGGTTTTCCTCAATAAATAGTAAGTTTTTCAATTTTTCTTTCGAAAACCCATGATTTTATGAATATGTTGATTTTGAACATTTGAAGTAGTGTGTTTTAATTTCTTAATTGGGTATGAATGAAGTTATTTTGAGTATTTAATAATGATTTTAAGGTTGAATTGAAGAAATGGTTGAATTTAAGTTGAGTTTGGTGAGGAGAGAATTTAGGGTTATGAAACTTTTGAATTTGTGAAACCATGAGTTTTAATTATGCAATTTAATTCCAAATGTGTTGTTTTGATGCATAAACAATGATTTTAAAGTCAAATGATGAATTTGGTTAAGTTTGGATAGAGTTTGATAATGGTAGTGTTGATTTAGGGTTTTGGAAAAGTAAATTTTCAAAGTATGGTGAATTATTTGATTTTAATATTTAAAGCATGTTGTTTGATGATAAAAGTGATGGAAATAAGCTTGGATTAATAATTGGATTGAGTTGGAATGAAGAACCTTCATTGGTGAAACTTATGCCATTTTAGGATTTGAACAAAAGCATGTGTGTAATTAATGTAATTAGTTTACACAAATTAAAATATGTTTATAATGATATAAATAAACTTAGAACACCAATTTGAATGGTTTAATATGATTTTTCTAAGTTAAAGTAAGGAAATGCTATATTTTGGAATTTTGAGTAGAGTGATGTTTAATTAAGGTTTGATGCTTGTAATGCCTTAGAATGTGATAGTAAATGATTGTGTTTGATCACATTTAGTATAGACATTACGGAGAGGTATTTTTTCAATCTTAGTGTTGAAGGGAAACTTGGAAGTAAAAGTTTTTAGGAGTTTTTGAGCTTGCTTTTGAAAGTTTTTAGAGGTAAGTACAAACTTTGGATGAATTGGATATGTTTGCATTACATTGGGCTTAACACATACATTGAATATTCATGAACAATGTGTTATGACATGTGTAATATTATGTATGCATTATATGTATTATGAAAAGATATTATTAATGGCTAAATTGAATAAAATGTGAAATATGTGTATTATATGAAAATGATCCAAATTATTTGGGTAATGTGATTTATTATGTATACATTAAAAGCATTGTAAAAAGCCATTGTTAATGGCTAAATTGCAAAAAAAAAAAATGATCCATGTTCATTTAGTATTTTGGCTTAAATTTTTTGACTCCCCAATACTCAATTAAATTCTCTTTTTTGACGAATGTAATTTATATGAATTATGTAAAAATAACCCAAAATATTTGAGTAATGTGTTTTAATGTAAAGTGAGATACATTGTGATGATATGTTGAGATATGATAAAATGAAGTGAATTGATATTGATATGAATGAGATAAATTAGAAAAAATGAGGCAATGTGCCTAATTAATAATGAGAAAATGAGAAAAAAATTGATGATAAAAAAATATAAAATAATTGCGTACCTAATATATTATTCAATTTTTAGAGTTTTGTGTTTTGCAGCATGCCTATGAGGTTATCTTCATTATTTGCCTTCGAGACTAGCTTTTGAGCAATTACTTTAATTTACCTTCGGGGCTAGACGCTTGGCGTCACTGCGATATGATTTGCCTTCGAGGCTAGCTTTTAAGTATTACTATGATTTGCCTTCGGGGCTAGAGACATAGTGTCAATTTGAACCAAAACAGTAACTCTGAAATTTGAATGACATATTAGATCCTTTGGGCCCATGCTTGTGTTTGTTCCTATGTGAATTGTAAAATAATTAAAGGATATATTTTATGGTGAAATTAAGTATCACATTGTGAAATATCATGTGAAAGCATTTTGTATTGACATTGTTTTACACTTTTATCATTATCAAAGTTTATATCGTTAAGCTTTTAGCTTATAGCGATTGTAATTTTATCGCACAGGTGATAGGGGCGATTTGATAGAGCTAGAGAGTTCTACTAGACCTGGTTGGGTCTAGGCTTATATTTATTGAGCTTGAAGTGTTATTGGATACATCAAGATCAAAGCCATTTGTCAGCATGTACATATTTGATATTATAATATATTTTGATAATGTGTATATTATGCTTATGTTTTCAAGGTATATATATATTATAAATTATAAAGACTCTTTGGTCAAATTGTATAATGTAGGTTGTTTATATGTGTTTTGATACATATATATATATATGTGTGTGTGTGTATATAAATAAATGTTTTGAGAAAATGTGGAGAAGTTGAATAGTTGGGATGGATATGCATGATTTATTTTATTGATAGTGTATTTTATGCAAGTTGGGTAATTGTTGAAAACATAAAATGTCCAAATTACAGATAAAACTTTGGCAAATTTTTCCTAGAGATTTTCTAATAAAATGCTTATTTTGAAATCTATAACTAAAAAGGAATAATTTATTACTATTTAGATATGCATTTTTAAGTATGTGGGGTCCTAATTTTGAAATGTGAAAATTTTTATTTTATCGAGTTGTAATGTTTTTATACTGTATACACGTATTTTACATATATTTGGGTGTATGTATTATACACATATAGGGTATAAGAGTGTTACATTTATTTTGGTATCAGAGCCTGGTTTAAGATTCTTGACCTAGGTGAGTTTTTAAAGAGAAAAAAATAAGAGTTTTAAATATGATTTTAAATAGTGATACATGCATTGCACTGACATTTTACCTGATCCCTTATATGGCAATGTTTGTTCGATGTAACGGATATGAGTTGAGATGACGTCTGAGTTGCATATATCAAAGTGATGCACTGAAAGCGTCATTCTGGAGAGTGTGGATTAAAAATTTTTGAAATTTTTATTTGAAATTACGATTCATGGCTGATTCAAGATATGAAAAAGTGAAATTAAGAAAAATAATTTAGGAAATGATTTAAGATATGAAATAAAAAGTTAGAGAGATGAGTATAATAGTTACAGAAAATTCTATATGTGTGCTGCAAAGTGATATTGTTCGAATTTTTGGATAAATCTAGGAATGTTGGACGAGTTTGAAAATTTAATGGAAAGTTTTTCTTTATGTTAGAATTTAATGTATAAAATTTTATAATTTTTAAAGATGAACCACTAATTAAGAAAAATAGAAGAACACAGATTATTGGAGCAGTTCTAACAACTCAGAATCTGTAGAAAATTGAGAAATATATTTCCAGAAAAAAAATTTAAAAATTTATACACAATATTATATGTATTCCTAGAACATATGGTTAAAATTTCATGAATTTTTATTAAGGTTTGATACCTGAAAAAAAAATGGATAACCGGGTGCTGCCGGATGAATTATTAAAGAGACAGATTCTATGGATTTGGAAGACTTAATTTTTAAATATAGTAAATCAACTTAGAAAAAAATCTAAAATTTTTAAATATAAGTTCATATATGTATCAAATGCACATGGTTAAAAGTTTACAAGCTTTTATAAAGAATTGATGAGGAATATAAAAATTGAAAAGTGAGATTGATATGAAACTGAAAAAGTTATACAATTTTGTATAGGTGAGTAATAAATTAATTTCATGCGACAAATGAATGAGAAAATTATAAAAATTTATATACAAACGGGTAGGCGTATGAAGAAGGAATATGAAGTTTTTAATAATTTAGAACAAAGAGTTCATAATTAAAATCAAAGAGAGAAATGATATATTATAGCGAATTATTTATTATAGAAAAGTGATGCATGATTTAGAATTTTATGTATGAATGATTTCATAGTTGAAAATTAAATATAAGCAAGTTTGGATGAAATTTTAATTTAGGGTTTGAGTATATAAAATTAGGTTATCTAAATGGATGATGATAATTAGTGTAATGAAATGAATTAATATTTTTTAAATATAAATGTTATGGTTTTAAGATTGGGAATGTGACATGGATGAGATTTGGTGAGGTTCATGTTGCTAATTACATTATGTGAAATTTGAATTTTTGAAATGAATTTTCATAATTGTAAAAGTGATGTGTTTTGATATTATATTAATATGTAGATAATGTTTATAAAGTTAGATGTTGAAAATGAGATTAATAGAATGAAGTTTAAGTAAAGTAGTAAATTGAAAATTTAGAGTTGTAAGGTAATTTTGATGAGGATTGCTTAGATATTGATGGTTTAATATTTAATGAGCATGTGAGTAATATTGTTTATGAAAGTACCAAGTATCATGTAATGTGTAATGCAATTGATAGTATATAAATTAGATATGAAATAAAGAAAAATGATTAAAAAAGTGAAAATGAGTTTCATTATGTAATTTGATTGGTAGTGATAAAGATGAATATGAAGAGTATGATAAATGTATAGAAAATATAAAAGAGAAGTCATATTGAAAATATGACTAATATTGATATAAAGTGAAAAAAAAGAAATGAATGATGATAATTTATTTAATATATATATAAGATGAAAAAATTAGAAAATGGCCTAGATAATGTTATAAAAATGAGAAATGATAATATTCTATGTAATATGATAAATGTTAAATTTATATAGACTGTGTGTAAATGAGGAATTTAGTATAATTGTGTAATTGCGTGTATATATGAATATGAATGTGTGTGGTGAGTGTCCAATATGGATACTATTGTGATATGTAAGAAAATATGAAAAGAAATGTGGAAAGTAAATTAGATTATGAATGTGACTTATGGATGTGTATGTGGATGATTTAAAAATATGAAAATATTTAAAATGTGAAATAATATGAATTTATGCAGTGAAGATGACCATGATAAAGTTGATCACCTAGAAATTGTGACAATGTGATGTAATGTGAAAGTGATCAAGTATTTAGTTGATCACTTAAAGATGTGAAAAAGTGTTATTAAAGTATTATTGTATATTTGTAACCCTATATAATTACTTATTTGATTTAAGAAAGAGAAATTGATAAAAATTTGTTGAATAATTATATAAAATTGGAACATGAATAGATATAAATGAGTTGTTGATAATAATGTTGGTGGAGTTTTTAGAACTTTGAATACTTTAATATTTGTAACCCTACATAATTATTTATTTGATCATAATTATTCAATTATTTATTTTATTATTTAACTATTTTATCTAGTTGTATTTTAGAATTCTGCATAGTATTTCTTTCGTACTTATTTATCTGTTTAGTTCTGTTATTTGGTTAGGAGTAATTGCTAATTGATGTTTATATTAATTGTGCACAATTGGCAGGCTTGTGGGCCTAGTTTAAAACAGTGACTACAGTCATAATTCATTTTTATCAAAAAAAGAGTTATTAGGCTAATTACGAGTTTCGAAAGTCATGTATTTTTTTATTTTCTAGTATCGATCACGTGTCTTCGGATTTGGATCGTGACACAACCTATGTACTTGTAGTAATTAGGGCAAAGTCCTAACATAAACTACATTTGCGGTAAAACATAACTTATAACAACCTATAAACAATATATAAAAACTTATAATAATCCCATAACAACCCATAACAACCTATAACAATCTATAAAAACATATAACAACCCGTAATAATTCAAATAATATCTTACACACTACAACCATTAAGAGACTGTTAAACTCTGTAATTCATAATAAAACTTTTTAAAGCTCTATAATTAAAAAGAAGAAAATAAGAAAGAGGAGAGGAAAATAAGAAGAAAGAGTTGCAAAATCGATTAAAAATGAAAGTTTTTAACCAATTTATTTTTTTAAATATAATGCAATGTCATTTTTCACTCCTAAAATTTCTATGCATTATTTAGATTTGCTCATATCGATCTTTTTTAAAAAATATTAAATATATTATATATTGATTTTAATGAATCTAAACTTTAATAGCTTAAGTGAAATGAAAATAATAAAGTCGGCATGATAAAAAATGTAAAAAAAAAGAAAAAAAGTGATGAAAATCTTACATCTGCATAAGGTTGATAGGTAAATTGCATGAGAGAGAATAAGAGGAAAAAATAAAGAAACAAGTTATTAACGGTTACAAGATATGAAGAAGAGAGGAAGGAAAATAGGAGGAAAAAAAAGTGAAATAAGGAGGCAATGGGGTGGCTGAGAGAGGGAGTGAGAATTTTTTTTTTTTTGAGGTTCAATAATAATTTTATTTCAAATGGTCTATTGGAAGATAGGAAGTAAGGTATATAATTTATTAATATTTTATTTTGAGATATTTTACTGGTTATATTCCAAAATTGAGTAATATTTTTGCATTGAGTAAATCTTGACTTGATAAAGAAAAAGTTTTTCAGGGAAACCAACGAATTTCAATCTCGCGTGTGATGTCAGTATGACGAATCAGCATAAATACCTTGCTTGAGAATCCATTTCTTAGATTTCAGTCAGTCTCTTTCTATTGTAATAAAACACACCAAAGACCCACCTGAAGAGTTCTCAGCGGCTTTTAATAATCTAACGTCAATAATAAAAAATACTAACCCACAGGTACTCGCCCTTTTACTTTACCATATGCCAGACGATGAAGGTTCCTGTGAAGCTGATCCTCCTTCCGCTGATAGCACTAACACCTGTGCTACCTCGGGGATTGTTAATAATGGACAGGAATCCACCTATAAACCTTCAAGTTCCGGCAAAGATCCCAGAAAAATCGCTAGAAAGTACGTCATTCTAGTTTCATTGATTTTTTTTAATGGGTTTTGCTTATTTTCTTGTTTTAGTGAAGGTTTTGTGAATTTAGATATCGTGAGCAAATTCTCTGACTTTTCTCCTTGTCCTGGTGAGAAATGGCTTATTTTTTAAAATTTCATGAATTTATCAGTATAAAAGCCTTTTTTTTTTAATGTTTCTTAGCAAAGAAAAAAGGAAGGGCTCTGTTTAGTTGGGGTGATAGATGTTAGAAGAAAGGTACTTGGTCTAAATATGATTATTTCTTTTTTGTGTTTTTTAATTGCAAATGTGGGTTGTTCTTGTTTGCCTTTTCAGGTATCAGTTGGATTTATGCAAGAAAGCTTTAGAGGAGAACATAATTGTGTATTTGGGGACTGGTTCTGGCAAGACCCATATTGCTGTGTTGGTTATTTATGAGCTAGGTCACTTAATAAGGAAACCTCAGAGGAATGTTTGTGTTTTTCTTGCGCCTACAGTTGCCCTTGTTCATCAGGTGTGGTTCTTTGGCATTGGATTTATATCTAATTCGTTATTAATTTTAGACACGGTTCAAGTTAGAATGAAATATTCAACTTGATCTGGTTGATGTATTGTGGTAGTCTGCCTTCATTTGAGGGTATTATGACCACGGCTAAAGAGCTAGGGTGCAGTTTGGGTGGGTCTTAGGGTTTGGATTTTATTTAACCGGATTAACAAACTGATAAATGAACTTAGGGTTATTTCTTGATTTTCTCATACTTGTTAAACTGTAGTGTTACCTTAGTTTCTGATTGAACAGTTTTCATGATTAATCTGAGATTAGTGAGTTAGCAAGGCAGGGGGTTTTAAATTTGATGAATTGAATTCAAACTACACTTTCCTGTTCTATATTTTTCTGAACCTAAATTAGATTAACTTAATAGTTCAATTCTAAGTGCAGAACAGGTAAGATAGAATACACAAACCACAGATTTCAAGCACTTTATTTAAATCATTGTAGTGCACTAAGAGAGTAGCGTAAATTATGGTCATGACAACCCAATTTAAATCATTTTTTTTGTGTCAAAGGGAGTAATTGTGATTCATCATCCATTATCTGGTGGTCAAAGCTCAATTTATCATTCTTGCCAATTTGTTACCTCAAGCACCCACCCTGAGATATTCAGAATATTATGCAAGAAAGTTTTTGTGCACCAATTCTTTGTCTTCCTCGTTGTCGTAAAGTACTTCTCATTTATTGTGATTAAACCATCTTTATAGCCACTTAAAATATAGAATCTTTGAGAGTCAGCTGCACTCAGAAGTGACAATAAGCCCCATCCTAGTCTCTATCATAAATAACTATCAACTCTCTTCTCATACGACCTGGAAATCGTGTAGTTCACATGTCATGTATTGGTGTTTCTTAATGCTGTCACTGATTATCTTGTCTCTGGAATTGAATTGATGGACAACATTTAGCAAGTTTATTAAAAATTTTGCAGATACGTTTCATGTTATAAACCACATTTAGTGACTTGCTTTTGAATATCTCAAGGCTAAGCATCAATTGCATCCAGCTAAGTATGTTTGGTCTGAATCAAGTTGGTATTTTTTTTTAGCAAGCCAAGGTTATAGAAGAATCTATTGATTTCAAGGTGGGAATTTATTGTGGGAAATCCACACACATGAAGAGCCATTATGACTGGGAAAGAGAGATTGAGCAATACGAGGTAGTTACACTTGTTATTAAATTTCATTGTTAATTTTTCCCATGCTTTGGTAGATCAGGAATTGTTTGCGTTTCTTAAGGAAAACCTTATTCAGTTATTTTTTACTACTGTATAGTTTGTTGTTTTTTTTTGTGGTAAATTTGGTTCAACTGGGCTTTGAACTCGAAACTTCACAACCTTGGAGATGACTCCACCACTAAATCAAAGGTTCATTGGTCATATGGTTTATTGTTAATAAAAGTTTCTCTCTCTCTCTCTCTCTCTCTTGGTTCAAAGTTTGATAGGTGAAGCAACTAATCTGAAGGATATGTGACTTACTTTACAAGTGATTAAATTTACTTTGCTTTATGATGAATTTTGTGATGAAGTTGTGGGGAAATTGTTGTTTTTGATGGACATTTGACAGAAAAGACCTGGAGTTTTATCGTTCGGTTTTAAAAATTTGTCAAAGTAAAAATTGGAAAAACCCTTTTTCCTAGTTTCTAATATAATGTTGTTGGAGAGCAGCCAAAGTTTATATTTTGCTATTTTTTTTATGTCCTGTTGTTTTCTTTGAAAATCACATATGCATAGATATCCGCCACCTGTCATTATCACAACTGACAGGCCACCCACACCCCCAGAACTACCACTGAGATCTAGTTTTACTGCCACAACACACCTGCCACTTATAGCAACATTATTGTATCTGACACCACCTCATAGCTTCCACATCACAATACCCATATCACTGATAGTAGCTCCATTGTTACCGCCCCCATCACCACCAACGGGACCATCACTATTAGCAACATAAGCATCACTCATTATAGCTATCATTGACACCACCCATATGCTACTGCTAGTCCTACTGCAACATCAGCAACATCACTGTCATTGTTGTTGTTGCTTCAACCATGCTCATTATCGGTGCCTTCTCTATTATCACTGCCAGCATCACTATGTTTAAAGAATTATCATTGTTTTTCATACTCATTTAATGTTTCATATCCATTTTATTGATCTTGCACCAAATACAATCTAATTTGATCAATCAAATGAACCAAAATGTCATAAAAGTATGGACTTGTTCTTGTATTGTAATGAATAGAAATAGAAAGACAATTAAAACCAAAAAAGACAAAAAAAAGTGTCATTTGCAGCTAAACAAGCTTTTCTCTATTGGTATAGTAGTCTCTTTTGAATGATAATGTAGTGTTGAATGTTTTGTGTAGGTTCTTGTCATGACCCCTCAAATACTTCTTCATACCTTAAGTCACAGCTTCATCAAGATGGAGTTAATTTCTCTACTGATATTTGATGAGTGTCATCATGCTCAGGCCAAAAGCAGCCATCCTTATGCACAAATCATGAAAGTAAAGAGCTATATGAATTTTGTGATTATACTAGCGCACATAAACCATAGAAGCACTGGCATATGAATTATAGCATCCTTCCTTTTAGTTTGTTTTATTTATCATCTCAACAATTTTGTAGGTCTTCTACAAAACTAATGGTGGAAAAGTTCCTCGTATATTTGGCATGACTGCATCCCCAGTTGTGGGTAAAGGTAATACAATCTAGATTTTTTGTTATCATTGAGTTGTTTCTCATCTTATGTCATATTATTGTTCCTTAATTATAGAGGGTGTTTCTCAAAACTGGAGCTTTTCAGCTTATTGTGAATAAGTGATTTTTAGATTATAATCAGATTAAAAATAAACAGTTAAGCGTTTCTGTAAACTAGTTAATAATCAGCTGATAATCAGTTTATAATCAGTTAAGTGTTTCTGTAAAATTAGCTTATAATCAGTTTTTAATTGCAAAAACTGTCAAAATGACCAAACTGTCCTTGAGTTTATTTATTGTATAAAAATAATTTTTTAAATGTCAATTTAAAATTTATTTTGCAATAATAATAATAATAATAATAAAATTTATTTAATAATAATAAATAAGAAATGTAAAATAATTTTGATGGGAACTAAAGTGTATAGGGTGGGCAAATTTGAAATATTGAAGATTAGGCAGGGATAGTATGGTCTTTTACTTGGTCAAAACTGCTTAAAAAATAAGTGCTTAAAAAAAAGTAGCAAAACTCAACTTTTAAAAAACTGATTAAAATCAGATTATAATCTACTATTTAAGTTTTCAGAAACACTTAAATAAACAACTTATAATCTAAAAACTGCTTATAATCAGTTTTGACCAGCTTTTAAGTTTTGAGAAACACCCTAATAGTTGCAATGTTATTAAGGCGAGAGGCGACATTGAGGCGAGAGGGCATCACCTTGCCTTTAAGGCGAGAGGCGAGAGCCTGAGCGAGCCTTTTTTACAAAGGCGCCGCTATAAACAATTTAATATATATAACTATAAATTTCATATATAAAGTAAAAAAAAAAGCTAAAACATGAAAGTCAACAACAAATATTGTTCATTAAGGGAAAAAAAACCATAAAACTTAACTAAAACTCTAAAAGTCTTAAAATTACTAATAGATAACTATTATTAACTACTCGGAATCGGACTCTAATGGCCCCAACTCATCATCATCATCATCATTGTTACTATTATTTGCTTCCACCTCAAGCTCTTCCTCGTCTTCATCAATTAATTGCAATTGTCCAAGTGGCCTTGAACTACTACTAGGCCCTAATCTTGGTGCTTGAGATCTAGACCTTGATTCATAGCGGGGTTCATTTACTCCAAATGCTCTACTAACATGATCCCAAGTCAAATCATAATCCGGAAACACATAGTTATCATCTTCTTCTCCCTTCAATTCACCAAGTAACCACTCGTTAGATCCATCAATATTTGATAAATCTATTGGAGTGGTGGTATCATTAATTGAGTATCAGCGTAGCAATGCCCTGTTGTACCTCACATAAACCAACTGATCCAATTTTTTTTGAAAAAGCCGGTTTCTCTTCTTGCTATGAAGCTGCCATGTGAAAGTGTGCGTGTCACAATGTGGTGAAAAATATTTTAGAATATAGAAGTCAAAGTTGAATTACTTACATGCTCAAATGTACTCCAATTCCTTTCACATCCACTTGCACTACATGTGAGACTAAGAATCTTCATAGCAAATCTTTGCAATTGTGGGGCACTTGCACCAAATGTACTCCACCATGAAACTAGAAATATAAATGTAAAATTTCAATTATTAGTTGAGATTTTTTTTAAAAAAAGCAAGTGTAAGTGAATTAAAGGAAAAGAATTTACTTGGAGAAGTAGTTGTTCTTGAAGCTCTTGCCATTTCCATTCCAAACAAACCCGCAGCTTCCTTATACTTTTCAAGTTGTTGGATAATGGCTTCCCTAGTTTTTTGATCACTAACCATTTTTTCTATGCATTTAAGCAAACCTCCATTCACCTCCTCATCACCAATGATTTGATCTTTGTTTGCATAAAACAATTCAGGATTTAAGAAGTATCCTGCAGCATGCAAAGGGGGATGCAATTGATCATTCCACCTCCTATCAATAATATCACTAACTTGCTTGTATTTATCCTCGTCCTTCAAATCTCGGGCAATTGTTTCCTTTGCTCTATCCATTGCTTCATAAATATATCCCATAGCGGACTTTTTCTCATTATCAACTAAGCGAAGGACCTTGACAAGAGGACCCGAAACTTTAAGCGCATTAGTCACCGCATTCCAAAAACCCGTACTCAAAACGGTTTTTTCACACCTTTTCCCTTTAGCCTCTCTAGCTCATTTGCTAGTAACCCACTTTTCTGAAGTAAACATTATTCTAAGATTTCTTTTTTGTTGATGAATACGACCAAGTGTAAGGAAGGAAGTGGCAAACCTAGTGGCTCCTGGCCTTAGCAACTCTCTATTACTTGTAAACTCCCGCATCATATTCAAAAGTCCCGTAGATCCATAAATGAAACCGGTGAGCTCCACTGCTTTACGAAATGTTTCTTTATAAACCCGCAACTTGAAAATATCTTCTAAGATCAAATCCAAACAATTAGTTGCACATGGAGTCCAATATAAGTGGGGGAAGGTTGCTTCCAACAATTTTCCTACAAATAACAAACAATATCATCATTAACATGTCTCTTATGTTAAAATGCAATCACGCATTGTTTTTAATGCTTACCAGCGGCAACATTATTTGCAGCATTATCTGTCACGACTTGGACTAATCGATCACTTCCAATTGCTTTATTTTCCTTCTCAATCAACTCAGCTAACAAATACCCCGTCTTTGATGCATCTGATGCATCAACTGATTTAATAAACACGCTTCCTTTAGGACCATTTACTAAGAAATTGATCAAAGATCTACCTTTCCTATCGGTCCATCCATCACACATCAATGAGCATCCAAGTCTATCCCAATCTTCTACATGAGTTTGGAAAAGGGACTTTGTGAGCTCCACTTCCTGTTGCAATAATCTTACTCTAATTTCATGGTAGCTTGGAGGTTTCATGTCTCTACTATAGTTTCCAATTGCACGAATAAATTCTCCAAAGCTATCATATTTCACTGCATTGAATGGTATTCCGGCATCATACGTCCACCTAGCAAAGGCCACGCATGCACGTTCTCTCAACTCTTTCTTAGCCGGAGTGTTCTCATCAATTGTTGGTTGTCTTTTGCCTTTTCCTAAAACAACCGGTTTGGGAGCAAAGAAAACATCTAGTGGTCCTCTAAGAGATGCGCTTGTTTTTGTTTTCTTTCTTTTCCCACCATCGTCAACTACTTGCACATCTTCTTCCTCTTCTTCCTCAACTCTTATTTCAACCTCATCATTAAATTCCATATTCATTTCTTGCTTTTTCTTCTTCTTCCCTTCCAAGTATCGTCTAATCTCGTCCCCTACCTCTTTTGGACAACGTTGACAACGAGCTATATATCTATAACCCCCCGCTAGATGTTGTTTAATTCGATGAACTCCTCCTTTCTCGAATTTATCACAATAGATGCACCGGAGATCATTCGTGTTGTTTTCAAGAACTTGCGTGCAATGATTCCACGCCGGATCGGTTCTTCTACTATTAACCGATGAACCCGTTTGATTTGGGGTGGCGGTACTCATCTATAATCATCAACATTTCCAACAATTCACACACTTTCAAAACAATTTCATATCATTTATGAATTTTTAATAATTTTAAAACAATTTCAATACATTATTAATCATAAGTAATATAGCTCTACAATCCATATTCCATAATAATTCAAATATTCAATATATTTTCACATTTTCACATCAATTAATCATAATCATTAAGCATAAACAATTAAACAACATGATATGAATTAGACAAAAAAAAAGGTGCTTAGACAAAAAAAAAATGAATTAGACAAAAAAAAATAATAATAGGTGCTCAAAAAAAAAAGAAGGAAGGAAGACTTATTTATAGGCATTAGCTTTTTTGGTCAAATTAAACAGAGTATAGTCGGGAAAAAAAAGAAGGAATAAAGCTTAAGCTGTACAGGAGCAGGAGCAAAATCAGCAACAAATTTGAAGATTTGCTAAAAAATCATCAAGGAAAATAGTTGGAGAGCTTGCTGCAGAAATTTTGGCAGCATAACCCCTTATCTAAATGATTAATAGATGATGGAGAAGAAGATTTGAAGAAGAAGGAAAAAAAAAAAAAACCAGAAAACGCAAAAACAGCAACATGCAAACAGAAATCAGAGAAATCAAAGAGCACCTGTAAGTAGTCGAGTTCCTCCTCTTCTTCTTTTTCTTCTTCTTCTTTTTCTTCTTCTTCTTCTTTCTACGGCTTTTCTTCAGATGGGGCTGTCGGCTGTCTAAAACGAGCTAGGTTCTATTCTATTTTTTTTTTGGTTATTAAAACATGTTGGAAAGCTTTTATTAAAAAGGCTCACGCCTCGAAGCCTCAACGCCTCAGCGCCTAGGCGTCGCCTCGTGCGCCTCTGCCAGAAAAGCGAAGCGGCCACCAAAAAGGCGGTGACCCTGCGCCTCGCCTCGTCGCCTAGGCGGCGCCTTTTTGCGCCTTTAACAACACTGCATAGTTGTAATAGTTTCTTTAACCATTGAAGAGGAGCCTTGGCGCAACGGTAAGCGTTGTCGCCGTGTAACCTAAGATCACGAGTTCGAGTCGTGAAAACAGACTCTTGCAATTGCAAGGGAAGGCCGCATACAAAGACCCAATGGGTACGATCCTTCTCCGGACCCCATGTATAGCGGGAGCGTTTATGCACCGGGCTGCCCTTTTTAGTTTCTTTAACCATTGTTGTATGAAACTTATTTGCAATATTACCATTACTAATAATGCGATTGTTTGACATGGGAAAGTAAAAGGACAACATATTTTTGAAGCAATTTTCTTTGTTACTTATACATTTTCCTGTATTTGTAGTTCTTATAAGTTTATGGGAAACATTATGCCTTTTTTATTTCTTCTTTTACCAAAAGAGCTATTGGTACTTTGATTTTGTCCCTTGCTTTAATGTTAATTTAAAACCGAAGACTTAAGTGAACTTTGTATGATATATTTTTTTGAACAACTTGAGAATATAATTTAAAGGAAAAGGAAACTAAAATAAGAATGGAAGATTCTCTAATAATTGAATTAGAGAATTCACTCATATCTATGCCCCTTAAGTTATTTGTGTAATTTTTGCAGAAAATTATTGAGACAAGTTGAGGTTTTTAGTGCAATTGTATCAATAATAATATTCATCGCATCCTTTTGCGTGCCTTTTTTAAAACTCTTAATGTCAAAATCCTAAGAGGGAGGTGAATAAGGTTTTGAGGCATTCAAATTTTTTTTTATACAAATGAATAGAATTAGCAATAATTAAACAATAAATTTAAAAGAGAGTAGGAAAAGGAAAAACTTAGCTAAATTTTTATAGCGATTCAGAGCAAAATACTTCTACATCCACTCTTATAAGATCATCACTGAGAGTTCCACTAGTTTAAGCCAAAATTGCACATAACTATTGTAATGGTTATGATCCAGGAATTTCACTTTTTATACTAGTTAGATTCCGAGATTTCGCCCTTAATTAGAAGATTTCACCCTTAATTAGACTTGGAGATTTCGCTCTCGGTTTTACTTTGGCATTTTACCCTTACAATACAATAACCCATGTACAAAGAGATTTATATTCTCTTAAGACTATTACAATACAAACTCTCAAGAAGATAAGAATGAAGCTCATAAACTTTTTACAAGAGAATATTCAACAAGATATTCTATAAGGGACAATATTCTCAAATAAAAAAATTTAGAGGAGTGAGACCTCTTAAAGGATTGTAAGCTCTCTTGCAAGTTTTTCTATTGCCAAAAGTCTACTTTCTATTTAAAGTTCTCTCCTTTTGTAGCTTTGTCATTGTGGATTCAAAATCTTGCTTTTCTAACATTGAAAGGACTGCAGCCAACTAAATTGTTAGAATGTTTCCTCTAAAATTCAAAATTCAAAATCTTCAACTTATAACTTTCATCATCATGAACGGGCGTCCTTCTTAGCTCTATCTACAAGAGGATTTGTCATTCTTCAGGCTCTTCAAGATATAAATAGCATTCATTGTCATGATTGGGCATTACAATTGTTTCTGTTTGAATTTGCTTGAAATGCCAAGTGAGCTCAAAGGGCATGCTAACTTCTTCAACTGTCGTTACTTTGTTCTCTATAATATTTTTCAGCATTAGTAACGTGCTTTGTTTGGAAACAAGCATTACGTTTGTCAATGCCTAATGCATACTTGGCAATGAGTGTGCCTTTACTGAGTGTTAGCAGATATTAGAGAGTGGTGTTCCCCATACTTTAAGCATACTTTAGTAGTTCCTTATTTTGCTCCAGTGTTTAAGAAAGTTTGTTTCCTAATAGTGTTAGGATTACACACTATAAATTGCTTATAAATAGATACAGATATATAAAAAAAAAATTGAATTAATTACTTGGTATCAGAGCTGAAAGAATTTTGAAATCTTCCTTCTTCCTTTCTTTTTTTTTCTTTTCCTTATTCTCTCCTCACTCACTGCTGTTCAACCTGCGCCTCTTGGGTGAGTTTTTTTTTTTCTCACCGCCTTCACCATTGGATTCACCGGCCACCGACCGGCCGGTCCTGTCAATTTGGTCACCATCTGACCGGCAAGTGGAGCACATGCGCCGTCCATCTAATCGCCGAAAATCACGTGGCAGCGTGTGAAAGGCCTTCCGACGTCGTATAGGATACCGGTTTCTCTCTAAGTGGTCGCTGGCTTTTGGGCTTTCATTTTCCTGCGAGGTTTGATTGTCACTGATATATCAGTGGTTTTTTTTTTGTGAAGACAACTACTATTCCGATAACTGTTCTACTTCTGAATATCTATTCTTTCATTTCAGTGGTTGGTTGTGTGATTTGTTGGTATTTTTCGACTCTATATAAGTGGTTTGGGCAACCGGATATTTTTTACAGAGGTGTTGATATTTTGTGTAGTCATTGTTTAAAAAAAATGGCAGAACCTACTGATGTAGTTGAAAGTAAATCAACTGTTGTTACTGATGTGATTCCTATCCTGACTAAAATCACAGCACAAAAATTAAACGGCTCTAACTATCTTGCTTGGAGTAAAACAGTTCGTATTTATTTAAAAAGTTTAGATAAAGCCCATCATCTTACTGATGAGCCACCGACTGATGCAAGTAGAAATACTTGGTTACGCGATGATGTGCGTATTTTCTTACAGATTAGAAACTCTATTGCTAATGAAGTAGTTGCTTTAATTAATCACTGTGAATTTGTGAAGGAGCTAATGGAATACTTGGTGTTTCTATATTTGGGAAAAGGAAATATATCCCGAATCTATGAGGTTTGCAAAGCCTTTTATCGTGTCGAAAAACAAGAGCGATCACTTACAGCTTACTTTATGGAATTCAAAAAGATCTATGAGGAACTTAATATCTTATTGCCATTCCATTCTAATGTTAAAGTTCAACAAGCCCAACAAGAACAAATGGCTATTATGAGTTTTCTTGCAGGTCTCCCTCCTGAATTTGAGATAGCCAAATCTCAAATTCTTTCTGATTCCAAGATATCCTCTCTTCATGATACGTTTACGAGGATACTTCGCTTTGAAAACTCACAACCTTCTACATCTACTTCTAGTGCTCTTGTAAGTCAAGGACGATCTAATAATCATAGCTCCAAGGATGGTGATATTCGTAATCAGGATTCTAGAGGAGTGGTATGCTATTATTGTTGTGAGCTTGGTCATACCAAGCGTACTTGTCGAAAGCTTCAGACTCGGAATCAACGAGTCCACTCTGCAAATTTAGCTACTACCTTAGTGCCCACTAACAAGACAATTCAAGTTTCTGCAGAAGAATTTACTCAGTACCAAGAGTCATTACAACCTTCCACTCTTGCTGTTACTGCTCTTGCTGAGTCAGGTAATACATGTCTGCTTTGCTCATCATCCAATTGGGTCTTTGATTCAGGTGCCACAGATCATATGACAGGTAATCCAAATCTCTTTTTTACTTTCTCTCGTATGCTAGCCCTTCTAATGTTACCTTAGCAGATGGTTCTTCATCTTGTGTACTTGGTTCTGGTATTGTCAATCCTATACCATCTATTACACTATCTCCTGTTCTACACCTTCATAATTTCTCTTTAAATTTAATTTTCGTGAGTAAACTTACCCATAAAGGGGAGCCTTGGCGCGATGGTAAGTGTTGTCACCGTGTGACCTGAGGTAACAGGTTCGAGTTGTGGAAACGACCTCTTGCAATTGCAAGGGAAGGTCACGTACAAAGACCTAATGGGTCTGACCCTTCCCCGGACCCCGCTCATTGCGGGAGCATTCGTGCACTGGGCTGCCCTTTTAGTAAACTTACCCGTATTTTAAATTGTTCTATTTTTTCCTGATTATTGCTTGTTTTAGGATCTTTCAACGAAGAGGATTATTGGTAGATGACATGTGGAAGGGGGTCTCTATATTTGCAGTCTGAAGTTTCTAAAGCCGTTGCTTGTCAAAGCCAAAGCAAAGCCAAAGCCAACTCAATCCTTTTGAGGAACACTGTCGTTTGGGACATCCCTCTTTGTCCTCCTTAAAGAAATTATGCCCTGAGTTGCAACATGTGTCTTCCTTGGATTGTGAATCTTGTCGGTTTGCCATATATCATCGTTTTCCTTTGTACCCCAGGATAAATAAACGTGTTGCATCTCCTTTTTCGTTAGTTCATTATGATGTTTGGGGTCAATGTCCTGTTGTATCTCAAACTGGTTTCAAATATTTCGTAACGTTTGTTGACGATTACTCTCGTGTTACTTGGTTATATTTAATAAAAAATCGTTCTGAATTATTTTCTATATGTTGTGGTTTTTGTGCTGCAATTAAAACACAATTTAACTTTCCTGTTCAAACCTTACGAATTGATAATGCTAAAGAATATTTTTCAGATGTATTTCATTTTTATATGAATCAAATGCTTCTGACCCAAGTCTTGATCTTCCAATTGCTCTTCGAAAAGGTAAAAGGCAATGTGCTTATCTTATTTCAACTTTTGTTTCATATCACCATTTGCCTCCTTCGTCTTGTCTATTTATTGCTTCTTTAGATCACACCACTCCTAAAACAGTCCATGAGGCATTATCTCATCGTGGTTGGCGTGCTGCTATAGTGGAAGAAAAGGCAGCCTTTGATGACAATGGTATTTGGGATTTGGTATCTTTACCTGCAGGTAAAAAGGCCATTGGATGCAAATGTGTTTTCACTGTGAAAGTCAATCCTGATGGTTCAGTGGCTCGTCTCAAAGCTCGTCTTGTAGCTAAAGGATTTGCTCAAACATATGGTGTTGATTATTCTGACACATTCTCTCCAGTTGCTAAGCTTCAATCTGTTCGTCTGTTTATTGCTCTTGCTGCTATGAATGATTGGCATCTGTATCAACTGGAAGTAAAAAATGCATTCCTTCATGGTGATCTCCAAGAAGAGGTTTATATGGAGCAACCTCCTGAATTTGTTGCTCAGGGGGAGTATGGGAAAGTATGTTGTCTTTGAAAATCTCTATATGGTTTGAAACAGAATCCACGAGCTTGGTTCGGGAAATTTAGTCAAGCAATTGAAAGTTTTGGAATGATAAGTAGCAAGTCAGATCACTCTGTCTTCTACAAACACTCTGAAGCTGGCATCATTCTTGTACTGGTATATGTGGATAATATTGCTATCACTGGAAATGATGTTGAAGAAATCTTATCCCTTAAATCTTTCATTCACACTCAATTCCAGACAAAAGACATGGGAGTGTTGAAATATTTCTTAGGGATTGAAGTAGCTAGGAGTAAGAAAGGTATCTTCTTATCCCAAAAGAAATATGTTCTTGATTTGCTAACTGAAACAGGAAAATTAGGGGAAAAACCATGTAGTACCCCAATGACTCCTAATTTTCAGCTTTCAAAGGATGGAAAATTGCTTGAAGATCTTGCAAGATATAGAAGACTGGTTGGAAAACTGAACTATCTTACTATAACCCGTCTGGATATTGCTTACTCTGTTAGTATTGCGAGCCAATTCATGTCATCTCCAACAGTCAATCATTGGGAAGCTCTAGAGCAAATCTTATGCTACTTAAAAGGAACTCCTGGACTTGGAATACTCTACAAAAATAATAGGCACAATAACATTGAATGCTTTTCTGATTCTGATTGGGCTGGTTTCAAAGTGGATAGAAGATCCACTATGGGATACTGTGTTTTCATTGGTGGTAATTTGGTATCTTGGAAAAGCAAGAAACAAAATATTATATCTCGATCTAGTGCTGAATCAGAATATAGGGCAATGGCTCAATCCACATGTGAAATTCTATGGATATATCATCTCCTAAATGAAGTGGGATTGAAATCTTCGTTACCTGCAAGACTTTGGCATGACAATCAGGCTGCTATTCATATTGCTTCTAATCCAGTGTTTCATGAAAGAACGAAGCATATTGAAATTGATTGTCATTTTGTTAGAGAAAAGATCTAAGAAAACATTATCTCTACTAGTTATGTGAAGACTGGAGAACAATTAGGAGATATTTTTACAAAGGCCCTAAATGGATCTAGAATTAACTACCTATATAACAAGTTGGGCATGATTAATATTTATGCTCCAACTTGAGGGGGAGTGTTAGTAGATATTAGGGAGTGGTGTTCCCCATACTTTAAGCATACTTTAGTAGTTCCTTATTTTGTTCCATTGTTTAAAAAAGTTTGTTTCCTAATAGTGTTAGGATTACACACTATAAATTGCTTATAAATAGATACAGATATATAGAAAAAACATTGAATTAATTACACTGAAAATGAGTGTTTATACCTGAAACACGTAACAAAAACACTTTGACAGCCTTTTGTTTTAGTAAGATGGGAAATATTAATACTAAGTTTTGGCTAAATTATAATATATTCATGTGCAGAGATATCTTTCATGCCTATAAGGATTATTATATATTATATTTTGGAAGTTGCAAAAAAAAAATTCTCATTATTATTTTGTACCTCTAGTGATCTAATCAATCTAACAACCTTTTGAGTTCTGAACAACATGTGCATAAAGTGAATCATGTTATTTCAAATACATGCATCTCTTAGCCTAGAATTTTTCTTGATACTGTTAACATAATTATTAGATTCTTCACTTTTGTGTTAATTCCTTTTGTGATGATCATGAATTTAAGTTGTTTGTCAGATTTATGACTATGCTTGGTCTTGATACCTTGTTTGCACGAGTTGTTGTGAATAAAACAAATAAAGAAAGAAACCAACTAGCTCTGCCAAATTTCAAGTCTCTTAATCCAATTCATCATCACCTAAGAAATTATTCTTGTTGTGGTTTAGGTTTCTAATGTTCATAGCCACTTTTGGTTTTATTATTTTTAATTTTCTTTGTTATATGCTATATCTTTCAGGTGCTTCTAATCAAGAAAATTTATCCAAAAGCATCAATAGCCTTGAAGATTTACTTGATGCTAAGGTAAGTTTGGAAATGCCAATTTGAGATATTTGTTGGGTTTAGGCCTTGCTTGTTCTTTATTTTTCTTCACTCAAATCATTGTCAAAACCTCATTTTTTATTGGTCTTATTCCTTGGAAGGTAAACTCTGGCCTGAAAGAATGGTCCTTGTTACTTATAGAGAGCAATGTACCAATAGAACTACCCATGTTAACATGGCTACTCTGTTCCATGTATTTTTCCTCGTTGAGGTGTGCTGTTTGTTCCCTGTTTTAAATATATTCTCATCAGTCTACACTTAATTGCATCTTGCTGCAAATGTTTGTTCCTGGGATGACCTCTAGTCCTTCATCAGTTACCATGGCTTGTTAGCCTAAAAGGTTGGTGCATGGTTTATCTAATATTTTTATTTCCCCTAATTGAGGGCCAGCTATAGCTTATGAAGGTGCAAAATGACCTGTGCTGAGTTAAACAGGCTTGGCCAGTTGGAAAGTATCAACTAGTATTTCCATTTGTTCTGAGCTTAATACATGTTGGCTGATAAAAAAAGTAATAGCAACTAGTTTGCAGCAAAAATAAATAGTAGTGTCATCAAAGACCTTTTATGCGTCAAAATGTTGTTCTGCCAACTATTTACTTATATTTCAGAAACATTTTTTGCCATCTTATTATGTACATCTATAATCATGGCCCCTTTTATCTTATGCGATTGTTGCCTCAAGTTGAATGTAGTAGAAATTTATTTTCTGGGGCTATGTTAAAGTTTCAATCTGGACAAATGTGAGCAAAATCAAATGGCTCGTTCTTTCTCTGTCTCACACATGTATGGTTGCAGACACAAATAGTCTGCTGATCCTGTGCTTGTGACATTTTGGAGTAGTTTCCATTCCCCTGATCAATAATTATGATCTTCTCTATAATCCAGAATCCAGATTGTGCTTCTTAGAGGCAATGCGGGAAGAAATCTCACTTTTATGTCCATTGTTAAGCATGCTTAGGGTTCCGACTTTTTTCTAAAGTTCTAAAATTTTCTACTATCTGAGCTATTAAGTTTGTTACTTTTAAAAGCTTTTGGTGGATGTGGAGAAGCGAGATGAGTGTGTTGAACATTCTTAAGATTTGCATGAAATCTGCTTATTTAACCATTGTGAAAGTGGAGTTCAGTGTTGAATCTCTTTAGATGAGATACAGTTAGGGAAGTACCTTCAAAAATTCTCTACATAGATTGTGAAAATTAAGAAAGTAAAACACAAGTTCCATTTTGTGTTTTAAGGATATATCATGGTTTAGTCTTACAGGTGGTCGTGCTGATCTTGTTGTTTCTCAGCATCCCTATCAATAGCCTATCTCAAATATACTTTTCTCCCATTTCAGGTTTATTCAGTTGAAGATAGTGAAGAGTTGGAACGTTTTGTATCATCTCCGATAGTTAAAATATATCTATATGGTCCTGCTGCAAATCGCATGTCTGATTCCTATGTGACTCATTATAGTAAACTGGAGGAGATAAAACGCATGGTATGTTGTTATTATCTGTGTTTTCATCATAATTTTATTTCCATTCAACTTGGATTACTTGCTAGTTGGTGTGGTAAGGACAGTGCATATCAGAACTTCACAAGACGGCAGATGATTGTCTAAATCTTAGGGTTCTTCAAAGTACCAAAAAGGTGCTCAGTAGAATGCATGATAACGTGGTATTTTGTTTGGAAAATCTTGGCCTTTTCGGAGCATTACAAGTAAGTTCTTGCAGCATCTAATCAAGGTTCTGTTATCTATTTGTTATCTTTAGCCCATAGTTTTTTCTTACCAATATAAATTTCTTACATGTGAGGTTATTGAGATGTTTTCTGGTATCTGCAATAATGGTTGTCAATTTTATGCATGCTTATTGGTACTCTATTGTTCATATGCAATAGTTCAAAATATATAGGAAACAGCTAAAAACTTCACTTTTTTCTTTCCCATTTGATGAAATACAATGCATGTTTACATGTGCACATGCTCGCAGAATGATTTCTCAAGTGTCGAAGAGGCAGGTGTTCACTGTGTGAAATGTGAAGATACTCAAAGAAGTGGTTAAATGTGGAAGAATTATTTGGGAGATTATAGATGTTTCTATTGCAATTAGCTTGTAGGGAAGAGTGGGGTTTTATACCTGAAGCTTATTTTGGAGAGTGATGGATTTATAAATCATGCCAACTATGGTGTTGGCACATCAAGGATCTAGGAAAATTGCAGCAAGTGAGATTAGCCTTTCTGACTAAATTTGTCACATTTCCTCAGTTCAGATCTAGCTCTAACCTTAAACTAGGTCACAGATAGAGTAAGGGAATTTATTGGAAAGGAGTGAACAAGATACGGAAAGCTAAAGCAAACATGCTGATTTCTTACTGCAGAACCAGGAAGGGCCTGATGATGGGTAAAAAAATCAAAATTCAAAACTCTGTGCAAATTTTGAATAGTACACAAACTTTTAGAAATCTTTAATTGCGAACTAAATCTCACAAGTTGGTTTCGATTGTACTCAATATATTAAAATTCAAAGGAGGATATTCTAATATTAATATAAATAAAATTTTGTCCTCATCCATGCGTTCCCCTTGGGATTTTCCGTTTTCTGCCCTTGAGTTTTATACCACATAGCAAGCTTATCTTTAATGTTAGTGATATAAATAAATAATTTTCTTTTAGGCAAAACAGTGAAAGTGGGACAGTCAGGTATATGAAGATTTAATTGGTAAGAATTAGATCTAATTTGTGAGAAAATATCAGGAGCTTGCCTACATGGTATCAATGAAGTATTGGATCTATTTGTTGATTTTATAGCTGGATGGTTAATAAATAATCCAAGGATAACTCTTGGAGTGATGATGAGTGGATAACGTAATGAATATCATAGTCTTCACTTTGATAGTTCTTCTGTAATCATTTTTTGTGTTTGTGGGAATGATTAGGAAAGGTCTTAATTTGGCACTTGCCCTTTTTTGTTCATATATTTTGTGATGAACATTTGATGGAACACTATACTTTTGGGCCAACGAATGTAGTAAAAAACGAGAGGCACACTCAAGGCAGTAGATCCTCTCATTGCCTGAGGTGCAGGGCGCCACAAAACGTTCACTTGAGCGAAGCAAGGCACAAATTTCTGAGAGCATCTAATAATATATTAAAACTGCTGAAACATTTATATAATACATATATAAACAAATAAGCATATTGGTTATTATAAAACAAAATATTATTACCATTTTTCGTTGTTTGAATTGAGAAGAAAAAAAAATACATATATAACGGAAGAAGATACACAAAAAAGAAGTACAACATAAATTATGCAATATAAAAAGAGAGACTGGAGTGGATTGGGACAAGGAGGGAGAGAGTAGAGACAAGGGACTTAAACAACCATGAACCCATGGAAGGATTAAATAAGTGCAAGAGAAATAAACTAAAAATCAGTGGAAGTAAAAGTAAAGAAAAAGAAATGATTGAAAAACAGAAAAAAAAATAGTAAGAGGCAAAACAAGGAGGAGAAATGTTCTTAACAATGTTTTGAAGAAAGCATGTAAAGAAACAATCGTGCTTTGTTTGAATAAACTGTTAATTGCTCTAGAAGTCTAAATTCTTAGTTTTTATGTTAAAAAAGGAATCTAAATCTAAAAGACGTACATATACCCTAGAAAGTATAAAGACTTATTTTATAACAATATCAGTGTTTCAAGTGAAATAATAAATTATGGGATTTATCTTAGATAAGTGTATGCCTTATGCTCATCTTGCCTCCCACAAGGCACTTGTCTAAACATAGTAATTATGCACCTCATTAAACATGCCTTGCTGTGGAGGTTTAAAAGCACTAACTCTTATCCTCACCTTGCCTTAGTGCCTTTAACTACACTAGGTCCAACTGTCCTTTTAATTTTCTATGTGTGAACTAAGGGTGGGTGTAATGAAATGAGTCGAGTCAATGCATTGTTGATATCAAGCTTGATTCAATTAGAAACTCTGGGCGTGAAACTTGACTCGAGCTTGATCTAGTATGTTCAACTACCAGCTTAAGCTCAACCATGGATACTCTAAAACTTGAGTTTGATTAGACTTGACTCAATTATCATTAAAAAATGGTTTATTTATTTTTCTTGGAGTAAAGCTCCAAAAAACTCAAAAAATCAGTTAGCATATCATTATTTATAATACAAAACATATTTAAAATCATATAAAATTTCAATATTCAATTTGGCTTGTAAACAACTAAAGTCATGAATTATGGTACTCGAACTTGACTCATTGCTCGCACTACTTGAATTGGAGCTTGACTCAACTAAAATTGAGACAAATTTAAATATTTCATGATTCAAGTCCTAGAAAGCTTGACTCGTCACATCCCAAGGGTGTACACATGCATGTTTTGCACCATTGGACTTACTGGTGATACGAAACATTCTTAGAGCCTAATATTTTCATGCTCTTCCAAAATGGAGATTCTGATACATATAAACATGCATTCACTTCCCTCTTTATCTTTAGTGGCTTCTAAGTGATGAGTTAGGAAGATATGTTGGTTGGGAATTTGGGTTTTCTTGCAACTTAGCTAATGTACTTGTTTGTGTTACCTAAATTTGAATTTCTATTTTTTAGTGTGTTCCTTAATGGATGATGTGAGTACATTTTGATTTTTCTGTTCTTTTCCCTGCTGTTTTCTGAAGGCTTGTCAAATTCTTTTGAGTGGTGATCACTCTGAGTGGAATGCAATGATAGAAGCAGAAGGAAATACCAGTGATGATTCAATTTGCAATAGATATCTAACTCAGGCTGCAATTTCTTTTGTTGCAACAGGTATTTTTAATGTTGGAAAGTTCAAACAGGTATTTTTAATGTTGGAAAGTTCAATTTCTGTAATATCTTCTAGAGATTATGACCATCAATATCTTTTATTGACTACTCAATATGGACATATTGGATAGTTTATAGGGCTAAACCGATGTGGGATAGCCTGGGTAAGTTCTGTTTAGGAGATTAGGGCTAGTGCTTGTGGAGAGATCAACAATTAGGGTTCTTCTAGAGATTGACCATCAATATATGTTATTGACTATGTAATGTAGACATACTGGATAGTTTATATGGCCAATTGACGTGAGACATCTTCGAAAAGTTTCGTTTAAGAGATTAGGCTAGTGCTTATGCAGAAATCAAGAATGAGGGCTTGAAAATTGTAATCATAGATAATAATTTCTTTAAAGAAATAAAGGAAAGTTAAACAAACAAAAATAAGTACTAGCTTACACTAATGGGATCTTGGATTCACTCTTGTCAAGAAAGCATCACATTTTCTAGTATCAGAATTGCATCACACAACTCAAAATTAAAAGCAAAAATTGCTGAAATTATTTCTTAATTGTAAATGCAATACAAGCATGTGTTAATAGAACCAAATTACTCCTAAACCTTGAAGGTAAAATAATTTCAGAAGCAGTACTGGTCCTCTAAGAAATTAGATTCCTGAAAATAAAGAAGAGTTTTCCCCTTATGCACAAAGCAGGAGGTTGAATTGGTGGCAAATTAAAATTTTATAATAAGAGATCGCATAGAGAAGATAGAACACAAACGATTTATAGTGTTTCAAGTGTAACAAACCTTGCGTTCACTCTTCAATCCTCAAATTGGGTATTTCACCATCAAAGGAGCTTTAACACATTCACTTCCAACCTAGTGTTTAAGCCCGCACCAAACTTTACCAGTGTTTTAACTGAAGCCTGCACTCAAACCTCACAAGTGTTTTACAAAGGCTTGAACTCAAACCTTACAAGTGTTTTGCAAGACTCACACTCAAATCTAGTGTTAAGCTCATGTTTTATAACAGTTTTCTAAGGCTCATTCCCCATTATAACAAGTGTTTGAGGCTAACACTCAAACTTAACAAGTGTTTATGACTAACACACAACCCATAGAGCATTCAAAACTCAACAACTAACATAAAGTAATAAAATAAGAGTTCAAGACTCAAAGAATCAAAATACAATAGTTTAGCCACTTAGAAAAGTTGGTAATTCACATTTAATGCCTTTGGAGGGATTATTTACGGTCTCCCACTAGCTTATAGCCATTGCAAAGAAAGAGGGGCCAAATCTTCTTATAACAGCTAGAAATCTAGCATCAAATGCATTGTTATGATTGAATTGCTGCTGTAGAGCCTTGGTTGCTGTCGATATTCAAAGGTCTCAAATGGCTAGTGAAACATGGCACGTTTTTATTAGTTGATTATGTATCCATTGGAGCGGGTTCTTGCTTATATGAATGTCACGGTCCCAATGTCTCTATTGCGGTTGCAATATTTATTTCGCATCCAGAATTGCAGTTGCGGCACATACTGCCATCATTTCTATGTCTCATTGAGATTTTGGCCTTTTGAACTTTTATTAAGTAGTGTCACGACAACCTGTATTGTGGTTGCTGTTGCCTGATAGTGGACGCTATCTTGGGGATGCAGTTGCAACTTATAGATCCGTTCCGTAGCTTAGTGATTTTGCAAGATTCTTGATTTGCAACTGTTAACACAGCAGAGAAGGAAGAATTCTCTTTGTATATTTGCTCAAAGGTTACAAGGTTACATGAATATATATATACAAGTAAAGGCTCTAAAGTGGGGAACAAGTCTCCTATATTTACTCCTAAAAACACTCTCCTAAAAACACTCCTAATATTAAGGAACTTTGCTTTATTCTGTACCAAATATATCTAACACTCCCCCTCAAGTTAGAGCATATATGTCGAGCATGCCTAACTTGTTACAAAAGTAGCTAACCCGAGACCCATTTAAAGCTTTTGTAAAGATGTCACCAAGTTGTTCTCCCGTCTTGACATATTCTGTAGAGATGATGCCTTGTTGTATCTTTTCTCGGATAAAGTGACAGTCGATCTCAATATGTTTGGTTCGTTCATGAAATACTGGGTTAGAAGCAATATGAATAGCCGCCTTGTTATCACACCACAACTTTGCTGAGGATGTTTTGAAACCTATTTCCTCTAGGAGCTGACGAATCCAAATAACTTCACAAGTAGATTGTGCCATAGCACGGTACTCGGATTCAGCGCTGGAGCGAGACACCACTTTTTGTTTCTTGCTTTTCCAAGATACTAGGTTTCCTCCCACAAACACACAATATCCTGTAGTTGACCTTCTATCAACTTTCGAACCTGCCCAATCTGCATCAGAGAAACACTCAACATCCAAATGACCATGATTGCTGTAGAGAATGCCTCTCCCAGGAGCACTCTTCAAGTAACATAAAATTTGTCCCAACGTTTCCCAATGTGCAATAGTTGGAGCAGACATGAATTGACTCATGATACTAACTGAGTAAGCAATATCTGGTCGTGTTACAGTAAGATAGTTCAATTTGCCAATCAGCCGCCTATACATCTCAGGGTCAGAAAATAATTCCCCATCAGTTGTTAGCTGGACATTAGGTGTCATTGGAGCACTACATGGTTTTGCACCTAATTTACCAGTGTCTTTCAGAAGGTCAAGAACATACTTTCTTTGAGATAAGAATATACCCCGCTTACACCTAGATACTTCAATGCCCAGAAAGTACTTCAAGAGACCCAAATCCTTTGTTTGGAATTGGGATTGGAGAAATAGTTTAAGTGATGAAATGCCAGCTGAGTCACTCCCCGTAATGACAATATCATCAACATACACTACAAGTAGAATTACTCCAGCACTCGACTTTTTGAAAAACACTGAGTGATCACACATACTCTTTGTCATGCCAAAAGTTTGTACTACTTCGCAGAACCTCCCAAACCAAGCCCGAGGACTTTGTTTTAAACCATATAGAGATTTGCGAAGCCTACATACTTTACCATTCTCCCCCTGAGCAACAAAGCCAGGCGGTTGCTCTAAATAGACCTCTTCTTGAAGATCACCATGAAGAAAAGCATTTTTAACATCAAGCTGGTGCAAGGGCCAATCATGACGGGCTGCTAAAGAGATAAACAAACGAACAGAAGATAATTTTGCCACAGGAGAGAATGTATCAGAATAATCAATACCATACACTTGAGCATACCCCTTTGCAACTAAGCGAGCCTTAAGACGAGCCACAGAACCGTCTGGTTTAACTTTAACAGAGAAAATCCACTTACACCCAATAGTCTTCTTCCCTGCAGGAAGGGTTACAAGATCCCAAGTACCATTTGCTTCCAAGGCGGCCATTTCCTCTGCCATTGCTGCTTGCCAACCAGGATGAGATAAAGCTTGGGTAACAGTTTTGGGGGTAGATACTGAATCCAGATTACTCACAAAACACCGAGACAAGGAAGACAAATGGTCATAACTCACAAATGAGGAAATGGGATGAGTACATGAACGTTTACCTTTTCTAATAGCAACAGGAAGGTCAAGATCAGACTGTGGAAGAACTGAAGGAGCTTCCAACGAGGCGACAGGTGGAGGATGTGAGTCAGTAATGGCCAATCTTCTGGAGTATACCTGGTCAAAACGAGGGCGAGAGAGAGGTGGTATAGGAATAGGAACCGGTTCATTATTAGTGGACTCTGGAATATGAGTAGGATCGGTAGTGGAATCAGGACTCCTATGAATAACATAAATTAAAAGATCATCTTCCTCCCCCTGACTGGCATATGTAGATGGTGAGGGAAAAAATGGAGTTTTCTCAAAGAAGGTAACATCCACAGAGACAAGATATCGGTTCAATTCGGGAGAAAAACAACGGTACCCCTTTTGTTGTCGAGAATACCCAAGAAAGACACACCGAAGAGATTTGGGATCCAATTTGGTAACATGTGGACGGACATCACGCACAAAGCAAGTGCACCCGAAGATACGAGGACTAATAGGAAACAACGCTCTGGAGGGAAACAAGACACTGTATGGAGTTATACCCTTGAGAACAGCGGAAGGCATTCGGTTGATCAAAAAACAAGCTGTAGAAACGGCATCAGCCCAAAAACGTTTAGGTACCTTCATTTGAAAAAGGAGTGCACGAGAAACCTCAAGGAGATGTCTATTTTTCCTTTCGGCGACCCCATTTTGAGAGGGTGTATCAACACAAGAAGTTTGATGAACAATACCGTTCTGAGACATATAGGACTGAAATGAACTAGACATGTATTCTTTTGCGTTATCACTGTGCAAGATACGAATAGTCCTATTAAATTGAGTTTTAATTTCAGCACAAAAGGAGCAAAAAATCGAAAACAACTCAGAACGATTTTTCATTAAAAATAACCAAGTACACCGAGAGTGATCATCCACAAAAGTAACAAAGTACATAAAACCAGCTTGGGAAGTGACCGGACAAGGACCCCAAACATCAGAATGTACTTTCTCAAAAGGGAACTCAGCCCGGTTAATCACTCGAGGAATTAAATGTGAACGATGATGTTTCGCAAACTGACATGACTCACAATCTAAACTAGACAAAGACTGAAATTGTGGATACAACTTTTTTAAGGAAGACAATGAGGGGTGACCAAGGCGACAATGAACTTCTGAAGGAGACAGGGAACCATTACACACCAACGAAGTGGAAATTTGATCATCAAGAAGATAAAGGCCATTCGACTTGTGTCCTCTACCAATAATCCGCCTCGTCAAAAGATCCTGAAACACAACATTGACAGGAAAAAATGTAACACAACAATTTAATGTTTCAGTAATTGTGCTAACCGACAACAAATTAAATGAAAACTTAGGTATACACAAGACTTTTGACAACGGAAGAGATGGAGTTGGGTTGGCAGTACCAATACCAATAGCACAAGTTTTAGATCCATCGGCTAAAGTAACATAACGATGAATATCAGGTTTCTTTAACGAAGATAAGAGACTCGGGTTACCTGTCATGTGGTCTGTGCAACCAAAATCAATGACCCAACCTGGTGTGCTAGAGATACCTGATTTAGCAGCAGCAGCAACGGAAGAGTCCACAGTCTTGGAAGCGCAATATTTAGAGAGCTCAGCAAATTCTGCTGCAGATATTGTCACAGTATCTGAAGAGCTGGATGCACATTCTTGACTAGCCATATTGGCTCGAGACTGCTTGTTTAACAGCTTCTTACAGAAACGTTTAGTATGGCCTGGTTCATGACAGTAGTAACATATAACATTTGAGTCCCGATGACCAGTACTCCCACGATTATTCCCCCCTTTACCCTGATTTCCATACTGGCCGGAATCTCGACTCACGAGAGCACTAGGAGCGGATGTCATTACATTTGAACCTTCACTTCGGAGCACTCGAGAAAATGTTTCCCTCAAATTAGGAACTTCACTACCAGAGAGAATTTGGGACTTAGCTGTTTCAAATGCTGGAGATAAACCTGCAAGAAAACACATGACACCCATCTGCTCTCGTTGACTCTGTTGGACTTTAATGTCTGGACTAAAAGGCATTAAGACATTAAGGTCCTCAATAATCCTTTTTACCTCCCCAAAATACACTGTAAGAGGCTTGTCCCTTTGCTCAGCTCGATATAATGCCACACACGTATCATACATACGGTTCAAATTTCCTTTACCCGAGTATAAAAATTCGAGATACTCCATTAAGTCTTTGACAAACTCACAATGACCAATCAAACCAACCACATCACGACCAATACAGTTTTGTATTTGCAAAAATAATCGGGCATCTTCTCTTACCCAAAGTTTTCTAGCATCACCTTGTGGGGGATCATCCGTCAGGTGGTCATCCTTATCTACACTTCTCAAATAAATTTTAATAGTCTTATGCCATTCTAGGAAATTGTTTTCATTCAACTGGTGTTCTGTGATCTTATTAACTACTGGAAGCACATCAATAATTTTCTTATCATCCATGACGAAATGCACCACAAGTTAAATGCAACAACAAATCCAAAATAATACCCAAAGAGTATTACCAAAAACAATTCCACAAGACCAGAATTTCAACAAATCCAACGGAATCAGCAGCTAAAAAAAAATGCAGAAAAACAGAAGACTAGGAACCTGATTACTGTTCACTGATTACTGTTCACAGGTCTGAATACTGTTCACTGAGTACTGTTCACAGGTCGGAAATCACCAGAATGCCAGAACCGACCACCGGGATGGGCAGCTGGGTCCACTGCGACGCCGGAAAACAAAAAACCGTTCGCCGGAAATGCAGCCACGCGCTCCCACGCGCCGGCGCGTGAAACTGCCTGAAATGCTTCTGACGGCGCGTGACAGCCACTCGCCGGTAGGATGGCCGCCGGACTTCGGGTACCGGCCGATACGACCCCTGTGCTACTTTTGAAGGTGGAGGTGAGAACTAAAAATGGTCCTAGGTGTATGACCTAGACCACAAACCAAACTGCCCCAAAGAGAACCCTAAATTTTCCAGCCCCTCACTGCAGGAAGCTCACACAGAAATTTTCCAGCCCCTAAATTTGCTCTGATACCATGTTAACACAGCAGAGAAGGAAGAATTCTCTTTGTATATTTGCTCAAAGGTTACAAGGTTACATGAATATATATATACAAGTAAAGGCTCTAAAGTGGGGAACAAGTCTCCTATATTTACTCCTAAAAACACTCTCCTAAAAACACTCCTAATATTAAGGAACTTTGCTTTATTCTGTACCAAATATATCTAACAGCAACATATTCTAAGTATGTTGTTTGTATATAATCACTCAATGAAATCATTAGTATAATACAATTTGGTTGTTAAGATAAAAATCGAGATTGACCCAATTTAGGTTAATAAAGTGGATTAATGTCATCTCCATGAAATAAGGGCTTTCTAAGAGGAATAATGTCACCAGGCAACAGGGAATAGTTTTGCTACGCATTCCAACATGGGATTTGATTACAATTAAGGCCTCAACTTTGCATACGGGAAGCTATGTATATTGCATCAAAACATTACAGGCATTGTTATATGTAAGCATGCATGTTTGCTTATATATGCATATAAAGAAAGGTACATCTGTTTATACAGATATTGTAACATCCTCTGACAATTCTTATATAAAAACTATCAGAGAATGTTATTCGATATACTGTTCACGCTCCAATCAATTCAGAGAAAACTCTCTTCATAATTAAAATTTTTCAAATAATATTACAATCTGCATATCACAACACTTATAGGTCCAATGTTTAAACCAATTTTCAATAATCCATTACAATTCAGATAACTATCATACATTTGTCAAATCAAATGATTAAATAATACATTCCTTTCTTTAAGAGTCATTCACTTGAATTCTCACACTTCATCCTTTATTCCTGAAATACATGTATTTCTTTCATGTTTACAAATTTGTACAATCTCTCAAATAGCCAAACTGAAGTATCTATGTACATTTTATAACTTACGTATACAATAAACACAAGACCTTCATCTGTTCTTATCTTGCTCCGATGTCCTGATACCTGCGTGTCAGAAAACAATTCTAACACGCTAAGCAAAACTTAGTGGTGCTTGTATACATATATTTTAACACTTAATATTAACGAAATATACTTATGAAAATATAGTAATAACACTTAGTTTTAAGAAATATTTCAATATATGAACTAATTTTAGTAACAAATTAATATACCATGCTGATTACACAAAATAATAGTTATCCCTGTATAAAAGTTATCATATAATACAATACTTTCTGTACTGCATCTTGTCTCATTAAGAATCATTTTATTAAAGACTTGTTTTCTCATTTGATAACATTGTTCACAATACGCTTATTTTATTTTTCAATCAGTCTTCCTTTTCAAGTTCACATATAGTATCATTTCATTCAATCTATACTTTTGTTCACTTAATTTGGAGCACTTTGTATCTCACATCATTATATACACGTTCAATCATTTGAGTAATTCAATACATTGAGCATAACATTCCCATTACGTGCATTAGAACTTTCACTTGTAAGCATTAATATATATATATTAACACTCACCTTTACACTGTAACACAATACTTCAATTTCAAGTAATTGACTTATATTATTAGTTTACATTTCTTTCATTAGTCACAACTATCATGTTCACATATATTTTCATTAATTATGCCCATATATACTAAACTTAGATCATAGGTTTGGATAACATGTTAGTGTAGAAATCTCAAGAATTTATAATGGCAATTATGCCCACTATCACTGATAACACAATGTGTCCATTAAAGGCACGAGGTGCTCACTATCACTGTGGCTATCCATCCTTTGATTAACCATTCAATCCAAAGCTAGATATAAATTTAGTATGATTTGGGCAATTCATTAATTTTGATGAACACTACATTGTTTATTTCCTTTCATTGATACTATACTCTTATCAACATTTGGTAGAATATATATGTGTGTCACGTATCTAAAGTTTATCACTCGTTTTCATACATTTAACACATTAACACAAAAGTATGAACTATACACATTTTAGTCTCATGTCATTGATTAACACTTGTTTATATAAACACTCACTTGTTTATATAAGCACTTGTTTATATTTCACTTGTTTATATCATTTCATTAGTACATTACTCTTATCAATATTTAGTATGATATATATATTTGTCACTTATCTCAAGTTTCTCACTCTTTTTCATGCATTTAACACATACACATGAAGTCTCAATACAATTATTCACATATTACTCTCATACTAGGCACGTAGATCACAAATTACAAGCCAAAAACACTATTTTGGTCCCCACAGTCGTGGCCTTCAAGGGCCACGGTCGTGGCATTGTAACTTGATCTGTTTTATCGAATTTTTTTGAAGAAACAACATCACTTTCAATCCCACGGTCGTGGCACTCAATTGCCACGGCCGTTGCATTGATTTTGGGACTGTTTTCGGAGTAAAATCATGTATTCTGCACTTTTAACTTCATTAAACACAAGTATGTTTAAGATTTAAGATCAAAGTGTATCAAACTCAAAGTTTTGATAGAAAAAGAATTCATATCAAATATTTTACCACAACTTTACTCAATCAAACTTTCAATCATTTCCTATGAATAAAACCAACATCAAACCATTCAATTCTCATAAAGGTTGAGTTAAGGATCAAAACCCATCATATAAAAGTTATTTTTCACTCATCAATCTATTTAATCAATACTTTCAATAAATATATCATTATACAAAACTCAATCATTCAATTAAATCATTAAAACTCATAAAAATTCATATTTTTGCAAAGTGTAAATCAAAAGCACATACCTTGTTGATAATCACCACTTTTCCAACTTAATCTTCTCAACACTTATATTTAGATGTAATCTTATCTTAGTTTTGATTCAAATCATAGAAAGAAAGAAGAAAGAAGAAACTTTGGTGGTGTTGGTGATGGTGGCGTGGAGAGAAGAAGGAAGAAAGAAATCAGAAAATTCTACACAATTGACACATACACACATATATATATATATAATATTTTTTATCTAGTGAGGGAATGCTCATAATAACTATAGTGCACCCTCATTTTTAACCGTTGATTTTAAATCGAGTTTTCATCTCGTAAAACAGTAAAAATACTCTTTTCAGTAAAATTTTAAGATACACAATTTACTCTTCTCTACGTATAGCATTTATCCACAATACTTTGGTCACTGTACACTATCAAGTTTTTATTATTATTCAAAACGTCCCTGTTTAACATCTAGACCATTACAGATATAAAGCATAAAACTACCTAATGACCACTAAAATAGATACATCTTTTTATAGAGATATGAAAAAAAAAATGATCATCTTAAAATATAAAAACATATGATCCAATATTTTTTTTTAAAAAAAATTATTTTATTTTAATCTCTACAATAAGATGGATCAATTTTAAAACTACTTAAAAGAATTTTAATGCTTCTTTATGTATCTGTATATTAAACGGAATAATTAAGTTGTAAACAGAATGAAACAAGTCTAGTTATATTTAAAAATAGATCCATCTGTTTAGGTAAACAGAATAAAACAAGTACTGTATACAACTACTTAGCTGCATTTGCTTTAGGTATGTGAATTTTGCTTAATTTTTAAACTACCTAAAAATATATACATCTGTTTAGGTTTGTGAACTTTTAAACTACATAAAAATAGGTACATCTGTTTATATAAATATATTAAGCTTAATTTTTATGTAGTTGTATTAAACAGTATGTGAATTTTAGCTGAATAATGAAGCAGATGTATCTATTTTTAGCAGAATAAAACATATAAAACATAATATATTGAAGGATGACATACCTTAGCAGATGTATCTTTTTTTTTTAAGTAGTTTAAAAATTAAGCTAAATTCACATGCTGTATACAACTGTTTAAACATAAATATTTTTAAACAGAATAATTAACCAGTAAGCAGAATAAAACAAGTCAAGTTATATTGAGCTTATGTACAAGAATGACAAGGATAGATTTTCAACTTCTTTTGCATATGGCAACATAATATGAAATATACATGACTACTTTTTGTTATTATTTATTTGAGATAGACCTCATGATGTTTAATTGATTTTATATATGCATTTACATTTTAGGCTACTGATTATGCTTGGGACCACATTCGTTGCTTTATAGGCAAGCACATTTCCATGTGGCTATATGATTACTTCCTATTTGTCAAAATATGTCATATTTTCTTGCACTTTGCTTGTATTGAATAGATTATATAATTTTTAATTTATTTTTGAGAATTTTGTTGAATCTTATAATTTTCGATTCATGATTTTAATCTTGATTTAACTACTATATACATGGCTAAAATAGGGAAGAGTTAATGCCACTATTTTTTCCTTAGTTGAACTTTCTAGTTTAGCTTGATCTTTCTTCTATTATTTTGGAGCATATGTAATCATATTACTTCAAATTATGTTTGCATAGATTCTGTCTTAACCAATAACAAGAAAGTATAATTCAAATTTTGTATGGTGTTCAAACCAAAATTTTGTATGAAAATTGAACATCAATTTTGTCAAATTGATGATCTTGTTTTTGCTGTTGTAGATGGCATTGCATCTGATCTATCATGTGTAGAGGCTTTAAAGGAGCCATTTTTCTCGAGAAAGCTTTCATGCCTTATTGAAATCCTTTCCACCTTCAGGTTGGTTACTAAGTTTTAGTAGTTCATTTCATAGACTTTTGTGAAACATCTTTTGAAGGGCTCCTATTAAATTATGTTACGTTGTGTTCTTTTTTAATTTGATCTTATTCATTGCAAGCGAGTACAAGGTTTGCAGTCGTGTATATTTTCATGTGAAATAATGTGTCTGCAACTGTGCTTTTTATGTAGGGCCATGGCCCCACTAGTTCTGTAGTTTTTTTTTTTAAAGTCTATTGTATTGGATCCTTAAATTATCATTCCTTACGATTTTAGCCCCCTAGAATTTTCAAATTTCACCCAAACTTTTTAATCTTAAAAAAATAATTATTTTCCATTTCATATAATATATATTGTAATTATGATTTTAAAGTCTAATTACAATATATCTAGATAAGCAGTCGGCATTTTACCATTTAATTGTTTAATTTGTTACTCTAAAATCCACATTATTTACCAAATAGTATTGCAGATAATGTAATAATTCTTCTAATTATTTTTCATAAAGCATTTTTAAGTTTCTCTTTCATGTTTTATTGCTCATGTGTATTTATATGCACATATACTCAAGAAATTGTTTTTTATCATTTTTATTAGAGTACTTTTACAAGTAACAAACTTTTTTTCTATTTGTGTATGAGTGGAACTTAATGATTAAGCACCAGTAATACTTGACTCTTTCTAAGTTGACAATATTTTGCTCACCCCCTCGGCTGAATTTCTAGCTATGCCAGTGGATGGGTTTTGATAATGGCCATAATGAGTTCCACAACACTTTCACTTTATCTTTCTTGACAATATTCCATTGTTATCATATTATATGTTCATGTGAAATTTAATTGTTCTATGTTGGTATTTATTGGTGTTTATCATTGACCTTTGTAGAAAAAGTTAATTAAAAAGAGAAATGAAGCGACAGTCCTTTGAAAATTTACGATTTTCCCTTTTCAGGTTACAACCGAACATGAAGGTTTTAGTTTTTGTAAAGAGGATTGTCACTGCAAGATCCCTTTCATACATTTTGCAAAATCTCAAGTTTTTAACATCTTGGAAGTGTGATTTTCTTGTTGGGGTGCATTGTGGATCGAAGACCATGTCTCGGAAGACCATGAACAACATTCTTGAGAAGTTTCGGACTGGAAAGGTAATGGTCCTATACTGTTGAGGTGTAGGTGCTGGTCATTTATGTTTGAATCAAACCTTGATTGTTGGAATCACAGCTTGATTATAGGGGAAATTGTTCCCTTCCTCGTATATAAACCTTTCCATTGGCTAGATTTTTGTGTATAAGTTGACCCTATGTACAAAGATGAAAACACACAAAAAATAAGGAGTTTTTTTTTAATATACTTGGTAATAGAGCCTAGCCATTCATTCTTAGGGTGAATTATATATTTCTCTCTCTTTATCTCTCTCTCTCTTTTTTCCCTTTCTTCTGAAAACAGTTGGGATCTAGGGTTAAGCTTCTAGGAAACATGCATAGAGGGAGGTAACATACACCACTTGTCCCGTCTTGGAAGAAAAGGCAGCTACCAACTGGCCTATTCCCAGAAGCCTGCTGTCATCCAGTAATGCATGTGGGCGAACGTGTCTCTAAGGACTTTTAAGTGCTGACTCCATGCACTGGCATGTGGACCAATTTCTAGCTATCTTATCAGGCGAATTTTTTTCAACGAGCACTACAGAGTGTTGCGCCTCTGCCTAGACTGATTGCCCCATCTATTTTGCACCTTTTGATTTTTTTTTTCTGAAATTTTTTCCTTGTGCTGCCACTGTTCATTCTAGTGCCTCTATCTCATTTTTTGGCTTTTGCCCTGTTTTATTTCTGCTACTGTTTCCTCAATATTTTCTTGGTTCATTTACTTTTGAGTTTCAACCTAGTCGACAAATTTGGCTGGTTAACGTAAAATAAAGGAATTTGTTATGATATACTTGATTCTAGGCTCAATTTTAGCTTTGAATATTGTAGAATAAATAAGTAGATTTGTTTTCTTTTGTAATCATACTATTTTCTTCCAATTTTGTAGTTGATCTCAATCCAAAATCCCTATCAAGCTTGAGGGAATAATCAAGCTGAAAAAATTCTGATTTCACCTAATTTTTCTTCCTCTTCCTCTTTCTTGTCTAAATTCACATGGTATTAGAGCCCTAATTTTTATTTTGTTCTTTCTTCCACTGCCGACCCTCATTTTCACAAAACCCAATTAAACCACACATTCTTGGCTCACTTTCTCTCTCCCTAGGAGTACCAGATGCCACTCAATAGCCAGGTGAAATCCTGTCGCCGTAAAACCTAGCATGTGACCACAAGCTCCGTCCCCTTCTTTTGCTAGAGCACCAAGTGCTAGCGTGTGAGCTTTTTTCTGACGACCTTTCCTAAGAATAGTTTCTAAAATGGTGGTGGTTTTTCAAGTCCCGAAACATGTCCTTGAATAAACACCCATGCTCGAATGGATTTCCATGAATGCGAGCACAAATTCGGGATATACAGAGCCAGACGACCCCGGTGCAGGCGACCGGTGAGACTTTCGACAGTAGACGCGCCTTCACTCGCCGGCGCGTGGGATTCCGGAAGAGACTTTTGAAGGTGCGTGAGACTCACGCTCTGATCTCATGGTCACTGAATTCTAGAGAATGGCTGATCGGCAGATGGCGCTCCTCCCTAGGCAGGTGGTGTCACTGGACGATTACTCCAAATGGTATGGTGACCCAAGAGTTCCTGACCACCAAAGCCAATTTTGAATAGAAATGAGTTTATCCCATGTTTAAAGGCTCTGATACCATGTTGATCCTAATTAAAACAATCAGAAAACACACTAATTCTGATTATATTTCTATCTCTTCCTTCAAATACAATAGGTAATTATACACCAAAAAATGAACAACTAGCTATTATTATATATTTCTACAGCTCGCCCACTAAATCTTACAACTAAAAGTTTCACTTATACAATTAAATAGCTAATTATTCTTTGTATAACTACTAACAACTAGTTATTGTCTGCCAACAATCTTGATATCCCTATTGCTTATAGAAAAGGAGTTAGAGCTTGTACTAAATAGCCTATTTCTCACTTTGTTTTCTATGATGCTTTATCTTCACCCTATAGCGCATTTGTTTTGTTTGTTTCTACTGTTTCTATTCCACAAAAATGGTAGGAAGTATTACTTGATTCAAAATGGAAGGCATTGAGAGATAAAGGCTTTGGCAAAAACCAAAACATGGGATCTTGTAACTCCTCCTTTAGGGAAGAAACCAATTGAATATAAATGGGTTTTTATTCTACAGCATAGGGCAGATGGTACGATTGAAAGATACAAAGCTTGACGTCAAAAATGCCTTTTTACATGGCGATTCAAAAGAAGTATATATGGAAATTCTTTCTGGATTTGATAATGAAAAACTATAGGGAAAGTTTGTAGACTCAAGAAGTCTCTATATGGGCTAAAGCAGTCACCGAGAGTATAGTTTGAGAAGTTCTTTAAAGCTATGATGTCTTTTGGGTACACTCAGGGTAATGCTGATCACACCTCACTTATTAAACATTGTGAAGGGAAGATCACTTATTGTTTATGTTGATGATATAGTCATGACTGGAAATGACTAGGAAGAAATAGTCTGCTTAAAAGACGTTTCGGCTAGGGAGTTTGACATTAAGGTTTTGGGTAGTTATGATACTTTCTTGGACTTGAAGTTGCGAGATCCGATAAGGGAATCTTCATTTCTCAGAGAAATTATATTCTTGATCTCTTATAAGAAACTAGTATGTTGGGATGTAAGTTAGCTAAATCACCTATTGAGGCTAATCACAAGCGTAAAGCAGGAACGAGAATTCCTATTGACTTGGGCAGATATCAAAGATTGACTGGCAGGTTGATCTATCTTTTCCATAGTAGGCTGGATATAACTTATGCTATTAGTTTGGTCAGTCAATACATGCATGACCCTCAAGAATCTCACTTGGAAGTAGTTTATCGTATTCTAAGATATTTAAAGTCTGCACTGGGAAGAGGACTACTTTTTTCCAAACATGGTCATTTAAAAATGGAAGCCTTTACATATGCAGATTGGGCTGGATCATTAGATGATAGAAGATCAACTTTTGAAAATTGTGCTTTCGTTGGAGGAAATTTGGTCACATGGTGGAGCAAGAAGCGGATTGTGGTTGCAAGATCCAATGCAGAAGTAGAACACAGAGCTATGCACAAGCAATTTGTGAATTTTTGTGGTTGTGGAAGGTGATGGAGGAATTGAAATTACTAGAAACAACTAATTTATCTTTGTTTTGTGACAGTAAGGTAGCCATCAACATAATTAATAATCCAATCAAGCATGATCAAACTAAACACTTAGAGATGGATCGTCACTTTATAAAGGAGATTATCGAAGAAGGCTCCCTAAATATTTCCTATGCGACCTCAGAAGAATAGCTGGATGATATTTTCACTAAAGGTTTGAATAGCAAAATTTCCCACACCTTTGTTTGTAAGTTGGTCATGTGTAATATTCATGCACCAGTTTGAGGGCGAGTGTTGAAATATTGTAAATATAATAGTAAAGATTATTAGGATTTTTTTCCTAATTAGAAGTCTTTCCCATTCAGTTATAATTTCCTATTCTAGAATTAAACCTAGTCTTTAATTTTCCTATTCTAGGATTAAACCTAGTATATATATTCCTACTGTAAAGGCTGTAAATATTTTGAAGAAGAAAAAACTATTTCTCCCTTCAAAATCTGTTTCTTCACTTGCTTGTACATAGAATGGGAAACTATAATTGAATCTTATACTTCCCAATATAGGAATCTAAAATAAATAGTTTCTGATTATAAATTCTTATAATTTAGAAACCCAATTAAAATAGGCTACTCATATTTTATTACAAATCTTTCTAATTTAGGAACCCAAATATATTATTAATACCTTATTATAAATTCTTCCCATTTAGGAACCCAGTGACGTTTGGTAGGATTTGAAATTAGAATCTCTGAGTTGCACTATGTTCTTGTGATACTGTAAGTTTATAGCATAAAAGAAGCTGATTAATTCAACAATCAGAATCATCTTAAGTAGGAAAAGGAACAATGCAAAAAAAAAGGAACAATGCAATGCCGAAACTGACCTTTATATGGTGTTAGATAGATGCTGAAATTAGCATTCTGGATATCTGTAGAATACAATTAATTCACCAATGTGGTGCTTGTTGCACTTAAATGAAGTGTGTGGCTTATATTGGTACTGCACCCAACACTGGTGCAGTAATTAATTGTTGAGGCTGTTTAATTTCGCAGTTGAATTTATTGATTGCAACTAAAGTGGGTGAAGAAGGACTTGATGTTCAGACATGCTGCCTTGTTATACGCTTTGATCTTCCAGAAACTGTTGCTAGCTTTATACAATCAAGAGGACGAGCAAGAATGCCTCAGTCTGAATATGCATTTTTGGTAGACAGGTTACTTTCGACAGCTTATTCTACAAATACACACACATACACCACCTATCTGTTGCTGCCTTTTCCTTCTAGTGTCTTTCCTGCTTGTAATGAAATAATTCTGTATTTTTATTATATGTATTCAATTCAATACACAACCATATATATATACAAGAAACTAGAGTCTAAATTAGGAAGGAGAAATCCAAATATTTACTACCTATATACACAATATTCTGTTTCCATAACACTCCCCCTCAAGTTGGAGCATATATATCTATCATGCCCTACTTGTTACATAGATAGTCAACCCGAGAACTATTAAGAGCTTTGGTGAAAATATCTCCAAGTTGCTCGCCTGTCTTGACATACTTGGTAGATATAACACCCTGTTGTAATTTTTCTCGAATAAAATGACAATCTACCTCAATATATTTGGTGCGCTCATGAAATACTGGATTTGAAGCGATATGCAGAGCAGCTTGATTATCGCACCATAACCTTGCTGGAGAAGATGTCTTGAAACCGAATCTTCTAATAGCTGACGAACCCAAATAATTTCACAAGTGCATTGAGCCATAGCTCGATATTCAGCTTCAGCACTAGAACGAGATACGACACTTTGCTTCTTACTTTTCCATGATATCAAGTTTCCTCCCATGAAAACACAATAACCTGTTGTCGACCTTCTATCAACCTTTGAACCTGCCCAGTCTGCATCAGAAAAACACTCAATGTTCACATGTCTGTGTTACTGTAGAGAAGACCACGCCCTGGGGCACCTTTTAAGTAGCATAGGATTTGTCCTAACGCTTCCCAGTGAGAAACAGTAGGAGAAGACAAGAACTGACTTAAAACACTCACCGAGTAAGCAATATCTGGACGTGTTACTGTCAAGTAGTTCAACTTGCCAATTAACCTTCTATACATCTCAGGATCAGAAAATAACTCCCCTTCAGTAGTGAGCTGTATGTTGGGAATCATTGGAGCACTACAAGGCTTAACACCCAACTTACCAGTTTCCTTCAAAAGATCAAGAATATATTTCCTTTGTGACAGAAATATTCCTTGCTTACATCTAGATACTTCAATGCCCAAAAAATACTTCAATAAACCCAAATCTTTTGTCTGGAACTGTGACTGAAGATATGACTTAAGTGAAGATATACCGGTTAAGTCACTCCCTGTAATAACAATATCATCAACATACACAACAAGCAAAACCATCCCAGCATCTGAACTTCTAAAAAACACAGAATGATCAAAGATACTCTTCCTCATGCCAAACTTTTGGATTACATCACAAAACCTTCCAAACCACGCTCGAGGACTTTGCTTTAGGCCATAAAGAGACTTGCGAAGCTTGCAAACTTTACCCTTCTCCCCCTGAGCAACAAAACCAGGCGGTTGCTCCATATAAACCTCTTCTTGAAGATCTCCATGAAGGAAGGCATTCTTAACATCCAATTGGTGTAAAGGCCAGTCAAAAGTAGCAGCAAGGGAAATAAACAGTCGAACAGAAGACAATTTGGCTGCAGGGGAGAAAGTGTCAGAATAATCAATTCTATAAACCTGAGCATATCCCTTGGCAACTAATCGGGCCTTAAGCCGAGCAATAGACCCATCAGGGTTAACTTTAACAGTGAACACCCATTTACAACCAATAGCCTTTTTACCTGTAGGAAGATGCACAAGATCCCAAGTACCATTGGCATCCAAGGCTGCCATTTCCTCTGCCATAGCTGCTTGCCAACCAGAGTGAGATAAAGCTTGGGCAACAGTGGTAGGGATTGAAACTGAATCTAGATTACTCACAAAACAACGAGAGGAAGAAGACAAATGATCATAACTTACACAAGAAGAAATAGGATAAGTACATGAACGTTTACCTTTCCGGACAACAATAGGAAGGTCAATATTAGACAAAGGAGACTCTTGTGGAGATGTTGAAACTTCTGCCGAAGTGGCTGGTAGAGGATGAGAGTCAGTAACAACCAATCTTCTAGAATAAACCTGGTCAAAACGAGGACGAGAAGGTGCTGTTGAGGGAACAAAAGTAGGAGCGGAATCTGGAACGGTAGCAGGTGTAGGAGTAGACTCAAGATGCTGGTGCACGGCATAAACTAAAAGATCATCTTCCTCCCCCTGACCTGCATATGTAGAAGGAGAAGAAAAAAATGGGGTTTGTTCGAAAAAGGTAACATCTATAGAGACAAGGTAGCGGTTTAAATCAGGAGAGAAGCACCAGCACCCTTTTTGGTGACGAGAATATCCAAGAAAGACACAACGAAGGGATTTGGGATCTAATTTGGTAACCTAGGGACGAACATCCCGCACAAAACAAGTGCACCCAAATATACGATGACTAATGGGAAACAAAGCTTTAGAAGGAAACAAACACTGATATGGAATTGCATCATTAAGAACAGAGGAAGGCATACGATTAATAAGAAAACATGCAGTAGAAACAGCATCAGCCCAAAAATGTTTAGGTACCTTCATTTGGAAGAGAAGTGCTCTAGAAATCTCAAGGAGATGCCTATTTTTTCGTTCTGCAACCCCATTTTGAGAGGGTGTATCAACACAAGAAGTTTGATGAATGATGCCATTTTGTGACATATACGATTGAAATAAGCTAGATAAATATTCCTTTGCATTGTCACTTTGTAAAATTTGAATAGACTTTTGAAACTGAGTTTTAATTTCCGCACAAAAAGAACAAAATATAGAATATATCTCCGAACGATTTTTCATTAAGAAAAGCTAAGTAACACGAGAATAATCATCCACAAAAGTTACAAAATACTTAAAACCAGTTTGAGAAGTAACAGGACAAGGACCCCATACATCTGAATGAACAATCTCAAAAGGGGACGAAGCCCTTTTATTGACACGAGAAACTAAATGTGAACGATGATGTTTAGCAAACTGACATGACTCACAATTTAAAACAGACAAAGATCGAAATTGTGGATATAACTTCTTTAAGGAAGATAAGGAGGGGTGACCAAGGCGACAATGGATTTCATTTCAAATGGAGAGATAACACCAGCGCATGCTAGAGACGTGGAGATCTGGTCATCCAAAAGATATAGTCCATCTGACTCACGTCCTCTACCAATAATCCGCTTCGTCAAAAGATCCTGAAATATACAATGAAAAGGAAAGAATGAGACACAACAATTTAATGTTTGAGTGATTTTGCTGACGGACAAAAGATTAAACGAAAATTTAGGCAAACATAAAACTTTATCTAAAGGGAGGGAAGGAGTGGGATTAGCAGTACCAATACTAGTAACAAGAGTGTTAGATCCATCAGCTAATGTAACATTCCTACGAAACTTATCAGGTTGTTTTAAAGAGGATAGGAGATTAGGAGTACCTGTCATGTGATCTGTGCAACCAGAATCAATGACCCATTTTGATGAGGCAGACATAAGACATGTGTTAGATGTACCTGTATTGGCAGCAGCAGCCACAACAGAAGAATCAACAGACTTAGATGAACGGTATTGAGACAATTCAGCATATTCCGCAGCAGAAATAGTCACAGTATTATCTGAAGGAACGATCACTGGCTCCTGACTAGCCATATTTGCTCTCTGTTGTTTGTTTAACAGCTTCTTGCAAAATCGTTTAGTATGACCTGGTTAATGACAATAATAGCAAATAATACCTGAATCCCGATTAGTACTACCACGATTATTGCCTCCTTTACCCTGATTTCTGTGTTGTCCCGAATCACGACTTACAAGAGCACTCTGAACAGAAGGTAGGGAGGTACCCGGATTAGAACTTTCATTACGTAGTACTCGAGAGAAAGCCTCCGTCAGATTAGGAACTTCACTACCAGAAAGAATTTGTGATTTGGCAGTATCAAATGTTGGGGATAATCCTGCAAGAAAACTCATGACCACCATTTGTTCACGCTGGGTTTGTTGAACCTTAATGTCAGAACTGAAAGGCAAAAGGACATTAAGTTCTTCATAAATCTTTTTTACTTCCGAAAAGTACACTTTAAGAGGCCTATCTAGCTGCTCAACACGATATAACGCCTTACACGCATCATACACCCTGTTCAAATTTCCTTTGCCCGAATACAAAAATTCAGGATACTCCATTAATTCTTTGACAAACTCACAGTGACCTATGAAACCAACCACATCACTACCAATACAATTTTTTATCTGTAAAAACAATCTTGCATCTTCCCTCACCCAAATCTTTCCCGCTTCACCAATAGGTGGATCATTAGTCAAATGATCATCTTTATCAACACTTCTCAAATAAATTCTAATGGTCTTACTCCAATCTAAAAAATTATTTTCATTCAGCTTATGTTCTGTAATTCTATTAACCACCGGAATAATATCACTAACAACCGTCTTAGTATCAGTCATGATGCAATAATTGAAACGAATAAACAAACTGGCACAAATTGACCTTTGAAGTGTCAAAAAAACAATGACTGGGATTCAGAACAGGGAGCCAAAACGAGACAGTCACTGGACAGTCAAAACGAGTAGAAGTGACTGCTGGAATTCAGAACTGGCACAAATTGATCTCTTGGAATGCTAAAAATGACTGCTGGAATGAAGAGTAGGAGGCAAAACGAGACCAGAAAAGGAAAGACGATCACCGGACAGTCACCGGAATCCTCCCACGCTCCCACACGCGCCAGCTCGTGAATCGGACTCAGATTCTTCAAGCGGCGCGTGAGCCTCACGCGCAGACCTTCGGGCGGCCGGACTCCAGAGACAGGCCGGTCGGCGGCCTGGGCTCCTCCCTAAGGTGGCTGTGACACAAAACAAATGGTCTAGCTAGATGACCTAGACCCACTGCCACCGGAACAGTAAAACCGCTGCGCGTGAAACTTGCCGCCTTTGAAACCTGCCGCGCTCTGATACCATGTAATGAAATAATTCTGTATTTTTATTATATGTATTCAATTCAATACACAACCATATATATATATACAAGAAACTAGAGTCTAAATTAGGAAGGAGAAATCCAAATATTTACTACCTATATACACAATATTCTGTTTCCATAACACTGCTAAACCAGATAATTGTTCTCAATATTGCAGGTATACTGGATTTAATAAAAAGCTTTAAAAAAGACGAAGCCCGAATGAATGTGGAAATTTCTTCTAGAACATCTAATGAGATATTTGGTTTTCTTGAGGAAAATGTATATAAAGTAGATAAATCTGGTGCTTCTGTCAGTTCTGTATATAGCATCTCATTGTTGCATCATTATTGCTCAAAACTTCCTCATGATGAGTATGATCTGGTTCTATCTCTTGATCTGAATCATTTCTTTTGCTGGAATGGTTCTTTTTCTTTTAGGAGATATTTATTGAGATTCTTTACTTGTTTTTGCAGGTATTTTGATCCAAAGCCAGATTTCTTTTATTTTGATGATTTAGAAGGAACTGTCTGTCGCATAATTCTACCATCAAATGCTCCAATACATCAAATTGTCAGTACACCACAATCTTCACAGGAAGCTGCTAAAAAAGATGGTTGCCTGAAGGCCATTGAACAATTGCATAAACTGGGTGCATTGAGCAATTTTCTTTTGCCTAATCAAAAAGATGCAGATGAGGAGTCTGTGTTAACTTCTACTGATTCTGATGATTGTGAAGGTTGAAATGTAGCAGCTCATTATTAAAGCCTTCTATTCGCTTTTTCTTTAACTGACTATTTTTATAATTTTTTTTCTTTGGCAGATGAGGATTCCCGAGGTGAGCTGCATGAGATGTTAGTTCCTGCTATATTGAAGGAATCATGGACTACGTTGGAGAGCTGGATTCATCTACACTCGTACTATATAGAATTTTGTCCTGTTCCTGAAGATAGAAGTTATAAGAAATTTTGTCTTTTTGTTAAAGAACCTCTGCCTCTAGAGGCTAAGCGAATGCAACTTGATCTTCACTTGGCTCATGGTAGACTTGTGAAAACAGGGCTTGTCCCATCAGGACTTGTGGCATTTAATAAAGATCAGGTGAACTTCAATATTTTAGTAAATTCATGATGCTTAACTGCCTCAAATAAAAAAATCCAGGAATTGATTGATTATATATGAACAGATTACAAATGCAATGAAGTTTCAAGAAATGTTCCTCAGGGTCATTCTTCAGAGATCTGAATTCATTTCAGAAATGGTTTCCTTGGGGAAGAATTCTTCTTGTGAATCAAGTCCTACTTTCTATCTGTTGCTTCCCATCATTTTGCATGGCCGGGGAAATGGAGTGACAGTGGATTGGGAGATTGTAAGAAAATGTTTGTCATCTCCTGTTTTTACGACAATGGAAGAAGAATGTCTTCCTTGGGATGCTCATTTGCAACTTGCTAATGGCTGCAGAAGAATAAGTGACATCAAAAACAGTTTAGTATACATCCCACACAAGAAACAGTTTTACTTTATTAATGACGTTGTTCATGAAAAGAATGGTCTCAGCCCACACAAAGATTCAAGTGCTCGAAGCCATACGGAGCACCTAATTCAAACGTGGGTAACTCTATTTTTTTTAAACTTCAATATTTTCATGTTATCTTGCCATAGTTTCTGTTTACTTTTAGGATTGTTTGCAAAAGAAGTTTAAACATCTTAATTAAAAGTTAATTTATTTTATTTGGTTATGGGAATACTGATCAGACAATTGGTATTAGGTTTGGCATTCAACTTAAATATCCTGAACAACCTCTTCTTCATGCAAAACCACTCTTTCATTTGCACAATTTGCTACACAACCGAAGGCAAGAAGATTCTGGTAACTTTTTGACACCATTTTTCCCCTGATTGTATCATGCCTGCAGATGTGTTTCATTTGGTCATTGAGGAATATAATGACTCTTCATCTTCTTGTTTTATGGAGAAGAAATTTGATATCTGTGCACTGAATTTTCATTTTTTGATCACTGTGAATATGCTCATCAATCTAGGTAGGAGAAAAGGGAAGAAAAATTTGTCCTTTTAATGCAAATGCAGCAAATAAGAGAACATGCTAAACATGAAATTCTGCATTGATCCCTTTGTTATTCAATTGAAACATTATTGTTACGTTAGGGTTCATCTACCTTGGGATTTAAATAATGGAATTGGAAACAATAATATAAATGGAAAGGGTGTCTTATAGTCAGATTCTGAATATGCTTTTGTTGCTGTAAATCTCTTAAAGCCGTTTACAAAACATTTGAATCAACAACATACAAGAATTTATTAAAATATGGAAGACATTAAGTGATAGTTGGCCAAAAAACATAAGAAATGGCCATTCCTCATGTTCTGTTAGCCGTATCTAGGAAATTGATGAATCACCCGTAGAAAAATGGAAAATAAAGTAGTTGTGGGTTAAAATTTTATTTTGAAACGGCCAACACATTGTGAAACTGACTGTTTTTAAAACCCTGTAGTCTACATATACTTACATTGTCTTAAGACTTGCAATTTATTGATTCTGTTGGAATATGAATTTAGTTGAATAAAGAGTAGGGTGAAAGTATTTCAGGAGGATCAAAAGTTTATGACTTGCATTGTTTTGAATGCTTAATTAACTTGGGACAATCCTCTACAGGACTATAAAATAATCAATCCCTGTGATTAAGCCATTTACAGCTTGTAATAATGCCTAAGGTTAAGCTATTTACAATCTCAATATGTAACACTCCCTCTCAAACCGGACCATAGAGATTAATCATATCCACCTTGTTTCAAAGATGGTCAATCTGTGTTGGAATATTGTAGTTATAGCAAAGAAGATTATTAGGGAATTTGCCTAGTTAGAATTCTTTCCTTTTCCTATTCTAAGATTAAACTTTGTGTATACATTCTATATTGTAAAGTCTGTATTTACATTGAAAATAAGAAAACATATTTTCTTCCATCTTGAATCTAGAAAATCAACCCAAATCCTATTTAAAACCTTTGTGAAGATACCTCCCTATTATTCTCCAATTTTAACATATCCTATGGAGATAAACCTTGTTGGATTTTCTCATGTATGAAATGACATTCGATTTCAATGTTCTTAGCTCGTTCATGAAATACAAATTAGATACATTATGAAGAGCAGCTTGGTTATAGCAACATAATTTTGCTAGTACTGAATTCTTAAGGCTTGCTTTAGTCAAAAGCTAATAGATCCACATTATCTCACACGAATTGCAAACAACTCTATATTCCAATTCTGCACTTGAAGAATGTGAGACAACGTTCTACTTCTTACACTTCCATGAAACCAATTTTTGTCCAAAAAAATACACAATAACATGAAGCAAAACTCCTATCTACCCTGGACCCTACCCAATTTGCATTTGAAAAACTCTCAATGTTAGTATGTCCCTGATTTTTATACAAGATGCCACTTCCAGAAGTTTCAAGTAGCACAAAATTTGTTCTTAAGCTACACAATGGTTAATTGTTGGAGAACACATGAATTGACTCACAACACTAATAGAATATTCAATATCTGGAAGGGTTATTGTATGATAGTCCAGTTTCTCAACCAGTCTTCCATATTTCTCAAGGTCTTCAAACAATTCACTATCTTTTTTTTAAGTTATAAATTAGAAGTCATTGGGATACTAAATGGATAATAAGTTTCTTCTAAGCTTGGTAAAGGAGAGAGCCAAAAATGCGGGGTTATTGTACGATAGTCCAGTTTCTCAACCAGTCTTCCATATTTCTCAAGGTCTTCAAACAATTCACTATCTTTTTTAAGTTACAAATTAGGAGTCATTGGGATACTAAATGGAGAATAAGTTTCTTCTAAGCTTGGTAAAGGAGAGGTAGCCAAAAATGCGACTCCTAACATGATCCAAACTGTGATCGAGGCCTGCTAGCAACATATAGACTTGATCCACATCAATACGCTTCTTTTGTTTGTCGATATAAATGGAACATGTCATATCATTGGGTCTTTGGCAGTCAAGTTCCTCGAAAATCAAATTTCAATTCATTATAGTATTTTGCAAGAGGCTGACTAGATGATTGAAATGACTTTTTAATCGGTTCATATACCTAATGAGAGTCGTAGACATCAAGATTAGCTCCTTTTAACGGAATCCCAAACCTCCTTAGCCGTTTCACATTGCACGAAGTGTGGCATAAAATTGTTATTCATTGAATCAATGAGCCAACACTTGGCAATAGCATCTTTAGCCTCACATTCATCATAGCCTGAATGATTCTCTGTAGGTGTAGCCTTTCTTTCTATAATATAACCCTTTTCCTTTCAGCTAACAATATGCATCTCCAAAACTCTAGACCAAATACAATAATTAGTGCCATCCAATTTGACATGGATTGAAGAAGAGGTATCATGAATGGTTATTTTGGAGAGCTTTTCACCTTCAGGAATTTATGTATTTATTTTGGTACACATGGTTTCAAATAGGTGATGGCTAGAATATGTAGTGCTTGGTTGTGACTAAATGAGAACTAGGTAAGATCTTAGACTTTGATATCAAATTCATAATGGATGAACTGAATTTATTCATGTGTCTAAGGTATTTATACAAAATATATTAACCTATTTAAGGTAAGTCAACTATACAGGAATATGGCGACTAATACATTAATTCCCAAATAAACAAAATATTAACACAGAAATATACACTAACTGTTAACTTATTCATAAATTCTAGGTCTCCCTTGCCATACATTTTGTGCATTTTTAGCGGGCATATTACATAGCAAACTAAACTATCCCTGATTACCACTTGAATCAAATTCCCAAGAATTGCATTGGATCCTCGTCTCGTTATACTCATTTTGAATGTTAATTTTACTTCTTATGGGGAAAAAATCTTTTGTTCAATGTTTGCTTATGAATTAGTTTATGCTAAGGACAGAAACACGAGAGCTGGATGAATACTTCGTTGACATGCCTCCTGAGCTTTGTGAGTTGAAGATAATAGGCTTCTCTAAAGATATTGGGAGTTCAATTTCTCTATTACCATCAATCATGCACCGTTTAGAGAATTTGCTTGTCGCGATTGAATTGAAGAGCTTATTATCTGCTTCATTCTCAGAGGGAGCTGAAGTGACTGCTGATAGGGTAAGGCCTTGCTGCATCAGCTGTTAGTTTAACTATTTGTTTTTCAAAATTATGCAATAAATTAACTTGGTCATAGCATCAATTAAATTCTGCTGGTGGCTATGTTACATGAATAATTTCTTTCAATTAATAGCTTTTAATTGATATTAGGTATTAGAAGCACTCACTACTGAGAGATGTCAGGAGCGCCTTTCTCTTGAAAGACTTGAAATTCTGGGTGATTCTTTTCTCAAATTTGCTGTTGCTCGACGGCTTTTTCTTTTGCATGATACCCTTGACGAAGGGAAACTTACTAGGAAACGTTCTAATGATGTAAATAATTCCAATTTGTTGAAGCTAGCAGGTAGAAGAAAATTGCAGGTATGCCTAGATCTTTGAAAATAATCAGCATTTTTCAATTAATCATTTAAATGCTTTTAATTATAGAACTCTTTTTTAGCATGGAGAGGGGTACATACCACTAGGTTATGCTTTGTTGTGTGCATTTATTGTACTTCTGAATTGCTGTGGTTTATTTTTATGCTTGACACTTTATTTTATTTAACTGATAAAAGTTCTTATTGAAGAAGAATATTATAAATCAGAGGATGCAAGCGAATCAAATTATAATAATAGTGTAGAACTGATGAAGTGATGCCTCCAATATCATGGGCCCTCCGCTGAAGATATTGTTTTTAGTACCTCTGAAGTATAATCCATAAATCACATTGAGACTTACAAAACTATTTTTACCCATAGCAGCTATGCAGGAAGACTAGTTCTTAAAGGTGTTCTTCTCCAACTAAATATTCTAAAATCACTGCTAAAACTATAAAATGCAACAAGCTTTAGCACCTTTCTTGCTTTCAGAAGCTATAGCACATCAACCGTTTAACTTTACTCAAAAACTCCAAATGTTCTGAATGGCAATGCAGTGAAGAAACAGGTAAGACTGCTTTATCCTCTGTTTGTTGCAGCTGTGAAAATATAGAGAAAAACTGTATCCTATCATTCCTATTCCTTTCAAGAAGCTGTGCTGAGAGTTTTTCTCTAGAAAATTTGCACATGTTCTGATGCCATGAATATTTTTAGAGAAAAAATTTCTATTCTGTCACATTCATTTCAGGAAAATGTACAAAGAATATATATACAAAGAATTGTTAGCTTAACTAGGATAATAGTCTAACTAGAAAGGTACAATCACTTAGGAATTACACATAAGCTAGGAAGCTATCATGTCAACAGATTAGAAAATGAATAATCTATTTTCCAAACATCTTTTGCACAAGACAATATCTACCTCTAATTCTATACTTGATGAATGGGTTAAATAATAAGTTACATGTTAAATGAGCTTCCTCGAACTTTCATGTGTGACTTTAGCATATTTGTGGGCGTCTAACGCTTTTGTTGTGATCCATTTTTGTTCTTAATTACCTTAATTATAGTGAATAGATTCCTGAATAAAACTCTATAACCATGTCTTAGTAAGAGCCATGTTTCTAGACATCAACTTTTCAATATCCAATCTCCCTTTAGACTTGGGCTTACACGCTGTCACACCGGCTTACCCATATACCTTATTTTTTCTTAAAGCCATAATGAAAAAAAAAAAAACCACTTCATTTCGCAATTTCAAAAGCAAGTCTAGCTTGCATGTAATCAAGGACAAATAATATGGGGGAAGGTTAACCAGACATGCATGGATGAGTGCATAAGATAGCTTGTAAGGTTTGTTGGCTACGGTAAATTTTTGGTCTATTAAAAAGGTCGAATGAGTCAATAACTAAGTAACAAGTCAGATCTCATAACCAAAGACTAGTATCATATCCCAGATACGGCCATATTACATAATTCTAAATGTCTCAAGTCTTTAATATTGTACTTCTTGGATCTCTTGTTTGTAAGCATCAATGAGTGTAGCCCATAAAAAAAGAGAACATAATACATTCTTTGCCCATTTATCTCTTAGATATTTTTTCAACAACATTGCAAAAAGCCACAGGCCCAATATTCCACCAAGAAACCACAAAATGGGTTACAGGCCAATCTTGAACCATACATCTTATCTTACAAAGAAGCAAAGTTAGCCACAACGTTTGAAATAAATGCCCATGAGATTACTTATTTATCTTTAATCTTGATATCTCAAAAATTTTATACCTATCCTTCAACAAAAGAAATTGATATCATCTGTAAATTGCTGGTGGCATTCCTACTTGTTGCATATTGTAAATTTATGTATATTCCTAATTAAAAATATTCCTAATTTGGTTAGTAATTTCTTGTATAAAAACAATCCAACTCTCTTGTAAATCGAAGATTGAGAAAATGAATAAACTTTCTTGAGATTCTCCTAATAATCTTCACTACTGCTAGGAAAAAAAAATTCCCTCATCAACTCAACACTAATACTGTGAATAGACATCTCTTTACACCATTCTCAAAGGTCTTGCTAAGAATCGATAAAAGGAATAAGTGAAATTATTGATGATGGGTCACTATGTCTAAGATACCTTGGAGTTTGAAACTGTAAACTCTATATTTCTCATTTATTAAATAGGATACAACACTATCTATTTATATAAGTTCTAATTAGCCTATCTAGGTAAAAATATTGACTAATTTATCTCCTACAATCAAGCTTCCCTATTTACATTACTTTCCATAACACTCCCTCTCAAGTTGGAGCATATATATTAAACATGCCCAACTTGTTACAAAGATAGTCAACTCGAGCTCCATTCAAAGCTTTTGTGAAGATATCTCCAAGTTGCTCGCCTGTTTTGACATATTCTGTACAGATAACTCCTTGTTGTATCTTTTCCCGAATGAAGTGACAATCTATCTCAATATGTTTAGTGCGTTCATGGAATACTGGATTCGATGCGATATGAAGTGCAGCCCGATTATCACACCATAACTTTGCACACGAAGATGACTTGAAACCGAGTTCTTCTAACAATTGATGAGTCCAAAGAATCTCACAAGTTGCCTGAGCCATGGCTCGATACTCAGACTCAACACTAGAGCGAGACACTACACTTTGCTTCTTGCTTTTCCATGATATCAAGTTTCCTCCCACAAAAACACAATATCCAGTAGTTGATCTCCTGTCAACTTTTGAACCTGCCCAATCTGCATCAGAAAAACACTCAATGTTCAAATGTCTATTATTGCTATAGAGAAGACCACGTCCTGGAGCACCTTTTAAGTAACATAGTATTTGTCCCAAAGCTTCCCAATGTATAACCGTAGGAGAAGCCATGAACTGACTCAGGACACTAACTGAGTACGAGATATCTGGACGTGTTACCGTAAGGTAATTCAATTTTCCAATCAATCTCCTATACCTCTCAGGACCAGAAAACAATTCACCATCTGTTGTTAGTTGCAAATTAGGAATCATTGGAGCAGTACACGGTTTAGCACCCAATTTACCTGTATCCCTCAAAAGATCAAGAACATACTTCCTTTGGGATAGGAATATGCCTTGTTTACACCTGGACACTTCAATACCCAAAAAGTACTTCAAAGGGCCTAGATCCTTCGTCTGAAACTGAGCTTGAAGAAATGATTTAAGTGATGATATACCAGATGAATCACTTCCTGTAATAACAATATCATCAACGTAAACCACAAGCAAAATAATCCCGGTATTAGAACGATGAAAAAATGCAGAATGATCACAATTACTCCTTTTCATGCCAAATTGTTGTACTACTTCACAAAACCTTCCAAACCAAGTCCGAGGACTCTGCTTTAAACCGTAAAGCGATTTGCGAAGACAACACACTTTACCTATCTCCCCCTGAGCAACAAAACCAGGTGGTTGCTCCATATACACCTCTTCCTGAAGATCTCCATGAAGAAAAGCATTTTTAACATCTGACTGATGTAAAGGCCAACCAAAAGTAGCTGCTAAAGAAATAAACAAACGAACAGAAGATAATTTAGCCACAGGAGAGAAAGTATCAGAATAATTAAGTCCATAAACCTGAGCATATCCTTTAGCAACTAAGCGAGCCTTCAGACGAGCAATCGATTCATCAGGATGAACTTTAACTGTAAACACCCATTTGCAACCAATAGCCCTTTTGCTTACAGGAAGTGTCATGAGTTCCCAAGTACCATTAGCATCTAAGGCAGTCATTTCCTCTTGCATTGCTGCACGCCAACCAGGATGTGCCAATGCTTGACTCACATTGGTAGGGATAGAAACAGTATCTAAATTACTCACAAAACATCTGGATGAAGGAGACAAGACATCATACGTAACAAAGGAGGTAATAGGATAAGTACATTGACGTTTACCTTTACGAAGAGCAATAGGAAGATCAAGATCTGATGGAGGAAGAACTGGATCTTCTGTTGAAACGGGAGGTGGAGGAAGTGAGTCAGTAGGCTCTGTTCTTCTAGAATAAACTTGAGCAAATCGAGGCCGAGGAGAGGTTGGTGCCTGAATAAGAACATAATCTGGAACGAGATCAGTAGTAGGGACTGGGACAGGATCCGTAACAGGAACCGGATCAAGGGCAGGTGACTGAGAAATTTGTTGGACAGTATAAACTAAAAGATCATCTTCCTCCCCCTGGCTCTCATATATAGGAGATGAAGAAAAATATGGAGTTTGTTCAAAAAATGTAACATCTACAGAGACAATATAGCGCTTAAGATCAGGAGAAAAACATCTATATCCTTTCTGCTGTCTAGAATACCCAAGAAAAACACAACGGAGAGATTTAAGATCTAACTTTGTGACCTGCGGACGAACATCCCTCACAAAACAAGTACAACCAAAAACACGAGGTTCAATGGGAAACAAAAGTTTAGAAGGGAATAAGACACTATATGGGATCTCACCACTGAGCACAGACGAGGGCATACGATTAATTAAGAAACAAGCGGTGGAAACCGCATCAGCCCAAAAATGTTTAGGTACCTTCATTTGAAAGAGAAGGGCCCTAGCAACTTCAAGAAGATGTCGATTTTTTCTTTCTGCAATCCCATTTTGAGCCGGAGTGTCAACACAAGATGTTTGATGAAGAATACCATTTTGAGACATATATTTTTGGAAAAAACTAGACAAATATTCCTTAGCATTATCACTATGCAAAATGCGAATAGATGAACTAAAATGATTTTTAATTTCAGCACAAAAGGAAGTAAAAATGGAAAATATCTCAGAACGATTCTCAAAGTGGGTTTAAGTATTTTGTTACTTTTGTGGATGATTACTCTCGTGTTACATGGTTATTTTTAATGAATAGGTAAACGATGATTTTTGGCAAATTGACAAGACTCACAATCTAAAACAGATAAAGACTGAAATTGCGGACACAACTTCTTCAATACAGATAACGAAGGGTGACCCAGACAACAATGAACTTCTAGAGGAGAGAGAGCACCAGCACATGCTACGGAAACTTGTTCATCCAGAAGATAAAGACCCCCAGACTCACGTCCTCTACCAATAATCCGCTTCGTCAAAAGATCCTGAAACACACAATAAGATGGGTAAAAGATCACACAACAATTTAATAGACGAGTGATTTTACTAACAGACAATAGATTAAATGAAAAGCGGGGCAAACATAAGACAGAAGATAAGGGAAGAGATGGAGTAGGACTGGCTGTACCAATACCTCTAACGAGAGATTTAGACCCATCAGCTAAGGTTACATGATGACTAAATGTACCAGGTTTTTTTAAAAAAGACAGAAGTTTAGAATTACCTGTCATATGATTTGAACAGCCAGAATCAATGACCCAATTGGACGAGGCAGTCATAAGACATGTATTAGGAGTACCTGAATTGGCAATAGCAGCAATGGAATGGTCAGTAGACTTAGATGAATGATACTTGGAAAGCTCAGCATATTCCGCAGCAGATATCGTCACAGTGTTGGCAGAAGAAGTGGTCATAGTATCTTGTGTAGCTGTATTTGCCTTATGGTGTTTCTTGAGTAATTTCTTGCAAGTTCGTTTTGTATGACCTGGCTCATGACAATAGTAACATATAATAGCACTAGGATCTCGATTGATAGTTCCACTTCCGAAGTTAGTACCTCCTCTTCCTTGATTCCCAGAAGTACCTCCTCTTCCTTGATTCCCAAATTGTCCAGACACAGAATTATGACTAATTAGAGCACTATTCATCGAGGGAGAAGGGTTGGGAGAACCTTCAGTACGTAGTACTCGAGAAAAAGTTTCTTGAAGATTAGTGATTTCACTGCCTGACAAAATTTGAGATTTAGCAGTCTCAAAATCTGGAGATAATCCTGCAAGAAAACTCATAACAACCATTTGCTCTCGTTGGGTTTGTTGTACCTTGATATCAGGACTAAAAGGTAATAAAACATTAAGCTCTTCATAAATTTTCTTTATTTCTGAAAAATAAGTTGTAAGTGTCTTATCCTGTTGTTCAACATGATACAACCTTTTACAAACTTCATAGATACGAGACAAATTACCTTTTCCAGAATACAAAAAATCAAGATACTCCATCAATTCTTTGACAAATTCACAATGAGTAACCAAACGAACAATCTCACTGTCAATGGAATTTCGGATTTGTAAAAATAACCTGTCATCTTCCCTTAACCACTGCTGCCTAGTATCTCCAGTAGGTGGATTACTAGTTAAATGATCATCTTTATCAACACTTCTCAGGTAAATCCTAATTGTCTTACTCCAATTTATAAAATTAGATCCATCAAGTTTATGTTCTGTTATTTTACTCACAATCGGAACCATATCTGTAATCGTGGTCTTCTGATCACCCATATTAACAAAAAAATAGAACAAAGGCAGACAGAACAGAGACAAACAAAATGCAACAGGAAACGGGACAGAGGCAAAAACAAAAAAAAAAAACTCAAACCTCAACCCAAAGGAAGGCCGGACCAGAAGAGGAAGGCCGGAAACAACCCACTGGCAGTGAGTCGACGCCGGAAATCAGAAGCCGTCAGCCGGAAAGTACGTCACGCGCTTTCACGCGCCGGCGCGTGGAACAGGGAGCAGTGTCTTCAGGCGGCACGTGACACTCACGCGCGGAGCTTCAAGCGGCCGGACTTCAGGCAGGGACCGAACTATGGCCGAGCAACCTCCCAGGGGTGGCTGTGACACAAATGCGCAGGTCCAGATATATGACCTAGACCTGCAGTAGAGAAAGCTTCACACCAGGAAGCTGAAAAAAAAACTGCAAAGAAAGGAGAAAACAGTGATCGGCTTATGAAGAATGAAGAATGAAGGCTCTGATACCATGTAAACTCTATATTTCTCATTTATTAAATAGGATACAACACTATCTATTTATATAAGTTCTAATTAGCCTATCTAGGTAAAAATATTGACTAATTTATCTCCTACAATCAAGCTTCCCTATTTACATTACTTTCCATAACAGAAACCAAGACAAGCATCCTTTCATTGGCTTGTCTACCTAAACATGAAATCATTCTTATACGTGACCTTGTGAAGAAAATCCAATTGACATAATCATAATTTCTCTCAAAGTACACTCGTGAACAATGTTCTATGCTTCCTTTTAATATCTACAACTTTACTTGTTATTGAAGATACATTCAAATTTTGACCTCCTTCAACATAGCACTTTTGCTAGATACAATAGCATGATTAGGAACCACACACAACTTATTGGCCTAGACCTTAATCTCATCTAAGATATTAGTCGCCAAGGTAATTTTTACTAGACCTTATTGATTTATTATGTGGAAACAAGAGATGTAAAGTAGAATTTGACTTCCCCAACCACGTTGTTTATAATTATACCTAGAGAACTTTAGTAAAGCATCCATAAATTTTATATTCCAACACCATCTAAAAAGCCATTGAAGAACCATTCAGCCTGGCCTCAAATATTTGTTCCATGAAAGCTACTCTTCTAATCTTATCCTCCTCAAAGGCTTCTCTATCCTCTTAGAGCGTTCCTCGAAAGTAAGGCTCTAATAACCAGACTACATAGGTCCAAAATGCACCTCCACAATACAGTCTACTAGAAGCAAGCCATGTCATTTCTAACCTACAAACAATGAAGCTTGTGTTCACTGGATACTAGTTCCTTAATTAAAGTGTTTGTTATCTTATCATTAGCCACCTCGTGAAAAATGGAGTATTACAATCCCCTTCTCTTGCCTATTTTAACCCAGTCTTGTTATATTTGTTGGAGAATATAATTTCACATTGAAAAAACATAAGAATATAGATTGATGTGTAAATGGAGTAGATTAGGCTTCAACATAGTCCGGTTGATTTTGTATAAGATGAGGTTTCAACCCTTATTTATATGGCTATTGATATGCATTTGACTCCACATTCTTAGGGCCTATGGAGACAGTATTCAATTAATCTCCTCATCTAAGACGACTTCTTTTGGTCATTCTTAAGAGTGTTCATCCTAGGAGAAAGACCACTTTCTCAAAATTTTTCTAATTGTGAATGTGATCTATTAAAGGAGTTCGTTTTAGTCTTGTGTGCTATCTACTACTAAGGGTTGGTGTTGCTCCAGCTATCCAAGTTTTAGATGGGCTCTTATTATCATATCACCGTCTACCAAATACAAAAATGTGAAATGAAGTTCCTATTGGTTTAAATTTGTAATACCAACCTTCTGAAGGGGCTGGAAGGATAAAATTTGACATTAATTACAGAGAATCATAATCAAATGACAATGGCCTTGATTTATTCATTGTTTGCTCTTCTCTTGGGTTTAGCTAGTTCCTAAATTCTTAGATGGTTTTAGGCAAATATGTTTCAGTAAATTGCCACCCATATACCAATTTATACTTTTGATATTGTGGAAAAACATTCATTTATTGTGATTATCTTCTTCCCTTAGGTTCCCTAGGGTTATATTCCTAAAATGATTCTCTCTTTTATAGGAAATATTTTGTTTTTGTTTCTAGACTAGATTTTTACATATATAAATAGAAGTGTATATATTGTCTCTGTAAATCAATTCAATAAGAACTTTGAAATCAATATTTCTCAGCTATAAAATTTTGTTTTTCCCCTTTTAGTTTACTGCCTGAGTAAATATAAGTTATTCCATTTTTTAGGTATATATACGTGATCAACCTTTTGATCCCTGCCAATTTTTTGCTTTGGGCCATCCTTGCCCTAGAATTTGTACCAAGGAATCAGAAGGAAGCGTTCACTCTCAAAGTGGAAACAACTCATTAGGTCAAGCCAATGCTAATGAAAGATGCAGTAAAGGTCATCATTGGCTACACAAGAAAACAATTGCTGATGTCGTTGAGGCTCTCATTGGAGCATTCATAGTTGATAGCGGCTTCAAAGCTGCAACTGCATTTCTTAAATGGCTTGGTATTAATGTGGACTTTGAAGCTTCAGAAGTTATTAAGGTCTGCCTAGAAAGCAGCAGTTTCATGCCACTTGCTTCTTCCAGGGACATTGTGGCCCTTGAAAATTTGGTGGGGCATCGATTCCTCCTTAGAGGTCTACTTCTACAAGCATTTGTGCATCCTTCCTACAACAAGCATGGAGGGGGCTGCTATCAGGTGTGTGCTCTTTCTTATTTCTAAGTAGAAATTAAGCAGAAAGCAATCTTATTCACTGCAATTTTTTTATCAACTTGCTTGCTTTGAGATCATTTCTATTTGATATCAAAAATACTAATTCTTTGTGGTTTCAACTAGAGACTCGAGTTTCTTGGAGATGCTGTCTTGGATTACTTGATCACGTCATATCTGTTTTCAGTATATCCCAAGTTGAAGCCTGGTCACTTGACAGATATGAGATCAGCATTGGTGAACAACAGAGCTTTTGCCAATGTTGCAGTTGATCGATCTTTCCATAACTTTCTTATATGTGATTCCAGCAACCTTTCTGAGGCCATAAAGGATTATGTGGATTTTGTTAAAACAACATCATCAGATGTGGGTTTACTTGAAGGGCCAAAATGTCCCAAGGTAGACTTTGAAAACATTGCTTTCCTTTTCTTTTTTTCTTTTATGTAATAGTTTATTCAAAGTACTCGCTAGGTGCCTTAAATTGCTAAAGGTTTCAAATTGGGATGCAAAAGAACATGCTTTGACCTGATCCTTGCTGCCACAACCCCCTCTTTTTGTGATAATGACTATTTCAACAATTTATTGACACCACATCCGTTGTGAATTTCTAGACCTAATTGGTAAAAGTATAGTGATTTCTACAAACGAAAAATGGAAAGAGGAAAGGTAGCTCATGCTGGCTAAATTATCGCATTTTTAAGCATTTGCTTCACTTTCAATCATCTTCATCTAATGCATGGTAAAAGATTGGTCTGTGTGAACGCATTCAAACGCATCCAAATTTTGAAATATGTAAACATGCATATTCATTAACATTTTATCATTGTTTTTAATCATTAGTGGTGGAGATTTATTCCTTTATCCTTTCCTTCTGGGTTGCTTTAAAAAAAAACTGACTTGATGACTTGTCAGTAGACTCTTTCTTTGTTGAAATACTTGTCAGTAAATTCTTCCTTAGTTGAAAAACTTGTAAGTGCCCTCATGTCATGATTTTTGCATGTCTAACACTAATTGATTACCATACGTTGTTCTGTTAATTCATTTGGCTAACCGCTCACTAATAAATCAAAAGGTTTGTTCTTCCATTAAAAAAAATCACAATGCTTGAGTTCTGTTCATTTGTGGCAGATTGTAGTTGTTTGTGAATAGCTTTGGTCTGCCCTCAATTTCAGGTCCTTTAAGTAATGATAGTACATATATCTATTAAACGACAGTAATGGAGTATATATGATGGGCACTTTCGTATTTGTTAATGCATTATTATTTCCATTTATATGGAAATATGGCTAGCTTCTGGTTAATTCTTCCTTTCTGCCTTTTGGTAAACGGTTTCTGTAACAAGGCCTGTTTAACTTGGATATTTGTGTCCATGTAATTTTCATGCAACCGCGAATTTAGGAATAAGAGAACAAGGGAAGTTGTAATAATTGAATAAACAAGTTTGCTTTCTCATGTGTATGTAGACATGCTTGTTAAATTCGTTGGCTTTAGTTATATTGGAGAAATAGAATATCTAGCTTGCGTCATTTATATTATTGGGTGATTGGAAGAGGGAGGCGGCGGTGGCGCAGGGACCTGCTTAGCACAGGGGTTTCCCTCCTCCCATTTAAACTCAGTGCTCCATGTCCTCATAAAGGCATGATTTCATGACCTGTCTCTCGTCAAATTAGACTTTATATCTAGCTAATTAGAGTTTATTATCTAGGTCCAGCACACCGAATGTGAGACGTTAAGGAGATGTGCTTAAGGTAATGTTTGGATGGGTTGAATTCACTGTAACTATTTGTATGAGCAAAATAAAATTCTATTCTACCGGTTTGCTTTCATTAATAAAGTTAATATCTATCATGCAAAAGGAAGAAATCACATTGGTAATGGGAAACAAAAAAGAGATTATGACAATAAGAAATTGAATTGAAAATGTGTGTTTAAACTAGAACAGTTTGATACATCTTCTAAATGTGAATGTTGAAAAGTATGAACCTTTGTTATCATAAAATTATTAGGTGATATTCTCCAAAGCTTCACATGTCAAAGATGTTTTTTTTCGTGTAGTTCTCAAACACATTTTGACTTTGCTCTTTCTAGACAGACTTGTGTACACACATGCACATAAGGAAAATTAGTGTGAAATTGTAATGCTTGCCAAGATGTGAGCGGTTTATGATGCACCTTATATTGGTGTAATTTTGCAATTCAGAAAGGGTTTGAAATTTTGTTTAATTGCATTTATTGATTCAGGTGCTTGGTGACTTGGTGGAGTCTTGTTTTGGTGCTATTCTTCTAGATACAGGGTTCAATTTAAACTGTATCTGGGATTTAATGCTATCTTTCTTGAGTCCAATTTTGAAATCTTCAACTGTGCAATTGAATCCTTTTCGAGAGCTACAAGAACTTTGCAAATCTCGTAATTGGGATTTGCAGTTTCCAACATCGAAGAAGGGCAGAACTTTTTCAGTTGAAGCTAAAGTAGTTGGTAAAGATATTAATCTTTCTGCTTCTGCAAGCAACTCAAACAAAAAAGAGGCAATTAGAATTGCATCAGATCAAATTTTTGTGAAGTTGAAGGTAAAAACTTATTTCTGGGTATTTATTTACTCTTGTGAAAATTGTTATGGATCTTTTGATGTTAACTTCAGTTTAACATTCTTATATGTGAAAGCCATTTATTCAAGTTTGTGGGAGCATCTTTGCCATATTAAGTAAAGTTCATATAATTATCTTTTCCTGTCCTGGGATGCTGGGGAAGGGATGCATTGATCTATACTTATGAGGAAAGCCCCACCCCCCAGAAAAAAAATAAAAATTAAAAAAAATACTTGCCAACTGTTTGAACAAGAAGAAGATTAGAGACGGAAACTAGAGGCCTGATAAGTTGCAGAAAATAGTTTGTCATTTTCTATAAAAACTGAAGAAAATATACCAAAAATTAAAAACTTTTTGTTCCAATTTAAAATTGAAGGCCGTATTTCTGGTTGATTAAGGATAAATACCAGATTAGAAATTAAACATAGACCTGTTTTTTCCAATGGGTACCGAGGTGCATGGTAATAACTGATATGTTAAATAACTGATGTGTTTGGATTTGGGTTTGAAAATCTGTATATACGAGTGAGTTGCATGTTTATTTATATCACAAATGGTTGTACTTAATACATTCTGTAAGCCCTAGATTAGGAAAGTAGGAAATAGAGTACAATCCTTGTATTAAGACTATTTACATGATTATTTAGAGTTTTAGTAAAGATATCTTGAAGTTGATCTCTAGTTTTAACATAACTTATGGAAATGAAATTTTGCTAAATTTTCTCACGAACAAAATGATAATCTACCTCAATGTGCTTGATTCATTCATGGAATATGAAATTAGACGCAATATGTGAAGTAGCCTAGTTATCACACCACAGTTTTGCCGGCTATGAAGATTTGAGACCTACTTCACTTAAAAGCTGATAAGTCTAGATAATTGCATATAGATTGTGCCATGGCCCTATATTCTAATTCAGTACTACATTTTTTATTTTTACTTTTCCATGAAGTTAAATTTCCTCCAACAAATCCGCAATATCCAATAGTCAATCTTTAGACCCTATCCAATCTACGTTTGAAAAACATTTAATTTTAGTATGTCCATAATTCCTATATAGTAGCACACATTCAAGAACGCCTTTTAGTCAATTTTTCTGGTAACGAAGGCTTCAATCTAACTTCGGTTAAAAGGTGATATATCCATAAAATTTCACATGTGGATTGTGCTATTGCTCTATGTTTTGATATGCACTAGACTAGGATAGTACATTTTGCTTCTTGATTCTCCAAGACACAAGGTTTCAACCAATGAGAAGTTATTTCATTGAATTGAATTGAATTTACAGCAATATACAACCTTTATTTATGCAAGAAAAGATCTATTCTATGAAGGAAATTAAAGATTATTGCCTATACGATTGGAGGTTAATTATAGAAATTATAATCACTATGATTTAAACACAGGGAGAAAGAAATCTCAATCCTCATCATTAGTCTAAGTATTGTCCTCTATTGAAGCATGGAACTTGGAGTGTAAATATGATTTGAGGGATGAAATTTCTTGCACCATCATCTCCTATAATTGCGATATTGTCAACATACACCACTATGAGAATGATACTTCAAATTGTTTGTGGGAGACTAAATGATCACACTTGCTCTTCTTTAACCAAAATCTTGAAATCTCTCTCTGAATTTGTCAAACCAGGCACGAGAATTTTGCTTTAGTTCATATAAAGAATTTTTTAGTAGGCTATCCTATTCACCCATTGAGCCACAATTTAGGTGATTGCTCCATATATACTTCTTCATGGAGATTGTTGTGAATAAAAGCATTCTTAATATCCAACTGGTGTAAGGACTGGCCTTGAGAGGTGGCTATGGAAATGAACATACAAATAGAAGTCAGTTTGGCCACTGCAGAAAAGGTGTCATAATAATCCACTTCATAAGTAAGTATATCTCTTAGCAACGATTCTTGCTTTAAGCTTGGCCATAAAACCATCTAGATTAACTTTGACCACAAAGGCCCATTTTTCCCCAATCTTCTTTCCTTTGTGTAGATTCAATAAATCCCAAGTGTGATTGTCATCTAAAGCATTTATCTTTTCAAGCATTGCATGATATCATCCAAGGTGACTTAAAGCCTCTTCAATTGTCTTGGGAATTATAATAGTTAGAGAAGCAATCAAAGAACTAGACGAAGAAGAAAAGTAATATATGAAATAAAATTAGTATTGAGATAAATGGATTTGGAAATGGTGCATTTATGTATTATGATGACCAAATGGTAAGATAAAGATCATTGGGAGGATCAGATGACAAAGAAGATGTGGAAACTGCATCAGCACAAATTGTTTTAGGATCAGATTGAAGATTTTTGAGAAAAAAGATTAATTTTATTTATTGTTGATCTAATTTCAATATGCAATATACAAGAAAATTTATACAGAAAATTTACAGCCTAGATAGGAAATTCAACTAATTAGGATGTTACACTAATTAGAAAGTATATTATGCTAATTCCTAATTAGGATATTACATCAATTAGGAAGAATCTCTTATTGGTCAACACATATATTTGAAATAATAGAGCTTGAAATAATAGAGCTCCTTGTTATTTCAAGATGTCTATTCTTTCTCTTCTACTATATTTTGAGATGATATATGAATATAGGAAGTTTGATGAAGAATGTCATTCTGAATCATGTAAGAATGGAAAGACTCTAACAAATACTTTTCATTATGTGTTGAAAAACATTAAATTGAGTTTTAATTTCAGCAAAAAAGCACAAAAATGGAAAAACTATTCAAAATGATTTTTCATTAAGTATATCAAGTAACATGAGAATAATCATCAATAACAGTAATAAAATATTTAAATCATTTTTTAACACAAATGGTCAAGGACTCCAAAATATCTAAATGTACTAATTCAAAGGGAAAACTAGCTCTTTGTGGACTCGAGGATTTAACGGTGGTGTTCAACAAACTGACATGTGCAATCTAATTAAGATGAGGATAGTTTCTTAAGCAAAGGAAGAGAAGGTGACACGGAAACCCCCAAGAACAAAATGATCTTGAAAACCCCCAAATCAAGTAGTAATAAGCCCAAGCTTAATTCATTAATTAAATTGGTTTTTTTCTTCACCTAGTTGTATAAAATACGATTAAGAATTTGAATAATTCAGAATATCTAAACCCCAAATCAAATTGCACAAGAACAAAGAAAATAATAATTCAATTGATTATGCTAAGAATATTTCATAAGCAAATCAATAAACACCTTATGAGCATAAAACACAAAAAATAGCTATAAAAACATCTCTTTATCGAAGATATTGATATGGATTCAAAGTTGATGATGAACGCATAGAAATCAGCCTCTATATATAGGCTTTACAAAAGGCATAACAAACACATAGTTAAATGAGATTACGATTAATTTTCTTGAAACTCTCATAAGTAGTGGTCGATTGCATTGAATGAGTTATAAATGCTGGAGGTTTCATTTTAGAGAATTCAATGCTATTTGAAGAACATAAATATGTTTCTAGAAAAAGAATACATGTTGATTTAAAATAACCTAAAAGACTTACAATTAGGATTCAAACCAGGTACAAATAAGGCCAAATCCAAGTTATTTAACTCAATTAAGGTTACTAACTTGGACTCGTCAAAGCTTCTACAATTAGTTTTTCCATAAATGGACAACTCATCTTCAACATGTTTTTGAATGAAATTGTAAAGTGACTCCTTAAGCTTATTAGCTCGAGATCTTGTGATCGGCCTATTGGGACTTTCCATAATTGGGACTGAATTTACATCAGAAGGATGGCCCAACCAATAACGTGCTTCAAAAGGGGTTGCTACTCCGGAACATGCAATGGGTTGTGACACCTATGTGTCAAGGATGTACAAACCTCCAGACTCATATCCTTTATCAATAATCCTCTACATCATATTATCTTGAAATAAGCAATAATTAGGGAAGAATGGGATACAACAATTAAGAGTATGAGTAAGTATATGCTTATAGAAAATAAATCAAAGGTGTATAAGATCCTGAAAATAAGTGATAATTAGGCAAGAGTGATAATTAGTCCTATCATTAAGAGATTCAGCCCAATCTGCATTTGTGAAAGCTTCTTTTCGAAGATGACCGTGTCTAGAGAAGAGAAGACTTTTTCCAGTAGCAGACTTTAAATATCGCAGAATATAAAAAACTGCCTGCAAATGGGGCTCACGTGGATCATGCATATATTGGTTGGCCACACTAAATGCATATGCTATATATGGTCTAGTGTGTAAGAGATAAATTAATCTATCTACCAATCTCTTATATTTCCGCATGTCAACTGAAGTCCTTGTCTCTGCTTGCAGCTTATGATTACTTTCAATAGGAGAATCTTCTGATTTACACCCCAACATGTCTGTTTCTTGTAAAAGATCCAGGATGTATTTCATTTGTGAGATAAATATTTCCCTTTTTTATTTAACCACTTCAATTCTTAGGAAATATTGTAGTTTTCTCATATCCTTGATCTTAAATTCCTGGGCCAAGAGCATCCTTAGCTAAGTTAATTCTTTTCTATCATGTCCAGTTACCACAGTATCATCAACGTAGACAATGAATATTCTTGCCCTTAAAGTGTTTGATGAACAAGGTGTGGTCAGTATTAGTCTGTTGATACCTGAAAGAGATCATGGCTTTATTGAATCTGTCAAACCATGCTTTAAGAGACTGTTTTAACCCATACAAAGCCTTCTTTAATTTGCACACCTTCCTTTGTGCGTCTTCACTCTCAAAACTTAGAGGAATCTCCGTGTACGCTTCTTCCTCTAGGTCTCCATGAAGGAAAACATTTTTCATATCAAATTACTGCAAGTCCCAATCAAGGTTAGTTGTACAAGATAACAATGTTCTAATTGTATTCATCTTAGCTACTAGAGTAAATGTTTCTTGATAGTCCACTCTATAAGTCTGGGTGAATCTCTTTGCCACAAGTCTAGCCTCACATTGTTTAATAGGACCATCAGCTTCGTGTTTTATTATAAATGCCCACTCTTAACCAACCAATTTCTTCCCAGAAGGGGAAATGACGGGTTTTCAAATTCCATTCTTTGTGAGGACTTTAATTTCTTCAACCATTGCCTCTTTCCATTTTGGATCATGGAATACTTACCTTCAATCCTATGGAATAGACACGGAAGAAATAGACAAGACAAAAGGTCTATAGGATGGAGACAAGGAGTTATATGAAACAAAATTAGATGTAGAGTTTTTGGTACATGTTTTGATTCCTTTTTTATGAGCAATGAGCTTATTCAAATCATTAACTAAGTTGGAAGATTGAGAAGACTCACCAGAAGGATTAGAAGAGTTTTTGGGATGTGGGAGTGATTCTTGACATGGTATAGATTGAATGATGACATTTCCTGTTTGATCTCTCCTTGAATATCTCCTTAGATCAAGTCTATCCAAACGTCCAACACTCTCTAAATAAAATTCTCCTCCCTCTGAGCCAAACTCTCCTCCTGAGTAGAATTACCCTTTAGAATCAGACTCTGTTGCTTTTGAATAAAACTATCAAGAGTTACGGGACAAGACTCCAACACCTCTTCTTCTTTCTCACTTTCCCGCTGAAGAGTAGTTTGGGATGGATTGAAGTATGACAAAGATTCTCTAAAAGTAATTTCCACACTGACAAAATATTTATTGGATGGAGGATGATAACATTTATATCCCTTTTGAGTTGGAGAATAATCAACAATCACAAATTTAGGAGCTCTAGCGTCTAATTTTCTAGCATTTCGAGTATGCACAAAACAAACACACCCAATTACTCTTGGAAGGGCAGTACAAGAATTTTTACCTTGTAGAACCTTAAAAGGTCTCTTAAAATTGAGAGTTCTAAGCGGCATCCTATTAAAAAGATAAATAGTTATTAAGATTGCATCTTCCCAATATGATTTGGCTAGGCATGGTAACCATGAAGGATCGAGCGACCTCTAATATGTGCCTATTTTTTCTTTCAACAACACCATTTTAGGCACTAGTATAAGCACAATTAGTTTGATATATTATTCCATTGGACTCTAGATAGATAGGCATGAAAACCACCATCCATGTATTTCTTTTACCATTACATGTTCTTAGGATTTTAAGCTTAACATCAAATTGTGTACTGACTATTTTGTGAAAAGATTTAAAGCAAGAAAACACATTACTTTTTGCCTTCAATAAATATATCTAAGTTAGTATGGTACAACAATCAATAAAAGTAATAAACCATGTATGCAGACAATAAAGTGTTATTAGTGGGTCTCCAAACATCAGAATGAATAGTTTTAAAAAGAATTGAACTTATATTATTACTCAAATAATTGGAGTTCTTTGTATGCAAAGAGTCAAATGAAATCCATTTAAACAAAAGGGTATTTTTTTTCTAAGACAGAATGATGGATATCCTAATTGTCTGTGCAAATGTATTATCTCCTATTTTATATCCTAATCTCTACTAGAAAGAGCTTGATTAGTACCGGAAATATAGTTTTGACTTACATCCAAAATGTATAAGCCATCCAGCAATCTACCACTACTAATTGTCTTCCCTGTTTGCAAATCTTGAAAAACACAATACTCAACTAAACTCAACAAAGACTTAATCCCAAGTCAATTAGGGTCGGCTATATGGATTCTTCTTTTCCACTAGGTACGATTTAGAGCTATCTCACCTGATAGATGTAACATTTTAAGATCATTTTGGACCACCTTTGACTAAGTCAATTTAGGCCTACCCACGTCTCTCTTAGTTATATTTATTCTAACCTGTTCAGTTTTTCTGACCGGCGCATCGCTAGGTCTTCGTTTTACATGACCAAACTATTTTAATCTATGTTCTCTTATTTTATTCTCAATAGATACTATTCTCACTTTTTCTCTAATGCACTCATTGCGGATTTTATCCATCCTAGTGTGTCCACACATCCCAACACTAACCACCATATATTATCGCAGGTCGTATTGCAGTGCGATAGAATTTTCCTTTCAATTTAATTGACATCTTTCGATCACATAGAACTCCTCTAGCACTCATCCACTTCATCCATTCAGCTTTAATCCTAGGACTTACATCTTCTTCACAACCCTCATCTTCTTGAAGAATAGAGACAAGGTATTTAAACTGAGTACTAGGAGGTTTTGCTATTCCGTCTAAAATAATTTCGCCTCTTTCTCTATTCCCGTTATTAAATCTACAATGCATATACTCAGTCTTAGTCCTACTTAGCTTAAAACCCTTAGATTTCAAAATGCTTCTTCATAACTCAAACTTTTGACTTACTCATGCTTGAGTCTCATCTATTAATACAATATCATCTGCGAACAACATACACCAAGAGATGTCATCTTGTAAATATCTTGTTAGCCCATCCATGATCAAGGCGAAAAGATAAGAGCTCAAAGCTAAACCTTGGTGTAACTCAATAGAAATGAAAAAATTCTTAGTATCTCCTTCCACAGTACGGACACTGGTGATGGCTCCCTCATACATATCCTTCAAGACTTGAATATATCGTATAAATATTCCTCTACGCTCTAGGACCCACCATAAAACTTCTGTAGGGACTGTATCATAAGCCTTTTCCAAGTTAATAAAAATCATATGTAAATCATTCTTCATCTCTCTATACTTTTCCATCAAATCTCTAAAAATGAAGATAGATTCCATTGTTGATTGACCAATCATAAAACCAAATTGATTGGGGAGATATAAGTTTCTAGACGCAAACGATGTTTCACAACTCTCTCTCACAGTTTCATAGTGTGGCTCATAAGTTTCATACCTCTATAATTTGAACAATTCTGAACATCTCCCTTAATCTTAAAAATTGGTATCAAATTACTTTGTCTCTATTCATCAGACATTTTCTTAGTATTGAGGATCTTTTTGAAAAAAGTTGTCAACAATGCAACTCCTATATCTTCCAAACATTTCCAAACCTCAATATATATTCCATCTGGTCCACAGGCTTTGCCAACTTTCATACTCTTCAAAGCTTCCTTAACTTCAGAAAACCTAATCCGTCTAGTCTAGTGTACTTCACTTTTTTCTCGGACCTATCATCTAATCCCTCAATGTTACCACTATGGTTATTATTAAGAAGATCCTCAAAATAACTTATCCATCATTCCTTGATATCCTCTTCTTCAATTAAACTCTATTCTCTTTATCTTTAATGCACTTAATTTGATTTAAATTACGACATTTTCTTTCCCTTATTTTAGCTAATTTATAGACAACTTTTTTCCCTTTCTTTGTTTCAAGTTTCTTATATAGACTTTCTAAAGATTGAGCTTTTGCTTGACTAACTGCATTCTTAGCATTTTTTTTGCTTGTTTGTACTGCTCAAAAGTATCATTGTTACTACACTTGGGCAAACTTTTATATCATTCCCTTTTACTTTTTACTGCTTTTTGCACTTTCTCATTTCACCACTAAAACTCCTTCGAGGGATGCTCACACCCTTTAGATTCTCCAAGAATCTTTCTAGCTACTTCTTTAATTGTTTTAGACATGCCTATCCATATATCATTGGATGACATACTCATATCTGCCTTCCACCCTATGGCTTTGACCAACTCATCCTTGAACAACAATTATTTTTCACCTTTTAAAGTCCACCGCCTAATCTTAGGAATTCTGTTCCTCTTTGGCTTACTTGACATCCAAAATCACTAACCTATGTTGAGTGGTCGTCAAAGCCTCACGTAGAATAATCTTACAATCTTTGCATCGAGCTCGATTTGCTTTTCTTGTAAATATGAAGTCAATCTGACTTTTATTTTACCCATTTTTAAAGGTCACTAGATTGGATTCCCTTTTTATAAAATATGTGTTTGCCAGAATTAAATCATAGGCTAAAGCAAAATTAAGAATAGTCTTGCCTTCATTTCTCATTCCAAAATCATACCCTCCATGAACATTCTCAAAATTTACTGTCTTTTTCTACATTTCTATTTAAGTCTCTTTTTATATAAATGTTTTCATTATTTGGGATCCCTTGCATAAGTTCATCCATATCATCCCAAAATTTTTGCTTGCTCTCCCCATCCAATTCAACTTGAGGGGCATATATACTATGTTGATGGTCTCATTCTGAAGCACAAGTTTAACTAAAATAATCCTATCGCCTACTCCTTGCACCGCTACAACCGTCTATTTTAGGTTCCTATCCAAAATTATACCTACTCCGTTTTTACCTCTATCTGTTCTTGTATACAACACTTTATATCCAGTATTTTTAGCTTCTTTACTTTTTCCTCCAACCCATTTAGTCTCTTGAATGCAAGTAATACTTATTTCTCTTTTCTCTATAGTATCAACAAGTTCTCTCAGTTTACCTGTAAGAGATTTAATATTCCAAGTTCATATTCTGATCTTACTCTCTACTTGTTCTTTCTTATGTTTCTTTCTATAGAATTTTTTACTATTATCTGAACATGTATTTCTCGTATTACTTATATTTTGGACTAAATTCTTTACCTACACCCGATCTTGATGTGAGAACCCTTGCTCATTATGCGCCACATCCGGGTGCTGACATGGCGCGTCGTATTCGGGGAACTCCTTACATCCTTGCTTATTCTTCACTACACCCAGGCTCTGATGTAGCATGTCGCAAGTAGGAAACACTCTAACGATATTATCATTAGAACCCATATAATGAGATGTGACAAAAGTTTTACGTTAACTGTCATCTACCGCAACTTTCCTCCTTGACCTAGACTTAGGACCGACTATGCAAAATAAACTCATGAATAGGCGGAGTTTCTGAAAAACATGATCTAATAAAAAATTAATTTTACAATTAAGAGCTTTGGTAAGAAAACTAATAGACAAGAGGTTAATAGAAAAACAAGGTACATGAAGAACTGAAGATAGTTTGATATTTGTAGTACAATCAATAGAACGTGATCCGGATACGGGGGAAGAAGACTCGTCTGCTGTTTGGACTATTTCCTTTTGGGCTTGGAGAATCTGTGAGGAACCCTTTTGAAGAGCTTGTCATGCGTCTATTTTCTTTTGAATCTATAATACATGAATGAGTATTAGGTTCAGAAAGAAAGGCATTACTTGTTTTCACAAAATTGGAAGCACCATCTGTCATTTTAGAAAAAATGGAGACCTAACACAGAAACCGTGATCTTGAAAGAAACACGAAAAACTTGAAAGAGCAGCAAAATAAAATATTTGCCAACTCATACATAACTGGTGAGCCAAGAGATAAAGAAAAAGGGATTTTGGTAATCTTGGATACACACAGTAGCTAGGACTAGGAAGGAAAAAGCAACCGTCGGGAAAAAAAATGTCAACCCAGACTGTGGCCGACTTGGTTAGTGTTGGAAGAGGCCGAAAAAGCTGTCGGAAAAAGAGTATAGAAAATATGGCTGAAAAAGGAAGTTATGCTCCCCTAGTGGTGGTGCATGAACGTGACGCCAGACTTTCGACTGGCGTATGACGATCGGCAATGAAGATTCCGGCAACATGATTCCAGTGATGGGCCGATCTCTCCACGGTTGTTCTTCCTATGAGGGCGGTGATGACAGATGATTGGTGAATCTGTGTCTTTTGCTCCCTTCCAAAGTAAACCCTAGCTAAGTTCCTCTTGTTAGTACTAGGAAGAAATTATTTTTTTTTCCTTCCAGAAAATCAGCACAGCTCTGATACCATGTTGATTTTAGGAGGAAAAGATTGATAATGTTATTCACCTTTCTTAATTAACATACAAAGTCTATATACAATGGTTATTCCAACTACTAATTGTTTAACCCAACTATTAATTACACAGGTGAATTTATTAATAACTTACAACTAACTACTTTCTACCAACAAGAATCAATCACCTATTTGGAAGAGAAGTGAGACATGTATTTGGTTTACCTCCATATGTGATAGCAACAACAAGGGTGGGCAAAGACTTAAATGATTCTTGGTATTGGGAGAATTTGGCAAATCATCGTCAAAGATCACAATGGACTTCTCAGATGTATGAATAGTCGATGCAATATGAGCTGAATGAGTTTTCTAAGCCTTGTTCTGCAATTTTCTATAGTCACACTTCACGTGCCTTGGCTTATGTCAATAACGAGATACGTCCCTCTTGAATCCTGTCCCTGATTGAGCTGAAAGAGTTTTCTAAGCCTTCTGAACCTTCTGTAAACTGAATCTTTAAAGGGCTAAAATTTCATTCATTTTCCAACTCTTATATACGATTATATTTCAAGCACAAAGATATCAAAAGGCTATATTGTTATAACAGCAAAAAGTTTCACATCTTCAACAAAAATTCCATCTGTATTTGGTGGCTCTTTTAGTTGAATTTCCTCTTTATATTTCAAAATTGGAGTTATGGTGATTAGATCAATTTACATTCATGTCTGTGGGTATACAAATGTGTCTTAACCAATGATAGGATCTTTTATTTTACAAGCAGCTTACTTTGGTTTTTATGTGTGTTTGAACTCTGATATGAAGCCTTATAGCATCAAAAGTTATTCCTTTCATTCGTCCTCTATGTTGTTTATGGAATCAGGTATCTTTAATTTTTTTTTTATCTATCAATATTTCAAACTTTGAATTTTCTTGATTCCCATTAGAGGCGCATAATATATCGATATGCACATTTGTGCAAGTATCTACAGGACCTAAATTAACAATAGGTTTTCCAAGCACGTTGAAAATTCGTCCTTGATCAAAGGAATACTCCCCCCAAACCACATGATTCTTGTCTTAATTATTTTAACTTATTTGGAGGGCTTGAAACTCTATATCTGTGTTAAGCAAAATACCCTTGCCAAGTATTAGAAAGAAGGAAAAACTACGTTTGATAGACACAACAGTTTTTAGTGACCATAACTTGCTCATATTAACATACATCTCTTTACTTTTGTATCTCATTGGCTACTATTATGCAGGATCAAGGCTACGTTTGCAAGTCTAACTATTTGGAGGAAGTCTTAAGGTCTAGCAAGAAGATGGAAGCCAAATTGATTGGATATGATGAAACGCCCATAGATATTACTGTTCCTGTTGCCAATGAGCTCGAAAATGTGAAGATCCAAGAGTCTAGTGGCAGCAATTCCAGCTTCAAAATGTATTCTTCGAGTAAACAGAGTGGCACTTGTCCACCTCGCTTTGCAACTGCAAGTAAACAGCTCCCCTATCCATCAGAATTTGTTAGAGGACAGCCTAGTGATAAAATTGCATATCTCAGAACTTACACAGCCTCATTGACCAGAGGTTTGACATAGTTGTAATATTTGTAGGGGTAAATGTGGTGAGATTCTCACATTTACTTGGAAATTTCTTTCAGATGAATCACATCATGGATCAGCGAAATCACGTTTGCATGATATATGTGCTGCTAACTGTTGGAGACCTCCGCTGTTTGAATGCTGCTTTGAGGAAGGACCAAGCCACTTAAAGGTGTAAGTGTTTGATCTATTTTTGTTATTGTTGACCTATTGTTGTTAGTAGTTGGAACAATATTTTCAAAAGAATGTTCCTTTGTCGCTGATCAAACTAAATTTAGAGTTGAGAAAAATGCCAGAACTTTGAAGCTGTATAGTGGATTGCTATTTGAGGCTTCAAAGGTTTGAAAGAAAATGAGAAGACATGTCATTCTGTTCAATGTTCCTTTGCCATTGCATTCGTGTTAACTACTTTCAATCCTGCTCCTCAGAAATGATAAACACTATATATGCCATGTGGTTGCCCTTTATTTAATGCCATATGTTAATTTTAAGCAGTGGAAATTCGGCAAGTCTAGCCAGCCATCAGAATTTTTGGTCTATATGCTGTGCAATTTTGGTGTAGAACTCTGTCTCTCACTAATCATTAAATCCTACATGCCGAATTTTGCAGTTTTACATACAAGGTGGTTGTGGAAATAGAAGCACCTGATATGATTTTGGAGTGTTATGGAGAACCCAAGTGTAAAAAGAAAGCTGCGGCAGAGCATGCAGCAGAAGGAGCACTTTGGTACTTAGGACATAAGGGCTGCTTTAAAGTGGAATAATGATCTTTTTGCCTAGAAGCTACAACTTGAAAGGATTTCGAACCTACTAAAATGTCCAAAACATATGATAAGTTTGAAAAATATTTACTATATAATAAGTTGATATATATATATATATATTTGTTATTTCATGAAATAATTATTCCACATTTAAATTTGACTGTAGCTACTTCACAGGGAATAACTGATTTATTGATCAAATAAAATTTGTGTAACACTAAGAGTTGAGCTAAGTCAGTATGGGTTATTCAAATTTAATTTAGGGCAAATACATAAAATATCCTTTTTTCAATTGTGGTTTTTTTAATTTAGGGCGGTATAGTTTTTTTTTTTTTTAAATATATATTTACGGTGCTGTATCTATTTTAACGTTGTTTTCTTTTTTTCTTTTTGTAATTTTTGTAATTTTTGTTTTTTAATTTTTGATTTCTATTTATATTTTTTATTTATAAATAATTTTTTTATTTTTATACTCACTATATACACAACAAAATAAACATATACAAAATATATATAAAATATACATAAAATAAACAGTAACTTATTCGTAATATATTTATAATATGTATACTATAATTAATTAATATATAAAGATTAAAAAATATCTATAATATATAATATAATTAAATAATATATAAAATTTGTATTATATATAAATGTTAAAATATAATAATGCTTAATAAATACAAATATTTGAAATTTATAAAATTATGTTGCAAAATGTTATTTTTAAAATTTTTTTAGAAATTTTTATAAAATTATATTATTTTTATTATAAAATAATATCTAAAATAAATTTAATTTTTATATTTTTTTCAAAATTTTATAACATATCTATAATATATATAACATATATAAATTATAAAATTATATGATAATGTACGGTATTTTATAAATTTATAAATTTTTTTAGGTATTTTAAAAGAAAAATTATATCAACAGTATTTTTTTAAAAAAAAATTATTTTTATAGGTAGTTTTGTAAAATGTCTTTTAATTTAAATCCAAATCAATTGAGATTATTGAATGAAATTTACGGAATAGTTGAATTCAAATCAATGTTTATTGCTTTTAATCAAGTAAAACAATTAATTTGATTATAATAATATTTTCATTTTGATAAAATTATTATAAAAAAATATTATATTTTAGGTTCAAAATGGATTTATTATTTTGTGGTATTTTTTATTCTACAAAGTATTTATTAAAATTTATTTTTAGGGTACTGAACAAAATAAAAGAGAAAATTACATGGATTACTATTTTTTAAATTTTGTTTTCAAAAATATTATATAACTTTTTAATTTTTTTTAAATATATGGTAACGTTTCTTCTTTCTTTTGTTCGTTACAGTCTAATTACAATCTCTTTGCATTTATATATATATATATATATATATATATATTTTGGTGCGTTTAAGAGTTTTTTTCTTCTTAAACTATATTACTTTTTATATGTTAGATAAAATATTTATTCTTTGTTATTTTATCAATTTGTATTTCTTGAATTGATATATATTATTTCTTTTGAATTGTATTTATTTCATTTTGATTTATAAGTTATATTGTAGTTTGTATATGAAGGCTAGAACACAATTATTTTTTATATTTTCTAATCCTGCTTCTGAACTTCATTGATTTCATCAAGTAAAACTGGTTTAACTTGCAATTGCGTTGCAATATCACTATTATTAGCAATCTCCAAATGGGCATTCAAAGCTTTATGCTCCAACAACAATAGCAAAGAATTAATAGTCACCCATGCCAAAGACTTCCAACTTGGTACATGAGCAACTATATTTGTCTTGCCCGAGTGGTAATCAATCGTGCAATCGTAATGTTTAATAAGCTCTAATCATAGTCTTTGTTTGAGATTCAACTCCCTTTGAGTGCTCACATATTTCAAACTTTTGTAATCTGTAGAAATAAAACATTTCTCACCATACAAGTAGTCTAAATTTTTAAAGCTAACACTATAGCTGCCAGCTCCAAATCATGCGTCGAATAATTCAGCTTATAAGATTTTAATTGCCTGGAAGCATAATTAATAACTTTGCCCTCATGCATCATGACGCACTCTAAACCATTATACGAAGCAACACTATAAATTACAAATGGCTTATCAAGCATAATCAATAACTTTGCCCTCATGCATCATGACACACCCTAAACCATTACACAAAGGAAGCATCACAGTAAATCACAAATGGCTTACCTTCTATGGGCAAGGTAAGAACTAAAGGCTGGATCAAGATCTCCTTCAATTGGGCAAAACTCTTTTGAGACCGTTCTGTCCACACAAACCTCATCTTTGTGAAGTAACCTGGTGAATGGTGAAGCTATCATAGAAAACCTCTCAAAAATTGATAATAATAACCAGTCAAACCTAAGAAACTCCTAACTTCTGTCACATTCTTCAACAAATTCCAATTTAGAATCGCCTCTACTTTACTTGCATCAACCCTGATCTCAAGTCAATCTTAGAAAATACAGTTGCACCCTTAATTAATCAAAGAGATCATCAATGCGAGGTAGTGAGTACTTATTACCTTATTCAATTGTTGATAATCAATACATAACTATAGGGTTTCATCCTTCTTCTTTACAAGTAGAATAGGCGCTCTTCACAGTGATACACTAAGGTGGATAAACCCTTTATCAAGCAACTCCTGCAACTACACTTTTAACTCTTTTAATTCTGCATATGCTATCCAATAGGGAGTAATGGAAATGGGTGTTGTACTTGAAATTACATCAATGCTAAACTCCACCTCTCTCTTAGGAGGTAACCCTAGCAATTCATCTGAAAACACTTCATGAAACTTAGAAACTGTCGGAATGCTCTTAAGGTTAGGCTTCTTAGCGTTAATATCAACCACTTAAGCCAAATAAGCTTTACATCCTTTTCGAATTATTCTCCTAGCTGTGATAGTTGAAATAAAATTAGGTAAGAGGTGTTGCTGCTCACCTAAAACCACATCCTTACCATCTCGTGTTCACAAGGTACTATGCTTCAATCGACAATCCATTATAGCCCGATGTCTTAATAGCCAATCTATCCTCAAAATAAGATCATTATCTTAAAAAGTTATTTGTATCAGATCACCTAAGGACTTTACATCATGCATTAACACAGGAAAATCTTGATACACCTTACTGACAACTACACTGTGCCTCAAAGGATTAGTAACTAGCACGTCATACTCTAAGGGCTCAACTAGAATATCACCAATTGTCACAATAGAAGCATTAATATAAGAATGCAATGATCCATGATCAATCAATATATGATAATAATGCTAAATAAAGAGAATTTTTCAACAACCAAATCGGTAACATTCTGCTCTTACTGCATCACATTAGGAAGCTCTAGCCTCCTTCGATCTACTCACTGGCACTGATTCCTCTCTCTGACTAAGCCTTGCTCGGCTACCTCTGCCACCTCTAACTCCTCTGCTACTTGGCCTAGACACTGTGGTCTCTGTCTATCTAGCCACTGGCAAATCTGAATAGACCCTCACATAGTGGTCTCTGGACTCAAATCTAAAGCAACTCCCGAAACTCGTCCTCCAACAAGTACTCATATGCATCTTACCACACTTAGTGCACATATGGGGAGCAGATCTCTAAAAAGAGGGTGTTGGGGAATTGGCAGCTGATGATGTATGTAACACCCTTGAATTTTAAATACTGTTAAAATAATTAATTTGGAGGATAGTTAGTATATTGAAAAAGAGAAACATAAGATATACACATAATATATATAAGGTATATATACATTATATACATGATGTATACAAAAGACATACATAGTATATAAATAAAAGCAAATATGGTATAAAGTAAATATGTAATGTGAAATATGATTGAAAATATGGTTAATCACATAATCTATGCATTATTGCAGAGTTATGTGATGTATGTTGCATTGGGTTATTGATTATTAGAAAAATAGTGTTTGGATTTAATTTGTGTGTAGTATATTGATGGTGTGTTGTATGATGTGAATAAGACAATGCTTGTGGAATGTGACTAAGAATTATGTTGAATGTGTTTGAAAATGGCATAATGTGAATAAATTAATGAAAATAATGTTTAAAACGAATAAGATTATGGAAGGTGACCATGGTATGAGATGATTACGAGAAATATGTAAAAAATGTATGGAAATATAGAAAATGTGGCTAATGTGATAATGGAATTGATTAAAAAGATAGAAAATGTATAATGTGATAAATGTGTGGTGTACGTTGGCTCTGCACAATTACTAGTTCCAGGAAATTGATGTTGGTATTGTATATATTGATGGACCTGAGCAGAGCTAGGTCCTGGGAATGACTTAACCTAAGCAGAGCTAGTTCTTGAGTTGAGTTTGAATATATGCCTGAGCAGAGCTAGGCCTTGAGCAGAGCTGGGTCGTGAAATTGATGTTGTGAACAAACCAAGTCAATTGTTCTGGAACTTGATAATTGTAGAGGATTGTTGGGCCCCAACATGTGCTATTGTGTTAATTCTATGAGAATTATGTGATGGTGTATGTGATGCAATGTCCCAATATGCATATATGTTTGTGAGATTGGATATTTATATATACATGATTAATTAATGAGTATTATATATAAATGTTACTAAATAACTATTTAAGTTAAAGAATAAGTAAATGATACTTAGTGAATATAAAATAGCAAGGATAACATGTGATAATAAATGTGCATTGGTATTTAAAATTGTTAATGTATCAAAGTTTGTACCACTAAACTCTTGAGCTTAGCACAATAATGTGTATCGTGCAGGTGTTAGAAGTGTATATCAGAGAAGTCCAAACCGTGTTTAATATTTGGAGGTTGTATGTACCACAAGACCAGACCATTAATGTTACATATCATGTATAAGGCTGTTTGAGAACACTAGATTAGAGTAATGTAATAACCAAATGTGAATGTATTTGAGATAAATGACATTTTGTATAGTTTTGTGTATATATATTAAGCATGTATTGAAGAAACGTAATGTATACATGAATACTTTTAATAAGCAATGTTGTTTAATAAGTTAAAATGTAAATTTGCAATTTACGTGGGTTTTGTTTGAGAATCTTTGAGCATATATATATGCAATGACAAATATTTATAAATTTTTAAGAAGTTATAAGTATGTTTATGTAACTACAATATCATAAAGTATTGTAAAAGTATTTAAAGTATTTTGCATATATGATTGTGAAATTTCTTGGTGTTGGAAGGAATGATGATGCGGCTAGGCCAAACCCTTCCCAGGAGGTCACCCATCCTAGTACTTACCCTGTACCAGCACGCTTATCTGGAAAAAACACTAAACATTTCTACCAAAAGCTTAAGCTGTCAGTAGAGGCGCACCCATTTCCTTTATTTGGATCAAACATGGGCTCACCAATCTCTTTCGACTTTATGTTCCACCTTGTCGAACCTAATCCACAACCCTCCAAACCCTCGGACATATCATTTCCTCCCTCTTTAAGGAAGCTCATACTCGAACCTGGAGCAGCGGGACCAAACATGATAAATAAGCTCTGATACCAAATGATGCTGCTGGGCCAAGCCCTTCCTAAGAGATCACCCATCCTACTACTTACCCTGCACCAACACGCTTAACCGGAAAGAACACTAACCATTTTTACCAAAAGCTTAAGCTGTCAGTAGAGGTGCACCCATTTACTTTATTTCGATCAAACATGGGCTTGCCAGTCTCTTTCGACTTTATGTGCCACCTTATCGAACCTGATCCATAACCCTCCAAACCCTCGGACATATCAAATGATGAATCTGGATGAATCATATTTTGGGAGTGCATTTCAATTGCAGGTTACATTTTGAAAATTTGCAATTTTATAGTTTTTTGATAAAAGTCTAACGAAATTTTACCAAAAATTTTCTTTTATAAATTAGTTTCAATTATATTTATTCAATAGTAGTATATTCATTTATAATCTTGCATTTTAAAATTATTAAATAAGAGCGATTTTACCGTGAACTACAATAGCAATTTTATATTTTACATATGTATTTTACCTATATGAGATATATTAATTGTATGTATGTAGGGTATAAGGGTGTTACAATGTAGACCTCTATCTTGATTGAAATGACCTGCTAGGCTGCCCTTGGCTCATAGTAAATCTCTATGGTAGACCCCCATGCCCTCTCTTATTGGATGATATTCTTGTAGCATCCTTATACCATATATATGTATAATATATATACTTTATATGTGTATTATCCACATATAGAATATAAGAATGTCATATAAACAACGTATATAAATACCTCTATATTACCAAAATCCTTTTACAATAATTCACAGTCAAAACTTTCTTTATAAAATAATATCCATCTATAATTACATTTACATACATAATATGTAACATCCCTAATTTTAGTGTACATTGGAGTAATCAACATGAAGGATTAAGTAGGTGTGATTGGAATAAAGAAATATGAGAGGTACATCAAATAGATAGAAGATATATATATATATATACAGTATACTTGATATATATAAGAAATATATATTACATATACAATACATATACATATATACAAAATATATAATTCATATAAGTAAAGTATATATTGGTGTTGAAATATAGTAATTATGATAATAATAAAATAATAAATTAAATAAATTAAAATTAAAAATAATTTTAATAGTGGAAGATGATGAAACTTTGCATGTTTATTAAATATTAATCAATTAATTATTTAATAATAATAATTAAAGAGAAAGAAAAGTCAAAGGAAGAGATAAATATCATAATATTTTATTATATTTTATTTAATTAATAAAATATTAATTATATATGTGGCTAGGAAGAAAGAGAAAGAAAAAGGACTATTTTCTTCTTCTTCTTCTTCTTGAATGTGAGCCATTGGAAAAGGTGAGAGTTTGGTTTTAGTTTATGTTATACACCAAATTCTATAATAATTCCAAGAAGATTTAAGGAGATTTTGAAGGTTTATTGAAAATTCAAATAAGTACTCTTTCTTAAGCTTATTTTTAATTGATTTTTAAAAAAATGTTTGAATTAGTTAGAGAGAGAAAATTGTGGTTAATTGAGAAAAATGATAGTTATGATGTGGTTGGGATGTATATGTGTTAGTTTGATGAACAATTCATGAAAATGAACTTAAATAATGAATTTAGGGTTATGGGATGATTATGAGTGAATAAGGGTTTTGATATAGATGAATATAAATTTTATAATAGATTGATTTAATGTTGTTTTAATATGTATATAATGATTTTATGGTTAAAAATTGATTATGAGCAAGTTTGCAAAAAATTTATAAATTTAGGATTATGTAAAAATTATAGTTTTGGTATGGATGTATATAATTATTGAAATGGAAGAATCTAATGTTGTTATAGTATATATATATATGGTGATTTTGTGATTGGAAATTTAATATGGTTAAGTTTGGATGAAGTTAGGGCTTATAGCAAAAATATGTAAAAATAGTGTTTGTAAAGGAGATGTTATAATTATTGAATTGAAGTGTTTTGATGTTATTTTGATACATAAATAATAATTTTATGGTTAAATGTTGAAAATGAGTGGGTTTGGTTGAAGTTTGAGCAAAGTAGAAAATAGTAAAAATAGGATTTTATTGAGATTTTGGTAGGAATTGCTTGAATAATGATAATTTGATATACATTGACCATGGTAATGATTTTAAATGAATAATGTGGGTTATTGTATGAATTATGTGTGTGTAGGATAAGAAATTCCCTAAGAAGATTATTAGGGTTTGGTGAAATTAAGAGGTGAAGAAGGAATTGGAGTAATTTCAAGGCTTTATCAAGGTTAGTACATAATATAATTAATGTTGTTTTCATTAAATTGTAGTTGACATAACACATTGTGAATTAGAGAATCTATTATATCACTTTTATTTTGGATATGATAAGGATATACTTATTGCATTATTAAGAGAATGATTAATGTAAGAGGGATAAAAAATGAGACATTGTAGAATGGCTATTGCTATTGTTATGTGCATAAAATATGAGATGTGAAATATGTTAAAAGTGATTAAAAAAGTTGAGAAATGAATACTGTTGAAAATAGTGTGAAGAATAATGTGAAAATAGATAAATTGTAGAAGTTATAAAAAGGAAATTGATAATATGAATGAGGAATATAGGAAAAAAAATAATATGTAATTAAAATTGTGCGAATGGACTATATAATATGTAATGTTATCCGTAATGTAGAAATTGGTTATGAAATGAAGAGAATTTGACAAATGAAATGAAAACTTGATAATGATATGTAGTAGTGGATCGCATTGTGAATGTGACCCATGATTTTGAAATGTGATGTGAAAGTGATCATCACATGGAGTGATAACTTGGAAAATGGAATATGGATATGAAATGTGAGAACTGAGTAAAAGTGATGAAAAAGTGTTGAAAAATAAACAATGAAGGAATTGTTATGCTAAAGTAATAATATATATGAAATGTGTGTTTGCCTTGTATAATATCTTATTCCACAGAATTGGTTTTTGGTGTTATGATATGATTTGCATTCAGGACTAGACATAGAGATGACAACAGGGGACGAATGTGACATTTAGATCTCCGGTGTCGCGATAGACTATAACAATATCTATAGAAATGGAATACTGTATAAGGTTATTTGGGCCCAATGCGTGTGCTTGTGATATGTTTATGTGTATATATGTGTTGTATTGTAGATAATGGTATATAATGAATTAGTTATGATAAGATAAGATATGCGAGACAACCCGTTGATTTCAAGATGAATAATGTATGGTGATGGGTTGTGACTAAATTATGGGATATTATGTGATTATCAATCCTATACAATTATTTGTCTAGAGAAAGTTAAGAATGATAAAGCATATATAGAAAGACTTAAGCAGAGCTAGGTCTAGAGACTGAGATGACCTGAGTAGAGTTAGGTCATAGAATTGATAATGTGTGTGTACTGGACTGGATAATTGTATAGGAGAAATGGGCCAATGAGTATATGAGTGCGCTTATATTTTAGAATTTGGTGATATATTTATATATGATGTAAGGAATAAAAATTAACAAAGGTTTTAAAAAAATATTATAAATCCATAATTTGAGAAAAAGAAAAAGAAATGTATGTATAATACTTATTGTTGTTTTTAAATATATAACATTAAGCTTGTAAGCTTAGCACGGTAGTGTGTATCATGTAGGTAAAAAAGTTGATGTTCAGAGAGTGAGCCAAAATGTAGATGTTACTTGGTTATGGGATATTTAGCGATTGTCAATCCTATACAATTATTTGTCTAGATAAAGTTGAGAATGATAAAACATATGTTGAAAGACTTGAGCAGAGCCGGGTCTAGAGACTAAGATGATCTGAGTAGAGTTGGGTTATAGAATTGATAATGTGTGTGTACTGGACTGGATAATTGTATAGGAGAAATGAGCCAATGAGTATATAACTGTGCTTATATTTTAGAATTTGGTGATATATTTATATATGATGTAAGGAATAAAAATTAACAAAGGTTTTATAAAAATATTGTATATCTGTGAGCGGCGATTTTCGCCCCCACTCCCGGTGGAATGGTTCTTGCGACTTTGGCACTGTTTAGGCTCGGGGCCTTAGAGAACACGGACCTAAGTCAGGAGAAAATGGAGTCGCCACCCGGACGGGCCGGGAAAAAAGAAAGGGGTGGATGACTCGATTCCTAAGAAATCTCCAACCCCCTGATGGGTTCGAAAAGTTAGGTACATGTAGGCAAGGTGAGAAATGGCCCAGCACCCCCACAACGCCCGGTTCATTGGAACCGGCCTCATTTACAGGTCTTAATATTATAAAATTCTTAAGTATAATAATATTATCCATATTACACACAATAATTAAAAGAAAGCATCATTATATTAAAATCAAAGCAATGTCCAAGCAAAGCAAATAAATGGACACCCATCCAAGGATGAAAACATGTCCTTACATCCCAAACCTAAATAGAACACCCACCGAAAGGTAGAAACATGTCCTTTACATTGGTTCTAAAATAGAAAAGCAATTTAAATTACATGATATTTAACTAATGAGGTACCCACCAAGTGGAAACATACCTCTTACAACATTTGGAAATCTAAATAAATTGATAAAAGTAAATAACCATACATCATAAGTAAATCATTCATCAAAGGTACTAAATATCAATATAAAGTAAACATCCATCTATGATAAATTAAATAAACCAAGCACTGAACTTAAATAAATTAAAACATATAAAATAAATCAAAGCATAATCAAATATAGAATTGAATAAGGCAAATAAAAATCTAAACTGTAGCTACTGTTTCTTTTTAAGATTCTTTATTCCATGTGTTTAGGGTTTTGGAATTTGTGGAATTAGGCTATTGTGAGTTTTTAAAGGAATTAAAATAGATTAAGATTTTATGCTTTAAAAGGTTGATAAAGTTCTTTGATTAACTAAATTAATATTTGAATGGTGAAATCATGAAACTAGGGTTTGGACACTTTAAAACAATAAGTTTTGTGATTTACGGTTAATGAATTGTTATTTTGAGCTTATTGTTTAAAATTATAATATTTATGTTTACATGGTTTTTAAAGTTTTAAAGGATTTGGGTTTAGAAAAATTAGGGTTTAGGTTAGCTAGTTTAAGGTTTATTGTTTAGTTTTAAAGTTGAATTATGGTTTTAGAAATTTTGAATTAGGGTTTCGGTGAATGCATGAAGCTTTTAGGGTTTGAAAATCAATTTGATAATTTAATGAAGTTTTATGAAAATAAACAAACGATTTAAAGTTTATAAAAGCAAAAAAGAAGTTTTTAGGGCTTTTGGAAAAAAACAGAACTCAATTTAGAATTTTGAAAATTTAGAAAGCAAATTAGGGTTTTGGGGTTTTGAAGAAACAAAACTAATAACTTTAAACATTTTGGAAAATAAAGCAACAAATTAAGGTTTTCAAACTTCAGAAAAGGTGAATTAGGGTTCTTAAGTTTTTGAATTAAAAGAAATAAAGGGATGGTTAAGCTACTGTGAAGAATAAAAAGAAATTAAGAATTCAAACTTTCTTTCGTAGGTTACACCAAAAATTGCTTCTTGGATGAACAAGGTCAAAGACAAGCTTTGCTGCCTTTGAATTGCCTGAATTGTTTTTCTGCTCTAAAAAAAAATTGGATTGATTTACTGCCTTTCCAACTCAGTTTCGGATCCAATTTTTTTCCTATCTCTCCTCCGATTTCTTCCCTCTCTTTTTGTGTTGTTTTTGGTTTTATTTATAGAAGAATACTATGGTTCATTCCTAATTATTTATGGAACATAATATTGATAAGAAAAGGAAACCGAAACCTAATTGCATTAGGTTTTGAAAAATTTGCGTCGGAAAAATTTCACTGGCGAAAAAAAACTGCTGCTGAAAAATTGCGCTGGCAAAAAAAAATCACCGTAGTTGGCTGCGGCAGGGGGCGAGGACTGGCCTGCGGGCCATTTCGCCCACAGGAAATTCCTGAGGGTAAAATGGCCAACGGCCATTGTCCCGCGCGCTGGTTTTAGGCGACGATTTTTTCATCGCCGATTTTTCCATCGCCGATTTTTTATTTTTATTTTTATTTTTTATTTTTGATTTTTATTTTTGATTTTATTTTTTATTAATAAAAATTAGATACTAAAGAAAAAATTATTTAACTAAGATAACAAAAATTATTTTGGACCAATTAAAATATATTAGACAACACAAAAATTATTTTGCACAAAATATATTGGACAGGACTGGGTAAAAAATTAAGAGTCTACAGTTTGCCCCCTGCTTGAATGATATGAAACTTTAGTGAAAGAGAGTGAAAAATAATATGACTTAATTTTTGAGATAGTGGAGGTTTTGGGTTCTGGACCCAGTTCGAGTTCTGGACTCAAGGATAATTCTAGGTTTTTGACCTAAGGAAAATTTGGGTTCTGGACCCGATCTAAGTTTTGGGACTTAGAAATAAATTCTAGGTTTTGGACCTAAGGGTAATTTGGGTTCTGGACCCGGGTTAAGTTCTGGACTTAAAAGAGATTCTAGGTTCTGGACCTAAGGGTAATTTGAATTCTGGACCCGAGCTAAGTTCTTGGACTTAGAAATAAATTCTAGGTTCTGGACCTAAGAAAAATTTGGGTTCTGGACCTGAGCTAAGTTCTGGACTTAGAAATAAATTCTAGGTTCTAGACCTAAGAAAAATTTGGGTTCTGGACCCGAGCTAATAATTTTTTATTTCAAAAAGTTTGACTAGTTTTTATGCATATGTCTTCTTATTGCTCCATGTGTGTAAAAACATTTATACACGCAAGTATTTGAATTATCATAGTGAATAATTGAATTTACTGTTTATTTAATGTGCAGTCACTATTCATATACTATTCACTGTTCATAAATAGTAGCAAATATTATTTACTATTGGAGATAGTATTTTTACTATTCATCAATAGTAAAATTTACTATTCATGAATAGTTTTGAATTTTATTTTTTTACTTGCCGTTTCTTTATAAAAACCCACCATTCCTTCATTTCATTTCACAGCTAAATCTCAATTTCATAATTCTCTCAAATTTCTTTCAATTTTAGCACATAATTTTAAAAAAAATGCATGTTAGGAACTCATTCTAATGCCAAGCTATTGGAGTTTATTCGGCATCATGAAGATGGAAATTTAGATATACTAGCCGGGATGCCGCTTCACCGCAGTTCCAACGAAAAGAGCGCGGTAATTATTTTTCTTTTCTTTTCTCTTGATTTTTTCATTTTTTTTATTTTTTTATTGTTATATATATTTTTTATTTTTTATTTTTTGATTATTTATATTTTTCTATTATTTTTGATTTTTGATTTATGTTTTTATATTATGCTCTTTTATTATTATTGCATTTGCCTTTATTTATTGTTATTTATTTTTATTTTATAATAATTTTTAGAAAATTTAGGAAAAATAAATTAATTTAGGATAGCCTGTACTTACCTTGCATTAACTTACCTGGTTCCGTGTTAGCATGATCGTTGCGTTGTTCGGGCTAGAGGGTGTATTTACAAAGCCCGACAATGGTACGATGTAGTGCCTTCTCGGGTAAGGCGGATTATCCGAGATTGCAGCTTTGAACAGTTCATCTTACAATTGCCATCCGAGGAATATCCGATAGACCGAAGTGTAGTCCAGGCGCTTGCAGAGTGATGGTTGGATACAACCCACACTTTTCACTTTCCCATTAGAGAGATGACAATTGGTCTGGTTGATTTTACTGCCATAATCGGCCTTCGATATGATAGTGTTTCGGTTCCTTTGATCAACGATATTTTAACATTTGAAGAAATTCAGGAATTAATTGGTATGGAACCATCATATAAAGGGCCTTTTAAGATAAAAATTGAGCCAATTCGTAGTTATTGGATGAACTACGAAGGACGGGTTGGCAGAGACACGACCGAACAGTATGCTCGAGGATTTTTGTTATATCTGCTTGGGTCGACCATCTTAGGCAGCACTGAATCCTCCATCCACTTGTCAGTGTTGAGTGGCCTTTCTTATCTTAGAATGGTACCATCTTCTGGCTGGGGGTGAAGCTGGCCTCGCGTGTCTTTACCATGGTCTTGATAAACTTTGCCGAAACAAGAAGTCTTTTATCGGCTTGATGGCGATTGTCGAGGTATTCTTCTTCTACCAATGTTAATTCCACTCTTTTCTTGTATGAATTTGATCTTTACTATTATTGTAGGTATGGGCATATGAGCACAACCTCGTGAGGGTACCCAGTATTTCCCGAGAGAGAGTCGGGTATCCAAGATTAAATTTTTGGTTGTCCGATCATGTGGACGTCCCCGGCTCTCATCATGTGCATACTTACCACTTTGTGTTGAGCCGTTTAACCTAGGACCAGGTAAAATAACATTAGCATGCTTTAGATTTTATGTGAAAATTTTACTTACCTTATGTTATTTTGCAGGTGAATTTGGCCTGGTGGAGCTCATAAGAGCGAGCAAACTGGTCTCCTTTGATGAGGGCTGCACTGTCTTTCCAACATTCTCGCCGAGTTATTGCTGGCCAAGTGTCTAGTGGCTGGTTTCTCGGGGAGAGAGTTTATGAATGGTTTCTCGGTCCAGAGCAGCGGAGGGTTCCGATGCAAATCCTGGAATATACTTTAAATATTATGTCAATGCCGGAGGATGCATGGTGGCCGACCCGGTATGGTTATGGTGCTGAGTCATTTCTCCATCTACCGGGTCCATTTTATGCCCATTTTATTCAAAGAAGACTCTTGAACTTTGATGTATCTCCTGTTGGTGTGCGGGAGATTTTCGACGAAAATGAGGGTAGAGATGAAGAGGAACATCGTGGAGATGCAGGAGAGTTTGTTCCCCATCTCGGGGCTAGTACTTCTAAGATAAAACTTTTACCACTTTTCTCTTGCAACTGCTTTTTTCTTTCTTTGATTCTTAAATGATTGTTGCAGGCTGTTGGCTCATTTGATCATGAGGCTGGACCTTCTTTCACTGCCCCTTCATTTGCTCATTCTGGCTCGCCAGATATGACATCTTATCCGTAGGACATTGATTTGAATTACCTGGTACGTTCCTTATTTCATGGTAATTTATGCTATATGTATGCATGATTATGTATGCTCTTACCTTTTCCTTTTTGGCTCACAGCGGATGCTCGAAGAACAAAATAGGAACCTTCAAGAAGAGTTAGCTGCAAGTCGTCAGCAGGCTTCTCATTTTGAAAGTTTATATCATCAATCCGAATAACATTTTTGAGACTTTCGATTTCAGGGGATGAGGGATCCCGACGCTTCTTCATCAAGAGGCCCCCGGACTAATGATCATGAGATCCTTTCATCTGCTTTTGATGAGGACCATGACGGATCGGAACCTCAAGGTAATAGGGATTTTGGTGTTCCCACTTCGGGTGATCTCGAGATGAGTAATTTGCCGGGTTTTTATGCTTCAGCTTCAGGCGGACTCGAGACGAGTAATTTCCCCCCTCTTCCAACAGGCAATGACTTTTTCAAAGCTTTATTTGATGACCTACCACCACCCTCTTAGTGATATGTAAATATTGTAGTAATTGTAAAATATTATACAATAATGAAAAAAAAAATACAATTTCCATCTTTACTGTAACTTTTTTTTTTCGTTACTGTATCATAATAATGATAATTATTATTTTTATCATAGTACATCATAATTTCATAATCCATATCCACATCATTTTGCTAAACCAAATTCAACATGGTAAAGGAAATTGTCACCAATTCCTTTCCTTATGTCATATGGTCTTACCCTTTCCCATCACCTTTTCCTTTTCACTTTAGGAAAGGCTTATTTTCTTCTATATAAATCACCTTTTATGCCATATTTCATACAGAAACAAAAAAAAAAAAACTTTTCCCTTTCAACGTGAAAACTCCCTTTAACAATTTTTATTTTCCTTTATTCATCCACCATGACCGAACATCATTTAAAGAAGATAAAAATTCTATTTAAGAATATGGATGCCATTTATTGGAAGCAAATTTCATAGTCAAAACTTGATGTTTTAAAATGCTTTCAAAATGTTAAATTGGACCTTTCTTTCTTACATGTCGTGGCTTCCTTTTGGAATACGGATTCTAGGGCATTTAAAATTAATGGCTTTGAAATATGTCCCTTGATTGAAGAATTTGAGCCCATCCTTGGATATCCAAATAATCAACAAATGGCGTTAGCCATGTTGGTTTCCAAAACTCAACAGAAGATGCAGATGTTATTTCAAATTTTAAAACCCGAAGTTCTTCGGTTGATGAGAGGTGAAAAAATTCTACTTGCTCCTTTAATTGACTTTTGTCTCTCTCATTTGGCCCCTACTAAGGCATGGGGACGCATGCTTTGTCTTTGCTTGCTCAGCCAATTCTTGCTTGTTTCTTCCGATGGTGCTATTGATCCACGGATATTAGATATTATGGACCAAATAGAAGGAGGCTTATCGCGGTACCTGTGATCTTAGCCGAGACCTTAGTTGGGTTAGACCAACTTAAATCCAGATTGTCAAAGAGACTGAATGGGAGTCCGTTGCTGCTTCAGGTAATTACTTAAACTGCCTTTTCAGATTTTCAATTTAGGTTTTCTTTTTCCTTTTTATTGCTCTAATTTTTGCCTAGTCCACCTATGGGGTTTTCGAAACTAGCGAGCTGTCCTAATTTTTGCCTAAGCTGCCCTTGTGGGTTTTCAAATTAGCAGACCTTTTTCTTTTTTTTGTTATATTTTTTTTATTGCTCTAATTTTTGCCTAGTCCGCCCATGCGGGTTTTCGGAACTAGCAAGCTGTCCTAATTTTTGCCTAAGCTACCCTTGTGGGTTTACAACTTAGCGGACCTTTTTTTTAAAATTTTTTTTCTTCACAAATTTGGCTTCAGGAGCGTCTTTGTTTGCTTGATACTCCATCCATGAATTTTGCTAGATATCTGCCACGTCATCATTCTGCTAGGAAGCTACTCCATCCTGCTTCTTCATATGCTGACTGGGTTGACTGGATCCACTCACGTTCTGAAGTCAATATCCATTGGTTGGTACCTTGGTGGAAGATTTCTCGTATCACCATGCGGACATACTTGATGTATGTTACCCTTGCCGCTCTTCGTCAAGGTACATGCTATGATCCTCGCCGACTTGGCCGTTGTGAGCGGGGATTTTTGCCCCCACTTCCGATGGAATGGTTCTTGCGACTTCGGCACTGTTTAGGCTCGGGGCCTTAGAGAACACAGACCTAAGTTCGGAGAAAATGGAGTCGTCACCCAGACGGGCCGGGAAAAAAAAAGGGGTGGATGACTCGATTCCTAAGGAATCCCCAACCCCCTAATGGGTTCGGAAAGTTGGGTACGTGTGGGGAAGGTGAAAAATGGCCCAGCACCCCCACAATGCCCAGTTCATTGGAACCGGCCTCCCTTACAGGTCTTAATATTATAAAACTCTTAAGTATAACAACATTATCCATATTACACACAATAACTAAAATAAAGCATCGATATATTGAAAATAAAAAAAATATCCAAGCAAAACAAATAAATGGAGACCCACCCGAAGATGGAAACATGTCCTTACATCCCATGCCTAAATAGGACACCCACCGAAAGGTAGAAACATGCCCTTTACAATAGTTCTAAAATAGAAAAGCAATTTAAATTACATGATATTTAACTAATGAGGTATCCACAAAGTGGAAATATACCTCTTACAACATTTGGAAATTTAAATAAATTGATAAAAGTAAATAACCATTCATAATAATAAATCATTCATCAAAGGCATTAAATATCAATAGAAAGTAAAATCCATCCATGATAAATAAAATAAACTAACCATTGAACTTAAGTAAATTAAAGCATATAATCAAAGCATAATCAAATATAGAATTGAATAAAGCAAATAAAAGTCTAAATTAAGGCTACTGTGAGTTTTTTAAGGAATTGAAATAAATTAAGATTTTATGTTTTAAAAGGTTGGTAAAACTCTTTGATTAACCAAACTAGGGTTTGTGATGTAAAATCATGAAATTAGGATTCGGACACTTTAAAATACTTTTGATTTATGGTTTCAAGCCTACTGTGTGAAATTAAAATATTTGTGTATTTATGGTTTTTAAAGTTTTAAAGGATTAGAGTTTTAAAAAATTAAGGTTTAAAGTTTTAAAGGGGTTAGGGTTTACTATTTTGAGTTTGGAATTGAATTAGGGTTTTAAGACTTTTGAATTAGGGTTTCGGGTAATGAATTTATTTTAGGATTTGGAAAGACAATTGACAATTTTCATGAAGTTTTATGAATTTAAACAAATGATTTAAAGTTTATAAGAGCAAAAAAGATATTTTTAAGGCTTTTGGAAGGAAACAGAACACAAATTAAAGTTATTATAATTTGGAAAGCAAATTTTGGTTTTGGGGTTTTGAAGAAATAAAACTAATAGCTTTAAACTTTTGGAAAAATAAAGCCACGATTTAAGATTTTTTAACCTTAGAAAAAGTGAATTGAGGTTATAAAGTATTTGAATTAAAAGAAACCAAGGGATAATTTAGCTACTGTGACAAAATAAAAGAAATTAAGAATTCAAACCTTATTTTGTAAGTTTCATCAAAAATTGCTTCTTGGATGAACAAGGTCAAAGACAAGCTTTTTGCCTTTGAATTGCTTGAATTGTTCCCTCCAAAGTCCGATTTAATTTACTGGCAGAAGGAATTTTTAAAGTTTCAGAGTTTTCCTTCTCACTCTCGGTTACAAATTTCAGTCCAATTTTCCTCCTTATTTCTGATTTTCCTTTGTGTTGTAATTGTGATCTTATTTATAGAAGTTTTTATGGTTTATTCCTAGTTGGTCACGTCATATAACATACATTAAGAAAAATTTTAGAAGTTTTTATGGTTTTTATTGTATTAGGTTTCGGAAAATTTATGTCGGAAAAATTTCGCTGGCGAAAAAAAACTGCTGCGGAAAAATTGTGCTGGCGAAAAATTTTGCCACGGTTGGCTGCGGCAGGGGTGAGGATCGGCCTACGGGCCATTTTGCCCACAGGATTTTCTTGTGAGCGAAATGGCTGCCATTTCGCTCGCAGAAAAATGTCCCACGATCATGCCCCGCGCTGGTTTTCGGTGATGATTTTTTCGTCGCTGATTTTTTCGTCGCCGATTTTTCAGTCGCCGATTTTTATTTTTATTTGTTTATTTTTATTTTTTATTAATAAAAATTAGATACTAAAGCAAAAAATATTTAATTAAGATAACAAAAATTATTTTGGACCAATTAAAATATATTAGACAACACAAAAATTATTTTGGACTAAATAAAATATATTGGATCGGACTAGGTCAAAAATTAAGGGTCTATAGTTTGCCCCCTGCTTGAATGATCTAAAACTTTAGTGAAAGAGAGTGAAAAGCAACAAGACTTAATTTTTGAGATGGTGGAGATTTTGGATTCTAGACCCGGTTCGAGTTCTGGGCTCAAGGATAATTCTAAGTTTTGGACCTAAGGAAAATTTGGGTTCTGGACCCGATTTAAGTTCTGGGACTTTGAAATAAATTCTAGGTTCTGGAACTAAGAAAAATTTGGATTCTGGACCCGAGCTAAGTTCTTGACTTAAAAGAGATTCTAGATTCTGGACCTAAGGATAATTTGGGTTCTGGACCCGAGCTAAGTTCTGTACTTGGAGGAGATTTTAGGTTCTGGACCTAAGGGTAATTTGGGTTCTGGACCCGAGCTAAGTTCTGGACTTAGAAGAGATTCTAGGTTCTGGACCAAATTTTCCTTAGGTCCAGAACCTAGAATCTCTTCTAAGTCTAGAACTTAGCTCGGGTTCAGAACCCAAATTTGGTCCAGAACCTAGAATTAAGTTCTAGAATTAAGCTCTCCACCATCTTAAAAATTAAATCTTGTTGCTTTTCACTCTCTTTCACTAAAGTTTCAGATCATTCAAGGAGGAGGCAAACTGTAGACCCTTAATTTTTGACCTAGTCCGGTCCAATATATTTTATTTAGTCCAAAATAATTTTTGTGTTGTCTAATATATTTTAATTGGTCCAAAATAAATTTTTTTTTATCTTAATTAAATATTTTTTGCTTTAGTATCTAATTTTTATTAATAAAAAATAAAAATAAACAAATAAAAATAAAAATAAAAATCGGCGACTGAAAAATCGGCGACGAAAAAATCAGCGATGAAAAAATCATCGACGAAAATTTGGGTTCTGGACCCGATTTAAGTTCTGGGACTTAGAAATAAATTCTAGGTTCTGGATCTAAGGAAAATTTGGGTTCTAGACCCGAGCTAAGTTCTTGACTTAAAAGAGATTCTAGATTCTGGACCTAAGGATAATTTGGGTTCTGGACCCGAGCTAAGTTCTGTACTTAGAGGAGATTTTAGGTTTTGGACTTAAGGGTAATTTGGGTTCTGGACCCGAGCTAAGTTCTGGACTTAGAAGAAATTCTAGGTTCTGGACCTAAGGATAATTTGGGTTTTGGACCCGAGCTAAGTTCTGGACTTAGAAGAGATTCTAGGTTCTGGACCTAAGAATAATTTGGGTTCTGGACTCGAGCTAAGTTCTGGACTTAGAAGAGATTCTAGGTTCTAAACCTAAGGAAAATTTGGGTTATGGACCCGAGCTAATAGAATTTTTTTTTGTTGCAAAAAATTTAGCTAATTTTTATGCACATATCTTATCTTTGCCCCCCCTACGTGTAAAAATATTTATATACACTAAAGTATTTGAATGATTAAATTGAATGATTGAATTTACTGTTTATTTATTGTATAGTCACTATTCATGCAATATTTACTATTTATAAATAGTAAATTTACTATTCGAAAATAGTAGCAAATAGCATTTACTATGGGAGATAGTACTTTTACTATTCATCAATAGTAATACTATTCATGAACAGTTTTGAATTTTATTTTTTGCTTGCCGTTTCTCTATAAAAAGGAACTGTTCTTCATTTCATTTCACAGCAAAACTTTCACATTATAATTCTCTCAAATTTCTTTCAATTTTAGCACATTTTTCAAAAACAATGCATGCTTCAAGGTCCAGGACTCATTCTAATGCCGAGTTATTTGAGTTTATTCGGCTTTATGAAGACGGGAATCTAGATATACTGGCTGGGATGCCGCTCCATCGCAGTTCCAATCAAAAGAGAGAGGTAATTATTTTTTCCTTTTTTATTTCTCTTGATTTTTTGTTGTGTTTTTTTTGTTTTTGTTTTTGATTATTTTTACTTTTATTTATATATTATGCTCTTTTATTAATATTACATTTGCCTTTATTATTATTTTATATGTTTATTTTATATTATTATTTTTTTTAGAAAAATAAATTAAATTAAGCAATAGAATAAAATGTGCTTACCTGGTATTAACTTACCTGGGTTTATGTAATCATGATCGTTGCATTGTTCGGGCTGGAGGGTGTATTTACAAAGCCCGACAATGGTACGATGTAGTGCCTTCTCGGGTAAGGCGGATTATTCGAGATTGCGGCTTTGAACAGTTCATCTTACAATTGCCATCCGAGGAATATTAGATAGAACGGAGCATAGTCCAGGCGCTTGCAGAGCGATGGTTGGACACAACCCAATCTTTTCACTTGCCCATTGGAGAGATGACAATTGGTCCGGTCGATTTTACTGCCATAACCGGCCTTCGATATGATGGTGTTTCGGTTCCCCTGACCAACGATATTTTAACATTTGAAGAATTTCAGGGATTAATTGGTATGGAACCATCATATAAAGGGCCTTTTAAGATAAAAAAAATCGAGCCAATTCATAGTTATTGGATGAACTATGAAGGACGGGTTGGCAGAGATACGGTCGAACAGTATGCTTGAGGATTTTTGTTATATCTTAGGCAACACTGAATCCTCCATCCACTTGTCAGTATTGAGTGCCCTTTCTTATCTCAGAATGTGTGAGCGGGGATTTTTGCCCCTACTCCCGATGGAATGGTTCTTGCGACTTCGGCACTGTTTAGGCTCGGGGCCTTAGAGAATACAGACCTAAGTCTGGAGAAAATGGAGTCGCCACCCGGACGGGCTGCAAAAAATAAAAGGGGTGGATGACTAGATTCCTAAGGAATCCCAAACCCCTTAATGGGTTCAGAAAGTTGGGTATGTGTGGGGAAGGTGAGAAATGGCCCAGCACCCCCCACAACACCCGGTTCATTGGAACCGACCTCCTTTACAGTTCTTAATATTATAAAATTCTTAAGTATAACAACTTTATCCATATTACACACAATAATTAAAAGAAAGCATCATTATATTGAAATCAAAACAATGTCCAAACAAAATAATTAAATGGACACCCATCCAAGGATGGAAACATGTCCTTACATCTCATGCCTAAATAGGACACCCACTGAAAGGTAGAAACATGTCCTTTACATTGGTTCTAAAATAGAAAAGCAATTTAAATTACATGATGTTTAACTAATGAGGTACCCATCAAGTGGAAACATACCTCTTACAACATTTGGAAATCTAAATAAATTGATAAAAGTAAATAACCATTTATAATAAATAAATCATTCATCAAAGGTATTAAATATCAATAAAAAGTAAACATCCATCCATGATAAATTAAATTAACCAAGCATTGAACTTAAATAAATTAAAGCATATAAAATAAATCAAAGCATAATCAAATATAGAATTACATAAAGCAAATAAAAGTCTAAATTATGGCTACTGTTTCTATTTAGGGCTCTTTATTTCATGTGTTTAGGGTTTTGGAATTAATGGAATTTGGCTACTGTGACTTTAAGAGAATTAAAATAGATTGAGGATTTTATGTTTTAAAAGGTTGATAAAATTCTTTGATTAACCAAACTAGGGTTTGTTATGTAAAATCATGAAACTAGGATTTGGACTCTTTAAAATGCTTTTGATTTATGATTTCAAGTTTACTGTGTGAAATTAAAATATTTGTGTTTTTATGGGTTTTAAAGTTTTAAAGGATTTGGGTTTAGAAAAAATTAGGGTTTAAGGTTTTAAAGGGGTTAGGGTTTACTATTTTAGGTTTGGAAGTTGCATTTGGGTTTAGTGTTTTAGAATTAGGGTTTCAGTGGATGCTTAGGTTTTTTTAGAATTTGGAAAAAAGCAATTGAGAATTTTATGAAAGTAGACCAACGATTTAAGGTTTATATAAATAGAAAAGGTGTTTTTAGGGTCTATTGTAAGAAACAGAATCAAATTTTGGTTTTGTTGAAAAACATGTTCAATTAGGGTTTTAAGATTTTAAGGAAGTAAAAATAATAATTTTAAGTCTTTTTGTAAAATAAAGCAATGAATTAGTGTTTTTAAACTTTGAACAAAGAGAATTAAGGTTCTGGGATTTTTGATTTTGAAAGGAACAATTTCATAATCTTAGCTACTGTGAAAAAATATAACAATTAATACTACCTCCTTTTGATGGTTCCTCCAAAATAATTCTTCTTGGATGAACAAAAAACAAAGGCAGTTGTTGCCGTTGATGATTTGTTAATGCTTTTCTTCTTCTTCTCTCAAAAGTTCAAATTGATTTCACTGCTTTCCCACTCAATTTCGGTTTCAAACTCTCCCAATTTTCGTCCCAATTTCTAATTCTTTTCCTCCTCATTTTTTTTGTGTTGTAATTGATCTTATTTATAGGAGTTTTTCTGGCTTATTCCTAGTTACTCACGACATACAATATTGAATAAGAAAAGGAAACTGAAACCTAATTGTATTAGGATTCGAAAAATTTGCGTCGGAAAAATTTCGCTGGCGAAAAAAACTACTACTGAAAAATTACGCTGGCGAAAAATTTGCCGTAGTTAGCTGCGGCAGGGGGTGAGGATCGGCCTGCGGGCCATTTCGCCCGTAGGAAACTCATGTGGGAGAAATGGTCCACGGCCAAGCCCGCGCTGGTTTTCAGCGATGATTTTTTCGTCGCCATTTTTTCATCGTCGATTTTTATTTTTTATTAATAAAAATTAGATAATAAACAAAAAATATTTAATTAAGATAACAAAAATTATTTTGGACCAATTAAAATATATTAGACAACACAAAAATTATTTTGGACTAAACAAAATATATTGGACCGGACTGGGTAAAAAATTAAGGGTCTACAGTTTGTCCCCTGCTTGAATGATCTGAAACTTTAGTGAAAGAGAGTGAAAAGCAACAAGACTTAATTTTTGAGATGGTGGAGATTTTGGGTTCGAGTTCTGGTGTAGACCCTTAATTTTTGACCCAGTCCGGTCCAATATATTTTGTTTAGTCCAAAATAATTTTTTTGTTGTCTAATATATTTTAATTGGTTCAAAATGATTTTTGTTATTTTAATTAAATAATTTTTGCTTTATTATCTAATTTTTATTAAAAAAAAATAAAAATAAACAAATAAAAATCAAAAAATAAAAATAAAAATCGGCGACGGAAAAATTCATCGCCGAAAATTCCAGCACGGGCTTGCCCGCGGGCCATTTCACCGGTAGGAATTTCCCCACCCCCCTGCCGCAGCCATTACGGCAAATTATTTTGCCAGCGTAATTTTTCCTGCGGCAAATTTTTTTGCCAGCGCAATTTTTCCTGCGGCAGTTTTTTTTCGTCAGCGAAATTTTTCGACACAAATTTCCGAAACCTAATACAATTAGGTTTTGGTTTCCTTTTCTTATTCTATAATGTATGCCATGAGCAACTAAGAAAAGCATTCAAAAAAACTTCTATAAATATGGATTAAACAACACAAAAAAGGGAGGAGAAATTGATGACCGAGAGTGAGTAGGAAAACTTGGAAACTTAAAAATTCTTTCTGGAAGTAGACTGAATCGGATTTTGGAGGGAGCAAATAAGCAATTAAAGAAATTTAAAGGCAAGAAAAGCTTGTTTTTGACTTGGTTCATCCAAGAAGCAATTTTGGTGTAACCCCACGAAAGAAGGTTTGAATTCTTGATTTCTTTTATTTTTTTCACAGTAGCTAAACATCTCATTATTTCTTTTAATTCAAAATCCCAGAACTTTAATTTAGCTTTTCTTCAAAACATTAATTCATTGCTTTATTTTTCAAAGAATTTAATGTTATTAATTTAGTTTCTTCAAAACCCTAATTTACATTCCAAATTTTCAAAACCCTTAAATTATATTCTATTTCTTTCCAAAAGCTTTAAAAACTTCTTTTTTGCTTTTAAAAACTTTAAATCATTTATTTATTTTCATAAAACCTCATAAAAGTATCAAATTGATTTTCAAATCCTAAAAGATTCATGCATCCACCGCCTAATTTTAAATCACTAAACCCTAACTCAACTCCAAACCTAAAATAGTAAAACCATAAAAGCCTTAAACCCTAATTTTTTATAAACCTTAATCCTTTAAAACCTTAAAAATCATATAAACATAAATATTTTAATTTTACACAGTAAGCTTGAAATCATCATTTAAAACCACAAATCAAAAGTATTTTAAAGTATCCAAAACCCTAGTTTCATGATTTTACCATTCAAACCTTAATTTGGTTAATCAAAGTGTCTTACCAACCTTTTAAAACATAAAATCCTTAATCTATTTTAATTCTTTAAAAAGTCACAGTAGCTTAAATCCATAAAAATCCAAAACCCTAAACACATGAAATAAAGGATCCTAAATAGAAATAGTAGCTATAAATTAGATTTTTTATTTGCCTTATTCAATTATATATTTGATTATGCATTGATTTATTTTATATGATTTAATTTGTTTTAAGCTCAATACTTGGTTTATTTAATTTATCATGGATGGATGTTTATTTTCCATTGATATTTAATACTTTTAATGAATGATTTATTTATGATGAATGGTTATTTACTTTATCAATTTATTTAGGTTTCTAAATGTTGTAAGAGGTATGTTTCCACTTGGTGGGTACCTCATTAGTTAAATATCATGTAATTTAATTTGCTTTTCTATTTTAGAACCTATGTAAAGGGCATGTTTCTATCTTTCGGTGGGTGTCCTATTTAGGCATGTGATGTAAGGACATGTTTCCATCTTCGGATGGGTGTCCATTTATTTATTTTACTTAGACCTTACTTTGATTTTAATATATTGATGCTTTCTTTTAAATATTGTGTGTAATATGGATAATGTTGTTATATTTAAGAATTTTATAATATTAAGACCTGTAAAGGAGGCCGGTTCCAATAAACCGGGCGTTGTGGGGGTGCTGGGCCATTTCTCACCTTCCCCACACATACCCAACTTTCCGAACCCATTAGGGGGTTGGAAATTCCTTAGGAATCGAGTCATCCACACCTTTCTTTTTTCCCTGCCTGTCCGGGTGGTGACTCCATTTTCTCTGGACTTAGGTCCGTGTTCTCTAAGGCCCCGAGCCTAAACAGTGTCGAAGTCGCAAGAACCATTCCACCGGGAGTGAGGGCAAAAATCCCCGCTCACAGTGGTGACTTCACTGGGGATAAGAGAAGGTTATTCCGTTGGTCTTTTTATTATTCTATTCTTTCTTGTAATGATATTATCCATTAAATCATATTAGATTGCATCGTGTGCTTGAGTTAGGACGCCCGTGTTACCCGTGTTGTATTATGTAAGGGATACCATACTTTCACTCAAGGTATGGAGATCGAGCATGACATAACCACTCATAGCCTCGTACCGTTCGGTATATACTTGCTATGGGAACCTAAGCTTTTTTACCCAAAGACTAAAGCTAATGTAATTGGCCTAGTTACTTTCCTTAGGTTTTTACCCCAAATGCATGTTGTTTGACTATGGTTAATTTATCTTGGCTTAAATCATGGCTTATTTGGTTTGCTCTTTTCTAATTTGACCTGAGTACATTTGTAAGCTCAAATAAATTTTTCTCTAGATCCAAAAGACCAAAGCTATTTTCAAAATTTTTCAAGATGGTCTTTGGGCATAAAACTTTCCTAAAAACATATCTTTGACTAATGGCCCAAATACTAAGCCCAAAATCTTTTTTTTCTAAAATCTTTTTATGGGCTTAGAAACAAGATTATTTTCACCCCAACCTTTTCTTACAAAGAGCTTACAAAAATATTTGGGTCAATTATGAAATACCAAAAATCAATTGTGGGCCTAGTTTACACTAAGAATAAATTAACCATGGGCTTGTTTTTGGCATGAATCATTAGTTATTTTTTTAAAGTGAGAAATCTATTCATAATAAACCTCTTAATTTAGTTTTAATCCAATATAGCATAAAAGCTACTTTAGTTGGTTGAATGGATTAAAACCTAATTAATGGGAGTTATCATGGATTGATTTCCATTTTCAAAAATATAACTATTGGTTGAAACGTCCGAGGGAATTATTCAAAAATAAGATACCCCATGTTGGTATTTTGTTAACCACATACCTAGGAAAAGAGACTCGCCATTCGTGTGTGGATGATATAAGGTTGGAAGGAACGTCCTATTTGTCCTTTTTTATTGTTCGTGCATACATGCATACATGCATACATTTGCATCTCACATCATTGATCCTCTCTGGCTAACAGCCCTGGATTACGATAGTTCAAAAGCTTACAACAATCCGACCTACGCCAGAGATGAAGTATCTAGCAACGACTCAATCACTTGCTCACCAAAAACAATGGAGCCCGAAAAAATTCAAAGGATAGTGGATGAGGCCCTCAACGCCAAGATGGAAGAAATAAAAGAGGCCCTAGCTGAGACCATGAAGAACCAGTTGACTGCAATCTTTGAGAATCATGCCGAGGCATCTGCTAGCACTAAGAAACCAAAGGACAAAGGGAAGACTAAAGTTAGTGAAGTGGTTTTTGATGATGAAAAGGTGATCATTGATGATGATGATGATTGGGCTCAATACTACCAAGATGTTCAAGAGAAGAAGAAAGAACCGAAGGTTGTTGAGAAAGCAACTGTTGAAAAGACTGAGACATCCGATGTTGAAAAGATGATTGCTGATTTAAAAAAGAAATTTGAGAAGAAGTTAAAAACCAAGGAGATGTCCAAGATCGATAAACTATTTGAACAAGATGAAGAAGTCCCATACAAGTTCAAGATGCCATCCTTTGCAAAGTACAATGGCACCGAAAATCCTCATCTCCATGTGAAGCAGTATATCACTACCATGCAGTCTGCCCGAGCTACTAAGGCTCAAACCCTAAGGTACTTTATGCTCTCATTGGACCCTGTTGTCCAAAATTGGTTCAATACCTTAGATGATGGAACATGAAAGACTTGGGATCTACTTTACAAAGCCTTCATCCAACGATATGGATATAATGTTGAGTTAGAAGTTACCTTAATGGAAGTGGAGTCCATTAGGCAAAGGTCGAATGAGAATTTTGTAGATTATGTCAAGAGATGGAGAAACAAGGCCGCTTTACTCAAGTAGAGGCTAGATGAATCCGATCAAATAAGGATGATTGTGAAAGGGGTGTTGCCACCAAGTAGAGGCTAGCTGGATTTTAGAACTCAAATATCCAAGAAGGGGTTGGGATATGATGAAGACAATGATGTACAGCCAAACAAGAGCGAGAAGATGAGCTTCCCACCATTGAAGAGATCTTTGTCAAAGCTCCAGCTATGGGACCACTCCAAGGAAAGCCCGAGCCAATCATGTTCATAGGTAAGTTAATCCCAAGTTTTGAAATTTTTGTAGATGTGGCCGAGCTAGTGGAGCAAGTGAAGAAAGAACTCACCCTACCAACCAGCAAAGAATCAGATCCAAAAGAGAAGAATGAAGCTGTGCCTAAAGCCGAGAAGACTCCGGAAAAGATTGTTGCCCTGGTCGAAGAAAAGTTTGAAGACATCCTGCTTTATGATTCTGAGAACAATGATTTTGATTTTGATTTTAACTTGTTTGCTTTGTATGAGGATGATGATGTTTTCTTTTCCAAAATGAATGCAATAAAGTCTAATTTTTCTTACTTGTGTGATGTTTCTCCTGATGGTTGCATACATTCAAATAGCAGTTACATGAGCATCTTTAATATTAATTCTGTTAACACACAATCATTAAATTTGGGAACAACTGAAAATCCTAAAAACATTAGCATAGCGTCCGACCTTACTCCTGAGGAGAGAGAGAGATTTGAAAAAATATTCAAAAAATATGAAGAAGTATTTGCCTGGTCTTATGAAGATATGCTAGGGATAGATCAAGACATAGCCGAGCATCATATTCCTACTTACACTCACATAAAACCTGTCAAACAAAAGCTTAGGCGATTAAGACCTAAGTGGGCTGAATTGGTTAAAGAAGAGGTCACTAAGCAAATACAAGTGAAGTTCCTTGAACTGATAGAATACCCAGATTGGCTATCCAATATAGTACCCATGCCAAAGAAAGATGGGAGGATAAGGGTCTGCGTGAACTATAGAGATTTAAACAAGGCTTCCCCTAAGGATGATTTTTCTTTACCTCATATAGATGTTCTCATTGATAGTGCAGCCTCTAGCGTGCTACGCTCATTCGTAGATGGATTTTTCGGATACAATCAAGTGTTAGTGGCCCAAGAGGATAAAGCCAAAACTGCTTTACTACATAGGGTATATTTTGTTATAGGGTGATGCCGTTCAGTTTAAAGAATGCTGGAGCAACCTACCAAAGGATAGCACCACACTATTTCATGACATGATGCACAAAGAAGTTGAAGTATATGTTGATGATATGATGGTTAAGTCGGATACAAGGGAGCAACACTTCCAAAACTTAGAATTATTCTTCGATAGAGCTTTGAAAAATAAGCTAAGATTAAACCCGAAGAAGTGTGTATTCGGTGTTACTTCAGGCAAATTATTGGGACATGTAATTGGTCCGAATGGCATTGAGATAGATCCTGACAAAGTCAAAGCAATCAGGGATATGCTAGCCCCAAAGATGAAGAGAGAAGTTTAGGGATTCATTGGTAAACTGCAGTACATTAGCAGATTTATAGCAAAGCTCACAATAATTTGTGAGCCTATCTTCAAATTGCTTAGAAAGAATCAGCCAGTCATATGGAATGAAGAATGTCAAAAGGCCTTTGAGCGAATAAAAGAGTATTTGTTGAATCCACCTGTTTTAAAACTACCTAAACCTAAGAAACCTCTATTACTATACTTAGCAATAGAAGAAGAGTTGATAGGAGCCATGCTAGCCCAAGCAGATGAGTCAGGGATTGAGCATGCAGTTTACTATTTGAGTAGAAAGCTCCTACCTTATGAAATTAAGTATAGTATCATTGAAAAGACATGTATAGCCGTGGTGTGGTCTTCTAAGAAGTTGAGGCATTACTTTCAATCGTATAGTGTGCAAGCAATTTCCAGGTTGGATCCAATGAAGTACTTAAGGGAGACACCCTCTTTAATTGGAAAATATGGTCGATGGTTAATAATATTAGAGGAATTTGAGATTGAGTATGTAACCAGGAAAATGATCAAAGGTAGAGCGATGACAGAATTCCTGGCCCAACAACCATTACCAGAAAGCGAAGAGGTTATCTTGGAATTTCCAGATGAACATTTAGAAGCAATTGAAGTACAAGGGTGGAAAATGTATTTTGATGGAGCAGTAAATAGGAAAAGAGAAGGTTTGGGAGTTATACTAGAATCGCCCGAAGGGGAACTTATCCCTTTAGCCAAGAAGTTGAAATTTAGGGCAACCAATGGTGGAGTACGAAGCTTGTATTTTCGATTTGGAAACCCTAATGATTATGAAGGTGGATAAGGTGGAAGTTTATGGTGATTCATTGCTAGTTGTATCCCAAGTAAATGGAGAATGGGAGTTGAAAGAAGAAAAATTAAAACCATACCACCATTACTTGACTATGATGAAGAAGAACTTTAACGAGTATAGGTTTATACACCTATCGAGAGAAGAAAATCAAATGGCTGATGCCCTAGCCACATTGACTTCGGTATGGGAAAACCCTGTTAGTTTATTCCTTAAGCCTCTGATCTTGACTAGGTCATCAACTCCTTACTATGAATATGAAAAAATCATGAAAATTGATACAGACCATGATGCGTGGTATGATACTATAAGACAATTTCTGGAGGAAAGAGAATACCCACCGGGGGCAACAAAGAAAGAGAGAAGAGCCATAAGGTGGTGGTCATTGCAATACATCACCTTCCATGGGGAGTTATATGGAAGGTGGTCCAATGGGGTGCATTTGAGATGTTTAAGAAAGCCTGAAGTGGAGCGTATCATGTCAGAAATACATGCGAAAAATTACAGTCCGCACATGAGTGGTTTGGCCCTAGTTAAGAAGATTATTCGATAAGTTTACTATTGGTTGACTATGGAGAAAGATTGTATTGAGTTTGTAAAGAAGTGCCAGCAATGTGAGATGTATGGTAACTTGAATCACATGCCTCTTGAAGAATTGCATTCAATGTCTTCACCCTGGCCATTTGCCACCTAGGGTATCGACATTATAGGACAGATACATCCGACTGCTTCAAATGGTCCCCGATTCATTATGGTAGCAGTAAATTATTTTTCAAAATGGGTCGAAGCCGAATCCTTCAATAAACTGGGTGCAAGCTAAATGGCTAGGTTTATTAAAAAGAACCTCATATGTAGATATGGGGTCCCGCACAGTGTGATATCAGACAATGGGGTACAGTTTCAAGGAGCAGTTAAGGATTTATTCTTAAAGTACCATATCCATCATCATCGATCCTCTCCTTACAGACCAAAGGCTAATGGTGCAGTAGAAGCAACAAACAAGACAATTAAGCAAATTCTGTCCAAGATGACCAAGACTTATAGGGATTGGTCAGATATGCTTCCCCTTTGCTTTATGGGGATATAGGACAAGTGTGAGAACACCTATTGGAATGACACCTTTCTCTTTGGTTTATGGGATGGAAGCAGTATTGCCAATTGAAATAGAAATTAAGTCATTGAGAGTAGTCTTGGAAGCTGAACTGCCTGAAATGGAATGGGTAGTAAGCAGATACACACAATTAGCTCTATTAGAAGAGTGAAGATTAAAGGCACTATATCATCACCAACTGTATCAAAAGAAGATAGCTCAGGCCTACAATAGAAGGGTTAAAATCAGAAAATTCAGAGTTGGGGATTTGGTGTTGAAGCAATGTAAGCCTAATATATCTGATCCAAGAGGGAAGTTCAGACCTAGCTGGGAAGGGCAATATGTCATGAAACAAGTTATGAATAAAGGTGCAGTGAAGTTATCAGACATGGACGGGAACAAATTTAGTGAGCCAGTAAACATTGACAGGTTGAAGAGGTTTGCTAGTTTCGAAAAGGGCAGCCTAGGCAAAAGTTAGAGCAGTCTGCTAGTTCCGAAAACCCGAAAGGGTGGGCTAGGCAACAATTAGGGCTAAATGAGAGAAAATCATCAATTAGAAAACCCGAAATGGCTAATTGGCAACAAGAGTAATCTTGTGTATGCTAGCTTTATGTTTAGTTGTTCCCCAATTTAATAAAACAGAATTAATGTTAAAATTATTCTAAGTGCACTGTTATAAGTATTTGACCAGATATGGATGAAATAAATAAACACAATAGCAAAAGGTGATGACAAATTATGAATGGAAAAGAAGCATATTTAATTATTTTTTTATCCTAACAATACACTTTCTGAATTGACATATGTAAAATCTATGGCAGTCAATAAGTGTAACGTGTAGGCTAGCTTTGCCTCAGCCGATCCAAGTAGGCTTCAGTTAAGCAAGGCATGTCTAAGTCGGGAACAAAGTCAGAATCATGAGACTCAGCTCCGTACTGACGGCCAAGTCAGCGAGGATCATAGCATGTACCTTGACGAAGAGCAGCAAGAGGAACGTACATCAAGTATGTCCGCATGGTGATACGAGAAATCTTCGACCAAGGTACCAACCAACGGATATTGACATCGGAGAATGAGTGGATCCAGTCAACCCAGTCAGCATACGAAGAAGCAGGATGGAGTAGCTTCCTAGCAGAATGATGACATGGCAGGTATCTAGAAAAGTCCATGGATGGAGTATCAAGCAAACAAAGACGCTCCTGAAGCCAAATATGTGAAGAAAGAGTTAAATATAAAAAAGTCCGCTAAGTTGAAAACCCGTGAGGGCAGCTTAGGCAAAAATTAGGACAGCTCGCTAGTTTCGAAAACCCACCTGGGCAGACTAGGCAAAAATTAGAGCAATAAATAAAAGAATAAAAAAAAAGAGAAAAAAGAAAACCTGAATTAAAAATCCGAAAGGGCAGTTTAGGTAATTACCTGAAGCAACAACGGACTCCTAGTCAGTCTCTTTGACAATCCTGATTTAAATCGGTCTATTCCAACTATGGTCTCGGCTAAGATCACAGGTACCAGCTACAAGCCTCCTTCCATTTGGTCCATAATATCCAATACTCATGGATTAATATCGCCGTCGGAAGAAACAAGCAAGAATTGGCCGAGCAAGCAAAGACAGAGCATGCGTTCCCATCCCTTAGTAGGGGCCAAATGAGAGAGGCAAAAGTCAATCAAGGGAGTAAGTAGAATTTTTTCACCTCTCATCAACTGAAGAACTTTAGGTTTTGGAATTTGAAATAACATCTGCATCTTCTGTTGAGTCTTGGAAATCAGTGTGGGTAGCGCCATTTGTTGATTATTGGGATATCCAAGGATGGCCTCAAATTCTTGAATCAATGGACATATTTCAAAGCCATTAATTTTAAATACCCTGGAATCTGTATTCCAAAAGGAAGCCACGACATGTAAGAAGGAGTGGTCCAATTTAACATTTTGAAAACATTTTAAAACATCAAGTTTTGACCATGAAATTTGCTTCCAACGAATGGCATCCATATTCTTAAATAGAATTTTTATTCTTTTTAAATGATGCTAGGTCATGGTGAATGAATAAAGAAAAAATTAAAACTATTAAAGGGAGTCTTCACGTTGAAGGAGAAAGAATGTTGGTTTATGTATTAAAATATGGCATGAAGGGTGATTTATATAGAAGAAATAAACCTTTTCCTAAAGCGAAAAGGAAAAGGTGATGGGAAAGGGTAAGACCATATGGCATAAGGAAAGGAATTAGCAATGAAATTCCTTTACCACGTTGGATTTGGTTTAGCAAATAAAGTGAATGTGAATTATGAAATTATGTACTGTAACGAAAAAAAAAAGAGTTACAGTAAAGAGGAAAATTGTATTTTTTTCATTATTATATAAGATTTTACAATTGCTACAATATTTACATATCACTAAGAGGGTGGTGGTAGGTCATCAAATAAAGCCTTGAAAAAGTCATCGCCTGTTGGAGGAGGGGGCAAATCACTCGTCCCTAGTCCGCCCAAAGCGGGAGCACCAAAACTCGACAAATTACTCATCCCGGGATGTAATATCCCAAAGTGTGGCCTAGAAGTTTTGATATTTTTGTTGTAATTGGATTGAATGTATATGTTAAATTTGAAAGAGAAAAGAATTTAAGAGAGAGTGCATATGTTGTATATATGGAAATATATACAACATATACACAAGTCAAATGTGGAAGTCAAAAGAAGAAGATATTTTGTAATTTTAAAATTAATGGAATTTATTTAAATGGAATTAAATAAATGGAAGAGGGTATTTAAGTAATTTTCTATTTAGATTGCTTGGTGGAGGTTTAAAGAGATGAGAAGTTTGACTTTGTCTCTAATTTCCTTTTCATTTTTCTTCTTTTCCTTTCTTGGCCGGCCATCCAAAGACAAAAGAGCAAGAGAGGGTTTTGATTTTCTAAGATCAAATTGAAGGAAGAATCAAGTGATTAAATTGGAAAATTGGGAAGTTTCATCAACTTTGGTAAGTTCTCTCTTGATTTCTCTTGTTTTATTTTAAGTTATGTATGAGTTTGATTGTTGATAGTTGAAAGTAGGGTTGTGTTGATGGTAGTATGTTGGAGTGTGTTTGATTTAATTGATTGTGGTGTTGGTTTTGAATTGGAAATAAGAAGTTAGGTTGATGTTGGTATTGGAAGAGTAAGAGTGATGTTGGTTTTAGGGTTTTGAAGTGGTAAGTGATGTTTAACTTGAGTTTGATCAATTATTTTCATAGATTTTCATGTTGTTTGTGTTTGTTGGAGTTGTAAACATAGAATATGTGAATTTGGTCCTAAACAGAAGCAACTTGGATGCCACGCCCGTGGCCCTTGGTTGCCACAACCGTGGCCATTTGAAGCCATGGCCGTGGAGGTTTGGAGCAAGGGAGGCAGAACCATTTTCTAACCCACGCCCGTGGGGGTTGGGAGGCCACGACCGTGGGGTCCTAGAGGGAGATGTTGATTTGTAATTTATGATTTAAGGGTCTAGTAAGAGGTTATTAAGTGAATATTTGTATTGGAATTGATGTATTTTATCATTTTTGGATTAGGTCTTGAAGAAGATAATTTGCCCTAATTCAAGTGGTGAAGAAGTGTTGGAAGAGGAAGTGTATAGATTTGTGTGAGTGGTGCTTAAGGTAAGTACAAACTACATTATTGCATACATTCATATGATGTTGAGACTTAACACACATTTGATTGTAAATGTGTTAAGAAACCTAATGCATTGTTGAGGCTTATTAATAATGATATGTTTGGTATAATATGAATGTTGTGAAGAGCATTCAAAATGTATGTTCAATGCAATTAATTATATATATTTAAACCTAAATCCTTGAAGCCTAGTTGGGATAATGACAATGATAAATGTGATAATTAAACCAAAACATTAACTCTGAAAGTTGAATGGCATATTAGTGTCTTTGGGCCCATGCTTGTCTTTGTTTTCAATTTGATTTTTTTTGAATGATGAAATTAATGAATAATGAAATACATGTTGGTGAGATATAATGTTATGAAATGATTATAATACATAAGTATCTTATTAAAAATGAATGTGGCATGGGAATCTATATTGAGTGATGGAACTATAAAGATACAACTTGAATACTTTGATATGATGTTGAATGAAATAAGGTGCTGAAATATAATATTCTTTTGAATGGTGTATGAATATTTATTGTGTGACATTAGCATTGCATCAAAGCATAGTACTATTGTAGTTTGTACCACTAAGCCGTTGGCTTAGCGCGAATGTGATTCTTCGCGCAGGTGACAGGGAAGAACCGGAGAGTTCCTCTAGGCCGAGTAGAGTTTAGATTTTGAGGTGTTGATAGTAGAGCTTAAAGATCAAAGAGATACTGCCAAACATGTATATATTTTATGTTTTGTAAAACTTGAATTTTGATGTATATGTATTTGTAAATATTTGTTATATATTTTCCGTTGCGTTTTAAATAAACCCTTTATCTATTATGTTTTATAATTTTCCTTAAATGTTTTAAATTTGTTCATATTATATTAAAGGGATGATTTGTGTGTGTTGTAAACAGTGGCATTCCTACATTCAGTAGACGTATATTACGATCGTATTAGCATGCTGTGTATGTATACGGGGTATAGGAGTGTTACAATTGTTTTAGTATCAAAGCCTAGGTTTAAGATTCTCAACCTAGGTCAATTGTAATAAAAAAAATAATAAAAAATATATTTTGATTTTAAAAAAAAATTTAGTTTTTGAATAAGATACATGTTTTGGTATGGCAGTATTTGATCTTTAATGAGGTATATTCTGCTGTGTTTGCAGATATAGGTAGTGATGGCATCTCATTCATGACAGTCTGTAGAAGGAAGTGCTGAGAGTGTAGCTACTGAAGAGAGAGTTAGTGAGGCACCTATTTCTGTGCCAGAGAGATCAGCTGCAGATGAGGTTCCGTCGGGTTGGTTAAGGTATATGGTAGAACTGTTGAGGGGAGCTCCAGTGCAGCCACCACCACCACCACAGCCTCAGGTGCCGGTAAGACATTATGATAAGTTGAGAAAATATGGGGCTAAAGATTTCTTAGGCACTACCGACCCTGCAGTGGCTGAGCAGTGGTTGGATAAAGTGCAGAGGATATTCATTCAGTTGTAAGCTACTCCAGATGAGAAATTTGACTATGCCATATCCCTCCTTCAGAAAGATGCCTATGACTGGTGGAAGATGGTTCCTCATGCCATGGATGATCCACCTACATTATCTTATGGTGATTTCCTGAGGGAGTTCGAGCAGAAATATACTCCAAGGGAGTATAAAGATATTAAGAAGATGGAATTCCTGAATTTGAGGCAAGAAAATCGGACGGTAACAGAGTATGAGATTGAGTATATTCGGTTGAGTCGTTATGCCGAGGGGATTATCTCTGATGAAATAGACCGGTGTAGAAGAATTGAGGAGGGATTGAGGCCCTCTATTATATGCATTGTTGATGGTTCTCGGTACCAGGATTTCTCTCAGTTAGTTGCAGCAGCTAGAAGTGTTGAGAGAGCACAGGGCATTGCAGCAGCTGCTACTGAGGAGGAGACTAGAGTGAGGAGATCCCAGTTTGAGGTAGGGTCTTCATCTATGAAGAGGGACAGAGGAATTTTTGTTCCAAGGATTAGTAGGAGTCAAAGGCAGTCGGGCAGATCAGTTCAGTATCAAAGGCAGAGGCCGAGACCGACAGTCTCTGTAGCGAGTGCCCCGACTCCCGTGATGCAAAGGTCTACTCCACCTGTATGTGTTCACTGTGGCAGGGCCCATGGGGGTGTTTGTTGGAAGACTGGTGTATCTGGAGTATGCTTTAGATGTGGGTCACTAGATCATTTTATTAAAGATTGCCCCGAGATGCAGGATGATAGACAGACTGATACTGTAGTTTCTCGACACAGTGTCAGCAGAGGTGGTCGAGGGGGCAGAAGTTTCAGTAGAGGTGGTAGACCCGGGTTTGGTCAGAGAGGAGGATCTTCATCCAGAAGCAGTAGGCCAGATGAGGCCAGATCTTCTCAGAGAGTATATGTGATGCAGAGGCAGCCGGATGCTTCAGCAGTTATAGCGGGTACATTCTCTTTATTTGGCATTTCAGTTCTTGCTTTGATTGATCCGAGAACTACTCATTCATATATAAGTGCATCCATATTGCCTGTGTCTGAATTGCATTCAGAGTCCTTAGGATTTGATGTCTTGGTTACAAATCCTTTAGGACATAGTGTTGTGGTGAGTAAGGTGCATCGTGATAGTGCTGTTGTGGTGCAAGGTGAGGAGTTTCTTGGTGATCTGATTGAAATGCCTTTTAAAGAATATGATTTGATCTTAGTCATGGATTGGTTGTCTAAGCATGGGGCTGTGGTAAATTGTCAAAAGAAATATGTTACTTTGAGAACCAGTGATGGTGGGAGTGTAATGGTATCTAGTGAGTAGAGACAACTTGCATCCTTGTTTGTATCAGTTGTTACAGCTAGAAAGTTGATTAGAAAAGGGTGTGATGCTTATCTTGCTCATGTGGTGGATACTAGAGTAGTGGGTTCTCAACTTGATAGTATAACCACAGTTCAGATTTTCCGGATGTGTTTCCTGAGGAGTTGCCAGGGTTACCCCCTGAGAGAGAGGTTGAGTTTGGTATCGATTTGTTGCCTGGTATCACTCTCATCTCTATCACTCCTTATCGAATGACACCTGCTGAATTGAGAGAGTTGAAGGTGCAGTTGCAGGAGTTGTTGGATAAAGGGTTTATTCGCCCTAGTGTTTGACCGTGGGGAGCTCCTGTGTTGTTTGTGAAGAAGAAGGATGGTACTTTGAGGTTATGCATTGATTATAGGCAATTGAACAAAGTGACTATTAAGAATAAATATCCTTTGCCTAGGATTGATGATCTCTTTGATCAATTGAAGGGAGCAGCAGTGTTTTCCAAGATTGATTTGAGATCAGGGTACCATCAGTTGAGGGTTAGAACTGAAGATGTTCCTAAGACAGCTTTTCGTACAAGGTATGGGCATTATGAATTCTTGGTGATGCCTTTTGGGTTGATGAATGCACCTGCAGCTTTCATGGATTTGATGAATAGGGTGTTTAGGCCCTATCTGGATCAGTTTGTGGTAGTTTTCATCGATGATATTTTGGTGTATTCGCGTAATGTGGAGGAGCATGACAAGCATCTACGGATTGTATTACAGATCTTGAGAGAGAAGTAGTTGTATGCTAAGCTGTCAAAGTGTGAGTTTTGGCTTGACCAAGTAACTTTTCTGGGTCATATAGTTTCAGCAGATGGTATAAGAGTCGATCCAAGTAAAGTTGAAGCTATTTTGAATTGGAGTCCACCAAAGTCAGTGACTGAAGTTAGAAGTTTTCTGGGTTTGGTAGGCTATTATCGACGGTTTGTGAAAGGTTTTTCTTTGATAGCTACTCCACTCACCAGATTGCTTCGGAAGGGAGTTAGATTTGTGTGGACGGAACAGTGTCAAGCGAGCTTTGAGCAGTTGAAAAAAATGTTGACTCAAGCGCCTGTTCTTACTTTACTTGTGGAAGATAAACCATATGTGATTTACAGTGATGCTTCACATAATGGTTTAGGATGTGTTTTGATGCAAGAAGGTAAAGTTGTAGCTTATGCTTCTCGGCAGTTGAAGCCGCATGAGCTCAATTATCCGACACATGATTTGGAATTGGCAGCGAAAGTGTTTGCTTTGAAGATTTGGCGACACTATTTGTATGGGGAGAAATGTTTTATCTATACGGATCATAAAAGTTTAAAATATTTGGGTGTTCAGAGGGAGCTGAATCTTCGGCAAAGGCGATGGTTAGAGTTGATCAAAGACTACGACTGTTTGATTGATTATCATCCTGGTAAGGCAAATGTTGTTGCTGATGCCTTGAGTAGGAAGTCTTTGGCCGGTTTGACTGTGTATTCACTCTCGTTGCTTATTGAGTTGAGAGCGTTGCATGCTAGTTTTGAATCATGTGCTGATGGTGCATTGTTGGCTCAGTTGCAGTTGAGACCAATATTGTTGGATCAGATTAAGGAGGCTCAATTGGCTGATGAGAAAATTCAGAAGATTGTATCAGATTGTCAAAAAGGGGAGAGCCGAGATTTCTATGTGAAAAGTGATGGTATCCTTTGGTTCAAGGATAGGTTGTGTGTTCCTGATGATGATAGATTGAGAAAGATTATTTTAGAGGAAGCACACCAATCGATTTTTGCTATGTATCCGGGTAGTACAAAGATGTACCATGATTTGAAACAGCACTACTGGTGGTCTGGTATGAAGAGAGACATAGCAGAATTTGTGTCCAACTGTCTCACTTGTCAGAGGGTGAAAGCTGAGCATCAAGTTCCAACAGGGTTGCTTCAACCTTTAACAGTGCCTGAATGAAAATGGGGGAGAGTAACAATGGATTTTGTGTCTGGTTTGCCATTGACTCAGAAGAAACATGATGCTATCTGGGTGATTGTTGATCGGTTGACAAAGACAGCTCATTTTCTTCCTGTTAGAATGGACTATTCTCTTGAGAGGTTAGCTGAGCTGTATATCAGTGAGGTAGTGAAGTTGCATGGAGTCCCAACTTCTTTAGTGTCTGATCGAGATCCTAGGTTCACTTCGAGGTTTTGGAAGAGTTTACATGGTGCATTGGGTTCTCGATTGCACTTTAGCACTGCTTTTCATCCGCAGACAGATGGGTAGTCAGAGAGAGTGATACAAATTATTGAGGATATGTTGAGAAGATGTATCATTTTTTCTCCGGAAGTTGGGACAGATTTTTGCCACTTGTGGAATTTGCTTACAATAACAGTCATCAATCCAGTATTGGTATGGCACCATTTGAGGCATTGTATGGTAGAAGATGCAGAACACCTTTATGTTGGAATGAAATTAGAGAGGGCAAGTTAATTGGTCCTAATTTGGTTAAAGAAACTGAAGAGAAAGTAAAGATAATTCGGGATCGGTTGAAAGCAGCTTCAGATCGGCAGAAGTCTTATTCAGATTTGAAAAGAAGAGACATAGAATTTGATGTTGGAGATAAAGTATTTTTGAAAGTGTCTCCTTGGAAAAAGATTTTAAGATTTGGTCGGAAAGGGAAGCTGAGTCCTTGTTTCATTGGACCGTATGAAATTTTAAAAAGAGTTGGGCCAGTTGCTTATCGTCTTGCTTTGCCGCCTAAATTAGATAGAATCCATAATGTATTCCATGTTTCTATGTTGCGGAGGTACAGATCAGATCCATCTCATATTTTGCCAGTTGAATCTATTGAGGTGAGTTCGAATCTGACATTTGAAGAAGAACCAGTTGCTATTCTGGCACATGAAGTGAAGGAGTTGAGACATAAGAAAGTGCCACTTGTAAAGGTTCTTTGGAAGAATCATGGTAGAAAAGAGGCAACTTGGGAAAGTGAGCAAGCAATGCGAGATCAATATCCTCAACTGTTTAAGACTTGATATCGGGTAATTTTGAGGACGAAATTTCTTTTTAGAGGGGGAGAATTGTAATATCCCAAAGTGTGCCCTAGAAGTTTTGATATTTTTGTTGTAATTGGATTTAATGTATATGTTAAATTTGAAAGAGAAAAGAATTTAAGAGAGACTGTATATGTTGTATATATGGAAATATATACAACATATACACAAGTCAAATGTGGAAGTCAAAAGAAGAAGATATTTTGTAATTTTAAAATTAATGGAATTTATTTAAATGGAATTAAATAAATGGAAGAGGGTATTTAAGTAATTTTCTATTTAGATTGCTTGGTGGAGGTTTAAAGAGATGAGAAGTTTGACTTTGTCTCTAATTTCCTTTTCATTTTTCTTCTTTTCCTTTCTTGGCTGGCCATCCAAAGACAAGAGAGCAAGAGAGGGTTTTGATTTTCTAAGATCAAATTGAAGGAAGAATCAAGTGATTAAATTGGAAAATTGTGAAGTTTCATCAACTTTGGTAAGTTCTCTCTTGATTTCTCTTGTTTTATTTTAAGTTATGTATGAGTTTGATTGTTGATAGTTGAAAGTCGGGTTGTGTTGATGGTAGTATGTTGGAGTGTGTTTGATTTAATTGATTGTGGTGTTGGTTTTGAATTGGAAATAAGAAGTTAGGTTGATGTTGGTATTGGAAGAGTAAGAGTGATGTTGGTTTTAGGGTTTTGAAGTGGTAAGTGATGTTTAACTTGAGTTTGATCAATTATTTTCATAGATTTTCATGTTGTTTGTGTTTGTTGGAGTTGTAAACATAGAATATGTGAATTTGGTCCTAAACAGAAGCATCTTGGATGCCACGCCCGTGGCCCTTGGTTGCCACGACCGTGGCAATTTGATGCCATGGTCGTGGAGGTTTGGAGCAAGGGAGGCAGAACCATTTTCTAACCCACGACCGTGGGGTCCTAGTGGGAGATGTTGATTTGTAATTTATGATTTAAGGGTCTAGTAAGAGGTTATTAAGTGAATATTTGTATTGGAATTGATGTATTTTATCATTTTTGGATTAGGTCTTGAAGAAGATAATTTTCCCTAATTCAAGTGGTGAAGAAGTGTTGGAAGAGGAAGTGTATAGATTTGTGTGAGTGGTGCTTAAGGTAAGTACAAACTACATTATTGCATACATTCATATGATGTTGAGACTTAACACACATTTGATTGTAAATGTGTTAAGAAACCTAATGCATTGTTGAGGCTTATTAATAATGTTATGTTTGGTATAATATGAATGTTGTGAAGAGCATTCAAAATGTATGTTCAATGCAATTAATTATATATATTTAAATGATGAATTGATTTAAGATGAATTGAGATATAGTGTGATGTGAAACCAATGTGGTTGGTTATAATGATGAAAATGACATAATTGAGGCATGTTTGCCTAGATGATGTTCAATGCACTTGATGATATATATATACTCTCTTGATGAGATATGGAATGATAATGATGCTAATGAGATGATTGAGGCATGGTTGCCTAAGTTGATGAGTAAATGAGAATGAAATTGATAATGAAATAAGTAATGAATTGTGTGTCTAATGTGTTATTCTATTTTCAGAGTTTTGTTGTTGGTGGCATGCCTATAGTAACATTCTCTTGAAGTTAGGTTGGGCTTGATCCTTGAAGCCAAGTTGGGTTGAAGTTTAGCATGCCTAACTCCCCTTGAAGCTTGGTTGGGTCTAGTCCTCGAAGCCTATTTGAGATGTTACAACCCTTGAAGCTAGGTTGGGTTTGGTTCTTGAAGCCAAGTTGGGTTGATACTTAGCATGCTTTGTTCCCCTTGAAGCTTGGTTGAACCTAAATCCTTGAAGCCTAGTTGGGATAATGACAATGATAAATGTGATAATTAAACCAAAACATTAACTCTGAAAGTTGAATGGCATATTAGTGTCTTTGGGCCCATGCTTGTCTTTGTTTTCAATTTGATTTTTTTTGAATGGTGAAATTAATGAATAATGAAATACATGTTGGTGAGATATAATGTTATGAAATGATTATAATACATAAGTATCTTATTAAAAATGAATGTGGCATGGGAAGCTATATTGAGTGATGGAACTATAAAGATACAACTTGAATACTTTGATATGATGTTGAATGAAGTAAGGTGCTGAAATATAATATTCTTTTGAAAGGTGTATGAATATTTATTGTGTGACATTAGCATTGCATCAAAGCATAGTATTATTATAGTTTGTACCACTAAGCCGTTGGCTTAGCGCGAATGTGATTCTTCGCGCAGGCGATAGGGAAGAACCGGAGAGTTCCTCTAGGCCGAGTAGAGTTTAGATTTTGAGGTGTTGATAGTAGAGCTTAAAGATCAAAGAGATACTGCCAAACATGTATATATTTTATGTTTTGTAAAACTTGAATTTTGATGTGTATGTATTTGTAAATATTTGTTATATATTTTCCGTTGCGTTTTAAATAAACACTTTATCTATTGTGTTTTATAATTTTCCTTAAATGTTTTAAATTTGTTCATATTATATTAAAGGGATGATTTGTGTGTGTTGTAAATCGTGGCATTCCTACATTCAGTATACGTATATTACGATCGTATTAGCATGCTGTGTATGTATACGGGGTATAGGAGTGTTACACGGGATCACCCAAAGCTGGAGCACCAAAATCTTTGTTATCTTGAAGTTTCGATCCGTCATGGTCCTCATCAGAAGTAGACAAAAGGATCTTATGGTCGTTAGTCTGGAGGCCTCTTGATGAAGAAGCACCAGTATCCCTCATCCCTTGAAATTGAAAGTCTAGGAAATGTTGTTCGGATTGATGATATAAACTTTCAAAATGAGAAGCCTGCTGATGACTTGCAACCAACTCTTCTTGAAGTTTCTTATTTTGTTCTTCGAGCATCCGCTGTGAGCCAAGGAGGAAAAGGTAAGAACATACATAACCATGCATACATATAGCATAAGTTACCATGAAATAAGGAACGTACCAGGTAATTCAAATCAATACCCTGCGGATGAGATGGCATATTTGGCGGGCTAGAGCGAGCAGATAAAGGGGCAGTAAAAGAAGGTCTAGCCTCATGATCAAATGAGCCAACAGCCTACAACAATCATTAAAGAATCAAGAAAAAGAAAGAAGCAGTTGCAAAGGAAAAGTGGTAAAAGTTTTACCCGAGAAGTACTAGCCCGAGATGTGGAACAGACTCTCCTGCATCTCTGTGATGTTCCTCCTCATCTCTACCCTCATTTTCTTCAGAAATCTTCTGCACACCAACAGGAGATATATCAAAGTTCAAGAGTTTTATTCGAATAAAATGGGCATAAAATAGACCCGGTAAATGGAGAAATGACTTAGCATCATAACCATACCGGTCCGACCACCATGCATCCTCCGGCATTGACATAATATTTAAAGTATATTCTGGGATTTGCATCGGAAACCTCCGCTGCTCTGGATCGAGAAACCATTCATAAACTCTCTCCTCGAGAAACCAGCCGCTAGACACTGGGCCACCAATAATTCGGCGAGAATGTTGGAAAGACAGTGCAGCCCTCATCAAAGAAGACCAGTTTGCTCGCTCTTCTGGGCTCCACCAGGCCAAATTCACCTGCAAAATAACATAAGGTAAGTAAAATTTTACATAAAATTTAAAGCATACTAATGTTATTTTACCTGGTCCCAGGTTAAGCGGCTCAACACATAGCGGTGAGTATGCACATGATGAGAGCCGAAAATGTCCACACGATCAGACAGCCAGAAATTTAATCTCGGATACCCGACTCTCTCTCGGAAAATAACGGGTACCCTCACGATGTTATGTTCATATGCCCATACCTACAACTATGATAGTAAAGATCAAATTCATGAAAGAAAAGAATGGAAATAGCATTGGTGAAGGAAAAGAATACCTCGACAATCGCCATCAAGCCGACAAAAGACTTCTTATTTCGGTAAAGCTTATTAAGACCATGGTAAAGACATGCGAGACCAGCTTCACCCTAGCCAGAAGATGGTACCATTCTGAGATAAGAAAGGGCACTCTGACAAGTGAATGGAGGATTCAGTGCTGCATAAAATGGTCGACCTGAGCAAATATAACAAAAATCCTCGAGCATACTATTTGGCCGTGTCTCTGCCAACCCATCCTTCGTAGTTCATCCAATAACTACGAATTGACTCGATTTTTATCTTAAAAGGCCCTTTATATGATGGTTCCATACCAATTAATTCCTTAATTTCTTCAAATGTTAAAATATTATTGGTCAGAGGAACCGGAAAACCATCATATCGAAGGCCGGTTATGGCAGTAAAATTGACCGGACCAATTGTCATTTCCCCAATGGGCAAGTGAAAAGTGTGGGTTGTATCCAACCATCGCTCTGCAAGCGCCTGGACTACACTCCAGTCTATCTGATATTCCTCGGATGGCAATTGTAAGATGAACTGCTCAAAGCCACAATCTCGGATAATTCGCCTTACCCGAGAAGGCACTACATCGTACCATTGTCGGGCTTTGTAAATACATCCTCCAGCCCGAACAACGCAACGATCATGCTAACACAGACCCAGGTAAGTTAATACCAGGTAAGTACATATTATTCTATCTACTTAAATTAATTTATATTTCACAATAACAAATATAAAAAATATATATAACAAAAAAAAAATCAAGAGCAATAAAAAAGGAAAAAATAATTACCTCGCTCTTTGGATTGGAACTGCGATGGAACGGCATCCCGGCCAGTATATCTAAAGTATCCAAAACCCTAGTTTCATGATTTCACCATTCAAACCTTAATTTGGTTAATCAAAGTGTCTTACCAACCTTTTAAAACATAAAATCCTTAATCTATTTTAATTCTTTAAAAAGTCACAGTAGCTTAAACCCATGAAAATCCAAAACCCTAAACACATGAAATAAAGGATCCTAAATAGAAAAGTAGCTATAACTTAGATTTTTTTTTGCCTTATTCAATTCTATATTTGATTATGCATTGATTTATTTTATATGCTTTAATTTATTTTAAGCTCAATTCTTGGTTTATTTAATTTATCATGGATGGATGTTTATTTTCCATTGATATTTAATACTTTTAATGAATAATTTATTTATGATGAATGATTATTTACTTTTATCTATTTATTTAGGTTTCTAAATGTTGTAAGAGGTATGTTTCCATTTGGTGGGTACCTCATTAGTTAAATATCATTTAATTTAATTTGCTTTTCTATTCTAGAACCTATGTAAAGGGCATGTTTCTACCTTTCGGTGGGTGTCCTATTTAGGCATGTGATGTAAGGACATGTTTCCATCTTCGGATGGGTGTCCATTTATTTGTTTTGCTTGGACCTTACTTTGATTTTAATATATTGATGCTTTCTTTTAATTATTGTGTGTAATATGGATAATGTTGTTATATTTAAGAATTTTATAATATTAAGACCTGTAAAGGAGGTCGATTCCAATGAACCGGGTGTTGTAGGGGTGTTGGGCTATTTCTCACCTTCCCCACATGTACCCAACTTTTCGAACCCATTAGGGGGTTGGGGATTCCTTAGGAATCGAGTCATCCACCCCTTTCTTTTTTTTTTTCGGCCCGTCCGGGTGGCGACTCTATTTTCTCCGGACTTATGTCCGTGTTCTCTAAGGCCCCGAGCCTAAACAGTGCCGAAGTCGCAAGAACCATTCCACCGGGAGTGAGGGAAAAAATCCCTGCTCACAGTGGAGACTCCACTAGGGATAAGAGAAGTTGATTTCGTTAGTCTTTTTATTATTCTATTCTTTCTTGTAATGATATTATCCATTGCATCATATTAGATTGCATCGTGTGCGTGAGTTAGGACGCCCGTGTTACCCGTGTTGTGTTATGTAAGGGATACCATACTTTCACTCAAGGTATGGAGATCGAGCATGACATAACCACTCATAGCCTCGTATCGTTCAGTATATACTTGCTATGGGAACCTAAGCTTTTTTACCCAAAGACTAAAGCTCATGTAATTGGCCTAGTTACTTTCCTTAGGTTTTTACCCCAAATGCATGTTGTTTGACTATGGTTAATTTATCTTGGCTTAAATCATGGCTTATTTGGTTTGCTCTTTTTCTTATTTGACCCAAGTACATTTGTAAGCTCAAATAAATTTTTCTATAGATCCAAAAGACCAAAACTATTTTCAAAATTTTTGAAGATGGTCTTTGGACATAAAACGTTTCTAAAAACATATCTTTAGGTCATGGCCCAAATACTAAGCCCGAAATCTTTTTTTCTAAAATCTTTTTATGGGCTTAGAAACAAGATTATTTTCACCCAACCTTTTCTTATAAAGAGCTTGCAAAAATATTTTGGTCAATTATGAAGTACCAAAAATCAATTGTGGGCCTAGTTTACAGTAAGAATAAATTAACCATGGGCTTGTTTTTGGCATGAATCGTTAGTTACTTTTTTCAAGTGAGAAATCTATTCATAATAAACCTCTTAATTTAGTTTTAATCCAATATAGCATAAAAGCTACTTTAGTTGGTTGAATGGATTAAAACCTAATTAATGGGAGTCATCATGGATTGATTTCAATTTTTGAAAATATAACTGTTGGTTGAAACGTCCGAGGGAATTATTCGAAAACAAGATACCCCATGTTGGTATTTTGTTAATCACATACCTAGGAAAAGAGACTCGCCATTCGTGTATGGATGATATAAGGTTGGAAGGAACGTCCTATTTGTCCTTGTTTATTGTTCGTACATACATGCATACATGCATACATTTGCATCTCACATCCTCTCTGGCACACAGCCCTGGATTATGATAGTTCAAAAGCTTACAACAATTCGACCTACGCCGGAGACAAAGTATCTAGCAATGACTCAATCACTTGCTCACCAAAAATAATGAAGACATATCTATGCATGTCTTCTTATTGTCCCCTGGGTGTAAAAATATTTATATATCCTCAATTATTTGAATGATTAAAGTAAATAATTGAATTTACTGTTTATTTACTGTGTAGTCACTGTTCATGCAATATTTACTATTTATAAATAGTAAATTTACTATTCATAAATAGTAGTAAATATTATTTACTATTGGAGATAGTACTTTTACTATTCATCAATAGTAATACTATTTATAAATAGTAAAATATACTATTCATCAATAGTAAAATTTACTATTCCTGAATAGTAAATTTTACTATTCATGAACAGTTTTGAATTTTATTTTTTGCTTGCCGTTTCTCTATAAAAAGGAACTGATTCTTCATTTCATTTCACAGCAAAACTTTCACATTATAATTCTCTCAAATTTCTTTCAATTTTAGCACATATTTTTAAAAAGTAATGCATGTTTCGAGGTCAGGGACTCATTCTAATGCCGAGTTATTGGAGTTTATTCGGCATCATGAAGACGGAAATTTAGATATACTGGCCGGAATGCCGCTCCATCGCAGTTCCAATCAAAAGAGCGAGGTAATTATTTTTTCCTTTTTTATTGCTCTTGATTTTTTCATTTTTTTATTGTTATATATATTTTTTGTTATTATTTTTTATTTTTTATTTATATTTTTATATTATGCTCTTTTATTATTATTGCGTTTGCTTTTATTATTATTTTATATGTTTATTTTGTATTATTATATTTTTTTAGAAAAATAAATTAAATTAAGCAGATAGAATAATGTGTACTTACCTGGTATTAACATACCCGGGTCTGTGTTAGCATGATCATTGCGTTGTTCGGGTTGGAGGGTGTATTTACAAAGCCCGATAATGGTACGATGTAGTGCCATCTCGGGTAAGGCGGATTATCCGAGATTGCAGCTTTGAGTAGTTCATTTTACAATTGCCATCCGAGGAATATCAGATAGACCGGAGCGTAGTCCAGGCACTTGCAGAGTGATGGTTGGATACAACCCACACTTTTCACTTGCCCATTGGAGAGATGACAATTGGTCCGGTCGATTTTACTGCCATAACCGGCCTTCTATATGATGGTGTTCCGGTCCCTCTGACCAACGATATTTTAACATTTGAAGAAATTCAGGAATTAATTGGTATGGAACCATCATATAAAGGGCCTTTTAAGATAAAAATTGAGCCAATTCGTAGTTATTGGATGAACTACGAAGGACGGGTTGGCAGAGACAGGGCCAAACAATATGCTCGAGGATTTTTGTTATATTTGCTCGGGTCGACCATCTTAGGCAGCACTGAATCCTCCATCCACTTGTCAGTGTTGAGTGCCCTTTCTCATTTCAGAATGGTACCATCTTCTGGCTGGGGTGAAGCTGGTCTCGCGTGTCTTTACCATGGTCTTGATAAACTTTGCCAAAACAAGAAGTCTTTTGTCGGCTTGATGGCGGTTGTCGAGGTATTCTTTCCTTCACCAATGTTATTTCCACTCTTTTCTTGCATGAATTTGATATTTACTATTATTGTTGTAGGTATGGGCATATGAACATAACATCGTGAGGATACCCGGTGTTTTTCGAGAGAGAATCGGGTATTCAAGATTAAATTACTGGTTGTCCGATTGTGGACATTCCCGACTCTCATCATGTGCATACTCATCGCTTTGTGTTGAGCCGCTTAACCTGGGATCAAGTAAAATAAAATTAGTATGCTTTAAATTTGATGTGAAAGTTTACTTACCTTATGTTATTTTGCAGGTGAATTTGGCCTAGTGGAACCCAGAAGAGCGCGCAAACTGGTCTCCTTTAATGAGGGCTGCATTGTCTTTCCAACATTCTAGCCGAGTTATTGCTGGCCCAGTGTCTAGTGGCTGGCTTCTCGGGAAGAGAGTTTATGAATGGTTTCTCGGTCCAAAGCAGCGGAGGGTTCCGATGCAAATCCTAGAATATACTTTAAATATTATGTCAATGCCGGAGAATGCATGGTGGCCGGCCCGGTATGGTTATGGTGCCAAGTCATTTCTCCATTTGCCGGGTCCATTTTATGCCCATTTTATTCAAAGAAGACTCTTGAACTTTGATGTATCTCCTGTTGGTGTGCGGGAGATTTTCGACGAAAATGAGGGTAGAAATGAAGAAGAACATCACGGAGCTACAGGAGAGCTTGTTCCACATCTCGGGACTAGTACTTCTCAGGTAAATGGCCATGTCACCTGAGTGTGTAGTCTTCTGTTTCTCCTTTGGTCTTCTTTATTCTTTGAAGATGAGAGTGACACGGCCATGTTCCTGGCCGTGTCATGTGACACGGCCAGTGGCTTGGCCGTGTCTCCTGGGTGTGTCAGTTTTTGTGTCTTTTCTTTGGTTCTTCTTTGTTCTTGGCTTAGGATGGGACACGACCAAGCTTGTGGCCTTGTCATGTGACACGGCCAGTGGCTTGGCCGTGTCTCCTGCCAATGTCACCTACTGTTTCTTTTCTTTCTTTGCTTGGTCCTTCTTGGCTTTGCCCTTTAGGTGAGACACGCCCAGTGGCTTGGCCGTGTCTCCTGCCCGTGTTATGTTCTGCTAAGATTTCCTTTAAAGTGACACAGCCAAGCTTGATTTGGCTTGGCCATGTCTTGCTTGATTCATGCTCTTCTTTCCTTGTTTTGATCTTCCAAGGGAGTTTTGCACTTTAATCAGTTTTCCCTTGCAACTGCTTTTTCTTTCATTGATTCTTTAATGATTGTTGTAGGCTGTTGGCTTATTCGATCATGAGACTGGACCATCTTTTATTGCCCCTTCGTTTGCTTATTCTAGCCCGCCAGATATGCCATCTCATCCGCAGGGCATTGATATGAACTACCTGGTACTTTTCTTATTTCATAGTAGTTTATGCTATATGTATGCATGATTATGTATGCTCTTACCTTTTCCTTCTTGGCTCACAGCGGATGCTCAAAGAAAAAAATAGGAAACTTCAAGAAGAGTTGGCTGCAAGTCGTCAGCAAGCTTCTCATTTTCAAAGTTTATCCTTTCGTCTGCATTTGATGAGGACCATGACGGATCGGAACCTCAAGGTAATAGGAATTTTGGTGCTCCTGCTTCGGGTGATCCCGGGATGAGTAATGTGTCGGATTTTGGTGCTTCCGCTTCGGGCGAACTCGGGACAAGTAATTTGCCCCCTCCTCCAACAGGGGTTAATTTTTTATAAGCTTTATTTGATGACCTACCACCACCCTCTTAGTGATATGTAAATATTGTAGCAATTGTAAAACATTATACAATAATGAAAAAATACAATTTTCCTCTTTACTGTAACTTTTTTTTTATCACAGTACATCATAATTTCATAATTCACATCCACCTCATTTGCTAAACCAAATCCAACATGGTAAAGGAAATTCATTACTAATTCCTTTCCTTATGCCATATGGTCTTATTCTTTCCCATCACCTTTTCCTTTTCACTTTTGGAAAAGGTTTATTTTCTTCTATATAAATCAACTTGCATGGCCCATTTTAATACAGACACTAAAATTCTTTCTCTTTCAACGTGAAGACTCCCTTTAACAATTTTAATTTTTTCTTTATTCATTCAGCATGACCGAGCATCATTTAAAGAGAATAAAAATTCTATTTAAGAATATGGATGCCATTCATTGGAAGCAAATTTCATGGTCAAAACTTGATGCTTTAAAATGTTTTCAAAAAGTCAAATTGGACCACTCCTTCTTACATACCGTGGCTTCCTTTTGGAATACGGATTCTAGGGTATTTAAAATTAATGGCTTTGAAATATGTCCCTTGATTGAAGAATTTGAGGCCATCCTTGGATATCCAAATAATCGAAAAATGGCATTACCCATATTGATTTCCAAGACTCAACAGAAGATGCAGATGTTATTTCAAATTCCAAAACCCGAAGTTCTTCGGTTGATGAGAGGTGAAAAAATTCTACTTGCTCCTTTGATTGACTTTTGTCTCTCTCATTTGGCCCCTACTAAGGCATGGGGACGCATGCTCTGTCTTTGCTTGCTTGGCCAATTCTTACTTGTTTCTTCTGACGACGATATTGATCCACGAGTATTGGATATTATGGACCAAATGGAAGGAGACTTATCGCCGGTACCTGTAATCTTAGCAGAGACCTTAGTTGGATTAGACCAATTTAAATCAGGATTGTCAAAGAGATTGACTGGGAGTCCTTTGCTGCTTTAGGTAATTACCTAAACTGCCCTTTTAGGTTTTCAATTTAGGTTTTCATTTTTCTTCTTTTTTTTATTGCTTTAATTTTTGCCTAGTCTACCCATATGGGTTTTCGGAACTAGCGAGCTGTCCCAATTTTTGCCTAAGTTGCCATTGCAGGTTTTCAACTTAGCGAACTTTTTTCTTTAACTCTTTCTTCACAGATTTGGCTTCAGGAGCGTCTTTGTTTGCTTGATAATTCATCCATAGATTTTTCCAGATACCTGCCACATCATCATTCTGCTAGGAAGCTACTCCATCCTGCTTCTTCATACGCTGACTGGGTTGACTGGATCCACTCATGCTCTGAACTCAATATTTGTTGGTTGGTACCTTGGTGGAAGATTTCTCGTATCACCATGCGGACATACTTGATGTATGTTCCCCTTGCCGCTCTTTGTCAAGCTAAATGCTATGATCCTCGTCGACTTGGCCGTCAGTATGGAGCTGAGCCTCGTGATTCTGACTTAGCTCCTGACTTAGACATGCCTTGCTTGACTGAAGCCTACTTGGATCGGCTAAGGCAAAGCTGGCCTGCACATTACACTTATCGACTTTTGCTATTGTGTTGATTTATTTCATCCATATCTGGTCAGATACTTATAATAGTGCACATAGAACAATTTTAACATTAATTCTATTTTATTAAATTAGGGAACAGCCAAACATAAAGCCAGCATACACAAGATCACTCCTGTTGCCAACTAGCCCTTTCGGGTTTCTAATTGACAATTTTCTCTCATTTAGCCCTAATTGTTGCCTAGCCCGCCCTTTCGGGTTTTCGAAACTAGCGGATTGCTCTAACTTTTGCCTAGGCCCCCCTTTTTGGGTTTTCAACCTAGCGTGCTCTTTTTTTTTCATACATAAAACTTCTTCAACCTGTCAATGTTTACTGGCTCACTAAACTCGTTCCCATCCATGTCTGATAACTTCACTGCACCTTTGTTCATGACTTGTTTTACGACATATGGCCCTTCCCAGCTAGGTCTGAACTTCCCTCTTGGATCATATATATTAGGCTTACATTGATTCAACACCAGATCCCCGACTCTGAATTTTTTTATTTTAACCCTTCTATTGTAGGCCCGAGCTATCTTCTTTTGATACAGTTGATGATGATACAGTGCCTTTAACCTTCTCTCTTCTAGTAGAGCTAACTGTGTGTATTTGCTTGCTACCCATTCCATTTCAGGAAATTCAGCTTCCAAGACTACTCTTAAGGACTTGATCTCAATTTTAATTGGCAATTCCACTTCCATCCCATAAACCAAAGAGAACAGTGTCATCCCAGTAGGAGTTCGTACACTTGTCCTATATCCCCATAAAGCAAAGGGAAGCATCTCTGACCAATCCCTGTAAGTCTTGGTCATTTTGGACAAAATTTGCTTAATTGTCTTGTTTGTTGCTTCTACTGCATCATTAGCCTTTTGTCTATAAGGAGAGGATCTATGATGATGGATGCGGTACTTTGAGAATAAATCCTTAACTGCCCCTTGAAACTGAACCCCATTGTCTGATATCACACTGTGTGGGACCCCGTATCTGCAGATGAGGTTCTTTTCAATAAATCTAGCCATTTGGCTTGCACCCAGTTTATTGAAGGATTCAGCTTCGACCCATTTTGAAAAATAATCTACTGCTACCACAATGAAACGGTGACCGTTTGAGGCTGTCAGATGTATCTCTCCTATAATGACGATACCCTAAGTGGCAAATGGCCAAGGTGAAGACATATAATGTAATTCTTCAGGAGGCATGTGATTCAAGTTACCATACATCTGACATTGTTGGCACTTCTTGACAAACTCAATACAATCTCTTTCTATGGTCAACCAGTAGTAACCTTGTCGAATGATCTTCTTAACTAGAGCCAAACCATTCATGTGCGGACCGCAACTTCCCGCGTGTATCTCTGACATGATGCGCTCCACTTCAGGCTTTCTTAAACATGTCAAATGTACCCCATCAGGCCATCTTCGATATAACTCCCCATGAAAGGTGATGTATTGCAAAGACCATCGCCTTATGGCTCTTCTTTCTTTCTTTGTTGCCCCCGGCGGGTATTCTCTTTCCTCCAAAAATCATCTTATAGTATCATACCACGCATCATGGTCTGTATCAATTTCCATGATTGTTTCATATTCATAGCAAGGAGTTGATGAACTGGTCAGGATCAGAGGCTTAAGGAAAAAGCTGACAAGGTTTTCCCATACCGAAGCCAATGTGGCTAGGGCATCAGCCATTTGATTTTCTTCTCTTGATAGGTGTATAAACCTACATTCCTTAAAGTTCTTCTTCATCATGGTTAAGTAATGGTGGTATGGTTTTAATTTTTCTTCTTTCAACTCCCATTCTCCATTTACTTGGGATACTACTAGCAATGAATCGCCATAAACTTTCACCTTATCCACCTTCATAATCATTAGGGTTTCTAAACAAAAAATACAAGCTTCGTACTCTGCCATATTATTGGTTGCCCTAAATTTCAATTTTTTTGGCTAAAGGGATGAGTTCCCCTTCAGGCGATTCTAGTATAACTCCCAAACCTGCTCCTTTCCTGTTTACTGCTCCATCAAAATACATTTTCCACCCTTGTACTTCAATTGCTTCTAAATGTTCATCCGAAAATTCCAAGATTACCTCTTCGCTTTCTGGTAATGGTTGTTGGGCCAGGAATTCTGCCACCGCTCTACCTTTGATAGTTTTCCTGGTTACATACTCAATCTCAAATTCTTCTAATATTATCAACCATCGACCATATTTCCCAATCAGAGAAGGTGTCTCCCTTAAGTACTTCATTGGATCCAACCTGGAAATTGCTTGCACACTATACGACTGAAAGTAATGCCGCAACTTCTTAGAAGACCAAACCACGGCTATACATGTCTTTTCAATGATACTATACTTAATTTCATAAGGTAGGAGCTTTCTACTCAAATAGTAAATGGCATGCTCAATCCTTGACTCATTTGCTTGGGCTAGCATGGCTCTTATTGACACTTCTTCTACTGCTAAGTATAGTAATAGAGGTTTGCCGGGTTTAGGTGGTTTTAAAATAGGTGGATTCAGTAAATAGTCTTTTAGTCACTCAAAGGCCTTTTGACACTCTTCATTCCATATGACCGGCTGATTCTTTCTAAGCAATTTGAAGATAGGCTTCACATATTGTTGTGAGCTTTGTTATAAATATGCTAATATATTGTAATTTACCAATAAATCCCCGAACTTCTCTCTCCGTCTTAGGGGCTGACATATCCCTGATTGCTTTAACTTTGTCAGGATCAATCTCAATGCCATTTGGACCAATCACATGTCCTAATAATTTGCTTGAAGTAACACCGAATACACACTTCTTCGGGTTTAGTCTTAGCTTGTATTTCAAAGCTTTATCGAAGAATAATTCTAAGTTTTGGAAGTGTTGTTCCCTTGTATCCGATTTGACCATCATATCATCAACACATACTTCAACTTCTTTGTGCATCATGTCATAAAATAGTGTGGTGGCCATCCTTTGGTAGGTTGCTCCAGCATTTTTTAAGCTGAACGGCATCACCCTATAACAAAATACACCCCATGAAGTAATGAAAGCAGTTTTGGCTTTATCCTCTTAGGCCATTAACACTTGATTTTATCCGGAAAATCCATCTACAAATGAGTGTAGCACGCTAGAGGATGCACTATCAATGAAAAAATCTTTATGAGGTAAAGGAAAATCATCCTTAGGGGACGCTTTGTTCAAATCTCTATAGTCCACACAAACCCTTATTCTTCCATCTTTCTTTGGCACAGGTACTATGTTGGCTAACCAATCTGTCACTTCAAGGAACTTCACTTGTATTTTCTTAGTGACCTCTTCTTTAACCAATTCAGCCCACTCGGGTCTTCATCTCCTAAACTTTTGTTTGACAGGTTTCATGTGAGTGTAAGTTGGAATATGATGCTCGGCTATGTCTTGATCTATTCCAGGCATATCCTCATAAGACCAAGCAAACGCTTCTTCATATTTTTTGAATATTTTTTCAAATCTCTCTCTCTCATCAAGAGTAAGGTCGGATGCTATGCTAATATTTTTAGGATTTTCCGTTGTTCCCAAATTTAATGATTGTGTTTTAACAAAATTAATATTAAAGATGCTCATGTAACTGCTATTTGAATGTATGCAACCATCAAGAGAAACATCACATAAGTAAGCAAAATTAGACTTTATTGCATTCATTTTTGAAAAGAAAACATCATCATCCTCATACATAGCAGACAAATTAAAATCAAAATCAAAATCATTGTTCTCAGAATCATAAAGCAGGATGTCTTCAAACTTTTCTTCAACCAGGGCAGCAATCTCCTTCGGAGTTTTCTCGGCTTTCGGCACAGCTTCATTCTTCTCTTTTGGATCGGACTCTTTGCTGGTTGGCAGGGTGAGTTCTTTCTTCACTTGCTCCACTAGCTCGGCAACATCTGCAAAAATTTTAAAACCTGGGATTAACTTACCCATGAACATGATTGGCTCGGGCTTTCCTTGGAGTGGTCCCATATCTGGAGCTTTGACAAAAATCTCTTCAAGTGGTGGGAAGCTCATCTTCTCACTCTTGTTTGGCTGGACATCATTGTCTTCATCATATCCCAACCCCTTCTTGGAAGTTTGAGTTCTAAAATTTGGCAACTTTGTCAAATCGGCCTTACCCTTTCCAAGACCAACTCCGGGAAGGTAGTTCATGTTCTTCATCATATTCAAGACTTTGGAGTCCACTAATTCATTATCAGAAATTGCAGCTACTTGAAAACCATTAAGAGGCCTCTCAATCATTAAAGCATTAACAATCTCATTGTCTTCAGCTTCAATGACCACTGTCTCATCTCCGTTGGGGAACTTGATATTTTGATGAAGGGTGGAAGGAACTCCACAAAGAGGATGAAACCATGGTCGCCCCAAGAGCAAGGCGAAGGTAACCGGTATGTCTAAAATAACAAACTCAATAATAGATTCAATTGGACCAACCTTGATAGCGGCTTTGAAAGTCCCTTCGGCATGCCTCTTAGTGTTGTCATAAGCACGAATCGTTACCTCTGTCGGGTTTAGATCTCTTGTTGACATGGCTAGCTTTGGCAATATTTTAAGTGGACAAACATTTATGGCAGACCCATCATCGACCATTACACAAGGAGTCCTCTTCCCCTTGACTTCTACTTTGATAAAGAGAGGGCGGATGTGGTCTCTCCCCTCCTCCGGTAAGTCCGCATCTGAAAAAGAAACAACTCCCATATTAACTTCACTCTTTTCTTGAACCTCTTCACATTTCATTACTTCCCCAATTTTTATGAAGTTGATCAACTCCTCAGGTATTGTGGAGGTAGAAATTGGCATGCTAGCTAAAGCTTTGGCCATAGTTTCTCGGTGCTTTTTAGAAGTAGCTAATAAGTCCCAAATGCTCACACTTGCTTGGGTTCTTTTCAATTGCTTGAGCACAACATCATCTTCTTCTACTTCAACTTCCTTCCCCTTATTAGTTTCTACCTCCTTAGGTGGTGGCCTTCCATAAGGCTTACCAGATCTAGTGTTCATTACTTTATCTTCTTCGTGCTCAGACCAAGTCCACTCTTCCTTCTTGGATACAATATCATCATCACTATCGCTTGAATCCCAAAATCCATTGAAAACACAAATTGTTACCTCTTTAGCCACCATAGCTTGTTTAGTCTTGACAAATGCCTCTTCTTCTTTGATTGCTTCTTTCCCCACATCTTGAAAAGAAGACATGAGAAAGTCCTCATGCAAACCTCCTCCAATCATGAAGGTTGCTGGCGGTGGTACTCTATTGAACTTTGGTAATGGGTTGTCTTTGGTGTTTGGCTTGTTGGGCTCGGGTAGCTTCCCATTATCAATTAGATTTTGGATCTCATGTCTCAACCTTACACATTTATCCGTGTCATGCCCTTGCATTTGGTGGAATTGACAAAATGCTTTAGTGCCAAAATTAGGTGGGAGAGGGTTAGGTAAAGGGCGAGGATTTAAGGGTTGTAGCAATCCCTTTCTTTGAAGTTTATTGAGAACCCAAGACATCGGTTTCCCCAATTCCAAAAATTGTCTTCTTGTTCCTTGGTTAGTAGCATTAACACCGATGGCCTTTTGCATGCTTTGGCTACCAGATTGATAGTTCCCTTTCTCGTTCCTTTTTGTTGCAAAATGACTCTTCTCCCTTTCCCATTCTTCAATTTGTAAACCAGCTTAGAGAAGGTCTTTGAAATCACGGATGAGTGTATGAGACATCCTCTCACGAAGATTAGGTAACACTCATCTCACAATCATCCTTATTTGATCGGATTCATCGGGCCTCTTCTTAAGTAAAGCGGCCTTGTTTCTCCATCTCTTGACATAATCTACAAAATTCTCATTCGGCCTTTGCCTAATGGACTCCACTTCCATTAAGATAACTTCCAACTCAACATTATATCCATATTGTTGGATGAAGGCTTTGTAAAGTAGATCCCAACACTTTTGTGTTCCATCATCTAAGGTATTGAACCAATTTTGGACAACAGGGTCCAATGAGAGCATAAAGCACCTTAGGGTTTGAGCCTTAGTAGCTCGGACAGACTGCATGGCAGTGATATACTGCTTCACATGGAGATGAGGATTTTCGGTGCCATTGTACTTTGCAAAGGATGGCATCTTGAACTTGTACGGGACTTCTTCATCTAGCTCAAATAGTTTATCGATCTTGTACATCTCTTCGGTTTTCAGCTTCTTCTCAAATTTCTTTTCTAAATCAGCAATCATCTTTTCAATATCAAAAGTTTCTGTCTTTTCAATAGTTGCCTTCTCAACAACCTTCGGTTCTTTCTTCTTCTCTTGAACATCTTGGTATTATTGAGCTCAATCATCATCATCATCAATGATCACCTTTTCATCATCAAAAACCACTTCACCAACTTTAGTCATCCCTTTGTCCCTTGGCTTCTTCGTGCTAGCAGATGCCTCGGCATGATTCTCTAAGGTTGCAGTCTATTGGTTCTTCATGGTCTCAGCTAGGGCCTCTTTTATTTCTTCCATCTTGGCATTGAGGGCATCATCCACCATCCTTTGAATTTGTTCGGGCTCCATTGTTTTAGGTGAGCAAGTGATTGAGTCGTTGCTAGATACTTCATCTTCGGCATAGGTCAGATTGTTGTAAGCTTTTGAACTATCGTAATCCAGGGCTGTGAGACAGAGAGGATTAATGACATGAGATGCAAATGTATGCATGTATGTATGTATGCACGAACAATTAACAAACAAGGACAAATAGGATGTTCCTTCCAACCTTATAACATCCACACATGAATTTTGAACTGTCATAATACAGGGCTGTGAGCCAAAAATGATCAATGATATGAGATGCAAATGCATGTATGTATGCATGTATGCACAAACAATAAACAAAAAAAAGGATAAATAGGATGTTCCTTCCAACCTTATAACATCCACACACGAATGGCGAGTCTCTTTTCCTAGGTATATGGTTAACAAAATACCAACATGGGGTATCTTGCTTTCGAATAATTCCCTCAGACGTTTCAACCAATAGTTATATTTTCAAAAATGAAAATCAGTTCATAATAATTCCCATTAATTAGGTTTTAGTCCATTTATCCAACCAAAGTAGCTTTTATGCTATATTAGATTAAAACAAAATTAAAGAGTTTATTATAAATAAATTTCTCACTTGAAAAAGGTAACTAATGATTCATGCCAAAAACAAGCCCATGGTTAATTTATTCTTAGTGTAAACTAGGCCCACAATTGATTGTTTGTATTTCATAATTGACCTAAATATTATTGCAAGCTCTTTGTAAGAAAAGGTTGGGTGAAAATAGTTTTGTTTCTAAGCCCATTATAAAAAGAATTTAGAAAAATAGACTTCGGGCTTAGTATTTGGGCCATGAGCCAAAGAATTTTTGATATGTTTTTTAGAAAAGTTTTATATCCAAAGACCATCTTGAAAAATTTTAAAAATAGCTTTGGTCTTTTGGATTTTCTAAAGAAAAATTTATTTTGAGCTTCCAATGTACTTAAGTCATATTAGAAAAAGAACAAACCAAATAAGCCATGATTTAAGCCAAGATAAATTAACCATAGTCAAACAACATGCATTTGGGGTACAACCTGAGGAAAGTAACTAGGACAATTACATGTGTAATATCCTCATGTATGCCCTAGAAGTTTTGACTATGTTGTTGTTGTTGTTGTTGTTTTAAATTGGATTGAATGTATATGTTATGTGAGAAGAAAAGAATTTGAGAAGAGAATGGTTATGTATATGTGTTTTGGGAAAGAAAATAGGGTTTAGAGAAAAGTGTATATGTTGTTTATATGTTAATATATATAACATATAAGTTGGTCAAATGCAAGGTCAATGGAAGAGAGATATTTTTATGGGATATGTGAAATTACATATATGGGCATGCAAGGGACAAAAGCTAGAACAAATGGTTAAGGGTGTTTTGGTAATTTTCCTTGTAGGAATTGCATGGTGGAGATTAAAAGAAGAAGAAGTGGTTGACTTGAGTTTATTTTCTTGTCTTTTCTCATGTGTGTGCCGGCCATTGAAGAAGAGAAAGAGCTAGAGAGGGCTTGAAGTTCTAAACTCAATTTGAAAGGAGATTCAAGGAATTAAGTGGAAGATTTGTGAAATTCATCAACTTTGGTAAGTCCTTTCTCTTGATTTTCTTTTGTTCTTTTGAAGTGGAGTTGGAAATGAATTTTTGGTTTGTTGAGATGATGATTAAATGTGTTTGTGATGAGTTTTTAAATGTTGTTTTTGATTTTAAGTGAAGAAGTTTAAGAGGTGTTGTTGTTGGAAGTGTTGGAGTTGATATTGTTTTAGGGTTTTGAAGTGTTACAAGATGTTTTCCTTGTGTTTGCTTCATTATTTTCAAAGATCTTCTTGTGGTTGGTGTTTGTTGGAATTTTGGACTTGGAAATGGGATTTTGGCCGAGGGCAGTAGCCTTCTAGATGCCACGCCCGTGGCCTTGATTGGCCATGGCCGTGGCCATTGGTAGGCTTTTGGTGCCATGGCCGTGGAGGATGGAAGCTTGGGTGGCAGAATTGTTTTGTACCCCACGCCCGTGGTGGTTTTGGTGGCCACGACCGTGGCCTATAATGAATGATGTTGAAGTGTAATTTTGTGATTTAAGGTTTAAGATGAAGTTATTAAGTGATTAAATGGTATTGGAATTGATGGATTGTATCATTCTTTGGATTAGGGTTTGATAGAAGGTGATTTGCCCTAATTTGGGAAGTGAAGAACTTTGCAAGAAGGAAGGTGTTTAGAGTTGTGTGACTTGTGATTGAGGTAAGTACAAATCTTGTGTTGATGCATACATGTGACATTGCATTGATGATGCATATGAAGTTGAGATTGATCATATATATGATGATAATAGTAATGCATATGATACTATGTGATATTTCATGTATTGTGACTTATGTGATGAGTAATGTGTTTTGTTATGTTTATATCAATAATGCTATATGTATAATGTGATGGATATGTTGAGGATATGATTGTGTATTTGAAAGATGAAGTATTGTAATGTGATTTGAAATGTGATGGAATATAATGCCATTTTGTTTGGCTATGGTAACTTATATGTGATATGAGGCCATTGTTATTGGCTATGATGAGAATTGAGAATGGAAATGATAATTAAATAATAAAAGACTTGTGTGGCTAATGTGTTATTCCATTTTCAGAGTTTGTTGTTGGTGGCATGCCTAATAAGTGTAACAATCTCTTGAAGTTAGGTTGGATTGAATCCTTGAAGCCTAATTGAGATGTTACCACCCTTGAAGCTAGGTTGGATTTTGTTCTTGAAGCCAAGTTGGGTTGAAGCTTAGCATGCTTTGCTCCCCTTGAAGCTTGGTTGAACCTAATCCTTGAAGCCTAGTTGGGTATATGATATTGATAAATGTGATAATAAAACCAAAGCATTAACTCTGAAAATTGAATAGCATATTAGTGTATTTTGGGCCCATGCTTGTCTTTGTTTAACGTGATTCATGAATGATAACATGATTGATAAATGAGGAATATGGAAGGATGTTGCAATGTAATATGTTTATATATTGTGATTTATGAAATGTAAAAGTATGTTGAAATATGATATGTTTATATGATTATGAGTGGTGAAATTCAAAGATGTAGCTTCTCACCTATGTTGTATGTTTATTAATAATATGTATGGCATTGCATTGCATTAAAGCATAACATTAGCATGATTTGTCTTACTAAGCCGTTGGCTTAGCGCGATAGTGTTAATCGCGCAGGTGATAGAGTTGAACCCGAGAGCTCTTCGAGACCTAGTGAGAGTAGACATTGAGGTGTTGATTTTGGACTTAAAGATCAGAGCAGACTTGCCAATCAAGTATAACTTCTTTATGTTTTGTAAAATATTGTTTATAATGTAAATATATGTATATTTGTAAATACAGATTTAAATGTTTTCATATATGTAAATAATTTTATAACTTCTGCTGTGTAATAATTAAATGTATGTATATATTGAATTTATTTTATACTACAATTTAATGACTTCTTTTCTATAATATATAATGATAAAGATTATGGTAGTATATAAAATGTTTTGAATGTTAAGAAAATCCGTAGCATCCCTATGTTTATTGCATGTATGCTACATTGTGGTATTGTAGTGTGCATGTAATGGATGTGGGGGTGTTACAACATGAGTTTTAGTCTTTGGGTTAAAAAGGCTTAGGTTCCCATAACAAATATATACCAAATGGTATGAGGCTATGAGTGGTTATGCCATTCTCGATCTCCATACCTTGAGTGAAAGTATGGTATCCCTTACATAACATAACACGGGCATCCTAACTCACGCACACGATGTAATCTAAGATGATGCAATGGATAATATCATTATAAGAAAGAATAGAATAATATAAACACCAACGGAATCAACTTCTCTTATCCCCAGTGGAGTCGCCACTGTGAGCGGGGATTTTTGCCCCCACCCCCGGTGGAATGGTTCTTGCGACTTCGGCACTGTTTAGGCTCGGGGCCTTAGAGAACACGGACCTAAGTCTGGAGAAAATGGAGTCACCACTCGGACGGGCTGGGAAAAAAGAAAGGGGTGGATGACTTGATTCCTAAGGAATCCCTAACCCCTTAATGGGTTCGAAAAGTTGGGTACGTGTGGGGAAGGTGAGAAATGGCCCAGCAACCCCACAACGCTCGGTTCGTTGGAACCGACCTCCTTTACAGGTCTTAATATTATAAAATTCTTAAGTATAACAACATTATCCATATTACACACAATAATTAAAAGAAAGCATCATTATATTGAAAATCAAAACAATGTCCAAACAAAACAATTAAATGGACATCCATCCAAGGATGGAAACATGTCCTTACATCTCATGCCTAAATAGGACACCCACCGAAAGGTAGAAACATGTCCTTTACATTGGTTCTAAAATAGAAAAGCAATTTAAATTACATGATGTTTAACTAATGAGGTACCCACCTAGTGGAAACATACCTCTTACAACATTTGGAAATATAAATAAATTGATAAAAGTAAATAACCATTTATAATAAATAAATCATTCATTAAAGGTATTAAATATCAATAAAAAGTAAACATCCATCCATGATAAATTAAATTAACCAAGCATTGAACTTAAATAAATTAAAGCATATAAAATAAATCAAAGCATAATCAAATATAGAATTGAATAAAGCAAATAAAAGTCTAAATTATGGCTACTGTTTCTATTTAGGGCTCTTTATTTCATGTGTTTAGGGTTTTGGAATTAATGGAATTTGGCTACTGTGACTTTAAGAGAATTAAAATAGATTGAGGATTTTATGTTTTAAAAGGTTAATAAAATTCTTTGATTAACCAAACTAGGGTTTGTTATGTAAAATCATGAAACTAGGATTTGGACTCTTTAAAATACTTTTGATTTATGATTTCAAGTTTACTCTGTGAAATTAAAATATTTGTGTTTTTATGGTTTTTAAAGTTTTAAATGATTAGGGTTTAGAAAAAATTAGGGTTTAAGGTTTTAAAAGGGTTAGGGTTTACTATTTTAGGTTTGGAAGTTGCATTTGGGTTTAGTGTTTTAGAATTAGGGTTCGGTGGATGCTTAGGTTTTTTTAGAATTTGGAAAAAAGCAATTGAGAATTTTATGAAAGTAGAGCAACGATTTAAGGTTTATATAAATAGAAAAGGTGTTTTTAGGGTCTGTTGTAAGAAACAAAATCAAATTTTGGTTTTGTTGAAAAACATGTTCAATTAGGGTTTTAAGATTTTGAGGAAGTAAAAATAACAATTTTAAGTCTTTTTGTAAAATAAAGCAAGGAATTAGTGTTTTTAAACTTTGAACAAAGGGAATTAAGGTTCTGGGATTTTTTATTTTGAAAGGAACAATTTCATAATCTTAGCTACTGTGAAAAAATATAACAATTAATACATACCTCCTTTTGATGGTTCCTCCAAAATAATTCTTCTTGGATGAACAAAAAACAAAGGCAGTTGCTGCCGTTGATGATTTGTTAATGCTTTGCTTCTTCTTCTCTCAAAAGGTCAAATTGATTTCACTGCTTTCCCACTCAATTTCAGTTTCAAACTCTCCCAATTTTCATCCCAATTTCTGATTCTTTTCCTCCTCCTTTTTTTGTGTTGTAATTGATCTTATTTATAGGAGTTTTTCTGGCCTATTCCTAGTTACTCACGACATATAATATTGAATAAGAAAAGGAAACCGAAACCTAATTGTATTAGGTTTCAGAAAATTTGCGTCGAAAAAATTTCGTTGACGAAAAAAACTGCTGCAGAAAAATTATGCTGTCTAAAAAATTTGCCGCAGTTGGCTGTGGCAGGGGGCGAGGATCGGCCTGAGAGCCATTTCGCCCACAGGAAACTCCTGTGGGTGAAATGGCCCATGGCCAAGCCCGCGTTGGTTTTCAGCGATGATTTTTCGTCGCTGAATTTTCTGTCGCCGATTTTTATTTTTATTTTTATTTTTTGATTTTTATTTGTTTATTTTTATCTTTTATTAATAAAAATTAGATAATAAAGCAAAAATTATTTAATTAAGATAACAAAAATTATTTTGGACCAATTATAATATATTAGACAACACAAAAATTATTTTGGACTAAACAAAATATATTGGACCGGACTGGGTCAAAAATTAAGGGTCTACAGAATGGTACCATCTTCTGGTTGGGTGAAGCTCGTCTCGCTTGTCTTTACCATGGTCCTGATAAGTTTTTCCGAAATAAGAAGTCTTTTGTCGGTTTGATGGCGGTTGTTGAGGTATTCTTTTCCCTCACCAATGTTATTTCCACTCTTTTCTTGCATGAATTTGATCTTTATTATTATTGTTGTAGGTATGGGCATATGAACATAACATCATGAGGGTACCTGGTATTTCTCGAGAGAGAGTCGGGTATCTGAGATTAAATTTCTGGTTGTCCGATCGTGTGGACGTTCCCGGCTCTCATCATGTGCATACTCACCGCTATGTGTTGAGACGCTTAACCTGGGACCAGGTAAAATAACATTAGTATGTTTAAATTTTATGTGAAAGTTTACTTACCTTATGTTATTTTACAGGTGAATTTAGCCTGGTGGAGCCCAGAAGAGCGAGCAAACTAGTCTCCTTTGATGAGGGCTGCACTGTCTTTCTAACATTCTCACCGAGTTATTGCTGGCCCAATGTCCAGTGGCTGGTTTCTCAGCCAGAGAGTTTATGAATGGTTTCTCGGTCCAGAGCAGCGGAGGGTTCTGATGCAAATCCTAGAATATACTTTAAATATTATGTCAATGCCGGAGGATGCATGGTGGCCGGCCCGGTATGGTTATGGTGCTGAGTCATTTCTCCATTTACCGGGTCCATTTTATGCCCATTTTATTCAAAGAAGGCTCTTGAACTTTGATGTATCTCCTATTGGTGTGTGGGAGATTTTCGACGAAAATGAGGGTAGAGATGAAGAAGAACATCATGGGGCTACAGGAGAGTTTGTTCCACATCTCAGGACTAGTACTTCTCAGGTAAAACTTTTACCACTTTTCCCTTGCAACTGCTTTTTTTCTTTCCTTGATTCTTTAATGATTGTTGCAGGCTGTTGGCTCATTTGATCATGAGGCTGGACCTTCTTTTATTGCCCCTTTGTTTGCTCATTCTAGCCCGCCAGATATGCCATCTCATCCGCAGGGCATTGATATGAACTACCTGGTACATTTCTTATTTCATAGTAGTTTATGTTATATGTATGCATGATTATGTATGCTCTTACCTTTTCCTTCTTTGGCTCACAGCGGATGCTCGAAGAACAAAATAGGAAACTTCAAGAAGAGTTGGCTGCAAGTCGTCAGCAGGCTTCTCATTTTGAAAGTTTATATCATCAATCCGAACAGCATTTCTAAGACTTTCGATTTCAAGGGATGAGGGATCCCAGTGCTTCTTCATCAAGAGGCCCCCAGACTGATGACCATGAGATCCTTTCGTCTGCTTCTGATGAGGACCATGACGGATCGGAACTTGAAGGTAATAAAGATTTTGGTGCTTCTGCTTCGAGTGATCCCGGGATGAGTAATGTGCCGGATTTTGGTGCTTCTGCTTCGGGCGAACTCGGGACGAGTAATTTGCCCCCTCCTCCAACAGTGACGACTTTTTCAAAGCTTTATTTGATGACCTACCACCACCCTCTAAGTGATATGTAAATATTGTAGCAATTGTAAAATATTGTACAATAATGAAAAATACAATTTTCCTCTTTACTGTAACTTTTTTTTTATTTTTTTTATCACAGTACATCATAATTTCATAATTCACATCCACCTCATTTACTAAACCAAATCCAATGTGGTAAAGGAAATTCATTGCTAATTCCTTTCCTTATGCCATATGGTCTTATTCTTTCCTATCACCTTTTCCTTTTCACTTTTGGAAAAGGTTTATTTTCTTCTATATAAATCACCTTGCATGCCCCATTTTAATACAGAAATCAAAATTCTTTCTCTTTCAACGTGAAGACTCCCTTTAACAATTTTAATTTTTTCTTTATTCATTCACCATGATCGAGCATCATTTAAAGAGAATAAAAATTCTATTTAAGAATATGGATGCCATTCATTGGAAGCAAATTTTATGGTCAAAACTTAATGCTTTAAAATGTTTTCAAAATGTCAAATTGGACCACTCCTTCTTACATGCCGTGGCTTCCTTTTGGAATACGGATTCTAGGGTATTTAAAATTAATGGCTTTGAAATATGTCCCTTGATTGAAGAATTTGAGGCCATCCTTGGATATCCAAATGATCAACAAATGGCATTACCCACATTGATTTCCAAGACTCAACAGAAGATGCAGATATTATTTCAAATTCCAAAACCCGAAGTTCTTCGGTTAATGAGAGGTGAAAATTTGGCCCCTACTAAGGCATGGGGATGCATGCTCTGTCTTTGCTTGCTCGGCCAATTCTTGCTTATTTCTTTCGACTGTGATATTGATCCACGGGTATTGGATATTATGGACCAAATGGAAGGAGCCTTGTCGCCGGGTACCTGTGATCTTAGCCGAGACCTTAGTTGGATTAGACCGATTTAAATCAGGATTGTCAAAGAGACTGACTGGGAGTCCGTTGCTACTTCAGGTAATTATCTAAACTTCCCCTTTGGGTTTTCAATTTAGGATTTCTCTTTTCTCTTTTTTTTCTTTATTACTCTAATTTTTGCCTAGTCCTCCCGTGTGGGTTTTCAGAACTAGCGAGCTGTCCTAATTTTTACCTAAGCTGCCCTCGCGGGTTTTTAACTTAGTGGACTTTTTTTTAACTCCTTCTTCAGAGATTTGGTTCTAGGAGCATCTTTGTTTCCTTGATACTCCATCCATGGATTTTGCCAAATATATGCCACGCCATCATTCTGCTAGGAAACTACTCCATCCTGCTTCTTCATATGCTGATTGGGTTGACTGGATCCACTCATGCTCTGAAGTCAATATCCGTTGGTTGGTACCTTGGTGGAAGATTTCTCGTATCACCATGCGGACATACTTGATGTACATTCCCCTTGCTGCTCTTCATCAAGGTACATGCTATGATCCTCGCCGACTTGGCCGTTAGTATGGAGCTGAGCCTCGTGATTTTGGCTTTGCTCCCGATTTAGACATGCCTTGCTTAACTGAAGCCTACTTGGATCAGCTGAGGCAAAGCTGGCCTGCACGTTACACTTATCGACTGCCATAGATTTTACATTTGTCAATTTAGAAAGTGTATTGTTAGGATGAAAAAATAATTAAAGTAATAAAAGATGCTTCTTTTCCATTTATAATTTGTCATCACGTTTTGCTATTGTGTTGATTTATTTCATCCATATCTGGTCAAATGCTTATAATAGTGCACATAGAACAATTTTAACATTAATTCTATTTTATTAAATTAGGGAACAACCAAACATAAAGCCATCATACACAAGATCATTCCTGTTGCCAATTGCCAATTCCTGTTAGCCTACACAGTATCATACCATGCATCATGGTCTGTATCAATTTTCATGATTGTTTTATATTCATAACAAGGAGTTGATGAACTGGTTAAGATCAGAGGCTTAAGGAATAGGCTAACAGGGTTTTCCCATACCGAAGCCAATGTGACTAGGCCATCAGCCATCTGATTTTCTTCTTTTGATAGGTGTATAAACCTACACTCCTTAAAGTTCTTCTTCATCATTGTCAGGTAATGGTGGTATGGTTTTAATTTTTACTCTTTCAACTCCCACTCTCCATTTACTTGGGATACTACCAGCAATGAATCACCAAAAACTTCCACCTTATCCACCTTCATAATCATTAGGGATTCCAAACCGAAAATACAAGCTTCGTACTCCACCATATTATTGGTTGCCCTAAATTTCAATTTTTTTGGCTAAAGAGATGAGTTCCCCTTTGGGCGATTCTAGTATAACCCCCAAACCTGCTTCTTTCCTGTTTACTGCTCCATCAAAATACATTTTCCACCCTTTTACTTTAATTGCTTCTAAATATTCATCCGGAAATTCCAAGATTACCTCTTCGCTTTCTGGTAAGGTTGTTGGGCCAGTAATTCTGCCACCGCTCTACCTTTGATTGTTTTCCTGGTTACATATTCAATCTCAAACTCTTCTAATATTATCAACCATCAACCATATTCCCAATCAAAGAGGGTGTCTCCCTTAGGTACTTCGTTAGATCCAACCTAGAAATTGCTTGCACACTATACGATTGAAAGTAATGCCGCAACTTCTAAGAAGACCAAACCATAGCTATACAAGTCTTTTCGATGACACTATACTTAATTTCATAAGGTAGGAGCTTTCTACTCAAATAGTAAACTGCATGCTCAATCCCTGACTCATCTGCTTGGGCTAGCATGGCTCCTATCAACTCTTCTTATACTGCTAAGTATAGTAATAGAGGTTTGCCGGGTTTAGGTGGTTTTAAAATAGGTGGATTCAACAAATACTCTTTTATTCGCTCAAAGGCCTTTTGACATTCTTCATTCCATATGACCGGCTGATTCTTTTTAAGCAATCTGAAGATGGGCTCACAAATTGTTGTGAGTTTTGCTATGAACATGCTAATGTATTGTAATTTACCAATAAATCCCCAAACTTCTCTCACCGTCTTGGGGGCTGGCATATCCCCGATTGCTTTAACTTTGTCAAGATCAATCTTAATGACATTCGGACCAATCAAATGTCCCAATAATTTTCCTGAGGTAACATCGAATACACACTTCTTCGGGTTTAGTCTTAACTTATATTTCAAAGCTATATCGAAGAATAATTCTAAGTTTTGGAAGTGTTGTTCCCTTGTGTCCGATTTAACCATCATATCATCAACATATACATCAACTTCTTTGTGCATCATGTCATGAAATAGTGTGGTGGCCATCCTTTGGTAGGTTGCTCCAGCATTCTTTAAACTGAACGACATCACCCTATAACAAAATATACCCCATGTAGTAATGAAAGCAGTTTTGGCTTTATCCTCTTGGGCCATTAACACTTGATTGTATCCTAAAAATCCATCTACAAATGAGTGTAGCACGCTAGAGGCTGCACTTTCAATGATGACATCTATATGAGGTAAAGGAAAATCATCCTTAGGGGAAGCCTTGTTCAAATCTCTATAATCCACACAAACCCTTATCCTTCCATCTTTCTTTGGCACAGGTACTATGTTGGCTAACAAATCTGGATATTCTATCACTTCAAGGAACTTCACTTGTATTTTCTTAGTGACCTCTTCTTTAACCAATTCAGCCCACTTAGGTCTTAATCGCCTAAGCTTTTATTTAATAGGTTTCATGTGAGTGTAAGTAGGAATATGATGCTCGGTTATGCCTCAGTCTATACCAGGCATATCCTCATAAGACCAAGCAAACACTTCTTCATATTTTTTGAATATATTTTCAAATCTCTCTCTCTCATCAGGAGTAAGGTCGGATGCTATGCTAATGTTTTTAGAATTTTCTATTGTTCCCAAATTTAATGATTGCATGTTAACAGAATTAATATTAAAGATGCTCATGTAACTATTATTTGAATGTATGTAACCATCAGCAGAAACATCACACAAATAAGCAAAATCAGACTTCATTGCATTCATTTTGGAAAAGAAAACATCATTATCCTCATACAAAGCAGAAAAATTAAAATTAAAATCAAAATCATTGTTCTCAGAATCATAAAGCAGGATGTCTTCAAACTTTTCTTCGACCAGGGCAGCAATCTCTTCCGGAGTCTTCTTCGCTTTTAGGACAGCTTCATTCTTCTCTTTTGGATTGGATTCTTTACTGGTTGGTAGGGTGAGTTCTTTCTTCACTTGCTCCACTAGCTCGACAATATCTACAAAAATTTTAAAACCTGGGATTAACTTATCCATGAACATGATCGACTCGGGCTTTCCTTGGATTGGTCCCATATCTGGAGCCTTCACAAAGATCTCTTCAAGTGGTGGGAAGTTCATCTTCTCACTCTTCCTTGGCTGGACATCATTGGCTTCATCATCTCCCAACCCTTTCTTGGAAGTTTGAGTTCTAAAATCTGGCAACTTTGTCAAACCGGCCTTATCCTTTCTAAGACCAGCTCCGGGAAGGTAGTTCATGTTCTTCATCATATTCAAGACTTTGGAGTCTGTTGCGCTCTAATTAACTCTACCACAAAGCGTCACTCGTAAGTATACGAGGTAGTTGTAGCAAAGGTTATCGCCCCAAGGTCGTCTCACAAGGAAGCTAAAGTAGCTAATTGATTATCAAATTATAAATAACAAGTAATGAATAAATTTAAATTGCTAACTAATGAAGGCAGATCGATTGGAATTTAGAACAATAAAAGTAAATTGAGCTGATGATTTGGTTCACTTAATAGAAAGGTCTAGGGTTTGCGCTTCTCTACTACTTATATGTATGAACGGTTATTCCTCTCAACCAATTTAATTTCAAAGATTAAATCTCAAGCAACTTAATTAATTGAGTCAAGAAAATAAGCTCTCACATTCAAACCTCTTTCAACTAATCTTGTTACAATTGAAATAATCTTTTCCTAGGTTATATCTCTAATTCACCTAAGTCCCTAATTGAACTGTTCCAGCATTAGACTTCATCTCTCAATCCTTCATCTAATAACTTAAAACACATAATTGGTGGCCAATCAATTATATATTAACAATAATCCATTCAATCAAGGCTAAAGAAATAATTAAGTTAAGAGTAATAACCAATTCATACAATCATAGCAGATCCATACAAACCCTAGACTAGATCAAATTAGTTCATAATGCTATCAAACATACTCATCTCATTAAAATTCTAAGAAATTAATTTAGACATGATAATATCCATAAATACAATTCCAATGAAATTAAAGAGATAAAGTTCGAGAACAAAACCAAATTACAAACTTCTTAGCTCTTGAAGAATCTCTTGTTCAGAACTTGCTCGAAGAATGTATCAATGGCGAGAACAAATCTAATCTAAGCTAGTTTAATCCAAAGTGTAATAAAAAATCAAAGAAAACAAGATATGAAACCCTCAAACTCTCTTTGACGGCTCAAAACAAACTCAAACTTTCAACACCCTTTTGAAAACCCTAACTTTTACATTTATACGAAACCTCCGCTTTAAAAAATCCGCGTTGCTTTTGGTCCATGAGAGACACGGCCAAGTTGGAGGAAACTTGGCCGTGTTGGAGGTCTTTGGAGGGACACAGCCACAAGCTTGGACGTGTCCCTTGCTTGTGTCTTCTACTGCTTGATTTTCATCTATCTTTTTCCTTTAGACTTAAGTGAGACACGGCCAAGCTTAAGCAACTTGGCCGTGTTGGAGCTTTTTTGGAGGGACACGGCCACAAGCTTGGCCGTGTCCCTTGAGTGTGTCCACCTCTGTGTCTTGGTCTTCCTCCTTAGCTTGGTATGGGACACGGCCACAAGCTTGGCCGTGTCCTCTGCATGTGTCAGCCACTGTCCAATTTTTCCTTCTTCTTGGTTCCTTGGCTTTTTAACCTAAAACAAAACTTGAAACAAACTTTAAACAAGAAGTAAATAAATATTAACCACAAAACATAAACACCACACTAAAAACTAGGACAAAAATAACAAAAACACTGAAATAAATTCAAACTACCAAAATTATTGAAAACACTAATTAAACCGATTGAAACTACCAAAATACCTAAAGAAAACAATAATTATCATAACAAATAAGATATAAATCTATAACAAAAACTAATAAAACAACTACCCCACACTTAAAACTTTGCTTGTCCTCAAGCAAATTCACATGGCATAAATTAAAAACTCAAACAACCTTAACAATAATTCCAGTATATAAGATGAAATCCTTCAAGACTCAGCCATAAATAATTGCAATTTCCTTCAATCAAGATTTTCTTAACTCATTCATTAATCCAGACATACAAATCTCATCTCTCTTCTAAGTGTTTCACTCGATTTCAAAGGTTAATTCACTCAAACCACTCATGATTGCATACTACCATAAACTTGCTTAATTATCCAATCTCCCTCACTGATTTTCTCAAGAAATAATCCGAAGGTCTTTTATTTGGATGTAATGGGGCTAAGGTGAAGGTGTGAGAAAAGACATTTAAGCTGGAACATCAAGAAATGGAGTATCTAAATTAGACAATACATTTGCTCAGAAACTCATAACTCCTCAAATGGCATATTCACCAACCATTGATACTTCACACACTTGCATACTTAAAGAAACATACATAAGTCGACATTCCTCTTTTGATGACTAATGCTAGAAAATATATGAATTTTGTATATATATATATATATCTTTTATTTTATTTTCTTTCTCTTTTTTTTATCATTTTATTATTTATTTTTTAATATATATATATATACAAAATATACAATTACATAGAACATTTAGCTTAAAATGTATAGGAAAAGAATAATCGACTCTTAGCAAATACAATGTGCAAAGTATGCATTTCAACCCCAAATAGCAATACAATTTTTTTTTATTTTTTATTTTTTTAATTGCTTACCCCACACTTTTGAATCAAACCACCCTATTGTCATATCATAAGAAACTCCATTCCTTAATGCAGGTATGATGATAATAAGAGAAAGTTGAGTTGTGAATTGTGTTGATCAATTAAGAAAAGGTTAAAGGCTCAACTTGGCTCACTAAGGAATTAATAAATGAGGGCGGTCTTTTTAAGCTAAAGGGCTAACCTAATTTGCCTTCATCATTTTAAAACTTGAGATAAAATCATAATGTGAGTTCAATTAGTATGCAAAAGCAAGCTCTAGAGATGCAAAATCATGAAGGTTCACACTTAAGAAAAGAAAATCAATTGACACTAATATTCAATCTATAAGGCTCAAAACTCACAAAGGTGGGTTCTCAAAAATTTATATGTCATGAATTGCAGAATGTGAAAATTGATCTTGAATGAATTCAAATGCTAATCTCTATGCTGATACTAAAGTCTCAACTATAATGCTAGAATCACAGAAAAGATCAATAAGTTTTCAACAATTATGCCATGCACAACACACAATAAAACACACCAAGACAAACAAAACAAAAATTAAAGAAAAGCTAAAAGATTACCCCACACTTTAGAATTTACATTGTCCTCAATGGAAAACAAGAATAATAAAGAGAAAGAGTTAAGTACAACATGTCTTCCATCATACCCTGGTGAGGAAAAATCCTTAACTTTTCATCACAAACACCAATGTTCAAAAACAAACAAAATACAATATATAAAAATAAAACATCCAAAATATAAAATGTTAACATTAAAAACAAAAATGAAAAATACAAACACAAATATGCTAAACACAAGAAAATAAGGAAAATCTCCCCAAAGATCTATGGTGAAGGAGGATGTGATGATCAAGTAGCCGAGGGATGAAGACTCAAAATCTTTGCAAGGTTGCTATTAATCTGTTCCAACTTCTGCAAGACTGCAGCATGGTTACGGTCTACCTTGCCCTCCAATGCCTCAATTCTATTAATTATCTCCTAATTACCCGAGATCGGAGCATCTTCATCTAAACCAAGAGAATCTGAATCAGACTCCACTTTGACTCGAGGTCTCTTCTGACTGTCCCCCGGTGCTTCTAGCTCAGCTGAAGCCATCATATAAGCCTCTCTCCTATGCACCACCAAATGCATCTTCTCTAGTGTAGCCAAATCCAAGGAATCATTACCCGTAATTCTAGTCATGCGACAGGTACTCGGGTCAAAATCATCAAAAAGGGCTAAGGCCAATGAGATAACAAATCCTCCAATACAGATAGCCCCCTTCTTCTTGTTTGCCACACTATCAAAAACATCGGCTAACCAATAGCCGAAACTAATAGTCACTGCATTAACCACACAATCTAAGAAAAACAATTCACTCAATTCCACCACACCCGGGCTTTCCTTCCTAGCAAAGAATCCGCATGACATAAAATGATGTAAGTACCTCAAAGCGGGATTGCTTAATTTAGTTGCTTTGGCTGATTTGGCCACATAAGTCCCCGAGCCCAAAGCTCCCCAAGCAAATTATTGTTTAAATTCCTTAGGTACCAACCTTTCACCATGTTGGTGGAAACTGAATATACCATTTAATTGTTCAATACTAAGCACAATTAATTTTCCAAACAACTTAAAACTCAACCTAGAGCAAATTTTCTGCGCATCTCTTTTAACATTAAGAGAAAGTAAGAACTCCAGAGTAAGCTCTTGAAATTGCAAAGGTCGCAAGGAGACTAGGTTCTCCCACCCCAGAATTTGAACATAATGATAAAAATTATTCCTAATATTAAGAGCATCAAGGGACTCATCATTGACATACCTCGTGGGGAAGAAACCCCGAGCCAAAAGATTTGCTCTCCTCAAAGATGAAACCGATGAAGATGAAGAAGCCCCTTCAGTTGTAGGTCTCTTCTTCTTGAGGTGTGAAACTATCTTTGTTCTGGGCATCTTGAAAAATCCAAAAAATTTGACACAAACTGATTAAATCGATCTTTTGTAAGAGAAAAAGAAGTTTTAATGGATTAATTTTAGTTTTGGTGAAGAAAATTGAGATTAAATGAAGGTTTTGAAGCTTTTGAAACACAACAATGGAGTTTTGGGAGAGAGAGATCGAGAGAGCGAGAGAGAGATCAGAAAGAAAACTAGGGATTGAATGGACAAACAGTGCAAAATCATGTTTTTTAAAGTGGAAAAGTGAGGAGACACGGCCAAGTCTGGGTTGACACGGCCATGTCTGATGTGTTTTGAGGGACACGGCCAGTGACTTGGCCGTGTCCCATGGGTGTGTTTGTCTCTGTGAAGAAAAGTTACAAAAAATAGAAGCAAAGAAACTTTGGTGAAGCTTGGCCGTGTCCCATGTGACACGGCCAAGGGACACGGCCAAGCTCCTTGGCCGTGTCACCCACTGTGAAAATTGTGCAAAAATTTTTTGTTGAGGCTTGGTCGTGTCCCATGTGACACGGCCAAGGGACACGGCCGTGTCTCCTTCTGCCACTTTTAATATTTTTTTTATATTTAAATTTTTATTCTATATCACCAAATCTCAAAGAAATTGCAAACTCTTCTTCGATCAACCCTGAAACACATGAGAAAAATAAAAACCGATCAAAGCACCCATTCAATTTATTTAAACCAAACATAAAATCAAAATTGCTAAATTTAAAATTACAACTATGAAAAAGAAATGCAAACCGATTGGTTGCCTCCCATTTAGCGCTTCTTTAATGTCATATACCTGGACATACTGCAAGACTTAGGGATCGTGGATTAAAGTGCTATCAATGATCCTCATTTCTTGAAATCCTTCATTATATGGTTTAACTCTCTGTCCATTTACTTTAAAAGTCTTATTGGTTCGAGAGTTAAGCAATTCAATTGCACCAGAAGGACATACCTGAGTTATCTCGAAAGGACCACTCCATCAAGACTTGAGTTTACCTGGAAACAGACGGAGTCGAGAAGTAAAAAGTAAAACTTTCATACCTGGACTCAAAGTCTTTCGCACTATAATTCTGTCATGAAGTGCTTTAGTGCGATCCTTGTAAATCCTCGAGCTCTCATATGCCTTTGTGTTAGGGCACCTTTGGGTCTCCCCCACTAGTTTATTCCCCTCTTCTAAGGTCAGTGTCAGCTCAAATTTATCTGAGGAACCTGTCTATAAGAAAACATCTGAAACAACTACTTCAACACAATTAATTAAAGAACATTCCTCATATAAAGCAGTTGTAGGAATGGGAGAAGTGTTAAAAATAGAAAATTCAACCTTCTGTCCCAAGACAGTCATTGATAATTTACCATTTTTAACATCTATTAAGGTGTGGTAGTAGCCATAAAAGGCCTACCCAGCAAAATAGTGTGTGCTGATGGTGTAGGGTTACTTCCTTCCATGTCAAGAACTATGAAATCCACAGGTACTATCAACCCCCCAACCTTAACTAACACATCTTCTATAACCCCTTTCGGGAATCTAAGAGATCTATCAGCTAATTGCAACACCATTTTGGTTGGTTTAAGTTCCCCTAATTCTAATTCTTGATACACAGAATAAGGCATCAAATTTACACTGGCTCCTAGATCACACATGCCATCAGTCCCCTTTCCATTCCCCACAGTAATTTGAATTATAAAGCTACCAGGATCCTTTAGCTTGGGAGGTAGTTTATGCTGTAGAACAGCACTAGCTACCTCTGAAACTATCACCTTTTCATTCGGCTCATACCTCTTTTTCTTGGTGATCAGTTCTTTGAAGAATTTAGCATAAGCCGGCATGTTCTTTATTGCTTCAATTAAGGGTAAGTTAATACTTACCTTAGACAGCATGCTGAAAATGTTAGAAAATTGCTTATCTTTTTTATCCTCCTTCAACCTACTGGGGAATGGTATAGGTGGCCGGTATGGATTGCTTTCCTTGTGTAAATCTGCTATTGATCTTTTTCCAGCACCTTTGTTCTCTGGTTCTCCTTCCTTCTTGTTCTCTTGGTCACCTGCATTTACAGAATTATTTTCAACATTAGTGTTAATTACCTTACCACTTCTAAGAACAGTCACTGATTGTGCCTGCTCAGGTTGACTTGGGAATTTCCCCTTCTGTTGAATCTGCATCTGTTGTGCAAGTTGCCCTACTTGAGTCTCCACTTTTTTAAAAGATGCTTCTAATGAATCCAGCCTCTTGTTGGTCATCTCTTGATTTTTAGCACTGAATTGGATAAAAGCTTGTAAACTTTCCTCCAAACTCTCTATCTTAGACTGCCCTTGATTCGAGGATTGACCCTGCTGTTGGTTCTATCTCTGGAGCAAATGGAAAGGCTGCTGAGAATTATTTGTTGCCCAGGAAAAATTAGGATGATTTCGCCAACCAGGATTGTAGGTATTTGAGTAGGGATCATTCCTGGCTCTTGGTTGAAATCCCCCCATAGCATTGACTTGCTCAGCTTCATTACCAAAAGACTCATATGCAGAGGGGCATATATTTGGTCCATGCCCAAAAGTCCCACAGATTCTACACACTTCTTGAGTAGATGAAGAAATATTGTTCTTCATGTTCAGCATCTGCACTTGCCTTGTCAACTCAGCTATCTGATTGACCATCTCACTATTGGCTTCCAGTTGATTCACCCCTTTACTTCTTCCTCTAACACTTTTCTATTGAGAATTAGCTCCCAACATTTCAAAGATCTCAAAAGTTTCATCAGCTGTCTTTTCTCCCATAGCTCCCCCAGTTGCGTTATCAACAGTGTTCTGAAATTGCTGGGTTAGACCGTCATAGAAAAACTGATTAAGAAGTTGAAGTGGGTAGTGATGATGTGGACACTGGATCAATAGCATCTTAAATCTGTCCCAAGCCTCATGAAATGGCTCTCCTTCAAATTGAGAGAATGTAGCTATCTTCCCTCTCAATTCAGCTGTCTTTTGATGAGAGTAAAACTTGCCCATAAACTTGTTATAAACTTGCTCCCAAGTTGTCAAAGAATTTTCAGGCAACATCATAAGCCAGCTCTTTGCCCTATCCTTCAATGTATACGGGAAACATCTCATCCTCAACTGATCCTCTGTTAATCCTCCCAAAGGAAAAGTGTTGAGGGTGGAGTAGAAATCTCGAATAAAGTTCAAAGGATCTTCATTTGGAACTCCATAGAATGATGGCAGCATGTTGTAATGAATGTTCTTCAACTCACAATTTCTTGCTGCATCTGTCAATCTTACGCAAGAGGTGGAAGAATGACAGGTCTAACAAAGTCTCTCATAGTTCTTTGTCTTTCTTCTCCCATATTGACAGATTGTGCAGTGTCTGACTCAAAATCAGAAGTATCTTCCTTGGTATCAAATCCGGTATAAAATTCAAAATCTTCTCTGCTCCTTTTCACTCTCTGAATTTCTGGAATAAATGGATGTAGCTCTCCTTCGAGTGATCTCCTGCCTTGCATAAACAAAATTTCTAGAAAAAGAAATTATTAAAAGCAAAAGACAAAATAAAATCAAAAGTAAACAATGAAAAATAATCTAAAGTATTTTTGCCTAATAAACAATTACGCCAATTAGCCTCCCCGGCAGCGGCGCCAAAAACTTGTTGCGCTCTAATTAACTCTACCACAAAGCGTCACTCGCAAGTATACGAGGTAGTTATAGCAAAGGTGATCACCCCAAGGTCGTCTCACAAGGAAGCTAAAGTAGCTAATTGATTATCAGATTATAAATAACAAGTAATGAATAAATTTAAATTGCTAACTAATGAAGACAGATCGATTGGAATTTAGAACAATAAAAGTAAATTGAGCTGATGATTTGATTCACTTAATAGAAAGGTCTAGGGTTTGCACTTCTCTACTACTTATATGTATGGACGGTTATTCCTCTCAACCAATTTAATTTCAAAGATTAAATCTCAAGAAACTTAATTAATTGAGTCAAGGAAATAAGCTCTCGCATTCAAACCTCTTTCAACTAATCTTGTTACAATTGAAATAATCTTTTCCTAGGTTATATCTCTAATTCACCTAAGTCCCTAATTGAATTGTTCCAGCATTAGACTTCATCTCTCAATCCTTCATCTAATACCTTAAAACACATAATTGGTGGCCAATCAATTATATATTAACAATAATCCATTCAATCAAGGCTAAAGAAATAATTAAGTTAAGAGTAATAACCAATTCATACAATCATAGCAGATCCATACAAACCCTAGACTAGATCAAATTAGTTCATAATGCTATCAAACATACTCATCTCATTAAAATTCTAAGAAATTAATTTAGACATGATAATATCCATAAATACAATTCCAATGAAATTAAAGAGATAAAGTTCGAGAACAAAACCAAATTACAAACTTCTTAGCTCTTGAAGAATCTCTTGTTCAGAACTTGCTCAAAGAATGTATCAATGGCGAGAAAAAATCTAATCTAAGCTAGTTTAATCCAAAGTGTAATAACAAAATCAAAGAAAACAAGATATGAAACCCTCAAACTCTCTTTGACGGCTCAAAACAAACTCAAACTTTCAACACCCTTTTGAAAACCCTAACTTTTACATTTATACGAAACCTCCGCTTTAAAAAATCTGCTTTGCTTTTGGTCCATGAGAGACACGGCCAAGTTGGAGGAAACTTGGCCGTGTTGGAGGTCTTTGGAGGGACACGGCCACAAGCTTGGCCGTGTCCCTTGTTTGTGTCTTCTACTACTTGATTTTCATCTATCTTTTTCCTTTGGACTTAAGTGAGACACGGCCAAGCTTAAGCAACTTGGCCGTGTTGGAGCTTTTTTGGAGGGACATGGCAACAAGCTTGGCCGTGTCCCTTGATTGTGTCAACCTCTGTGTCTTGGTCTTCCTCCTTAGCTTGGTATGGGACACGGCCACAAGCTTGGCCGTGTCCTCTGCATGTGTCAGCCACTGTCCAATTTTTCCTTCTTCTTGGTTCCTTGGCTTTTTAACCTAAAACAAAACTTGAAACAAACTTTAAACAAGAAGTAAATAAATATTAACCACAAAACATAAACACCACACTAAAAACTAGGACAAAAATAACAAAAACACTGAAATAAATTCAAACTACCAAAATTATTAAAAACACTAAATAAACCGATTGAAACTACAACAATACCTAAAGAAAACAATAATTATCATAACAAATAAGATATAAATCTATAACAAAAACTAATAAAACAGAGTCCACTACTTCATCATCAGAAATTACAGCTACTTAAAAACCATTGAGAGGCCTCTCAATCATTAGAGCATTAACAATCTCATTATCTTCAGCTTCAATGACCACTGTCTCATTTCCGTTGGGGAACTTAATCTTTTGATGAAGGGTGGAAGGAACTCCACCAAGAGGATGAAACCATGGTCGTCCCAAGAGTAAGGCAAAGGTAACTGGTATGTCTAAAACAACAAACTCAACAATAGATTCAATTGGACCAACTTTGACAACGGCTTTGAAAGTCCCTTCGGCATGTCTCGTAGTGTTGTCATAAGCCTGAATTATTACCTCGGTTGGGTTTAAATCTCTTATCGACATGGCTAACTTTGGCAGTATCTTAAGTGGACAAATATTTATGGCGGACCCATCATCAACCATTACACATGGAGTCCTCTTCCCTCTGACCTCTATCTTGATAAAGAGAGGGCGGATGTGGTCTCTCCCTTCCTCCGGTAAGTCCGCATCCGAAAAAGAAACTGCTCCCATATTAACTTTGTTCTTCTCTTGAATCTCTTCACACTTCATTACTCCTCCAATTTTTATGAAGTTGATCAGCTCCTCCGGTGTCGTGGAGGTAGAAATTTGCATGCTAGCCAAGGCTTTGGCCATAGTTTCTTGTTGCTTTTTAGAAGTAGCTAATAAGTCCCAAATGCTAACACTTGCTTGGGTTCTTTTCAATTGCTTGAGCACAACATCATCTTCTTCTACTTCAACTTCCTTCCCCTTATTAGTTTCTATCTCCTTAGGTGGTGGCCTTGCATAAGGCTTACCAGATCTAGTGTTCATTACTTCATCTTCTTCGGGCTCGGACCAAGTCCACTCCTCCTTCTTGGATACAATATCATCATCACTATCACTTGAATCCCAAAACCCGTTGACAACACAAATTGTTACTTCTCCACCCATCATAGCTTGTTTAATTTCACCAAATACCTCTTCTTCTTTGGTTGCTTCTCCACCCACATCTTGAAAAGAAGACATGACAAAATCCTCATGCAAACCTCCTCTAATCATGAAGGTTGCTGGTGGTGGTACTCTATTGAATTTTGGTAATGGGTTGTCTTTGGTGTTTGGCTTATTGGGCTCGCGTAGCTTCCCATTATCAATTAGATTTTAGATCTCATGTCTCAACCTCACACATCTATCCGTGTCATGCCCTTGCATTTGGTGGAATTGACAAAATGCTTTAGTGTCGAAATTAGGTGGGAGAGGGTTAGGCAAAGGATGAGGGTTTAAGGGTTGTAGCAATCCCTTTCTTTGAAGCTTATTGAGAACCCAAGACATCGGTTTCCCTAATTTTGAAAATTGTCTGCTTGTTCCTTGGTTAGTAGCATTAACACCGATGACCTTTTGCATGCTTTGGCTACCAAATTGATAGCTCCCTTTCTCATTCCTTTTTGTTGCAAAACGGTTCTTCTCTCTCTCCCATTCTTCAATTTGCAAACCAGCTTGAAGAAGGTCTTTGAAATCAAGGATGAGTGTATGAGATATCCTCTCACGTAGACTAGGCAACACCCCTCTCACAATCATCCTTATTTGATCGAATTCATCAGGCCTCTTCTTGAGTAAAGCAGCCTTCTTTCTCCATCTCTTGACATAATCTACAAAATTCTCATTCGGCCTTTGCCTAATGGACTCTACTTCCATTAAGGTAACTTCCAACTCAACATTATATCCATATTGCTGGATGAAGGATTTGTAAAGTAGATCCCAACTCTTTTGTGTTCAATCATCTAAGGTGTTAAACCAATTATGGACAACAGGATCCAATGAGAGCATAAAATACCTTAGAGTTTGAGCCTTAGTAGCTCGAGCAGACTGCATAGCAGTGATATACTGCTTCACATGGAGGTGGGGATTTTCGGTGCCATTGTACTTGGCAAAGGATGGCATCTTGAACTTGTACGGGACTTCTTCATCTTGTTCAAATAGTTTATCGATCTTGGACATCTCTTCGGTTTTCAGCTTTTTCTCAAATTTCTTTTCTAAATTAGCAGTCATCTTTTCAACATCGGATGTCTCAGTCTTTTCAATAGTTGCCTTCTCAACAACCTTCGGTTCATTCTTCTTCTCTTGAACATCTTCGTAGTATTGAGCCCAATCATCATCATCAATGGTCACCTTTTCATCATCAAAAACCACTTCACCAACTTTAGCCTTTCCTTTGTCCTTTGGCTTCTTAGTGCTAGTAGATGCCTCGGCATGATTCTCTAAGATTGCAGTCAATTGGTTCTTCATGGTCTCAGCTAGGGCCTCTTTTATTTCTTCCATCTTGGCGTTGAGGGCCTCATCCACCATCCTTTAAATTTGTTCGGGCTTCATTGTTTTAGGTGAGCAAGTGATTGAGTCGTTGCTAGATACTTCATCTCCGGCGTAGGTCGGATTGTTGTAAGCTTTTGAACTATCGTAATCTAGGGCTGTGAGCCAAAAAGTATCAATGACATGAGATGCAAATGTATGTATGCATGTATGCACGAATAATTTACAAACAAGGACAAATAGGACGTTCCTTCCAACCTTATAACATCCACACACGAATGGCGAGTCTCTTTTCCTAGGTATATGGTTAACAAAATACCAACATGGGGCATCTTATTTTTAAATATTTACCTCGGATGTTTCAACCAATAGTTATATTTTTAAAAATGGAATCCATTCATAGTAATTCCCATTAATTAGGTTCTAATCCATTCAACTAACTATAGAAGCTTTTATTAGATTAAAACTAAATTAAGAGGTTTATCATAGATAGATTTCTCACTTGAAAAGAGTAACTAATGGTTCATGCCAAAAACAGGTCTATGATTAATTATTCTTAGTATAAACTAGGCTCACAATTGATTTTTAGTATTTTGCAATTGACCTAAATATTTTTGCAAGCTCTTTGAAAATAATTCTAAGCCCATTGTAAAAAGATTTTAGAAAAGATGGATTTTAGGCCATGAGCAAAAGAGTTTTTAGAAAAGTCTTATGTCCAAAGACCATCTTGAAAAATTTTGAAATTAGCTTTGATCTTTTGGATTTTAAAGAAAAATTTATTTTGAGCTTACAATGTACTTAGGTCATATTAGAAAAAGAAAAAACCAAATAAGCCATGATTTAAGCCAAGATAAATAAACCATAGTCAAACAACATGCATTTGGGATAAAACCTAAGGAAAGTAACTAGGCCAATTACAAGAGCTTTAGTCTTTGGGTTAAAAAGGCTTAGGTTCCCATAGCAAGTATATACCAAATGGTACAAGGCTATGAGTGGTTATGCCATGCTCGATCTCCATACCTTGAGTGAAAGTATGGTATCCCTTACATAACACAACACGGGTAACACGGGCGTCCTAACTCATGCACACGATGTAATCTAATATGATGCAATGGATAATATCATTATAAGAAAGAATAGAATAATATAAAGACCAACAGAATCAACTTCTCTTATCCCCAGTGGAGTCGCCACTGTGAGCGGGTATTTTTGCCCCCACTCCCGGTGGAATGGTTCTTGCGACTTCGGCACTGTTTAGGCTTGGGGCCTTAGAGAACACGGACCTAAGTCCGGAGAAAATGGAGTCGCCACCCGGACGGGCTGGGAAAAAAGAAAGGGTTCGATGAATCAATTCCTAACGAATCCCCAACCCCCTAATGGGTTCGGAAAGTTGGGTACATGTGGGGAAGGTGAGAAAATGGCCCAGCACCCCTACAATGCCCGGTTCATTAGAACCGGCCTCCTTTATAGGTCTTAATATTATAAAACTCTTAAGTATAACAACATTATCCATATTACACACAATAATTAAAATAAAGCATCGATATATTGAAAATCAAAACAATGTCCAAGCAAAACAAATAAATAGACACCCACTCGAAGATGGAAACATGTCCTTACATCCCTTGCCTAAATAGGACACCCCCCGAAAGGTAGAAACATGCCCTTTACATTAGTTCTAAAATAGAAAAGCAATTTAAATTACATGATATTTAACTAATGAGGTATCCACAAAGTAGAAACATACCTCTTACAACATTTGGAAATCTAAATAAATTGATAAAAGTAAATAACCATTCATAATAAATAAATCATTCATCAAAGACATTAAATATCAATAGAAAGTAAACATCCATCCATGATAAATAAAATAAACCAAGCATTGAACTTAAATAAATTAAAGCATATAAATCAAAGCATAATCAAATATAGAATTGAATAAAGCAAATAAAAGTCTAAATTATGGCTACTATGAGTTTTTTAAGGAATTGAAATAAATTAAGATTTTATGTTTTAAAAGGTTGGTAAAACTCTTTGATTAACCAAACTAGGGTTTGTGATGTAAAATCATGAAATTAGGATTTACAAAACTTTAAAATACTTTTGATTTATGGTTTATGTTGCGCTAGAATTAAGTACTACTACAAAGCGTCACTCGCAAGTATACGAGGTAGCTGTAGCAAAGGTGATCGCCCCAAGGTCATTTCCCAAGAAGGTGTGGTTCGTAATAGCTTGATTAAGGAGTGTAGGGTTGATGTATGAAGGTTGTACAAGATCAAATCGATTATTGGGAATATGCCTAGGGTTATAGGTCCATTCAATCAAAGCTCAATTCTCAATTATCCATTAACATAACCTTGTAAATTAATTTGTTCCTTAAGATTAATTAGTCAATTACCAATTCATTAGTTCTCACATTCATGAAATAGCAATAACCAATTATTTTACATTTGCAAATTAATGAAACCCTAGAACTTATATTTCTAATTCATTCATAGGGTAGTCGATTGCATAATTCCGATATCAAATTTCACCTCTCGGTCCTTCATTCAATATCTAGAGATCAATAGGTAGCTAATCTATTAACCTAGCATACAATCCAATGCAATCAACCAACAACAAGGTACATCAATGGAAATATCAAATCAAAGCATTCAATCAAATATACTACAAACCCTAAGCATGGGTATTTAGCTCAACATCATCAATTTAAAACATTCATTCAACTCAATATAAATCAATTACAAATTGTTCAATTGCAATATCAATTCTCTTAATATAACAAAAACAATATTGAAATGAATTAAAAGAGAGAATAGAAAAACCCCTTGTGAAGATGCCAAGAGTAGGATTACTAGTCTTCCTCCTAGCTCCACTTTGATGTTTGATGAAGAACTCAAGCCCTCTGTAATGGTTGATTTCCCTTTTGCAATATGGAATGGAGCTTTCTCAAGTCACCAACCCTTCAATTGATTGTGCCTTTGGAAGATGGAATGGAGCTTTCTCAAGTCACCAACCCTTCAATTGATTGTGCCTTTGGAAGATGGAATGGAGCTTTCTCAAGTCACCAATCCTTTCAATGAAGCTTCTTCAACCTTCAAGAGCTTGTTAACCCAACTTATCCCAAAGAACCTCAAAGATCTCATCAATGGAAGATGGAGAAGATGAAGATGGAGGATGAAGATGAGGGACAAGGAGAGTGCCACTCTCTCCTCATCCCCTTGTGTGTTTGCTCCCTCTTCTCTTTTCTTTTCTTTCTTTCTAAAACCCTAGACGTCCTCTTTTTCCTTTATCGTGCGAAAGAATTTATAGAAATTAAGGTGACACGGCCAAGCTTGGGTGAGCTTGGCCGTGTCTCTTGGCCTTTTCCTTGCTTTCCTTTAGGTGACATGGCCAAGCTTTGGTTGGCTTGGCCGTGTCCCTTGATAACTCTTCCTTCCTTTCTTTCTTTCTTTTCTTTGGAGTTGGGTGTGTGACACGGCCAAGCTTTGGTGTGCTTGCCCATGTCTGAGCTTTTTTTGGAGGGATACGACCACAAGCTTGGCCGTGTCCCTTGAGTGTGTCTCCTTCTGAGCTTTTGGCCTTCATATATGTTTCTTTGGAAGCTTGGCCGTGTTTGACAAATTTGGAGGGACACGGCCAGTGGCTTGGCCGTGTCCCTTGGGTGTGTCACCTACTGTTGCTCATTTTCCTTCTTTTCCTTCTCTTCTTTGGCTTGTTCTTTGATTTGCTCTTTGAGTGAGACACGGCCAGAGGCTTGGCCGTGTCTCTGGGTGTGTCTACTTCTGCCTTGAATTTCTTTTGAGGGACATGGCCAAGCCTACTTTGGCTTGGCCATGTCTTGCTTGGTTCATGCTTTTCTTGCTCTTTTGATCTTCCAAGGGTGTTTTTGTACCTAAACCTAAAAACAACACTTTAAACACACTTAAAACAATAATTAATCAAAACATTAATTAAAACACACATAAAATCATACTAAAAACAAGTACAAAAAATGATCTAAACAGTTTCAAGCCTACTGTGTGAAATTAAAATATTTGTGTATTTATGGTTTTTAAAGTTTTAAAGGATTAGGGTTTTAAAAAATTAGGGTTTAAAGTTTTAAAGGGGTTAGGGTTTACTATTTTGAGTTTTGGAATTGAATTAGGGTTTTAAGACTTTTGAATTAGGGTTTCGGGTAATGAATTGATTTTAGGATTTGGAAAGACAATTGACAATTTTCATGAAGTTTTATGAATTTAAACAAACAATTTAAAGTTTATAAGAGCCAAAAAGATATTTTTAAGGCTTTTGGAAGGAAACAGAACACAAATTAAAGGTTTTGTAATTTGGAAAGCAAATTTTGGTTTTGGGGTTTTGAAGAAATAAAACTAATAGCTTTAAACTTTTGGAAAAATAAAGCCTCGATTTAAGATTTTCAAACCTTAGAAAAAGTGAATTGAGGTTATAAAGTATTTGAATTAAAAGAAACCAAGGGATAATTTAGCTACTGTGACAAAATAAAAGAAATTAAGAATTCAAACCTTATTTTGTAAGTTTCACCAAAAATTGCTTCTTGGATGAACAAGGTCAAAGACAAGCTTTTTGCCTTTGAATTTCTTGAATTGTTCCCTCCAAAGTCCGATTTAATTTACTGCCAGAAGGAATTTTTAAAGTTTCGGAGTTTTCCTTCTCACTCTCGGTCACAAATTTCAGTCCAATTTTCCTCCTTATTTCTGATTTTCCTTTGTGTTGTAATTGTGATCTTATTTATAGAAGTTTTTATGGTTTATTCCTAGTTGCTCATGGAATATAACATACATTAAGAAAATGAAACCAAAACCTAATTGTATTAGGCTTCGAAAAATTTGCGTCGGAAAAATTTCGCTGGCAAAAAAAAAACTGCTGCGGAAAAATTGCGCTGGCAAAAAAATTATCGTAGTTGGCTACGGCAGGGGGCAAGGATCGGCCTGCCGGCAAAATGACCCACGGCCATGCCCCTCGCTAGTTTTCGGCGACGATTTTTTCGTTGCCGATTTTTTCGTCGCCGATTTTTATTTTTATTTTTACTTTTTTGATTTTGATTTTTTGATTTTTATTTTTTATTAATAAAAATTAGATACTAAAGCAAAAATTATTTAATTAAGATAACAAAAATTATTTTGGACCAATTAAAATATATTAGACAACACAAATTATTTTGGACTAAATAAAATATATTGGACCGGACTAGGTCAAAAATTAAGGGTCTACACCCGTCAGTATGGAGCTGAGCCTCGTGATTCTGAATTTTCTCCTGACTTAGACATGCCTTGCTTGACTGAAGCCTACTTGGATCGGCTGAGGCAAAGCTGGCCTGCACGTTACACTTATCGACTGCCATAGATTTTACTTTTGTCAATTCAAAAGTGTATTGTTAGGATGAAAAATAATAAAAGTAATAAAAGACGCTTCTTTTCCATTTATAATTTGTCATCACTTTTTGCTATTTGGTTGATTTATTTCATCCATACATAATCAAATACTTATAATAGTGCACATAGAATAATTTTAACATTAATTTCGTTTTATTAAATTGGGGAACAACCAAACATAAAGTCAGCATACAAAAAGATCACTCTTGTTGCCAACTAGCCCTTTCTGGTTTTCTAATTGACTATTTTCTCTCATTTAGCCCTAATTGTTGCCTAGCCCGCCCTTTCAGGTTTTCGAGACTACCGGACTGCTCTAATTTTTGCCTAGGCCGCCCTTTTTGGGTTTTCAACCTAGCGAGCTCTTTTTTTATATATATTTCATACATAAAACTTCTTCAACCTGTCAATGTTTACTGGATCACTAAACTCTTTCCCATCCATGTCTGATAACTTCACCGCACCTTTCTTATGACTTGTTTCACGACATATGGCCCTTCCCAGCTAGGCCTAAACTTCCCTCTTAGATCAGATACGTTAGGCTTATACTGCTTCAACACCAGATCCCTGACTCTGAATTTTTTTATTTTAACCCTTCTATTGTAGGCCCGAGCTATCTTTTTTTGATACAGTTGGTGATGATACAACGCTTTTAACCTTCTCTCTTCTAGTAAAGCTAACTGTGTGTATCTGCTCGCTACCCATTCCATTTCAGGCAGTTCAGCTTCCAGGATTACTCTCAATGACTTAATCTCAATTTCAATTGGCAATACTGCTTCCATTCTATAAACCAAAGAGAACAGTGTCATTCCAGTAGGTGTTCGCACGCTTATCCTATATCCCCATAAAGTAAAGGGAAGCATCTCCGACCAATCCCTGTAAGTCTTAGTCATCTTGGAAAGAATATACTTAATTGTTTTGTTTGTTACTTCTACTGCACCATTAGCCCTTGGTCTATAAGGAGAGGATCGATGATGATGGATTTGGTACTTTGAGAATAAATCCTTAACTACTCCTTGAAACTGTACCCCATTATATGATATCACACTGTGTGGGACCCCGTATCTACATATGAGGTTCTTTTCAATAAATCTAGCCATTTGGCTTGCACCCAGCTTGTTGAAGGATTCGGCTTTGACCCATTTTGAAAAATAATCTACTGCTACCACAATGAAATGGTGACCGTTTGAAACTGTCGGATGTATCTCTCCTATAATGTCGATATCCCAGGTGGAAAATGGCCAGGGTGAAGACATAGAATGCAATTCTTCAGAAGGCATGTGATTAAAGTTACCATACATCTGACATTGTTGCCACTTCTTTACAAACTCAATACAATCTCTCTCCATGGTCAACCAGTAGTAACCTTGTCGAATAATCTTCTTAACTAGAGCCAAACCATTCATGTGCAGACCACAACTTCCCACATGTATCTCTGTGAGCGAGGATTTTTTCCCCCACTCCCGGTGGAATGGTTCTTGCGACTTCAGGACTATTTAGGCTCGGGGCCTTAGAGAACACGGACCTAAGTCCGGAGAAAATGGAGTCGCCACTCGGAAGGGCCGAGAAAAAGAAAGGGGTGGATGACTCGATTCCTAAGGAATCCCCAACCCCCTAATGGGTTCAAAAAGTTGGGTATGTGTGAGGAAGGTGAGAAATGGCCCATCATGCCCACAATGCCCGGTTCATTGGAACCGGCCTCCTTTACAGGTCTTAATATTATAAAATTCTTAAATATAACAATATTATCTATATTACACACAATAATTAAAAGAAAGCATCAATGTATTAAAATCAAAGCAAGGTCCAAGCAAAACAAATAAATGGACACCCATCCGAAGACGGAAACTTGTCCTTACATCACATGCCTAAATAGGACACCCACCAAAAGGTAGAAAAATGCCCTTTACATAGGTTCTAAAATAGAAAAGCAAATTAAATTACATGATGTTTAACTAATGAGGTACCCACCAAGTGGAAACATACCTCTTACAACTTTTGGAAATCTAAATTACTTGATAAAAGTAAATAATCATTCATCATAAATAAATCATTCGTCAAAGCTATTAATCAAAATATGAAATAAACATCCATCCATGATAAATTAAATAAATCAAGTATTGAAATTAAATAAATTAAAGCATAAGAGATAAATCAAAGTATAATCAAGTATGGAATTGAATAAAATAAAAGTTCAATTATAGCTACTATGACTTTTTATGGAATTAAAATAGATTAGGGTTTTATGCTTTAAAAGGTTGGTAAGACTCTTTGATTAACTAAATTAATATTTGAATGGTGAAATCATGAAACTAGGGTTTTAGACAGTTTTAAATACTTTGATTTATGATTTTTGGTTATTGGGTTTCTAAGCTACTATGTAAATTTAATTTATTTATGGTTTTATGGTTTTTAATGTTTTAAAAGGATTAGGGTTCATAAAAATTAGGGTTTAAGGTTTTAAAAGGGTTAGTGTTTATTATTTTGAATTTTGGAAGTTGAATTTGGGTTTAGTATTTTTAGAATTTACTAAATTAAAGTTCTAAGGTTTTGATTTAAAAAACCTAAATTTCATAGATTTGCTACTGTGAAAAGATAAATCAAAAAAGAATTTAACATACCTCCTTTTGTTAATTCTCCAAAAATAATTCTTCTTGGATGAACAAGCTCTAAAGACAAGCCTTTTTTTGCCTTTGAATCCTTCGAAGCATACCTCTGCTCCTTTAAAAATCAATTGAATTAAATTTATTACTTTTCCTTCACTGATTTGGTTTTCCAATTTCTAAGCTACTGCCAAAAATTTTCCTCCCCTAATTTGGTTGCCTTTGATCCTTATTTATAGAGGACTTTCTATGTATAATCCTAATTAATCATGGCAAATAATCTAAATAAGAATAGGAAACCAAAACCTAATTAAATTAGGTTTCAAAAATTTTGCATCGGAAAAAATTGCGCTGCCGAAAAATTGCAGTAGGAAAAAATGCGCTGGCGAAAAAAAAATGCCGCAGAAAACTGCGGCAGTGGGCGGGCTGGGGCGTCGCTTGCAGGAAATTCCTACGGGCGAGCTATTTTGCCAGCAGGATTTTCCTGTGGGCAAAATAGAAATTCTATTTCGCTCGCAGGAAAATCCTGCGAGCGAAATAGCACAGTGATTTCGCCCGCAGGAATTTCCTACGGGCGAAATAGCCCACGGACCTGTGCGATTGTTTTTTCGTCGCCGATTTTTCCGACTCCGATTTTTATTTTTATTTTTTGATTTTTATTTGTTTATTTTTATTTTTTATTAATAAAAATTAGATAATAAAGCAAAAATTATTTAATTAAAATTATTTTGGACTAATTGGACAACAAAAATCATTAAGGACTAAATAAAACATATTGAACCAGATTGGGTCAAAAATTAAGGGTCTACAATCTCTGAGATGATGCGCTCCACTTCAAGCTTTCTTAAACATCTCAAATGCACCCCCATCAGGCCATCTTCGATATAACTCCCCATGAAATGTGATGTATTGCAAAGACCACTGTATTATTGGTTGCCCTAAATTTTAATTTTTTGGCTAAAGGGATAAGTTCCCCTTTGGGCGATTCTAGTATAACTCCCAAACCTGCTCCTTTCCTGTTTACTGCTCCATCAAAATACATTTTCCACCCTTGCACTTCAATTGCTTTTAAATGTTCATCTAGAAATTCTAAAATTACCTCTTCGCTTTCTGGTAATGCTTGTTGGGCCAGAAATTCTGCTACCGCTCTACCTTTGATTGTTTTCCTGGTTACATACTCAATCTCAAATTCTTCTAATATTATCAGCCATCGACCATATTTCCCAATCAAAGAGGGTGTCTCCCTTAAGTACTTCATTGGATCCAACCTATAAATTGCTTACACACTATATGATTGAAAGTAATGTCGCAACTTCTTAGAAGACCAAACCACGGCTATACAGGTTTTTTCTATGATCCTATACTTAATTTCATAAGGTAGGAGCTTTCTACACAAATAGTAAACTGTATGCTCAATCCCTGACTCATTCGCTTGGGCTAGCATGGCTCCTATCGACTCTTCTTCTATTGCTAAGTATAGTAGTAGAGGTTTGCCGGGTTTAGGTGGTTTTAAAATGGGTGGATTCAATAAATATTCTTTTATTCGCTCAAAAGCCTTTTGACACTCTTCATTCCATATGACCGGCTGATTCTTTTTAAGCAATTTGAAGATAGGTTCACAAATTATTGTGAGTTTTACTATGAATCTGCTAATGTATTGTAATTTACCAATAAATCCCCGAACTTCTCTCTCCGTCTTAGGGGCAGGCATATCCCTGATTGCTTTAACTTTGTCAGGATCAATCTCAATGCCATTTGGACCAATCACATGTCCTAATAATTTACCTAAAGTAACACCGAACACACACTTCTTTGGGTTTAGTCTTAGTTTATATTTCAAAGGTCTATCAAAGAATAATTCTAAGTTTTGGAAGTGTTGTTCCCTTGTGTCCGATTTAACCATCATATCATCAACATATACTTCAACTTCTTTGTGCATCATGTCATGAAATAGTGTGGTGGCCATCCTTTGATAAGTTGCTCCAGCATTCTTTAAGCCAAACGTGTAACACCCCCACATCCATTACATGCACACTACAATACCACAATGTAGCATACATGCAATAAACATAGGGATGCTACGGATTTTCTTAACATTCAAAACATTTTATATACTACCATAATCTTTATCATTATATATTATAGAAAAGAAGTCATTAAATTGTAGTATAAAATAAATTCAATATATACATACATTTAATTATTACACAGCGGAAGTTATAAAATTATTTATATGAAAACATTTAAATCTGTATTTATAAATATACATATATTTACATTATAAACAATATTTTACAAAACATAAAGAAGTTATACTTGATTGGCAAGTCTGCTCTGATCTTTAAGTCCAAATCAACACCTCAATGTCTACTCTCACTAGGTCTCGAAGAGCTCTCGGGTTCAACTCTATCACCTGCGCGATTAACACTATCGCGCTAAGCCAACGGCTTAGTAAGACAAATCATGCTAATGTTATGCTTTAATGCAATGTAATGTTTCATATATGTATTAACAAATCAACATCAATGATACACACTCAATCAATAAAGATCATATTCAACAGACAATATTCCGTGAATAGTCCGTTTCATCATTTAAGTAATATTAACATTTCATTACATTAGAACATCATTTATGATATACATAAAACCTAGACACCTATGGGCCCATCAAGTATTTAATACGATATTCAAAATTCAGAGTTACTGCTTTGGTTCATAAACACAATTATCAAGCCCGTAGGCAACAAATACATATATATCTCTATCCATGGATAGCGTAACAGACCCAGTCTCTTGGATCATCAACTCATCTAACTCGAGGACATCCTCAACCCAGCAAGACTGTTACAAATCAAATATCTCATAATATCAATTATCATTGTGTAACAGACCCAGTCTCTTGGACCTCAATTCAATTCAATTTGAAGAGATCCTCAACCCGGCAAGACTGTTACCTTTCATTAAATAGGCATGCCTCCAAAAACCAGAACTCTGAAACTGAATATCATATTAAGCATACACTTATTTCTTTATTCTCTTTATCAAACTCTTTCTCAATCATCCTCATCAATTAGGCAAATATGCCATACATCATTCAATTGTATCATCATAGCCAATCACAATGGCTTTACATCACATTTCAAATCACATTACAATACTTCATCTTTCAAATACACCATCATATCCTCAACATATCCATCACATTATACATATAGCATTATTGATATAAACATAACAAAACACATTACTCATCACATAAGTCACAATACATGAAATATCACATAGTATCATATGCATTACCATTATCATCATATATATGATCAATCTCAACTTCATATGCATCTTCAATGCAATGTCACATGTATGCATCAACACAAGATTTGTACTTACCTCAATCATAAGTCACACAACTCTAAACACCTTCCTTCTTGCAAAGTTCTTCACCTCCCAAATTAGGGCAAAACACCTTCTATCAAACCCTAATCCAAAGAATGATACAATCCATCAATTCCAATACCATTTAATCACTTAATAACTTCATCTTAAACCTTAAATCACAAAATTACACTTCAACATCATACATTATAGACCACGGTCGTGGCCACCATAACCACCACGGGCGTGGGGTACAAAACAATTCTGCCACCCAAGCTTCCATCCTCCACGGCCATGGCACCAAAAGCCTACCAATGGCCACGGCCATGGCCAATCAAGACCACGGGCGTGGCATCCAGAAGGCTATTGCCCTCGGCCAAAATCCCATTTCCAAGTCCAAAATTCCAACAAACACCAACCACAAGAAGATCTTTGAAAATAATGAAGCAAACACAAGGAAAACATCATGTAACACTTCAAAACCTAAAACAATATCAACTCCAACACTTCCAACAACAACACCTCTTATACTTCTTCACTTAAAATCAAAAACAACATTTAAAAACTCATTACAAACACATTTAATCATCATCTCAACAAACCAAAAATTCATATCCAACTCCACTTCAAAAGAACAAAAGAAAATCAAGAGAAAGGACTTACCAAAGTTGATGAATTTCACAAATCTTCCACTTAATTCCTTGAATCTCCTTTCAAATTGAGTTTAGAACTTCAAACCCTCTCTAGCTCTTTCTCTTCTTCAATGGTCGGCACACACATGAGAAAAGACAAGAAAATAAACTCAAGTCAACCACTTCTTCTTCTTTTAATCTCCACCATGCAATTCCTACAAGGAAAATTACCAAAACACCCTTAACCATTTGTTCTAACTTTTGTCCCTTGCATGCCCATATATGTAATTTCACATATCCCATAAAAATATCTCTCTTCCATTGACCTTGCATTTGACCAACTTATATGTTATATATATTAACATATAAACAACATATACACTCTTCTCTAAACCCTATTTTCTTTCCCAAAACACATATACATAACCATTCTCTTCTCAAATTCTTTTCTTCTCACATAACATCTACATTCAATCCAATTTAAAACAACAACAACAACAACATAGTCAAAACTTCTAGGGCATACATGAGGATATTACAATTCTCCCCCTCTAAAAAGAAATTTCGTCCTCGAAATTACCTGGTATTAACTCTGAAACAACTGAGGATATTGATCTCGCATGGTTTGCTCACTTTCCCAAGTTGCTTCTTCTTGTCCATGATTCTTCCACAAAATCTTCATAAGTGGCACTTGTTTGTTTCTTAACTCTTTCACATCACGTGCCAAGATAGCAACTGGTTCCTCTTCAAACGTCAAATCTGGATTCACTTCAATTGATTCAATTGACAACACATGAGATGGATCCGATCTGTACTTCCTCAACATAGAAACATGGAATACATTATGAATACGATCCAACTCAGGTGGTAAAGCAAGTCGATACGCAACTGGCCCAACTTTTTCCAACACTTCATACGGTCCAATGAAACGAGGACTCAATTTCCCTTTCCGACCGAACCTCAATATCTTCTTCCAAGGAGATACCTTCAAGAATACCTTATCTCCAACATCAAACTCTATGTCTCTCCTTTTCAGATCTGCATAAGACTTCTGTCGATCCGAAGCTGCTTTCAACCTCCCTCGAATCAACTTCACTTTCTCTTCAGTTTCTTGAATCACATCAGGACCAATCATCTTATTTTCACCAAGTTCAATCCAACAAAGAGGTGTTCTACACCGTCTACCATACAGTGCTTCGAATGGTGCCATACCAATGCTGGATTGGTGACTGTTGTTATAAGCAAACTCCACAAGTGGTAGAAATCTGTCCCAACTTCCAGAGAAATCGATGACACAGCTTCTTAACATGTCCTCAATAATCTGTATCACCCTCTCTGACTGTCCATCCGTTTGTGGATGAAAAGCAGTGCTGAAATGCAGTCGAGAACCCAAAGCTCCATGCAAACTCTTCCAAAATCTTGAAGTAAACCTGGGATCTCGATCAAACACCAAAGAAGTTGGAACACCATGCAACTTCACAATCTCATGGATATACAACTCAGCTAACCTCTCCAAAGAGTAATCCATCCGAACCGGAAGGAAATGAGCTGTCTTGGTCAATCTATCCACAATCACCCATATGGCATCATGTTTCCTTTGTGTCAATGGCAAACCAGATACAAAATCCATTGTTACTCTTTCCCATTTCCATTCAGGCACTGACAATGGTTGAAGCAACCCAGTTGGAACTTGATGCTCTGCTTTTACCTTCTGACAAGTGAGACATTTCGATACAAACTCAGCAATGTCCCTCTTCAAACCAAACCACCAATAATGCTGTCTCAAATCATGATACATCTTTGTATTGCCCGGATGCATAGCAAACACTGACTGATGTGCTTCTTCTAAAATGATCCTTTTCAAATCAGCATCATCGGGTACACACAATCTATTCTTAAACCAGAGGCTTCCATCACTTTTCACAACAAAATCTCTACTCTTTCCATTCTGACAATCTGAAATAATCTTCTGAATCTTCTTATCAGCCAACTGAGCCTCTTTAATCTGATCCAACAAAACTGGTTTCACATGCAACTGTGCCAACAATGCACCATCATCACAAGATACAAAACTAGCACCCAATGCTCTCAACTCAACAAGCAACGAGAGCGAGTAAACAGTTAAACCAGCTAAAGACTTCCGACTCAAGGCATCAGCAACAACATTTGCTTTAACTAGATGATAATCAATCAAGCAGTCGTAGTCTTTAATCAATTCCAACCATCTCCTCTGTCGAAGATTGAGCTCCTTCTGAACCCCCAAATACTTCAAACTCTTGTGATCAGTGTAAATGAAACATTTCTCCCCAAACAGATAATGGCGCCAAATCTTCAATGCAAACACAATGACTGCCAATTCCAAATCATGGGTTGGATAGTTAAGCTCATGCGGTTTCAACTGTCTAGATGCATAAGCTATAACTTTACCTTCCTGCATTAGCACACACCCCAAACCATTATGTGAAGCATCACTGAAAATCACATATGGTTTGCCTTCCACAGGTAAAGTAAGGACAGGCGCTTGAGTCAGCATATCTCTCAACTGCTCAAAGCTAGCCTGACACTGATCCGTCCACACAAATCTCACTCCCTTACGAAGCAATCTGGTGAGTGGAGTAGCTATCAAAGAAAATCCTTTCACAAACCGTCGGTAATAGCCTGCCAAACCCAGAAAACTTCTAACTTCTATCACAGACTTGGGTGGACTCCAATTCAAAATAGCTTCAACTTTACTCGGATCAACTCTAATGCCTTCTGCTGAAACTATATGACCGAGAAAAGCGACTTGATCCAACCAGAACTCACACTTCGACAATTTGGCAAACAACTGCTTCTCTCTCAAAATCTGCAACACAATCCGCAGGTGCTTGTCATGTTCCTCTTTATTCCGCGAATACACCAGAATGTCATCGATGAAGACCACTACAAACTGATCCAGATAGGGCCTAAACACCCTATTCATCAAATCCATAAAAGCTGCAGGTGTATTCGTCAGACCAAAAGGCATAACTAAAAATTCATAATGCCCATACCTGGTCCGAAAAGCTGTCTTCGAAACATCTTCAGCTTTGACCCTCAACTGATGGTACCCTGATCTCAAATCAATCTTGGAGAACACTGATGCTCCTTTCAATTGATCAAAGAGATCATCAATTCTAGGCAAAGGATATTTATTTTTAATGGTCACCTTGTTCAATTGCCTATAATCAATGCACAATCTCATAGTACCATCTTTCTTCTTCACAAATAACACAGGAGCTCCCCAAGGAGAAACACTGGGGCGAATAAATCCCTTATCCAAAAACTCCTGTAATTGCACTTTCAATTCTCTCAATTCTGCTGGTGCCATTCTATACGGAGTAATAGAGATAGGAGTGGTACCAGGCAACAATTCAATTCCAAACTCCACCTCTCTCTCAGGAGGCAATCCTGGCAACTCCTCTGGGAATACATCTGGGAACTCTGCAACTGTGGCAATGCTATCAATAGGAGAACCTCTTACTCTAGTATCTACCACATGAGCAAGATAGGCTTCACATCCTTTTCTAATCAACCTCCTAGCTGCAACAGCTGAAACAAATAAGGAGGCTAGCTGTTCCTGCTCATTAGATACTATCACCTCTCTACCATCAACAGTTCTCAAAGAAACAATTTTCCTTTTACAGTCTACCACAGCGCCATGCCTAGATAGCCAGTCCATACCTAGAATCACATCATATTCCTTAAATGGCATCTCAATCAAGTCTCCAAGGAACTCCTCACCTTGCACCCTCACTGCACTATCTCGGTGCACTTTGCTAACAATCACACTATGCCCTAACGGATTTGTCACCAACACATCAAATCCTAGGGACTCAGCATGCATATCAGACACAGGCAAAACAGATGCACTAATATATGAATGTGTGGAACCCGGATCAATCAAGGCAAGTACTGAAATATCAAATAAAGAAAAAGTACCAGCTATGATTGCCGAAGCATCTGGCTGCCTCTGCATAACATACATCCTCTGGGAAGATCCAACCTCTTCTGGTCTACTCTCCCTGGATGTAGCACCTCCTCTAGAGCTGAACCCCGGTCTGCCTCCTCTGTTGACACCTCTGCCTCCTCGACCTCCCCTCGCATTAGGTCGAGAAGCTGTGGAATCAACTGACCTCTGTTCCCGCGTCTCTGGACAATCTCTAATAAAATGATCAGGCGATCCACACCTGAAGCATACAGCTGACCCACTATACCTCCAACAAGCACCCCTATGTGATCCACCACACTGAGCACACACAGGTAGAGCGGATCTTTGAGTCACTGGGGTCGGAGCACTCGCCACTGAAGCTGTAGGTCTAAATCTCTGTCTCTGAAACTGCACTGACCTACCAGCTGACCTCTGACTCCTACTGGCCCGAGGAGCAAAACTTCCCTTACCTCTCTTAACAGAAGAAGACCCTGCCTCAAACTGGGGCCTCATAACCCTAACCTCTTCCTCTGAAGCAGCTGCAATAACTTGAGCTCGCTCTACACTTCGAGCTGCTGCCACTAGCTGTGAGAAATCATGATATCTAGATCCAGCCACTAAACACATGATAGAGGGCCTTAATCCCTCCTCAAATCTTCTGCATCTATCTATCTCATCTGATATTATGCCCCCAGCATACTGACTTAATCGAATAAACTCAATCTCATATTCCGTTACGGTCCGGTGATCTTGCTTCAAATCTAGAAACTCTCTTTTCTTCCCATCTTTATACTCCCTTGGAGTATACTTCGATTCAAACTCTCTCAGAAAATCTGTATAGGATAAAGTAGGTGGATCATCCATAGAATGGGGCACTGTCTTCCACCAACTATATGCATCCTTCTGCAACAAGGATCTTGCATAATCAAACTTTTCCTCTGGAGTGGCTTGCAACTGAACAAATATTCTCTGTACTTTGTCTAACCACTGCTCAGCCACTGCTGGATCAGTAGTACCTATAAAATCTTCAGCTCCATACTTCCTCAGTTTGTCATAGTGCCTCACAGATACCAAAGGCTGAGGGGGTGGTGGCTGTGGTTGCACTGGTGCTTGCCTCAAAGCTTCTACCACATGCCTAAGCCAAGCTGGCGGAACCTCCTCCCCAGCTGGTCTACCCGACACCGAAGCAGGTGCCTCTCCAACACTATCAACTCTAGCTCCATCCTCAGGAGCAACACTCTCCGCACTTCCCTCAACTGACTGACGCAAATGAGGATCCATCACAACCTAAGTCTGCAAACACAGCAGATTACATCTTATTAAAGATCAGAGATTGCCAATCCCAAACATATATGTTATTCAAAAACCATTTTTTTAAAATCAAAATAGTCTTTTTCTTACATTTTACCTAGGTTGAGAATCTCAAACCTAGGCTCTGATACCAAAACAATTGAAACACCCCCACATCCATTACATGCACACTACAATACCACAATGTAGCATACATGCAATAAACATAGGGATGCTACGGATTTTCTTAACATTCAAAACATTTTATATACTACCATAATCTTTATCATTATATATTATAGAAAAGAAGTCATTAAATTGTAGTATAAAATAAATTCAATATATACATACATTTAATTATTACACAGCGGAAGTTATAAAATTATTTACATATATGAAAACATTTAAATCTGTATTTACAAATATACATATATTTACATTATAAACAATATTTTACAAAACATAAAGAAGTTATACTTGATTGGCAAGTCTGCTCTGATCTTTAAGTCCAAATCAACACCTCAATGTCTACTCTCACTAGGTCTCGAAGAGCTCTCGGGTTCAACTCTATCACCTGCGCGATTAACACTATCGCACTAAGCCAACGGCTTAGTAAGACAAATCATGCTAATGTTATGCTTTAATGCAATGCAATGTTTCATATATGTATTAACAAATCAACATCAATGATACACGCTCAATCAATAAAGATCATATTCAACAGACAATATTCCGTGAATAGTCCGTTTCATCATTTAAGTAATATTAACATTTCATTACATTAGAACATCATTTATGATATACATAAAACCTAGACACCTATGGGCCCATCAAGTATTTAATACGATATTCAGAATTCAGAGTTACTGCTTTGGTTCATAAACACAATTATCAAGCCCGTAGGCAACAAATACATATATATCTCTATCCATGGATAGCGTAACAGACCCAGTCTCTTGGATCATCAACTCATCTAACTCGAGGAGATCCTCAACCCGGCAAGACTGTTACAAATCAAATATCTCATAATATCAATTATCATTGTGTAACAGACCCAGTCTCTTGGACCTCAATTCAATTCAATTTGAAGAGATCCTCAACCCGGCAAGACTGTTACCTTTCATTAAATAGGCATGCCTCCAAAAACCAGAACTCTGAAACTGAATATCATATTAAGCATACACTTATTTCTTTATTCTCTTTATCAAACTCTTTCTCAATCATCCTCATCAATTAGGAAAATATGCCATACATCATTCAATTGTATCATCATAGCCAATCACAATGGCTTTACATCACATTTCAAATCACATTACAATACTTCATCTTTCAAATACACCATCATATCCTCAACATATCCATCACATTATACATATAGCATTATTGATATAAACATAACAAAACACATTACTCATCACATAAGTCACAATACATGAAATATCACATAGTATCATATGCATTACCATTATCATCATATATATGATCAATCTCAACTTCATATGCATCATCAATGCAATGTCACATGTATGCATCAACACAAGATTTGTACTTACCTCAATCACAAGTCACACAACTCTAAACACCTTCCTTCTTGCAAAGTTCTTCACTTCCCAAATTAGGGCAAAACACCTTCTATCAAACCCTAATCCAAAGAATGATACAATCCATCAATTCCAATACCATTTAATCACTTAATAACTTCATCTTAAACCTTAAATCACAAAATTACACTTCAACATCATACATTATAGACCACGGTCGTGGCCACCATAACCACCACGGGCGTGGGGTACAAAACAATTATGCCACCCAAGCTTCCATCCTCCATGGCCATGGCACCAAAAGCCTACCAATGGCCACGGCCATGGCCAATCAAGACCACGGGCATGGCATCCAGAAGGCTACTGCCCTCGGCCAAAATCCCATTTCCAAGTCCAAAATTCCAACAAACACCAACCACAAGAAGATCTTTGAAAATAATGAAGCAAACACAAGGAAAACATCATGTAACACTTCAAAACCCTAAAACAATATCAACTCCAACACTTCCAACAACAACACCTCTTATACTTCTTCACTTAAAATCAAAAACAACATTTAAAAACTCATTACAAACACATTTAATCATCATCTCAACAAACCAAAAATTCATATCCAACTCCACTTCAAAAGAACAAAAGAAAATCAAGAGAAAGGACTTACCAAAGTTGATGAATTTCACAAATCTTCCACTTAATTCCTTGAATCTCCTTTCAAATTGAGTTTAGAACTTCAAACCCTCTCTAGCTCTTTCTCTTCTTCAATGGTCGGCACACACATGAGAAAAGACAAGAAAATAAACTCAAGTCAACCACTTCTTCTTCTTTTAATCTCCACCATGCAATTCCTACAAGGAAAATTACCAAAACACCCTTAACCATTTGTTCTAACTTTTGTCCCTTGCATGCCCATATATGTAATTTCACATATCCCATAAAAATATCTCTCTTCCATTGACCTTGCATTTGACCAACTTATATGTTATATATATTAACATATAAACAACATATACACTCTTCTCTAAACCCTATTTTCTTTCCCAAAACACATATACATAACCATTCTCTTCTCAAATTCTTTTCTTCTCACATAACATCTACATTCAATCCAATTTAAAACAACAACAACAACAACAACATAGTCAAAACTTCTAGGGCATACATGAGGATATTACAAAACGGCATCACCCTATAACAAAATATACCCCATGTAGTAATAAAAGCAGTTTTGGTTTTATCCTCTTGGGCCATTAACACTTGATTGTATCCGGAAAATCCATCTACAAACGAGTGTAGCACGCTAGAGGCTGCACTATCAATGAGGACATCTATATGAGGTAAAAGAAAATCATCCTTAGGGGGCACCTTATTCAAATCTCTATAGTCCACACAGACCCTTATTCTCCCATCTTTCTTTGGCACGGGTACTATGTTTGCTAGCCAATCTGGATATTCTATCACTTCAAGGAACTTCACTTTTATTTGCTTAGTGACCTCTTCTTTAACCAATTCAGCCCACTCAGGTCTTAATTGCCTAAGCTTTTGTTTGACAGGTTTTATGTGAGTGTGAGTTGGAATATGATGCTCGGCTATGTCTCGATCTATTCCAGGCATATCCTCATAAGACCAAGCAAACACTTCTTCATATTTTTTGAATATTTTTTCAAATCTCTCTCTCTCATCAAGAGTAAGGTCGGATGCTATGCTAATGTTTTTAGGATTTTCGGTTGTTCCCAAATTTAATGATTGTGTGTTAACAGAATTAATATTAAAGATGCTCATGTAACTATTATTTGAATGTATGCAACCATCAGGAGAAACATTACACAAGTAAGCAAAATCAGACTTTATTGCATTCATTTTGAAAAAGAAAACATTATCATCCTCATACAAAGTAGACAAATTAAAATTAAAATCAAAATCATTATTCTCAAAATCATAAGGCAAGATGTCTTCAAACTTTTCTTCAACCAGGGCAGCAATCTCCTCCGGAGTCTTCTCGGCTTTCAGGATAGCATCATTCTTCTCTTTTGGATTGGATTCTTTGTTGGCTGACAAGGTGAGCTCTTTCTTCACTTGGTCCACTAGCTCAGCCATATCTGCAAAAATTTTAAAACCCGGGATTAACTTACCCATGAACATGATCGGCTCAGGCTTTCCTTGGAGTGGTCCAATATCTAGGGCTTTGACAAAGATCTCTTCAAGTTGTGGGAAGCTCATCTTCTCACTCTTCTTTGGCTGGACATCATTGTCTTCATCATATCTCAACCCTTTCTTGGAAGTTTGAGTTCTAAAGTCTGGCAGCTTTGTCAAACTGGCCTTACCCTTTCCAAGACCAGCTCCGGGATGTTCTTCATCATATTCAAAACTTTGGAGTCCACTACTTCATCATCAGAAATTGCAGCTACTTGGAAACCATTGAGAGGCCTCTTAATCATTAGAGCATTAATGATCTCATTATCTTCAGCTTCAATGACCACTGTCTCATCTCCGTTAGGGAACTTGATCTTTTGATGAAGGGTGGAAGCAACTCCACCAAGAGGATGAAACCATGGTCGCCCCAAGAGTAAAGCGAAGGTAACCGGTATGTCTAAAATAACAAACTCAACAATATATTTAATTGGACCAACCTTGATGGCAGCTTTGAAAGTCCCTTCGGCATGTCTCTTAGTGTTGTCATAAGCCCGAATTTTTACTTCGGTCGGGTTTAGATCCCTTATTGACAAGGCTAGCTTTGGCAATATCTTAAGTGGGCAGACATTTATGGCGGACCCATCATTGACCATTACACATGGAGTCCTCTTGCCCTTGACTTCTATTTTGATAAAGAGAGGGCGGATGTGAACTCTCCCCTCCTCTGGTAAGTCTGCATCCGAAAAAGAAACTGCTCCCATATTAACTTCACTCTTCTCTTGAACCTCTTCACATTTCATTACCCCTCCAATTTTTATGAAGTTAATCAGCTCCTCCAGTGTCGTGGAGGTAGAAATTGGCATGCTAGCTAAGGCTTTGGCCATAGTTTCTCGGTGCTTTTAAGAAGTAGCTAATAAGTCCCAAATGTTAACACTTGCTTGTGTTCTTTTCAATTGCTTCAGCATAGCATCATCTTCCTCTTCTTTATTTCCTACTTAAACTTCCTTACCCTTATTAGTTTCTACCTCCTTAGGTGGTGGCCTTGCGTAAGGCTTACCGGATCTAATGTTCATCACCTCATCTTCTTCGGGCTCGGACTAAGTCCACTCCTCCTTCTTGGATATAAGATCATCATCACTATCGCTTGAATCACAAAACCCATTGATGACACAAATTGCTACTTCTTTATCCCCCACAACTTGTTTAATTTCATCAAATACCTCTTCTTCCTCAGTTGCTTCTTTCCCCACATTTTTAAAAGAAGATATGACAAAATCTTCATGCAAACCTCCTCCAATCATGAAGGTTGCCGGAGGTGGTACTCTATTGAACTTTGGTAATGGGTTGTCTTTGGTGTTTGGCTTGTTGGGCTCGGGTAGCTTCCCATTATCAATTAGATTTTGGATCTCATGTCTCAACCTCACACATCTATCTGTGTCATGCCCTTGCATTTGGTGAAATTTATAAAATGCTTTAGTGTCGAAATTAGGAGGGAGAGGGTTAGGCAAAGGGCGAGGATTTAAGGGTTGTAGCAATCCCTTTCTTTGAAGTTTATTGAGAACCCAAGACATCGGTTTCCCCAATTCTGAAAATTGTCTCCTTGTTCCTTGGTTAGTAGCATTAACACCGACGACCTTTTGCATGTTTTGGCTACCAGATTGGTAGTTCCCTTTCTCATTCCTTCTTGTTGAAAAACGGTTCTTCTCTCTTTCCCATTCTTCAATTTTGCAAACCAGCTTGGAGAAGGTCTTTGAAATCTCGGATGAGTGTATGAGACATCCTCTCATGAAGACTAGGCAATACCCCTCTCACAATCATCCTTATTTGATCGGATTCATCAGGCCTCTTCTTGAGCAAAGCAGCCTTATTTCTCTATCTCTTGACATAATCTACAAAATTCTCATTCGGCCTTTGGCTAATGGACTCCACTTCCATTAAGGTAAATTCCAACTCAACATTATATCCATATTGTTGGATGAAGGCTTAGTAAAGTATATCCCAACTCTTTTGTGTTCCATCATCTAAGGTATTGAACCAATTTTGGACAACAGGGTCTAATAAGAGCATAAAATACCTTAGAGTTTAAGCCTTAGTAGCTCGGGCAGACTGCATAGCAGTGATATACTGCTTCACATGGAGATGAGGATTTTCGGTGCCATTGTACTTGGAAAGGATGGCATCTTGAACTTGTACGGGACTTTTTCATCTAGTTCAAATAATTTGTCGACTTCGGACATTTCTTTAGTTTTCAGCTTCTTCTCAAATTTCTTTTCTAAATCAGCAATCATCTTTTCAATATCAGAAGTTTCGGTCTTCTCCATAGTTGATCTTTTAACAATCTTCGGTTCCTTTTTCATCTCTTGAGCATCGTGGTAGTATTGAGCCCAATCATCATCATCATCAATGATCACTTTTTCATCATCAAAAACCACTTCACCAACTTTAGTCTTCCCTTTGTCCTTTGGCTTCTTAGTGCTAGCAAATGCCTCGGCATGATTCTCTAAGATTGCAGTCAATTGGTTCTTCATGGTCTCAGCTAGGGCCTCTTTTATTTCTTCCATCTTGGCGTTGAGGGCCTCATCCACCATCCTTTAAATTTGATCGGGCTCCATTGTTTTTGGTGAGCAAGTGATTGAGTCATTGCTAGATACTTCATCTTCGGTGTAGGTCGGATTGTTGTAAGCTTTAGAACTATCGTAATCCAGGGCTGTGAGCCAGAAAGGATCAATGACATGAGATGCAAATGTATGTATGCATGTATGCACGAATAATTAACAAACAAGGACAAATAGGACGTTCCTTCCAACCTTATAACATCCACACACGAATGGCGAGTCTCTTTCCCTAAGTATATGGTTAACAAAATACCAACATGGGGTACCTTGCTTTCGAATAATTCCCTCGGATGTTTCAACCAATAGTTATATTTTCAAAAATGGAAATCAATCCATGATAATTCCCATTAATTAGGTTTTAATCCATTCAACCAACTAAAGTAGCTTTTATGCTATATTGGATTAAAACTAAATTAAGAGGTTTATTATAGATAGATTTCTCACTTGAAAAGGTAACTAATGATTCATGCCAAAAACAAGTCCATGGTTAATTTATTCTTAGTATAAACTAGTCCCACAATTGATTTTTGGTATTTCATAATTGACCTAAACATTTTTGCAAGCTCTTTTGTGAGAAAAGGTTGTGTGAAAATAGTTTTGTTTCTAAGCCCATTGTAAAAGATTTTAGAAAAAATGGATTTTGGGCTTAGTATTTGGGCCATGAGCAAAAGAATTTTCTTATGTCCAAAGACCATCTTGAAAAGTTTTGAAAATAGCTTTGTCTTTTGGACTTTAAAGAAAAATTTATTTTGAGCTTGCAAATGCACTTAGGTCATATTAGAAAAAGAACAAACCAAATAAGCCATGATTTAAGCCAAGATAAATTAACCATAGTCAAACAACATGCATTTGGGGTAAAAACCTAAGCAAGTATATAACAAATGGTACGAGGTTATGAGTGTGTGAGCGAGGATTTTCGCCCCCACTCCCGCTGGAATAGTTGTTGCGACTTCGGCACTGTTTAGGATCGAGGCCTTAGAGAACATAGACCTAAGTCCGGAGAAAATGGAGTCGCCACCCGGATGGGCCAGGAAAAAGAAATGGGTGGATGACTCGATTCCTAAGGAATCCTCAACCCCTTAATGGGTTCAGAAAGTTGGGTACGTGTGGGGAAGGTGAGAAATGGCCCAGCACCCCCACAACGCCCGGTTCATTGGAACTGGCCTCCTTTACAGGTCTTAATATTATAAAATTCTTAAATATAACAACATTATCCATACTAAACACAATAAAAAGAAAGCATCATTATATTAAAATCAAAGAAATGTCCAAACAAAACAAAACAAATAAATGGACACCCATCCGAAGATGGAAACATGTCCTTACATCACATGCCTAAATAGGACACCCACCGAAAGGTAGAAACATGCCCTTTACATAGGTTCTAAAATAGAAAAGCAATTTAAATTACATGACTTTAACTAATGAGGTACCCACCAAGTGGAAACATACCTCTTACAACATTTGGAAATCTAAATAAATTAATAAAAGTAAATAACCATTCATAATAAATAAATCATTCATCAAAGGTATCAAATATCAATAAAAAGTAAACATCCATCCATGATAAATAAAATAAACCAAGCATTGAATTTAAATAAATTAAAGCATAAGAAATAAAATAAAGCATGATCAAATATGGAATTGAATAAGGTAAATAAAAATCGAAATTATAGCTACTATTTCTATTTAGGGTTCTTTATCTCATGTGTTAAGGTTTTGGAATTCATAAAATTAAGCTACTGTGACTTTTTTTATGGAATTAAAATAGATTGAGGTTTTATGTTTTAAAAGGTTGGTAAGACTCTTTGATTAACTAAATTAATATTTGAATGGTGAAATCATGAAACTAGGGTTTTAGACACTTTAAAAAACTTTTGATTTGTGGTTTTAAATGGTGATTTCAAGCTTACTGTGTAAATTTAAAATATTTATGTTTTTATGGTTTTTAATGTTTTAAAGGATTAAGGTTTAGAAAAAGTTAGGGTTTAAGGTTTTAAAGGAGTTAGAGTTTACTATTTTAGGTTTAGAAGTTGAATTTGGGTTTAGTGTTTTAGAATTTAGGGTTTCGGTGATGCATGATTTTTAGGATTTGGAAAAAGCAATTGAAGATTTTATGGAATTTTATGAAAATAAACCAATGATTTAAAATTTATAAAGCAAAAAGATATTTTTAAAGCTTTTGAGAAAGTAACAGAACACAATTTTGAGTTTTGGAAATTTGGAAAACAAATTTTGGTTTTGGAGTTTTGAAGAAATAAATCTAATAACTTTAAACTTTTAGAAAATAAAGCCACAATTTAAGAATTTTAATCCTTAGAAAAAGTGAATTGAGGTCCTAAAATTTTTGAATTAAAAGAAAACAAAAGGATGATTATGCTACTGTGAAAAAAAAAACAAAGAATTTAATACATACCTCCTTTTGATGATTCCTCCAAAAATTGTTTTTCTTGGATGAATTAAAACAAAGACAGTTGCTACCTTTTGAATTGCTTAATTCGTGTCCCTGCTATTCCAGAAAAAATAAATTGAATTGCTCCTTTTCCTACACTGATTTGGTTTCAACTTTTCCAAGCCACTGTCCACTTTTTTTTTTCTTTTCGGCCTCTAATTTCATTGCCTTTGGTCCCTATTTATAGTGGTTTGATATGGTTTATCCCTAATTAGTCACTTCAAGTAATATTAATAAGAAAAGAAAACAAAACCCTAATTGAATTAGGTTTCAAAAAATTTGCGTCGTAAAAATTGCGCTGGCAAAAAAAATCTGCCGCAGATTTTGGGTTTGTGGGTGAGCTGTGGGCGACCATTTCGCCCGCAGGATTGTCCTGCGGCAAAATGCCCACGAGCCCGAGCGATGATTTTTTCATCGCCGATTTTTCTGACGCCGATTTTTATTTTTATTTTTATTTTTTTGACTTTTATTTTTTTATTTTTATTTTTTATTAATAAAAATTAAATACTAAAGTAAAAATTATTTAACAAAAATTATTTGGACCAATTAGACAAAAAAAATCATTTTGGACTAAATAAAATATATTGGACCGGACTGGGTCAAAAATTAAGGGTCTACAGAGTGGTTATGCCATGCTCGATCTCCATACCTTGAGAGAAAGTATGGTATCCCTTATATAACATAACACGGATAACAAAGGCGTCCTAACTCACGCACATGATGCAATCGAATATGATGCAATGGATAATATCATTATAAGAAAGAACATAATAATATAAAGACCAACGGAATCAACTTCTCTTATCCCCAGTGGAGTCGCCACTGTGAGCGGGGATTTTCGCCCCCACTCCCTGTGGAATGGTTCTTGCGACTTCGGCACTGTTTAGGCTCGGGGCCTTAGAGAACACGGACCTAAGCTCGGAGAAAATGGAGTCACCACCCGAAAGGGCAGGGAAAAAAGAAAGGGGTGGATGACTCGATTCCTAAGGAATCCCCAACCTCCTAATGGGTTCGAAAAGTTAGGTACATGTGGGGAAGGTGAGAAATGGCCCAGCACCCCCACAACGCCCGGTTCATTGGAACCGGCCTCCTTTATAGGTCTTAATATTATAAAATTCTTAAGTATAATAATATTATCCATATTACACACAATAATTAAAAGAAAGCATCATTATATTAAAATCAAAGCAATGTCCAAACAAAGCAAATAAATGGACACCCATCCGAGGATGGAAACATGTCCTTACATCCCAAACCTAAATAGGACACCCACCGAAAGGTAGAAACATGTCCTTTACATTGGTTCTAAAATAGAAAAGCAATTTAAATTACATGATATTTAACTAATGAGGTACCCACCAAGTGGAAACATACCTCTTACAACATTTGTGTGAGTGGGGATTTTAGCCCCCACTCCCGGTGGAATGGTTCTTGCGACTTTGGCACTATGTAGGCTTAGTGCCTTAGAGAACACGGACCTAAGTCTGGAGAAAATGGAGTGGCCACCCGAACGGGCCAGGAAAAAAGAAAGGGGTGGATGACTAGATTCCTAAGGAATCCCCAACACCCTAATGGGTTCGGAAAGTTGGGTACGTGTGGGGAAGGTGAGAAATGGCCCAGCACACCCACAACGCCCGGTTCATTGGAACCGGCCTCCTTTATAGGTCTTATTATTATAAAATTCTTAAGTATAATAATATTATCCATATTACACACAATAATTGAAAGAAAGCATCATTATATTAAAATCAAAGTAATGTCCAAACAAAGCAAATAAATGGACACCCATCCAAGGATGGAAACATGTCCTTACATCTCATGCCTAAATAGGACACCCACCGAAAGGAAGAAACATGTCCTTTACATTGGTTCTAAAATAGAAAAGCAATTTAAATTACATGATATTTAACTAATGAGGTACCCACCAAGTGGAAACATACCTCTTACAACATTTGGAAACCTAAATAAATTGATAAAAGTAAATAATTATTCAAAATAAATGAATCTATGTGTTAATGCATATGCATGTATCACAAATTTCATTTTTTTTTAAATCTACTTAGGCTGAGAATCTCAAACCTAAGCTCTGATACCAAAATAATTTGTTACACCCCTATACTCTATATAAGTACTATACATATACCTTGTATACATTCAGTACGTATATAAAATATAAGAATGTCACTTTTCATTACTGATTAAAACCTTTACCTTATTTCCAAACAATAATACATTTTATTTAAAGAACATTTACAAAATCATTATAATTTTGATGATATTACATATATATAAATTACCTTGTCTTTTCCAAAATTCATTTATGTATATATATATATTTTTATCAAAATACAACATAATCAAATTGTACATGTATACACCACCTTCTAGTTGGTCTCGAAATACTCTTACCCTTCTCGTGGCATAATGGTTTGACTCCAAGATTAACCATCTACTCACCTGTGCGATTTACACAACCGCGCTAAGCTCGAAAGCTTAGTAGTACAAATAAATATTATAACATACATTACAGAAAATCATACTTATATATTAACTTCATGTATCATCATTTTCTTATCATGTTTTCCATTTTCAATGCCCTTTTCATATATTTCCACTAATCTCATCATTTAGCATAATTTCTCAAGCCACATTCATTTTCAGTAATTTGTTTATGTATTGTGACTATACCATCCCATAATTATCATCATATATCTCATAACATTATATCTTATTCCATAATTCACATTAAAGCAAAGACAAGCATGGGCCCAAAGAAACTAAAATACCATTCAACTTTCAGAGTTAATGTTTTGGTTCAATTATCACATTTATCATCATCCCAACTAGGCTTTAAGGATTAGGCCCAACCAAGCTTCAAGGGGATCAAAGCATGCTAAGCATCAACCCAACTTGGCTTCAAGGACCAAACCCAACCCAGCTTCAAGGGTTTGTAACATCCCAATTAGGCTTCAAGGACTAGACCCAACCAAGCTTCAAGGGGAGTTAAGCATGCTAAACTTCAACCCAACTTGGCTTCAAGGATCAAGCCCAACCTAGCTTCAAGGGATTGTTACTATTAGGCATGCCACCAATAACAAAACTCTGAAAAGTGAATAACACATTAGGCACACAATTCTTTCATTATTTCATTAGCATCATTATAGCCAACAACAATGGCTTCACATCTCATCATTAGGGTATACATACCCATTTGCATTGTACATACACTTTGATTGCTCATTATATCTTTCATATTTCATATATTTAGAATCTTCAACATATATTCCACATAGTACACAATACAAATCATAGCACATTTCTCACACATCAACAATATAATAAATAACTTAACACATTTCCTATCAAATGTGTTAAGTCCCATAGTAATGCAAATATACAATCATATAGGGTTTGTACTTACCTCTAAGAGAAACTCACACCAATTCCAAACTCCTCTTCAATGAATCCTTTAACATTTGGATTAGAACAACTAAAATCTCTTCAAAACCTAATCCAAAGGTGATTATACACACTCACTTAGTAATACACATAAGAAAATAAGAATAAGAACTAACTAGGGCAAACTCTACACATGACACGCTCACCAATACGGGCGTGTCACTGGACGTGTCACCCATTCTGCCTCATAGAAACATTGACACGCCCAACAACACGGGCGTGTTCATGGCCGTGTCAATTACTTTATCTCACAGTAGCTATGACACGCTCAGTGACATGGCTATGTTAATGGTCGTGTCACAAATGTTAAACTCAGCACCATTGACACGCCCAACAACATGGCCGTGTCAGACAAAAATTATGCATTTTGAATTCTCATCCATGTAAACACAATCACTCCTAAATCCATACTACAACACCCTTAATCAACATCTTAGTTTATATTCATAATTCACCTATCAATTCAACACTTATATAACTTCAACATATCATAATAATAATCATTATATACATCATCCATGTATCAATTACTCTATTCCCCAACTCATTTATACTAAACCCTTACTAAACAATTTCAACAATTCATTATCATCCTCACCAATAACCATATTATCATCATCTAAACACCAATTCAACATATGTATATATATACTTCAATCTTTCATTATCATCACCTTCACATACTAACCATATCAAATATAAACTCAATCAATAGAAATCAACACAAGGACATGAACACTTACTTGAATTTTTTGCCAAATCTTCAATATCCACCTTCAATTCTCTTAAAACCCTTATGAATTTGATGTATATGTGAACAAAATTGTACTCTTCTCTCTCTCTCTCTCTCTCTCTCTCTCTCTCTCTCTCTCTCCCACGTTCAAGAAGAAGAAGAAGAAAGAAAGAAAGAAAGAAAGAAAGAAAGTGGAAGCTCTCTTGTCAAACTCTCATCCTTATCTATTATATATATATATATAATAATAATATAATTAAATACCCCTAAAAATTCTCCACCACCAATATTGGTCCTTCTTTGACTTTCTTTTCTTCTTTTTCTCTTGTCATTATTATCATTATTATTATTAATTAATTATTTTACAATTTACTTTTCCTGCACCCATATATATATCATGTATATGTTGTGTATATGTTGGTATATGTATATGTCTTATATATTGTATTTATATTTCCCATATTTTTCAATTACAGTATATACATATCATCCTTCATATATATATCTATCTCTTATAATATTTTCTTTACATATTTCACCAACATACCCTCTCACAACTACTATTCCAAAGTACATAAAAAATCGGGGTATTACAATTCTCTCCCCCTTAAATAATTTCGTCCTCGAAATTATCCAGTATAGTAGCAATCCATTCTTAAAAAAATACCATCTTAATTTTCATATGAAGTTAATCCTATTATTAAGTTGTTATTTCATCAAATCACATAACTTCTACTCTCCCCCTTAGAGTCAATCATCTTCTCCCAATTTCATAACTTATCATTATATATATCTATATATATATATCATTACTTTCTCAACAAAATAATCAAGATAACTCGTTACATTCCCAATTAATTTATCTTTCTGCAAGAATCAGCTCCTCTTATAATATACATATACCTCACCCATCTATTAAGTTCAAGATATTTTATCACTTCATCTCTTTATAGATACTCTCTTAACTTTAAATTTAGAGGTTATTGAATTATATCTTATTATTGGTTATCCCGTCACTGTAGTCACTTTCAAAATAAACACTTTTCAAATCTTAATTTATAACCATATTCTTAATTTTCATACACTTAATTCCTTCTTTAACATGTTTTTCACTTAATATTAATATTAATACAATGCCTTTAAACTTACTTTACAGATAATCAACCTTTTTCCTTTTTATCATCATTTACAACTGATATATCTTAACTCATTCATATCCATTCATATATCAGAATATTACATCATATACATTATCACATATATCTTATACTCTTAGTACAACTATACATATTAAATCTCAATAATGATTCGCAATCTTAGCGATATCTAGATCAATTGATCTATTTGTCAAAATATACCAACGTCTCAATCTTATTCGATTCAAGCCAATAATTAACTTATTTAAATTTATCATTAGATTTCAATATATATGACCTAATTCTATTAGGTCAAACTTATATTCAAATTCTAATCTCTTCGGATCCATCTTTTCAGCTTTCTGAAATTATAATATTTTATAACAAATCACTTCAAATTATTTTTCATTATTCATATATTTTGTTTTCTATCGTCTTAGTACAATTTCCACAAAATTCTCATGATTATCTCATACCATATTTATTACCCATAGTTCATTCACTTAAATATTATTTCCATCAACTTATTCACCTTATACCATTATGAACATATGCAGTATAACTTTCAATCACATTTTGTAATTTCTCTCATTTATCATCACCTCACCTTTTCATACCATTACTATATTTACGTAATCACCTTTCTATCACATTTTCCATAACTCAATACATTTTCACAATTCTCTTCTCTTTCCATACTTTCTATAATTATAAACAATTTTCTAACATAAAATTATAAAGCACAATCATACCAACCATAACTTTTGACCATGTTTCTTGAAGTATAATTATCAATCTTACAAAAACTATCCTACAGTCATATCATCTCAAGCCCATGTCCGTGGATAACAAAACTAACTAGCCAATTATAATAAACAAATCATATGGCCATAGTAGATTAATGGTCATACCTGTGGCTTATAAATCAATACTGCCCCTCTATTGTTCTTCTTCAAATATTTCCAATTACAATGCTAAGTTTGTATCACAAAGATTACATATTCATTCTCTAAACTTTTGCTATACCAAGAGTTAACACATTTCAACTCCGTTTCAAAATAATTTGCTCTTGATCATTTGATTATCATTAGCCTAACTCACGTTCAACAATATTATCTCTAACATCTCTTACGCACAACATTCGATCATATGTAAATTTTACACAACTTCCATTGATTACTCCATTTCTAATTTATTTCTTATAAAATTTTTCATGCGTTATACTTCCCTTTTTTTTTCCTTACAATCTCTTATTATACATATATACATAGAACATTTCTACATGTAGATACTTTGGGGCTTAAAACATTATATGATCATCAAGTTCAGTGATTACAATAAAAATTTTACTATCCAGTATTACTCGAGTCCATTTCCACTCTCAAACTCATCACATAGTCTAGCTCTGCGCAGGTCGAGACTTAATCCCTCTTAGGTCCGCTAATACACACAATATCATTCTCAATACAACTAGACATATAATTGTATAAGATAACAAACACACAATAACATTTTTTTTTCTACCACATACACATTCATAGGTCACATTCATAATGTGACTTACTTTCCACATTTCTTACATATTACAACTACGTTCATATCGAAAAACTCATTTCACATATCCTATACATGTATACACATAATCATACATTTATATTTAATTTCACTTTTACATACAATCCATACAAATTTAACATTTATTACTTTTCATTGAACACTATCATTCTCATTCTTTTAACATGACTTAGGTTATTCATCAATTCAACAGATATATACAATCTAACCATAATAACAGTTCACATAAATCTTAGTCACATTTCTAATGTGACATCTCTCTCACATTTGTTTTTAAATGCATTTAGTATACCCTTCATATCCATTTTCATCATTTCCAGTCAAATTACTTCAAGGAACTCATTTTCACTTGCTTCATCATTTTCTCTTTATTTCAAAACAAATTTCGTATTATCAATCACATTACCCAATTCATAGTATTTTCATAAGCAATAATATTCATTCAAAATAACTCATATACTTAAGATCCACTAAACTATCGATATCTAAATAATCCTCATCAAAATTCCATTAAAATTCTAAACTCTCAACTTACTACTTTACCTAAACTTCAATTTACTAATCTCGTTTTCTTAATATCAACTTTAAAAACATTATATATATATATATATCATAATGTAACATCAAAACATATCATTTTCACAATTATTAAAGCTCATTTCAAAAATCCAAATTTCACATATTACCACCATTAATATGAGCTTTGTCAACACTTAAGCATATCACATTTTTAACATTAAAATCACAATGTTTGCATTAAAACAACAATGCAAACAACACCATTATATCTCCTTACGTTAACCAACATCATCCCTTTTTTAAAAACCTTAACTTTACATACCCAAACCATAAATTGTCACACTTTGTCTATACCAATCAACTCACTCCATATTCCACAATACTCTCTTCATTTTAATAGCATATCTATCCATTTTAACATTCGAGCAATATTTCCTCTCTCTAGCAATCCAAACATAAGCTTTATTAGAAAGAGATCCAAATTTTAGAGAAAAGAGTAATTACTTTAATCTTGATTTTTTTTTACTCATTTCCAACTTTAATCTCCTATTCATTTCTTTATATTACAAGTGCACTTCAATAATAAAAAATTTAGAAATTTGCTTTACTTAAGTAAACTCCCATTCTTTAATTTATCAATTAAACTTGTACAAATTTTCCCATATCATTTCTTTCTCTAGTTTTACTTTCATGTAGAACCTCATCCACACACTATCGTCCATCTCATGTAAGTCAAATACATTACAATTCACATAATGCCATATCCGAGACCAACCTAGGTGTTAATACATATGCATGTATCACAAATTTCATTTTTTTTTAAAATCTACTTAGGCTTAGAATCTCAAACCTAAGCTCTGATACCAAAATAATTGTAACACCCCTATACTCTATATAAGTACTATACATATACCTTGTATACATACAGTACATATATAAAATATAAGAATGTCACTTTTCATTACTGATTAAAACCTTTACCTTAGTTCCAAACAATAATAAAATTTATTTAAAGAACATTTACAAAATCATTATACTTTTGGTGATATTACATATATATAAATTACCTTGTCTTTTCCAAAATTCATTTATGTATATATATACATTTTTATCAAAATACAACATAATCAAATTGTACATATATACACCACCTTCTAGTTGGTCTCGAAATACTCTTACCCTTCTCGTGGCATAATGGTTTGACTCCCAGATCAACCATCTACTCACCTGCGCGATTTACACAACCGCTCTAAGCTCCAAAGCTTAGTAGTACAAATAAATATTATAACATACATTACAGAAAATCATACTTATATATTAACTTCATGTATCATCATTTTCTTATCATGTTTTCCATTTTCAATGCCCTTTTCATATATTTCCATTAATCTCATCATTCAGCATAATTTCTCAAGCCACATTCATTTTCAGTAATTTGTTTATGTATTGTGACTATATCATCCCATAATTATCATCATATATCTCATAACATTATATCTTATTCCATAATTCACATTAAAGCAAAGACAAGCATGGGCCCAAAGAAGCTAAAATGCCATTCAACTTTCAGAGTTAATGTTTTGGTTCAATTATCACATTTATCATCATCCCAACTAGGCTTCAAGAATTAGGCCCAACCAAATTTCAAGGGGAGCGAAGCATGCTAAGCATCAACCCAACTTGGCTTCAACGACCAAACCCAACCCAGCTTCAAGGGTTTGTAACATCCCAACTAGGCTTCAAGGACTAGACCCAACCAAGCTTCAAGGGGAGTTAAGCATGCTAAACTTCAACCCAACTTGGCTTCAAGGATCAAGCCCAACCTAGCTTCAAGGGATTGTTACTATTAGGTATGCCACCAATAACAAAACTCTGAAAAGTGAATAACACATTAGGCACACAATTCTTTCATTATTTCATTAGCATCATTATAGCCAACAACAATGGCTTCACATCTCATCATTAGGGTATACATACCCATTTGCATTGTACATACACTTTGATTGCTCATTATATCTTTCATATTTCATATATTTAGAATCTTCAACATATATTCCACATAGTACATATAATACAAATCATAGCACATTTCTCACACATCAACAATATAATAAATAACTTAACACATTTCCAATCAAATGTGTTAAGTCCCATAGTAATGCAAATATACAATCATATAGGGTTTGTACTTACCTCTAAGAGCAACTCACACCAATTCCAAACTCCTCTTCAATGAATCCTTTAACATTTGGATTAGAACAACTCAAATCTCTTCAAAACCTAATCCAAAGATGATTATACACACTCACTTAGTAATACACATAAGAAAATAAGAATAAGAACTAACTAGGGCAAACTCTACACATGACACGCTCACCAACACGGGCGTGTCCCTGATCGTGCCCTAAACCAACAATACAGAAGCTTTGACACGCTCAGAAATACAGGTGTGTCACTGGGCGTGTCACCCATTTTACCTCATAGAAATATTGACACGCCCAAGAACACGGGCGTGTTCATGGCCGTGTCAAATTACATTATCTCACAGTAGCTATGACACGCTCAGTGACATGGCCATGTTAATGGTCGTGTCACAAATGTTAAACTCAGCACCGTTGACACGCCCAACAACATGGCCGTGTCAAACAAAAATTATGCATTTCAAACTCCCATCCATGTAAACACAATCACTCCTAAATCCATACTACAACACCCTTAATCAACATCTTAGTTTATATTCATAATTCACCTGTCAATTCAACACTTATATAACTTCAACATATCATAATAATAATCATTATATACATCATCCATGTATCAATTACTCTATTCCCCAACTCATTTATACTAAACCCTTACTAAACAATTTCAACAATTCATCATCATCCTCACAAATAACCATATTATCATCATCTAAACACCAATTCAACATATGTATATATAAACTTCAATCTTTCATTATCATCACCTTCACATACTAACCATATCAAATATAAACTCAATCATTAGAAACCAACACAAGGACATGAACACTTACTTGAATTTTTTGCCAAATCTTCAATATCCACCTTCAATTCTCTTAAAACCCTTATGAATTTGATGTATATGTGAACAAAATCATACTCTTCTCTCTCTCTCTCTCTCTCCCACGTTCAAGAAGAAGTAGAAGAAAGAAAGAAAGAAATAAAGAAAGAAAGTGGAAGCTCTCTTGTCAAACTCTCATCCTTATCTATTATATATATATAATAATATAATTAAATACCCCTAAAAATTCTCTACCACAATTATTGGTCCTTCTTTGACTTTCTTTTCTTCTTTTTCTCTTGTCATTATTATCATTATTATTATTAATTAATTAATTTACAATTTACTTTTCCTACACCCATATATATATATATCATGCATATATTGTGTATATGTTGGTATATGTATATGTCTTATATATTGTATTTATATTTCCCATATTTTTCAATTACAGTATATACATATCATCCTTCATATATATATATATATATATATATCTCTTATAATATTTTCTTTACATATTTCACCAACATAAACTCTCACAATTACTATTCCAAAGTACATAAAAAATCAGGGTATTACACAATTGATAATTTTATGAAGCTTTATAAAAGTAAACAAATGATTTAAAGTTTATAAAGCAAAAAAGACATTTTTGGAGCTTTTGGAAATAAATAGAACTCAATTTTGGCTTTTGAAAACTTGGAAAGCAAATTAAGGTTTTGGGGTTTTGAAAAAATAAAACTAACAACTTTAAATTTTTTGGAAAACAAAGCAACGAATTAACGTTTTGAAACTTTAGAAAAAGTGAATTGAGGTTATTAGGTTCTTGAATTAAAAGACACAATTTGATAATTTAAGCTACTGTGACAAAATAAAAGAAATTAAGAATTCAAACCTTATTTTGTAGGTTTCACCAAAACTTGCTTATTGGATGAACAAGGTCAAAGACAAGACTTTTTTCCTTTTAATTGCTTGAATTGTTTTTCTGCTTTCTCAAAAAATTAGTGTGGTTCACTGCTTTCCTACTCAGTTACGATTTCAAAATCTCCCAAGTTTCTGTCCCAATTTCTGCTTCTTTTTCCATCCCCCTTTTTTGTGTTGTTTAGTCCATATTTATATAAGAATTCTATGGGTAATTCTAATTATTCACGGCATACAATATTCAATAAGAAAAGGAAATCGAAACATAATTGTATTAGGTTTCGGAAAATTTCGCTGGCGAAAAAAAAATTGCTGCTGAAAAATTGCGCTGGCGAAAAAAATTGCCGCAGGAAAAATTGCGTTGGCGAAAAAGCTGTCGCAGCTGGCTGTGGGAGCTGCAGGTAAGATGGGCCTGCAGACCATTTCACCCGTAGGAAACTCCTGCGGGCGAAATGCCCATGGACCCACACTGACTTTCGGCGATGATTTTTTCGTCGCCGATTTTTTTTTATTATTTTTGATTTTTTATTCACTTCTCCATTTTTTACTAAAATAAATATTAAAGTTAATCAAGATACCATAAAATTATTTTGGACTAATTAAAATATATTGGAAAACATAAATTATTTTGGACTAATTGGACCGGATTGGGTCAAAAATTAAGGGTCTATAGTTTGTCCCCTGCTTGAACGATCTGAGACTTTAGTAAAAGAGAGTGAAAACCAATAAGACTTACTTTTTGAGATGGTTGAGGTTTTGGGTTCTAGACCCAAGAGATTTGGACACTCGATCCTAAACTAGACTTGGATACTCAATCCTATTTGGATTTGGATACTCGATCCTAAACTGGATTGGGATACTCGATCCTAACTAGATTTGGATTGGGATTGGGATATTCAATCCTAAATTGGGTTCGGATACTCGATCCTAAACTTGATTTGGATACTCAATCCTAACTGGATTAGGATACTCGATCCCAAACTTGATTGGGATACTCTATCTTAACTGGATTTGGATACTCAATCCTAAATTGGATTTGGATACTCGATCCTAAATTGGATTCGGATACTCGATCCTAAACTTGATTTGGATACTCGATCCTAACTTGATTGGGATACTCGATCCTAACTTGGATTTGGATACTCGATCCTGAACTTGATTGGGATACTCGATCCAAACTAGATTTGGATACTCGATCCTAAGCTGGATTTGGATACTCAATCCTAAATTGGATTTGGATACTCGATCCTAAATTGGATTCGGATACTTGATCCTAAACTTGATTGGGATACTCGATCCTAAACTTGATTGGGATACTCGATCCTAAGTTGGATTCGGATACTTGATCCTAAACTGGGTACTTTGACTTGAGATTTGAATTCGATTTGATTGACCTTTTATTAGTTGAGGATTCTAGCTTAACTTTGTTGTTCCATTCTTTCGTTCTTCCTTTCGCAAAAATTCAGCTATTTCTAGTTGGCCCTCATATCTTCTCCTTGCCCCAGCGTGGCAAAATACAAATGAATTTGAAAATATTTGGTATATAAACTTTAAAAAGAATTGAAAAAAAAAGAAACTTTGCCCCCTGTGTAGGCTCAAACCAAAGATTTTTTCCATGCAAGCTTTGATGATGTTTTTGCCGTGTAGTTCTTCGCACAAGCACTTATTTCTTCTCTTTGCAAAAAGACTGGAGCTTCCACAAATGAATAGGCTTTCCATGCCCCCTTGATTCAATATCTTCTTTTGATTCTTTACTTTGCAAGGTATTTGTTGTTCCCTTTGAAAAGGAATAGACAATACAAGACAAGAAAGTGTGATGTGATATGCTCATGTATGCATGATATGCATGAATAATACTTACAGTCGCCCCATTGACTCACAGACCGAGGTGATCGGTAGAAATGTTCTCATTGGTTCCCTTTTGACGCTTGTTTAAGTCTTGCATTGGAATGACACAGTGCTTTGCATTTATGGCTTTTATCTTCAAGATGTTGAAAACATGAATAATGGAGACCCCAAGTAGCAGGGTCAGGGATTCATCTATTTCAAACTATGTCTCAATATGTCAGTTGATAGCTTCTTCATGACCTTGCCGATAATCATTTCCTTTGCACAATGTGTCATTTGGAGGTTCAACATACTTCCCTTAACTTGAAGGCTTTGTATGACAAAACACTTTTTTTTTATTTTGATTTTGAAATCAAATGTTGGCTTTGCTAAATTAATGTCAATGTACCTCAGGACTTGATTTTTCCAAATTAACATATCTATAACATGACAACCCTAGTAACCGTACTAAACTCGGGAATCATTTCTATTTAAGCAAGAACTGCTGCACTTCAGATAGGCACATACACATTACTTGGCCAAAGGTCTCATTTGAGTTTAAATATTGTCTATCTCATATGCATGCTTATCCAAACTATCTCCAATAATAGACTCTACCTACCAAGAGAGATCAACAGGTCTTTGATAGGCTTGAAATGGGGTCTATGAGGGACATGGGTTAAAGTGAAGGCAATTTTGAGATTGTAGCTAGTGTGACACAAGGGACAAACCCTCACACTACAAATTTCTTGTTGGAACTTTAGACAGTTGGGGGCAATCTTTCTAGACTCCAAATTCCTTCTATCTTCTTGGCATTAATTTGGATCTTGATTATGACAGTTTTTGCCCTTGCATAAAGTTTGGTACCCAAATTCGCTTCTTTTCCTCTTTTCCCTTTTCTTTCTTTCCCTTTTTCTTACTCTTCCCTTTCTTTGAGCATTTTATCATTTTGTCCTTCTTCCTTGTAGGACCGTCAAGTACAGAACTTTCAAGAACTGAATGGTCTTCTTCCTTTTTTCTCCAATTTTGATTGAATCTTTGGTTGGGTTGGACCAATTCAAGTAAAAATGTTTTTATGATCCAAATAGAAGCCTTTTGTTGTTTTAGGTAAAAGAGAACTCAGTTGGCTTTTTGAACCGCCTTTTTAGGTTTTATTTTTCTTTTCTTTTTTTCTTTTCTTTTCTTTTCTTTCTTTTTTCTTTTTTTTCTTTTTTCTTTCTTTTTCTTTCTTTCTTTTTTTTGTTCTAGCTCAAACATAGTTGTCTTGTTTGTACCGACTTTGGTTTCCAATAATGGATGAGTGGAGCAACATAAATCTCCTTTAACAGGAATGAATCATTTGTTACTCCGATGTAGTCTTGATATATTGGAGATAGTAGAAAAACTTCAACTACCCTTATGGTTTTGAGAACATCAACTATCCTTATGATCTTGACTAATCATTGCTTTCTTTGATCTTCTCACCTATTCATCTTAGTGATCATAAGAATTGTCAAAAGTATCACAACAACTCAGGGTAGATTGTTGGGGTTTGTAAGCCAATGAAAAGAAAGCTAAAATTTTATGAAGTCTCAAAGGTACAGCTAGGGATTGATATTTAATTGGGTGGATACTAGTTGTTGGCTAACCAAACAATGCCTAGATCATCTCTCCCTAAATAAGCAGAGTTCAATTTTGCCTCGAAAGTTTGTCAAAGCATGTTCTAACACTGACTAGGACCTAGACAAAGGTAATTATGCAGGAGCCCTCTCTAAGTAAGCATACACAACTTAATGCTATAGAGCATTTCCCTCATCTAGTAAGGTCATTCAAGTCATGATGCCTAGACACATTAATTCATGATGCCTAGACACATTAATTCATGAACATCAAGCTAGATTCCTCATCGGTTGAGCATCAAAATGAACAAAGACCAACAAAAATTTTGATAAAAGTAATTTATTTCAAGCAACTTTAATTTTGAAAAACACAATAGTTCCAAAATATTAAAGAAAGTAAAATTGAAAAGCAACATTCAAGCTAAGGAAAGTCGTTGAGTTTAAGCTTCTTTTCCTTTCACTCTTCAATATTTCCATCTTGAAAAGAGGATAAGACAAAATCTTCTTCTAATCCTTTTCCCACCATAAAGGTTGCTGGTGGTGGCACTCTTTCAAATTTAGGCAAAGGGTTGTTCTTGGTATTGGGCTTATCCGGCTCGGGTAGCTTCCCACTATCGATTAGGTCTTAGATCTCATGCCTTAAACAAGCACATTTATCTGTTTCATGCCCTTGCATTTGATGAAATTGACAGAAGGCCTCGGCATTGAAGTTTGGTGGCAATGGATTATGTAAAGGTCGAGGAGCTAACGGTTGTAACAACCCTTTCTTTTGCAGCTTGCTGAAAACCCAAGATAGAGGTTTCCCAAATTCTGAGAATTGTCTTTTATTTCCTTGACCAGCCACATTAACATCAACTTCTTTTTGCGTGCTTTGATTGCCCGACTGGTAGTTCCCTTTCTCATTCCTTTTTATTGAAAAGTGATTTTTCTCCCTTTTCCACTCTTCAATTTGTAGACTAGCTTGGAGAAGATCTTTGAAGTCCTTTATAAGGGTGTGAGACATCCTTTCACGGAGATTGGGTAGGACACCTCTTACAATCATCCTTATTTGATCAGATTCGTCGGGCCTTTTCTTGAGTAAAGCGGCCTTATTTCTCCACCTTTTCACATAGTCCACAAAATTCTCATTTGGCCTTTGTCTAATGGACTCAACTTCCATTAAGGTAACTTCCAACTTGACATTATACCCATATTGCTGGATGAAGGCTTTGTAAAGCAGATCCCAACTCTTTTTTGTTCCATCATCTAAGGTATTGAACCAATTTTGGACAACAGGATCCAATGAAAGCGTGAAGTACCTTAGAGTTTGAGCCTTAGTATCTCGGGCAGACTGCATAGCAGTGATATACTGCTTCACATGGAGATGAGGATTTCCAGTGCCATTGTACTTTGCAAAGGATGGCATCTTGAACTTGTATGGGACTTCTTCATCTAGCTCAAATAATTTGTCAATTTCGGACATTTCTTCAGTATTCAACTTCTTCTCAAATTTCTTTTCTAAGTCGACAATCATCTTTTCAACATCGGATGTCTCGCTCTTTTTAATAGTTGCCTTCTCAATAACCTTTGGCTCCTTTTTTTCTTGGAGATATTGGTAGTATTGAGCCCAATCATCATCATCAATGATCACCTTATCATCATCAAAAGCTATTTCATCAACTTTAGCCTTCCCCTTGACTTTTGGCTTCTTAGTGCTAGCAGATGCCTCGGCATGATTTTTTAAGATTGCAGTCAATTGGTTCATCATGGTCTCAGCTAGGGCCTCTTTTATTCCTTCCATCTTGGCATTGAGGGCTTCATCCACCATTCTTTAAATTTGTTCGGGCTCCATTGCTTTTGGTGAAAAAAAGAAGTCGCTGCTAGATGCTTCGTCTCCGGCGTAGGTCGGATTGTCGTAAGCTTTTGGACTATCGTAATCCAGGGCTGTGAGCCAGAAAGGATCAATGACATGAGATGCAAATGTATGCATGTATGCACGAAAAATTAACAAACAAGGACAAATAGGACGTTCCTTCCAACATTATAACATCCACACACGAATGGCGAGTCTCTTTTCTTAGGTATATGGTTAAAAAAATACCAACATGGGGTACCTTGCTTTCAAATAATTCCCTCGGACGTTTCAACCAATAGTTATATTTTCGAAAATAGAAATCAATCCATGATAATTCCCATTAATTAGGTTTTAATCCATTTAACCAACTAAATTAGCTTTTATGCTATATTGGATTAAAATGAAATTAAGAGGTTTATTATAAATAGATTTCTCACTTGAAAAAGGTAACTAATGGTTCATGCCAAAAACAAGCCCATGATTAATTACTCTTAGTATAAACTAGGCTCACAATTGGTTTTTAGTATTTCGCAATTGACCTAAATATTCTTGCAAGCTCTTTGTAAGAAAAGGTTGGATAAAAGTAATTTTATTTCTAAGGCCATTGTAAAAAGATCTTAGAAAAAATGGATTTTGGGCTTAGTATTTGGGCCATGAGCAAAAGAATTTTTGATTTGTTTTTAGAAAAGTTTTATGTTCAAAGATCATCTTGAAAAATTTTGAAAATAGCTTTGGTCTTTTGGATTTTAAAGAAAAATTTATTTTGAGCTTACAATGTACTTAGGTCATATTAGAAAAAGAACAAACCAAATAAGCCATGATTTAAGCCAAGATAAATTAACCATAGTCAAACAACATGCATTAGAGTAAAACCTAAGGAAAGTAACTAGGCCAATTACATGAGCTTTAGTCTTTGGGTAAAAAAGGCTTAGGTTCCCATAGCAAGTATATACCAAATGGTACGAGACTATGAGTGGTTATGCCATGCTTGATCTCCATACCTTGAGTGAAAGTATGGTATCCCTTACATAACACAACACGGGTAACACGGGCGTCCTAACTCACGCACATGATGCAATCTAATATGATGCAATAGATATATCATTATAAGGAATAATAGAATAATATAAAGACCAATGGAATCAACTTCTCTTATCCCCAGTGGAGTCGCCACTGTGAGCGGGGATTTTCGCCCCCACTCCCGGTGGAATGGTTCTTGCGACTTCGGCACTGTTTAGGCTCGGGGCCTTAGAGAACACGAACCTAAGTCCAGAGAAAATGGAGTCGCCACCCGGACTTGCCGGGAAAGAAGAAAAGGGTGGATGACTCGATTCCTAAGGAATCCCCAACCTCCTAATGGGTTCAGAAAGTTGGGTACGTATGGGGAAGGTGAGAAATGGCCTAGCACTCCCACAATGCCCGGTTCATTGGAACCGGCCTCCTTTACAGGTCTTAATATTATAAAATTCTTAATTATAATAATATTATCCACATTACACACAATAATTGAAAGAAAGCATCATTATATTAAAATCAAAGCAAAGTCCAAACAAAGTAAATAAATGGACACCCATCCAGGGATGGAAACATGTCCTTACATCTCATGCCTAAATAGGACACCACCGAAAGGTAGAAACATGTCCTTTACATTGGTTCTAAAATAGAAAAGCAATTTAAATTACATGATATTTAACTAATGAGGTACCCACCAAGTGGAAACATACCTCTTACAACATTTGGAAACCTAAATAAATTGATAAAAGTAAATAACTATTCAAAATAAATGAATCATTCATCAAAGGTGTTAAATATCAATAGAAAGTAAACATCCATCCATGATAAATAAAATAAACCAAGCATTGAACTTAAATAAATTAAGTAAACATCCGTCCATGATAAATAAAATAAACCAAGCATTGAGCTTAAATAAATTAAGGCATGTAAAATAAATCAAAGCATATCAAATATAGAATTGAATAAAGCAAATAAAAATCTAAATTATAGCTACCGTGAGTTTTTAAAGGAATTAAAATAGATCAAGGTTTTATGTTTTAAAAGGTTGATAAAGCTCTTTGATTAACTAAATTAATATTTGGATGGTGAAATCATGAAACTAGGGTTTGGGCTCTTCAAAATACTTTTGATTTGTGGTTTACGGTTACTCATCAAATTATGGTTTCAAGCTTACTGTGTAAAATTAAATATTTGTGTTTATATGGTTTTTTAAAGTTTTAAAGGATAAGGGTTTAGAAAAAATTAAGGTTTAAGGTTTTAAGAAGGTTAGAGTTCCCTATTTTAGGGTTTGGAGTTGAATTAGGGTTTTAGAACTTATGATTTTAGGGTTTTGGGTAATGAATTTTATTTTAGGATTTGGAAAAAAAAACAATTGATAATTTTATGAAGCTTTATAAAAGTAAACAAACGATTTAAAGTTTATAAAGCAAAAAAGACATTTTTGGAGCTTTTGGTAATAAACAGAACTCAATTTTGGCTTTTGAAAACTTGGAAAGCAAATTAAGGTTTTGGGGTTTTGAAGAAATAAAACTAACAACTTTAAACTTTTTAGAAAACAAAGCAACAAATTAATGTTTTGAAACTTTAAAAAAAGTGAATTGAGGTTATTAGGTTCTTGAATTAAAAGACACAATTTGATAATTTAAGCTACTGTGACAAAATAAAAGAAAATAAGAATTCAAACCTTATTTTGTAGGTTTCACCAAAAATTGCTTCTTGGATGAACAAGGTCAAAGACAAGCCTTTTTTCCTTTTAATTGCTTGAATTGTTTTTCTGCTTTCTCTAAAAATCAGCGTGGTTCATTGCTTTCCTACTCAGTTACGGTTTCAAACTCTCCCAAGTTTCTGTTCCAATTTCTACTTCTTTTTCCATCCCCCTTTTTTGTGTTGTTTAGTCCATATTTATAGAAGAATTCTATGGGTAATTCTAATTATTCATGGCATACAATATTCAATAAGAAAAGGAAATGAAAAATTTTCGTTGGAAAATTTTGCTGGCGAAAAAAAAATTGCTGCGGAAAAATTGTGCTAGCGAAAAAACTTGCAGCAGGAAAAATTGCGCTGGCGAAAAAGCTGCTGCAGCTGCGGGCGACACGGGCCTACGGGCCATTTCGCCCGCAGGAAACTCCTGCAGGCGAAATGCCCACGGGCCCGCACTAACTTTCGGCGATGATTTTTTCTTAGCCGATTTTTCCGTCGCTGATTTTTTTTATTATTTTTGATTTTTTATTCACTTCTCCATTTTTTACTAAAATAAATATTAAAGTTAATCAAGATACCATAAAAATTATTTTGGACTAATTAAAATATATTGGAGAACACAAAAATTATTTTGGACTAATTGGACCGGATTGGGTAAAAAATTAAGGGTGTACAATTTGGAAATCTAAATAAATTGATAAAAGTAAATAACCATACATCATAAGTAAATCATTCATCAAAGGTACTAAATATCAATAGAAAGTAAACATCCATTCATGATAAATTAAATAAACCAAGCATTGAACTTAAATAAATTAAAACATATAAAATAAATCAAAGCATAATCAAATATAGAATTGAATAAGGCAAATAAAAATCTAAATTATAGCTACTGTTTCTTTTTAAGATTCTTTATTCCATGTGTTTAGGGTTTTGAAATTTGTGGAATTAGGCTATTGTGAGTTTTTAAAGAAATTAAAATAGATTAAGATTTTATGCTTTAAAAGGTTGATAAAGTTCTTTGATTAACTAAATTAATATTTGAATAGTGAAATCATGAAACTAGGGTTTGGACACTTTAAAACAATAAGTTTTGTGATTTATGGTTAATGAATTGTTATTTTGAGCTTATTGTGTAAAATTATAATATTTATATTTACATGGTTTTAAAAGTTTTAAGGGATTTGGGTTTAGAAAAATTAGGGTTTAGGTTAGCTAGTTTAAGGTTTATTGTTTAGTTTTAAAGTTGAATTATGGTTTTAGAAATTTTGAATTAGGGTTTCGGTGAATGCATGAAGCTTTTAGGGTTTGAAAATCAATTTGATAATTTTATGAAGTTTTATGAAAATAAACAAATGATTTAAAGTTTATAAAAACAAAAAAGAAGTTTTTAGGGCTTTTGGAAAAAAACAGAACTCAATTTAGAATTTCGAAAATTTAGAAAGCAAATTAGGGTTTTGGGGTTTTGAAGAAACAAAACTAATAACTTTAAACTTTTAAAAAATAAAGCAACGAATTAAGGTTTTCAAACTTCAGAAAAGGTGAATTAGGGTTCTTAAGTTTTTGAATTAAAAGAAATAATGAGATGGTGAACCTACTGTGAAGAATAAAAAGAAATTAAGAATTCAAACCTTCTTTCGTAGGTTACACCAAAAATTGCTTCTTGGATGAACAAGGTCAAAGACAAGCTTTGCTGCCTTTGAATTGCCTGAATTGTTTTTCTGCTCTAAAAAAAAAGTTGGATTGATTTATTGCCTTTCCTACTCAGTTTCGGATTCAATTTTGTTCCTATTTCTCCTCCGATTTCTTCCCTCCCTTTTTGTGTTGTTTTTGGTCTTATTTATAGAAGAATACTATGGTTCATTCCTAATTATTCACAGAACATAATATTGATAAGAAAAGGAAACCGAAACCTAATTGCATTAGATTTCAGAAAATTTGCATCGAAAAAATTTCGCTGGAGAAAAAAAAATGCTGCGGAAAAATTGCGCTGGCAAAAAAAAATTGCCACAGTTGGCTGTCGTAGGGGGCGAGGACTGGCCTGCGGGCCATTTCGCCTGCAAGAAACTCCTGCGGGTGAAATGGCCCACGACCATCGTCCCGCGCGCTGGTTTATTTTTATTTTTATTTTTATTTTTATTTTTATTTTTTGATTTTGATTTGTTTATTTTTCTTTTTTATTAATAAAAATTAGATACTAAAGCAAAAATTATTTAACTAAGATAATAAAAATTATTTGGACTAATTAAAATATATTAGACAACACAAAAATTATTTTGCATAAAATATATTGGACCGGACTTGATAAAAAATTAAGGGTCTACAATATCCATAATTTGAGAAAAAGAAAAATAAATGTATATACATAATACTTATTGTTGTTTTTAAATATATATCATTAAGCTTGTAAGCTTAGCACGGTAGTGTGTATCGTGTAGGTAAAAGAGTTGATGTTCAGAGAGAGAGCCAGAATCTGAATGTTACTTGGTGAATTAGGGTTCCGAAAGATCAATTGTGCCATTTGCATTCATGTATAAATATGGATTTAAGTATTTTGATTTATGTACATTAATAACACACACTTGTGTTGGTATATAAAGAATTGCGAGGGTTGTATATATATGTATACACATATAAATACTTAATTATGATAAATAATATTTTGAGTTATGGATTTGAATATGTGTTTATGAATTGTTGATTTGAAAATTAATGAAAACTATGTTTTTTGGAAAATTTCAATTTTATACAAGTTGTGTTTTGATGAATTTGGAAAAATATTGAATTTACTGAAAAAAAAAAAACTCTCTAGTGAAAATTTTTCCCAAAGATTTTCTTTATAAGTTTGTATCTTTAACAATTTACAACTTGAGCATCTCTTTGTTTATTAATAATTATTTCTATTAATTAAAATGATAAATTTTTATTAAGGAGTTTATCGTGGCACTGTTATAATTTATATGCATATTTTACATATATGGGATATATATTGTATGTATATGGAGTATAAGTGTGTTACATAATATCTCCAAAATACATTTATTATACAAATGATATATGTTTAAGTTATACAAATCCAAAGTACATGATTTAAAATATGTTATACATGTATGCTGCACCCTAAATGGTAAGTTGGTCTCGTGGCACCTTCAATCTTCTAACTATCAATTACAATCTATATCTTTCTGATAGGTAACTTTTTTACTTGCACGATTCATACAACCGCGCTAAGCCATACAGCTTAGTGGTAAATATTTAAAATTACAACAAGCATTACACACACATTTCATAAGCTTTACAACATTCATATAAAACCCTTATTACTTTTTAATATAGTTCAAGTATTTATACTTATCACCAAACTCATAATACATGTACAATCACATATATCTCATTATTTTATTCACATTCATAATATAACACTCTTTTTCATCATTCTCATGCCATGCTACATATTGACATATTTATTTTCACACTTTATCAACATATATGTACTTTGTATAACATAGTAATAACATTCATCACAGTTCACACCTCAGGGTTATGTATCCTTGAAGGACACACCCGAGCAATTCAAAATAACACTACCAATTAAATCAAGAATTAAACACAAGGTCATGTAACCCTAGAGGAACATGCCCGTGTGTTCTCAATCAATCACAGATTCCACGACAAACACATATATCACATATACACTCAAAATCATATCTTTAACACATAAATCCAACAAACCAAATATATACAAACCTCTATTAAGTCAAGTTCTAAGCTTTCTTCACTAAAAGCTCTTATACACTCCTAAACCAATACACACAAACATATCATTAGATCATATCTCTATTCATATAAACATCCATTAAATCATTTAAATCACTTTTAATCATTTTCTACCAAAACCACCCAATTTCACATAACCTCTTCATTAACCCCATTCTTTCCAATTTTAACTTATTTCCATCAATTAATCATAAAATCATCACTTAGACATCATAACAACACTAAATCCACTCATTACAATTGTTATCAATGGCTCTACTAAAAACCATAATCCATCACTTCTTCATCCAAACTTTAACCAAACCCATTCAATTCATTCATCCAACCTTAAATTCATTATTTAAATATCAAAATAAAAATAAAATAATTTATTTTCACAATTATTAAAATCTCTTTCAAAAACCTTAATTTGACATAATCTATCCATAACCCTAACTTCACCAAAATTTAATTTTCCAACACTCAACCTTAAAATCATCACCTCCACATTAAAATAACTTCATAACAAGTCATTATAGAAATTATAAAATCCCCCTTCAAAAATAGAAATTTTATATATTCATCAATTTAAAGAAATCTTTCTAAAAACCAAAGAAAACTTACTTTTTACTTGTAAATTCTCCAAAATTATCCTTATTCCCTTGATTTTTTAAAAAAGAAATTTGGTGTATAAATTGATGAAATCTCTCTCTCTCTCTCTCTCTCTCTCACACACACACATCCATGAAGGTTCGGCCTAATGGGAAAGAGGAAGATGAAGAAGTGTTTGATTTTTTTTTCTTTCTTTCTTTCCTAACCACTCATTTACATATATATTAATTTATTAATTAATAATAATTTAATATTATATATTTATATATATATTCTTCCCATCCATAATTCATTTAATTAATTGATTAATTTTATTATATTTTTCCTTCTTCTTCCCAACCATATATTTATTTATTTATTTATAATCTTTTAATCCCTCCCATACATTTTATTTCTTCTTTTGACTTTATTTCCTTTCACTATTTATTTATTTATTTTATATCTTCCCAACACCATTATATACTTTGCATATATGTTATGTATATCCTAATATTCATGTATATGTCCTATGTACCTTTTATATATAATAAGTATATCTTAGGTATATACTATGTATACAATGTATATATGTAGTATAAATTATATTTATACCTTGTACTTCCCTCTTCCAACATACCTAATTAATCCTCTTTTTTATTTACTTAATTGTATTTAAAATTTTGGGTGTTATATATCCTGCCTCAAACTCGAGTCTCCTACTCTTACTCTCCTCTAAAGCAATGGTAGCTGCAGCCTTTTGAGCCTTCTCCATATTCTTAGCAGCTGATACAAGTGTAGAAAACACCTCATACTAAACTACTGCTACCAAACATCGAATAGCAAGCTTCAACCTCTTCAAATCTCTTGCATTTCTCTCTCTCATATGTAATAATCCCTTTGGCATACTTGTTCAACCAAAAGAACTCATTATACTTTGACACTGACCTCAACCCCCACCTAAGAGTCAGAAACTCCTACTTCTTCTCATCTCTACAATCTCTGAACAGGTACTTCTCCTCAAATTTTGCTAAAAATCTATCATATGTTAGCAGCTATGGTCTATCTAAACCATGAGGGATAGTCTTCTACCAATCATATGCATCAACCTGAAGCAATGAAATTGCATAATCAAAATTCTCCTCTAGAGTAGCCTCTAACTACATAAAGACTTGCTCAACTCTATCTAACCACAGCTCTGCCTCTATTAGGTCTATAGTGCTCATGAAATTTATAACTCCAAACTTTATGAACTTATCAAACTTTTTGCCTTGTTGAGAGGAAGGAATTTGAAGGAAATACTATGCCATCTACCGAAACTAATTCGAAGGAGGACCTTGTACTACTAGTCTAGTAAGTTGTAAAGCCTCTCTAGCATCATCTACACTTGCTCTTGGCAACTCTAGCCCCCTAACATCCAAAGTATTACTCTTTACAATCTCCTTCTCTGATCTATGAGTTTTAGAAGCCATCACAACCTAAATATAAAATCACAAATAAATTTTGCCACATTAGAAACTAATATAGGTGCTAATACATATGCATGTATCTTAATTCAAATCGTACTTTAAACAATTTAAAAAAAATGCACCCAGGTAAAAAATCTCAAACCTAGTCTCTAATACCAAAATAAATGTAATGTGGATACCCTATATATGTAAAATACAAACATAGAATACAAAAGTGCTACGAAATTAAAACTTGTAGGAAGACTATCCTTATACATATACATTTTTTTATAAATCATCAAAACACTACAAAAACATGCATTGGGCCCAAATTACCCTATATAGTATTCATGTTCTAGAGATATTGTTACAGTCAATCGCGACACCGGGGATCTAAGTGTCTCAACTGTCCCCTATTGACACTTCAGTGTCTAGCTTGAAGGCAAATATCATCTACAAATGACACCAAGTGTCTAGCCTAAAAGCACATCATATCTTTTCGACGCCTAACGTATAGCACTTAGGCATATCATATCAATAGCACCAACACAATTCCTTAGAACAAGACACAATACAAGGCTAACACACATTATATCACATTTTTTATAATAAATTTTCTTTCACATTATCCCATTACTCTTCTCTTTTCCATAGTCATTCATAATTCCTTTCATTTTTTCATAACTCGCCAAATTTTCAATATTATATGTCACATCTATAATGTGACTTCACTAACCATATACTTTGGGCATTCTTCATTATCCATATTATAATGAAGTAGCTATTCATTATAATATTCTTCATTTTCCAAGATTATCACATATTATACATTTTAGCTATTACATTGGCCTAACATAATGCACATTATGTATTTAACATCATTTCACAATCAACAAGGCAATACATTTGAAAGCTCAAATAACAAAGTAGCATGCCACATTTACTATCAAAATGTGCTAAACAAATTTGAATGCAAATGTATTTTAACTTATCAAAGTATGCACATACCTTAATCCAAGATAAATCCCAAGCTTGAATCACCCTTTTTCCCTTTACTTTCCAAAATGCTCTTCACTACTAAGTTTGGATAATTACTATATACTCAACACCTAACCAAAATGTAAGTATATATGTGGTATTAGAATCACATTTCCACATACTTAAACTAATCAACATCAATTTATCTCATTTCCTTTAAGTTTCCATTTTCTTGCCCTAGTGCACTTTAACTTTAGAATTCTATATTAACCAATTCCAAATTACATCTTAAGTTAATTTCTATCATTAAAATCATAATTCTACTCATTTAACAATTCAAGCCTTAAATTCTACAATTCTGTCCAATTTTCCAATTTTTGCCCTAATATAATTTAATTTTAAAAAAAACTATTCTAACTACTTCCAAATTTGGTTTTAAGTTCATTTACCTCATTAGAACCCCATTTAAACTCAATTTAATCAATTAAATTCAAATTACAAGCATTCTAACCAAAAACTGCCATCACAACCCTAAACTCCCTTACTACCTCTCTCAAATCTCAACCAATCTAATCTTTTCTACAATCTAACCTTAAAATTATTTCTTATATATCAAATTAATATCATTCAAAGCCATTTTATGAATTAAAAAACACCCCTTCAAAAATGGAAATTCTGCATAATCATAAATCAAGAGATACTTCTTTTTTTTTTTTTTAAAAAAAATCCTTACCTTGTGATAGGAAACTTCCAAATCCACCCTTAAGCCTTGAAAATTTGGTGATATTTTAAATATTTGAAGGAATAAAAACTTTTACTTTGGACCACCATGAAAATCGGGTAAAGAAAATGGAGAAGAAGAGGATGGAGTAATTTTTATACTTTTTTTTTATTTTCCTCTTCTTTAATTCCTAGCCAAGTATATATATAGTATTAATTAATTAATTAATATTTATTTAATAAATATCTAATTCCCATTATCTTTCACTATCTCTTTTATTATTATTATTATTATTATTATTATTATTATTATTTATTTAACTTTAATTTTTTATCCTTTTTACCATTTCACCATTGACATTTACTATTCAATTTGACTTTATATGTTATTTATATTTTACATGTATTTTACATATTCATTTGGTCTTTTCCCACTTTCAACCCTTTATTTATCCTCTAAATTATTAATTTAATTTAATTTAATTTTAGTAAATTTTTGGTGTTACAGAAGATGTGAATTTGTTCTGAAGATTAAAAATTTATAGTACATGTAGGATGGTTTAATTCTTCTTTTCCTATTTTTGTGTGAAGTTACTTCTGATATGTGGGTTTTTTTTTTAATTTGCATCCTCCAATTGATGGAAGAAGGGGAAATGGGTGTGAGCAGTTTAGGTGCATTAATGTTCGTATGTCAGATAGGGCTGTAGAAGTAATAAATCAATTGCATTCTGAGAATGAGTTATTGTGGAATGAAAATAAGGCATTAAAGAGAAGATGTCAAAGACTGACTATGGAAGATTATTCCAGTGAAATTGATGAAATAAAAGAAGATGTTAGCATGCTCAAGTTGTTGAAAGAAGACATGACTTATGAACTGAAAATGGGGAAGTTAAAGCTTAGAAGAGCCTATTGTAGACCCTTAATTTTTGACCCAATCCGATCCAACATGCTTTATTTAGTCCAAAATTATTTTTGTTGTTTAATTGGTCCAAAATAATTTTAATTAAATAATTTTTTACCTTAGTATCTAATTTTTGGTAGTAAAAAATGAAAATAAACAAATAAAAATTAAAAATAAAAATAAAAATCGGAGTCGGAAAAAAATCGGCAGCGAAAAGTGGTCGCGCAGCCCGTCGGGCCAACAGTGGCTCGCCCGCAGGCTCCTGCGGGCTGGCACGCCCACGGGCCCGTCGCTAGAATTTTAGCCAGCGCAAATTTTTCAGCTGCAATTTTTAGAATTCTAATCCAATTAGGTTTTAATTTCTTTTTTTTATTATTATTAATTACCTTAATTAATTAGGAATAAATAACCTAAAAACCACTATAAATAAGGACCAATTAAACCAAATCAAAGGAGGAAAAACTTTTCATGATAGCTTTAGGTTTTGAAACCAAATCAAGGAAGGAAAGGGAAAACTCAATTCAATTGATATTTATAGCAGCAGTAGCAGCAGTAGCACGAAAAAGGGAGAAGAAAAGAGGCAATCAAAGCTTGTCTTTGGAGCTAGTTCATCCAAGAAGAGTTATTTTTTGGAGAATCAACAAAAGAAGGTATGTTTTAATTCTTTTGACTTATGTTTTACAATAGCCAAATCTATAAAATTTAAGTTTTTTAAATAAAAAATCTTAGAGTTTTAATTTAATTTTTCCAAGTTTAGAACATTAAAAACGTGACTTTCTTTTCTAAAAGGACTCAAAATTGTTATTTTTTTCTTCTTAAAAACCTTAAAACACTCATTTAACATATTTTTCTACAAAACCAAAATAAAATTCTGTTTCTATTAAAATTTTAAATTAGGTTCTTTTTCATTCAAAAAACCTTAAAAAACATCTTTCTACTTATAAAAGCTTCAATTCATGTGTTTAAATTCATAAAACTTCATAAAATATCAAATTGTTTTTTTTTTAAACCCTAAAATTAATTCCTTAGCCGAGAACCCAATTTTAAAGCCTAAAATCCAAAAATTATCTTTTAAACCTAAAATAATGAACCCTAACCCTTTAAAACCTTAAACCCTAACTTTTTCTAAACTTTAAACCCTTTAAAACATAAAAAACATAAAAACATAAAAAACTCAAAAAAGCTACAGTAGCTCAATTTACTATTTTAAAAACATGAATTAAAAAATATTTCAAAAGTGTCTAAAACTCAAGTTTTATTATTTCATCATTCAAATCTTAATTTGTTTAATCAAAGTGTCTTGCTAACCTTTAAAAAACATAAAACCTAATCTATTTTAATTACCTAAAAAGTCATAGTAGCTTAAACTTTAGAATTTCCAAAGCCTTAACACATGAGATAAATAACCCTAAATAGAAATAGTAGCTATACTTGAACTTTTATTTGTTTTATTCAATTCCATATTTATTTATGCTTTGATTTATTTCTTATCCTTTAATTTATTTAATTTCAATACTTGATTTATTTAATTTGTCATGGATGGATGTTTATTTTATTGATATTTAAATACTTTTAATGAATGATTTATTTATTATGGATGATTATTTACTTTTCCAATTAATTTAGACTTCCAAAGTTGTAAGAGGTATGTTTCCACTTGGTGGGTACCTCATTAGTTAAACATCATGTAATTTAATTTTCTTTTCTATTTTAGAACTTATATAAAGGGCATGTTTCTACCTTTTGGTGGGTGTCCTACTTAGGCATGCGATGTAAGGACATGTTTCCATCCTTGGATGGGTGTCCATTTATTTGTTTTGTTTTGTTTGGACATTGCTTTGATTTTAATATATTGATGCTTTCTTTTAACTATTGTGTGTAATATGGATAATGTTATTATACTTAAGAATTTTATAATATTAAGACCTGTAAAGGAGGCCGGTTCTAATGAACCGGGCGTTGTGGGGGTGCTGGGCCATTTCTCACCTTCCCCACACGTACCCAACTTTCCGAACCCATTAGGGGGTTGGGGATTCCTTAGGAATCGAGTCATCCACCCCTTTCTTTTTCCCGGCCCGCCCGGGTGGCGACTCCATTTTCTCCGGACTTAGGTCCGTGTTCTCTAAGGCCCTGAGCCTAAACAGTGCCGAAGTCGCAAGAACCATTCCACCGGGAGTGGGGGCGAAAATCCCCGCTCATAGTGGCGACTCCACTGGGGATAAGAGAAGTTGATTCCGTTGGTCTTTATATTATTCTATTCTTTCTTATAATGATATTATCCTTTGCATCATATTAGTTTGCATTGTGTGCGTGAGTTAGGACGCCCATGTTACCCGTGTTATGTTATGTAAGGGATACCATACTTTCACTCAAGGTATGGAGATCGAGCATGGCATAACCACTCATAGCCTCGTACCATTTGGTATATACTTGCTATGGGAACCTAAGCCTTTTAACCCAAAGACTAAAGCTCATGTAATTGGCCTAGTTACTTTCCTTAGGTTTTACCCCAAATGCATGTAGTTTGACTATGGTTAATTTATCTTGGTTTAAATCATGGCTTATTTGGTTTGTTCTTTTTCTAATATGACCCAAGTACATATGCAAGCTCAAAATAAATTTTTTCTTTAAAATCCAAAAGACCAAAACTATTTTCAAAATTTTTCAAGATGGTCTTTGGACATAAAATTTTTCTAGAAATAAATAAAAAATCCTTTGGCTCATGGCCCAAATACTAAGCCCAAAATCCATTTTTCTAAAATCTTTTACAATGGGCTTAGAAACAAAACTATTTTCACCCAACATTTTCTTACAAAGAGCTTGCAAAAATATTTAGGTCAATTATGAAATACCAAAAATCAATTGTGGGCCTAGTTTACACTAAGAATAAATTAACCATGAGTTTGTTTTTGGCATGAATCATTAGTTACTCTTTCCAAGTGAGAAATCTATTTATAATAAACCTCTTAATTTCGTTTTAATCCAACATAGCATAAAAGCTACTTTAGTTGGTTGAATGGATTAAAACCTAATTAATGAGAATTATCATGGATTGATTTCCATTTTTGAAAATATAACTATTGGTTGAAACGTCCGAGGGAATTATTCGAAAGCAAGATACCCCATGTTGGTATTTTGTTAACCATATACCTAGGAAAAGAGACTCGCAATTCGTGTGTGGATGTTATAAGGTTGGAAGGAACGTCCTAATTTGTTCTTATTTGTTAATTGTTTGTGCATACATGCATACATTTGCATCTCATATCATTGGTCCTCTCTGGCTCACAGCCCTGGATTACGAAAGTTCAAAAGCTTACAACAATCCGACTTACGCCGAAGACGAAGTATCTAGCAACGACTCAATCACTTGCTCACCAAAGACAATGGAGCCCGAACAAATTCAAAGAATGGTTGATGAAGCCCTCAATGCCAAGATGGAAGAAATCAAAGAGGCCCTAGCTGAGACCATGAAGAACCAATTGACTGCAATCTTAGAGAATCATGTCGAGGCATCTGCTAGCACTAAGAAACCAAAGGACAAAGGGAAGACTAAAGTTAATGAAGTGGCTTTTGATGATGAAAAGGTGGTCATTGATGATGATGATGATTGGGCTCAATACTACCAAGAGGTTCAAGAAAAGAAGAAAGAATCGAAGGCTACCAAGAAAACAACTATTGAAAAGACCGAGACATCTGATGTTGAAAAGATGATTGCTGATTTAGAAAAGAAATTTGAGAAGAAGCTGAAAACCGAAGAGATGTCCGAAATTGACAAGTTATTTGAACAAGATGGTGAGGTCCCTTATAAATTCAAGATGCCCTCCTTTGCAAAGTAAAATGGCACCGGAAATCCTCATCTTCATGTGAAGCAATATATCACTGCCATGCAGTCTGCCCGAGCTACTAAGGCTCAAACCCTAAGGTACTTTATGCTCTCACTGGACCCTGTTGTCCAAAATTGGTTCAATACCTTAGATGATGAAACGCAAAAGAGCTGGGACCTACTTTACAAAGCCTTTATCCAACAATATGGATATAATGTTGAGTTGGAAGTTACCTTGATGGAAGTGGAGTCCATTAGGCAAAGACCGAATGAGAATTTTGTAGATTATCTCAAGAGATGGAGAAACAAGGCTGCTTTGCTCAAGAAAAGGCCCGATGAATCTGATCAAATAAGGATGATTGTGAGAGGTGTCCTGCCCAATCTCCGTGAAAGGATGTCTCACACCCTTATAAGGGACTTCAAAGATCTTCTCCAAGCTGGTCTACAAATTGAAGAATGGGAAAGGGAGAGGAATCACTTTTCAATGAAAAAGAATGAGAAAGGGAACTACCAGTCGGGCAATCAAAGCACACAAAAAAAAGTTGATGTTAACGTAACCGGTCAAGCAAATAGAAGGCAGTTTTCAGATCTGGTGAAGCCTTTATCTTGGGTTTTTAGCAAGCTGCAAAAGAAAGGGTTGTTACAACCATTAGCTCCTCGACCTCTACATAGTCCACTGCCACCAAACTTCAATGTCGAGGCCTTCTGTCAATTTCATCAAATGCGAGGGCATGAAACAGATAAATGTGCTCGTCTAAGGCATGAGATTCAAGATATGATTGATAGTGGCAAGCTACCCGAGCCGGATAAGCCCAATACCAAAGATAACCCTTTGCCTAAATTTGCAAGAGTGCCACCACCAGCAACCTTTATGGTGGGAAAAGGATTGGAAGAAGAATTTGTTTTATCATCCTTTCAAGATGGGAATATTGAAGATGTGAAAGGAAAAGAAGCCTAACTCAATGAACTTTCCTTAGCTTGAATGTTGCTTTTCAATTTTACTTTCTTTAATATTTAAATTGGAACAATCGTGTTTTTCAAATTTAAAGTTGTTTGAATAAATTACTTTCATCAAAATTTTTGTTGGTCTCTGTTCATTTTGGTGCTCAACCAATGAGGAATTTAGCTTGATGTTTATAAATTAATGTGTCTAGGCATCATGACTCGAATGACTTTACTAGATGAGGGAATTGCTCTATAGCATTGAGTTGTGTATGCTTACTTAGAGAGGGCTCCTGCATAATTACCTTTGTCTAGGTCTTAGTCAGTCTTAGAACATGCTTTGACAAACTTTTGAGGCGAAATTGAACTCTGCTTATTTAAGGGAGAGATGATCTAGGCATTGTTTGATTAGCCAATAACTAGTATCCACCCTATTAAATATCAATCCCTAGTTGTCCCCTTGAGCCTTCATAAAATTTTAGCTTTCATTTCATTGGCATATAACCTCAACAACCTACCTTGAGCTGTTGTGATACTTTTGGCAAGTCTTATGATCACTAAGATAAAGAGGCAATAAGATCAAAAAAGGCAATGATTAGTCAAGATCATAAAGTTCTCAAGACTATGAAGATAGTTGAAGTTCTCAAGATCATAAAGATAGTTGAAGTTCTCAAGACCATAAAGATAGTGGACGTTTTCAAGACCCTAAGGGTAGTTGAAGTTCCCTTAATATCTCCAAGACAGTAATAAATGATTTATCCCTATTAAAGAAGATTTATGTTACTCCACTCATCCATTATTGGAAGCCCAAGTTGGTACAAACAAGACAACTATGTTTGAGCTACAACCAAAAACAAAAAGGAGAGAGAAAGAAAAACAAGAAAAAAATTTCAAAAAAAAAATTCAATAAAAAAAAGAAAAAAAAACCCAAAATGGTTCAAAAAGCCAATTGAGTTCTCTTTTACCTAAAGCAGCAAAAGGCTTCTATTTGGTTCATAAAGACTTTTTTTGAGTTGGTCCAACCCAACCAAAGATTCAATTAAAATTGGAGAAAAAGAGGAAGACCACACAGTTCTTGAAAGTTCTACAGTCCTACAAGGAAGAAGGACAAAATGATAAAATGATCAAAGAAAGGGAGGAGTAAGAAAAATGAAATGAAAGAAAAGGGAAAAGAAGAAAAGAAATTAATTTGGGTCTTAAACTTTTTGTAAGAGCAAAGACTGTCCTGATCAAGATCCAGATTAAATTCCAAGGGGAATTTGGAGTCTAGCAAGATTGCCTCCAAACCGCCTAAAATTCAAACAAGAAATTTATAGTGTGAGGGTTTGTCCATTGTGTCACACCAGCTCCTATCTCAAAACGGCCTTCACTTAAGCTTGTTTCCCTCATAGACCCCATTTCAAGCCTATCAAAGACCTGTTGATCTCTCTTGGTAGGTAGAGTCTATTAGTGGAGATAGTTTGGATAAGCATGCATATGAGATAGACAATATTTAAACTCAATGAGTCCTTTGGCCAAGTAATGTGTATGTGCCTATCTGAAGTGCAACAATTCTTGCTTAAGTAGAAATAATCCCCGAGTTTAGTATGGTAACTAGGGTTGTCATGTTATTGATATGTTAATTTGGAAAAATCAAGTCCTGAGGTGCATTGACATTAATTTGGCAAAGCCAACATTTGATTTCAAAATTAAAATTCAAAAAAATCAAATAAAAAATGTTTTGTCATACAAAGCCTTCAAGTTAAGGGAAGTATGTTGAACCTCCAAAGGACACATTGGGCAAAGGAAATGATTATTGGTAAAGTTATGAAGAAACTACCAACCGACATGCTGAAATATAGTTTGATATGGATGTATCCCTAACTCTGTTGCTTGGAGTCTCCACCACTCATGTTTTCATCATCTTGAAGATAAAAGCCACAAATGCAAAGCTTTCGATCATTCCAATGCAAGACTTGAACAAGCATCAAAACGGAACCAATGAGAACACTTCTGCTGATCACCTCGGTCTGTGAGTTGATGGAACGACTGTAAGTATTATTCATGCATATCATGCATACATGAGCATGTCACATCACACTTTCTTGTCTTGTGTTGTCTATTCCTTGCCAAAATGAACAGCAAGCAATCAAAAGAAGATATCAAATCTGGGGGGCATAGAAAGCCCATTGCTTGAGAAACCTCCACTAATCTTGCAAAGAGAAGAAATGCATGCTTATGCGAAGAACAAGACGGCAAAAATATCAATCAAAGCTTGTATGGAAAAATCTTTGGTTTGAGCCTACACAGGGGGCCAAGTCTCTCCTTTTCAATTTTTTGGTTTTATATACCAAATATTTTTAAACTCACTTACAAATATTTTGCCACGTAGGGGGGCAAGGAGAGGATATAAGGTCCAATTAAAAATAACTAAATCTTTGCAAAAAGAAAGAACAAAAGAATGGAACAATAGAACTCTCAAAAGAATGAAGGTGCAAAAGACAAAAGACCAATCCAGCTAAAAGAGCTTAAGACAGGGTGAAGACCCGTTCTCAAAGGATGAAGATCCATTTTCAAGGGTGAAGACCGAATCTCAAAGGATGAAGATCCATTTTTAAGGGTAAAGGCCCAATCTCAAAGGATGAAGATCCATTTTTAAGGGTAAAGACCCTATCTCAAAGGATGAAGATCCATTTTTAAGGGTAAAGACTCGATCTCAAGGATGAAGATCCACTTTCAAGGGTAAAGACCCGATCTCAAAGGATGAAGATCCATTTTTAAGGGTAAAGACCTGATCTCAAAGGATGAAGATCCATTCTTAAGGGTAAAGACCCGATCTCAATGGATAAAGATCCATGTTCCAAGGATAAAGACCCGATTTCCAATGGATAAAGATCCATGTTTCAAGGGTAAAGACCCGATTTTCAATGGATAAAGATCCATGTTTCAAAGGGTAAAGACCCAAAGTTCGAAGGATAAAGATCCTTGTTTCAAGGGTAAAGACCCGATTTCAAATGGATAAAGATCCATATTTCAAGGGTAAAGATCCAACCTCCAATGGATAAAGATCCATTTTTACGGGTAAAGACCCAATCTCCAATGGATAAAGATCCATGTCCCTAGGTAAAAGACATAGTTTCTAATAGATAAAGATCTATTTTTGTTGGGTAAAGACCTACAATTCGTAAAAATGGAACAACCAGTTATGCCAGAATTCTCAACTGATAAAAGGTCAGATGAGTTAAACCAATCTCTCGGGTCCAGAACCCAAAACCTCAAAAATTAAGTCTTATTGCTTTTCACTCTCTTTCACTAAGGTTTCAGATCATTCAAGTAGGGGGCAAACTGTAGACCCTTAATTTTTTACCCAATCCGATCCAACATGCTTTATTTAGTCCAAAATGATTTTTTTTGTTTAATTGGTCCAAAATAATTTTAATTAAATAATTTTTTACCTTAGTATCTAATTTTTAGTAGTAAAAAAATGAAAATAAACAAATAAAAATTAAAAATAAAAATCGGAGTCGGAAAAAAATCGGCAGCAAAAAGTGGTCGTGCAGGCCCGTCGGGCCAACAGTGGCTCGCCCGCAGGCCTGCGGGCTGGCACGCCGCCCGCAGGAATTTCCTGCTGGCTGGCACGCCCACGGGCCCGTCGCCAGAATTTTTGCCAGCGCAAATTTTTCAGCTGCAATTTTTAGAATTCTAATCCAATTAGGTTTTAATTTTTTTTTATTATTATTACTTACCTTAATTAATTAGGAATAAACAACCTAAAAATCACTATAAATAAGGACCAATTAAACCAAATCAAAGGAGGAAAAACTTTTCATGATAGCTTTAGGTTTTGAAACCAAATCAAGGAAGGAAAGGGAAAACTCAATTCAATTGATATTTATAGCAGCAGTAGCAGCAGTAGCACGAAAAAGGGAGAAGAAAAGAGGCAATCAAAGCTTGTCTTTGGAGCTAGTTCATCCAAGAAGAGTTATTTTTTGGAGAATCAACAAAAGAAGGTATGTTTTAATTCTTTTGATTTATGTTTTACAATAGCCAAATCTATAAAATTTAAGTTTTTTAAATAAAAAATCTTAGAGTTTTAATTTAATTTTTCCAAGTTTAGAACATTAAAAACGTGACTTTCTTTTCTAAAAGGACTCAAAATTGTTATTTTTTTCTTCTTAAAAACCTTAAAACACTCATTTAACATATTTTTCTACAAAACCAAAATAAAATTCTGTTTCTATTAAAATTTTAAATTAGGTTCTTTTTCATTCAAAAAACCTTAAAAAAATATTTTCTACTTATAAAAACTTCAATTCATGTGTTTAAATTCATAAAACTTCATAAAATATCAAATTGTTTTTTTTTAAACCCTAAAATTAATTCCTTAGCCGAGAACCCAATTTTAAAGCCTAAAATCCAAAAATCATCTTTTAAACCTAAAATAATGAACCCTAACCTTTTAAAACCTTAAACCCTAACTTTTTCTAAACTTTAAACCCTTTAAACCATAAAAACATAAAAACATAAAAAACTCAAAAAAGCTACAGTAGCTCAATTTACTATTTTAAAAACATGAATTAAAAAAATATTTCAAAAGTGTCTAAAACTCAAGTTTTATTATTTCATCATTCAAATCTTAATTTGTTTAATCAAAGTGTCTTGCTAACCTTTAAAAAACATAAAACCTAATCTATTTTAATTACCTAAAAAGTCATAGTAGCTTAAACTTTAGAATTTCCAAAGCCTTAACACATGAGATAAATAACCCTAAATAGAAATAGTAGCTATACTTGAACTTTTATTTGTTTTATTCAATTCCATATTTATTTATGCTTTGATTTATTTCTTATCCTTTAATTTATTTAATTTCAATACTTGATTTATTTAATTTGTCATGGATGGATGTTTATTTTATTGATATTTAAATACTTTTAATGAATGATTTATTTATTATGGATGATTATTTACTTTTCCAATTAATTTAGACTTCCAAAGTTGTAAGAGGTATGTTTCCACTTGGTGGGTACCTCATTAGTTAAACATCATGTAATTTAATTTTCTTTTCTATTTTAGAACTTATATAAAGGGCATGTTTCTACCTTTTGGTGGGTGTCCTACTTAGGCATGCGATGTAAGGACATGTTTCCATCCTTGGATGGGTGTCCATTTATTTGTTTTGTTTTGTTTGGACATTGCTTTGATTTTAATATATTGATGCTTTCTTTTAACTATTGTGTGTAATATGGATAATGTTATTATACTTAAGAATTTTATAATATTAAGACCTGTAAAGGAGGCCGGTTCCAATGAACTGGGCGTTGTGGGGGTGCTGGGCCATTTCTCACCTTCCCCACACGTACCCAACTTTTCGAACCCATTAGGGGGTTGGGGATTCCTTAGGAATCGAGTCATTCACCCCTTTCTTTTTCCCGGCTCGTCCGGGTGGCGACTCCATTTTCTCCGGACTTAGGTCCGTGTTCTCTAAGGCCCCGAGCCTAAATAGTGCCAAAGTCGCAAGAACCATTCCACCGGGAGTGGGGGCGAAAATCCCCGCTCACACCTATATTGCTAATTCTATAATTTTATTCTTGTGTTTTTGCTTCTTTTTATTATGTATGGTATGATGAAATAAAATGTTGGATGAAAGTTTATAGTTGGTGTATTGTTGTTGCTCGTTAAATGAATGAATTGGATATTGGTTCAAAGTATATTTCTTTAATATCTTGCAGTAGTTGTGAATTAGTTATACATAAAAGTAAAAGAATAAACAATGATTAACCATAAATCAATGTTTCAAAAGCATGACTATCATCTGGATATAAGCATCTGACATGTAAGTTATAAACCTAAAAACTTTTAAAATTTGGATTGATTATAAATCAATATGCACATTTAAAATGATGTTTGTGCATGAGACAAAAACAAGGTAAAAAATAATATGACTTCTACAAAGAAAAAGTCATAATTCAATTAAGGTAATTATGTATATAAAATGTTAATGGAATTATAAACTTGTACATGCTATAAGTATGCCTATTTCCCAAAAAATAATGTTTAGGCATAAATATCCAAACCCACCATCCCAAAATATGGCCAAGGAAAATATTTAGCTATAATGGCCTAACAAAATACAATTCAATTGTCAAGCTAGGATGGCCTAACATACCAATGTATCTCACTCTCCCTCACATTACATAGACCTCTCTACTTTGACCTTCCTGGATCTTCTCTTAACCTTCCATTATGCCTCCTAGATGGTGGATTCACACCTATTCCTTCTCTAGAAAATAAGATTTTCTGCTTTCTTGGCTATTGCTTGAAGCTTGACTCATTATATAACATCAACTCCCTTTCATTTGGTATGGTGAATATAGTAACAATGTCTGGATCATCATTGGCATTCATCCCAGCATCACCACCATCAAAAATCTTCTCACCCACCATACTAGGTTGCCATCCATTCATAAATAGATTCCCCAAATTAAAACAGGCTAATGAGAGGAATTTTAGTTTTAAATTTGAAAACTTGACCATTCACCTTGTGAGTTACAAATGCATTTATGGAGAAGAATTAATGTGTTTATTTCTTATGTAAATCCCTATAAAAGGGGTTGTTTACTTTGTGTTTGAGGCATCTAAGAAAATTATAAATTATCATTTTATGAATGAAAAGATAGTTTGCTTTCTTTGAGTTTTTATGCATAAGGTGTTGATTGAATTGCAATTGAATTGTTCATTTGTATTTTAGTTTTAATTCCTATTTCTTGTGTTCTTGAGTGCTTATTTCATTGGGGTTCAAGGAAAACTTCTGTATATCTTGAGTTTTAATAAGAAAGAGCTCTTGGGTGTAAAAATAAATCACAATCTGATTGCTTGGGTGTAATTAAAAATCTGATTCGATTGACAAAGAGTTCTAAAAATCGAATTCGGGTCTTGGGGTTCTGCATCATTTGGTATCAGAGACGGTTTACCAAGTAATTATCTATTCTTTATCTATTGTTTTTATTTGTTGTTCTTGGATTATTGAATACCAATTTGAATCTAAAACTTCAGATTCATTCTAATTAGCTCTTTTGCCCAAATATGTCTGTTTCTTTGTTTTGGGTTATCTAATTTGGGGGAAATTTTTCCTAAGTTATATAATCATATTTGAATTCATATAATAACAACAAAAAATCTGTTAAAAAAATTGCAAATTACATCGTTCTATTCTTTTTTTTTTGCTTCTTTTGTGTTAATTAAGTTCCCTTTTGCTGTTCTAACGTGATTATCATCTTCATGTTTAGTTATTTTTGGTTGAAATATACTAAAATATAAGAAAAAATTATTTTCTGAACTAGTTCTTTTCAATTAGTGTTATTGTGACAATTTGGGGCTATTTGGAATCAACTCTTGTCAATTGAGTTTGGTTTCTTGGAAAAACTATTTATTTCACATTATTTCAGTGTTTGGTGTGATAATTTGTGTTTCCACTAGGGAATTACAAGTTTCATTCATTAAATTTCCAATTTGTCATATTGTTTGCATCTTTAGTTGTTATTTGTTAATTCTGCCAATTTGACTCTTATATCTTCAATAGGTAAGTAACAATATTGAATCACTGCTGTAACATCCTCTGACAATTCTTATATAAAAACTATCAGAGAATGTTATACGATACATTGTTCACGCTTCAATCAATTCTTAGAAAACTCTCATCATAAATAAAATTTTTCAAATAATAATAAAATCTGTATATCACAACACTTATAGATCCAACATTTAGACCAATTTCCAATATCTCTAATAATCTGAATAGAAATTATAAATCAGATAAACTTATAAATGTTCATCAAATCAAATAAATAAACAATACATTTCTTTCATGATACTCAGTCACTAGAATCTCAAACTTCATTCTCTAAATACATATATCCTCTTATGTTTACAATTTTATACAATCTCTCAAGTAGCCAAGCTGAAGTATCTATATACATACACTTTATAACTTATGAATACAATAAACACAAGATCTTCATCTGTTCTTATCTTGCTCCGATGTCCTGATACTTGCGTGTCAGAAAACAATTCTAACACGCTAAGCAAAGCTTAGTGGTTCTTGTATATACATATTTTAGCACTTAATATTAACGAAATGTACTTATAAAAATATAGTAATAACACTTAGTTTTAAGAAGTATTTCAATATATGAACTAATTTCAGTAACAAATCAACATACCATGCTGATTACACAAACTAATAGCTATCCTTGTATAAACATTATCATATAATACAATACTTTCGGTATTGCAACTTGTCTCATTAAGAATCCTTTTATTCAAGACTTGTTTTCTCATTTGATATCATTGTTCATGTTGCACTCGAATTAAGTACTACTACAAAGTGTCACTCGCAAGTATACGAGGTAGTTGTAGCAAAAGTGATCGCCCCAAGGTCGTTTCCCCGAGAAGGTGTGGTTCGTAATAGCTTGATTGACAAGTTATTTAAATGCAGAAGTTTGTTATGTTGGAATGGTGCGAGAATAATTTAAACCTAAGATTAACGTGCGTAGGGTTATGTGTGATGGTTGTACAAGATCAAATCGATTCTTGGGAAGGAGCCTAGGGTTATAGGTCCATTCAATCAAAGCTCAATTCTCAATTATCCATTAACATAACCTTATAAATTAATTTGTCCCTTAAGGTTAATTAGTCAATTACCAATCCATTAGTTCTCACATTAATGAATTAGTAATAACCAATTATTTCACATTATCAAATTAATGAAACCCTAGAACTTATATTCCTAATTCATTCATAGGGTAGTCGATTGCATAATTCCAATATCAAATTTCACCTCTTGGTCCTTCATTCAATATCTAGAGATCAATAGGTAGCTAATCTATCAACCTAGCATACAATCCAATGCAATCAACCAACAACAAGGTACATCAATGTAAATATCTAATCAAAGAATTCAATTAAATATACTACAAACCCTAGGCATGGGTATTTAGCTCAACATCATCAATTTAAAACAACCATTCAACTCAATATAAATCAAATACAAATTGTTCATTGCAATATCAATCTCTCAATACAACAACAACAATAGAAATGAATTAAAAGAGAGAATAAAAAAACCCCTTGTGAAGATGCCAAGAGTAGGATTACTAGTCTTCCTCCTAGCTCCACTTTAATGTTTGATGAAGAACTCAAGCCCTCTTCAATGGTTGATTCCCCTTTGCAATATGGAATGGAGCTTTCTCAAGTCACCAAACCTTTGGATGGAGCTTTCTCAAGTCACCAACCCTTCAATGGATTATGCCTTTGGAAGATGGAATGGAGCTTTCTCAAGTCACCAATCCCTTCAATGAAGCTTCTTCAACCTTCAAGAGCTTGTTAAACCAATTTATCCCAAAGAACCTCAAAGATCTTATCAATGGAAGATGGAGAAGGTGGAGAGAATGGAAATGGAGGTTGGAGATGAAGGGACAAGGGAGAGTGTCACTCTCTCCCTCTCCCATGTTTTTGCAGAAAATGTTCAAGAACAAAGAAGAACTCCCTCCAATTTCCTCTTCCTCTCCTTTTAATTCATTCAAAAATACACACCCATGCCTTCCAACTCACACCATTTCACTTTGTTCCTCACTTTTTATTTGTTTAATATTTTTTTTGGCAAGCACAAGGCCTTGTTCCCCAATTTGTCTCCCACTTCATGTAGAAAAATTCAAATATTTTTTGTGTGACACGGCCAAGCCAAGAGTGGCTTGGTCGTGTCTCTTATTTTTCTTTGGGACACGGCCAAGCCATCTAACCGTGCCGTGTCCTTCACTGCTGTGTCACTGAGTGTGTCTCTTCCTGCTTCCTTCATTTTTGCTCTTTCTTTGTGGTTTCTTTAGTTTTTCTCCTTGGATGAGACACGGCCAGTGGCTTGGGCGTGTCAAGCTCTGCCATCTTCATTCCTTGAGGGACACGACCAAGCTTGCTTTGGCTTGGCCATATCTTGCTTGGTTCATGCTTTTCCTGCACTATTTTAATCTTCCAAGGGTGTTTTTGCATCTAAACCTAAAAACAACACTTTAAACACATTTAAAACAAAAATTAATCAAAACATTAACTAAAACACACATAAAATCATACTAAAAACTAGTACAAAAATGATCTAAACAAATACCCCACACTTAACTCCTTGCTTGTCCCCAAGCAAGGCTAAAATTAAAACACACTAACAAGATAAATTTTGTTAAGTTCAGGAGTTATAAAGATGCATCAAGACTTCCCTATCCCTAAATACGCAATCAATATCGACACCCATGCAATTAAGTGGTTTTCCATGCATAACCTATGTTATCGCTCCCTCACCAACTCTTACAAGTGTTTGATCATGGTGGTGTTTACACTCATAACAATCAATGAAAGATTATTACCATAGGCTTGCTTATCAATCAAATCTCCACCACAAAATTACAATCAAGCATCAATCAAAAGGTCTTTATTGGGTTGTAATGGGGCTAAGGTAAAGGCATGATATTTAGGAAATGTGAGCTTGATCATTAAGTTCAAGAGCACTTTAAGAATGAAGTACCCGATCATATACATAACCCAACAATCCCAAACACCTTCCTCTCATCTACCCCTTGGCATTAAAGAGCTTTTCAAGGGAACTCACTTATTAAATCTTGTAATGATACATTCCAACCATTTCAACAAGAATAACAATTATTCTTATTATATATATATATATTTGCTTTTTTTTTTATTTTGCTTTGCAATCTTAAACCTACTAAATTTAACCCCACACTTAATTCAACACAACACTCGGTCATAAACGCTCTTAAAATGCTCTTGACCTAATGAAAGGATAAGAGTTAAACAACAAGGTTCAAGCTAATGGTGTTGTGAAAAAGAAAGAAAAGGAAAATGAAATAGGCTCAAAATTGGCTAACTAAGGTTGAATATAGGGTTGGTCTTTTTAAGCCAAAGTGGATTCACCTAATTGCCTTAATCATCTTGATGCCTAATTGAAAATTTTTATGTAATCTTAAAAAGCATTTCAAAGCAAGTTCTAGCAAATCATCAATCAAAGATGTTCAACCACAACAATAATGATAAGTTGATGGCTTAATTCCTCACTAGGTTAATGGTAATGCAAGGAAAAACCAACGAAATTTACAATAAGTACCAATTATACTCAATTCTCAATTTCATGCTTCAAAATTTCAAAGGTCATCAATCAACAATTTATATAACAATTGAACTTTCTAAAACTCATTTATTCAATGAAAAATAAGAAAAACATTAACTAACTTAAACAAAAACAAGTTAAAAGTAAAAACACAAAAACACAAAATGCAATTAAAAGTAAAAATACAAAACACAAAATGCAATTAAAAATAAAAACACGAAACACAAAATGCAATTAAAAGTAAAAACACAAAATACAAAATGCACCCCACACTTAAAGATTCACATTGTCCTCAATGTGAGCATGCATACTATAGGAAGGGTTTAGATGAAATGTAATACCCTTTCCCGACCTACGTGTGTAAGCTGAGTAGAGGCGCCACAGTAACCTAATGTTGCTACCAATTTTACTTAGTCAAATTTTAGTTCCAATTTTTATAGAAATTTTGCCATAGTTTCACTTAAAAATTGAGTCCCAAGTGTCGACAAAACTGGTTTTTTTTTCTGATTTTTAAAAACATTTACACAAACCAATGCAAACAAAATCATTCTCAGTACACTTCCCAATAAATCCCCCTTATAACCTCAACTACAACCTGCAAAAAGGATTTACACTTCTAGTACAACATAAAGTAAAGGCTTATTATGAAATACAGTAGATAAAATATTTGTTCACTATGCAGCGAAAAGTAACAATATTTACAAATTCATATACATCCAAACTCAAGCTTTACAACCCATAAAATTTATACATTTTTGGCAGTCAGTCTTTGATCTTTAAGCCCACTATCAACACCTCGAAATCTAGACTCGACTCGGCCTAGAGGAACTCTCTAGTTCTTCCCTGTCACCTGCGCGATAAACCACAATCGCACTAAGCCAACGGCTTAGTGGTACAAACTACAATGATATCATGCCATAATGAAATGCCAATGTCATATTATCCAACATACAAGTAATTCTCAAGAATTTCATATTTCATGACATTACCTTTCATCGTATCCAACATTTGTGTTATCAATTATAGGACATATTGAACTCAAAACAAGCATAGATCTCAATATTTATTTATTTCATCATTTAGAAATCACATAGAAAACAAAGACAAGCAAGGGCCCGAAAGAAACTAATATGTTATTCAAAGTTCAGAGTTACTGCTTTGGTCCATAATCACAATGATCAAGCCCGTAGGCAATATATATATATCTTTATCCATGGATAGTGTAACAGACCCAGTCTCTTGGACCATCAACCCAATAAACTTGAGGAGATCCTCAACCCGGCAAGACTGTTACCTGTAAGAGACCCAGTCTCTTGGACCATCAACCCGACTGAAATCAAGGAGATCCTCAACCCGGCAAGACTGTTACTTATCATATATTTCATATTCATAATTCATATAGTGTGACAGACCTAGTCTCATGGACCTCAATTCAACTCAAATTGAAGAGATCCTCAACCCGGCAAGACTGTTACCTTTTTACATTTTATAGGCATGCCACCAAATCCAGAACTCTGAAATTGAATAACATATTAAACATACAATCAATTCATTCACTTCTTTACCATTCTCTTTCTCAATTCATATCTCACAAACACATAGGCAAACATGCCTTAATAATTTCATTTTGCATAATCATAGCCAACAACAATGGCTTCATTATATCTCAACTCACATTTCGTATATCATCATCAATATACATATAACACATTACATTTTACAAGGTTAACATTATTCATATATATATATATCAACAATGCAATAAGATTTCTTAGTACATTCATATCCGAATGTGTAAGTTCCAAAATCACATGAATGTATGCAAAAATGCAAGGTTTGTACTTACCTTAAAACCAACTCACACCAATCTATACACTTACTCTTTCAAGAATCCTCAACACGTAGATTAGGGCAATTCAACCTCTTCACAACCTAATCCAAAAAGGAGTATTAGCAAAATGACCATATGAATAGTAAATTCTGGTTTTGGACTCAACTTAATCCTTATTTTGAAAAATTGTATAAAATAATCTAATTGACAAAAAACTATAAAATTTTTACAGAACTTAATTTTACATCTTAAAATCATTCCTTTAAAATTTCAGATCAAACTGAACACAAAATCTTGGTCAAATAGTTCACCCAACCAGACTGCCCCAATTGCCCTGCATCCTGGCAGCAGTTCTGAACTTTGTGAATTCTGTAAATTAAATTCAATCAACTTGGTTCCAAATTATTTTTCTCAAATACTAGACTCACTAAGAAACAACATATCCAGAAGTCAATTGGATATCAGTTTTCTACATTTTATTAAAAATCCCGAAATATAGCTGTCTCAGTTAAGGTACCTGCTGGAACAGGTCTAATAAAAATAATCTTTCCAAAATCATAACCATTCCAAAATCGAATCAACATATTTTTCAGTCATTCTAGACTCATAGAGGCACAACATATCAAAAATTCGTTTCAAGAACATTTTTCTATATTTAATTAAAAATCATACAAGTCACAGCCTTTACAAATTGTAAAACAGAAAAAACATTTCACTAAACACCACTCTTACTCTTCCATCACCAACACCAACCTAATTTCTTATCTTTAATTCCATTTCAACACATACAAACACACCACAAGCAATCCTAACCATATTATCAATAACACTTCATCAAACTCAAAATTAACTTCAAAAACAACAAGAGCAACCAAGAGAAAACTTACCAAAATAATGAAATTTCTTGAAATTCCAACTTGTTTATTTGAAATCTTCCTTCAATTAGCTATTAAAATTCAAAAACCCTCACTTGCTCTCTTGTTTCCTTGAGGTCCGGCCACACAAAGAGAAAAGAAGAGAAAATGGAAAAATAAAAGAGACAAAGTCAACTTCTCATCTCTTTAAACCTCCACCAAGCAATTTGAAAAGAAAATTACTTAAATACCCTCTACTATATATATTAACTCCCTTTCATTTACTTGCCCTTTAGTAATTTCACAAATAACAATTTAAATATCTTCTTCCTTTGACCATTCATTTGACTTATGTATATGTTATATATATTTCCATATAAACAACATATACACTCTCTTTTAAATTCTTTCCTCTTTCCAATTACACCTATACATTTTAATTCAAATAAAACAACAATTATACTAAAACTTCTAGGGCACATTTTGGGATATTACAATTCTCCCCCTCTAAAAAGAAATTTTGTCCCCGAAATTACCTGATATCAAGTCTGAAACAGTTGAGGATATTGATCTCGCATTGCTTGCTCACTCTCCCAAGTTGCCTCTTCTCTACCATGATTCTTCTAAAGAACCTTTACAAGTGGCACTTTCTTATTTCTCAACTCTTTCACTTCATGTGCCAAAATAGCAATTGGTTCTTCTTCAAAAGTTAGATCTGGACTCACCTCAATAGATTCAACTGGTAAAACAAGAGATGGGTCAGATCTATACCTTCGCAACATAGAAACATGGAAGACATTATGGATTCTATCCAACTCCGGCGGTAAAGCAAGACGATAAGCAACTGGCCCAACTCTTTCTAATATCTCATATGGTCCAATGAAACGAGGACTTAGCTTCTCTTTTCGACCAAATCTCAATATCTTTTTCCAAGGAGACACTTTCAAAAATACCTTATCTCCAACATCAAACTCTATGTCTCTCCTCTTCAAATCTGAATAAGACTTCTGTCTGTCTGAAGCTGCTTTCAACCTATCCCGAATCATCTTCACTTTTTCTTCAGTCTCTTTAATTAGATCAGGACCAACCAATTTGCCTTCCCCAACTTCATTCCAACATAGAGGCGTTCTACATTTTCTTCCATATAATGCCTCAAATGGTGCCATTTCAATACTAGATTGATGACTGTTATTGTAAGCAAATTCTACAAGTGGTAAAAATCTGTCCCAACTTCCAGAGAAATCAATGACACAGCTTCTCAACATATCCTCAATAATCTGTATCACTCTCTCTGACTGCCCATCTGTCTGCGAATGAAAAGCAGTGCTAAAATATAATCGAGAACCCAAAGCACCATGTAAACTCTTCCAAAATCTTGAAGTAAATCTAGGATCTCGATCAGACACTAAAGAAATTGGAACTCCATGCAAGTTCACTATCTCACTAATATATAGCTCAGCCAACTTCTCAAGTGAAAAGTCCATCCGAATCGAAAGAAAATGAGCTGTCTTTGTCAACCTATCAACAATCACCCAAATAGCATCATGATTCCTCTGTGTCAATGGTAAACCAGACACAAAATCCATTGTGATTCTCTCCCATTTCCATTCAAGCACCGTTAAAGGTTGAAGCAACCCTGTTGGAACTTGATGCTCAGCTTTCACCCTCTGACAAGTGAGACATTTGGACACAAATTCTACTATGTCTCTCTTCATACCAGACCACCAATAATGCTGTCTCAATTCATGGTATATCTTTGTACTTCCCGGATGCATAGCAAAAACCGATTGGTGTGCTTCCTCCAAAATAACCTTTTTCAAACTATCATTATCAGGAACACACAATCTATCCTTAAACCAAAGGCTACCATCACTTCTCACAAAGAAATCTTGACTCTCCCCATTTTGGCAATTTGAAACAATCTTCTGAATTTTCTCATATGTCAATTGAGCCTCCTTAATCTGATCCAATAATACTGGTCTCAATTGCAACTGAGCCAACAATGCACCATCATCACATGCTTCAAAACTAGCATGTAACGCTCTCAACTCAACAAGCAGCGAGAGCGAATAAACAGCCAAACCTGCCAAAGACTTCCGACTTAAGGCATCAGCAACAACATTTGCCTTACCAGGATGGTAATCAATCAAACAGTCGTAGTCTTTAATCAGTTCTAACCATCGCCTTTGCCGAAGATTCAGCTCCTTTTGAACACCCAAATATTTCCAACTTTTATGATCCATATAGATAAAACATTTCTCCCCATATAAGTAGTGTCGCCAAATCTTTAAAGCAAACACTATAGCTGCCAACTCCAAATCATGAGTCGGATAATTAAGCTCATGCGGCTTCAACTGCCGAGAAGCATAAGCTATGACTTTACCTTCTTGCATCAAAACACATCCTAAACCATTATGTGAAGCATCACTGTAAATCACATATGGTTTATCTTCCATGGGTAAAATAAGAACAAGTGCTTGAGTCAACATTTCTTTCAACTGATCAAAACTAGCTTGACACTGATCTGTCCACACAAATCTAACTCCCTTTCGAAGCAATCTGGTGAGTGGAGTAGCTATCAAAGAAAAACCTTTCACAAACCTTCGATAATAGCCTGCCAAACCCAGAAAACTTCTAACTTCAGTCACTGACTTTGGTGGACTCCAATTCAAAATGGCCTCAACTTTACTCGGATAAACTCTTATACCATCTGCTGAAACTATGTGACCTAGAAAAGTTACTTGATCAAGCCAAAACTCACACTTTGACAGCTTAGCATACAACTGCTTCTCTCTTAAGATCTGTAACACAATTCGCAGATGCTTGACATGCTCCTCCTCATTATGTGAATACACCAAAATATCATCGATAAAAACCACCACAAACTGATCCAGATAAGGCCTAAATACCCTATTCATCAAATCCATGAAAGCTGCAGGTGCATTCGTCAACCCAAAAGGCATTACTAAAAACTCATAATGCCCATACCTAGTGCAGAAAGTTGTCTTAGAAACATCTTCAGTTTTAACCCTCAACTGATGGTACCCTGATCTCAAATCAATCTTGGAAAACACTGATGCTCCCTTCAATTGATCAAAGAGATCATCAATTCTAGGCAAAGGATATTTATTCTTAATAGTCACTTTGTTCAATTGCCTATAATCGATGCATAACCTCATAGTACCATCCTCCTTCTTCACAAATAATACAGGAGCTCCCCACGGTGAAACACTAGGGCGAATAAACCCTTTATCCAACAACTCCTGTAACTGCACCTTCAACTCTCTCAATTCAGCTGGTGCCATTCGATAAGGAGTGATAGAGATGGGAGTGGTACCAGGTAACAATTCGATACCAAACTCAACCTCTCTCTCAGGGGGTAACCCTGGCAACTCCTCAGGAAACACATCTGGAAAATCTACAACTGTGGTTATATCATCAAGTTGAGAACTCCTTACTCTAGTATCCACAACATGAGCTAGATAAGCTTCACACCCTTTTCTAATCAACTTCCTAGCTGTTACAGCTGATACAAACAAGGATGTAAGTTGTCTCTGCTCACTAGATACTATCACATCCCAACCATCACTGGTTCTCAAGGTGACACATTTCTTTTGACAATCTACCACAGCTCCATGCTTAGACAGCCAATCCATGCCTAAGATCAAATCATATTCTTTAAAAGGCATTTCAATCAGATCACCAAGAAACTCCTCACCCTGAACCACCACTGCACTATCATGGTGCATCTTACTAACAACCACACTATGTCCTAAAGGATTTGTCACCAGAACATCAAATCCTAAGGATTCTGAATGTAATTTAGACACAAGCAATATGGATGCACTTATGTATGAATGAGTAGATCCTGGATCAATTAAACCAAGTAATGAAATACCAAATAAAGAAAATGTACCCACTATAACTGCTGAAGCATCTGGCTACCTCTGCATCACATACACCCTCTGAGAAGATCCGGCCTCCTCTGGCCTACTGCCTCCGGATGATGATCCTCCTCTCTGACTATACCCGGATCGACCACCCCTACTGAAACCTCTGCCTCCTCGACCACCTCTGCTAACACTGGGTCGAGAGGCTGCAGACTCAGCCTGCCTATGCTCTTGCATCTCAGGACACTCCCTAATGAAATGGTCAGGTGATCCACACCTGAAGCATACAGTTGATCTACTATACCTCCAACAAACACCCACATGTCTTCCACCACACTGAACACATACAGGTGGAGTAGACCTCTGCATCACGGGAGTCGGGGCACTGGCTACAGAAGTTGTAGGTCTTGGTCTCTGTCTCTGATACTGCACTGACCTACCTGGCTGTCTCTGACTCCTACTGATCCTTGGAATAAAACTTCCTCTACCCCTCTTCACAGATGAAGACCCTGCCTCAAACTGGGGTCTCCTCACTCTAGTCTCCTCCTCACTAGCAACTGCTGCAATACTCTGCGCTCTCTCAACACTTCTAGCTGCTGCAAAAAGTTGAGAGAAATCCTGGTAGCTAGAACCAGCCACAATACACATGATAGAGGGCCTCAACCCCTCCTCAAACCTTCTGCATCGGTCTATTTCATCAGAGATAATTCCCCCAGCATAGTGACTCAACCGGATGTACTCAATCTCATATTCTGTTACCGTCCGGTTGTCTTGCCTTAAATTCAAAAATTCCATCTTCTTAAGATCTTTATACTCCCTCGGAGTATATTTCTGCTCGAACTCCCTCAGAAAATCACTATAAGATAGCGTAGGTGGATCATCCATAGCATGAGGAACAGTCTTCCACCAGTCATAAGCATCTTTCTGAAGGAGGGATCTGGCATAGTCAAACTTCTCATCCGAAGTGGCTTGCAACTGAATGAATATCCTCTATACCTTATCCAACCACTGCTTAGCCACTGCAGGATCGGTAGTGCCCAAGAAATCCTCAGCCCCATATTTTCTTAACTTGTCATAATGTCTTACCGGCATCTGAGGCTGTGGTGGTGGTGGTGGTGGCTGCACAGGAGCTCCCCTCAACAGTTCTACCACATGCCTTAACCAACCCGGTGGAGCCTCCCCAGCAGCAGATCTCTCTGGCACAGAAACAGGTGCCTCACTAACCCTCTCAATCCTAGCTCCCTCTCTACTCTCTTCAGGAGCTACACTCTCTGCACTACCCTCAACAGATTGTCGCGAATGAGATGCCATCTCTACCTATATCTGCAAACACAACAGAATATTCCTCATTAAAGATCAAAGACTGCCATACCAAAACATGTATTTTACTCAAAAACCCACTTTAAAAATCAAAATATTCTTTTTCTTACAATTGATCTAGGTTGAGAATCTCAAACCTAGGCTCTGATACCAAAAATTGTAACACCCCTTCCCGACCTACGTGTGTAAGCTGAGTAGAGGCGCCACACTAACCTAATGTTGCTACCAATTTTACTTAGTCAAATTTTAGTTCCAATTTTTATAGAAATTTTGCCATAGTTTCACTTAAAAATTGAGTCCCAAGTGTCGACAAAACTGGTTTTTTTTTCTGATTTTTAAAAACATTTACACAAACCAATGCAAACATAATCATTCTCAGTACACTTCCCAATAAATCCCCCTTATAACCTCAACTACAACCTGCAAAAAGGATTTACACTTCTAGTACAACATAAAGTAAAGGTTTATTATGAAATACAGTAGATAAAATATTTGTTCACTATGCAGCGAAAAGTAACAATATTTACAAATTCATATACATCCAAACTCAAGCTTTACAACCAATAAAATTTATACATTTTTGGCAGTCAGTCTTTGATCTTTAAGCCCACAATCAACATCTCGAAATCTAGACTCGACTCGGCCTAGAGGAACTCTCTGGTTCTTCCCTGTCACCTGCGCGATAAACCATAATCGCGCTGAGCCAATGTCTTAGTGGTACAAACTACAATGATATCATGCCATAATGAAATGCCAATGTCATATTATCCAACATACAAGTAATTCTCAAGAATTTCATATTTCATGACATTACCTTTCATCTTATCCAACATTTGTGTTATCAATTATAGGACATAGTGAACTCAAAACAAGCATAGATCTCAATATTTATTTATTTCATCATTTATAAATCACATAGAAAACAAAGACAAGCAAGGGCCCAAAAGAAACTAATATGTTATTCAAAGTTCAGAGTTATTGCTTTGGTCCATAATCACAATGATCAAGCCTGTAGGCAATATATATATACATCTCTATCCATGGATAGTGTAACATACCCAGTCTCTTGGACCATCAACCCAATAAACTTGAGGAGATCTGTAATATCCCTATGCATGCCCTAGAAGTTTTGTATGTTGTTGTTGTTGTTGTTGTTGGTTTAAATTGAGTAAAGAAAAGTATATGTATATGTGTTTTGGGAAAGAATTAGGGTTTAGAGAGAATGGTATATGTTGTGTATATGAGGATATATATAACATATAAATGGGTCAAAGGAAGAGTCAAAGGAAGAGAGATATTTTTGTGTTAAGTGTGTAATTACATATAAGGGCTTATATGAGACAAAAAGTTAGTTATATGATTGAGGGCATTTTGGTAATTGCTTGGATAAGATTACTTGGTGGAGATTAAAAGCAAAATTTGACTTTGTTTCTTCATCATTTTCTTCTTTCTTTCATGAAGTGGCCGGCTCCTCCATAGACAAAGGGAAGCAAGAGGTGAAGAGAGGTTCTTGATGAGTTGAGTTCAAAATTGAAGGAAGATTAAGTGTTCAAGTGTTGATTCAAGAAGTTTTTAACTAAGGTAAGATCTTCCCTTTGATTTCTTTCTTTCTTTTGAAGTGATATGGGAAGTTAATTAGGGTTTGGTGATTTGATGATGAGATGTGTTTATGATTTGTTCTCAAGTGTTAAATTGGTTTTAAGTTAATAGTTTAAATAGGGGTAGTTGTTGGAAGTGGTAAATGTTGATTTTGAAAGGTGGAGAAGGATGGTGATTTTAGTGTTTTGAGATGATGTGTGTTTAATTGTTATATTAATGTGTTGTGAAGTAATTCTTGTGGTGAATATGTGTTTAGAACATTGATTATGTTCATTTGAAACATGTTATAGGATGAATATTGTGTTTGAGTGCAATTGAGAAAGTGTTGGTTTTAGTTAAGGTTATGTGCATGGGTGACACGACCAGAAGCCATGAAGAGACACGCCCGTGTCATTTATTTGTGTTGGCTACTGCCTCTTTTATTTTTAAAGACACGGCCGTGTTCCTCAAGTGGGCTGGGCGTGTCCCTCAAATGAGTTGGATATTGTTTGATTTCTTGGTTCTCTTTTTGCATGGTTTGGGTTCTTCAAAGGTAGTTTGGTCTCTAAACATAAACATAAACATTTTAAACATACTTAACCCAAGGAATGACTTAATCAAACACTTTTGGATGATCCTAAAGCTATGAATAATATAAATTGTTCTTGCATTGTTGAGATTGAACAATGTTATGTTATGCATTGTGAATGGTAATGTGTTTCATGAGTAATGTGGAATGAAATGTTGATATTTATGAATGATGCTATGTGAGATATAATGTGATCATGGATGAGATAAAGATACATTTGAATAATGAAGTGTTATATTGTAAAATGAAATGTGAAGCCATTGTTATTGGCTAAGGTGATTCAATGGAGATAAATGAGGCATGTTTGCCTAAATGATAATGAGAATTGAGAATGAAATCTAAATGAATTGTGTGGCTAATGTGTTATTCCATTTTCAGAGTTTGTTGTTGGTGGCATGCCTAATAAGTGTAACAATCTCTTGAAGTTAGGTTGGATTGAATCCTTGAAGCCTAATTGAGATGTTACCACCCTTGAAGCTAGGTTGGGTTAGTTCTTGAAGCCAAGTTGGGTTGAAGCTTAGCATGCTTTGCTCCCCTTGAAGCTTGGTTGAACTTAATCCTTGAAGCCTAGTCGGGTATATGATATTGATAAATGTGATAACAAACCAAAGCATTAACTCTGAAAATTGAATTGCATATTAGTGTGTCTTGGGCCCAATGCTTGTCTTTGTTTAATGAGAGTCATGATTTGTTTATTGTTGTTTATGGATGATTAAATGATTAAATAATGAAGTATATGCAATGATGTTGAAATGTGATATGCATATATGTATGTTGGTTATAAAATGTAAAGGGATGTTGTTAGCTTTACATCTATGTTGTTACATATATGATATGAATTAGAATTGACATTGTATTGCATTAAAGCATATCCATTGCATGTTTTATCTTACTAAGCCCTTGGCTTAGCGCGATAGTGTTTAATCGCGCAGGTAATAGAGTTGATAGAGTTGAACCCGAGAATTCATCAAGACCAAGTGAGAGTACACCTTGAAGAATCCATTTTGGGAGCTTAAAGATCAGAGCAAACTTGCCAATCATGTATATTTCTTTATATTTTGTAAAGAAATGTTTAATACGTAAATATGTACATATTTTATAACTTCCGCTGTGTAATATTTAAATATATATATATAACTAATATGTTTTGTTTTATAAGTAAATGATCTATTTTTCTATAATGTACAATGATAAGGGTATTGTATCAAGTTTTAAAGTGTTTTGAATGTTAAGAGAACCGTAGCATCCCTATGTTTGGTGCACTTATGCTACATTATTGTGGTTGTAGTGTGTGTGCATTGGATATGGGGGTGTTACAATTGTTTTAGTATCAGAGCCTAGGTTTGAGATTCTCAACCTAGGTAAAATGTAAGAAAAAGATTATTTTGATTTTAAAAGTGGTTTTTGAATAATATACATGTTTGGGATTGGCAACCTCTGATCTTTAATAAGATGTAGTATGTTGTGTTTGTAGACTTAGGTTGTGATGGATTCTCACTCACGTCAGTCGATTGAGGGTAGTGCTGAGAGTATTGCTCCTGCTGAGGGAGCTAGAGTTGAGAGTATTGAGGAGGCACCTGCTTCGGTGTCGGGTAGACCAGTTGGTGAGGAGGTTCCGCCAGCTTGGTTTAGGCATATGATGGAAGCTATGAGACAAGCACCTGTGCAACCACAGCCACCACCCCCTTAGCCTTCAGTACCAGTGAGGCACTATGATAAGCTAAGGAAATATGGAGCAGAGGATTTCTTTGGTACAGTTGATCCGGCTATAGCAGAACAGTGGCTTGATAGAGTTCAGAGGGTATTTGTTCAGTTGCAAGCCACCTCAGAGGAAAAGTTTGATTATGCAAGATCTTTGCTACAGAAGGACGCCTACGATTGGTGGAAGACGGTGCCCCATTCTATGGATGATCCTCCAACACTGTCTTATACTGATTTTCTGAGGGAATTTGAGTTGAAGTATACTCCTAGGGAGTATAAAGACATGAAGAAGATGGAGTTCTTAAGCTTGAAGCAAGACAGCAAGACTGTTACTGAGTATGAAGTTGAGTTTATTCGACTGAGTCAGTATGCTGGGGGTATCATTGCTGATGAGATTGATAGATGTCGGAGGTTTGAGGAGGGATTGAGGCCCTCGATCATGTGCTTAGTAGCTGGATCCAGATATCAGGATTTCTCACAGCTTGTGGCAGCAGCTCGAAGTGTAGAGCGAGCTCAGGGTATTGCGGTTGCTTCAGAAGAAGAGGTTAGGGTTAGAAGGCCCCAGTTCGAGGCAGGGTCTTCTTCTGCGAAGCGAGCTAAAGGAAGCTTTGTTCCTAGAGTTAGTAGGAGTCAGAGGTCAGCTGGTAGGTCAGTGCAGTTACAGAGGCAGAGATTTAGACCTGCAGCTTCAGTGGCGAGTGCTCCGACCCCTATGGTTCAGAGATCCACCTTACCCGTCTGTATCCATTGTGGTAGGCCACAAGGTGGTCCTTGCTGGAAGACTGGTGTAGCAGGGGTTTGTTTTAGATGTGGATCGCCAGATCACTTTGTGAGAGATTGTCCTGAGAGGCAAGAGCAGATGTCAGTTGATACTGCAGCTTCTCGACCTAGTGTGAGGGGAGGTCGAGCAGGCAGAGGTAGCAGCCGGGGAGGCAGATCTGGGTTCAGTGTTAGAGGAGGTGCTACATCCAGGGAGAGTAGACCAGAGGAGGTTGGTTCTTCCCAGAGGATGTATGTTATGCAGAGGCAGCCAGATGCTTCGGCAGTCATTGCTGGTACTTTTTCCTTATTTGGTTTTCCTGTACTTGCTTTGATTGATCCGGGTTCCACGCATTCATATGTTAGTGCATCTGTTTTGCCTGTATTTGATGTGCATGCTAAGTCCCTAGGATTTGATGTGTTGGTGACAAATCCGTTAGGGCATAGTGTGGTTGTGAGTAAGGTGCACCGAGATAGTGCAGTGAGGGTGCAAGGTGAGGAGTTCCTTGGAGATTTGATTGAGATGCCATTTAAGGAATATGATGTGATCTTAGGTATGGATTGGCTATCTCGACATGGAGCTGTGGTGGATTGTAAAAAGAAAATTGTTTCTTTGAGAACGGGTGATGGTAGAGAGGTGATAGTATCTAATGAGCAGGAGCAGCTAGCCTCCTTATTTGTTTCAGCTGTTGCAGCTAGGAGATTGATTAGAAAGGGGTGTGAAGCCTATTTTGCTCATGTGGTGGATACTAGAGTGAAGGGTTCTCCCATTGATAGTATTGCCACAGTTGCAGATTTTCCGGATGTGTTTCCAGAGGAGTTGCCAGGATTGCCTCCTGAGAGAGAGGTGGAGTTCGGTATTGAATTGTTGCCTGGTACCACTCCTATCTCCATTACTCCTTATAGAATGGCACCAGTAGAATTGAGGGAGTTGAAAGTGCAATTACAGGAGTTGTTGGATAAAGGATTCATTCGCCCCAGTGTTTCTCCTTGGGGAGCTCCTGTGCTATTTGTGAAAAAGAAAGATGGTACTATGAGGTTGTGTATCGATTATAGGCAATTGAACAAGGTAACTATTAAAAATAAATATCCTTTGCCTAGAATCGATGATCTCTTCGATCAATTGAAGGGTGCAGCTGTGTTTTCTAAAATTGATTTGAGATCTGGGTACCATCAATTGAGAGTTAAAGCTGAAGATGTTCCTAAAACCGCCTTTCGGACCAGGTATGGGCATTATGAATTTTTAGTTATGCCTTTTGGTCTGACGAATGCACCTGCAGCTTTTATGGATTTGATGAATAGGGTGTTTAGGCCCTATCTGGATCAGTTTGTAGTGGTCTTCATCGATGATATTCTGGTGTATTCGCGGAATAAAGAGGAACATGACAAGCATCTGCGGATTGTATTGCAGATTTTGAGAGAGAAGCAGTTGTTTGCCAAATTGTCGAAGTGTGAGTTTTGGTTGGATCAAGTAGCTTTTCTCGGACATATTGTTTCTACAGAAGGCATTAGAGTTGATCCGAGTAAAGTTGAAGCCATTTTAAATTGGAGTCCACCCAAGTCTGTGACAGAGATTAGAAGTTTTCTGGGTTTGGCAGGCTATTACCGGCGATTTGTGAAAGGGTTTTCTTTGATAGCTACTCCACTCACCAGATTGCTTCGTAAGGGAGTGAGGTTTTTGTGGACCGATCAGTGTCAGGCGAGCTTTGAGCAGTTGAGAGAAATGTTAACTCAAGCGCCTGTTCTTACTTTACCTGTTGAAGGCAAACCATATATGATCTACAGTGATGCTTCACATAGAGGTTTGGGGTGTGTCTTGATGCAGGAAGGGAAAGTTATAGCTTATGCATCTAGACAGTTGAAACCGCATGAGCTTAACTACCCGACCCATGATTTGGAATTGGCTGCCATTGTGTTTGCATTGAAGATTTGGCGCCACTATCTGTTTGGGGAGAAATGTTTCATCTACACTGATCACAAGAGTTTGAAGTATTTGGGTGTCCAGAAAGAACTCAATCTTCGTCAGAGGAGATGGTTAGAATTGATTAAAGACTACGACTGCTTGATTGACTATCATCCAGGTAAAGCAAATGTTGTTGCTGATGCCTTGAGTCGGAAGTCTTTAGCTGGTTTAACAGTTTATTCGCTCTCGTTGCTTGTTGAGTTGAGAGCATTGCATGCCAGTTTTGTATCTTGTGTTGATGGTGCATTATTGGCACAGTTGCAATTGAAGCCGGTTTTGTTAGATCAGATCAAAGAAGCTCAGTTGGCTGATAAGAAGATACAGAAGATTGTTTCGGATTGTCTGAGTGGAAAAGGTAGATATTTTATTGTGAAGAGTGATGGAAGTCTCTGGTTCAAGAGCAGATTGTGTGTACCCGATGATGCTGATTTGAAAAGGATCATTTTAGAAGAAGCACATCAGTCAGCATTTGCTATGCATCCGGGTAATACAAAGATGTATCATGATTTGAGACAGCTTTATTGGTGGATGGGGTTGAAGAGAGACATTGCTGAGTTTGTATCGAAATGTCTCACTTGTCAGAAGGTTAAAGCAGAGCATCAAGTTCCAACCGGGTTGCTTCAACCGTTGTCAGTGCCAGAATGGAAGTGGGATAGAGTGACAATGGACTTTGTGTCTGGGTTGCCATTGACACAAAGGAAACATGATGCCATATGGGTGATTATGGATAGATTGACTAAGACAGCTCATTTCCTTCCGGTGCAGATGGATTACTCTTTGGAGAGGTTGGCTGAGCTGTATATCCATGAGATTGTGAAGTTGCATGGTGTTCCAACTTCTTTAGTATCTGATCGAGATCCCAGGTTTACTTCAAGATTTTGGAAAAGTTTGCATAGTGCTTTGGGTTCTCGACTGCACTTCAGCACTGCTTTTCATCCACAGACAGATGGACAGTCAGAGAGGGTGATACAGATTCTTGAGGATATGTTGAGAAGCTATGTCATCGATTTCTCTAGAAGTTGGGATAGGTTTTTACCTCTTGTGGAGTTTGCATACAACAACAGTCATCAATCTAGCATTGGTATGGCACCATTCGAAGCTCTGTATGGTAGACGGTGTAGGACACCTCTTTGTTGGAGTGAACTGGGAGATGGTAAGTTGATTGGGCCTGATTTGATTCAAGAAACTGAAGAAAAAGTAAAGTTGATTCGAGGCATATTGAAAGCAGCTTCAGACCGACATAAATCTTATGCAGATCTAAAGAGGAGAGATATAGAGTTTGATGTGGGAGATAAGGTATTTTTGAAAGTATCTCCTTGGATGAAGATCTTGAGGTTTGGTCGGAAAGGAAAATTGAGTCCTTGTTTCATTGGACCGTATGAAGTTTTGGAAAGAGTTGGGCCAGTTGCTATTTTGGCACGTGATGTGAAAGAGTTGAGAAACAAGAGAGTGCCATTGGTGAAAGTTCTATGGAAGAATCATGGAAAAGAACAAGCAACTTGGGAAAGTGAGAAATCTATGCAAGAGCAGTATCCGCAGTTGTTTCAGCTTTGATATCAGGTAATTTTGAGGACGAAATTTCTTTTTAGAGGGGGAGAATTGTAATATCCCTATGCATGCCCTAGAAGTTTTGTATGTTGTTGTTGTTGTTGTTGTTGTTGTTGGTTTAAATTGAGTAAAGAAAAGTATATGTATATGTGTTTTGGGAAAGAATTAGGGTTTAGAGAGAATGGTATATGTTGTGTATATGAGGATATATATAACATATAAATGGGTCAAAGGAAGAGTCAAAGGAAGAGAGATATTTTTGTGTTAAGTGTGTAATTACATATAAGGGCTTATATGAGACAAAAAGTTAGTTATATGATTGAGGGCATTTTGGTAATTGCTTGGATAAGATTACTTGATGGAGATTAAAAGCAAAATTTGACTTTGTTTCTTCATCATTTTCTTCTTTCTTTCATGAAGTGGCCGGCTCCTCCAAAGACAAAGGGAAGCAAGAGGTGAAGAGAGGTTCTTGATGAGTTGAGTTCAAAATTGAAGGAAGATTAAGTGTTCAAGTGTTGATTCAAGAAGTTTTTAACTAAGGTAAGATCTTCCCTTTGATTTCTTTCTTTCTTTTGAAGTGATATGGGAAGTTAATTAAGGTTTGGTGATTTGATGATGAGATGTGTTTATGATTTGTTCTCAAGTGTTAAATTGGTTTTAAGTTAATAGTTTAAATAGGGGTAGTTGTTGGAAGTGGTAAATGTTGATTTTGAAAGGTGGAGAAGGATGGTGATTTTAGTGTTTTGAGATGATGTGTGTTTAATTGTTATATTAATGTGTTGTGAAGTAATTCTTATGGTGAATATGTGTTTAGAACATTGATTATGTTCATTTGAAACATGTTATATGATGAATATTGTGTTTGAGTGCAATTGAGAAAGTGTTGGTTTTAGTTAAGGTTATGTGCATGGGTGACACGACCAGAAGCCATGAAGAGACACGCCCGTGTCATTTATTTGTGTTGGCTACTGCCTCTTTTATTTTTAAAGACACGGCTGTGTTCCTCAAGTGGGCTGGGCGTGTCCCTCAAATGAGTTGGATATTGTTTGATTTTTTGGTTCTCTTTTTGCATGGTTTGGGTTCTTCAAAGGTAGTTTGGTCTCTAAACATAAACATAAACATTTTAAACATACTTAACCCAAGGAATGACTTAATCAAACACTTTTGGATGATCCTAAAGATATGAATAATATAAATTGTTCTTGCATTGTTGAGATTGAACAATGTTATGTTATGCATTGTGAATGGTAATGTGTTTCATGAGTAATGTGGAATGAAATGTTGATATTTATGAATGATGCTATGTGAGATATAATGTGATCATGGATGAGATAAAGATACATTTGAATAATGAAGTGTTATATTGTAAAATGAAATGTGAAGCCATTGTTATTGGCTAAGGTGATTCAATGGAGATAAATGAGGCATGTTTGCCTAAATGATAATGAGAATTGAGAATGAAATCTAAATGAATTGTGTGGCTAATGTGTTATTCCATTTTCAGAGTTTGTTGTTGGTGGCATGCCTAATAAGTGTAACAATCTCTTGAAGTTAGGTTGGATTGAATCCTTGAAGCCTAATTGAGATGTTACCACCCTTGAAGCTAGGTTGGGTTAGTTCTTGAAGCCAAGTTGGGTTGAAGCTTAGCATGCTTTGCTCCCCTTGAAGCTTGGTTGAACTTAATCCTTGAAGCCTAGTTGGGTATATGATATTGATAAATGTGATAACAAACCAAAGCATTAACTCTGAAAATTGAATTGCATATTAGTGTGTCTTGGGCCCAATGCTTGTCTTTGTTTAATGAGAGTCATGATTTGTTTATTGTTGTTTATGGATGATTAAATGATTAAATAATGAAGTATATGCAATGATGTTGAAATGTGATATGCATATATGTATGTTGGTTGTAAAATGTAAAGGGATGTTGTTAGCTTTGCATCTATGTTGTTACATATATGATATGAATTAGAATTGACATTGTATTGCATTAAAGCATATCCATTGCATGTTTTATCTTACTAAGCCTTTGGCTTAGCGCGATAGTGTTTAATCGCGCAGGTAATAGAGTTGATAGAGTTGAACCCGAGAATTCATCAAGACCAAGTGAGAGTAGACCTTGAAGAATCCATTTTGGGAGCTTAAAGATCAGAGCAAACTTGCCAATCATGTATATTTCTTTATATTTTGTAAAGAAATGTTTAATACGTAAATATGTACATATTTTATAACTTCCGCAAGACTGTTACCCTTTTACATTTTATAGGCATGCCGCCAAATCCAGAACTCTGAAATTGAATAACATATTAAACATACAATCAATTCATTCACTTCTTTACCATTCTCTTTCTCAATTCATATCTCATAAACACATAGGCAAACATGCCTTAATAATTTCATTTTGCATAATCATAGCCAACAACAATGGCTTCATTATATCTCAACTCACATTTCATATATCATCATCAATATACATATAACACATTACATTTCACAAGGTTAACATTATTCACATATATATATATATATATATATCAACAATGCAATAAGATTTCTTAGTACATTCATATCCAAATGTGTAAGTTCCAAAATCACATGAATGTATGCAAAAATGCAAGGTTTGTACTTACCTTAAAACCAACTCACACCAATCTATACACTTACTCTTCCAAGAATCCTCAACACTTAGATTAGGGCAATTTAACCTCTTCACAACCCGAATCCAAAAAGGAGTATTAGCAAAATGACCATATGAATAGTAAATTCTGGTTTTGGACTCAACTTAATCCTTATTTTGAAAAATTGTATAAAATAATCTACTTGACTAAAAACTCTAAACTTTTTACAGAACTTAATTTTATATCTTAAAATCATTCCTTTAAATTTCAGGTCAAACTGAACACAAAATCTTGGTCCAATAGTTCACCCAACCAGACTGCCCCAATTGCCCTGCATCCTGGCAGCAGTTCTGAACTTTGTGAATTCCATAAATTAAATTCAATCAACTTGGTTACAAATTATTTTTCTCAAATACTAGACTCACTAAGAAACAACATATCCAGAAGTCAATTGGATATCATTTTTCTAAATTTTATTAAAAATCCCGAAATATAGCTGTCTCAGTTAAGGTACCTGCTGGTACAGGTCTAATAAAAATAATCTTTCCAAACTCATAACCATTCCAAAATCGAATCAACATATTTTTCAGTCATTCTAGACTCATAGAGGCACAACATATCAAAAATTCGTTTCAAGAACATTTTTCTATATTTAATTAAAAATCATACAAGTCACAGCCTTTACAAATTGTAAAACAGAAAAAACATTTCACTAAACACCACTCTTACTCTTCCATCACCAACACCAACCTAATTTCTTATCTTTAATTCCATTTCAACACATACAAACTCACCACAAGCAATCCTAACCATATTATCAATAACACTTCATCAAACTCAAAAATAACTTCAAAAACAACAAGAGCAACCAAGAGAGAACTTACCAAAATAATGCAATTTCTTGAAATTCCAACTTGTTTATTTGAAATCTTCCTTCAATTAGCTATTAAAATTCAAAAACCCTCACTTGCTCTCTTGTTTCCTTGAGGTCCGGCCACACTAAGAGAAAAGAAGAGAAAATGGAAAAAATAAAAGAGACAAAGTCAACTTCTCATCTCTTTAAACCTCCACCAAGCAATTTGAAAAGAAAATTACTTAAATACCTTCTACTATATATATTAACTCCCTTTCATTTACTTGCCCTTTAATAATTTCACAAATAACAATTTAAATATCTTCTTCCTTTGACCATTCATTTGACTTATGTATATGTTATATATATTTCCATATATACAACATATACACTCTCTTTTAAATTCTTTCCTCTTTCCAATTACACCTATACATTTTAATTCAAATAAAACAACAATTATACTAAAACTTCTAGGGCACATTTTGGGATATTACATGAAACCTGATTTCCATCGTTCCCATATATGATGTGTGGGGCTCCTTCTACCCATAATGCAATTGGAGCCCATGACTGAGAGGATGAACAACATGTAACTTTGAAATGTACTCGATGTACGACAACCCCCAAATAGTATTCTTTGAAGAGAACATGTCTCAAAGGGACATGTGAAGGTTGCCTCGGGGTGATCCTCCCGTGCTATAGGAACGTTGTAAAATCCTATTCCATTGTGCAGCATGGTTCTATCCATTGTATGCTCTTCTTCACCACCAAGAGTAGAGGAGATGATTTTTGGGAACTCTTTAAGTTCAACCAAGTTTGGTTGAATCACTTCTTCATCCACTTTAACAATGTCAAGTCCCCTCTCAACAACCTTAACATCTAAAACTAGCTTACACTCCTCAAGTTCTAAATTGGGCATTTCATGTTCTTCTTCTAAAGACATACCCATCTCAAGCTTATTTCCACTTTCTCCTTGGGAGTGCATAATATAGATGTTAGAAAGTTACCTTGCTCCTCTTCTTTAAGCCTACTTGGGAATGGAATTGGTGGCAAAGGATTCGGAGGTTCATATGAATGTGATGAAGTTGATGAGTCCAAATTCTCCTCCTCCTTTGATTGAATTAACTCCTCTATGTTTGGTTCTATCTCCTCGCCATCTTCTTCTTGATTAGTTCCTGCATCAAAGGAATAACAAAAACTGTTATATATCACCTGTTCACTCCTTAAATTTGTGATTACCTTGACTTGCTCCAATTGGCTAGGAAATTCCTCTTTTTGGTGTGCTTGGAGTTGATGTGCCAGTTGATCAACTTGCATTTCCATCCTCTTCAATGATTCCTCCAAAGAATCAAACCTCTCATTACTCCCTTCCTGATTTTGTGTGCTAATTTGAAGGTAAGCATTCAAATCATTTTCCACTGTGGATTTCTTGAATTGATCATGGTTTTGTGAGCTAATTTGAATGAAGGCATTCAAACTATCTTCCAAAGTGGGTTCCTTAAGTTTATCTTGATTTTGTGCGCTAGTTTGAATGAAGGCATTCAAAATATCTTCAAATGTGGGTGTCTTAAGGTAATTTTGATTTGAATATTGATCTTGAGAGTAAGAGTCTCTTTGGTAAGGTTGAAAAAAAATTTTGGAGGTGGAATGTGCTGCTGATTTTCCCAATAAAAATTTGGTTGGCTTCCCAGCTGGGATTATAAGGATTGGAATATGTGTCATTTCTACACATTTGCTGGAAACCTTGGTAGTCATATTCTTCCTCTTGCCATTCTTGGTATCGTCCATAACCAAATGAACACATTTTTGCACTATGGCCTACATTGCCACATGCTGCACATATCTCTTGGCGTGGCATAGGTGCTCTTCCTCTTGCATTTAGCACCTTTAGTTGATTCGTCAATTCTGCTAATTGCCATGCCATTTCAGAATCATCGTTCCTATCATAAACTCCCCCGTGCCTTGAAAATTGCATCTTTACACAAGGCACTTAGAAACTTAAAGAAAAAAAACAACAAAAAATTCAAACAAAACAAACAAACAATTTAAAAGAAAACAAACAAACAATTAAATAAAAAAAATATCAAACTATTACTACTACGACAACCCTCCCCGGCAGCGGCGCCAAAAACTTGTTGCGCTCAGATTAAGTACTACTACAAAGCGTCACTCATAAGTATACGAGGTAGCTATAGCAAAGGTGATCGCCCCAAGGTCGTTTCCCCAAGAAGGTGTGGTTCGTAATAGCTTGATTGACAAGTTATTTAAATATGAAAGTGTTTGTTGTTCGGAATTGTGGAAGGACAATTTAAACCTAAAATTAATGTGCGTAGGGTTGATGTGTGAAGGTTGTACAAGATCAAATCGATTCTTGGGAAGGTGCCTAGGGTTATAGGTCCATTCAATCAAAGCTCAATTCTCAATTATCCATTAACATAACCTTGTAAATTAATTTGTTCCTTAAGGTTAATTAGTCAATTACCAATCCATTAGTTCTCACATTCATGAATTAGCAATAACCAATTATTTCACATTATCAAATTAATGAAATCCTAGAACTTATATTTCTAATTCATTCATAGGGTGATCGATTATATAGTTTCGATATCGGATTTCACCTCTTGGTCCGTCATCCAATATTCAAAGATCAATAGGTAGCTAATCTATTAGCCTAGCATTTAATGCAATACAATCAACCAATCAACAAGGAACATCAATGGAAATATCAAATCAATACATTCAACCAAATATACTACAAACCCTAGGCATGGGTATTTAGCTCAACATCATCAATTAAACACATTCATTCAACTCAATATAAAACAAATACAAATTTTCCATTGCAATATCAATCTCTTAATACAACAACAACAATAAGAATGAATTAAAAGAGAGAATAGAAAAACCCCTTGTGAAGATGCCAAGAGTAGGATTGCTAGTCTTCCTCCTAGCTCCACTTGATGTTTTTGATGAAGAACTCAAGCCCTCTTCAATGGTTGATTCCCCTTGTAATATGGAATGGAGCTTTCTCAAGTCACCAAACCTTTGGATGGAACTTTCTCAAGTCACCAACCCTTCAATGGATTATGCCTTTGGAAGATGGAATGGAGCTTTCTCAAGTCACCAATCCCTTCAATGAAGCTTCTTCAATCTTCAAGAGCTTGTTAACCCAATTTATCCCAAAGAATCTCAAAGAACTCGTCAATGGAAGATGGAGAAGGTGGAGAGGATGAAAATGGAGATGAAGATGAAGGGACAAGGGAGAGTGTCACTCTCTCCCTCTCCCAAACGTGTAGCAGATTTTGGCTCTAAGAAAACCAAGACTCCCTCCAATTCTTTATTCTCCTTTTAATTCATTCAAAAATACACACCCATGCCTTCCAACTCACACCCTTTCTCTTTGTTCCCCACTTTTTATTTGTTTAATATTTCTTTTGGCAAGCACAAGGCATTTTCTCCCACATTGTTCCCCACTTAGTGCAAAAGAAATCAATTGTTTCAGGTGTGACACGGCCAAGCCAAGAGTAGCTTGGCCGTGTCTCTTATTCTTTTCTTTCTTTCCATGAGGTGACACGGCCAAGCTAGTGGTCGTGTCCCTCAATTTTCATGGGACACGACCAAGCTAACTGGCTGTGTCCTTCACTGCTTACTTCTTTCTTTTCTTCTTTCCTTTTGGTCTCAAGGGGTGACACGGCCAAGCTAGTGGTCGTGTCATGTGACACGGCTAGTGGTTTGGCCGTATCACTGAGTGTGTCTCTTCCTGGTTCCTTCATTTTTGCTCTTTCTTTGTGGTTTCTTTGGTTTTGCTCCTTGGATGAGACACGGCCAGTGGCTTGGCAGTGTCTCTTGGCCGTTTCAAGCTTTGCCATCTTCATTCCTTGAGGGACACGGCCAAGCTTGCTTTGGCTTGGCCATGTCTTGCTTGGTTCATGCTTTTCCTGCACTGTTTTGATCTTCCAAGGGTGTTTTTGCACCTAAACCTAAAAACAACACTTTAAACACACTTAAAACAAAAATTAATCAAAACATTAACTAAAACACACATAAAATCATACTAAAAACTAGTACAAAAATGACCTAAACAGTTCATAATACACTTATTTTGTTTTTCACTAAGTCTTTCTTTTCAAGTTTAGGTTCACATATAGGATCATTTAAGTCAAGCTATACTTTTCATCACTTAATTTACGTACTATCCTTTAGAGCACTTTGTATCTCACATAGACACTTTCATTCATTTGAAATACTTTGGACCACTTTGTATCTCACCACATTATATACATTTTCAATCATTTGATTAATTCAATACATTGAGCATAACATTTCCATTACGTTCATTAGAACTTTCACGTGTAAGCAGTAATGTATATATTACAATCCCTTTTTCACTGGAACACAATACTTCAATTTCACGTAATTGACTTATATTAGTATTTTACATTTCTTTCATTAGTCACAACTATCATGTTCACATATATTTTCATTAATTATGCCCAAACATACTAAACTTAGATCACAGGTTTGGATAACATGTTAGTGTAGCAATCTCAAGAATTTATAATGGCAAGTATGCCCACTTTCACTGATAATACAATGTGTCCACTAAAGGCACGAGGTGCCCACTATCACTGTGGCTATCCATCCTTTGGTTAGCCATTCAATCCAAAGCTAGATATAAATTGAATATGATTTGGGCAATTCATTGATTTTGATGAACACTACATGTTTATTTCCTTTCATTGTTACTATACTCTTATCAACATTTAGTCGAATATATATGTGTGTCACATATCTAAAGTTGATCACTCGTTTTCATACATTTAACACATTAACACAAAAGTATGGACTATACACATATTAGTCTCATGTCATTGATTAACACTTGTTTATATAAACACTCACTTGTTTATAAAAGCACTTGTTTATATCATTTCATGAGTACATTACTCTTATCAATATTTAGTATGATATATATATTTGTCACTTATCTCAAGTTTCTCACTCTTTTTCATGCATTTAACACATACACATGAAGTCCCAATATAATTATTCACAAATTAGTCTCATACTAGGCCCGTAGATCACAAATTACAAGCCAAAAACATTATTTAGGTACCCCACGGCCGTGGCATCTCAACCCCACGCCTGTGGGATCGCAAATAAAGCTGTAAATTAAGTTTGAAGACCCCACAGTCGTGGCCTTCAAGGGCCACGGTCGTGGCACATAAAACTCCTCTGTTTTATCAGAAGTTTTTGAAGAAACAGCAACACTTTCAATTTCATGGTCGTGGCCCTCATTTGCCACGACCGTGGCATTGATTTTGGGACTATTTTCAGAGTAAACTCATGTATTCTGCACTTTTAACTTCATTAATCATAAACATATTGAAGATCTAAGATAATAATGTATCAAACTCAATATTTTGACATAAAAAGAATTCATATCAAATACCTTCACTTAGTTAAATTTTTAACCATTTCATATGGATAAAAACATGATCAAACCACTCAATTCTCACTCAATCATCATATAAAAGTTATTTTTCACTCAACAATCCAATTAATCAATATTTTCAAGAAATATCTCATCATACATAACTCAATCATTCAATTAAATCATTAAAACTCATAAAACTTCATATTTTTGCAAAGTATAAATCAAAAGCACATACCTCTTCAGAATCTCTTTTTCTCTTTCTTTTTCTCTCTTTCCCTTTGATTACTTATTGATAATCTTGCCTTTTCTAGCTTATTCTTCTAAAAATCATGTAATTATCTCTTATTCCTTGATCAATTTAATGAAAGGAAGAAGAAAGAAGTGAAGATGGTGATGATGGCATGGAAGATGGAGTGGAAATCAGAAATTTCCACACACATACACCTATACACATATATATATATATTTATAATATTTTTAATCTAGTGAGGGAATGCTCATAATAACTATGGTGCACTCTCATTCTTAACCGTTGATTTTAAATCGAGTTTTAATATCGTAAAACAGTAAAAATACTCTTTTCAGTAAAGGTTTAAGATATACAATGTACTATTCTTTACGTATAGCATTTATCCACAATACTTTTATCACTATACACTATCAATTTTTCATTATTAGTTAAAATGTTCCTGCTTAACATCTTGACCATTACAACTGCTGCCTAAATAACATACAAAAAAATCATTATACACTTAATTCTAATTCAAGTGTGTTCCTTTCATTTGTTTTGTTGTGTTATTTTCCTCTATTTTTATTTTCACCTCTTCTTGCTCAATTATGAATCCTTTGTTAATTCTCATTAAAATTGTTTACATTGAATCATTTAATTGGATTTGAACTGACCCTTGTGTATAAAATCATAAAGATTGCTTGAATGAAAAAAGGCAAGAGTGAGTGAGCTTATAAGAGGATAAAAGCCAATTGTGAGTTAAACACGAGTGGAGTGTCATTACCACAAGAGTAAACATGCAAGGGAGAGTTCTTATGTTTTCTTTATTTTGTTCTCAAAATTTCATGTTAATATGGAATCATTAAGTGGAGAAAATAAACAAGACACAACCTTCCTTCTCAAAGCCATGTAACAACAATTTGAGAGGATGCAACTAGTGTTTGAAAACATGAATGAAAGGCTTAAGAGGCAACATGGAGAGATCAATGCTATTCATGGAGGGACTGTTCAAAATGCTCCTAGACCAAGAAGGCAACCAACGCCTCCAACTTATGAAGAAGAAGAAGACTTTAATGAGCAAGCTACCATGATAAATGAAGGCCAAAACTTTGGGGGCATAAGGAGGGGGTAGAAATGATGTTGACAAGAACATAGAGAGTATAAAAATGAAGATCCCTCTTTTTCAATGAAGGAATGATCCTGATGCATATATGGAGTGGGAGCGAAAGGTGGAGCTTATTTTCGAGTGCCACAACTACTTGGAAGAGAAAAAGGTGAAGCTTGCAGCTGTAGAGTTTAGTGACTATACAATTGTATGGTGGGATCAACTCCTTACAAATAGATGGAGAAATAGAGAAAGATCTATCCAAACATGGGGGGAGATGAAGGTTGTGATGAGACGACGCTTTGTTCCTAGCCACTACTATAGGGACTTGCATCAAAAATTGCAAGACCTTGTACAAGGATAAAGAATGTGGAGGACTACTACAAGGAAATGGAAATAGCATTGATAAGAGCAAATGTTGAAGAAGATAGGGAAGCTACCATAGTAAGGTTCTTGAATGGCCTAAATAAAGACATAGCCATCATAGTGGAGCTACAGCACTATTTGGAGATTGAAGACATAGTGCATATGACAATTAAAGTGGAGAAACAATTGAAGCGTAAAGGTAATGTGAGGCAAGCCAACAAATATTCAAATCAAAATACCACATGGAGATCAAATTGGAAGAATGATAATAAGGTTGCCTAACATAAGAAAGATGGAAAAATGAAGCCTAAGGAGTCATTTGACCCCAAAAATAAAGGTAACACTTTTGCCCAAACTTCTAGGAATTGGGATATTAAGTATTTTAAGTGTTTGAGATACAGACACATAGCATCGCAATGTTCAAATAAAAGGGTAATGATTATGCGAGAGGGTGAGGTTGAAACAGATTATGAGAGTGATGTTGAGGATGAGATGCCTTCATTGGAGGATTGTAGTGATTGTGAGATGCCTATGGAAGGTAGAACAATGGTAACTAGGAGGGCTCTTAATGCACAAGTAAAAGAAGATGAAGAGGGGATCAAGTTGCAAAGAGAAAATATTTTCCATACTAGGTATTTAGTAAATGAGAAGGTGTGTAGTTTGATCATTGATGGGGGGTAGTTGTGTGAATGTGGCTAGTACTTTGTTTGTGGATAGGTTAGGATTAGAGACCACTAAGCATCCTAATCCATACAAATTGCAATGAATTAATAATAGTGGGGAAGTGAGAGTCCAAAAACAAGTGAGGGTACCATTTACAATTGGAAAATATCATAATGATATGACATTTGATGTGGTGCCTATATAAGCTAGTCATTTGTTATTAGGTAGATCATGGCAATGGGATAGGAGAGTGACTCATGATGGGTATTCTAATAGGTACTCTTTGGAGAAAGAAGGTAGAAGATTCACTCTAGGTCCTGTAACCCCTAAACAGATTTTTAAAGATCAAATGCAACTTGACAAAGCAAATGAAGAATTCATACAAAGAGAGGCTGAACGAAAAAGGAGAGAAAAAGAAAAGTGTGAAAAAGGAGAGTGAGAAAAAAATTAGAGAGTAAAAATGAAAATTTAAGAGAGAAAATTAGTCTGAGTGAATCAACCTAAGAGAGAAAAGAGGGTAGAAAAGTGAGATTCTATGCAAAAATGAGGGATGTTAAGAGAACTTTGGTTACAAATAAGCCAATGATTGTACTTATGTATAAAGAGGTCTATTTTTCTTCTAACGATATTAACCCTACTTTGAATAGTGTTGTGGTTGATGTTTTACAGAAATATAGTGATATTTTCCCTGATAATCTACCACAAGGTTTGCCACCTTTGAGAGGGATTGAACATCAAATCGATTTTGTTCCTGGGGCTGCCATACCTAATAAGCTTGCATATAGAAGCAATCCGAAAGAGACCAAGGAGCTTCAAAGGCAAGTGGAAGAGCTTTTGGAGAAAGGACACATAAGAGAAAGCTTAAGCCCATGTGCGGTACTCGTCTTATTGGTGCCAAAAAAGGATGGAAGTTGGCGTATGTGTGTTGATTGTCGAGCTATCAACAAAATTACGGTAAAATATCTACATGCTATACCTCAACTTGATGACATGTTAGATGAATTACATGGTTCTTGTATCTTCTCTAAAATTGATCTTAAAAGTGGTTATCACCAAATAAGAATGAAACCAGGCGATGAATGAAAAACGACTTTCAAAACAAAACACGAATTGTATGAGTGGATGGTTATGCCATTTGGTTTAACTAATGCACCTAGAACTTTCATGAGACTTATGAACCATGTTTTGCATAAGTTTATTGGAAAGTTTGTGGTTTGTTTTATTAGTTTTTGTCATAGAATTGTATCTTATTTATTATGATAATTATTGTTTTATTTAGGTATTTTGGTAGTTTTAATCTGTTTATTTAGTATTTTCATTAATTTTGGTAGTTTTAATTTATTTTAGTGTTTATGTCATTGTTGTCCTAGTTTTTAGTGTGGTGTTTATGTGTTTTTGGTTAATGTTTCATTTGATTCTTGTTTAAAGTTTGTTTCAAGTGTTTGTTTTATGTTATTATGCAAACTATTTCCTTGGAGGAAAGAATAGCATGAAGTAGTGTCTCAGCTTAGGGGCAAAACCAAGGAACCAAGAGAGGAAGGAAAATTTTGGCAGTAAGTGACACACTCAGGTGACACGGCCACAAGCTTAGCTGTGTCCCATACTTAGCCAAGGAAGAAGACCAAAGGAAAGAGAGCAAAGAACGAAGAGATCAGTAGGTGACACACCCACTTGACACGGCCAAGCCACTGGCCATGTCACATGACACGGCCAGGAGCTTGGCCGTGTCACACTCCATTCCAAAGAAGAAAAGATGAAAGATCACACAGAAGCTGACACATTCAGGTGACACGGCCAGGAGCTTGGCCGTGTCACTCCATGGACTAAAGGAAGAAAGAAAATGCAGATTTTTAAGCGAGGTTTCGTATAAATAAGAGGATTAGGGTTTTTGAGAGAGAGAGTTTTTTTTAGCCGTCAAAGATAAACTTTTGAGTTTCCATTTGTTTTCTTTGAGAATTTTGATTACACTTTGATGCAAATAGTCTAGATTAAATTTGTTTTAGCCACTGCAATATTCTTCTAGCAAAGATCTGAACAAGAGATTCTTCAGAAGCTAAAGAAAGTTGTAATTTGGTTTTGTTCTCAAACTTTATCTCTTAAGTTTCATTGGAATTGTATTCATGAATTCTATTATATCTAAATTAATTTCTTTGAATTTTAATGAGATGAATATGTTTGATAGCATTATTATGAACTAATTTGATCTAGTCTAGGGTTTGTATGGATCTACTATGATTGTATGAATTGGTTATTGCTCTTAACTGAATTATTTCTCAAGCCTTAATTGAATGGATTACTGTTAATATATAATTGATTGGCCACCAATTATGTGTTTGAGGTATTAGATGAAGGATTGAGAGATGAAGTCTAATGCTGGAACAATTCAATTAGGGACTTAGGTGAATTAGAAATATAAACCTAGGAAAAAGATCATTTCAATTGTAACAAGATTATTTGAAAGAGGTTTGAATACGAGAGCTTATTTCCTTGATTCGATTAATTAAGTTGCTTGAGATCTAATCTTTGAAATTAAATTGGTTGAGAGGAATAACCATTCATACATATAAGTTAGTAGAGAAGTGCAAACCCTAGACCTTTCTATTAAGTGAATTAATATATCAGCTCAGTTTACTTTTATTGTTTTAAATTCCATTCGACCTGTCTTTATTAGTTGTTAGCAATTTAAATTTATTGATAATTTGTTATTTGCAATTTGATAATCAATTAGCCTATCTAGCTTCTTTGTGAGATGAACTTGAGGTGTTCACCAAAATACTACAGTAGCCTCGTATACTTGCGAGTGTAGTTCTAGTAGTGTTAATTAGAGCGCAACATAGTTGTCTATTTTGATGACATTCTTTTGTATAGCAAATCTATTGATGATCACATTATGCATTTAAAATGTATATTTAATGCATTACGCAAATATCAAGTGTATGCTAATATGAAGAAATGTACATTTTGCATTGATCGCATCATTTTCTTAGGATATGTGGTGAGTGCAAAAGGAATTGAAGTACAAGAAAAAAATGTTAAGGCAATTAGGGAGTGGCCAAAACCTCAAAATGTGAGTGAAGTAAGGAGCTTTCATGGCTTGACAATTTTCTATAGGAGATTTGTCAAGGACTTTAGTACAATTGCTGCCCCATTAATTGAAATTATTAAAAAAGATAAGGGATTTGTATGGGGTAAAGAGCAAGCACATGCATTTTCATTGTTGAAAGATAAGATGAGAATGCACCATTATTGAAGCTGCCTAATTTTGATTCTACTTCTGAAATTGAATGTGATGCCTCCGGGATCAGTATAGGTGCTGTGTTATTGCAGGAAAAGAGACCCGTTGCTTATTTTAGCGAAAAGCTAAATGGAGCTCAACTTAACTACTCTACTTTATGACAAGGAGATGTATGCATTGGTGAGAGCTTTAGAGACTTGGCAACATTATTTATTACCAAAGGAATTTGTGATACACACAGACCATGAGTCATTGTGCCCTTTGAAAGGCCAAGGCAAATTGAATAAGAGATATGCCAAATGGGTAGAGTTCATTGAGCCTTTTCCTTATGTCATCCATTATAAGAAAGGAAAAGAAAACGTTGTGGCTGATGCGCTTTCAAGAAGGTATAATCTAATTTCAACTCTTTCTTCTAAATTGTTGGGATTTGAACATTTGAAAGAATTGTATGTGAATGATAGTGATTTTCAAATGTGTATGATGCTTGTGAACATGTGGCATTCAATGATTTTTATAGGCATGAGGGATTTTTATTTAAAAAAGGAAAGTTGTGTGTGCCTAATAGCTCAATTAGAGAATTGTTTGTTCGAGAAACACATATTATGTGGCATTTTGATATAGATAAAACATTGAACATTTTACATGACCATTTATTTTGGCCTAATATGTGCAAAGATGTTAAGAAAATCTGTTCACGATGTATATCTTGTAGGCAAGCTACATCTAAAACTCAACCACATGGATTATACATGCCATTGCCTATTCCTACTCATCCTTGGGCTGATATTTCTATGAATTTTTTATTGGGGTTTCCTAGGACTAAAAAGGGTCGAGACTCAATTTTTGTTATTGTGGATCGATTTTCTAAAATGGCACACTTTATACCATGTCACAAAACTAACGATGCCACACACATAGTTGATTTGTTCTTTCGCGAGATTGTATGTTTGAATGGCATTCCTAAGACAATTGTGTCTGATAGGGATGTTAAGTTTTTAAGCCATTTTTGGAGAGTTTTATGGTCCAAACTTGAGACAAAATTATTATTTTTCACTACTTCACACCCACAAACTGATGGGAAAACCAAAGTAGTAAATATAACTCTTGGATCATTGTTGCATGCTTTGATTGGAAGGAATATAAAAACTTGGAAAGACAGTTTACCATTTGTTGAATTTGCATATAACAGGAGTGTATTCTTTCATTGGTTTTTCTCCTTTTGAAATTGTATACGGTTTTAATCCACTAACCCCTTTGGATCTTTTGCCTATTTCATTAAGTGAAATTTCTAACATAAATGGGCATAAGAAGGCGAAAATGGTGAAAGCCATTCATGACAAAGCAAGGCGGAAAATAGAGAAGCGAAATGAGCAAATTGCTTCTCGAGTTAATAAAGGAAGCCGCATGATGTCTTTTGAACCTGGAGATTGGGTATGTGTTCACTTGCACAAAGAGAGTTTCACTTCAAAAAGAAAATCCAAACTGGATGCACGTGGGGATGGACCCTTTCAAATTATAGCAAAGATCAATGATAATGCATATAAAGTTGATCTTCCAAGTGAATATGGTGTTTCGGCTTCATTCCATATTTTTGACTTGACTCCCTTTGATCTTGATGTAGGTGAAGATTCAAGGACGAATCCTTTTGAGGGGAGGGGAAATGATACAAATGCCACCTAAGATGGTTAAGAGAGCAAAAAAAAAAGATTTGAAGTTGATTGCAAATAAGAAAACTTTTTCCGACATGGACAGTCTTGTTGGCCCAATCACAAGGTCAAGTGCAAAAAGCCTAAAAGATCAACTTCAAATTTATGTACAAAAACATTTTGAATATGGGTTGTCCAAATATGAAAATTCCATATATGGAAATAATGGAGAGCCCAAATATGTCAAAAAAATTGGGCTAGAAGACTTGAATCAAGCTTAAGTGCATTTGGGCTAGTTTTTTTGGGTTCTTTTGAGGTGTGGACCAAGTTGGCCAAATTTTGCTTATTTTTAAGGTTTAAATCTGTTTGTTTTTGAACCTCTTCTTCAAAGACCTTTTAAATTCCTTTGAGTATAACCACCAACCATTATAATCAGCCATTAAAATAATGTTCCACTACTATTTACCCATATTCTGTCTAGATACATCCATTTAAAGAGAGAAATTTTAGTTTTGAATTTGAAGACTTGACCATTCACCATGGGAGTTACAAATGCATTTATGGAGGAGATTAATCTAGCATTAGGTTGTGTTTTATTTTTGATGTAAACCCCTATAAAAGGGGCTGTTTGCTTTGTGTTTGAGGCATCCAAGAAAATTATGAATTATCATTTTATGAATGAAAAGAGAGTTTGCGTTCTTTGAGTTTTTATTGCATAAGGTGTTGATTGAATTGCAATTGAATGTTTATTTGTATTTCAGTTTTAATTCTTATTTCTTGTGTTCTTGAGTGCTTATTTCATTGGGGTTCAAGAGAAACTTCTATATATCTTGAGTTCTAATAAGAAAGAACTCTTGGGTGTAAGAACAAATCACAATATGATTGCTTGGGTGTAATTGAAAATTTGATTCGATTGACAAAGAGTTCTAAGAATCGAATTCGGGTCTTGGGGTTCCGCATCTTAATGATATGTCCGAGGGTTTGGAGGGTTGTGAATCAAGTTCGACAAGGTGGCACATAAAGTCGAAAGAGACTAGTGAGCCCATGTTTGATCCAAATAAAAAAAAATGGGTGCACCTCTATTGACAACTTAAGCTTTTGGTAGAAATGGTTAACGTTCTTTTCGGTTAAGCGTGCTAGTGTAGGGTAAGTACTAGGATGAGTGACCTCCTGGGAAGAGCTTGGCACAGTCACATCATTTGGTATCAGAGCCTATTTATCGAGTCTGGTCCCACTGCTCTAGGTTTGAGGATGAACCTCCTTAAAGAGGGAGAGAATGATATGTCCGAGGGTTTGGATGATTGTGGATCAGGTTCGACAAGGTGGCACATAAAGTTGAAAGAGACTGGTGAGCCCATATTGATCCAAATAAAGAAAATGGGTGCGCCTCTGTTGACAGAATAAGCTTTTGGTATAAATGGTTAGCATTCTTTCCGATTAAGCGTGCTGGTGCAGGGTAAGTACTAGGATGGGTGACCTCCTGGGAAGAGCTTGGCCTAGTCGCATCACTTGGGCTGGGTGCCAACATCTCTAATGCTACTAGTAGTAACTCCATGGAGAATAAACCTCAATTCAATGAAAGGTTTGAAAAGCATATGAAATCTCAAAGCTTTGGGTGGCTTTTGAAAAGCATACCAAAGGTTTGGCTCAAAGATGATGACAAGAATGGGCTTTGTTGAAGGCATGGGTTTGGGCAAAAATTCTCAAGGCATTGTCAATACTTTAGTTGTTGTTAGGCTCCCAAAATCATCTTCTTTTCTTAAAAGAAGGTAACTTAAGCAAAATGTGCGGATTGAACATTTTCTACAGTTCCCTTTGTATTTATATGTGGTACTTTATAGTTATTTGATTAATTTGTTTCAGTAAAACAAACAACGGTGCAAAATGAGTACAATTTAGGATTGATGCCTGGCTTGTCTAAATGAGGGGATATTGTGATGAGAGCAGTTATTTCTAAATGAGCCATTTCATAGTTTGCAACTAGCAAGGCATTAAATGCTTCTTAAAAGAGTATTTGTATAATCTATTGAAATATGATTTGTTTTGGTGCTGGTTTGGTACCAATAATTTCATATCATTATGTTGTGTAGTTTGGTGTCTTTTTCCCCTTGGAGTGAAGTTCCATTTGATTTAAGAATTTTCTCTATTAAATTTAATTGCTAGATCAACAAACCTGATATAACTTCACTTGACCATGCATTTCTGTAGGCATCCGCGACTGAAGTGACTGAGACTTTATTTTTGTTGGTTTGCTATGAGGTTAAATTATAGGCATTGAGTTGAGCGTGGCAAAGAAAATATAATGGCAAAATTTGGGCACGCGCCCTGAAGTGAACACTATCCAGTCAGGCATTTTACTATATGTAAGCCATGGAGAACTATGCAATAATATATTTAGTGTTTCAGTTTGGTTGAATGTATTTTAATAGGTTCAATACAGTTTAATAACAACCTGACTTGTGGAAGCTATAAAGTGGGAACTCCATGAAGGTGAGAAAATGCGTTGAAATCTATTTTTTATTCATTAGTCAATAAAAATACTTATCTTTCAAGTCTGTACATAATACTTTTATTGTTGTAGGTTCTGGTGTGCTCTCTTCATCAAGTTTTGTAAATTGTATTTTTCATTTTAACTACGTTCAGTCCAACTCAATAATTTTATATAGTAGGGTGTGGTTAGCCAGTCTTAGGCTCGATGACCACTCACCAGCTGATTCTCAAATCATAACAACAACTAGAGTTTGCAACGCTGTGACTTCTGAGATCTCGTTTGTTGTTAATTGCGCATAAGATTTGTGATGATCAAAGTATTCTTGGGGTCGATTAAAGTAATTGTCTTGATTTTTTTTGGAGCCCCACGTACACCTTTACTTCAAAAGTACAACATCATGCTTCTTATTAGGGAAAGTACAATGAAATTTTAAAGGAGCTAGCTATGATGCGCTATAAGATTATTGGGTAAAAAATATCAGATGGTTCATTCGGTCAAATAATTTTTTTATATGCATTGAAAATTTTGGCAGGCAAACATCATAACATAACATAACAATATAACGCTTATTTTTTTTATGAACAGAAGAATCAAAATTAATTTTGACTTATGTGAGTTTTTGGTCTTGTCCCTAGAGTTTTTGGCGAGTGTCACTTTATGGAGGATATTTTAGTATTTTTATTATTTAGTGGAGGCCCTTAATAGTTGAATGAAACTAAAATTATTGGGATGGGTCTTTCTTTTCCTAGAACACCTAGAAAAAAAGGACGCCGTTTAGCTCTTTTTGAAATGGTTAATATTATCTTTATGTATTCTAGGTTTCTTGTTTCACCTTTTGAGATGTTTTTATTGTAATTGTTCTTTCATTTCTCCCTCCTCTTTGTTGTATGTGAATTGATCGATTCTTTTTTTGGGAATTTTTCGAGCTTTACTTGGTCAATTTGGAAATTGTAAGGAGATTACAGTTAGGTTTTGAGTGAAACAGAAGCCATGAATGTGAGGGGTTGATTAAAAATCATCACTTAAAAGAGGAAATAAAGTCTCCTTCTTAATATGCATTTCTTGAAATTTTGATCAGTATTTTTTTCTTTTATGCTTATTCCATTTTTTTTTTTTGCATTTTTTCAATATATTTTACTAAGGATAGGAAATATAAATTAAGAGTTTTTTAATTTCTAATCCCTAGATCCCAAAATCTTCTTTAGTCGATAATCTGCAGATTGTAAAAGGTAAGATTAATTTTTTATTTTCGTATTTTTAGGAGAAAATTGATTTTGTTTTTGTTTATTCATCATAATTTTTAGTATTCTTTGATTTTAAAAAGGAATGACACTTGTACTTTCTTTTTTCTTTTTTTTATAATTAAAAACACTCTGTTTATTGGAATGAAATCTGACGGTGTAGCTTGCGAAATTTTATTTATAGATTGATTTTGTAATTATTGATTTTGTTTATAAATTTGCAGTGCCATGTTTCCACACCAATTATTGTAGTTGATAAATCGAATACTACTCTAGGAAAGGAAGCGCCATCCAGCTCATCAAAACCTGCATCTTCCTTTTGCCTTTTGAGTAATAAAGTAGCATTCTCATTAACTGGTTTGACTTTCCTAGACTTTCTTTCCTTCTTTAGAGTATGATTTTCATTGGTAATCTTTTTATGTCTTGAAAACTCATATCCCTTCAATCTCATAGCAGCAAGCTTCATCCTTTTGTCTTTGGTCACCTCCCTCAGTTCAAAGGATCTCTCTATTGAGTATACCCATTCAAGATAGGCATCAGCATCAATCTTACCATGAAATTCTCGTAATTCAATTTTATAGTTAAAAAACTCTTCTTGCCTTTCAACACGGATGGGTGGTGGAAAATGCCTTCCCCCTCGGCCATGACCTCCATGAAATAGTCCTCGCCCTCTTCCTCTAAAACCTCCATGTCCCAACACATTGTGCTGGTCCTCCTCATTGAAATCATCATTAGTCAGTTCCTCTTTAGGAGGATTTCAAGTATTTGGAGGGGTATTTTGGATAAGCATTTCCAGGGCCTCATTCTTGGCCTTAAGAACTTCCATTTCCAACCTCATTTTCTCAACTGTCGAGGCTAGATCTTGATCTTCTGACATGACCTGTTTGTCCTTGTCAGAAGATGTTTGCTGGTTATTAGACATAACACAAATGAAAGGGAAAGAAAATAAGGAACCTGGCTCTGATACCAACTGATGGCATGGTGATTGGCTAAGGTGGCTGGTGGTGAAGATTAAGTTGACAAAGGCTAGGATGAAAGGTTTGGGTGAGAGATAGATGATTTTTTTGGAAACAAACAAAACCCAATAGTTTTTGGAAACTAATAAAACCCAAATGTGATTAACACCTTCTTTTCTTATTCAAAATCTGATTCCCAAAGTACACAAAGACACCCTTTAAATAGGAAAATAATAGACATAATGGCCATAAAATCTCATGTCGGTTACAAACAGCCATAAACTCTATTTAAAACTAATAAAGTAACATTTAAAGACACAATTAATGGCCATAAAACCTCATATCAGTTACAAACAACCATAAACTCTATTTAAAACAAATAAAATAACATTTAAAGATACAATTAAGGTTTGAAATAGCTATTGCGTAATCTGAAAGGTGTTCCAATGAATTATGGGCTCAAATGGACTGAAATTTATAGTCTATGAGCAACCAAGTGGGATTTGATTGTTGTCTTCAAAGATGATGGCTTGAGAAAACCCAAATGGCCTTAAAAGGAGCTGTAATTTCAAATTGAGCATGCCACCCCCACTAAGCCCATCTTCACTTAGGGTGTCTTCATCATCTTCACTAATAGAATCAAGACCAAGGCCCATGTCAAGGACATCTTGAAAGGCTAGGCTAGATGGACCTCCATCAACAACGCATGTGGTTGAGTCCTGGATTTGGCTTGTTTACAAGCCACACACCTAGAGCATATATTTTCTACATCTTTTTTTTCATGTTAGGCTGATAGAAATGCTCATATAATATGTCAAGTGTTTAGCAATGCCAAAATGACCCATTAAACATCCATTATGGGCTTCACACACAAGCACTTCACACATGGCACAATTAGGCACAAAAGCTTATTTTCTCTAAACAAGTATCCATCATGCCTATAAAACTTTTGAAAAGCATATTGTTCACATGCATTATATACATTGTCAAAATCAGAAAAAAAAAGTATAAATTTCTCTTATATATTCAAATCCCATCAATTTAGAGATTAATGTACTAATAAGAGTGTATCCTCCAGACAATGCATCAACAACAATATTTTCCTTACCTTGTGATGCGGCTGGGCCAAGCCCTTTCCAGGAGGTCATCCATCCTCGTACTTACCCTACACCAGCACGTTTAACCGGAAAGAACGCTAACCATTTATACCAAAAGTTTAAGCTGTTAACAGAGGCGCACCCATTTCCTTTATTTGGATCAAATATGGGCTCACTAGTCTCTTTCGACTTTATGTGCCACCTTGTTGAACCTGATCCACAACCCTCCAGGCCCTCGGATATATTATTCTCTCCCTCTTTAAGAAGGTTCATCCTTAAACTTGGAGTAGTGGGACCAGACCCGATAAATAGGCTCTGATACCAAATGATGCGACTGGGCCAAGTCCTTCCCAGAAGGTCACTCATCGTCGTATTTATCCTACATCAGCACGCTTAACCAGAAAGAACGCTAACCATTTCTACTAAAAGCTTAAGCTGTCAGTAGAGGCACACCCATTTTCTTTATTTGGATCAAATATGGGCTCACCAGTCTCTTTTGACTTTATATGCCACTTTGTCGAACCTAATCCATAGCCCTATAAGCCCTCAGATATATCACCTTGCTTGTACTAAATCACATAAGGAAAAGTTTCTATAAACTCAAACCACTTAGCATGGCGTTTACTTAATTTACCTTAACCTTTGATATGCTTCAAGGATTCATGGTCAGTGTGGATCACAAACTTTTTAGGCCATAGGTAATGTTACCAAGTTTCTAATGCTCTCATTAATGCATACAACTCCTTTTCATAAGTAGAATAATTGAGTTGTGCACCATTCAATTTCTCATACCCTGCATCAAAACAGCTTGCTATTGATTAGGAGAAGATTAAAGATACTAAGAATAGCCTAGACTTACTTCAATTAGTGAAGTTAGAAGTTTTCATGGACTAGCTAGTTTCTATAGGAGATTTGTTAAAGATTTTAACACTATTGCTGCTCCTTTGACTAGCATAATAAAGAAAGATGTATGTTTTAAGTGGACTAAAATTCAAGAGGATTCAATTAATTTACTTAAAAATAAATTATGTTTTGCTCTTGTTTTACGTTTGCTAACTTTAATGTGATGCCTCTGGAGTAGGTATTGGTGCTGTTTTGTTGTAGGAAAAGTGACTAGTTACATATTTCATGGGAAGTTAAATGGAGCACAACTTAATCACTCCGTCTACGACAAGGAGCTGTATGCTTTGGTGAGGGAATTGGGTGTGTAGCAACACTATCTACTACCCAAGGAGTTTGTGATTCATACTAACCATGAGTCACTCAACCATGTAAAGGGGTAAGGAAATTTGAACAAAAGGCATGCTTGATGGGTTGAGTTTATTGAAACCTTCCCATATGTGATACAATATAAGCAAGGTAAGGAGAATGTGGTAGTGGATGATTTATTTAGAAGGTATACTTTAACCTCTACCTTGTCTTCTAAATTCATAGGGCTTGAGCACAACAAAGTTAAAGGATTTATATGCTATAGATTCTAATTTTTCTAATGTCAATGATGCATGTGAAAAGGTTGCATTTAAAAAATACCATAGACATGAAGGGTTTTTAATGAAAGAAAAGAAACTTTGCATACCTAACCATAGGACATCTAAGCTTGATCCAAAAAGTGATGGACCATTCCAAGTTTTAGATAAGATAAATGAAAATACCTACAAGATACACCTTCCTGGTGAGTATAATATATCTGCTACTTTTAATATTTATGACCTATCTCCTTTTGAATAGGATTTAGATTTGAGGATAAATATTTTTGAGGAGGGAGGGAATGATGTAAGCATGGCCATAGAGTCCATGGATGGAAGCCTTGGAATACAAAGTTTGAAGATTCTAAGTGGACTAATCACAAGACAAGGAGCCAAAAAGATAAAGGAAGTTTTACAAGCTTACGTTCAAATCTTCATGGATTCACATGTGGAGTCGTATGGACAAAGTAGAGACCAAGAGAAGCTTATCAATATGTTGGAAGCACTAGAGTTGGAGGCACAAAATCTATAGCAGTTGCGCAATACCTTATGTAGTTCCTCAACTTATCTTTGTAGCACTTTTGACTCTTTGGGATTGCTCCTATATGCTGGTCAGTTTGGTATGGCAGCTAGGGTATGAAATCCATTTGGTGTTCTATCCCTCTCAAAGGTGGTAAATCTTGAGATATATTATTAGGAAAGATGTCCTAAAATTCTTGCAAAAGATAAAAAAAAAACACTTAGAAGGGAAGGATTATGGTTATTAGTTGACAAATAAGCTTCTTTGTACATGAGCAGAAAGATTGGCTTATTAGACACCAAAGCTCTCTTCACATCTCTTGTGATGCGGAACCCATGAATCAAATATTACATCTAGAACACCACATATACATCTAGCATAAAATTTTATAACTCAAAAATAAATCCTCCCTACCAAACCCACAACTAATTTGTAATTGAGAACTTGGGTGATTGGGATGAAGTAAATGAATTGATTTAAAACGCCACAAGTCAGACTTGATAAGTTAGAACCAATTCTTCATGCAACAAGAATAAGAAGAAAACCTCTCAAACTTGAAAACACATAAATTACAATCAGCATAATCTGAAAATTCATATCAGTCCCTTTAGTTATTTCCACCCCTCTCTATATAGCTGGAAATGAAGAATTAATGACTTAGAAATCTAGGCTCACATGTATCTAGTCACACTAGCATTAATTATCAATCCACATCAATATTATATTATAAATTAGTGCCCATAATTTTGATAATATTGATGGGTAGATTCTACATGCATTTTGGTGTTGGTTCACATGTGTTTAGTCACACTAGCACTAAACCACATCAATATTATATTGTAAATTCGTGCTAATGCCCATCAACAAATTTATGGGTAGATTCTTCATGCTTTTTGGTGAGTTTCTGACTTTCTCTTCATGATTCTTCATATTCAGTACAAGTTGGTCTCCCTCTTCTTTAATCCTCCTTTGAATGAAGTGTTGGAACACATGTTGGAGTTTCTTTGATTGTGATCTTGTGATTGGTCCACTTGGCATAATGATATCATCAATATATTTGCTGCTTTGTGTAGATTCATTAAGCTTGCTTATAGTTTCCTCATCATTCCCTCCTTGCTCAAAAAGATTTATCCTCAAATATGAACCTACATTGAAAGGAGAAAGATCACTAACATTGAAAGTTGCATAAACATTATACTCACCTGGTAGATCAATTTTGTAGGAATTGTCATTGATTCATTCTAAAACTTGAAATGGGCCATCTCCCCTTGCATCCAACTTGGATTTTCTTTGTTTAGAAAACCTTTCCTTCCTCATATAAACCCATACCCAATCACCGGGTTGGAAAATCACATGCTTCCTTCTTCTATTTGCATTATGGGCTAATGATTCATATTTCTCCTCAAGATGAGCTCGTGCCTTCTCATGTATCCTCTTAACCAACTCCACTTTCCTTTCACCATCTAATTTAGTTATTTCATTTAATGGCAAAGGAAACAGATCAAGTGGTGTAAGCGGATTAAAACCATAAATAATTTCAAAAGGTGAATAACCCGTAGAAGAATGTATGCTTCTATTATATGCAAACTCAACTAATGACAAACAATCTTCTCAAGTTTTCAAATTCTTACCCACAATAGCAAGTAACAAAGATCCTAAAATCCTATTTACCAATTCTATTTGTCCATCGGTTTATGGATGACAAGTTGTAGAGAACAAGAATTTAGTACCTAACTTATTCCACAAAACATGCCAAAAATGTCTAAAGAACTTCACATCTCTATCACTTACAATTGTTTTAGGAATGCCATGCAAAAGAACTCCTCCCCCAAAGAACAAATTAGCAATATTTGTTGCATCATCAGTTTGTGACATGTAATGAAATGAGCCATTTTGTTGAATCTGTCAACAATAACAAATATGCTATCTTTCTCCTTTCCCTAGGTAGCCCCAAAACAAAGTCCATAGATATGTCAATCCAAGGTGCATTAGGAGTAGGTAAAGGAGTATATAGCCCATGAGGTGAAGACTTAGATTTTGCTTATTTACATGCAATACATTTGGCACAAATTTGTTCAATATCTTTTCTCATGTTTGACCAATAGAAATGTTCATGCAGAATGTCTAAAATCTTAAATACCCCAAAATGTCCCATGAGTCCTCCACTATGTGACAAGCAATTGTCTTAATGAGCAACTAGGCACACATATTTTTCCATCCTTAAATAAATTCCCATCATGCCTATAAAACTTTTGAAATGCAGAATGCTCACTTGCTTCATAAACATTAGCAAAGTTAACATCATTGGCATTCATATCCTTAATTTTGTCAAACCTAATAACTTAGAACTAAGAATTGAGATTAAGGAATAACTTCTTGAAAGTGCATCTGCTACTACATTGTCTTTGCCTCGCTTATACTTTATCACATATGGAAATGGCTCAATGAACTCCATCCACTTTCCATGTCTTTGATTCAGCTTGGTTTGATCCTTTAGATGCTTTAATGATTCATGATCTGTATGAATAATAAACTCTTTAAGCAATAAGTAATGTTTCCACACTTGTAAAGCTCTTACCAAAGCATACAGCTCCTTGTCATAAGTGAAATAATTTAATTGTTCACCATGAAGCTTCTCGCTAAAATATGCAATTGGTTTCCCTTCTTGCATCAAAACACCACCTATGCCCACACCTGAAGCATCACATTCTAATTCGAAAGTCTTATTAAAATCTGGTAAAGTAAGAATTGGAGCAGTAGTTAATCTTTCTTTCAACAAATTAAATGTCTTTTCATGAATTTCAGTCCATACAAACTTTATATCTTTTTTTACCAATTCATTTAATGCTGCAACAATGGAACTAAAGTCTTTAAAAAACCTCCTATGGAAACTAGCCAAACCATGAAAACTTCTTACCTCACTCACAATTTTAGGTGCTGGCGAATCTCTTATTGCTTTTACCTTTTCATCATCAATCTCAATTCCTTATGCACTAACCATAAAACCTAAGAATATGATTTTATTACTACAAAACATGCACCTTTTCAAGTTGGCATACATGTTTTCCTTTCTCAAAACATCAAGAACAACCCTAATATGTCTACATGCTCATCTACTAATTTGCTATAAATGAGTATGTCATCAAAATATATAACAAAAAATTCACCAAGATATGCACGCAAAACATGGTTCATTAATCTCATGAATGTACTATGTGCATTGTTTTATTAGTTTTTGTTATAGAATTGTATCTTATTTATTATGATGATTATTGTTTTCTTCAGGTATTTTGGTAGTTTTAATCTGTTTATTTAGTGATTTCATCAATTTTGGTAGTTTTAATTTATTCCAGTGTTTATGTCATTTTTGTCCTAGTTTTTAGTGTGGTGTTTATGCGTTGTTGGTTAATGTTTTATTTGATTCTTGTTTAAACTTTGTTTCAAGTGTTTGTTTTAGGTTAATATGCAAAATATTTCCTTGGAAGAAAGAATAGCTTGAAGCAGCAAGACACGGCCAAGCTACTGGCCGTGTCTCACCTTAAGGGCAAAACCAAGGAACCAAGAGAGGAAGGAAAATTTGGCAGAATCTGACACACTCAGGTGACACGGCCACAAGCTTGGCCGTGTCACATACTTAGCCAAGGAAGAAGACCAAAGAAAGAAGAGCAAAGAATGAAGGAATCAGTAGGTGACACACTCAGGTGACACGGCCAAGCCACTGGCCGTGTCATATGACATGGCCAGGAGCTTGGTCGTGTCACACTCAATTCCACAGAGCAAAGATGAAGGATTACACAGAAGCTGACACATCCAGGTGACATGGCCAAGCCACTGGCCGTGTCACATGACACGGCCACAAGCTTGGCCGTGTCACTCCATGGGACTAAGGGAAGAAAGAAAACGCGGATGTTGAGCGAGGTTTCATATAAATAAGAGGATTAGGGTTTTTGAAGGTACACAATTTATCAGCCGTCAAACATAAACTTTAGAGCTTCCATTTGTTTTCTTGGAGAATTTTGATTACACTTTGATGCAAACAGTCTAAATTAAATTTGTTTTAGCCACTGCAATATTCTTCTAGCAAAGATCTGAACAAGAGATTCTTCAGAAGCTAAAGGAAGTTTGTAATTTGGTTTTGTTCTCAAACTTTATCTCTTAAGTTTCATTGGAATTGTATTCATGAATTCTATTATGTCTAAATTAATTTCTTTGAATTTTAATGAGATGAATCTGTTTGACAGCATTATTATGAACTAATTTGATTTAGTCTAGGGTTTGTATGAATCTACTATGATTGTATGAAATGGTTATTGCTCTTAACTGAATTATTTCTTTAGCCTTAATTGAATGGATTAATGTTAATATATAATTGATTGGTCACCAATTATGTGTTTGAGGTATTAGATGAAGGATTGAGAAATGAAGTCTAATGCTGGAACAATTCAATTAGGGACTTAGGTGAATTAGAAATATAACCTAAGAAAAAGATCATTTCTATTGTAACAAGATTATTTGAGAGAGGTTTGAATGCGAGAGCTTATTTCCTTGATTCGATTAATTAAGTTGCTTGAAATCTATCTTTGAAATTAAATTGGTTAAGAGGAATAACCATTCATACATATAAGTTAGTAGAGAAGTGCAAACCCTAGACCTTTCTATTAAGTGAATCAATATATCAGCTCAGTTTACTTTCATTGTTTTAAATTCCACTCGATCTGTCTTCATTAGTTTTTAGCAATTTAAATTTATTGATTATTTGTTATTTGCAATTTGATAATCAATTAGCCTATCTAGCTTCCTTGTGAGATGACCTTGAGGTGTTCACCAAAATACTACAGCAGCCTTGTATACTTGTGAGTGTAGTTCTAGTAGTGTTAATTAGAGCGCAACAAGTTTTTGGCGCCGCTGCCGGGGAAGCTAATTGGCATAATTGTTTATTAGGCATAAATATTTTAAATTATTTTTCATTGTTTACTTTTGATTTTATTTGTCTTTTGCTTTTAATAATTTCTTTTTTCTAGAAATTTTGTTTATGCAAGGCAGGAGATAACTCGGTGGAGAGTTATACCCAGTTATTCCAGAAATTCAGAGAGTGAAAAGGAGCAGAGAAGAGTTTGAACTATATACCAGATTTGATACAGAGGAGGACACTTCTGATTTTGAGTCAGATACTGCACAATCTACCAATATGGGAGAAGAAAGGCAAAGAATTATGAGGGATTTTGCCATACCTATCATTGGAACTTCCACATCTTGTATAAGATTGACGGATGCAGCAAGAAATTATGAGTTGAAGAACATCCATTACAACATGCTGCCATCATTCTATGGAGTTCCAAATGAAGATCCTTTGAACTTTATTCGGGATTTCTACTCCACCCTCAACACATTTCCATTGGGAGGATTAACAGAAGATCAGTTGAGGATGAGGTGTTTCCCGTAAACATTGAAGGATAGGGCAAAAAGCTGGCTTATGATGTTGCCTGAAAATTCTTTGACAACTTGGAAGCAAGTTTATAACAAGTTTATTGGCAAATTTTACTCACATTAGAAGATAGCTGAATTGAGAGGGAAAATAGCTACATTCTCTCAATTTGAAGGAGAGCCATTTTCATGAGGCTTGGGATAGGTTTAAGATGTTGTTGATCCAGTGTCCACATCATCACTACCCACTTCAACTTCTGAATCAGTTTTTCTACGATGGTCTAACCCAGCAATTTCATAATACTGTTGATAACGCAGCTGGGGGAGCTATGGGAGAAAAGACAACAGATGAAACTTATGAAATCTTTAAAACTTTGGGAGCTAATTCTCAACAAAAAAGTGTACGAGGAAGAAGTAAAGGGGTGAACCAATTGGAAGCCAACAGTGAGATGGTCAATCAGATAACTGAATTGACAAGGCAAGTGCATATGTTGAACATGAAGAACAATACCTCTTCATCCACTCAAGAAGTGTGTGGAATTTGTGGAACTTTCGGGCATGGAGCAAATATATGCCCCTCTGCATATGAGTCTCATGGAAATGAGGCTGAGCAAGTCAATGCTATGGGGGGATATCAACTAAGGGCCCGGAATGATCCTTACTCAAATACTTACAATCCTGGTTGGCGAAATCATCCAAATTTTTCCTGGGCAACAAATAATTCTCAACAACCTTTCCATTTGCTCCAGAGACAAAACCAACCACAGGGTCAATCTTAAAATCAAAGGCAGCCTAAGAGAGAGAGTTTGGAGGATAGTTTACAGGCCTTTATCCAAGTCAGTGCTAAGAATCAAGAGATGAATAACAAGAGGCTGGATTCATTAGAAGCATCTTTTAAGAAAGTGGAGACCCAAGTGGAACAACTTGCACAACAGATGCAGATTCAACAAAAAGGGAAATTTTCGAGTCAACCTGAGTAGGCACAAGCAGTGACTGTTCTTAGAAGTGGCAAGGTAATAATCAATAATGTTGAAAATAATTATGTCAATGCAGGTGATCAAGAGAACAAAAAGGAAGGAGAACTAGAGAATAAAGGTGCTGTAGAAAAATCAATGGAGAAATCCCCTTCAGCAGATTTACACAAGGCAAGTAATCCTTACCGGCCACCTATACCATTCCTCAGCAGGTTGAAGAATGATAAACAAGATAAGCAATTTTCGGACATCTTCAACATGCTGTCTAAGGTAAGTATTAAGTTACCTTTACTTGAAGCAATAAAGAACATGCCGGCTTATGCTAAATTCTTCAAAGAACTAAACACCAAGAAAAAGAGGTATGAGCCAAATGAAAAGGTGATAGTGTCAGAGGTAGCTAGTGCTGTTTTGCAGCATAAACTACCTCTGAAGCTAAAGGATCCTGGTAGTTTCATAATTCAAATTACTATGGGTAATGGAAAGGGGACTGATGGCATGTGTGATTTAGGAGCCAGTGTAAATTTGATGCCTTATTCTGTGTATCTTGAATTAGAACTTGGGGAACTTAAACCTACCAAAATGGTGTTGTAATTAGCTGACAGATCTCTTAGATTCCTGAAAGGGGTTATAGAAGATGTGTTAGTAAAGGTTGCTGGGTTGATAGTGCCTGTGGATTTTATAGTTCTTGACATGGAAGGAAGTAAATATACACCATCCGCACATACTATTCTACTGGGTAGGCCTTTTATGGTTACTACCAACACCTTGATAGATGTTAAAAATGGTAAATTGTCAATGACTGTCTTGGGATAAACGGTTGAATTTTCTATTTTAAACACTTCTCCCATTCCTACAACTGCATTATATGAGGATTGCTCTTTAATTGATTGTATTAACACAGTTGTTTCAGATGTTTTCTTGCAGACAGGTTCCTCGGATAAATTGGAGCTAGCACTGACCTTAGATCATGGTTTGGATATTTTCGATTCAGAAATAGCCAGTTGCCTTGAGACATTAGAGAGTGCTGAAATAGAGGAACTTAAGGAGGACCCAGTATTTGAACTTCCCTCCATCCAAAAAGAAGAGAAGAATCCTTAACTTGAGTTAGAGCTGAAAGAGTTACCTAAAAATCTAAAATATGTGTTTTTAGGAGATCGCAATACCTTACCTGTGATAATTTCTAGCAAACTTAGTGAAAGGGAGGAGATGAGGTTGGTGAGTGAGCTAAAAAGATTGAAAAGAGCAATAGGATGGGGATTGAGTGACATCAAAGGTATTAGCCCTTCAATGTGCATGCATAGAATCACCTTAGAAGAGGGAGCTAAACCTGTGAGGGAGACCCAAAGGTGACTTAACCCAAACATGAGTGAAGCGGTTAAGAAGGAAGTGCTTAAATTGCTTGATGAAGGAGTGATATATCCAATAGCTAATAGTGAGTGGGTGAGCCCAGTACACGCAGTGCCTAAGAAATCAGGAATCACTGTGGTGAAAAATGAAAAGAATGAATTGGTTCCTACTAGGACTACTACTGGGTGGAGAATGTGTATCGATTATAGGAAGTTGAACAATGCCACAAAGAAAGACCATTTCCCTCTTCCTTTTATTGATCAGATGTTGGATAAACTTTCTGGACACTCACATTATTGCTTTTTGGATGGACTTTTAGGTTATTATCAGGTGCCCATATCACCAGAGGATCAATCCAAGACTACTTTTACTTGCCCTTTTGGGACTTATGTATGTCGGCGTATGCCCTTTGGCTTGTGCAATGCGCCTACAACTTTTCAGAGATGCATGATGTCTGTCTTCACAGACATGATAGATGATTTTATTGAGGTATTTATGGATGAATTTTCTGTTTTCGGTGATTCTTTTGATAATTGCCTCAATAAACTTGTTCTTATGCTTGAGAGATGCATTGAATGTAACCTCACTTTGAGTTGGAAAAAGAGTCATTTCATGGTTACTCAGGGCATTGTATTAGGTCATGTTGTGTCGAGTAAAGGGATTGAGGTGGATAAGGCTAAAGTAGAGTTGATTGCTAAGTTACTCCCACCTACCTCTGTTAAAGGAATAAGAAGTTTTCTAGGGCATGCAGGTTTTTACCGGAGGTTTATTAAAGATTTTTCTAAAATAAGCCAACCATTATGTCATTTGCTTAGGAAAGATGTTCCATTTGAATTTACTGCACAATGCATGCAAGCCTTTAATTCCCTTAAGGAAAAATTGACTAGTGCACCGGTAATTGTAGCTTCTGTTTGGTCTTTACCTTTAGAAATTATGTGTGATGCCTCTAATCATGCAGTAGGAGCTGTCCTTGGGCAAAGGGTTGAGAAATTTTTGAGAGTGATCTATTATGCTAGCTTGACCCTGAATAGTGCGCAAATGAATTACACAACAACTGAAAAGGAAATGTTAGCTGTTGTTTTTGCCTTAGATAAGTTTAGAGCATATTTAATTGGGTCGAAAATTATTGTGCATTCTGATCATACAGCTCTAAAATATCTTTTGACAAAACAACATGCTAAACCTCGCTTAATTAGATGGGTGTTATTATTGCAAGAATTTAATTTCCAAATCAAAGATACTAAGGGAAGTGAAAATGTTGTAGCTGATCATTTATCTAGATTACCCTTCTTTGGTAAAAATCTTGCATCTGATAGCATTCATAAAAATTTAGAAGCATTTCCTGATGAGCAGCTGTTTGTGGTAATGAATGCACCTTGGTTTGCAGATATTGCTAACTATCTTGCTTGTGGTATTTTGCGTTCTGACATATCATTTCAGGAAAAGAAAAGGTTTTTGCATAAGAGTAAAATTTATTTTTGGAATGAACCTTACCTATTCCGGATATGCAAAGATGAGATAGTTCGCAGGTGTGTATCTGAGGAAGAACAACTGAGTGTTCTTCAATTTTGTCATGACCTTCACTGTGGTGGTCATTTTGGAGGGAGAAAGACTGCAGAAAAGGTGCTTCAAAGTGGTTTTTACTGGCCTACTCTATTCAAAGATGCTCAAGAATATTGTAAGCATTGTGACCGCTGTCAAAGAGTGGGTAACATTGGGAGGAGGAATGAAATGCCCCTTCAATCGTATATTGTTGTTGAGCTGTTTGATGTGTGGGGAATAGACTTTATGGGTCCTTTTCCCAAGTCTTTTGGTTATGAATATATTTTAGTTGCTGTTGATTATGTTTCAAAATGGGTGGAGGCAATCCCCACCCGTACTAATGATGCTAATGTGGTTGTTAAATTTGTGAAGGAATATATTCTTAGCAGATTTAGCACGCCAAGAGTGATAGTCAGTGATGGAGGAAGTCATTTTTGCAACAAACATTTTGAGAAATTAATGCACAAATCTGGTGTGAAACACAAGGTGGTGACCCCATACCATCCACAGACTTCTGGACAAGTTGAGACATCCAACAAGCAAATAAAAGGAATTCTAGAGAAAACAGTCAACTTATCAAGGAAGGATTGGGCGAGTAGATTGCATGATGCATTGTGAGCATATCGGACTGCTTTCAAGACTCCTTTAGGTATGAGTCCATACCGATTGGTTTTTGTTAAGGCTTGTCATTTACCAGTGGAGTTGGAGCACAAAGCGTATTGGGCAATCAAGACTCTGAATTTAGACTTGGACAAGGCAAAGAGAGAACGTTTTCTGCAAATTTCAGAGTTAGATGAACTGAGGAATGAGGAATATGAGAGTTCGAGGATTTATAAGGATCGCACTAAAGCACTTCATGATAGAATTATAGTGCGAAAGACATTGAGCCCAAGTATGAAAGTTTTGCTTTTTAATTCTCGTCTCTGTCTGTTTCCAGGAAAACTCAAGTCTCGATGGAGTGGTCCTTTCGAGATAACTCAGGTATATCCTTCTGGTGCTATAGAATTGCTTAACTCTCGAACAAATGAAACTTTTAAAGTAAATGGACAAAGAGTTAAACCATATAATGAAGGGTTCCAAGAAGTAAGGATCATCTATAGCACTTTGATCTACGATCCTTAAGTCTTGCAGTAATGTCCAGCTAAACGACATTAAATAAGCGCTAAATGGGAGGCAACCCATCGGTTTGCATTTCTTTTCATAGTTATAATTTTATATTCAACAATTTTGATTTTATGTTTGGTTTAAATAAATGGAATGAGTGCTTTGATCGGTTTTTATTTTTTAATGTGTTTCAGGGTTAATCAAAGAAGAGGATTGCATTTCTTTAAGATTTGGTGACACAAAAAATAAAAAAAATAAAAAAAAGAGCCAAAATGGCAGTGAAGGACACTGCCACTTGACACAGCCAAGCCACTGGCCGTGTCAAGCCAACCCTAAATTCACCAAATTCACACAGCCCCTGACACGGCCAACAAGCTTGGCCGTGTCACATAGACACGACCAAGCTTCTCCCCAAGTCCCTTTTCTTTGTTTTTGCAACCCTTTGTTTACAGTGTCAAACTACATTGACTTTGCCTCGCTTATACTTTATCACATATGGAAATGGTTCAATGAACTCCATCCACTTTCCATGTCTTTGATTCAGCTTGGTTTGATCCTTTAGATGATTTAATGATTCATGATCTGTATGAATAATAAACTCTTTAAGCAATAAGTAATGTTGCCACACTTGTAAAGCTCTTACCAAAGAATACAGCTCCTTGTCATAAGTGAAATAATTTAATTGTGCACCATGAAGCTTCTCGCTAAAATATGCAATTGGTTTTCCTTCTTGCATCAAAACATCACCTATGCCCACACCTGAAGCATCACACTCTAATTCAAAAGTCTTATTAAACTCTAGTAAAGTAAGAATTGGAGCAGTAGTTAATCTTTCTTTCAACAAATTAAATGTCTTTTCATGAATTTCAGACCATACAAACTTTATATCTTTTTTTACCAATTCATTTAATGCTGCAACAATGGAACTAAAATCTTTAACAAACCTCCTATGGAAACTAGCCAAACCATGAAAACTTCTTACCTCACTCACAATTTTAGGTGCTGGCGAATCTCTTATTGCTTTTACCTTTTCATCATCAATCTCAATTCCTTATGCACTAACCATAAAACCTAAGAATATGATTTTATCACTACAAAACATGCACCTTTTCAAGTTGGCATACATGTTTTCCTTTCTCAAAACATCAAGAACAACCCTAATATGTTCTACATGCTCATCTACTGATTTGCTATAAATGAGTATGTCATCAAAATATATAACAAAAAATTTACCAAGATATGCACGCAAAACATGGTTCATTAATCTCATGAATGTACTAGGTGCATTAGATAAACCAAATGGCATAACTAACCACTCATAAAGACCATATTTTGTTTTGAATGCATTTTTTCACTCATCTCCTTCTTTTATCCTAATTTGATGGCAACCACTTTTTAAATCAATCTTAGTAAAAATGTAAGAACCACTCAACTCATCAAGCATATCATCAAGTCTAAGAATTGAATGTCTATACTTCACCGTGATTTTATTGATTGCATGACAATCCATACACATTCTCCGTGATCCATCCTTCTTTGAGACTAATAAAATCGAAACATCGCATGGACTAAGACTTTCACACACATGTCCCTTTGCTAGTGATAGGAAATCATCATCTTAGCAACCATATACCCCAATAACTAATAAGTTATGATACATATGGAATGTAAGAAAACACCCTCCAGTCAAGATGATTCCAAAACCCAAGGACCTCCTCAAGTGAAGTTAGGGAAAAAAACTAGTTCCAATTGTTAATGTTTACCAATGAAACTAGCACTTGAATTCAACCCACAATGCCACAAGCCAGATATGATCTGATAAGTTAAGAGTCAAACACAAGATTTTTTTTTTGTTAGAGAATGCCACAAACCAAATTAGTTTGATAAGTTCAAACTAATTTCAAGAATGCCTTGGTTCACCTTGCAATGTGCATTCAAGTACTAGTTTCATGGTGGCTTCACGATCCTCATTCACATTAGCCCTTATCATGGCTATCTCCATTTCTTTGTGATATTCCTCCACACTCATGGAACCTTGTGTTAGGATTTGTAAATGCTAGTGCAAGTCCCTATAATAGTGGCTAGGGATAAATCGCTTTCTCATAATGCATTTTATCTCAAACCATGTCTCAACGGACCTTTCACCATTTAAACCCCTGTCTTTACACAATTGATCCCACCAAATAATAGCATACTCACAAAATTCAACAACGGCTAATTTTACCTTTTTCTCTTTAGAGTAGTTGTGACACTCGAAGATCATCTCCACCTTTCTTTCCCACTCCAAATAAGCGTCCGGGTCATTCTTTCCTTGGAAGGAAGGAATCTTCATTTTGATGCTACCTATATTTCGATCAATGCCATCAAACCTTGCTCTCCTATTTTGCCTTCTAGGATGAGCATCCCCTCCAATAATGGTTGCTTGATCATCATCTGTATCAATTCCTAAATCATATTCATCAATGGCAAAGGCTGGTTGCCTTCTATGCCTTGGCTCACCTTACAATGTGGTAATCGCATCATCATATTTTTCTAAATGATCTCATAAATCTCCAATCATTTTGAACATACGTTCAAAATTGCTGTTGCATTGCTTGAATTATTTTATCATTTGAGGAAGAACTCATGTCTTTATCTTTGTTAGACATGTTTAAAACCTGAAAGAAGAAAATTTAAAACAGCCTCACAAGATAATCCCTCACATGTTTCACTCAAAGATTTGATTCACACCACTCGTGTTTCATACAAAAATTTGGCTTTTCTCGATGCTGGTCTTACCACTCTTGCCTTTTACCTCTCTTTCTTTTACTTTGAGTTCATAAATGAACTAATCACCTAAACAAACCAAATTAGATTATGGCAATTCAATGGATTGAAAAGGGCTGGTCTAGATCAAGATTTTAGGTAAGGCCAAATTTAAAGTAGCTAAACACAAGGAAACAAACCTAAGTGCTGAAATTTAGGTCCCTTAGCCTCAAACAATTCTGAAACTTTAAGAACTAGAATTCCACACTTTTGCAATTCTGATTCTTTTTTTTTAATTTTCATTTCTTTTTTTTATGATATTAACAAAAGTGCAGAAAATTTAAGACACATAAGAAAGTAACAATAAGAGAAGGGACAACAAAACTTATTGTGTCAACACGAAGAGGTATGAACTTAAATCAAAGAATACTTAATAGGACAGAATTAAAACAATAAGATTCAGCACAAACAAAGAAAAATAAGATGAAGATGATAAACTTGAACAAAGAAATAAACACAAAGATAAGCAAACCTCAACTTGAACCTTGCTCTGATACCAAATGATAGGAAATCATCATCTTAGCAACCACATACCCCAATAACTAATAAGTTATGATACATATGGAATGCAAGAAAGCACCCTCCAGTCAAGATGATTCCAAAACCCAAGGACCTCCTCAAGTGAAGTTAGGAAAAAAACTAGTTCCAATTGTATTGTTTACCAATGAAACAAGTACTTGAATTCAATCCATAATGCCACAAACCAGATATGATATGATAAATTAAGAGTTAAACACAAGATGTTTTTTGTCAGAGAATGCCACAAACCAAATTAGTTTGATAAGTTCAAAGTTCATGAAAGAACTTAAGCAAAAACACTCACAAAGAGCAAATTCAGATTATCATTCATCAATGGTCCTCATCAGCTAGCAACTCCTCCCCTTGCCTTTGAAGTTCCTTGGTCTCCTCTGGATTACTTCTATAAGCTGGTCGGTTAGGAATTGTTGACCCTGAAATAAAGTCAATTTGATGCTCAATCCCTCTTAAAGGTGGTAAACCCTTAGGCACATCTTCTGGAAAGATATTTTCAAATTCCTGTAAAAGAGAACAAATACAACTAGTCAAAGGATTGTCAAGGTCAGATGTAGAAATCAAGGTCTCTTTATACCTAAGTACACACTACAAAAAAAATAGCAATCTGCGACATCATTAATGACAAAATCAACGACCAAAATATGATAGCGACAATATCAGCGACGAACAGCGAGAAAAATTGAGCGGACGGTAATGTCCTGGTCGCCAAAAAATCAACGACAAATCAGCGACCAATTGTGCGTGTCGTTGATTAGTGACAAATCAGCGACAAAACAGAGACAAATTCAACGACATTTTCATTTTTGGCGAAAATTATTTATTCCCGCTGAAAGTCGTCGCTGATTTAGCTTTGATCGTTGAATTCATCGCTATTTGGGTCGTTAATTTAGTCGCTGAATTTGTCGCGAATTTGTTCGCTAAATTTTGTCGCTGATGTGTCGCAGAATATGTCGCAATATTTTTCTCGTTGTTTTAGTCGTTGATTTGTCGCAGAATTCAATATTTTTTGTCACCTTTGGTTGCTGATTTTGACGCAATTTTGTCGCAATTTTGTAATTGTTTGGCTATATTTTTCCAGTATTCCAAATTTTTTTTGTCTACACATTTTCAAGAACCTGTTGAATTTCAAATATAATAACCAAACCTATTTATAAAATAGTCATTCATTACAATAATAATTCTTGACATAAACGCAATGCATTGTGAAACAAACTTATTATGCTTTATGCACTCAATAAAATCTTCAAGAGGAGTTATCACTTATCAGTTCGATACCCAGACTGCGTATCACCAAGTATTTAAAGAAAAAGAAAGAAGAAAATCTCAATGCATCAGAAATAAGCTGACAGTATAAAGACCTCACAACGTTACTCATGATAATCAAATCCTATAGAATTTTGTATCAGTAATAATGAAAAAATTTCATCTATGCCGTCGTACACCTTTTATATCTATGTATATAATTAGATCTAATTTTCCATATGCAAATGATAGAAAAGATTTTTTTTTTGTAAGAAATCATGATGAAAAGGAAAAAAAAATCCTTGCAATTTGCAAGGCCAAATGAAATCAATTACAATATAAGGAGGGCAAAATTAGATCTCTTAGGAATAGTTCTTGCGGAAGTAGCATATGATTTTGCAAAATTTATGCTGACTTGTATTGTCACCTATAAATTGAACGCATTCGATGTTACTCTCATTGAATCAATTTTTGTACAAAGTTGCAATGTATCCTATATTCTTTCCTTGTAATCTTTGGGGTGAGAGAATGGGGTACAGCAGGATGAGATATCGATTCCAGCAACCTCCATGGCATTGCAGACCCATTCAGGGACATCGCCTTTTGGAAACTATAAGACAATAACAAACACCAGTATAAGGGATTTATGCAAATATTACATGGCATCATGTAGCATCTTTCACTTATTTTTCTTTTCATGGTAACTAGCCCCAACAACAGTCACCACTTCAACTACCATCATAACCTAAAGTGGCAGCTTCAATAATAACATGTAAACAATCAGTATGGTGTGGCAATGAGATACATATATTCCAAACTACAGAGAGTTGACAAAATTGCAAAAAATGTAGTTAACAAACTTAAATATGCTTTACTTCATATTTGACATTGTGGTGGATAGGAAAATCAGAGAGCATGTAGCTCAACCAACTCAAGAAATAATGGGGCACGATATTACTATTTATCTAATGGTAAGCATATTAATTCAATGGAGCCAGAAATACAAAAATCTTAAATTACTCTACAAAGCTAACAGCTTATTAATGAACGATTTTTCTTCCCCTCCCATTGTTTTTGTAAAACATGTACATGCACACACACAGAACACAAAGGTTTAAGAGTAAGTACCATTTTCTGGAGAAAACTACAGACAAATCTGCAAAACACCAGTAGAGTATTAGAACATAATTATCACAAGATACAGTAGAGAATTCAAACACATGGCATAGTGACAGCTTTGAAGTTAGGAAACTTAAATTTAATAGCTGTTGGAAGAAAAAAAATAGGACAAGGCACATATTGAGGAAATCTTCCTTTGATAATTGACATGTGTAGATCTTTGCTAAGCTGCAAGAAAGCAGTTTGCTCTAAATTATAAGTAGAAAAAAAATGCAGAGAATTACTATTTATTGTTTGTACAGTTGTACCTTCATCATGTAGTATAAATTGTGATATGACAGAAGCTGTGATCCCATAGCATCTTTTGTGACAAGACAATGGATGTATGCCCTTGTATACTTCTTACAGACCTACATTGAGAATAAGCTTTAATGCAAAGACAATGCAGCAGCAATTAGTAGATTAACAGTTTAAGCAAACAACTCTCGGTTACAATTTTACCATGCAATCACACGTAGGATCAACTGGACGCGCATCATCAGCCATTGCTTTGCACCAAAAAGAATCTGACCATTTTGAGTGGAAAGTATGAAAAATCATCCAATTTTATAAAAATTAACATATTTCAAAAATTTGAAACAATAACCATCACCTCTGGTACCAGAGCTGTGCCAAAACGAGCAGTACGGGTACGATACACACAGTCATACATGTCAGCACCTAAGGCACTGCAAACAACAATATCCAGGGGATAACCAACACCCTGAAAGATTATAATCATGAGAGAAAAGCACGTTAGAAAAGAGAAGCAGCAATGAATTGAGGAATTGAACTAGTTTGAAGAATGTAGATGAAGGTGATTCAACTCATGTTCCCATAACATATCGTGGTTTATCTTTAGGCAATGCAGCAGTACACTGAGCAACAACGCGCCAAAATGAATCTTTATCCTCGCCGCCTGCAAGACCACCAATAGCATATCTGTCCCAGAAGCAAATTAAGTTTACATACCTTCTCGATCACTAAAATATGATGCTAGAAATAAATATTAACCATTTTCAAAGAAGTAAAAATTGCTGCGATAGAGAAAAAGTAATAAATAAAATTCATATGGAACAGGGAATGGGACTACTAAGCAATTAAGCGTGAAAGATTGAGAGACTGAACTAGGAGTATGCTGCCCCTATCTCTTGAATATTACCAAAACAATGTAAGAATCCTGTTAATCTTTACGACAAAAACAAGCATCTAAAAAAGGTCAAGTTTGATGAATTTGACTTGGTGATACAAACCTACATCTAGGACCTCTATATAAGTTTGGAGAACAGATTCACACATATTATGTTTCTTCCATAGTACATAATTTACTGAAGAAGGGGTCAGCCATTTAATAATCTCCTTTCTTTTTGGATATACAATTTGGAGCAATACCAATGATATTTATTTATGTTTGTACAGAGGAGTGAATCAACATACCCAGGTAAATTCCGATCCACCAAGCCTCTAACACATATATCCCTGATTGAGATATAAATTGTAAGTATTAACAGTAACAAAAACACTTTTGAACTCACAATATTCAATATGGTTATAACAGAAGTTACAGTGTATATTGAGTTCACCTCAGCACAGGATCCAAACTACCTTGAACAATACCAAATAAATTTTGCTCATTCGGTCTCTTGTGTGCTGCCAACAAAATAGTGCAGAAAAGAAAAACTAACAAAATGAAATAAAATGAAACCAAAAGAAGAAAAAAATGTGATTAGAGAAGAAAAGTTGAAGCAAGTAGGGAAAGTGAAGCAAGAAAAAAAATATTGCATCCATCCTGTGACTGGGTTCAACTCAAATGCTAATACTTATAATGGTGCTTGTTAGGTCTTAGGTCCAAGAATATAATACAATTTAATCAACTAAATAGCCATTACACTCAACTTCAAAAATGACTTTTAATGCAGGACTCTCGATTAGAGATTTTAGGAATGCTTATTTTTGGAGAAATTTAGATAAATAGTTACTTGGATTATTCTGAGTATTTTATTTTCTTATCTCAGTTGGGCTCTATTTTGACATGCCTACATAAATACAATTCTAGAAATTTGATTTCTTTACCTTGTATTTTTGGCTTCTGTTTCCCAGGTCCCACAGTAGCTTTTGACTGGCCAAAACAACTCAGACGCATGAGTAGCCTTATTCTAGCTTAATAAGAGTTTTACAGATCAGGCTTAGTTAAAACCAAAGTTAGCAATACGTCAAATTATATCAATAGACTTTTGAGTTTGTGTTTTTTTTGTTATTATTTTGTGTTACGCATGGGATTGAAATTTGGCAAGATGCAAAAATACCTGCTATACATCTGTCTATCCATCGAAGAGTGCAATACATGGCCTCTTCAATGCATGGACCAGTGATAGTGGTTTTAACTACATCGTCAAGGGCCATAATGATATCTGCACCAATTCTGTTCTGCAAAAATCATTACAATATTTGAAGTCGCTCGAGTATACATGGAATTGTTTAGAACAACAAAAAAAAGAAATGAATGGCATTATTAAGGGATGGATGCTTGAAGAATTCAGACAAAAGAAACATGCAAGTAATGACAAGTAAAAATAATATAAAAAGTACACCATTACTCTGTGATCCATTGTAAATATGAGAAATATATATAATAATTATTAAGATATAATGTCATATGAAGGGGAAAAGAAAATGAGGAAGTAAATAGCACACTTACTTGGATTTTAATGGATTCCTCGGGTGTTAGAAGCATTGGCTTTCCATCAACTGGCGACTGAACAAAGAAAAGATAGCCTCATTCACAAGCAACAGTAAAATGATGTGTACCCTATTTATTGGTAAAACCATAGAAAATTGTGCAATATCTAAATAAGGTTTATTAGAGTAATGTTAAAGTAATAAGGATGTCTAACTTCAATGCTGACAAGAACATAAGTGAGTAATATAAAATGAGATAGCTGAAAGAACAGAGAAAATATTTTTCGTAAATGTGGTAATTGATCATATATCAACTAAACTCCACATAGAAGCAAGCATTATCCTAATTGTTTAAAAGCGCAAAAAGAAAACAAGAAAATTATAGTGCAAGACAACACACATCAACTAAACTCCACTTAATTGCAAGAATTTCAGAATTGAATATGGGATCATGATCCAATGCCAGTTTCAAGAATCCTATTTAATTATAAGAAGATCGATTTTTTTCAGTGTTTGAATTGTTCAAAAATTTGTATGACTCTTCAATTGATAGGTTATGTATATGTTACCCTACATTGTTCAATTACTATTTTGTACAGCTTATTATTTCATTTACTTCAATAATGCAAATGGTAGTTTAGGCTTTTGCATAGTGTATATAAACAACATTATATAGCTTCTGGAAGTAGTGCAGTCATATTTTTCAGATTTCTTCTTTCTCATTTTTCTCTCTACATTTCTTCATTTTCTTTCGTTGCTTATAGTGATCTGGATCTTCACATCAATTTAGAAAACAACAATAACAAATACCTGAAAGGTAACACTCTGTTCAGTGATATCAGCTAAATGCAATAATGATACCTGAAAATATGAAAGGGAGGAAGATGGTGAGCTTCAGACAGTACATATAATTTGTTGCAGCAAAGGAAAGCTATAAAGCAATCCATTGAGACAAAAATTGCTAAAAAGCTGGAACTTAAACAATTGAAAAAAAAATAAAGCAATAAAGTAAAAACAAAAACACATTACAAACTAAACCAAAGCAAAACTATGGTGATGTATAAGATGCAGTAGAGAACCATCTGGAAGCCACCAGAATCAGTAAGCAGTGCTCTAGGCCAGTTCATAAATTTATGAAGACCTCCTAATTCATCAATTAACTCAGATGTAGGACGGAGTGCCAAGTGATACGTATTCCCAAGAATTATTTGACAACCAATCTCCTCTAGCTGGTTAGTTGTCAAACCTTTAATTCTCCCTATAATGAACAATTCAGAAAACTGTTAGAAATAAAATGTGAAAAATAACTGACCTCCGGCCATAGCAAAATTGAACCAAATTATGGAGAAACAAAGATTGAACCAAATCAATGGAGAAACAAATATTGAATCAACTATCAAATGGAAACTTGATAGAAAATGATGGGGAATCTTGAAACTTTATAACCTTAAGCAAAGCATCACAATGATTTGAGGTGATTAGCTAATATTTGGAATAAGGATTTCATTTCCTCTTACTCCTATTTATAAGTACCTCCTCTCCATTAATAAGGTACTAATAGAAAATCAAAAGCCAAAAAGCCACTCCTCCATTAAGGGTGTAACTGATGAAAAATCAAAGTATACCTTAATAGAGAGTTTAAACACACATGATGGACAAAATATGAGCACTTAAGTTGTGAAAGAAACTTAAAAATAAAAAATGTCTCAATTAATAAATGTCAAAAGGAATTTTAAATAAATTAATATAGAAGATATAAACTCTAACCATGAGTACCCACGGGCATAAACAAAGGAGTTTGGCACACGAAATGAGGGACTGTCAATTGAGCTGCACAAGCACGATTAAAACTCCCAAGAATCTAAGCCAAGAGACAGAATGCAAAAACAAAAACGAAATGATCGTTTCAACAACTAAACAATAATAAATATACTATTACAATAATTAAACAAACATTAAGTCATTATTATTAAATTTTGAAAAAGAAAAACTAAATAAGCCATACTTCAAAACGGAGTGCCATCATGACAATTTTGCTTCGTAGTATCCTGTGACTAAATCATTAAAAATAAAGTAAAAAAAAATCTAAAACACTTTTTGACTTTACTGTAGCTTTTAAAGGAAAAAAAAATGAAGCTCATAGAGGGAAACTGATAAACGCTAAGGAGACAATGCCCTAGTTTTATGCTTCAAAACAAAGTGTTTCCCGCGGCGGGGTTTCCAAACAAGAGAAGAGGGGTTTAATTTTTGCCATTTTGAAATGGGATTGCTATTGGGTTTCGTACCAAAGGGAGAAGACAGAGGCGAGGAGAGGGCTTCTTGAAAGAGGGATCGCGAAGAGAGATTTTATTAATTTTTTTTTTTTACAAAAGAAAGAAGGGTTTTTACTTTTTATTGGTATCATGGCTTTATCTCTTTCTTTATTTTACTGTTGGTCAAAATTAGTAGTTGATTTCTCTGTATTTGCTCTCAAATCAACGACTATTTACAGACAAATCTACGACAAATAAATTAATAATAAAAATTCCATACCGTCTCGCTACATTATTTTCTCAAATTGGCCAATTTTCTTTGGGCGCTAAAATATGGCGCCAGAAAAATTCAGCGACCAGTACAACGACAAATAAAAATTCTCGCCAATCAGCGACCCATTTAGCTACTAATTAGCGAGCAATTACTTTAAAATAGAAAATAAAATTAATTTCTCGGTAATCCGTCGCAATATTCTTGCAAATTACCGATAATTCTGCGACTAACTATTTTTCTCGCAAATCAGCGAGCCATTTAGCGACTAATTAGCGACCAATTACTTTAAAATAGAAAATAAAATTAATTTCTCACTAATCCATCGCAATATTCTCACAAATTACCGATAATTTTGCGACTAACTATTTTTCTCGCAAATCAGCGAGCAATTTAGCGACCAATTACTTTAAAATAGAAACTAAAATTAAATTCTCGCTAATTGGTCATTATATTCTGGCAAATCAGCGAGCAATTTAGAGACTAATTAGCGACAAAAAACTTTCCAATAAAAAATAAACACATTCTTTGCTAATTTGTCATAAATTAGTATTAACGTCGTCGCTGATTGTTGGCGCCAAAATTTGGAGCAAAATTCAGCGACACATTCAGCGAGAAACGACCTTTTATAGCTATTCAGCGACAGATTCTACGACCATTTTTTTGTCGTTAATCAGCAACACATTTAGCGACCCATTCAGCGATGAAATGTTGGAAAGACGCTTATCTTAATTCTTTGTCGTAAAGTTGTCATTGATAAAGTCACTAATCAGCGACGAAATAAGAGTTGTAGCAGAATGCGTCGCTGATTGCGCTTTTTTTTTGTAGTGACAATCAGACTTCTTTTCTCACAAAAAGTACTCCTTAACTCTTTTTCTTTTGCATAGAAACACTCTCTTTTATTTTCTCTCCCTTTCTCTTTTTCTCTCACCAATGGGCCATTTTTATCATTCTTTTTCTCACTCTTAGCCTCTTTTATCCCATTTTTATTTGTTTTACCCTCACCACCAGAATTCCTTTCAAGTGATCTCAAAAATTTCACCTGATCTTCTTATACTTGTTTAAGTGACAATGGAGCAAAAGTGAAATTTAATCCATTTAGGCTAAAAGAATAATGATTCTTAAAGCCATCATGCAAAGCCTTTCTATCAAACTGCCATGGACAACCAAGAAAAATATGGCTAGCATGCATAGGCACAACGTCACAACAAACTTCATCTTTGTATCGCCCAATTGAGGATTATCATCTTTCTTTGGCCATTTTGAAGTGAAACTAGATCAGGAATTAGAAAATCCCTTTGCTGCTCCATCTAGTTTTAGTTGCTTCTCCACTTTCATGGCCATGTGTACCATATCTTCAAGCTCCACATAATGGTATAATTCAATTATGTTGGCAATCTCCCTATTCAGTCCACTAAAAAATCGAGCCATAGTGATTTTTGAATCCTCCTCTATATTAGTTCTACTCATGATCATCTCCATTTCTTTATAGTAATCCTCCACTAACATGGATCCTTGAGTTAACTGTTGCAATCTTTGGTGAAGCTCCTTATAGTAGTAAGATGGTACAAATCCCTTTCTCATCACAGTTTTCATTTCAGCCCAAGTAGTGATGGTTCTTTCTCCATTTCTCCTCTTGGAAATCATTAATTGATCTCACCAAACTAGTGCATAATCTGTGAATTCAACTGCTGCAAGTTTAACTTTCTTCATTTCACTATAATTATGATAATCAAGCACCAACTCAACTTTTCTTTCCCATCAAGGTAAGCTTCAACATCATTTCTCCCTTTGAATAATGGTATCTTCATTTTTATGGAAGATACGTTGTTGTCCCTTTGTTGAGGTCTTCTCCATGCAATTGATTCCTCACTTTCTTCATCATCTTCCCTTTCTACCTCATCATCATTCATCATGTTTCCTCTCCCTCTATTCTTCCCCCTTTGATTAGTATTATTTTGCTGCCTTTGCATTATGCTGTCTACATCACCTCTCATGTTATTTATGACCAAATTAAACCTTTCAAATTCTCTTTGCATTGCCTCTAACATGAAGGCTATGTCATTCATGGTCATATCATGTTATTCACCTCCAGAATTTAACATGGTGTAATAACCTACAAGGAAATGTTAGTAAAGAAAAATTTTCCTCACCACACTCCCTTAGTGTTTCACTCAAGATCAGATTGTCATTCCTCTTGTATTTCACTCAAAACTTGGTTTCTTTTTTTTTATAAGCTCAAGTTCTTAGCCTTTTTACCTCTCAATTCTTCTGTTATCAAGTTGAATTTCAAAAATGATTCCAATTAAATCAAGTAAAATAAGTTTTATTTTAAAGACTCTACAAGGAACCTAATGAACAAAATGAATTAAGTAATTCTAGAAGCAATTCAATTTAAATCAACAAGAACTAAAAGTTAACACAATGAGTAATAAGTATTTGTGTTAATCAAACTAAAGTAACTTCAATTAAGAGTTAGCTACTTAATGCATACAAGAAACAGGAGGTATATGAAAAAAAAAACTAAGAATATAAAGAAAAAACAATTCTGGATATTGAAAAATAGACTTCAAATCATTCTAATGAGTAATCTGAATATGTAACTAAATCTATTCTCAATGTAAGATATGCTCTAAAGATCATATTTTAAAGGCTAAATTGATGCATAATGAGAAACTGATGCAATTTGATAGAATATAATAAGATAGAGAGTTGTTAATGGCATAAATATGCAAGAACTCTTGTACACTTGTGTAGAAAAATAATGGACAAAAATAGATACGAATTTTTTTTTATATATTGAGGAAGTTGAATCTGTTTATTTTTTTTGTTTTTTTTTATCTTTTCCTTCTTCTTTTTTTAACTTTTAGTAAACAAGAATAGCAAATAAAAAGATAAAAACAGAGATTTGAAGAATAAGAACAAGGTGCAACAAGAACAGAAAATAAAGAGACATAGAAACAAAATCTAGTTATTTTTTTTTCTTTTGATCTTTTACTCATTTTTTTGTCTTTTAAACTTTTAGTAAAAGAATAGGAAAATGATAAGATAAGATCACATAATCTAAAGAGCAAGAACAAGGTGCAACAAAAATAAAAAAATGAGGTAATTAAAACATAAAAGATACCTAGAGATTTATCTTCAAGCCAAAGCTCTGATACCAAATGATGCGGAACCCATGGATCAAATATTACATCTAAAAGCTCACATATACATCTAGCATAGAAGATTAGAACTCAAAAATAAATCCACCTTACCAAACCCACAACTTACCTATAATTGAGAACTTGGGTGATTAGGATGAAGTAAATGAATTGATTTAAAATGCCACACGCCAGACTTGATAAGTTAGAACCAATTCTTCATGCAACAAGAGTAAGAAGAAAACCTCTTAAACTTGAAAACACATAAATTACAATCAAAATAATTTATATTAGTGCAAAAAGTGCATTTCTTAAGATTAGCATATAACATTTCTTGCCTTAACACATAAAAAACAGCCTTTAAATGTGTTACATGCTCATCTAAAGATTTGTTGTACACCAGAATATCATCATAATAAACCACCACAAACTTGCCAATGAAAGCATGCAAAACATGATTCATCAATCGCATAAAAGTGCTTGGTGCATTAGTTAAGCCAAACAGCATGACTAACTACTCATATAATCCATGTTTTGTTTTGAAAGCAATTTTCCACTCATCACTCTCACGTATTCTTATTTGATGATATCCAGATTTTAAATCCACTTTAGAAAACACACAAGCACCATGCAATTCATCCATGTCATCTAGCCTAGGTATATGATGGTGATACTTTATCATTATTTTATTGATGGCATGATAATCAATACACATCCTCCATGTCCCATTTTTCTTAGGCACCAATATTATAGGAACCGCACATGGACTCATGCTTTCTCTCATATACCCTTATCCATAAGCTCACTTATTTGATTTTGGATTTCTTTCGTCTACTTGGGGTTGCATCTATATGCTGGCCTATTTGGAATGCTAGCACCTGGAATGAAGTCAATTTAGTGCTCAATAGCATGACTTGGTGGTAATCTTTTAGGTATTTCTTTAGGAAATATATCTTCATATTCCTACAAAAGCTCAAAAACAACACTAGTCAATTTCTTGTTAAGATCATTAGAAATAATCAAAACTTTTTTTGTATATGAGTACAAGTAAGGGCTGCCTCAAGGTTAGTGTCTTCCTCACATCACTTGGCATTGCATACACATTCATTCTTCTTTCACCCTCATCTCCCATGTTTTCTCTCACCTTGTGTTTCCCATTGTACTTACTTTTACCACTCATCTCACCTTTTTCTTTTTTCTCTCTTTCTTGTTCCCTACCCAAATTTTCCCCATATGAAGATTCAAGCTCTTCATATTGTTGTTTTATTCTCATATGATCATCAAAAATGGTCTTGGGAGGTAATGGTCCAAGATTGAACTTTTGTCCTTCAATAGTCAAGGGAAATCGATTCTTGAACCCATCATAAATCACATGCCTATCATAATGCCAAGGTCTTTCCAATAAAACATGACCAGCATACATGGGAACTACATAACAAAGCACCTCATCCTTATATCTCCCAATGGAAAAGAAGTTAACACTTGCTTATTTACCTTCACAATACCACTATCATTCAACCATTGCAATTTGTAAGGCCTTGGATGTTTGTTAGTTGGTAATTTAAGTTTCTCCACCAGCAAGGTACTAGCAACATTAGTACAACTTCCACTATCAACAATCATGTTACATAATTTATTAGCAATTAAGCAATGAGTATGGAACAAATTCTCACATTTCTCTCCATGTTCTTCATGTTTATATTGCAAATTAAGTGTGCATTGTACTACTAACACATCACCCTTAGCACATTCAACATCACTTGCATCTTCCAAATTAAGTGTGCATTGTACTATTAACACATCACCCTTAGCACATTCAACATCACTTGCATCTTCCAAATTAAGTGTGAGTTGTACTATAGCACATTCAACATCACTTGCATCTTCTAAAGGTGGCATGTCATCATTTTTATTTTCACTTTCAGATTCAACAACCCCATCCCTCATGATCATTATCCTTTTATTAGGACATTCATGTGCCATATGACCATGTCCTAGGCACTTAAAACAATTAATTCCTATAGTTTGATTCACTTTTACCCTTGTTGCCTATTTCATTTTTATTTTTAGTTTCTTGTATTTTAGGCTTAACAATGGGCTCATCATCCTTTTTACTCCAATTTGATCTCCAAGAAGAAGAAGATACTAAAAATGGTTAAGAATTATACCTAGTGTCTTTTCCTTTGAGTTGTCTTTCAATTTTCATAGTCATATTCAACAAGTCCTCCATCTCCACATAATGTTGTAACTCCAAATGATCAGTAATTTGCTTGTTTAGTCCACTCAAAAATTGGCCATAATAGCCTCACGATCCTCCTCCATATTAGCCCTTACCGTGGCCATTTTCATCTCTTTATGGTACTCCTCTACACTCATAGAGCCTTGCATCAAAGTTTGTAGCCTTTGATGCAATTCTCTATAGTAATAACTTGGGACAAATCTCTTCCTCATGATTTGCTTCATCTCCCTCCATGTTTCTATTGGTCTTTCACCATTTCTACATCTTTCCTTGCAAATTTAATCCCACCAAACAATAGCATAATCATAAAATTCAACAATAGCAAGTTTTACCTTTTTCCCTTCAGAATAATTGTGACATTCAAATATCAGCTGCACTTTTCGCTCCCATTCCAAGTAAATATCTGGATTATTCCTTCCTTGAAATGGAGGAATTTTCATCTTAATGTTGCCAATGTTGAGATCTACATCAACATATCCTCCTAACTTGCCTCCTCGGATTGATGTTTTGACCAACCAAAGTGATTTGATCATCATCCATATCGTTCTTGCCATCATAATCTTCTTCACCAAAGGCTGGTTGTCTTCATTGAATTGGTTCACCATGCAAACGTTTGAGAACATCATGCCTTTTAAGGCTATCATTGATTTCTCCCATCATGTTAAACATCCTCTCAAACTGTTGTTGCATAGCCTGTATCATTGGATCATTTGAGGAAGAACTTGCTTCATTTTCTTTGTTAGACATCTTTAAAACCTGAAAGACAAGTTAGAATAACCTCACACACTCCCTTAGGTATTTCACTCAAATAATGAATCCCACCACTCGTGTTTCATACAAAAATTTAGCTTTTCTCGATGCTAGTCTTACCACTCTTGCCTTTTACCTCTCTTGCTTTTGCTTTGGGTTCATAAATGAACTAATCACCTAAATAAACCAAATTAGATTATGGCAATTCAATGGAGTGAAAAGGGCTGGTCTAGATCAAGATTTTAGGTAGGCCAAATTTAAAATAGCTCAACACAAGGAAATAAACCTAAGTGCTAAAATTTAGGTCCCTTACCCTCTAGACAATTCTGAAACTTTAAGAACTACAATTCCACACTCTTGCAATTCTGATTTTTTTTTTAATTTTCGTTACTTTTTTTTTATGATATTAACAAAAGTGCATAAATTTTAAGATTAACACAAAAAAGTAACAATAAGAGAAGGGATAACAAAACTTGTTGTCTCAACATAAAGAGGTATGAACTTAAATCAAAGAATACTAAATAGGACAGAATTAAAATAAGAAGATTCAGCAAAAAAAAAAGATGAAGATGATAAACTTGAACAAAAACAACACAAAGATAAGCAAACCTCATCTTAATCCTTGCTGTGATGCCAAATGATAGGAAATCATCATCTTAGCAACCATATACTCCAATAACTATTAAGTTAAGTTACATATGGAATGCAAGAAAACACCCTCCAGTCAAGATAATTCCAAAACCCAAGGACCTCCTCAAGTAAAGTTAGGGAAAAACTAGTTCCAATTATTATTGTTTATCAATGAAACTAGTACTTGAATTCAACCCATAATGCAACAAACCAAATATGATCTAATAAGTTAAGAATTAAACACAAGATTGTTTTTTTTTTGTTAGAGAATGCCACAAACCAAATTAGTTTGATAAGTTCAAAGTTCATAAAAGAACTTAAGCAAAAACACTCATAAGGAGCAAATTCAGATTATCATTCATCAATGGTTTTTTTACAAATAAGTTTGGCTTTGATATTTATAGCCAAAGCATTGTAAAAGAAACCTAAATGGTTGTTATTATATCTCTCCGCGTTCTCCCCTTTAATCCCAACTAACTTTTATTGAAAAGACTGTTAAACATTAAATGCACTCATTTGTAGCTCCCAAATGATAATTAATCACACCCCAAACTAAATGCACTGATTAAAACACATTAAAACTCATACTTAACAAGAATAAAACCCTAACTATGATATGTTGAATTCACAAAGCAAATAAAATAAATCCAAATTAATAAATAACATAAAATTATAGCCCAAGATCCATCCTCACTTAATCAAGGCTTGATGTGGAACCCATGTATCAAATATTACATCTATAACCCCACATATACATCTAACATAGAATCTTTGTCACATCTGCCCACCGCATTTATGCATAATAGTCACGTGCACAGTGAGAGAAGGGGAAAGGAGAAGATAATTCCTCACAACGACCCTAGATAAGGCTATAGGATCAATGGGACCTAATTGAAGAAAAATGCAAAGTTTTAGGGAGGTGACTATAATTTTAAAAAGTTTTGGGGAGGTGACTGTAATTTCCAAAAGTTGTACTGGATGTTCTTAATAGTGCACATAACAGATTCCAAAAATAGAGAGTAGAGAAAAATCGGGTCGCAATGACGCGTAACGGTTTTTCCAGGAAATGCCTCGTTAAAGAGAAACAAAGACATGTAGACTAGGGCCATTTTGGTCATTTTAATTAAAATTTATACATGAATCCAAAGTAGAAAATAAACACATGAGTATGTAGAGGACGTCGAGGGGTTGAATATGAAATGATCGACAGTAGAAACGGAGTCCGGGCAAAACCCGAGCAAAGAAAGGACTTAAAGAGAATTTTGTAAAAAGTTGAGGCTTATTGGTAATTTTTCAAAATGACTTGAAAACTTAAAATAGACCTTAAAAATAGAAAGAAGAGGTCAAGAGGATCAAAACCATATGTATTTTGCCTCGTGAAACTGTACAGTTTAAAAGATACGATCAATTAATCGCCGGAGCGTAAAATGGGCCCAGTTCCATGTAGGTACCATATGGGTGACATGGAACAAATTGGGGTACCAAATGGGAAGAGGGACAAGTTGGAGGACTTAATTGGAAAGAAATGTATAAAAATCTATTAATGGCCAATCATAATTAGCCATTTAAAAGTTATAAAAAGAAGAAAAGAAAAAGGTGTGGACAAATGGTCATAAACCATTCATCCAACCCAAAAGTGGACATCATTTCCACTATATATATCATGGCAAGAAGAGCAAAATCTCTCTCCCACAACCACTCCAAACCGTCGGCCTCCATAGGAAGAACACCAAAGAATTTCCAATTTTTGTCAAGTTTGATTCAAGTTCAAGGTGAGTTTTAAGGTTTTAAAGCATGTAGATTTCAATTCTAGTATCAATTTTAAGTATTTATATATCTATTGGAAGGTTGGAAATTAGGGTTCTTATGGTGGATTTGGGAAAATTTTAAGTAGTGATGATATTGATTAATTAAATGGAAGAATCAAGGTTTCTAAGGTTGAATAAGGTTAGATTAGGGTTTAGTTTGAAAAGAAATGGAGGGTAGCTTATTGTTCTAAATTGCTAAGGTTTATGTTTAAGGTTGTGTTCTTGAATTTCTTGAAGGGGAAATAAAGATTAAGGAAGGATAAGAAGGAAAAGCAAAGGGGAATTAAAAGAACAAGGTTTGGTACTTTACCATAAAAGAAATTTTATTTTTCTTACAAACTTTGGTTTATGGAATTTTTGATGTTGATGCTTAAATATATTGATTGAGTTTAAATTAAATGTTTGAGTTATGTTCTTGGTTTCTTATGGCAATTGAGTTGGTTAAATTTAATTTAAACCAAGTGTTTTGAGAAAAATTTTGGCAAGTTGATTTGATGAACTTTAATTAGTTGATTTAAGTTAAACATGCAAAAGTTGTCAAAGGGAAGTGTTTGAATCTTCACTTTATCATTAAAGAAGCCTTCATATTGATTTGAAAAAGAAAAATAAACTATCCGATGTATTTCATATGTTTGGGCCGAAATGGTTCCAAAATGGCAGATTTCTGGACTCTTTTTGTGGCAGCTATTTGAGGTAGCAAATGAATGAATTTTTTAAACGAAATTTTACGTGTAATTAGTCACATATGAAATAAGTTTTCTGTAAAATTTCAGCCAAAAATAAGATCAATTACCTGGTCAAATGCATGACTGAAGTGGACTGAAATTTTGACGAAAACCCAGATTTTACTATTCATTTGGCGCCTGCCTTTTTGCGTTGCCGATTTTACGTGCCGCGACACTATTTATTTGGTCAATTTGTGATCTTTTGAGGAATTCTTTGAAATGTTTGATATGTTTATTGTGGATGTTAAATATGTGAAAAAGGGTAATGGTTTGACTAAAGAATGTGGTGCGCGGCGTAAATGGCAAAGTGCGACAGGAATTAAAATGATTTCTCGAGTCACTCTAAAAGGAAGTTTGAGACTTAAATTGAATCTTTTTAACCTTTATGCTCTGCTGGGTAGTTGGGAGTGGCAGATAAGGGTATGGTGCACTATACTAACTTATGCAGTACTGCTTGATATTGTGATTGAATTGTTATGATCCAAACTCAATGGTGAGGGCCATTGGGGGCCAATGGTGAGGGCCATTGGTTATAACCAGGATGGTGAGGGCCATGTTAGTGTATGTGCCCTAGGCCATTTATTTGGATCTTTATGTTATATATTCATTATTAATAAATGAGGTTTTATTATCATTATTGTTTGTTTGCATGTTACACAATTTTGATATTTGTCCCTGGTTTATTATTGTTATAGAGATAAAAAATAATTCTTAACCAGTATGAATATTGATTTGATAATCATCAGATGGTTATGTGTATAGTGATACAAATCAATTTCATAGATACTTGTTAGAGAACAATGTATTGGATAGACCCATCATAAGATTACTACATGGGTTAGTGTCATAAGTAAATCTCATGATAGTTATGTATTAATTCTTTGACTTGAGATTGTCATAGTTTCCAATATAAGGACTATTATATTTTGACATGATCAAACATTATCCGTAACTGGATAGTAATAAAGGTTATGATCATATATGATAGAAATTATGTAGAGGATAATGAACAATCAAGATAGAATTTGTCCCTCTCTTTTAGAGAGATATCTTTTGGGCCCCTCGATAAGTGAGACTGTGAAATGCATGGCCGTGCTCAAATGAATTGATAGTGTGATCAATTTCATTTGTTTTTATCAGTCTACTTGGAGATCGAGTAATCATAAGTTTGGACAATATAAGTATGACGTTGACCATGACTTATGTTCAAGCTAGATATCGTGTGACAAAGGGATTAATGCATGTACTATTATTAGGAAAATTGGACATTCCTTATATTAATTGGGTAGTTGTAACGCCTTGCTAGAGGCCAATTATGACTTGTTGGTTTAATAGAGATTAAATTGACTGCCAATTAATATGGGCCTATCGGGTCACACACAAGAATGCGCTTTGGGCTGGATATAATATTAATAATATTAATATTAGATATTAATATTTATTATTATTATTATTATTATTTTCGTTTATATATATATTATTAGATAATATATTCAGAATCCTAATTAGATTTGGATTCTGAATTTGACTTACCTTATCCAATTATATATATTATTAGATAATATATTCAGAATCCTAATTAGATTTGGATTTTGAATTTGACTTACATTATCCAATTTCGAATTGGATTCTGGAGTGATTATATTCACTCCAGACGTTAAGTCTTTATAGAGGTAACTTTAGAAAATAGAAAAGATAACGAAAAAGAAACCCTAATACGTTTTAGAGAAAACATTTTTCAGCCTTCGCCGTTGCAGAGAGCTAGCACTCCAGACGGTAGCATTCGTGTGGATACGCGATAGAGGGTGTTTCACGATCGAGGCATCTCTTCCAAACTGTGATTTCGAATCATCAACAGGTTAGTTCTTTGAACACTTTTGTCGAATTAAACGAACAGCATGGATCCTGATGGGAAATCAAAGATCAAAATTTTTTTTCCGCTGCGTGTTTTGTTTGCAGTGATCTCCTTGATTTCCTACAGTGGTATCAGAGCCACTTGTTGTTTTCGTTCAAGTCGAAAATGCCATGTTGATATGATTACATGAGATATATTGATTTCATATGGCATGTTAATTATAAAACCTTAATTCGTTTTTCATATGATGAGAAAGGATTGTTTTTGGTTTCGTTTCTGTAAAACCCTAATTCGTTTTTCATATGATGAGAAAGGATTGGTGTTTTTAATTTCATTTTCATGAGATGATCACGTATATATAATTGGTTTTCATATGATGAGAAAGGATTGTTTTTGGTATCGTTTCTATAAAACCCTAATTTGTTTTTCATATGATGAGAAAGGATTGGTGTTTTTAATTTCGTTTTCATGAGATGATCACGTATATATGATTTGTTGATTAAAACAATTTTCATATGATGAAAACGATTAAGTTTATATGTGATATAAACATTTGGTAATGATTTTGTAATGGGTTGTACATATTCGAAATAAAACAGTAAGAAGGTTAATGAGATTAACGATTCTGTTTTAGGGTTTCACCAAAGAAAAATGTTAATGAGATTAACGATTCTGTTTAGCTTCGAGGGGCGCTGCCTCTCGACCCCGCCCGCTGACCGGCTAGCGGGATCGCCGTATGTTCGCGCCCTATAGTTCATTACCGTGACATTAAGAATGTCAATATATTTATTTCTATTTAACATGTTGGTGATGAATATGTTATGTTTGTTTGATGTCTTGTCATGGTGCATAGCATGGCCTTGTGACCTATGTGATTGGTTTATTTATATCTTAATTTTGGGTAAATACGGCCTGCGTGTCGTTTATTTTGTTGTAATTTATTTTACTAGTAGTTAGATTTTCTTTTATTGTAATAAATGAAGATTCAAGCTACAATGTTTATGGTGGAGATTCATACCAAGGAGAAGATGGTTCCATGGTGATGGAAGCACAAGCTCAAGTTTTGAAGATATGTAACATTGCAAGTGTTGTAATAGATAGGTTTTTCACCTAGGGTTGCCTTTATGATCTTCAATTGGTCTCTTGAAGATCATATTTAGTTTGGCCATGCTATGTCACGTTTACATATTTTGTCATTTGGTATATGATGCTTATGTGATAAATTATATATATGCATATAGGATGCTAAAATATAATGATATTTAATGCAAGACATGATAATAATTTAGTTGAACCCTCATTAATAATTTAAGTCTAAATGCCATCCACGTTTTGAACACCTATCAAAACTAAGATTGTATTAAAGTAGGTATTGCCAAAGCAATATGCTTTAAACATTCTTAGCTAAGTAGGATGAGTAATAGTGTTACTCATATGTTTTAAAATTGGTTAGACTTAATTAGGCTATCAAAATGGTTTTGGGCCTAAGGCATTAGATGGAATTCAACATGCTATGACATATGATGTCAATATTCCATAATTACTAAGAGTTACAAGAGATGTAACTGGTAAAGATGTTACCTACCTAAATAACTTGATTTTAAGCGTCACGCCAAAGCTGAGTTTAGAATTAAGTGAAATACGGATCTTAGCCTACTAAAATTTTTCTTTAGAGGGTTATATTTTTAGTAGGAGTTTAAATAATTTTAACCTCATTATTAATTAAAATTTGACTTTGCATATTTATCAACAGATGGCTGCTAATAACAATTCCACCTTATCACTGCGATCTATCCTTGAGAAGGAAAAACTGAAAGAATGTGGGACTAATTTTGTTGACTGGTTTACGAACCTGAGAATTGTTCTCAAACAAGAGAAAAAGTCCTATGTGCTTGATGAAGCTATCCCTGACCCACCTCCTGCTGATGCTTCTAATGCTACTAAGAGTAAGCATAAGAAGCATGTGGATGATTCAAATGACATAGGATGTCTTATGTTGGCTACTATGTGTCCAGGACTTCAGAAGGATCTGGAACACTTAGAGGCTTATGAGATGAGTGTGCATCTCAAACAAGCTTTCCAACAACAGGCTAGGCAAGATAGGTTTAACACCGCTGTTGCATTATTTGACTGCAAAATGTCTGAAGGTGAATCTGTTAGTGCTCATGTTTTGAAGATGAAAGGCTATCTAGATCACCTTGCTAGACTTGGATATCCCCTGAGTTTAGAACTCTCCACGGATTTGATCCTACATTCATTGCCTAGCAGTTTCTCACAGTTTGTCATGAACTATAACATGAATGACATGGAGAAATCCATTCCTGAGCTACATGGTATGCTCAAAACTGCTGAGGGGAATATCAAAAAGCTTACCCAAATATTGAATGTCAATATTAAACAAATGAAAAAGAAAACCAAATATACTAAAGGCAAGGGTAAGACAAAAGGTGCTAAAGGGTCCAAGGGACAAGCTAAACCAAAACCTGAACCTAAGGCTAAAGTTCCTAAGGAAGGGACTTGTTTCCATTGCAACAAGCCTGGGCATTGGAAGAGAAATTGTCAACTCTATTTGGATGAGTTAAAGAAGTTGAAGGGTAGTGCGACTACATCTTCAGGTATTTATGTTATAGAAATTAATTTATCTATTCCTTCTTCCTGGGTATTAAAGGCTTAAGGAATAAACTAACAGGATTTTCCCATACCGAAGCCAATGTGGCTAGGGCATCAGCCATCTGATTTTCTTCTCTTGATAGGTGTATAAACCTACACTCCTTAAAGTTCTTCTTCATCATGGTCAAGTAATGGTGGTATGGTTTTAATTTTTTCTTTTTTCAACTCCCAATCTCCATTTACTTGGGATATTACTAGCACTGAATCACCAAAAACTTCTACCTTATCCACCTTCATAATCATTAGGGTTTCCAAACCAAATATACAAGCTTCGTATTCCACCATATTATTGGTTACCCTGAATTTCAACTTTTTGGCTAAAGGGATAAGTTCCCCTTCGGGCGATTCTAGTATGACTCCCAAACCTACTCCTTTCCTGTTTGCTGCTCCATCAAAATACATTTTCCACCCTTGTACTTCAATTGCCTCTAAATGTTCTTCCGAAAATTCCAAGATTACCTCTTCGCTATCTAGTAATGGTTGTTGGGCCAGGAATTCTGCCACTGCTCTGCCTTTGATTGTTTTCTTGGTTATATACTCGATCTCAAATTCTTTTAATATTATCAACCAGCAACCATATTTCCTAATCAAAGAGAGTGTCTCCCTAAAGTACTTCATTGGGTCCAACCTGGAAATTGCTTGCACGCTATACGATTAAAAGTAATGCTGCAACTTCTTAGAAGACCAAACCACGGCTATATAGGTCTTTTCAATGATACTATACTTAATTTCATAAGGTAGGAGCTTTCTACTCAAATAGTAAACTGCATGCTCAATCCCTGACTCATCTACTTGGGCTAGCATGGCTCCTATTGACTCTTCTTCTACTGCTAAGTATAGTAATAGAGTTTTGCTGGGTTTAGGTGGTTTTAAAATAGGTGGATTCAACAAATACTCTTTTATTCATTCAAAGGCCCTTTAACATTCTTCATTCCACAAGACTGGCTGATTCTTTTTAAGCAATTTGAAGATAGGCTCACAGCTTGTTGTGAGCTTTGCTATGAATCTGCTAATGTATTGCAATTTACCAATAAATCCCCGAACTGCTCTCTCCGTCTTAGGGGCTAGCATATCCCTGATTTCTTTAACTTTGTCAAGATCAATCTCAATGCCATTCGGGCCAATCAGATGTACCAATAATTTGCCTAGGGTAACCCCGAACACACACTTCTTCGGGTTTAATCTTAGCTTATATTTCAATGCTCTATCGAAGAATAATTCTATGTTTTGGAAGTGTTGTTCCCTTATATCCGATTTCACCATCATATCATCAACAGATACTTCAACTTCTTTGTGCATCATGTCATGAAATAGTGTGGTGGCCATCCTTTGATAGGTTGCTCCAGCATTCTTTAAGCCGAACGGCATCACCCTATAACAAAATATACCCCATGTAGTAATGAAAACAGTTCTAGTTTTATCCTCTTGGGCAATTAACACTTGATTGTATCCAGAAAATCCATCTACAAATGAGTGTAGCATGCTAGAGGCTGCACTATCAATGAGAACATCTATATAAGGCAAAGGAAAATAGTCTTTAGGGGAAGCCTTGTTCAAATATCTATAGTCCACACAAACCCTTATTCTCCCATCTTTCTTTGGCATGGGTACAATGTTGGCTAGCCAATCTGGATATTCTATCACTTCAAGGAACTTTACTTGTATTTGTTTAGTGACCTCTTCTTTAACCAATTCAGCCCACTCAAGTCTTAATCGCCTAAGCTTTTGTTTGACAGGTTTCATGTGAGTGTAAGTAGGAATAAGATGTTCGGCTATGTCTTGATCTATACCAGGCATATCCTTATAAGACCAAGCAAATACTTCTTCATATTTTTTGAATATTTTTCAAATCTCTCTCTCTCATCAGGAGTAAGGTCGGATGCTATGCTAATGTTTTTAGGATTTTCGATTGTTCCCAAATTTAATGATTGTGTGTTAACAGAATTAATATTAAAGATGCTCATGTAACTGCTATTTGAATGTATGCAACCATCAGGAGAAACATCACACAAGTAAGCAAAATCAGACTTTATTGCATTCATTTTGGAAAAAGGAAACATCATCATCCTCATACAAAGCAGACAAATTAAAATTAAAATCAAAATCATTGTTCTCAAAATCATAAGGCAGAATGTCTTCAAACTTCTCTTCAACCAGGGCAGCAATCTCTTTCAGAGTCTTCTCAGATTTCAAGACAGCTTCCTTCTTCTCTTCCGGATTGGATTCTTTATTGGCTGGTAGGGTGAGCTCTTTCTTCACTTGCTCCACTAGCTCGACAACATCTGTAAAAATTTCAAAATCCGGGATCAACTTTCCCATGAACATGATTGGCTCGGGCTTTCCTTGGAGTGGTCCCATGTTTGGAGCTTTGACAAAGATCTCTTTAAGTGGTGGGAAGCTCATCTTCTCATTCTTTTTAGGCTGGGCATTGTTGGCTTCATCATATCCCAACCCCTTCTTGGAAGTTTGAGTTCTAAAATCTGGCAACTTTGTCAAACCAGCCTTACCCCTTTCCAAGACCAACTCCGGGAAGGTAGTTCATGCTCTTCATCATATTCAAGACTTTGGAGTCCACTACTTCATTATTAGAAATTGCAGCTACTTGGAAACCATTGAGAGGCCTCTCAATCATTAGAACGTTAACAATCTCATTATCTTCGGCCTTGATGACCACTGTCTTATCTCTGTTAGGGAACTTGATCTTTTGATGAAGGGTGGAAGGAACTCCACCCAGAGGATGAAACCATAGACGTCTCAAGAGGAAGGCAAAGGTCATAGGTATGTCCAAAACAACAAATTCAATAATAGATTCAATTGGACCAACCTTGACAGCAGCTTTGAAAGTTCCTTCGGCATGTCTCTTAGTATTGTTATAAGCCTGAATGGTTGCCTCGATCGGGTTTAGATCCCTTGTTGACATGGCTAGCTTTGGCAATATTTAAGTGGACAAACATTTATGGTGGACCATCATCGACCATTACACATGGAGTCCTTTTCCCTTTGATTTCTATTTTGATAAAGAGAGGGCGTATGTGATCTCTCCCCTCCTTCGGTATCTGAGAAAGAAACCGCTCCCATATTAACTTCACTCTTCTCTTGAATGTCTTCACATTTCATTACTCCTCCAATTTTTATGAAGTTAATCAGCTCCTCCGGTGTTGTGGAGGTAGAAATTGGCATGCTAGCTAAGGCCTTGGTCATAGTTTCTCAGTGCTTTTTAGAAGTAGCCAATAAGTCCCAAATGCTAACACTTGCTTGGGTTCTTTTCAATTGCTTGTGCACAATATCATCTTCCTCTTCTTTATTCCCTACTTCAACTTCCTTTCCCTTATTAATTTCTACCTCCTTAGACGGTGGCCTTGCATAAGGCTTACCGGATCTAGTGTTCATTACTTCATCTTCTTCGGGCTTGGACCAGGTCCATTCCTCCTTCTTGGACACAAGATCGTCCTCACTATTGCTTGAATCCCAGAACCCATTGACAACACAAATTGCTACTTCTTTACCCACCATAGCTTGTTTAATTTCGCCAAATACCTCTTCTTCTTTGGTTGCTTCTCCACCCACATCTTGAAAAGAAGACATGACAAAACTTTCATGCAAACCTCTTCCAATCATGAAGGTTGCCGGTGGTGGTACTCTATTGAACTTTGGTAATGGGTTGTCTTTGGTGTTTGGCTTGTTGGTCTCAGGCAGCTTCCCACTATCAATTAAATTTTGGATCTCATGTCTCAACCTCACACATCTATCCATGTCATGCCCTTGCATTTGATGAAACTGACAAAATGCTTTAGTGTCAAAATTAGGTGGGAGAGGGTGTGAGCTGGGATTTTTGCCCCCACTCCCGGTGGAATGGTTCTTGCGACTTCAGAATTTTTTAGGCTTGGGGCCTTAGAACATGGACCTAGATCCGAAGAAAATGGGGTCACCACCCAGATGGGCCGGGAAAAAGAAAGGGGTGGATGACTCAATTCCTAAGGAATCCCTAACCCCCTAATGGGTTCGAAAAGTAGGGTACGTGTGGGGAAGGTGAGAAATGGCCCAGCACCCCCACAATGCCTGGTTCATTGGAACCGACCTCCTTTACAGGTCTTAATATTACAAAATTATTAAATATAATAATATTATTCATATTACACATAACAATTGAAATAAAGCATCGTTATATTAAATTCAAAGCAATGTCCAAGTAAAGTAAATAAATGGACACCCATCCGAAGATGAAAACATGTCCTTACATCGTTCATGTCTAAACTAAATAGGACACCCACCATAAGGTAGAAACATGTCCTTTACATAGGTCTAAAATATAAAAGCAATTTATATTATATAGAACTTAATTAATGAGGTACCCATAAAGTGGAAACACACCTTTTATAACATTTGAAAATCAAAATAAATCGATAAAAGTAAATAACCATTCATTAAAAATAAAATATTCATCAAACATATCAAACATCAATCAAAATATATAATAAACATTCATCCATGATAAATTAAATAAATTAAGCATTGAACTTAAATAAACCACCAAAGCATATAATAGACTGCATAATCAAATCTAAAGCAAGTAAAGGTACAAATTAGGGTTTACTGTTTCTATTTAAACTTCTTTAATTAATATTTTAGGGCTTTGGGATTTTAAGATATTATTATTGTTATTTGTTTAACCTACTGTAAAGGTTTTGAAAAATTGGAATGGATTAGGGTTAGGAAACTAGGGTTTACGGTTTTGAGGGAATTAAGGTTTAGAAAAACTTAGGGTTTATATTAATTGGTGTGGGGTTTACTATTTTGGTTTTGGAGTTGAAGAAAATAGTTTAGAGTTTTATAAAGTAATTGTGATTTTTAGAAACTGTAAAGTAAGTTAGAGTTTGGTGATTTAACAAAACATTTGGAAATTTTGGAAAAGAATTAGAAGAAAATAGTTTTGGGTTTTTAAAAGCTTTTGGAAATAGGAAAAATGATTTAAGGTTTTTGGAAACAAAAGAAGCGAATTAAGGTTTTTTGGACATAGAAGAAATAAATTTAGGGTTCTTAAGGTCTAGAAGAAATAAGCTAGGGTTTTAAGGTTTTTGGAAACATAAGAATACTTTTTAGGGTTTTGAAACGAAGATCAATGTTACTACATATTTATAGATCAAGGTTTTGTGTCTAATCTTATGAATCAAAGAAACAAAGCTAGTGTGATCATGAGCAATGTATAATTAAAGATCAAACTTGTGTAGTTGGTTTCACCAAAAAGTTGCTTCTTGGATGAACAAGGACAAAGGCAAAGTTGCTGCCTTTGATCAATTCTGAATTGCTTGCTTATTGCTCCTTTCAAATATCAAGTTCAACTATCCAATCCTAGTTCAAGGTTTTCTCCAAAGTTTCTCCAGAGTCTGATCCCCCAAAGTTTTTCCCCCCTTTTTCTGTGTTTTTTAGTATTATTTATAGGAAAATTTATAAGATTACGTCTAATTGTTTAAGGAAACTAAGATTAATTAGGAAAAGAAACTGAAACCAAATAGAGTTTGGTTTCGAAAAAAATTATGTTGAAAAAATTTTGCAGGCGAAATTGCGAGCGCTAGCTGTGAGGAAATTTTGATCGAGTGAGAATTGGTGCACTAGCGGGCTGCCAGGTCATTTCGCCCGCAGGAAATTTTGCCTGTAGGAATTTCCTGCAGGCGACCATTTCACTTTTGGCGATGAATTTTTCATCGCCGATTTTTTCGTCGTCGATTTTTATTTTTACTTTTATTTATTTATTTATTATTATTTATTATTATTTTATTTAAAAATTATAAAAAATAAATAATAAAATAAATATTATTTAATTAAAATAACACAAAAATTATTTTGGACTATATAAAATATATTGGATCGGACTGGGTCAAAAATTAAGGGTCTTCAGTTTGCCAGACTTTAGAACTCAAACTTCCAAGAAAGGGTTGGGATATGATGAAAACAACGATGTCTAGCCAAAGAAGACTGAGAAGATGAGCTTCCCACCACTTGAAGAGATCTTTGTCAAAGCTCCAGATATGGGACCACTCTAAGTAAAGCCCGAGCTAATCTTGTTCATGGAAAAGTTAATCTCGGGTTTTGAAATTTTTGCAGATGTGGCCGAGCTAGTGTACCAAGTGAAGAAAGAGCTCACCCTGTCAGCCAACAAAGAATCCAATCCAAAAGAGAAGAATGAAGCTGTCCTGAAAGCCGAGAAGACTCCGGAGGAGATTGCTGCCCTGGTTGAAGAAAAGTTTGAAGACATCCTGCCTTATGATGTTGAAAACAATGATTTTGATTTTGATTTTAATTTGTCTACTTTGTATGAAGATGATGAGGTTTTGTTTTCCAAAATAAATGCAATAAAGTCTGATTTTCCTTACTTGTGTGATGTTTCTCCTGATGGCTGCATACATTCAAATAACAGTTACATGAGCATCTTTAATATTAATTATGTTAACACACAATCATTAAATTTGGGAACAACTGAAAATCCTAAAAACATTAGCATAGCATCCGACCTTACTCTTGATGAGAGAGAGAGAGAGAGATTTGAAAAAATATTCAAAAAATATGAAGAATTGTTTGCATGGTCTTATGAGAATATGCCTGGAATAGATCGAGACATAGTCGAACATCATACTCCTACTTACACTCAAATGAAACCTGTCAAACAAAATCTTAGGCGATTAAGACCTGAGTGGGCTAAATTGGTTAAAGAAGAGTTCACTAAGCAAATACTAGTGAAGTTTCTTGAAGTGATAGAATATCCAAATTGGCTAGCCAACATAGTACCTGTGGCAAAGAAAGATGGAAGGATAAGGGTCTGTGTGGATTATAGAGATTTAAACAAGGCTTCCCCTAAAGATGATTTTCCTTTACCCCATATAGATGTCCTTATTGATAGTGCAGCCTCTAGAGTGCTACACTCGTTTGTAGATGGATTTTCTTAATACAATCAAGTGTTAATAGCCCAAGAGGATAAAGCCAAAACTGCTTTCATTACTACATGGGGTATATTTTGTTATAGGGTGATGTCATTCGGCTTAAAGAATGCTGGGGCAACCTACCAAAGGATGGCCACCACACTATTTCATGACATGATGCACAAAGAAGTTGAAGTATATATTGATGATATGATGGTTAAATCGGATACAAGGGAATAACACTTCAAAAACTTAGAATTATTCTTCGATAGAGCTTTGAAATATAAGCTAAGATTAAACCTGAAGAAGTGTGTGTTCGGTGTTACCTCAGGTAAATTATTGGGACATGTGATTGGTCTGAATGACATTGAGATTGATCCTGACAAAGTTAAAGCAATCAGGGATATGCCAGCCCCTAAGACGGAGAGAGAAGTTTGGGGATTTATTGGTAAATTACAATATAGCAGATTCATAGCAAAACTCACAACAATTTGTGAGCCTATCTTCAAATTGCTTAAAAAGAATCAGCTGGTCATATGGAATGAAGAATGTCTAAAGGCATTTGAGTGAATAAAAGAGTATTTGTTAAATCCACCTATTTTAAAACCACCTAATCCTGGCAAACCTCTATTACTATACTTAGTAGTAGAAGAAGAGTCAATAGGAGCCATGCTAGCCCAAGCAGATGAGTCAGGGATTGAGCATGCAGTTTACTATTTGAGTAGAAAGCTTCTACCTTATGAAATTAAGTATAGTATCATTGAAAAGACCTGTATAGTCGTGGTTTGGCCTTCTAAGAAGTTGCGGCATTACTTTCAATCGTATAGTGCGCAAGCAATTTCCAGGTTGGATCCAATGAAGTACTTAAGGGAGACACCCTCTGTAGACCCTTAATTTTTTACCCAGTCCGGTCTAATTTCTTTTAATTAGTCCAAAATAATTTTTGTATTTTCCAATATATTTTAATTATTCTAAAATAATTTTTGTTATCTTAATTAAATAATTTTTGCTTTAGTATCTAATTTTTATTAATAAAAAAAAATCGGCGATGAAAAATTTCGTCTCCGAAAAGAGCTACGGCGAAATGGCCTTGGGCCATTTCTCCCGTAGGATTTTCCTGCGGGCAAAATGGCCAAAAGCCATTTCATCCGTAGATTATTTATGCAGGCGAAATGGCCCACAGGCCAATTTTCTCCTGGCTGCGGCATTTTTTTCGCCAACGCATTTTTTTCGCAGCAGTTTTTTTTTTTCACAGCGCAATTTTTCCGCAACAGTTTTTTTCGCCAGTGAAATTTTTTCGACGAAAATTTTTTCGAAACCTAATACAATTAGGTTTTAGTTTCCTTTTCTTAATCAATATTAGATTCTATGAATAACTAGAATTAACCATAAAAATCTTCTATAAATAAGACCAAAAACAACACAAAAAGGAGGGAAATCGATCGGATTTTAGAGGAAAAATTGAGACCGAAATTGAGGAGGAAAACTTTGAAAGGAAATTAGATTTTAAAAAATTCCTTCTGGCAGTGAAATCGATCGGACTTTTGAGAGAGAAAAAAAGCAATTCAATCCATCAAAGGTAGCAAAGCTTGTCTTTATTCTTGTTCATCCAAGAAATAATTTTTGGTGGAACCGACGAACGGAGGTTTGAATCTCTAATTTCTTTTTTTTTCTTACAGTAGATTTTTTTCTTTGATTCTTAAGATTATAAACTCAAAACCTTGATTTATAAACATATAGTAACATTGATCTTCGCTTCAATAACATAAACACTTTTCTATTTCTAAATACCTTCAAAACCCTAATTCGTTTCCTTTGTTTTCCAAAAAATCTTAAAAATACTTTTCTATTTCTTCTAAACCCCTAAGAACCCTAAATTTATTTCTTCTATGTCCAAAAGACCTTAATTCGTTACTTTTCTATTTCCAAAAAAGCGTAAACCTTTTTGCTTATTCCAAAAAACTTTATAAAACTCTAAACTGTTTTCACAAATCTTAAAACCAAATATATTTTCCAAGACACCAAAAACCCTAAATTGTTTTATTAATTCCCAAAACCCTAAACTCTATTCCAAACATCAGTAGCCTTATTTTTTAAGCATTAAAAGCTTTAACCCTAATTAATCCTTCTTTCCAAAATCACATAGTAAGTATTATTCATTTAAAAATAACATTAGTTTCTTCCAATTTCAAAACCCTATTTTCTAAATTATAAACCCTAAAATCTTAATTTTCAACACTAAAACCTACAATCCTAGAAGCCAATTTCCAAAACTTTCTAAGGTACTGCCCCCTTGACCTCCGCCCGCTAACTGGCTAGCGGGATCGCCGTATGGGCTCGTCGAAGGGGTCAATATTCATTTGTGTATTATGAGTCTGCGTATTTAACTTTCCTTTTTTCAAAGCCCTAATTTAGTAACTAAAATTCTAAAATCCTATTTTAAGATTCGAACCCTAAATTATATATTTATTACTTTATTTAATTTTGGATTTGATTATGTAGTTTATTATATGCTTTGATTTATTTATTCAATGCTCGATTTATTTAATTTTTTGTGATGGATGTTTATTTTCTATTTTGATTGATGTTTAATATCTTTGATGAATGATCTATTTATTATGAATGGTTATTTACTTTTATCGATTTATTTAGATTTCCAAATGTTGTAAGAGGTATGTTTCCACTTGGTGGGTACCTCATTAATTAAGTTCTATGTAATTTAATTTGCTTTATATTTTTAGACCAATGTAAAGGACATGTTTCTACCTTTCGGTGGGTGTCCTATTTAGGCATGGATTATGGGGCATGTTTCCATCCTCGGATGGATGTCCATTTATTTGCTTTGTTTGGACATTGTTTTGATTTTTAATATATCGATGCTTTATTTTAATTATTGTGTGTAATATGAATAATAATGTTATATTTAAGAATTTTATAATATTAAGGCCTATAAAAGAGGCCGATTCTAATGAACCGGGTGTTGTGGGGGTACTGGGCCATTTCTCACCTTCCCCACACGTACCCAACTTTTCGAACCCATTAGGGGGTTGGAGATTCCTTAGGAATAGAGTCATCCACCCCTTTCTTTTTTTCTCGGCCCGTCCGAGTGGCGACTCCATTTTCTCCGGACTTAGGTCCGTGTTCTCTAAGGCCCCGAGCCTAAATAGTGCCGAAGTTGCAAGAACCATTCCACCGGGAGTGGGGGCGAAAATCCCCGCTCACACCCTCTTTGATTGGGAAGTATGTTCGATGGTTGATAATATTAGAAGAATTTGAGATTGAGTATGTAACCAGGAAAACATTCAAAGGTAGAGCAGTGGAAAAATTCCTTGCCCAACAACCATTACTAGAATGCAAAGAGGTAATCTTGGAATTTTCGGATGAACATTTAGAAGCAATTAAAGTACAAGGGTGGAAAATGTATTTTGATGGAGCGGTAAATAAGAAAGGAGCAGGTTTGGGAGTTATACTAGAATTGCCCAAAGAGGAACTTATCCCTTTAGCCAAAAAGTTGAAATTTAAGGCAACCAATAATATGGTGGAGTACGAAGCTTGTATTTTCGGTTTGGAAACCCTAACGATTATGAAGGTGGATAAGGTGGAAGTTTTAGGCGATTCATTACTAGTAGTATCCCAAATAAATGGAGAGTGGGAATTGAAAGAAGAAAAATTAAAACCATACCACCATTACTTGACCATGATGAAGAAGAACTTTAAGGAGTGTAGGTTTATGCACCTATCAAGAGAAGAAAATCAGATGGCTGATGCCCTAGCCACATTCGCTTTGGTATGGGAAAATCCTGTCAGTTTATTTCTTAAGCCTTTGATTTTGACCAGTTCATCAACTCCTTGCTATGAATTGAGATAATCATGGAAATTGATACAGACCATGATGCGTGGTATGATACTATAAGGCAATTTTTGGAAGAAAGAGAATACCCGCCGGGGGCAACAAAGAAAGAGAGAAGAGCCATAAGGCGGTGGTCATTGCAATACATCACATTCCATGGAGAGTTATATCAAAGATGGCCTAAGGGGGTGCATTTAAGATGTTTAAGAAAGCCTAAAGTGGAGCGTATCATGTCAGAAATACATGCAGGAAGTTGCGGCCGCATATGAGTGGTTTGGCCCTAGTTAAGAAGATTATTTGGCAAGGTTACTACTAGTTGACCATAGAGAGAGATTGTATTGAGTTTGTAAAGAAGTGCCAACAATGTAAGATGTATGGTAACTTGAATCACATGCCTCCTGAAGAATTGCATTCTATGTCTTCACCCTGGCCATTTGCCACTTAGGGTATCGACATTATAGGAGAGATACATTCGACAGCCTCAAACAATCACCGTTTCATTGTAGTAGTAGTAGACTAATTTTCAAAATGTGTCAAAGCCAAATCCATTAACAAACTAGGTACAAGTCAAATGGCTAGATTTATTGAAAAGAACCTCATCTGCCGGTACGGGGTCCTGCACAGTGTGATATCAGACAATGGGGTACAGTTTCAAGAAGCAGTTAAGGATTTATTCTCAAAGTACCGAATCCATCATCATAGATCTTTTCCTTATAGACCAAAGGCTAATGGCATAGTAGAAGCAACAAATAAAACAATTAAGCAAATTCTATCCAAGATGACCAAGACTTATAGGGATTGGTCAGTGATGCTTCCCTTTGCTTTATGGGGATATAGGACAAGTGTGCGAACACCTACTGGAATGACACCGTTCTCTTTGGTTTACGGGATGGAAGCAGTGTTGTAATTGAAATAGAAATCAAGTCATTGACAGTAGTCTTGGAAGCCAAACTGCCTGAAACAGAATGGGTAGCAAGCAGATACATGCAGTTAGCTTTACTAGAAGAGAGAAGGTTAAAGGCACTGTATCATCACTAACTGTATCAAAAGAAGATAGCTTGGGCCTACAATAGAAGGGTTAAAATCAGAAAACTCAGAGTTGGGGATTTGGTGTTGAAGCAATGTAAGCCTAATGAATCTGATCCAAGAGGCAAGTTCAGGCCTAGCTGGGAAGGGCCATATGTAGTGAAACAAGTCATGAACAAAGGTGCGGTGAAGTTATCAGACATGGACGGGAACGAGTTTAGTGAGCCAGTAAACATTGACAGGTTAAAGAGGTTTTATGTATGATATATAAAAAAAAAAGGAGAGAGCTCGCTAGTTTGAAAACCCAAAAAGGACAGCCTAGGCAAAAGTTAGAGCAGTTCGCTAGTTCTGAAAACCCGAAAGGGCGGGCTAGGCAACAATTAGGCCTAAATGAGAGAAAATCATCAATTAGAAAACCCGAAAGGGCTAGTTGGCAACAGGAGTGATCTTGTGTATGCTGACTTTATGTTTGGTTGTTCCCTAATTTAATAAAACAGAATTAATGTTAAAAAATGTTCTATGTGCACTGTTATAAGTATTTGACCATAAATGGACGAAATAAATAAACACAATAGCAAAAGGCGATGAAAAATTTTAAATGGAAAAGAAGCATCTTTTATTACTTTAATTATTTTTCATCCTAACAATGCACTTTCTGAATTGACAAATGTAAAATCTATGGCAGTCGATAAATGTAATGTGCAGGCCAGCTTTGCCTTAGCCGATCCAAGTTGGCTTCAGTCAAGCAAGGTATTTCTAAATCAGGAGTGAAGTCAAAATTATGAGGCTCAGCTCCGTACTGACAGCCAAGTCGGCGAGGATCATAGCATGTAACTTAACGAAGAGCAGCAAGGGGAACATACATCAAGCATGTCCGCATGGTGATACAAGAAATCTTCCACCAAGGTACCAACCAACGGATATTAACTTTAGCACGTGAGTGGATCCAGTCAACCCAGTCAGCATATGAAGAAGCAGAATGGAGTAGTTTTCTAGCAGAATGATGACGTGGCAGATATCTAGCAAAATCCATGGATGGAGTACCCAGCAAACAAAGATGCTCCTGAAGCCAAATTTGTGAAGAAAGAATTAAATAAAAAAAAAAGAAAGTCTGCTAAGTTGAAAACCCACAAGGGCAGCTTAGGCAAAAATTAAGACAGCTCGCTAGTTCCGAAAACCCACATGGGTGGACTAGGAAAAAATTAGAGTAATAAAAAATATATATAATAAAAAGAGGTTCGCTAAGTTGAAAACCTACAAGGGCAGCTTAGGCAAAAATTAGGACAGCTCGCTAGTTTTGAAAACCCACATGAGCGGACTAGGCAAAAATTAGAGCAATAAAGAAAAGAAGAAAAAAGAAAACCTAAATTGAAAACCCAAAAGGGCAATTTTGGTAATTACCTGAAGCAGCAATGGACTCCCGGTCAGTCTCTTTGACAATCCTGATTTAAGTCGATCTAATCCAACTAAAGTCTCAGCTAAGATCATAGGTACCAGCGACAAGCCTCCTTCCATTTAGTCCATAATATCCAATACCCGTGGATCAATATCGCCATCAGAAGAAACAAGCAAGAATTGGCCAAGCAAGCAAAGACAGAGCATGCATCCCCATGCCTTAGTAGGGGCCAAATGAGAGAGACAAAAATCAATCAAGGGAGCAAGTAGAATTTTTTCACCTCTCATCAACTAAAGAACTTCAGGTTTTGGAATTTGAAATAACATCTGCATCTTCTATTGAGTTTTGGAAATCAATGTGGGTAATGCCATTTGTTGATTATTTGGATATCCAAGGATGGCCTCAAATTCTTCAATCAAAGGACATAGTTCAAAGCCATTAATTTTAAATGTCTTAGAATCCCCATTCCAAAAGGAAGCCATGGCATGTAAGAAGGAGTGGTCCAATTTAACATTTTGAAAACACTTTAAAACATCATGTTTTGAGCATGAAATTTGCTTCCAGTGAATGGCATCCATATTCTTAAATAGAATTTTTATCTTCTTTAAATGAAGTTCGGTCATGGTTGATGAATGAAGAAAAAATCAAAATTGTTTTCATTGAAATGGAAAGTATTTTGGCTTCTGTATGAAATTAGGCGTAAAGGATTATTTATATAGAGGAAGCAAGCTTTTCCAAAATTGATAAGGAAAAGGTGATGGGAAAGGGTGAGACCGTATGGCATAAGGAAAAGAATTGGCAACGAATTTACTTTACCATGTTGCATTTGGCTTTTGTGGTGATGCTGTGTAATGTGCATTTATGAAAAAGAAAGTGTAATAATTATGGTGCAGTAATAAAATATATATAATAAAATAAATAAAAAAATGAAAAAAAAGTTAGTTACAGTAAAGGCAAAAATTATGTATTATTATTTTTATGCTTATTTTTTCATTTCGCTCGCAGGAGAATCCTGCGAGCGAAATAGCCAGGGCCATTTCGTCCGACCCCTTTTCGGCGACGATTTTTATTTTTATTTATTTATTGATTTGTTTATTATTATTATTTTATTAATTATAAAAACTAAATACTAAAGTAAATATTATTTAATTAATATAACACAAAGATTATTTTGGACTAATTAAAATATATTGGACAACACAAAAATTATTTTGGACTTATTAAAATATATTGGACAAGAAAAAAATTATTTTGGACTAATTAAAATATATTGGACCGGACTAGGTAAAAAATTAAGGGTCTACACTAGCTCTAAAAGAGTTGTCTTGTTTGTACCAACTTGGTTTCCAATAATGGATGAGTGGAGTGACATAAATCTTCTTTAACAGGGATAAATCATTTGTTACTCTGATGTTATCTTGATAGATTGGAGATATTAGGTGAACTTCAAATACCCTTATGGTCTTGAGAACTTAAACTATCCTCATGGTCTTGCCTATGCATTCCATTCTTTGATCTTCTTGCCTCTTCATCTTAGTGATCATAAGACTTGTCAAAAGAAAGCTAAAATTTTATGAAGGCTCAAAGGGACAACTAGGGATTGATATTTAATTGGGTGGATACTAGTTATTGGCTAACCAAACAATGCCTAGATCATTTCTCCCTTAAATAAGTAGAGTTCAATTTCGCCTCGAAAGTTTGTTTAAGCATGTTCTAAGACTGACTAGGACCCAGACTAAGGTAATTATGCAGGAGCCCTCTCTAAGTATACATACACAACTCAATGCTATAGAGTAATTTCCTCACCTAGTAAAGTCATTCAAGTCATGATGCATAAATATATTAATTCACGAATTATCAAGCTAGATTCCTCATTGGTTTAGCACCAAAATGAATAAAGACCAACAAAAATTTTGATGAAAGTAATTTATTTGAAGCAACTTTAAATTTGAAAAACACAATAGTTCCAAAATATTAAAGAAAGTAAAATTGAAAAGCAACATTCAAGCTAAGGAAAGTTCGTTGAGTTTAAGCTTTTTTTCCTTTTACATCTTCAACATTTCCATTTTGAAAGGATGATAAAATAAAATCTTCTTCCAATCCTTTTCCCACCATGAAGGTTGCCGGTGGAGGTACTCTTCCAAACTTAGGCAAATGATTGTTCTTGGTATTGGGCTTGTCCAGCTCTGGTAGCTTAGCACTATCGATTAGATCTTGGATCTCATGCTTCAATAGGGTACATCTATCAGTCTCATGTCTTTGAGTGTGATGAAATTGACAAAAAGCCTTAGTATCAAATTATGGGGGTAAAGGATTTGGCAAAGGTCGAGGGGCCAATGGTGGTAATAATTCTTTCTTTTGTAGCTTGTTGAAGACCCAAGACAAAGGCTTCCCTAGATCTTCAAATTGTCTTCTATTTGCTTGACCAGTTGTATTAACATCAACTTCTTTTTGCGTGCTTTGATTTCTAGGCTGATAATTCCCTTTCTCATTTCTTTTTATTGAAAAGCGATTCTTCTCCCTTTCCCACTCTTCAATTTGTAGACTAGCTTGGAGAAGATCTTTGAAGTCACAGATGAGTGTATGAGACATCCTTTCACAAAGACTAGGCAACACCCCTCTCACAATCATCCTTATTTGATCAGATTCATCGGGCCTCTTCTTGAGCAAAGTAGCCTTATTTCTCCATCTTTTCACATAGTCCACAAAACTCTCATTTGGCCTTTGTCTAATTGACTCAACTTCCATTAAGGTAACTTCCAACTTGACATTATACCCATGTTGCTGAATGAAAGCCTCGTATAACATGCCCCAATCTTTTTGAGTACTTTCCTCCAAGGTGTTGAACCAATTTTGGACAACAGGGTCCAATGAGAGCATGAAATATCTTAGAGTTTGAGCCTTAGTGGCTCGGGCAGATTGCATGGCAGTGATATACTGCTTCACATGGAGGTGGGGCTTTTTAATACCATTGTGCCTAGCAAAGGAAGGCATCTTGAACTTATAAGGGACCTCATCATCTTATTCAAATAGTTTGTCAATCTCGAAAATCTCTTCGATTTTCAATTTCTTCTTAAATTTCTTTTCTAAATCAGCAATCATCTTCTCAACATCAGGATTTTTAGTCTTTTCAAAAGTTGTATTGTCAACAACCATTGGCTCCTTCTTTTTATCTTGAAGATCTTGGAAGTATTGAGCCCAGTCATCATCATCATCAACGACTACCTTATCATCATCAAAAACCACTTTTCCAACTTTAGTCTTCCCTTTATCCTTTGGCTTCTTACTGCTAGCAGATTCTTCGACATGATTTCCTAAAATTGCAGTCAATCGGTTCTTCATGGTCTCAGCTAGGGCCTCTTTTATTTCTTCAATCTTGGCATTGAGGGCATCATCCACCATTCTTTGAATTTGTTCAGGCTCCATTGCTTTTGGTGAGCAAGTGATTGAGTCGTTGCTAGATTCTTCATCTCCGGCATAGGTTGAATTATCTTAAGCTTTTGAACTGTTGTAATCCAAGGCTGTGAGGTAGAGAGGATCAATGATATGTCGTGTGATGCATGTATGCATATATGCATGTATGCACAAACAATAAACAAACAAGGATAAATAGGACGTTCCTTCCAACCTTATAACATCCAAACACAAATGGTGAGTCTCTTTTCCTAGGTAATATGGTTAACAAAATACCAACATGGGGTATCTTGTTTTCGAATAATTCCCTCGGACGTTTTAACCAGTAGTTATATTTTCAAAAATGGAAATCAATCCATGATAATTCCCATTAATTAGGCTTTAATCCATTCAACCAACTAAAGTAGCTTTTATGCTATATTGGATTAAAACTAAATTAAGAGGTTTATTATAAATTGATTTCCCACTTGAAAAAGTAACTAGTGGTTCATGCCAAAAACAAGCCCATGAGAAATTATTCTTAGTATAAACTAGGCTCACAATCGATTTTTGGTATTTTCATAATTGACCTAAATAATTTGCAAGCTCTTTGCAAGAAAAGGTTGGATAATTTTGTTTCTAAGCCCATTGTAAAAAAGATTTTAGAAAAAATGAATTTTGGGGCTTAGTATTTGGGTCATGAGAAAAAGAATTTTTGATTTGTTTTTAGAAAAGTTTTATGTCCAAAGACCATCTTGAAAAGTTTTGAAACTAGCTTTGGTCTTTTGGATTTAGAGAAAAAATTATTTTGAGCTTACAATGTACTTAAGTCATATTAGAAAAAGAGCAAACCAAATAAGCCATGATTTAAGCCAAGATATATTAACCATAGTCAAACAACATGCATTTGGGATAAAACCTAAGGAAAGTAACTAGGCCAATTATATGAGCATTAGTCTTTTGAGTTAAAAGGCTTAGGTTCCCATAGCAAGTATATACCAAATTGTACAAGGCTATGAGTAGTTATGCCATGCTTGATCTCCATACCTTGAGTGAAAGTATGGTATCCCTTACATAACATAACACGGGCATCCTAACTCACGCACACGATGCAATCTAATGTGATGCAATGGATAATATCATTATAAGAAAGAATAGAATAATATAAAGACCAACAAAATCAACTTTTCTTATCTCCAGTGGAGTAGCCACTATGAGTGGGATTTTCGCCCCCACTCCCGGTGGAATGGTTCTTGCAACTTCGGCACTGTTGGGGTTGGGGGCCTTAGAGAACATGGACCTAGATCCAGAGAAAATGGAGTCGCCACTCGGACGGGCCGGGAAAAAGAAAGGGGTGGATGACTCGATTCCTAAGGAATCTCCAACCCCCTAATGGGTACGGAAAGTTGGGTACGTGTGGGGAAGGTAAGAAATGGCCGAGCACCCCTACAACGGCTGATTCATTGGAACCGGCCTCCTTTACAAGTCTTAATATTATAAAATTCTTAAATATAACAATATTATCCATATTACATGCAACAATTGAAATAAACCATCGTTATATTAAAAATCAAAGCAATGTCCAAGCAAAGTAAATAGATGGACACCCATCCGAAGATAGAAACATGTCCTTACATCGTTCATGTCTAAACTAAATAGGACACCCACCATAAGGTAGAAACATATCCTTTACATAGGTCTAAAATATAAAAGCAATTTAAATTACATAGAACTTAATTAATGAGGTACCCACAAAGTGGAAACACACCTCTTACAACATTTGAAATAAAAGTAAATGACCATTCATTACAAATAAAACATTCATCAAAGATATTAAACATCAATCAAAATATATAATAAACATTGATCCATGATAAATTAAATAAATTAAGCATTGAACTTAAATAAACCACCAAAGCATATAATAGACTACATAATCAAATCTAAAGCAAGTAAAGGTACAAATTAGGGTTTACTGTTTCTATTTAAAGTTCTTTAATTAATATTTTAGGGCTTTGGAATTTTAAGGTATTATTATTGTTATTTATTTGTCCTACTGTAAAGGTTTTGAAAAATTGGAATGGTTTAGGGTTTAGGAAATTAGGGTTTACAGTTTTGGGGGAATTAGGGTTTAGAAAAACTTAGGGTTTAGATTAACTGGTGTGGGGCTTACTGTTTTGGTTTTGGAGTTGAAGAAAATAGTTTAGAGTTTTATAAAGTAATTGTGATTTTTAGAAACTGTAAAGTAAGTTAGAGTTTGGTGATTTAACAAAACATTTGAAAATTTTGGAAAAGAATTAGAAGAAAACAGTTTAGGGTTTTTAAAAGCTTTTGGAAATAGGAAAAATGATTTAAGATTTTTGGAAATAAAAGAAACGAATTAAGGTTTTTTGGACATAAAAGAAATAAATTTATGGTTCTTAAGGTTTAGAAGAAATAAGCTAGGGTTCTAAGGTTTTTGGAAACATAAGAATATTTTTTAAAGTTTTTGAAATGAAGATCAATGTTATTACATATTTATAGATCAAGGTTTTGTGTATATAATCTTATGAATCAAAGAAACAAAGCTAGTGTAATCATGAGCAATGTATAATTAAGGATCAAACTTGCATAGTTGGTTCCACCAAAAATTTGCTTCTTGGATGAACAAGGACAAGGGCAAAGTTGCTGCCTCTGATCAATTCTGAATTGCTTGCTTATTGCTCCTTTCAAATCTAAAGTTCCACTATTCGATCCTAGTTCAAGGCTTTCTTCTTGTGTTCAGGATCTTGGAAGTATTGAGCAGAATCATCATCATCATCAATGATCACCTTATCATCATCAAAAACCATTTCACCAACTTTAGTCTTCCCTTTGTCCTTTGGCTTCTTAGTGCTAGCAGATGCTTCGGCATGATTTACAGTCAATTGGTTCTTCATGGTCTTAGCTAGGGCCTCTTTTATTTCTTCCATATTGGCATTGAGGGCATCATCCACCATTCCTTGAATTTGTTTGGGCTCCATTGCTTTTGGTGAGTAAGTGATTGAGTCATTGCTAGATTCTTCGATTTCGGCGTAGGTCAGATTGTCGTAAGCTTTTGAACTGTCATAATCCAGGGCTGTGAGCCAGAGAGGATTAATGATATGAGATGCACAAACAATCAACAAAGAAAGATAAATAGAACGTTCCTTCCAACCTTATATGTAATATCCCAAACTATACCCTAAAATTTTTGGATTACTTATTATTGTACTTGGATTAAATGTTACAATTGTATATATGTTTAAGTGGGAAGATAAGAAAGGAAAGAGGAGTGTGTATATGTTGTATATATAGAGATATATACAACATATACAAGTCAACTTATTAGTTGGTCAAATGAGAAGTTATTGATTATTTTATAAAATGGAAATTTAATTAAATTTAGTGGAAGTGGATATTTATATATTTTATTATTTAAATTGCTTGGTTGAGATTTAAAGAGAAAATTGGGTGGTTAAGAGTGGTTATTAAGGTTGACTTTACTCTTCTTTCTTCATCTTCTTCTCCTTCTTTCTTTGTTTTGGCCGGCTATCACCATAGCAAGAGAGGAAAGAGAGATTTTGCTCATCCAAACTCAAGATTGAAGGGTGTTTCAAGTGATCAAGTTGGAATTCTAAGGGTTTTCATCACTTTTGGTAAGTTTTCCACTTGATTCTTTGGTTTTCTTTTGATTTTGTGGATTAAGGTTGTTGATTGGTTGTTGATGGTATGTGTATGGTTATTTTGATGTTTTGAGAGTGTTTGGTCTTTTTGGCTTTGATTTTGGGGTTGGTTTGAAGGAAAGGAAAATAAGTGTGGTGTATTGTGTATGTGATGAGTGTGATGATGGTTGTGATTTGTGTTTGATGTATGTATTGAGTTGTTTTGGTGTTTTTGTAAGTTTATTATGGTTTATTGATGTGTTTGGTTAAGTTTGTTTGGAGTGAAAGATGGTAAAAGAAAGAGGTTTGTTGGATGTGGTGTTGTTGATGTCGGAATAAGGATTTTTGGCCTGACACGCCCATGAACATGGCCAAGTCTTTGAGCGTGTCAATGGTTCTATTTTTCTGGATGGGTGACACGACCAGTGACATGCCCATGTCACTAAGCGTGTCACAGCTTCTGTGTTGGAGTAGTATTGACACGCGAAGTGACATGCCCATGTCACTGAGCGAGTCATAACTACTGTGTTATTGGTGGATTGACACTGCCAGTGACACGCCCATGTCACTGAGCGTGTCATAACCACCGTGTTGGGAGAGAATTGACACGGCCAGTGACACGCCCATGTCACTGAGCGTGTCAAAGCTTCTGTGTTGTGAGTTTAGGGCACGGTCAGGGACACGCCCGTGATGTTGAGCTTGTCATGTGTAGAGTTTGCCCTAGTTGATTCTTATTCATATTATCTCATGTGTATCTCTAAGTGAGTGTGTATCATCACCTTTGGATTAGGTTTTGAAGAGATTGAGTTGCCCTAATCCAAGTGTTGGAGGATTCTTGGAAGAGGAAGTGTTTAGATTGGTGTGAGTTGCTCTTGAGGTAAGTACAAACTTTGATTGATTGCATACATTTATATGACATTGGGACTTAACACATTTAGTTGAGAAATGTGTTAAGTTACTTGATACATTATTGATGAATGAATTATATGTTATGATATGCATAATGTGAATTATGTTGATGTATCAATGCAATTGAGTAATGTATTGTATATGAAAAGTAATGTGGAAAAATGTGGTATGAGATGTGAAAACATAATGTAACCAATCTATATTGAGATGAAATAGAAGAATGAGAAAAATGAGAAAAGATGATATACCAAGGCAATAAGCCTAGTTTGATTATGAGAAATGAATTGTGAAAGAGATTGATATTGAGATAAATGAATTAATTGTGTGCCTAGGATGTTATTCAATTTTTAGAGTTATGGGTTTGGTGGCATGCCTATGAATCGCTGGGCAGGTGAAAAGACTGGGTTGTAAGCCGAGCCCAGCTGAAAAATGTGAAATATGATGTTTTTGAGGTGAAAAGACCAGGTCGTAAGCCTTAAAAACAGTAACAGTCTAGCTGGGCTGAGGACCAAGATACTGGGGCCCTAGGGTCTAGCCGGGTTGAGGTCCAAGAGACTGGGTCTGTTACATTATCCATGGATATATATATATATCGCCTACGGGCTTGATAAATGTGATTATGGACCAAAGCAGTAACTCTGAACTTTGAATAGCATATTAGATTCTTTTGGGCCCATGTTTGTCTTTGCTTTAATGTGAATTATGAAATATGATGCAATGAGTTGATATATACATATATATTGTGCATGAGCATCACATTGATCTATATTGAATCAAAGTTTGTACCACTAAGCCGTTGGCTTAGCGCGATTGTGGTTCATCGTGTAGGTGACAGTGTAGATCCGGTTGAACCAGAGAGTTCAGGTAGACCGAGTCGAGTCTAGGCTTGTGAAGTGTTGATTTTTGAACTTCAAGATTAGAGACGAACTACCAAACATGTATAAACTTTAAATTTTGTACATATTGATATGTATGTATATATATGTATATACCGCTACATTTTTCGTTGCATAATAAATAAATATTTTTCCTATTATGTTTTATAATACAACTTAAATGTTTTAAGTTTCTTATATTGTTAAATTGAAAGATTGGTTTGGTTTCAAATAGATCGTAACATTCCTGTATCCGGTATACGTATATTACACATATGGTTGTATGTAGTGTGCGTATATGGTGTATAGGGGATTTACATTATAACTTCCACACACGGATAGCGAGTCTCTTTTCCTAGGTAATGTGGTTAACAGGATACCAACATGGGGTATCTTATTTTTTCAATAATTCCCTCAGACGTTTTAACCAATAGTTATATTTTCAAAAATGAAAATCAATTCATAATAATTCCCATTAATTAGGTTTTAATCCATTTAACCAACTATAGTAGCTTTTATGCTATATTGGATTAAAACTAAATTAAGAGGTTTATTATAAATAGATTTCTCACTTGAAAAAGTAACTAATGATTCATGCCAAAAACAAGCCCATGATTAATTATTCTTAGTATAAACTAGGCTCACAATTGATTTTTGGTATTTCGTAATTAACCTAAATAATTTTGCAAGCTCTTTTTAAGAAAAGGTTGAATGAAAATAATTTTGTTTCTAAGCCCATTGTAAAAAGATTTTAGAAAAAATGGATTTTGGGCTTAGTATTTGGGTCATGAGAAAAAGAATTATTGATTTATTTTTTAGAAAAGTTTTATGTCCAAAGACCCTCTTAAAAAGTTTTAAAAATAGTTTCGGTCTTTTGGACTTCAAAGAAAAATTTATTTTGAGCTTACAATATACTTAGGTCATATTAGAAAAAGAAACAAACCAAATAAGCCGTGATTTAAACCAAGATAAATTAACCATAGTCAAACAACAAGCATTTGGGGTAAAACCTAAGGAAAGTAACTAGGCCAATTACATGAGCTTTAGTCTTTGGGTTAAAAAGCTTAGGTTCCCATAGCAAGTATATACCAAAAGGTATGAGGCTATGAGTGGTTATGCCATGCTCGATCTCCATACCTTGAGTGAAATTATGGTATCCCTTACATAACACAACACGGGTAACACGGGTGTCCTAACTCACACACATGATGCAATCTAATATGATGCAATGGATAATATCATTATAAGAAAGAATAGAATAATAAAAAGACCAATGTAATCAACTTCTCTTATCCCCAGTGGAGTCGCCACTGTGAGCGGGGAATTTTGCCCCCACTCCCAGTGGAATGGTTCTTGCGACTTCGGCACTGTTTAGGCTCGGGGCCTTAGAGAACACGGACCTAAGTCTAGAGAAAATGGAGTCGCCACCCGGATGGGCCGGGAAAAAGAATGGGGTGGATGACTCGATTCCTAAGGAATCTCCAACCCCCTAATGGGTTTGAAAAGTTGGGTACGTATGGGGAAGGTGAGAAATGACTCAGCACCCCCACAACACCCGGTTCATTGGAACTAGCCTCCTTTGCAGGTATTAATATTATAAAATTCTTAAGTATAACAATATTATCCATATTACACGCAACAATTGAAATAAACCATCATTATATTAAAAATCAAAGTAATGTCCAAACAAAGCAAATAAATGGACACCCATCCGAAGATGAAAACATGTCCTTACATCATCCATGTATAAACTAAATAGGACACCCACCAAAAGGTAGAAAGATGTCCTTTACATTAGTCCAAAATATTAAAGCAATTTAAATTACATGATATTTAACTAATGAGGTACCCACAAAGTGGAAACATACCTCTTACAATAATACTAAAACAAATAATAATAATAAAGAAAATATCCATCCATGATAAATTAAATAAATCAAGCATTGAAATTAAATAAATCAACCACCAAAGCATATAATAGACTAAATAATCAAATATAATAATAAAGCAAGTAAAGATACAAAATAGGGTTTACTGTTTCTATTTAAAGTTCTTTAATTAATATTTAGGGTTTTAGGATTTTAGTATTATTATTATTATTTGTTTGGGCTACTGTAAAGGTTTAAGAAAATTGGAATGGATTAGGGTTTTATGAATTTAAGAAAGTAGCAAGGCTTTTTAGTTAATTAAATTAGGGTTTAAGGGTGACATCATAAAATTAGGGTTTTAGAATCTTAAGATATTAGGATTTATAATTCATGGTTTACTAGATTGTTATTTTAATTTTGCTAGATCATGGCTTTAAGGTTTAGTTTTACTAAATTAGGTTTTAAGTTCACTGAATTAGGGTTTAGGAAAGTTTAGGATTTACTGTTTTGGTTTTTCAAAAAAGTTAGGGTTTTTAGTATTTTAGAAAACATATTTGGTTTTAGGATTTAAGAAAATATTTTAGAGTTTTATAAAATAATTATGATTTTTAGAAACTGTAAAGTAGGTTAGGGTTTGGAGATTTAAGAAAACATTTGGAAATTTTGGAAAAAAGTTAGAGGAAAACAGTTTAGGGTTTTTTAAACTTTTTGGAAATAGGAGAAAAGAGTTAAGGTTTTTAAGGTTTTTGAAAACAGAAGAAACAAATTAGGTTTTTTTTTTGGAGACAGAAGAAATAAATTAGGGTTTTTGGGGTTTTTTAGGTTTTTGGGAATCGAAAGAAACAATTTAGGGTTTTTAAGATTTTTGGAAACAGATGAAATAAATTAATTTATTGAAACAAAGATCAAATTACTACATATTTAAGGATCAAAGAACTGTGTGCATGTTCTTATTAATCAAAGAAACAAAGCTACCATAAATATATAATCTATGATTAAAGATCAAACCTGCGTAGTTGGTTCCACCAAAAAGTTGCTTTCTAGATGAACAAAGAGACAGGCAAAGTTGATGCCTTTGACGAATTGTTGGTTGCTTGCTTGTTGCTAATCTTCCCTGGCTAGGGTTTTCTGTAATCCAAGTTTAAAAGTCCAATTTTTGATCCTCCAATCCAAGTCCCTTAATTCTGAGTTTTAAATTCTTATTTATAGGAAAAATCCTAAACCTAATTATATTTGTTTAAGGAAACTAAATTAATTAGGAAAAGAAACCAAAATCAATTAGAATTTGGTTTTGGAAAAAAAATTGCATTGAAAAAATTTCATTGGCAAAAACTGTGAGCGTTGGCCAAAACTATGAGAGCTGGTGTGAAATTGCGAGTGACTGCGCGCGCTGGCTAGGTAGCCAGCCAATTCGCCACAGGAAATTTAATGCGGCGAATTGGCTTTGGCCAATTGGACCTTCGCGATGAAATTTTTTTGTCGCCAAATTTTCGGTCGCCAATTTTTATTTTTATTATTATTTATTATTTATTATTATTTATTATTATATTTTTTATTAAATTCATAATTTTTAAAAAATTATAAATAATAAATACTAAAATAAATATTATTTAATTTAAATACCATAAAAATTATTTTGGACTATATATAAAATAACGGACCGGACTGGGTCAAAAATTAAGGGTCTACATACCGGCCATTTAACTTCCTAATTAACTTATGAGAGTTGGATTAGGTTTAGGGTTAAGGTAAGGTTTCCTATAAATACATAATTAAAAATTAAAATTAGAGGAATTTTGATTAAAAAATTGGCAGTAAAAAGATAGTAGCAGTTTGATAAAATGGGAATCATCAGAAAGAAATTAAGAAACATTGTAATATCCCAAAGTATACCCTAAAAGTTTTGGAATATTTATTGTTGTATTTGGATTAAGTGTTATAAGTGTATATGTTTAAGTGGAAAGAGCAAAGAGGTAAGGAGAAGAGTGTATATGTTGTATATATAGAGATATACTCAACATATACAAGTCAAAGAAATGGAACGTCAAAAGAAGATTTATTTGTTTTTAAATTAAATGAAATGTAAATTAAGTGGAAGTGGATGAGGATATTTATGAATATTTTATTATTTAAATTGCTTGGTTGAGAATTAAAGGAAGTTTTAGTGGTTGAGAGAAGAGTTGAGTGTTGACTTTGCTCTTCTCTATTCGTCTTCTTCTTTTCTTTTCTCCTTGGCCAGCTAACTCCATAGCAAGAGAGAAAGTGAGATTTTGTCTTTCCAAATTCAAGATTTGAAGGTGTTTCAAGTGATCAAGTTGGAATTATAAAGATTGTCATCACTTTTGGTAAGTTTCCAACTTGTTTTCTTTGATTTTCTTCTAAATTTGTGTATTGAGTTTGGTGATTGATTGTTGATAGTATGTGTATATTTGATTATGGTGTATTTGAGTGTGTGTGATCTTCTTGGTGTTGATTTTGGAGTTTGATTGAAGAGATAGAGTTAAGTTTGGTGTTGAAAGAACAAGTGTTGTGTTTGAGTTGTGTGTATGTGATGGTTGTGAATTGGTGTTTGATGTATGTTTTGAGTTGTTTTGGTGTTTTTATAAGTTATCATGGTTTATGGGTGTGTGTAGTTAAGTTTGTTTGAAGTGGAAAATGGTGGAAGTAAGGTTTGTTGGATGTGATGTTGTTGTTGCCGGAATTAGGATTTTTGGCCTGACATGCCCATGAGCACGGCCAAGTCTTTAGGCGTGTCAATGGTTCTATTTTCTAGATGGGTGACACGATCAGTGACATGCCTATGTCACTGAGCGTGTCATAGCAACTGTGTTGAGGAAGAGTTGACACGGCCATGAACACGCCCGTGTTGTTGGATGTGTCAATGTTTCTGTGAGACAGAATGAATGACACATCCAGTGACACGCCCCTGTTGCTAAGCGTGTCAAAGCTTCTGTGTTGTGGATTTAGGGCACGGTCAGATACACGCCCGTGTTGTTGAGCGTGTCATGTGTAGAGTTTGCCCTAATTGGTTCTTAGCCTTATTATCTCATGTGTATCTTTAAGTGAGTGTGTATTATTCCTTTTGGATTAGGTTTTTAAAGAGATTGAGTTGCCCTAGACCAAGTGTTGAAGAATTCTTGGAAGAGGAGTTTGGTGTTGTGTGAGTTGCTCTTGAGGTAAGTATAAACCCTACATTATTGCATACAATTACATGACTTTGGGACTTAACACATTTGGTTGTAAATGTGTTAAGTAATTTATTACATTGTTAATACATTTGATTAATGTTATGATTTGCATAATGTGAAAAATATGATGAGATGTGAAGCCATTATTGTTGGCTATAATGATGCAAATGAAATAATTGGGGCATGGTTGCCTAGTTTGATTATGAGAAATGTAATGAGAAATGAATTGTGAAAGAGATTGATAATGAGATAAATGAATTAATTGTGTGCTTAGTATGTTATTCAATTTTCAGAGTTATGGGTTTGGCGGCATGCCTATGAATCGCTGGGCAGGTGAAAAGACCGGGTCATAAGCCTTAAAAAAAATTGTAACAGTCTAGCATGGTTGAGGACTAAGAGACTAGGGCCCTAGGGTCTAGCCGGGTTGAGGTCCAAGAGACTGGGTCTGTTACACTATCCATGGATATATATATATATCGCCTACGGGCTTGATGAATGTGATTATGGACCAAAGCAGTAACTCTGAACTTTGAATAGCATATTAAATTCTTTTGGGCCCATGCTTGTCTTTGTTTCAATGTGAATCATAAATGGTGAAACAATTGAATAAGATAATGAAATGTAATGTTATGAAATATAGCATTTTTGAATATTGTCTCTATTGCTTGAAAGTATGACATTGACATTGCATTAAAGTATATTATTATTGTGGTTTGTACCACTAAGCCTATGGCTTAGCGCTATTGTGGTTCGTCATGCAGGTGACAGGGTAGAACCAGAGAGTTCAACTAGACCGAGTCGAGTATAGACTCTGAAGTGTTGATTGTGGGCTTAAAGATCAGAGACAAACTGCCAAACATGTATAAACCTTATGTTTTGTAAACATTGATTTTGATGTATTTATATATGTAAATACCGCTACATTTTCCGCTGCATAATGAATAAATGTTTTACCTGTTATGTTCCATAATATATATAAATATATATGAAATGTTTTAAGTTTTTCTCATATTAATGCAGAAGAGAAAAATTGGGTTGTCTAATATAAACCGTAGTACTCCTGTATCCAGTATACGTATATTACAGATGTAGTAGTATGTAGTGTGCGTATATGGGATATAAGGGTGTTACATCTATTTTGGTATCAGAGCCTAGGTTTGAGATTCTCAACCTAAGTAAATTGTAAGAAAAAGAAAATTTTGATTTTAAAATATGTTTTTTTTAATAAGATACATGCTTTGGCACTAGCAGTCTCTGATCTTTGATGAGGTATATTTTTCTGTGTTGCAGATATAGGTAGTGATGGCGTCTCAATCATGTCAGTCCATAGAAGGTAGTGCTGAGAGTGTAGCTCCTAAAGAGGGTAGAGATGGAGCTAGGGTTGAGAGAGCTGGAGAGGCACCTGCTCCTGTGTCAGAGAGACTAGCTGCTAATGAGATTCCACCGGTTTGGTTACGACATATGGTAGAATTATTGAGGCAAGCTCCAGTGCAGCCACCGCCACCATAGCCACAAGTGCCGGTGAGGCAGTATGATAAATTGAGAAAGTTTGGGGCTGAGGATTTCTTTGGTACTACAAATCCTGTAATAGCTGAGCAGTGGTTGGATAGAGTTTAGAGGGTATTCATCCAGTTGCAAGCCACTCCTGAAGAGAAATTTGATTATGCTAGATCCTTATTGCAGAAAGATGCTTATGATTGGTGGAAGACGGTTCCACATGTCATGGATGATCCGCCGACATTATCTTATAGTGATTTTCTGCAGGAGTTTGGGCAGAAATATACTCCGAGGGAGTATAAGGATGCAAAGAAGATGGAATTTCTGAATCCGAGACAGGAGAATCGGACAGTGACAGAGTATGAGATTGAGTATATCTGGTTGAGTCACTATGCCGGTGGGATTATTTCAGATGAGATTGATCGGTGTAGGAGATTTGAGGAGGGATTGAGGCCCTCTATTATGTGTATTGTTGCTGGTTCTTGGTACCAAGATTTTTCTCAGTTGGTTGCCGCAACTAGAAGTGTTGAGAAAGCACAGGGTATTGCATCAGCTGCTACTGAAGAGGAGACCAGAGTAAGGAGACCCCAGTTTGAGGCAGGGTCTCCGTCTATGAAGAGAGGCCGAGGAAGTTTTGTTCCGAGAGTTAGTAGGAGCCAGAGGCAGTCAGGTAGGTCAGTTCAGTATCAGAGGCAAAAATCGAGACCTACAGTTTCTGTAGCTAGTGCTCCAACTCCCATGGTTCAGAGATCTACTCCACTTACATGTGTCCATTATGGTAGGATACGTGGGGGTGTTTGTTGGAAGATTGGTGGATCAGCTGTGTGTTTCAGATGTGGATCACCTAACCATTTCATCAGAGATTGTCCTGAGATACAGGAGCTAAGGCAGGCAGATTCTGCAGTTTCTCGACCTAGTGTGAGAGGAGGTCAAAGTGGCAGAGGTGTTAGTAGAGGTGGTCAACCTGGGATCAGTCAGAGAGGAGGCTCTACATCCGGAGGCAGTAAGCTAGATGAGGCTGGGTCTTCTCAGCAAGTGTATTTGATGCAGAGGCAGCCGGATGCTTCAGCAGTTATTACGGGTACATTTTCTTTATTTGGCATTGCAGTTCTTGCTTTGATTGATCCAGGATCTACTCATTCATACATAAGTGCATCTATCTTGCCTGTGTCTGAATTGCATTCAGAGTCCTTAGGATTTGATGTCTTAGTGACAAATCCTTTAGGACATAGTGTTGTGGTGAGTAAGGTGCATTGTGATAGTTCTGGTGCAAGGTGAGGAGTTTTTGGGTGATTTGATTGAAAAGCCTTTTAAGGAGTATGATTTGATTTTAGGCATGGATTGGTTGTCTAAGCATGGAGCTGTGGTAGACTGTCAAAAGAAGTGTGTTACCCTGAGAACCAGTGATGGTAGAAGTGTGATGATATCTAGTGAGCAGAGACAACTTGCATCCTTGTTGGTTTTAGCTGTTGCAGCTAGGAAGTTGATTAGAAAAGGGTGTAGTGCTTATCTTGCTCACATGGTAGATACCAGAATAGTGGGTTCTCAACTTGATAGTATACCCACAGTTGCTGAATTCCCAGATATGTTTCCTGAGGAGTTGCCAGTGTTACCCCCAGAGAGAGAGGTTGAGTTTGGTATCGATTTGTTGCCCGATACCACTCCCATCTCTATTACTCCATATCGAATGGCACCTACTGAGTTGAGAGAGTTGAAGGTGCAGTTGCAGGAGTTGTTGGATAAAGGGTTTGTTTGCCCTAGTGTTTCGACATGGCGAGCTCCTGTTTTGTTTGTAAAGAAGAAGGATGGTACTTTGAGGTTGTGCATCGATTATAGGCAATTGAATAAGGTGACTATTAAGAATAAGTATCCTTTGCCTCGGATTGATGATCTCTTCGATCAGTTAAAGGAAGCAGCAGTGTTTTCCAAGATTGATTTGAGATCAGGGTACCATCAATTGAAGGTCAAAGTTGAAGATGTTCCTAAGACAGCTTTTCGCATAAGGTATGGGCATTATGAGTTCTTGGTAATGCCTTTTGGGTTGACGAATGCACCTGCAGCTTTTATGGATTTGATGAAAAGGGTGTTTAGACCCTATCTAGATCAGTTTGTGGTGGTTTTTATTGATGATATTTTGGTGTATTCGCATAATAAGGAGGAGCATGACGAGCATTTGCAGATTGTGTTGCAGACCTTGAGAGAGAAGCAATTATATGCTAAGCTGTAGAAGTGTGAGTTTTGGCTTGATCAAGTGACTTTTCTCGGTCATATAGTTTCAGCAGATGGTATAAGAGTTGATCCGAGTAAAGTTGAGGCTATCTTGAATTGGAGTCCACCGAAGTATGTGATTGAAGTTAGAAGTTTTCTGGGTTTGGCAGGCTATTATCGACGCTTTGTGAAAGGTTTTTCTTTGATAGCTACTCCACTCACCAAATTACTTCGAAAGGGAGTTAGATTTGTATGGACAGATCAGTGTCAAGCTAGTTTTGAGCAGTTGAAGGAGATGTTGACTTAAGCTCCTGTTCTTACTTCGCTTGTGGAAGATAAACCATATGTGATTTACAATGATGCTTAACATAATGGTTTAGGTTGTGTTTTGATGCAGGAGGGTAGAGTCACAGCTTATGCTTCTCGACAGTTGAAGCCGCATGAGCTTAATTATCCAATGCATGATTTGGAATTGGCGGCAATAGTGTTTGCTTTGAAGATTTGGCGACATTACTTGTATGGAGAGAAGTGTTTTATCTATATAGATCATAAAAGTTTGAAATACTTGGATGTTCAAAGAGAGCTTAATCTTTGACAGAGACGGTGGTTAGAATTGATTAAAGACTATGACTGTTTGATTGATTATCATCCTAGTATGGCGAATGTTGTTGCTGATACCTTGAGTCGGAAGTCTTTAGCAGGTTTGACTGTTTATTCGCTCTCGTTGCTTGTTGAGTTGAGAGCGTTGCATGCTAGTTTTGAATCATGTGATGATGGAGCCTTGTTAGCTCAGTTGCATTTGAGACCAATGTTGTTGGATCAGATTAAAGAGGCTCAATTGACTTATGAAAAAATTCAGAAGATTGTTTCGGGTTGCCAGAAAGGAGAGAACCAAGATTTCTATATGAGAGATGATGGTAGCCTTTGGTTCAAGGATAGATTGTGTGTTCCTGATGATGCAAGGTTGAGAAAGATTATTTTGGAAGAAGCACATCAATCAATTTTTGCTATGCACCCTGGGAGTACTAAGATGTATCATGATTTGAAACAAAACTATTGGTGGTCAGGTATGAAGAGAGATATAGCGGAGTTTGTATCCAAGTGTCTCACTTGTCAGAGGGTAAAAGCTTAGCATCAAGTTCCAACAGGGTTGCTCCAACCTTTATCAGTGCCTGAATGGAAATAGGAGCGAGTGACAATGGATTTTGTGTTTGGTTTGCCTTTGACTCAGAGGAAGCATGATGCTATTTGGGTGATTGTTGATCGGTTGATGAAGATAGCTCATTTTCTTCCAGTTAGAATGGATTATTCTATGGAGAAGTTGGCTGAGCTGTATATCAGTGAGATAGTGAAGTTGCATGGAGTTCCAATTTCTTTGGTGTCTGATCAAGATCCCCGGTTAACTTCAAGATTTTGGAAGAGGTTATATGGTGCTTTGGGTTCTCGATTGCACTTTAGCACTGCTTTTCATCCGCAAACAGATGGGCAGTCAGAAAAAGTGATACAGATTATAGAGGATATGTTGTGAAGCTGTGTCATTGATTTCTCTGGAAGTTGGGACAGATTTTTGCCACTAATGGAATTTGCTTATAACAACAGTCATCAATCTAGTATTAGAATGGCACCGTTTGAGGCATTGTATGGTAGAAGATGCAGAACGCCTCTATGTTCGAATGAAGTTGGAGAAGGTAAATTGGTTGGTCCCGATTTGATTAGAGAAACGGAAGAGAAAGTGAAGATAATTTGGAATCGATTGAAAGCAGCTTCAGATCGGCAGAAATCTTATTCAGATTTGAAGAGAAGAGACATAGAGTTTGATGTTGGAGATAAAGTTTTTCAGAAAGTGTCTCCTTGGAAGAAGATTTTGAGATTTGGCCGCAAAGGGAAGCTAAGTCCTCGTTTTATTGGACCTTATGAGGTATTGGAGAGAGTTGGACCATTTGCTTATCGAATTGCTTTACTACCTGAGTTGGATAGAATTGACAATGTTTTCCATGTCTCTATGCTGCGGAGGTACAAATCAGACCCATCTCATATCTTGGCAGTTGAATCTATTGAGGTGAGTCCATATCTGACTTTTGAAGAAGAACCTGTTGCTATTTTGGCACATGAAGTGAAAGAGTTGAGAAATAAGAAAGTGTCACTTGTGAAGGTTCTTTGGAAAAATCATGCAAAGGAAGAGGCAACTTGGGAGAGTGAGCAAACGATGCGAGATAAGTATCCTCAACTGTTTTAGACTTGGGATTAGGTAATTTCGAGGACGAAATTTCTTTTTAGAGGGGGAGAATTGTAATATCCCAAAAGTATACCCTAAAAGTTTTGGAATATTTATTGTTGTATTTGGATTAAGTGTTATAAGTGTATATGTTTAAGTGGAAAGAGAAAAGAGGTAAGGAGAAGAGTGTATATGTTGTATATATAGAGATATGCAAAACATATACAAGTCAAAGAAATGGAAGGTGAAAAGAAGATTTATTTATTTTTAAATTAATTGAAATGGAAATTAAGTGGAAGTGGATGAGGATATTTATGAATATTTTATTATTTAAATTGCTTGGTTGAGAATTAAAGGAAGTTTTAGTGGTTGAGAGAAGAGTTGAGTGTTGACTTTGCTCTTCTCTATTCTTCTTTTTCTTTTCTTTTCTCCTTGGCCGGCTAACTCCATAGCAAGAGAGAAAGTGAGATTTTTTCTTTCCAAATTCAAGATTTGAAGGTGTTTCAAGTGATCAAGTTGGAAGTCTAAAGATTTTCATCACTTTTGGTAAGTTTCTAACTTGTTTTCTTTGGTTTTCTTCTAAATTTTGTGTATTGAGTTTGGTGATTGATTGTTGATGGTATGTGTATATTTGATTATGGTGTATTTGATGGTGTGTGATCTTCTTGGTGTTGATTTTGGAGTTTGATTAAAGAGATAGAGTTAAGTTTGGTGTTGAAAGAGCAAGTGTTGTGTTTGAGTTGTGTGTATGTGATGGCTGTGAATTGGTGTTTGATGTATGTTTTGAGTTGTTTTGGTGTTTTTGCAAGTTATTATGGTTTATGGGTGTGTTTAGTTAAGTTTGTTTGAAATGGAAAATGGTGGAAGTAAGAGGTTTGTTGGATGTGATGTTGTTGTTGCCGGAATAATAATTTTTGGCCTGACACGCCCATGAGCACGGCCAGGTCTTTAGGCATGTCAATGGTTCTGTTTTCTGGATGGGTGACACGATCAGTGACACACCCATGTCACTGAGCGTGTCATAGCTACTGTGTTGAGGAAGAGTTGACACGGCCATGAACATGCCCCTATTGTTGGACGTGTTAATGTTTCTATGAGACAGAATGAATGACACATCCAGTGACACGCCCGTGTTGCTGAGCGTGTCAAAGCTTCTGTGTTGTGGATTTAGGGCACGATCAGGTACACGCCCATGTTGTTGAGCGTGTCATGTGTAGAGCTTGCCCTAGTTGGTTCTTAGCCTTATTATCTCATGTGTATCTTTAAGTGAGTGTGTATTATTTTTTTTTGGATTAGGTTTTTAAAGAGATTGAGTTGCCCTAATCCAAGTGTTGAAAAATTCTTGGAAGAGGAGTTTGGTGTTGTGTGAGTTACTCTTGAGGTAAGTACAAACCCTACATTATTGCATACAATTACATGACTTTGGGACTTAACACATTTGGTTGTAAATGTGTTAAGTAATTATTACATTGTTAATACATTTGATTAATGTTATGATTTGCATAATGTGAAAGATATGATGGGATGTGAAGCCATTGTTGTTGGCTATAATGATGCAAATGAAATAATTAGGGCATGGTTGCCTAGTTTGATTATGAGAAATGAAATGAGAAATGAATTGTGAAAGAGATTGTTAATGAGATAAATGAATTAATTGTGTGCTTAGTATGTTATTCAATTTTCAGAGTTCTAGGTTTGACGGCATGCCTATAAATCGCTGGGCAGGTGAAAAGACCGTATCGTAAGCCGAGCCCAGCTGAAAAATGTGAAATATGATGTTTTTGAGGTGAAAAGACCAGGTCATAAGCCTAAAAAAAACTATAACAGTGTAGCCGAGTTGAGGACCAAGAGACTGGGACCCTAGGGTCTAGCCGGGTTGAGGTCCAAGAGACTGGGTCTGTTACACTATCCATGGATAGATATATATATATTGCCTACGGGCTTGATGAATGTGATTATGGACCAAAGCAGTAACTCTGAACTTTGAATAGCATATTAAATTCTTTTGGGCCCATGCTTATCTTTGTTTCAATGTGAATCATAAATGGTGAAACAATTGAATAAGATAATGAAATGTAATGTTATGAAATATAGCATTTTTGAATATTGTCTCTATTGCTTGAAAGTATGACATTAACATTGCATTAAAGTATATTATTATTGTGATTTGTACCACTAAGCCTATGGCTTAGCGATTATGGTTCGTCGCATAGGTGACAGGGGAGAACCGGAGAGTTCAACTGGACCTAGTTGAGTATAGACTCTGAAGTGTTGATTGTGGGCTTAAAGATCAGAGATGAACTACCAAACATGTATAAACCTTATGTTTTGTAAACATTGATTTTGATGTATTTATATATATAAATACCGCTACATTTTCCGCTGCTTAATGAATAAATTTTTTACCTGTTATGTTCCGTAATATACATAAATATATATGAAATGTTTAAAGTTTTTCTCATATTAATGCAGAAGAGAAAAATTGGGTTGTCTAATATAAACCGTGGCACTCCTGTAACCGGTATATGTATATTACAGATGTAGTAGTATGTAGTGTTTGTATATGGGATATAGGGGTGTTACAAACATCGAGCAAGGGAGAAAACAATCTGAAAACAAAGAAGAAAGCAAAGCAAAGTGGCAGTGGCTGATCTTTGGATCACGAAATCTTCAACCAAGAATCAATTTTTTAGGTGGAAAGAAAAGATAGCTTGGATCAACACATCAATTTGGTGGAGCCTACAATAAAAGTAACGTTCTTTTTAACCCATCCAGTTAAATACATTGATTAATTTCAACACTTAACTCATTTAACTTACTGTGTTAAAAATTCATGAATAGGATTTTGTAATAATTTTTATAATTACTTACAGACTCATCATCCAATTATCCGAAACCCCAATTACAATTTACACTTTAGAGTTACATCATAGTATCTTTTAATGCTAGTCTACATTAAATCGTAATTGTGCATTATTTTAAATCTTGATTTGTACTTTAAATCTTGTTTTATATATATATTAAGTCTTAGGTTAAGGAAAAACTCTAGAAACCCTAATTTTCCATCTAAAATCCTAAAAAACCATATTTCATGTTTAAAACCCTAGAAACCCTAATTTCCCCATCTAAAACCCTAAAAAACCATATTTCATGTTTAAAATCCTAGAAACCCTAATTTCCCATCTAAAACCCTAAAAAACCATATGTCATGTTTAAAACCCTAGAAACTCTAATTCAAGATGTAAGCCCTAAACTTATACATTTATTGCTTTATTTAGTTTTAGATTGGATCATGTAGTTTATTATATGTTTTGATGATTGATTTATTTGTTTTCGATGTGTAGTTTATTTAATTTATCATTGACGAATATTTTCTTGATCACTATTTGTTTATTAAAATTGCAAGAGGTATGTTTCCATGATTGGGTACTTCATTAATTAATTTTCATGTAATTTAAATTATTTTCATATTTTGGGATTAATGTAAAGAACACATTTCCACCTTTTGGTGGGTGCCCTATTTGGTTTTAGACATTGGATGATGTAAGGACATATTCCCATTCTTGGATGGGTGTCCATTTATTAATTTTATTTGAACATTGCTATGATTATTAATAAAGTATTTGTTTATTCTTATGATTGCATGTATTATAGATAATATCATTATATTTAAGAATTTTATAATATTAAGACCTGAAAAAGAGGCCGGTTCTAATGAACCTAGCGTTGCAGGGGGCTGGGCCATTTCTCGCCTTCCTCACTCGTACCCAACTTTCCAAACCTATTAGCGGGTTGGGGATTCCTTAGGAATTGAGTCATCTATAGCTTTCTTTTTCCCGGCCCGTCCGGGTGGTTACTCCATTTTCTCCGGGCTTAGGCTTGTGTTCTCTAAGGCCCCGAGCCTAATAGTGTCTAAGTCGCAAGAACCATTCCATGTGGGAGTGGGGGCAAAAATCTCCGCTCACAGTGGTGACTCCACTGGGGATAAGAGAAGTTGATTCCGTTGGACTTTATATTATATTATTCTTTCTTATTATGATATTGTCCATTGAATCATTTAGTTTGCATTATGTGCATGAGTTAGGATGCTCGTGTTACCCGTGTTGTGTTATGTAAGGGATACCATACTTTCACTCAAGGCATGGAAATCGAGTATAGAATAACCACTCATAGCCTTATCCCTTTTGGTATATACCTGCTATTGGAACCTAAGCCTTTCAACCCAAAGACTAAAGCTCATGTAATTGGCCTAGTTATTTTCCTTAGGTTTTAACCCAAATGCTTGTTGTTTGACTATGATTGATATATCTTGGTTTGAACCATGGCTTATTTGGTTTGTTCTTTTTCTAATATGACCTACCTATATTGTAAGCTCAAAAATAATTTTTTTCCTTTGAGATCTAAAAGATCAAACTATTTTTAAAATTTTTAAGAAGGTCTTTGGACATTAAAACATTTTAAGATGGGCCAAAAATCATTTTCTACCCTATGGCCCAAGGGTTTTTTCAATAAAATTATTTTTTATCAGAGATTACAAAGAGCTTACAAATATTTAGGTCAATTATAAAAATACCAAAAATCAATTGTGAGCCTAGCTTATGCTAAGAAATATTAATTATGGGCTTATTTTAGGATAAATCACTAGTTACTTTTCTAATAAGAAATCTATTTATGATAAATCTATTAATTTTACTTTAATTCAATAGAGCATAAAAGCTATTTTAGTTGAGATTCAATGGATTAAAGCCTAATTAATGGGAGTTATCATGGACCGACTTCTATGTTAGAAAATGCAACTATTAGTTAAACTGTCTGAGGGAACTTTTCAAAAACAAAATATCCCATGTTGGTATTTTGATGACTATATACCTAGGAAAAGAGACTCACTATTCGTGTGTGAAAGTTATGAGGTTAGAAGGGACATCCTAATTATCTTTCTTTGCTTTTTATTTGTGCATACATGCATACACGCATTGCATTACATGATATTGATCCTTTCTGGCTCACAGACCTGGAGTACGGCAATTTGAGAGCATACAATAAAACCACCTACAACATTGATTTTGATTCAAGTGCTTCATTGGAAGGATGTATGCAAACCAGCTAAGGGACATAGTCGATGAAGTTGTCAAAGATAGGATGGCCGAGCTCTAAGATCAATTGGTTGAAATTATGAAGACCCAGTTGAATGAAATTCTAGAGATCATCAACAATGTTAATGAGGCATCTCCCATTGACCTAAGAAAGAAGGGAAAGGCAGCATCAATGGGGAACATGTTCACTAATATAGATCAAATGAAAAATTATGGATCAATCCCTATTCTACATGACTAGCCGAACCATGTGCTGTCTAAGTGGAGCAATAAGGGCTGCTACCAGCCTAGTGGGCAAAGTCAAAGGAAAAGAGGAGGTGTTGAGAAAAATGCAACAATTGAACCAGCAAAGAAGCAAAAATTTTCAAACTTAAGGGAGTCTGTAACATCCATATACTCTATATAAGTACTATACATATACCCTGTATACATACAATACGTATATAAAATATACGAATGTCACGTTTCAGTATTATTTAAATACTTTACCTTAGTTCCATAACAATGATACATTTTTAATTAATGAACATTTACAAAACCATTATATTTTTTATTATAATACATATATATAAATTATAATGTCTTTTCCGAAATTCACTCATGTACATATACATTTTTATCAAAATACAACATAATAAAATTGTACATGTATGCACCACCTTCTAGTTGGTCTCGAAATAATCTTACTCTTCTCGTGACACAACTGTATAACTCCCAGATCATCCATCTACTCACCTGCGTGATTTACATAACCGCGCTCGAAAGCTCAGTAGTACATATAAATATTATATACATACATTACAGAAAATCATACTCACATACTAACATCATTTATCATCATATTTTTATCATGTTTTTTTTTCCATTTTCAATGCACTTTTCATACCTTTTCACTAATTTCATAATTTATATATATCTTTAACATTAGTCACAATTCGATGGCTTATCATAATATTCATGAAATAATACACATAATTTCCACTTCCACATACATATTAGACATCACATTATATTTCCATAACCTCATTTTTTAATATTAAGACTTAGCTCTGCTCAAGTCTTTCAACAATTCATTTCTCATCATTTAGTATATTTTCTTAAGCCACATTCCTTTTCAATAATTTGTTTATGTATTATGAACATATCATTCCATGATCACCATCATATATCTCATAACATTATATCTTAATATATTGTTCAATTATTCCATAATTCACAATTCACATATAAACATGCATAAGCATGGGCCCAAAAGATACTAATATGCTATTCAAATTCTAGAGATACTGTTTTGGTCTATAATGACACCATGTGTCTAGCCCCGTAGTCAATATATCAATGTAATAATCCAACTAGGTCTGAGCTTACGACCCAGTCATTTCACCCAGCCTAGCTTCAAGGATTGTTTTTGAGGCTTACGACCCGATCATTTCACCTCAAAAACATTTTCACCGTGACACCCAGCATCTAGCCCGTAGGCAAATCATAGGCATGCCGCCAAACACAGAACTCCGAAAATTGAATAACATACTAGGCATACAATTTATTCATATTTCTCATTTATATCGATATCAATTTATTTCATTATGTTTCCATATATCTCATTTTCTCATGATCAAACTAAGCACAATGCTTCAAATATCACATTTATGTCAATATAGCCATCACCAATGGCTTTACATACCATCTTTAATTTATACATAACAATTTACAATATCCATACATTTTGGGCCATTATCATATTTTGCACATAGTTCTCATTATACAAATCATAGCATATTACTCATGCACCTACAATGTAGTAAGTAACTTAACACATTTTCCAACCAAATGTGTTAAGTCCCAATGTCATGTGAATATAAGCAATTATTCAAAGTTTGTACTTACCTTATGAAACACTCCAAAATAAGCTTTTAAACTTCCTCTTCCAAGTTGCCCTTCAACACTAAGGTTGGGCAAACTAGTTTCTCTAAATGCCTATACCAAATGTGATCATAAACAACCATTTAGTATCACATTCTAAGGCATTCTTAACATTCAAATCATTTAAATAGGAATTACAAATGAAAAATAACAAAAAGAGTTATTCTCAAGTGACACGCCCAACAACACGGGCGTGTTAATGATCGTATCATTAACTCATTCATACAGAAGCTTTGACACATCCAATGACATAGACATGTCATTGCCCATGTCATTCATTCTGCCTTACAAAAACATTGACATGCCCAACAACACGGGCGTGTTCATGGTCGTGTCAATTAACTTATCTCACACTAGCCACGACATGTCCAGAGATATGGTCGTGTCTATTAATGTTAAACTCAGCATCGTTGACACGACCAATGACATGGCCGTGTCAAACAAAAGTTTAACATTTTGAACTCTCAACCATATGAACATAATCATTCCAAAATCAATACAACAACACCCTTAATCATCATCTTAATTTATATTCATAACTCACCCATCAATTCAACACTTGTATAACTCCAACATATCATAATAATAATCAATATTTAATTCATTTATTCAATCATCCATGTATCAATTTACTTAATTCCTAACTCATTTATACTAAACCCTTACTCTTCAATTTCAACTACTCATCATCATCCTCACAAATAATCATATTTTCATCATCTAAGTACCAATTCAACATATATATATCTCTCAATATCTCATTATCATTATAATATTCAATTAATCATCACTTTCTCTCACTAACGATATCACATATAAACTCTTTTCTCTCTCTCTATTCCCACGCTCAAAGAGGAAGAAGAAGAAGAAAGAAAGAAAGAGAGAAAGCTCTCTTTTTAATCTTCATCCTTATCTTATATATATAAAATAATATAATTATTTCCACCAAAATTTTCCCCACCAATAATATTTGTTCTTCCTTTGACTTTCATTTCTTCTTTTTCTCTTGTCATTATTATCATCATTATTATTATTAACTAATTATTTAAAATTTACTTTTCCTACACCAATGTATACATCATGTATATATGGTGTATATGTTGATATATGTATATGTCTTATATATTGTATTTATATTTCCCATATATTTCAAATACAATATATATATATATATAACATCCTTCATACACATCTATCCCTTATTATATTTTTTTACATATTTCACTAACATACTCTCTCATAACTACTATTCCAAAGTACATCAAAAATTAGGGTATTACAGAGCCTTTGTCAAAGATGATAGAAAATCTAATGAAAATGGATTTGTTACAACCATTGGCACCTCGGCTTCTATATAAGCCTCTACAACCAAATTGTGAAGCTAAGGTCTTCTGTCAATTCCATCAAGTGCAAGGGCATGAGATAGAGAAATGTGTTAGATTAAGGCATGAAATCCAAGATTTGATTGATGGTGGAAAGTTGATTGAGCTTGATAAGCTCAACACTAAGAATAATTCTCTGCCTAAATTTGGAAGGGCACCATCACTTACAACCTTCATGAAGAGTTTTATCTTGTCATCTTGTGATAATATGGATATAGAAGTTGCTAAAAATGATGAGCTACTAAGCAAACTTAGACTAATTGTGGATGATGAAGCGATGATCCTTGATGGTGAAAAATCCTTGCCTATGATATGTCTAAATAAATGAAGTATCTTCGACTCCCACTCAACAAACTTCCCTTAGCATGAAGTGTTACCCCTTTTATTCTGCTTTCTTTAATATTTAATGAATAATTATGTTTTTTAAATTAAGATTATTTGAATAAATTATTTTCATCAAAATTTTTGTTATTCTTTGTTCATTTTGGTGATCAATCGATGAAGTATTTTAGCTTGATATTCATAAATTGGTATATCTAGGCATCTTGATTTGAATGACTTTACTAGATTAGGGAATTGTTCCATAGCATTGAGTTGTGTATGCTTACTTAGAGAGGGCTCCTGCATAATGACCTCTATCTAGGTCTTAGTCAATATTAGAACATGCTTTGGCAAGCTTTTGAGGAGAAATTGAATCTGCTCATTTAAGAGAGAAATGATGTAGGCATTGTTTGATAAGCTAACAACTAGTAGCCACTCGATTAAATATCAGCCCCTAGTTGTCCCTTTGAGCCTTCATAAAATTTTAGCTTTCTCTTCATTGGCTCGTAAACCCGATAATCTACCCTAAGCTGTTGTGATACTTTTAGCAAGTCTTATGATCACTAAGGTGAAGAGGCAAGAAGATCAAAGAAAGCAATGCATAGTCAAGACCAAAAGGATAGTTGAAATTCACCTGATATTAGACCTAATATCTCCAATTTATTAAGATGATATCAGGGCAACAAATGATTTATCACTCTACTCCACTCATCCATAAACAGAAGTATGGAATGGTGTAAGCGAGATAATTGTTTTGGAGCTAGGACCTAACACCACAAAAAAAAAAACAAGAACAAGAACAAAAAATAATAAAAAACAAAAAGAGAAAGAAAAGAAAATAAAACCCAAAACAGTTCAGAAAGCCAATCGAGTTCTCATTTACCTAAAGCAGCAAAAGACTTTCATTTGGTTTATAAGGACAGTTTGACTTGAATTGGTCCAACCAACCAAAGATTCAATCAAAATAGAGAGATAGAAGACAGGTCATATAGTTCTTGAAAGTTTTGTAATTGACAGTCCTACAAGGAAGGACAAAATGATAAAATGCTCAAAGAAAAGGAGTAGGAAAAAAAAGAGAAAGAAAAGGGAAAAGAAGAAAAGAAACGAATATGGGTGCCAAACTTTTTTGTAAAGGCAAAGAATTTCCCAATCAAGATCTAGATTAACATCAAGAAGATGGGAGAACATTCAAAGCTCTATCTTTTCATGCTCCCAACTGTCTAAAGTTCCAACAAGCAGTTTGTAGTATGAAGGTTTGTGCATTATGTCACATCAGCTCTAATCTCAAAATGGCTTTCATTTAACTGTGTCTCTTGTAGACCCCATTTTAAGTCTATCAAAGACCTGTTGATCTCTCTTGGTAAGTAGAGTCTATTAGTGGAGATAGTTTGAATAAGCATGGATATGAGATAGACAATATTCAAACTCAATGAGACCTCTGGCCAAGTAATGTGTATGTGCCTATCTGAAGTGCAATAGTTCTTGCTCAAATAGAAGTGATTCCCAAGTTTAGTACAATAACTAGGGTTGTCATGTTATAGATATGTTAATTTGAAAAATTGAGTCCTGAGGTACAATGACACTGATTTGCAATGCCAAAAAATGATTTTAAGGTTTAAAGAAATTTTTTTTTATGTTTTTGTCATACAAAGTCTTCAAGTTAAGGGAAGTATGTTGCATTATCAAACCCCGAAGGAAACAATGGGCAAAAGATGGCTAATGAAAGAATCACTTGCAAAATCTTGTCATAAAGTAGTTATCAACCAAACAGATATCTCCCATGTCTTTGGCTACCATGCTTAGGCCTCACCATTCATGTCCTCAACATCCTGAAGATAAAAGCCATAAATGCAAAGCCTTCTGCCATTCCAATGCAAGACTTAAACGAGCATCTGGAAGGTGTCAATGAGAACACTTCAGCTCATCAGCTCAGTATGTGAGTTGATGGAACCACTGTAAGTATTATTCATGCATACCATGCATACATAAGCATACCATATTACCTATTATTTGTCAAAATGAACAACAAATACCCTGTGAAGTAAAGAATCAAAAGAAGATATTGAATCAGGGGGCATGAAAGGCCCATTTCTTGAGGAAGCTCTAGTCATTTTGCAATAAAAAGAAGAAATGTATGCTTGTGAGAAGAATCAGACAAAATACAAACACCAATTAAAGCCTGCATGAGAAAAACCATTGTTGTCAGCCTACACAGGGGGGCAAAGTTTCTCCTTTCAACTTTTGAGTTTATACGTGTGCAAAAAATTTGCAGACTCACTTTCAATATTTTTGCCACAATGGGGCAAGGAGAAGATACAAGGGCCCAACTAAAAAATGGCTGAATTTTTGAAAAAAGTGTAAAAGAATGGAACATTAGAACTATCAAAAGAATGAAGATGCAAAAGATAAAAGATTAGTACATCTAGAAGAGCTAAAGTCAAGATAGGACAAAAGTTCAAAAGTATAAAGATCCAATTTAAAACGTGAAGGCTCAATTTCCAAGGATGAAGATTCATTTTCAAGGGTGAAGACCTGATGCCAAAGATAAAGATCCACATTCAAGGGTAAAGACCCAATCTCCAAGGATGAAAATCTATTTTGATGGGTGAAGACCCTGCCAAGGATAAAGATCCACTATGAAGGGTGAAGACTCGATGACAAGGATGAAGATCCAATTTCAAAGGATGAAGACCCGAAGTCCAAAGGATGAAGATCCATTTTCAAGGGTGAAGACCCTGCCAAGGATGAAGATCCAACTTAAAAGATGAAGGTCCAATTTCAAGGGTGAAGACCCGATCACTAAGGATGAAGATCCATTTTCAAGGGTGAAGACCCAATGCCAAGGATGAAGATCCACATTAAAGGTTGAAGACCCAATCTCCAAGGATGAAGATCCATTTTCAAGGGTGAAGACCCGATGCCAAGGATGAAGATCGAAGGTCCAATGATGAAGATCCATTTTGAGGGTGAAGACACGTAATCCATTAAAGAAAGGAAAATCCAGAGCAGCCAAAATTCTCAACTGATAAAAGGAAAATCAAATTCAGCCTTAGGTCCAAGTACCCAAATCAAATTTAGTCTCGAGTCCAAGCATCAAAAATTTAGTCTTGGGTCTAAGTATCCAGTCTCGAGTCCAAGTACCCAAATTCAATTCAATCTCGGGTATAAGTACCTCATTCAATCTCGGGTCCAAGTACCCAAATCTTTTTCTGGTTCAAGTACCTAATTCAAAATTTAGTCTCGGGTCAAAGTACCCAGTCTCGAGTCCAAACACCCAAATCCAATTCTGTCTCGGGTCCAAGTACCTAGTCTCAAGTCCATGTACCCAAATCCAATTCATTCTGGTCCATGTATCTAGTCGCGGGTCCAAGTACCTAAATCCATTTCAGTCTTGGGTCTAAGAACCCAATCTCGAGTCCAAGTACCCAAATCCAATTCAGACTCGGATCTAAGTATGCAGTCTTGGGTCCAAGCACCCAAATACAATTTAGTCTTGGGTCCAAGTACACAATCTCGGGTCCAAATACCCAAATCCAATTCATTTCGGGTCCAAGTACCCAAATCCAGATTAGTCCAGGGTCCAAGAACCCAGTCTAGGGTATAAGCACCTAAATCCAATTCAATCTCGGGTCCAAGTACCCAGTCTCGAGTCTAAGTACCCAAATCTTTTTTTAGTCCAGAACTCATTTTGGGTTTAGAATCCAAATATTTTTTTAGTCCAAAACCCGATCCACCTTGGATTGAGAACCCATCAACATCCAAAATCAGCTCAAAATCATGTTGTTTTTCACTCTCTTTTACTGATGTCTCAGATCGTTCAAGCATGGGGCAAATTGTAGACCCTTAAATTTGGACCGATTTAAATTTAAAAGGTTTATGTTGGTAGATTATGAATTTAGATTTTTTATACCTAATATTAGAATTAAATTAGAGGTTATATTAAAATTGCAAAAAGATTGGCTGACAATTTAATTATTTTGGACTAGTTTGAGTCGAAATTAATGGTTTTGGTCGAGTTGGTTCTCCCAATTTTATATGGGTACTGCCCACATTGATTTGGAAGGGCTGAATCAATATGGTTAATGCCCATATCGATTTGAGCTTGCCAAATCAATATGGGCAAGTGCCTCATATCGATTTTGGCAAGACAAATCGATATGAGGCAATTTCATATTGATTTGGCTAGCCCATATCAATATGAGGCAATTTCATATCAATTTGGTTGGACAAATCAATATGGAATCTACCTCATATTGATTTGGCTAGCCCAAATCTATATGAGGTGCACTCCATGTCATTTTTGGCCTTTAATCCAAGTCTTAAACACAATTGTACCGGCCATTTAACTTCCTAATTTACTCATGAGAGTTGGATTAGGTTTAAGGTTAAGGTAAGGTTTCCTATAAATACATAATTAAAAATGAAAATCGGAGGAATTTTGATTAAAAAATTGGGAGTAAAAAAAGATAGCAGCACTTTGATAAAATGGGAATCATCAAAAAGCAATTGAGTAACATCAAGCAAGGAAGAAAACAATCTGAAAACAAAGAAGAAAGCAAAGCAAAGTGGCAGTCGCTAATCTGTGGATCACGAAGTCTTCAACCAAGAATCTATTTTCTAGGCATAAAGGAAAAGATAGCTTGGATCAACACATCAATTTGGTGGAGCCTACAATACAAGTAACGTTCTTATTAACCCATCCAGTTAAATACATTGATTAATTTCAACACTTAACTCATTAAACTTACTCGTTCCGAGTGGCGACTCCATTTTCTCCAGGCTTAGGCCCATGTTCTATAAGGTCTCGAGCCTAACAGTGCCAAAGTTGCAAGAACCATTCCACATGGGAGGAACCTCTCCTATTTAAGCATTGTGGGGATAGAATGATTCGTAGATGCATACCAAAAGATGAGATAAAAAGCATTTTGGAATTTTGCCATCCGAAAGAATGTGGTGGTCATTCTAGCACTTCTAAAATAATTGTTAAAATTTGGCAATCTAGATTTTTCTGGCCTACCATGTACAAAGATGCAAGGCAAAAATAAAAAATAGAATAAACTAAATATAGGAAAACTTATAAAAAATAATATTTAAAACATTATTCATTACTTGTACATCAATTATTGCAATTATAATTCATTAATTGTTAAACGATACTATAATTTTGAAATAAAATTGTGTTGTGGGAGAAGAGAATAATAGAAAAAGAACAACTAAATTTCACATAAATTTTTTTTGTATATATTCTTTAATATCTTATTATCTTATTCGATAATTATTATTTGATATCGATATCATATTACCAATATCAAATATGTATCACCCTCAGACCCTATATATATCTAATACATAAACCTTATATATATAATACGTAAATAAAATACAAGGATGCTACTGTAAATATCTAAAATAAATATTGTAATATCCATGATTTTGAAGAAAATTAAATAAGTATTTTGACGTATAGGTGTTGTATATACCTAATGTATACCTAGTGTATACATAGTATATACGTATGTTTTTATTAATTATATACGTTGTATATATATATATTATATACTTGATATATATATAATACATATAAGGTATTTTTGATATGTATATAGGATACACACTATATGTGCATATAAGTATTTATATACATTAAGTATACTTTACATATTCATAGTATATATATTATATATATGTACATAATGGTATATGTAAAATATTAGCAACATATATATGACCTTTACATATACATAAAATATATACACCATATAAATATAATATAAATATTTATATACATATATATAGATATTTCTTGATGGAAAGGTGAAAATTTTAAAAATAAAAATAAAAATAAAAGAAAAGAAAAAGAGAAAAGTCAAAGGAAGAGTGCTTGGTGGAGATTTAAAGTAAATAAATAAATAAATATGGACAATAATTAATAAGAAATAAAAAGAAAAATACCATCTTCTTCTTCCTTCATGTGCAACCTGAATTTAGAGAGAGAGAGAGAGAGAGAGCTTCAAACACCAAGAAATTGGCCGAAGATTAAAGGTTTCAAGTGTATTTTTAAAGAAAAATCAAGATTCACGTAAGTACCTCTTCTCTAAAGCTTCATTTTCTTTTATTTGATGGTTATATATGAATTTCTAGAGAGAGAAAGTGATGTTTAATTGTTAAAGCAGGTAGAATTGATATTATTATCTGGAGAATATGGTGATATGTTGGTTGGTTGGTTGGTTGATATGGATAAGTTGTAAAATTTAGGGTTATGGGAAGGTGATGAATGATTTAGGCATTTGGTGTGGATTGTTAAAAGTATTGGAATGGAGGAAATAAATGGTATTTCAATATGTATGTAATGATTCTATAGTTAGAAATTAAATATGGGCACGTTTGGATGAAGTTTAGATTTAAGGTTTGAGTATGTAAAATTAGGATTTCTAATATGGATAATGTTAATTAGTGTAATGAAATGAATTCGTGTTGTTTTAATGTAAATGTTGTAATTTTAAGGATGGAAATATAATATGGATAAGTTTTGGTGAAGTTCACGTTGATGGTTGCATTATGTGAAATTTGGAATTTTGAAAGAAGCTTCCATAATTTGTAAAAGTGAATTGTTTTCATGTTTGTAGACCCTTAATTTTTGTCCGGGATAAATTCAGGATTAATACAAGATAAAATTTAATGTGAATAACAAGCCCAAATCAAGTTTAATTTATCTAGTTCAATTTAAATTTAGATAACATGATTTTGCCTAAGGCAACTCAGTATGGGATGACCATATCAAATTGGCCAAAAGGCTTAACCAAAAATGAGTCCAAATGTTTTAAAACCCTAATAAGACTAGGATAAGTAGCGGGAGCATTTGTCACAGACTTGGAAGGCTCAACTAGGCCACCCTAGTTGATGCTTATAAATAAAAAAGATTTTACACGAGAGAAGGAAGCTGTAACACCCCTTAACCCGACTATTTCTAGCCGAGCCAAGTGTGCTACAGTATATGCAACATGGTATACAAAACATGCAATAAATAAAATTTTTTTCCTTTTTATTACAAATAATAATAATTTACACATTTCTTTAATTGTTATAATTACATTTTGAAAGTCCTTAACAGTACATGCCAAGCTAAACTTTGCTTTTCTCCTCACTTCGCCTCCTATTGCGCACTCTAGTGCTCCTTTGTAGCTTCCCATTTGTCAGCTTAGACTCCATAACCTACGAGTTTAGAAAACTAAACTCGCTAAGCATATAGCTTAGTGGGTACTTTAACCGTTAAAAAGAAATTAGATGCAAACCACACAATGTTACAGATATGGCACAGCTAACCCAATCATCAATATAAACATTCTCAGGTTCTTATTATATTTCTCCTATTATTTGTTAAGCTCTTATGACAGTATGCTATTCATTTCTATTGATTTACTGCCACTGGATGGTACCTCATCCTATGTCTGTTAGTTACCTAACATTGCTGTTGATTACCGATCTGATGGTTATGTATTTGTATTTATGGCATTATAATTTCTTTATCATTGTAGGCCCAATACTCTCTTGTTTTGAGTTCCGTTTATTAAATAACTTATGCATGAATTAAAGTTGTGTATTCACTATCTTTGTCCTATGCTTTCCTTTGGTAGTTTGGCATGAATGGTTATTCGTGTGTTCATATGCTCCTTTCATTAAGTTCACATATATTTGTTAAGGTTTGGATAAGTCATATAAGAAATTAACCAACTGAATAATGTTTATTACCCTTTGCCGAGTTTAATATTTTGACGGTTCGAAATTTATTTTATTAAAAATTCATAGGGCACCAGTGATTAGGAATCTGTCTATTTTTATCCTAAATCAGCTCAATAGAACTAATTTGTAGTTCAAAATTTTCATTCCGGGCCTTTGGGTCGGACTGCACTTTTTAGGCCACACCGGGTTTTACAACACTGCAAAAAAATCCCTCGGTGGGCTTTAAAATCTAAATAAAACACAATTGGGATGTGATTTTCAAAAAACGAAAAATGCTATCTTGTTCTTAATTGGTCAAGCTTTCAAGAACATATTTTTGATAATTCATTTCATTCCAAACGAATATTTTATCTCAATTATACCTCATTTATTTCTTACCAAATGAACAGTGAATTCTAGCATTTAGTTTCTTATGTACCTTGTTATCTTATTTCTCCAATAACTTTTGTTCTACTAATCCGAATGTAAAAATTCTTGTTTTCCCTCTAACTAGACTCATATGAGTCCTTATGGTTAAATTTCTAGATTTAAATTTGTTACACATAATTCTTGATGACTCCTTGAACTCTTCCCGGGCCAATTGGTTACTCAAGTCTGCGCAATGCGTACTATTTTATTTATAACTTTACCTACACAACTCAGATTGAGACGATTATTATCTTAAATTAAACTAGACACATAAGTATATATTCAGTAAAACATTCAGCTTAAAAAAGGCAACAAGTGATTTTTGGCACAATTTCTAATTCAGCCCTGCAGTCTGCTAGGGTCTGCCTGCGCATGGTTTGCTCATTCGTGTGTAACTTCTACATTTTAAGTCCAATCGAGATGAATCACACTCCTATGATTCACCAACATACAAGGTTTCATTTATATCTTCTATCACAACATCTAATTCCTGAGGTAAATGGACCAAAACCTGGACTCAAGGCACAAATCTCAGTCTGTCCTGTTTCACAATTCCAGTGTGCATGGGTTATACTCTTTTGATCATATCTTTTTATATACAAGTGGGATTTAGGAAATTCCAAATTATATGGTTTCCTAACACATAAGGGTACATTTAAGTTTTCTTTCACAGCTTCTAAATGTGTCATTAAGGTCACCTAAACGTAGTCCCAAGTCACAGGTTACTGACTGAGGAATCTCAGTTTTTCAGTTTGTACGCCTGATATCATTGTGATCATAACTTTCATTCCACACATGAAAATGAGTTGGTTCCAAAGCCTATGGTTTACTGACTTAATGGAGAACAATTAAGTCTTCTTTGTCAAGTTCTATTTCTATAATTTTTCTAGTCTAAATTTCGGTTTAATTTCCAAAAAAATGCAGGACACATTGCTAGCTGCAACAAAACAACACAACATAGCACTCCCATATTTACCTCCCTTATAACCTCAACCCCAAAATCAATCAATACACAACAAACACTTCTATATCATCATCAATCTCAACCACATAACCATCACAACTCAAGCACATGAAAAATTATAGCAATTACACATCCAAATGCAAAGGCAATAGAGATCACTAATTCAAGAAGGTTAAAGTACCAAACCTTTTTCCCCTTTGCTTTCCTTAGCTCATCTTTGATCTTTTTCTTCTTTTTCCTTTAGCTTTTCTTGATTTCCTACAAGAATTCCAGCATACACACTTTAAACATACATCCTATGGTTTGAAAACATAAGCTACCAATTCATTTCTTGCCAATTTTTCCTCAATCTAATCTCCTTTAACCTTAAAACCATTATTTCTTTCATCAAATCCTTCAAATAATTATTTCTTGAATTTTCTCCAAATCTAGCTACATGAACCCTAATTTCAATCTCTTAAATTAACCATTAATCCATAAAATTAAAACAAGAGATAGGTTTCTCTTACCTTATAATCTTGTTTGTCACCAAAATCTTCAACCAAAAGCCTTAAACTTTGGAAAAATCACCTCCTTCTTCCTTCTCTTATGGTTTGGACGAGTTCACCATGTCACACCCCCATACTCTATATAATTACTATACATATACCGGGTATACATACAGTACATATGTAGAGTATAAGAATGTCACTTTTCGTCACAATTTAAAATCCTTTAACTGAATTCAAACAATATTATTTTAAAGAACATTTACAAAATCATTATACTTTTAATGATCTTACATATATATGATAATCTTATCTTTATCAAAACTTCATTTATACATATGGATATATTCTTGTCAGAAATACAACATAATTAAAATTATACATGTATGCATCACCCTCTAGTTGGTCTCGACAAACTCTTACTCTCCTCGTGGCATAACAAAAGACTTCAGATCTACCATCTACTCACCTGCGCGATTACACAGTCGCGCTAAGCCCGAGTACTTAGTAGTACAAATAAATAATATAAACATATAATACAACAATTCTAACATATATATCCATATTAACTTCATGTACTATTAGTTTCTTATCATGGTTTCCCTTTTCAACTACAACTTCCACATATCTCTACTAATCTCATATATCACATACATATATACATATCACTCACACTAACCACAAACTCCATCATTAATACTCACAATGAATATATCAATATACATATTACATATTATATTTCATAACATTACATGTTCTTATTTTATTCATTTAATTCATTAATCACAATTCACCAGTCATGAATCACATTTCCAATAAAGGCAAATATAGACCTCATTATTCCTCCATTTCACATTTCATAGATTACATTTAAACAAAGACAAGCATGGATCTCATTATTTACTTATTATTCATCATTCATAAATCACATTGAAAACCAAGACAGACATGGGCCCAAAACACACTAATATGTTATTCAAATTTCAGAGTTACTGCTTTGGTCATAATCATGATCATCAAGCTCGTAGGCAATATACACATATATATCTATCCATGGATAGTGTAACAGACCCAGTCTCTTGGATCATCAACTCAATAAATTTGAGGAGATCCTCAACCCGGCAAGACTGTTACCTATAACAGACCCAGTCTCTTGGACCATCAACCCGACTAATCGAGGAGATCCTCAACCCGGCTAGACTGTTACTTTTCATAAATTTCATATTCATAATTCACATAGTGTAACAGACCCAGTCTCTTGGACCTCAATTCAACTCACAGTGAAGAGATCCTCAACCCGGCTAGACTGTTACCTTTTTACATTTTATAGGCATGCCGCCAAACCCAGAACTCTGAAAATTGAATTAACATATTAGACACAAACTCTTTTCATTTATATCTTTATACATTTCTTTCTCAATTCATTTCTTATTTCATTCTCATTTCATTCTCATATTCAAAATAGGCAACTATGCCTCAATTATAATTCCTTTGCATCCTCATAGCCAACAATCATGGCTTTTCATTACATCAATACAATTCATCACATCATCATATTCCATATTTTATATAGACAAACATGCTTTAATAATCTCATTATGTCTCTATTCATCATTTAAGTACTCACAATCAATTACATTAAACACCCATTAAGAATGATCATCATTGATATATATATATATATACATAGATTTAGAATCTTCATAGCCAATCACAATGGCTTCATATATTATCATAACAAATTGCATTGCACATACCTTTTTGAATGATCATCATAGCTTTCACACTATACAAATCATAACATTAGTCACATTATATTAATAATATAGTAAATTACTTAACACATTTATACTAAATGTGTTAAGTCTCAAAATCATATAAAAGAATGCATCCATGTAAATTTGTACTTACCTCAAAAGCAACTCACATTAATCTATACACTTTCTTTTTCCAAGAATTCTTCACATCTAGGTTAAGGTAATTCAACCTCTTCACAACCTAATCCAAAAGGAAGAATACACACTTACTTATAAATACACATGAATTCTAATACCATTATTCACTTATTAGTCTCATACTAGGCCCATAGATCATAAAGTACAAACCAACACCACTATTTAGGACCCCACAGTCGTAGCCTACCAACCCCCACGGGTGTGGCATAGCAAACCATTCTGCCCAATTTTTCTAGAATCCCCACGGTCGTGGCCTTCCATCCCCCACGGCCGTGTCATAGCAAATGAATCTGTCTCCCTTGCACCACACCCCCACGGCCATGGCTGCCAATGGCCACGGTTGTGGCAACCAAAGGCCACAGGCGTGGCATCTAGAATGCCTCTGTTTCCGAACCAAACTCTTGTATTCTATGTTTTCAACTTCCTTAAACACAAATATACATCAATCACACATCAATTATTCAGTTCTTCAACTCATACATATTAAACCTTTACTAACCAAATTTAATAATCCATCATCAACCTCACAAGTAACTATATAATCATTATCTTCACCCACTAACCAAATCAAATATAAACAAAATCAATAGAAATCAACTCAAAGAGATAAACACTTACTTGAATATTTGCCACATCTTCAATCTCCACCTTCAATTCTCTTGAAGTCCTTAAGATTTTGATGTGTGTAATTAAAATCACCTTTCTCTCTCTCTATCTCTCTCTCTCTCTCTCTTTCTCTCTCTCTCGTTGGAAAAGAAGAATAACGAGAAGAAGGAAGAAAGAAAGAAAATCTTCTTTCTTTTTCTCCTTACTTATCTTATATATATATATATAATAATAATAGTAATATTATAATTAATATTTCTAAAATATTCTCCACCACCACTTTCTTCCTTTGACTTTTCTTTTCTTCTTTTTCTTTTATTATTATTATTATTATTATTATTATTATTTATTAATTATATAAACTTACTTTTCCTACAACATTTTATACATTAGGTATATGTGATGTATATGTTGGTATATGTATTTTTCTTATATATGGTATTTATATTCCTCATATTTTCCAAATACCATACATATATATATCCTTCTTATACCTCTATCTCTTATAATATTTTCCTTACATATTTTACCAACATATCTTCTTACTACTACTATTCCAATGTACACCAAAATCGGGTATTAAATTAATTCATTTCTCTTCTTTTGACTTTCATTACTTTAACATATATATATTTCCATAGATAGAACATATACTCGCTCTTCACTTCTTTCCTCTTTCCATTACACCTATACAATCAATCCAAAAACAACAATGACTCCAAAACTTTTAGGGTATATTTTGGGATATTACACACCATGTAAGAGAGGGCTTTTATTTTCTTTCCTTAGCTTATTTTGATCCAAATGGCGGCCATAAGTGGTGAAAATATGTTGGTATAGATGTTGACATCCAATTGGTACACCTTATAGAAAAAATGGCCACTTTTAATTGGTCCACTTGCCTTCTTCTTTTATCTATTTATTTGGCAAGCCATTAGGCTTCCTTTTATTCATATTTTGACCCCCTCAACTTTCTTGTGCTGAAATTTTATAGTCTAGGGTGTGAAAATATCAAAATACCCTCCAGCGATTAATCGATTGTAACTTTTAAACCGTGCGTTTTCAGGAAAAATTGAAACCCATGGTTATGACCCGATTAATCTCAACAATATTCTTCTGGGGTTGGATATGGGCACTATTAAGAACTTCCGACACTTAATTTTTAAGTTTACATAGTTGCCCCTAACTTTTGAGAAATTTTCACTTAGGTCCTTTTGATATCCCTTCCTGACCTTGCTGTCTTTCTTTATTAATATCTTTTTACTCACAACTCCAAATTAAGTGATTCTTATGCCCACTGAAACTAGACATCCGGGGCTACATTGTGTCAAAATTTTAGGTCGATCCGAGCTATATCTAATTTTTTGAAGGTCCTTCGAAGTCAAGCCTACTATGCTGTCCTGAGGCAGCTTGCACATTGTCTGCTAAATCCATCATATCTTATTCTGTACAACTCCAAATTGAGTAATTTCAAGTTATACATCTAGTAAGACACAAATAAAAAATTATGTCTTGTTTGAGACTCTCTAATTCTGTCATTAACTTGGATGGAATTCGAGCTCAAGTTATAAGTCATGTTCTAAACTCCTTTGTTCTAAGCCTAAATCATATCCTCTATGTCTGTTTCTTACCAATCTGGGATTCGGGATGTTACAGAAGCAATAGTTAATTGAAAAACCATAGTAGAAACATTCATCGATCAAACAAGGAGGTAGGAATGATTATCTCAAAATTTGCCTCGTTCATCCAAGATAGAAGTTGGTCAGACAGTAAGCATGAGTTTGATTCAACATATTAAGTATTGGAGGAGCCAACAAACATAGGTATGTTCTCTAAGTTTGATTCATTTAAATTCAATTCGTGATTCATTGATGATGATGTTAAACACTAATTATGTTTGTATTTATTCCTTCATCTAAATCACTCCAGTAGTTTATGTTCATTGGTTTTGATTCATATATATTTATTAAAATATGTCCAGTAACTTATGTTGATTGATTTTAAACTCACAGTAAGGCACATATTTAACTTTGCTTCGTCCAGTAGCTCCTTTAGTCATCCTTTATCCATTAAAGGTTCTCCATTCCAACTCATTCCAATTATTAATCCAAGCTTATTTCCATCACTAGTATCATTAAATAACATGCTTTAAGCATTAAAATCAAACAATTCACCATACTTTGAAAATTCACTTTTCCAAAACCTTAACCAAATCCATCATTTGACTTTAAAATCATTGTTTATGCATCAAAACAACACATTTGGAATTAAATTGCATAATTAAATCACATGAATCCAAAAATCCAAATTTTCCAAAACCCTAAATTCTCTCTTCAACCAAACTAAACTCAAACTTAATCATTTATTCAATCCAACATAAGAATCATTAAGAACTAATAAAAATAACTTCACAAATACCCAATCAAGCCATTAAATAATGCTACTACAAAAACCCAATATCCACATATTCACAATTTCATGGAATTCCAAAGACATAAGTTGGAAAACTTACTATTTCAAGAGAAAATCACCAAAATCTCACTTGAATCCTTAAAATTCCTTAAATTATGGATGCTTGGAGGAAGAAAAATCTTGGCTTGGGTAACCATGGAGGTTCGGCCTCTTAAGGAAGAAGAAGAAGATGAAGACAACTTTAAATTTCTCTCTTTCCACTTTCAAAAATGACATTATATATATTATTTTATTACATTTTAATTATTTATTTATTTAGAAAACCATAAATTACCTATTCTAATTTAAAATAATTTATTTTTAAATTATTTAATTAATTTTAATTTTCTAAAGTATATTTACAATTATGCCAGTTGACTTTTGACTTTCTTCATTCAAAGTTGACTTTTGTATATGTTGTATATATTCCATATATATCACATATACATTCTATTTTCTCATTTCTTAACACATTGTTTATTTATCATATTTTTTTCAATTATTATTTTTTTAGTATGTTCCACATTTACTACATTATACACATGATCACTATCATAGCCATTTATAATGGCTCAACTTATAAATCTTATGCATTTTACATACCAAGTAACTTTACATGCATAATGTCAATTCACATTTGATGAAAATCATAAGTTTTAAGGTTATGTACTAACCTTATTCCTTTTTCAAAGCCAAACCTTAAACTTCACCACTTCTACCAATTTGATCTACACACATATAAATCTAACAATAACCAACATTATTCATTTAAAGTCACTCGCATACATAGTATATATCAAATTACTATTATTTATACAATTTTTACCAAAATTACATTAAAACCCTAAATTTTCAACTTACTACTTCACTTAAACTTCATCCAACCTAACCCAATTTCAACATTTAACATTAAAATCATCACTTACATACCTAAATAAAAATAAAACAACTCATTTCTACAATTATCAAACATCCTTCAAAAACCCCAATTCCATATATAATACATATCAACACTAACTTCACCCAAATTCATCCATATCAAAATTCTAACATATAAACTTCATAAATATATTAAAACCACATAAAATTCACATATATGACAATAACTAAATTCATCCATAATAAAACCTCAGTTTAAGCATAATCTACCCATAACCCTAAAGTTATCAACTTAATTCATTTTAACTAATTAATCAACAAATCACCATCTAATCATCACTTCATTTCTATCAATTTTAAATATTAAACATAACTTTCTCTCTCTAAATATTACTAACATAGTCATAAAACCATGAAATTAAAGCCTTAAAGGAAGAGGACTTACTTGAATCCTTAGTAAATCTTGAAATTCACTTTAATTCCTTTGAATTTCTTGTAAAATTTAGAGTATATGCAAAGAACTCTATTTCCTTCCCTTTCTCTTTATGGTTCGGCCATGGAGAAATTTAGAGAAGAAGATGGCCATTTGGTTTTTTTATTCTATTAAATTTCCATCCATAAATATGTATAGATATTAACTAATTAATTATTATATACTTATTATTTATTTAATTTTCTTTAATTGCTATCCACATATATAAATCTTACTTTTTGACTTTTCTTTTTCTTTGATTATTATTATTATTATTTTTATTATTATTATTATTCTCATCATCATCATCATCATCATCATCATCATCACCTTTTCCACCACTAATTTATACTTGATATATATGTATTGTATATCTTATGTATATTTATGTCTTATATATTCAATTTATATTTCATATATATTTCAAGTATATATAATATAAATACATTACATCTATTATACATTTAATTATTTAATTATTTACTTGATTTACTTTTAATCTCCACTAAGCACTTGTTTCTTATTTTTAACTCTTTTTTTTCTTATTTATTTATTTATCATCTTACATCATAAATTATACATATATATATATATATAGATACCATTTATGTGTTGCATGTATTCTATGTATATGCATATGTCATATATATGTTACTTATACTTTTATGTACATGTTTATGTAATGTTTATATATATATATATATATTATGTATATGTAATGTATATTTAATATATACATTTACCCACATATATATCTATATCATGTGTACCCTATGTATAATACAAGCATACCATATACATATATTATATATATATATAAATATTAAGTATATAATATATATAACCAATATACATTATATGTATAATATGTATATACCATGTATACACTAGGTATATATTAGGTATATATTACACCTATACCTCCAAATACTTATTTTATTTCTCCAAGATCATGGATATTACAATTTATGATAAACCTTTTAATTTGATTTTAATCTAATATAGCATAAAAGCTATCCTTTTGTTGGACCAATGTATTAAGGCTTAATTAGTGGGAATTATCATGGTCTGACTTCTAAGTTTGAAAATATAACTATTGGTTAAAACATTCGAGAGAATTGTTCAAAAATAAGATACCCCATGTTTGTATCTTGTTGGCCATATATCTAGAAAAAGAGACTTACCATTCAAGTGTGGAAGTTATAAGGTTGGAAGGTTCGTTCCTACTATATTGAGTTGATTTGGTTTGTTTGTTTATTGCTTGTGCATCATGCATACATGCATTGCATCTCATCCTTTTTAGCTCATAGACCTGGAGTACAGTAGTTCAAGAGTTTACGACAATCCAACCTATGTCAGTGACTCAGAGTTCAATGAGAATTCGGTTAATTTCACAAGAAAGCAATGGATCCTGAGCAGGTTCAGAAATTGGTGAATGATGTCCTCAACTCCAAGATGGAAGAATTGAAGGAAACCCTAGCTGAAATTGTGAGAAGCTAGCTACTTTCACTATTAGAGGATAAAGAGGATAATAATGCTGAGGCATCTTCTAGTACCAAGAAGCCAGAGGATAAGGGAAAAGCTAAGGTTGGTAAGGTAGTTTTTGATGATGACAAAGTAGTTATCGATGATGATGATGACTGGACTTAGTATTTCCAAGATCCTTAGTATAAGATGGAAGAAAAGAAGGATATGGAGAAAACTGAAACTGAGGATGTGGAGAAAATGATTGCTGATTTGGAGAAGAAGTTCAAAAAGAAGCTGAAGGTTGATGAGATGTCAAAGGTAGGCAAGTTATTTGAGCAAGATGAGGAAGTCCATTATAAGTTCAAAATGCTTGCTTTTGCTAAGTACAATGGTACCAGAAATCCCCATTTGCATGTCAAATAGTACATCACTGCTATGCTATCTGCCCGAGCTACTAAAGGTCAAACTCAAAGGTACATCATGCTTTCACTAGATCCTGTTGTGCAAAATTTGTTCCACACCTTAGAAGAAAGTACTGAAAAGAATTGGGATTTGTTGTACAAAACATTCATCCAACAATATGTGTATAATGTGGAATTGAAAGTTACTTTGATGGAGGTAGAATCAATAAAGCAACAGCATAATGAAAATTTTGTTGATTATGTGAAGAGGTGGAGAAATAAGGCTGCTCTTCTTAAAAAGAGGCCCGATGAGTCTAACCATATCAGAATGATAATGAGAGGCGTCATGCCCAACCTTCATGAGAGACTATCTCATACCCTTATCAGAGATTTCAAAGATCTCCTCCAAGCTGGCTTGCAAATAAAAGAGTGGGAACAAGAGAAGAATCACTTTTTTGGAAGGAGAAATGAGACAGGAAACTACCAATCTGGTAGTTAGAGTGAATGAAAAGAAATGGATGTCAATGCAACTATTGGCCAAGCAAATAGAAGATGAATTTTAGAGTTGGAGAAACCTCTGTCTTGGGTTTTTAACAAGTTATAGAAGAATGGACTATTACAGCCATTGGCTCCTCAACCACTACACGATCATTTACGCTAAACATTGATGCCAAGGCCTTCTATCAATTCTATCAAATGCAAGGGCATGATATAGATAAATATGCTAGATTAAGACATGAGATCCTAGATTTGATCGATAGTGACAAGTTGCCCGAGATCGATAAACCCAACAGTAAATGCAATCCATTGCCTAAGTTTGGAAGAGTGCCACCACCAGCAACCTTCATGATAGAAGGAAGATTGATGAAAAGTTTTGTCTTGTCTTCCTTTCAAGATGTAGATGGAGGAATTGTGGATGAGGATATGATGACCATTACCCATGACATATCAAAGTAGATGAAGCACCATCGATTATAATTCAACAAACTTCCTTAGGCTTGAGTGTTGCTTATTTTACTTATGCTTTCTTTAATATTTTTAGAATAATTATGTTTTTCAAATTAAGATTGTTTAAATAAATTAATTTTCATTAAATTTTTGTTGGTCTTTGTCTATTTTGGTGTTGAACTAATGACGAATGTAGCTTCATATTCATAAATTAGTGTATCTATGCATAATGATCTGAGTGACTTTACTAGGTGAGGGAGTTGTTCTATAGCATTGATCTGTGTATACTTTCTTAGAGAGGGCTCCTGCATAATTATGATTGTCTAGGTCCTAGTCGATCTTAGAACATGCTTTGACGAACTTTCGAGGTGAAATTGAACTTTACTTATTTGAGAGAGAAATGATCTAGGCATTGTTTGGTTAGCCAACAACTAGTATCCACCTTATTAATATTAATCCCTAGTTTGTCCTTTTAGGCCTTCATGAATTTTTTTTAGCTTGCTCTTATTGGCTTATAAACCCTAACAACCTACCTTGAGCTGTTGTGACTCTTATGACAAGTCTAATGATCACTGAGTTGCCAAGAAGGTAAGAAGACCAAAGAAAGGGATGTTCAATCAAGACTATAAAGAAAGTTGAAGTTTACCTGAATTTAGGTCTGATGGCTTCAAGATTATTAAGGATTCATCCTCATTGAAGTGGACTCATGCTACTCTATAATCAGTAGGATAGGACAATATGAACAAGATGACTTTCTTTGAGCTAAAAAAAAGGAAAAAAAAAAGAAAAAAAATAAAGAAGATAAGAGAAAAGGAAAACAAAATAACAACAGTTTGAAAAGGCAGTGCAGAAATCCAATATAGTTCTTTCTATATGAAATAATAGAAGACTTCCACTTAGCCTACAGGAAGAAATTTGATTTTAATTGGTCCAACCCAACAGAGATTCAACCAAAATCAAAGAAATAGAAGAAAGACAATCTAGTTCATGATGCCCGTCACAACTCCAAGTTAGTAATTTTGAGAGTCCTACGTAGAAAAAGGACAAAATAATAAAATACCAAAAAAAAGAAAAAAAAGAAAGGAAGAAAAAGAAGAAAAGTGAAAGAGTGAGGGGTCTCCAAATTTTTATAAAGGCAAAGACTGTCCTTATCAAGATCCAGATTCATGCAAAAAAGATGGGAGAATGTTTAAAGCTCTTTAAAGTGTGATGATGTGTCATTTGTGTCATGTCAGTTTTAGTTTAAAAATGGTCATTATTTAACCCATGTTCCTTATAAGACCCCATTTTAAGCCCATTAAATACCTGCTGATCTCTTTTCGTAGGTAGAGTCTATTAGTAGAGATTGTTTGCATAAGTGTATGCATATGAGATAGACAAAATTTAAAACTCAATAAGACCTTTGGCCAAGTAATATGTATTTGCCTATCTGAAGTGCAACAGTTCTTACATAAATGAAAATGATTCCCAAGTTTGGTAGAGTAACTAGGATTATCATGTTATATATATATTGATTTGGGAAAGTCAAGTCCTAAGATAAATTGGCACTAATTTGACAAAGTCAACATTTGATTTAAAAAAATGTTTTCTTGTCATATAAACTTTCAAGTTAAAAGAAGTATGTTGCATTATCAAATTTCAAAGGACATAATGGGCAAAAGAGGGCTAATAAAAGGATCACTTGCAAGGTCATGTTATGAGGAAAGCCACCACTGATGTGCAGAATCATAGTTTGAAATGGATGTATCTCTATGCTTCTTGGGCCCCACCATTCATGTTTTCAACATCTTGAAAGCCATAAATGTAAAGTCTTCTACCATTTTAATGCAAGAAATGAATGAGCATCTAGAAGGAATCCATGGAGGTGCTTCAGCTGGTCACCTCGGTCTGTGAGTCAATTAAACCACTGTAAGTATTATTCATTCATATCATGCATACATGAGCATATCACACTGTATTGTCTATTTTTTGTCAAAGTGAACAGTAGACACCCTGTGAAGTAAACAATCAAAAGCAGATATGGAATCAGGAGGCATGGAAGCCCCATCGCTTAAGAAAGATCCAGTCACTTTACAGAAATGAAGATGTATGCCTGTGTATGGAACCAAACAAAATGCAAACATCGATCAAAGCCTGCATGAGAACAAAATCATTGGTTTATGCCTACACAGGGGGCCAAACTTCATCTTTTTCAATTCTTGATTTTATGCATGTACACATATTGTCAGACTAACTTTCAATATTTTGCCATGTAGGGGGAAAAGAGAGGATATGAGAGCTGGCTAAAAAATAGCTGAATTGTTTTGCAAAAGGAAGAACAAAAGAAGAAAGCCAAAACTCTCAAATGATAGAAGCTCAATCGAGATCGAAGAGTTGAGTCAATTCATTGAAGAATGAAACAACTAGATAGAAGAAAATCAAAACTCTCGGATGATAGAATGTCAACAGAGTCCATTGAAGAAAGGAGCCAATTGGCTAGAAGAAAGTCAAAATTCTTAAACGGCAAAGGGATGATCAAGCTAGAAGTGCTTAAGTCTCAAGTTGAGATTCCAAAATTCAGTATCGGGCCGAGAATCCTAATCCAGTCTCGGGTCGAGCACCCTAATCCAATTTCGAATTGAGCACCCTAATCTAGTTTCGGGTCAAGAACCCTAATCCAGTTTTGAATTGAGTACCATAATCCAGTTTCGAACCCTAATCCATTTTTTGGTTGAGCACCCTAATCCAGTTTCAGGTTGAGAACCCTAATCTAGTTCCGGATCGAGAACCCTAATCCAGTTTCAGGTTGAAAATCCTATTCCAGTATTGGGTCAAGAATCCTAATCCAATCTTGGATCGAGCACCCTAATCCAGTTTTGGGTCGAGGACCCTAATCCAGTATTAGATGGAGAATAGAAATTCAGTCTTGAGTCGAGCACCCTAATCCAGTTTTAGGTCGAGAACTCTAATCCAGCCTTGGGTCGAGTACTCTAATCCAGTTTTTGGTCGAGTTTCCTAATTCAGTTTTGGGTTGAGAACCCTAATCAAGTATTGGGACGAGAATCCTAATCCAATCTTGCGTCTAAAACTGTAATCAAGTCTTGGGTCGAGCACCCTAATCCAGTTTTGGGCCGAGGACCCTAATTGTAGACCCTCAATTTTTGATCTAGTCCAAAATAATTTTTGTGGTGTTTTAATTAAATAATATTTTATTTTAATAATATTTATTACTTATAATATTTATTTTTAATAAAAAAAAGTAATAATAAAAAAGGATAAAAAATTAATAAATAAAAATCGACGACGAAAATTTTTCGTCGCTTGAAACGAATTGGCGGGGGCCAATTCGCTGCAGGAAAATCCTGTGGTAAATTGGCTAGCCCGCCCCCAGCGCTCGCAGAACTTCTTCACTAGTGCACTTTTGCATGCCCGGCCTGCTCATGGTTTTGCCAAAACCCTATTCTACTTGGTTTTTAATTTTATTTCCTTAGCCAATTAGTATTGGGTTTTTATTTTTTCTTATAAATACCAGATTAAAGACACATAATGAAGGATCTGAAATTTTTTATCAGATTTTGGACTTTTGGATTTTTTCGGCCAAAAAAGAGAACCTTGAAAGAGCAAGAGGCTGTGAGCAAGCAACAACAATCCATCAAAGGCAGCCTATACTGTCTTTATTATTGTTCAACCAGAATTCAAAGATTGTGGTGGAACCAACAATGGAGGTTTGAATCTCTATTTCTTTGCTTATGTTTACAGTAGCTTCATCATACAATTTGATAAATTGTTTAAACATGGATGTTTTTGTTATTTGATCAATTGTTCTACTTACTATCCAAATTTTATTTAAAACCCTAAAAAATGTTTTTCTAAAACCCTAATACCTTAATACCCGTAAAACATATTTTTGAAAACTAAAACCCTAATTACACTTTTCTAAAACCACAAAACACAAATCTAATTTCTTAAACTCTAAGTTATTCAAACCCTAAATTTTAATTAATTTTGTTTTCAAATCTCTACAGCAGCTTGTTCCATTAAATCACCATAGCATTAGATTTATTCAAATAATATTTTAAACGTCCAGTAGTCATATTACATATAAGTATTTATCAAAAAATTCATGTTAAAGTGGTCTTAAAGTTTTTATAATAATCATGTTTTGATAAAACCCTAACTCCAGTAAACTCTAAGACCCAAACCCTAATTTGCCTTGTAAGTCCTAAAACCCCAAAATAGTTTTGCAATTATCAAAACTTTAAATTATTTTCTAAAATTCTAAGATTCAAAATTGCTTTCTTAAATCCTAATCTGTTTTCCAAATATCCAGTAACCCCAAAAATTAACTTTCAAACATTAGATCCTAAATTCTTAAGCTCTTCTTCCAAAACCATAAATTATTCTTCAAACAAACCCTCAAGTGCTTTATTTTTCAAAAAACCCTAAATCATTTTTCTCGAACCCTAAATTCTTTAAAATCCTAATTCTAAATGCCAAAACCTCAATTCCTCAAAGCCAAAATTTAGAAATCATAATTTATTAAACCAACACCCAGTACTCCCAGTAGCCTAAAGCCATAACCAAAACCCTATTTCCTCAAACTTTAACTCCCGGATCCCTAATTTCTTAAATCTTAAATCTTAAACCTTAACCTTATTTATTTAATGGATTGAAATCTAATTTTATTTATTTATTTGATTATGTGATTTGTTATATATTAATGATGAATGGTTTTGTAATACCCTTATACCCTATATACGTACAATACATATTTTCAGCATATGTAAAATACGCATATACGGTACAAAAATATCATAGACCGGTTTAATAAAATTTTTTCACATTTTCAATTTAAAATTTCAAATTCTAAATATATAAAATTAAATAGAATATAAATATTCTTTACTTGTTATAAGAACCCAAAATAAATAATATATATAAAAATCTCTGGGAAAAATTCGCCAGAGTTTTGTCTGTAATTTTGACATCCCAAAATTTAGCAATTACTCAACCTGCAAAAAGAAAACACTTCCAAATAATTTCAAATCACCATCTCAACCATACTTCTCAATTTTACTAAGTTTCTCAAATATTTATATATACAGATATATATAATTTAAAACACACTTACTCTCCCATTTCAAATACATTGGCCTAAATATTCTTTACAATATACAATACTTAAAATCCAAAACATAATATAATATGCATAAAACTCAAAATGTACAATAACATAAAAATATATACATGTTGTTGGTAGTGTTTCTGATCTCGATGGCAGCTCAACAAGCTCAACTACAAGTCTAGACCCAACCTGACCTAGAAGAACTCTCTTGCTCAGCTGGGTCTACCCTGTCACCTGCGCGTTGGAAACAATCGCACTAAGCCGAAGCCTAGTGGTACAAACTTTGCTAATAACAATAAAACTCAATGCAATGCCAATGTGTAGACCCTTAATTTTTAACCCAGTCTGGTCCGATATTTTTTATTCAGTCCAAAATAATTTTTTTAGTATTTTAATTAAATAATATTTATTTTAGTATTTATTTTTTATAATTTTTTATTAAAATATAAATAATAATAAATAAATAAATAAAAATCAACGACGAAAAAATTGGCGACGAAAAAATTCATTGCCGAAAGTAATTGTCCAAGGCCAATTTCACCCGCAGGAACTTCCTATGGGCCATTTCGCAGCAGGAAATTCCTGCGGCAAAATTGGCTGGCCGCTCGCCCAGCTCGCAATTCTTCACAAATTTCCTCGTAGCCCGCAGTAGTTTTTTTGCCAGCGAAATTTTCCAATGCAATTTTTTCTGAAACCAAACTCTATTTGGTTTTGGTCTCTTTTCCTAATTAATCTTAGTTTTCTTAAACAATTAGAATTAATCTTATAAATTTTCCTATAAATAACATTAAAAAACACACAAAAAGGGGATGAGACTTTTGGACTTTAAGAGGACTTTGGAGGAGAACTTTGGGGGGAGACTGGAATTTGGGACTTCAGATTAGAGAGGAGCAACAAGCAAGCAATCAATAATCATCAAAGGTAGCCACACTGCCTTTGTCTCCGTTCATCCAGAAGTTAATTTTGGTGGAACCAACTACGCAGGTTTGATCCTTAATCATAAACTACTCATAGCTTTGTTTCTTTGATTCATAATAATATACACACAAAACTTTGATCTTTAAATATGCAGTAACTTGATCTTCGTTTCAAAATCCCTAAAAAATATTCTTATGTTTCCAAAAACCTTAAGAACCCTAAAAAGTATTCTTCTGTTTCCAAAAACCTTAAGAACCCTAAAAAATCATCCATCTGTTTCCGTAAAACCTCAAAAACCCCAAATTTATTTCTTCTATGTCCAAAAAACCTTAAATCGTTTCTTTTGTTTCCAAAAACCTTAAATCATTTTCCCTATTTCCAAAGACTTTTAAAAAAACCCTAAACTGTTTTCCTCTAACTTATTTCCAAAATTTCCAAATATTTTGTTAAATCTCCAAACTCTAACCTACTTTACAGTTTCTAAAATCATAATTACTTTATAAAACTCTAAACTATTTTCTTCAACTCCAAAATTAAAATAGTAAACCCCCAAACCAGTTAATCTAAACTCTAAGTTTTCCTAAACCCTAATTCCCTCAAAACTAATACGTAAACCCTAGTTTTCCTAAACCCTAATCCTTAAAACCTTAAAACCTTATAAACCTAAACATTCAAACTCAATACAGTAAATCCAAAACAATAATCCAGTAACCAAGAATTATAAACCTAATGTTTTAATATCCTAAAACCCTAATTTCATAATGTTACCCCTAAACCCTAATTTGATTCATGAAACCCTAATCCATTCCAATTTTCCAAAACCTTTACAGTAGCCTAAAAAAATAATATTAATAATACTAAAATCCCAAAACCCTAAATATTAATTAAAGAACTTTAAATAGAAACAGTAAACCCTAATTTGTATCTTTACTTGCTTTATTTTTAGATTTGATTATGTAGTTTATTATATATTTTGATGGTTTATTTATTTGATTTCAATGCTTGATTTATTTAATTTATCATGGATGAATGTTTATTATATATTTTGATTGATGTTTAATATCTTTTATTAATGATTTATTTATGATGAATGGTTATTTACTTTTATCGATTTATTTTGATTTTCAAGTGTTGTAAGAGGTATGTTTCCACTTTGTGGCTGCCTCATTAATTAATTATCATGTAATTTAAATTGCTTTTATATTTTGGACCAATGTAAAGGATATGTTTCTACCTTTTGGTGGGTATTTAGACATGGATGATGAAGGACATGTTTCCATCCTCGGATGGGTGCCCATTTATTTGCTTTGCTTGGACATTGCTTTGATTTTAATATAACGATGCTTTATTTCAATTGTTGCATGTAATATGGATGATATTTTTATATTTAAGAATTTTATAATATTAAGACCTGTAAAGGAGGCCGGTTCCAATGAACCAGGCATTGTGGGGGTGCTGGGTCATTTCTCACCTTCCCCACATGTACCCAACTTTCAGAACCCATTAGGGGGTTGGGAATTCCTTAGGAATCGAGTCATCCGCCCCTTTATTTTTCCCGGCCCGTCTGAGTAGCGACTCCATTTTCTCCGGGATTAGGCCCGTGTTCTCTAAGGCCCCGAGCCTAAATAATGCTGAAGTCGCAAGAACCATTCCACCGGGAGTGGGGGCAAAAATCCCCTCTCACAGTGGCGACTCCACTGGGGATAAGAAAAGTTGATTCCGTTGGTCTTTATATTATTCTATTCTTTCTTATAATGATATTATCCATTGCATCATATTAGATTGCATCGTGTGCGTGAGTTAGGACGCCCGTGTTACCTGTGTTGTGTTACGTAAAGGATACCATACTTTCACTCAAGGTATGGAGATCGAGCATGGCATAACCAGCCTCGTACTGCTTGGTATATACTTACTATGGTAACCTAAGCCTTTTAACCTAAAGACTGAAGCTCATGCAGTTGGCCTAGTTACTTTCCTTAAGTTTTTACCCCAAATGCATGTTGTTTGACTATGGTTAATTTGTCTTGGCTTAAATCATGGCTTATTTGGTTTGCTCTTTTTCTAATATGACCTAAGTACATTGTAAGCTCAAAATAAAATTTTCTTTAAAGTCCAAAAGACCAAAGCTATTTTCAAAACTTTTCATGATGGTCTTTGGACATAAAACTTTTCTAAAAACAAATCCAAAATTCTTCTTCTCAAGACCCAAATACAAAGCCCAAAATCCATTTTTTCTAAAAATCTTTTTACAATGGGTTTATAAACAAAATTATTTTCATCCAACCTTTTCTTACAAAGAGCTTGCAAATTATTTAGGTCAATTACGAAATACCAAAAATCAATTGTGAGCCTAGTTTATACTAAGAATAATTAATCATGGGCTTGTTTTTGGCATGAATCATTAGTTACTTTTTCAAGTGAGAAATCTATTTATAATAAACCTCTTAATTTAGTTTTAATCCAATATATAGCATAAAAGCTACTATAGTTGGTGGAATAGATTAAAACCTAATTAATGAGAATTATTATGAACTGATTTCCATTTTGAAAATATAACTATTGGCTGAAACATCCGAGGGAAATATTCGAAAACAAGATGCCCCATGTTGGTATTTTGTTAACCATATTACCTGGAAAAAGAGACTCGCCATTCGTGTGTGGATGTTATAAGGTTGGAAGGAACGTTCTATTTGTCCTTATTTGTTGATTGTTTGAGCATACATGCATACATTTGCATCTCATATCATTGATTCTTTCTGGCTCACATCCCTGGATTATGACAGTTCAAAAGCTTACAACAATCCGACCTATGCAGGAGACAAAGAATCTAGCAACGACTCAATCACTTGCTCACCAAAAGCAATGGAGCCCGAACAAATTCAAAGGATGGTGGATGATGCCCTCAATGCCAAGATGGAAGAAATAAAAGAGGCCATGGCCGAGACCGTGAAGAACCAATTGGCTGCAATTTTAGGAAATAATGCCGAAGCATCTACTAGCTCCAAGAAGCCAAAGGACAAAGGGAAGGCTAAAGTTGGTAAAGTAGCTTTTGATGATGATAAGGTGATCATTGATGATGATGATTGGGCTCAATACTACCAAGATCCTCAAGACAAAAAGGAGTCAAAGGTTATTCAGAAGACAACTGTTGAAAAGACCGAGACGTCTGATGTTGAGAAGATGATTGCTGATTTAGAAAAGAAATTTGAGAAGAAGCTGAAAATCGAGGAAATGTCCGAGATCGACAAACTATTTGAACAAGATGAGGAGGTCCCTTATAAGTTTAAGATGCCTTCCTTCGCTAGGTACAATAGTACTAGAAATCCCCATCTCCATGTGAAGCAGTATATCACTGCTATGCAGTCTGCCCGAGCTACTAAGGCCAAAACTCTAAGATATTTCATGCTCTCATTGGACCCTGTTGTCCAAAATTGGTTCAACACCTTGGAGGAAAGTACTCAAAAAGTTTGGGACATGTTGTACAAGGCGTTGATTAAGCAATATGGGTATAATGTCGAGTTGAAAGTTACCTTAATGGAAGTTGAGTCCATTAGACAAAGGCCAAATGAGAATTTTGTAGACTATGTGAAAAGATGGAGAAATAAGGCTGCTTTGCTCAAGAAAAGGCCCGATGAATCTGATCAAATAAGGATGATCGTGAGAGGCATCCTGCCCAATCTTCGTGAAAGGATGTCTCACACCCTTATAAGGATTTCAAAGATCTTCTCCAAGCTGGTCTACAAATTGAAGAGTGGGAAAGGGAGTAAAATTGCTTTTCAAAAAGAAGGAATGAGAAAGGGAATTATCAGCCTAGCAATCAAAGCACGCAAAAAGAAGTTGATGTTAATGTGACTGGTCAATGAAATAAAAGACAATTCTCAGAATTGGGGAAACCTCTAACTTGGGTTTTTAGTAAGCTGCAAAAGAAAGGGTTGTTACAACTGTTAGCTCCTCGACCGTTACATAATCCCCTGCCACAAAACTTCAATGCTGAGGCCTTCTGTCAATTTCATCAATGCAAGGGCATGAAATAGATAAATGTGCTCTTATAAGGCATGAGATCCAAGATTTGATTGATAGTGGTAAGCTACCCAAGCCAGATAAGCCCAATAAAAAGAACAACCCTTTGCCTAAGTTTGGAAGAGTGCCACCACCAGCAACCTTCATGGTAGGAAAAGGATTGGAAGAAGATTTTATTTTATCATCCTTTCAAGATGAAGATATTGAAGATGTGAAAGGAAAAGAAGCTTAACTCAACAAACTTTCCTTAGCTTGAATGTTACTTTTCAGTTTTACTTTCTTTAATATTTAATTGGAACAATTATGTTTTTTCAATTTAAAAGTTGTCTGAATAAATTACTTTCAACAAAATTTTTGTTGGTCTTTATTCATTTTGGTGCTCAACCGATGAGGAATCTAGCTTGATAATTCATGAATTAATATTTTTATGCATCATGACTCAAATGAATTTACTAGGTGAGGGAATTGCTCTATAGCATTGAGTTGTGTAGGCTTACTTAGAGAGGGCTCCTACATAATTACCTTTGTCTAGGCCCTAGTCAATCTTAAAATATGCTTTGACAAACTTTCAAGGTGAAATTGAACTCTACTTATTTTAAGAGAGAAATGATCTAGGCATTGTTTGGTTAGCCAATAACTAGTATCCACCCTATTAAATATCAATCCCTAGTTGTCCCTTTAAGCCTTCATAAAATTTTTAGCTTTCTTTTCATTGACTTATAAGACCAACAACCTACCCTGAGCTGTTGTGATACTTTTAACAAGTCTTATGATCACTAAGATGAAGAGGCAAGAAGATCAAAGAAAGAAATGAATACCATAAAGATAGTTGAAGTTCTCAATACCATGAAGATAGTTGAAGTTCTCAAGACCATAAGGGTAGTCGAAGTTTTCTTAATATTTCCAATATATCAAGACAACATCAGAGTAACAAATGATTTATCCCTGTTAAAGAAGATTTATGTCACTCCACTGATCCATTATTGGAAACCCAAGTTGGTACAAATAAGACAACTCTTTTAGAGCTAGAACCAAAAAAAGGAAAAAATAGAAAAAAAGAAAAGAAAAAAGACAAAAGGAAAAAAAAAGGAAAAAAGAAAAGAAAAAGAAAAGAAAAGAGATAAAACCTAAAAAGGCAGTTCAGAAAGCCAACTAAGTTCTCTTTTACCTAAAGCAGCAAAAGGCTTCCATTTGGTTTATAAGGATAGTTTGACTTGAATTGGTTCAACCCAACCAAAGATTCAATCAAAATTGGAGAAAAAAAAAGGAGGAAGACCATCCAGTTCTTGAAAGTTCTGTATTTGATAGTCCTACAAGGAAGAAGGATGAAATGATAAAATGCTCAGAGAAAGGGAAGAGTAAGAAAGATAAAAAGAAAGAAAAGGGAGATGAAGAAAAGAAATGAATTTGGGTACCAAACTTTATGCAAGGGCAAAGGCTGTTCCAATCAAGATTCAGGTTAATGCCAAAAAGAAAGAAGAATGTTCAGCTTTGTCTTTTCATGCTCCCAAAAGTTTCAACAAGCAGTTTGTAGTGTGAAGGTTTGTCCATTGTGTCACCTCCAATGGCCTTCATTTAACCCATGTCCCTTATAGACCCCATTTCAAACCTATCAAAGACCTTTTGATCTCTCTTGGTAGGTAGAGTCTATTAGTGGAGATAGTTTAAATAAGCATGCATATGAGATAGACCATATTCAAACTCAAATGAGATCTTTGACCAACTAATGTGTACGTGCCTATATGAAGTGAAACAATTCTTGCTTAAATAGAAATGATTCCCGAGTTTAGTATGGTAACTAGGGTTGTCATGTTATAGATATGGTAATTTGGAAAATCAAGTCCTGAGGTACATTGACATTGATTTGGCAAAGCCAACATTTGATTTCAAAATCAAAATTCAAAAAATAAAAAAAAATGTCTTGTCATACAAAGCCTTCAAGTTAAGGGAAGTATGTTGAATTATTGAACCTCGAAGGACACATTGGGCATAGGAAATGATTACCGGCAAGGTTATGAAGAAGTTGCTGAAACATAGTTCAAAATGGATGAATCCCTGACTCTGCTGCTTAGGGCCTCCATTATTCATGTTTTCAATATCTCAAAGATAAAAGTCATAAATGGGAAGCATTCTTTTATTCCAATGCAAGACCTGAATGAGCATCTGAAAGGAACCAATGAGAATACTTGTAACCCCCCCATACTCTATATAAGTACTATACATATACCTAGTATATATACAATACGTATATAAAGTATAAGAATGTCACTTATAGTTTCAATTTAAAAACCTTTATCTGAGTTCAAGAAGTATTGCATTAATTTAAAGAAACATTTATGAAAAACATTATTCTTATAATTATACAACATAATTAAAATCACAAAATGTATGCATCACCTTCTAGTTGGTCTCGAGACACTCTTATCCATCTCGTGGCATAACAGCTGGACTTCCAGATCAACCGCATAGCCACCTGCGCGATTATAAATCCGCGCTAAGCCCGAGAGCTTAGTAGTACAAATAAATATTAAAATATACTTTACAAAAGAATCATACCTCATATTTTTAGCATCATGTTTTATTGTTCTTTTACCACGTTTTCCTTTCTCAATGCATTCTTCATATGTTCCCCACTAGTCTCATTAATTATATACATATTTACATAGAACATTCATAATACGATACTTACCATTTCTATCTCATATACATATACATATACATCATTTTAACAAATCATCATTCAATGACTTATTCAAACCTTTATGAAAACAAACCTCACAAATTCCACATTCATATACATGTTACACATCATACAACATTTTCATAAACTCATATCTCAACAAAGCTCCTCAATATATCAATACACATATTACAAAATCATACTTCACAACATCATTTTATTCACAATTCATCAATCATGAATCACACTACCAATAAAGGCAGCCATAGATCTCATTACTCATTTATTTCAACATTTAAATATCACATTGACAACAAAGACAGACTCGGGCCCAAAAGACACTAATATGTTATTCAAAGTTCAGAGTTACTGCATTGGTCCATAATCACAATGATCAAGCCCGTAGGCAATATATCTCATATCTCTATCCATGGATAGCGTAACAGACCCAGTCTCTTGGATCATCAACTCGGCTAAACTCGAGGAGATCCTCAACCCGGCTAGACTGTTACTACAATTCACATTTCACATTTTATCAAGTAACAGACCCAGTCTCTTGGATCTCAATTCAAAGAGATCCTCAACCCAGCAAGACTGTTACTTTTCATATATTTCGTATCAATAATTCACATAGTGTAACAGACCCAGTCTCTTGGACCTCAATTCACTCAAATTGAAGAGATCCTCAACCTGGCAAGACTGTTACATTTTCACATTTTCTAGGCATGCCGCCAAATCCAGAACTCTGAAGATTGAATCAACATATTAGACAGAACACAATTGAATCAACATTTTCATTTCATACTCAATTGAATTATCATAGCCAATAACAATGGCTTCACATCTCATTTGAATCACTATAGCCAATCACAATGGCTTCACATCATATCATGTCTCAACTCATATTATAATATTTCATTATTCAATTGTACATAATTAATTACTTCATCATATCCTTCACAATATATATATATATATCATCATTGCAATTCACAAGATTCACAATGCATAATAGTATCATATGCATCATCAAATCATATTAATCAATTCATCATTCAAGTATACATAATCAAAGGCATTGCACATACTTTTTCAATGATCATTATATCTTCCACATTTCCTATATCATCATTAATATACACATAACAATTTACATTATTCATGGATTTAGAATCTTCCATATATATTTGATTGAATCATTATTGTTTTAAGTGTGTTTATGTACAAAAAACCTTTGAAGATCCAACCATGTAAGAATAATCAAGAATAAATATCATTAGCCAACACACTTAAGGGACACGGCCAAGCTTGTGGCCGTGTCTCTTAACACCGATGCAGACAGTAGCAAACACGGGCAATGGACACGGCCAAGCCAGTGGCCATGTCTCTCAACACAAACACCCAGTAGCAGACACGGGCAAGGGACACGGCCGTGTCTCTCAACACAACACAGGCAGTGGCAAACACGGTCAAGGGACACGGCCAAGCCAGTGGCCGTGTCTCTCCAAAATCATCCAACACGGCCAAATTTGCCCTAACTTGGCCGTGTCTCTCACAACTTGGCTGTGTCCTTCAATGATTTAAAGACCAATTATTTCAAAACTCATCCAAACCCTTTAAAATTCACACCACAACCCTCTTAATCATCATCTTTGTTAATATTTAACAATTTCCTATCACTTTAACATTTATATAACTTCATTATATCATCATAATAACCAATATATATACATCACTATAATCAATTACTCAAAGTACCAAATTCACTTATACTAAACTCTAACTCCACAATTCATCATCATTCTCACAAATGCCCCAACTTATCATCATCTTCCACACCAATCATATCAAAACTAACTTCAATTAAAAGAAATCAAGACAAGAAGATAAAAAATCATATATATATAATCAATAAACTCAATTCAAAGAATGAGTACTTACATGTATAGCTTGCCAAATCTTCAAACTCCACTTGCAAATCTCTTGATATCCTTAATCTTTGGTGTAATTAGGAGCAAAAATCATCTTTCTCTCTCTAGCTTCTCTCTCTCTCTCTCCATCTCTCTCTCTCTCTCTCACGAAGAAGAACAGACGAAGAAGAAGAAAGGAAAATCAATTTTTTCCTCCTCTTCGTTCTTATCTCCACCATATATATATATAATAATAATAATAATAATAATAATAATAATAATAACAATAATAATAATAATAATAATGATAACAATAATAATAATAATTTCTCAAATAATCTCCACCTCATAAATTTCCTTTGACTTTCTTCTTCTCTTTTCCTTTTTGTCCTTATCATCATTATTACAATTAATTATATATATATATATATATATATATAACTCACTTTTCCTACTCCCAATTTCTCTCATGTATATGTAATGTATATGTATATGTCTTTTATATTGTAATTATATTTCCCAAATATACATATACATTAAGTCCAAATACAACAATAACTCCAAAACTTTTAAGGAATATCTTGGGATATTACAATACTTCTGCTGATCACCTCGGTCTATGAGTCATAGAACCACTGTGAGTGTTATTCATGCATATCATGCATACATGAGCATATCACATTGCATTTTCTTGTCTTGTATTGTCTATTCTTTGTCAAAATGAATAGCAAACACCATATGAAGTAAAGAATCAAAAGAAGATATTGAATCAGGGGGGCATGGAAGACCCATTGCTTGAGGAAGCTCTATTCATTTCGCAAAAGAAGGAAGAGATGCATGCTTATGCAAAGAACAAGATAAAATACAAACATCAATCAGAGCCGGCATAAGAAAAATTATTAGTTTGAGCCTACACAGGGGGCAAAGTTTCTCCTTTTCAATTTTTTGAGTTTATATATAAAACATTTTCAAACTCACTTGCAAATATTTCGCCACGCAGGGGGCAGGAGAAGATATGAGGGCCAACTAAAAATAGCTGAATTTTTGCAAAAAGGAAGAACAAAAGAATGGAACATTAGAACTATCAAAAGAATGACGACGCAAATGATAAAAAAATCAAGATCCAGTTTAACGGATGAAGATCCACTTTCAAGGGTGAAGACCTGATTTCCAAGGATGGAGATCCATTTTTCAAAGGTGAAGACCTGATTCCAAGGATGAAGATCCAATTTAAAGGATGAAGATCCATTTTCAAGTGTGAAGACCCGATCTCAAAGGATGAAGTCCATTTTCAAGGGTGAAGACCTGACATCCAAGGATAAAGATCCATTTACAAGGGTGAAGACCTGATCGATGAAGATCCATTTACAAGGGTGAAGACCCGATCTCCAAGGATGAAGATTCATTTTCAAAGGTGAAGATCCGATGCTAAGGATAAAGATCCAAGGTCCAATGATAAAGATCCATTTTGAGGGTGAAGAACCACAATGCATAGAACAGCCGGAGCAGTCAGAATCCTCAACTGATAAAATGTCAGTCAAATCCAATTTAATCTCGGGTCCAGGTACCCAGTCACAGGTCAAAGTACTCAAATTAAATCCTGTGGCAAAATTGGCTGGCCGAGCGCCCAGCTCGCAATTTTTCACAAATTTCCTCGCAGCCCGCAACATTTTTTTTCCAGCAAAAAATTTCAACACAATTTTTTTCCAAACCAAACTCTATTTGGTTTTGGTCTCTTTTCCTAATTAATCTTAGTTTCCTTAAACAATCTTATAAATTTTCCTATAAATAACACTAAAAAACACATAAAAAGGGGATCGAACTTTTGGACTTTAGGAGTACTTTGGAGGAGGACTTTAGGGCAATGAGATTGAAATTTGGGACTTCAGATTGGAGAGGAGCAACAAGCAAGCAATCAATAATTCATCAAATGTAGGCACATTGCCTTTGTCTCTGTTCATCCAGAAGTTAATTTTGGTGGAACCAACTGCACACGTTTGATCCTTAATCATAAACTACTCATAGCTTTTGTTTCTTTGATTCATAGTAATATACACACAAAACTTTGATCTTTAAATATGTAGTAACTTGATCTTCGTTTCAAAAAACCTAAAAAGTATTCTTATGTTTCCAAAAACCTTAAGAACCCTAAAAAGTATTCTTCTGTTTCCAAAGACCTTAAGAACCCTAAAAAATCATCCTTCTATTTCCCTAAAAACTAAAAAACCCTAAATTTATTTCTTCTATGTCCAAAAAACCTTAATTCGTTTCTTTTGTTTCTAAAAACCTTAAATCGTTTTCCCTATTTACAAAGACTTTTAAAAAACCCTAAACTGTTTTCCTCTAACTTTTTTCCAAAATTTCCAAATGTTTTGTTAAATCTCCAAACCCTAACCTACTTTACATTTTCTAAAATCATAATTACTTTATAAAACTCTAAACTATTTTCTTCAACTCCAAAACCAAAACAGTAAACCCCCAAACCAGTTAATCTAAACCCTAAGTTTTCCTAAACCCTAATTCCCTCAAAACTAATACGTAAACCCTAGTTTTCCTAAACCCTAATCCTTAAAACCTTAAAACCTTATAAACCTAAACATTCAAACTCAATACAGTAAATCCAAAACAACAATCCAGTAACCAAGAATTACAAACCTAATGTTTTAATATCCTAAAACCCTAATTTCATAATGTTACCCCTAAACCCTAATTTAATTCATGCAACCCTAATCCATTCCAATTTTCCAAAACCTTTATAGTAGCCTAAACAAATAATATTAATAATACTAAAATCCCAAAATCCTAAATATTAATTAAAGAACTTTAAATAGAAACAGTAAACCCTAATTTTTATCTTTACTTGCTTTATTTTTAGATTTTATTATGTAGTTTATTATATGCTTTGATGGTTGAATTATTTGATTTCAATGCTTGATTTATTTAATTTATCATGGATGAATGTTTATTATATATTTTGATTGATGTTTAATATCTTTTATGAATGATTTATTTATGATGAATGGTTATTTACTTTTATCGATTTATTTTGATTTCCAAGTGTTGTAAGAGGTATGTTTCCATTTTGTGGGTACCTCATTAATTAATTATCTTGTAATTTAAATTGCTTTTACATTTTGGACCAATATAAAGGACATGTTTCTACCTTTTGGTGGGTGTCCTATTTGTTTAGACATGGATGATGTAAAGACATGTTTCCATCCTCGGATGGGTGTCCATTTATTTTCTTTACTTGGACATTGCTTTGATTTTAATATAACTATGCTTTTTTTCAATTGTTGCATGTAATATGGATGATATTGTTATATTTAAGAATTTTATAATATTAAGACCAGTAAAGGAGGTCGGTTCAATGAACCAGGCATTGTGGGGGTGTTGGGCCATTTCTCACCTTCCTCACACGTACCCAACTTTCCAAACCCATTAGGGAATTGGAGATTCCTTAGGAATCGAGTCATTCACCCCTTTCTTTTTCCCGGCCAGTCCCGGTGGCAACTCCATTTTCTCCGGGCTTAGGCCCGTGTTCTCTAAGGCCCCGAGCCTAAATAGTGCCGAAGTAGAAAGAACCATTCCACAGAGAGTGGGGGCAAAAATCCCTGCTCACACAATGCACAATGCATTTAAATGTCGCATCATTTCACTTTCTTATATTTTTTCAAATATTTCACAATCACACTTCATAACATTATCTTGCTCAATTGTATCATAATTGATAATTCATATTAAAACAAAGACAAGCATGGGCCCAAAAAGGATCTAATATGCTATTCAAATTTCAGAGTTACTGCTTTGGTCCATAATGACACAATTTGACAATCCCTATAGGCAATATATCCATGGATAATGTAACAGCCCCAGTCTCTTAGACCTCAACCCGGCTAGACCCTTAGGCCCCAGTATCTTGGTCCTCAACCCGGCTAGACTGCTACAGTTTTTGAGGCTTACAACCCAGTCTTTTCACCCTAAAAACATCATATTTATCAGCTGGCCTGGCTTACGACCCAGTCTTTTCACCATTCCAGCATTTAGCCCGTAGGCAATCATAGGCATGCAGCCAAACTCAGAACTCTGAAAATTGAATAACATACTAGACACACAATTTATTCATTTTTCTCATTAATAATCTCTTTCTCTTTGTCACATATTCAATCTAGGCACATTGCCTTATTTTCATAATTTTTTTCTCACTTTTTTCATTTTTCACATCTTTCTCACTTTTCTCATTTTTTATCAATATCAATTCATTTCATTATACCACATATCTCATTTTTGCATTCACAAAACATTACCTAATTACTTTGGGTATTTTCACATAATATACATATTTCACATTTTACACAATTTAGCCATTATCAATGGCTTTTCACAATGCATTTAACACATATATGACATCACAAATGTCATAGCATATTATTCATACACAATCAATGAACCAAGTAGCTTAACACATTTTGAAACCAAAATGTGCTAAGTCCAAATGTTATGCAAATATAAACAATATATTCAAAGTTTGTACATACCTCCACTAGCAACCCAAAGCAAGCTAAAAACAACCTTCAATCCAATCTTTCCAACTTGTCCTTCACCACTTGGATGAAGCAAATCAACCTCCCTCAATGCCTAAACCAAATGTGATAGCAAATAATCATTTAGTATCACATTTAATGGCATTTCCAACATTAAACCATAATTACACATCACTCCTACAAATTTCCAAAAATTTAGCCTTTCCTTACTTCAACATTGGAATTCCATTGTACTACAATTAAATTAGTGTTTTAAGTTTATTGATATTATTAAAAACATATTTTAATACATTTAAATCATTTACATTATAAAAATACACTCTTGCACACAAAATCTCAAAAATGGCATAACCTTCCCCCATTGAAGGTTTTCCATTCCAACACAATCCATTACTCCTTCCAAGCTTATATTCAGAACTTTTAACACTAAACAACATGCTTAAACAAATAAAATCACACCATTCAACCACTTTGAAAAATCACTTTTCCAAAACCCTAAATCTCCACTTCCATTCTCAAACTCCAACCCAACACCACCTAATCCAATATTTAACTTTAAAATACTTGTTTATGAATCAAAACAACTCATTTAGAACCAATTTTCACAATTAAAGTTCATGTTTTCAAAACCCCAAAAATCCATAACCCTAAATTCTCTCTCTTCACCATTCTTTAACCAAACTCCATCATCTCTTCAATCTAACCTTAGAATCATTGTTAACTACCCAAAATAACATCATACACACCAATTCCAACAATTATAACATACTACATCAAAATCCAAATTCTCACATAATACAATCTTCTATGGAATTCAAAGAAAAGAGATCGAAACTTACTAATTTTGGTGGAGATCACCAAAAATCCACTTGAAACTTGTTAAATCCTTCAATTTATAGAGTATGGAAGAATCAAATTCTTGGTCTAGCTCCCATGGAAAATTTGGCCAAAGTAAAGAGAAGAAGAAGAAGAAGAAGACTTTTAATATTTCTTTTCCTTTTCATCTTTTTTTTAAACCACACATATATATTAAAATAATTTAGTATTTAATATTTAATTATTTTTTTAATAAATTAAAATTCCTAATTTTTCTCTTCCATTCAAAAATAATTTGTTTTTGAATTTTTTTATTAATTTTGAATTTATAAGATTTAATTACCAAAATACCCTTTTCTTTTAAAAAGTGTTGACTTTTATATATGTTATGTATATTTTTCATATATATCACATATATATTCCACTTTTTCATTTAAAATCCCTTCATTTTTCATTTAAAACAATTAATTTAATTTATCCTTTTAAATTATAATTTATTTTATCAAATTTTTCAAAAATTAGAAATTTTTAAAAATTTTAGGATGTTACAATTCTCTCCCCTAAAACAAATTTCATCCTCGAAATTACCTGTCCTCAAGTCTAGAACAATTGGGGAAACTGACTCTACATTGCCTGCTCACTTTCCCATGTCGCCTCCTTAATGGCATGATTCCTCTAAAGGACTTTCACAAGTGGCACCTTCTTATTCCTCAATTCTTTAACCTCTCGTGCCAAAATCGCCACTGGTTCTTCCTCGTAAGTCAGATCTGGACTCACCTCAATGGACTCCACTGACAAGATATGAGATGGGTTAAACCTGTATCTTTGAAGCATCGAGACATGGAAAACATTATGTATTTGATCCAACTCAGGCGGCAAAGCTAGTCTATAAGCCATTGGACCAACTCTCTCCAACACCTCATATGGTCCTATAAAATGAGGACTCAACTTCCCTTTATGGCCAAATCTCAAAATCTTCTTCCATGGAGACACCTTCAAAAACTCTTTATCTCCCACACTGAACTCTATGTCTCTTCTCTTTAAATCTGAATAGGATTTCTGTTGGTTTGAAGCTGCTTTCAAACGTCCCCGAATCACCTTCACTTTCTCCTCTGTTTCCTTAATCAAATTGGGACCAACTAGTTTACCTTCTCCAACTTCATCCCAACACAAAGGTGTCCTACATCTCCTACCATATAAAGCCTCATAAGGAGTCATCCCAATACTTGACTGATGACTATTGTTATAAGCAAACTCAATTAATGGAAAATTTGTCCTAATTCTTGGTAAAATCAATGATATAGCTCCTCAACATATCCTCCAAAATCTGTATCACTCTCTCTGACTGTCCATCTGTCTGAGGATGGAAAGTAGTACTAAAATGTAATCGAGAACCCGAAGCATCATGCAAACTTTTCCAAAACCTCAAAGTAAACCATGGATCTAGATCCGACACTAAAGAAACTGGGACTCCATGCAACCTGACTATCTCATTGATATATAGCTCAGCTAGCCTCTCAAGAGAAAAATCCATCCGAACTGGAAGAAAATGAGTTGTCTTCATCATCCGATCAACTATCACCCAGATTGCATCATGCTTCTTCCGGGTCAAAGGCAGTCCAGTCACAAAGTCCAGTCCCAGAGAAATCCATGATACAACTTCTCAACATGTCCTCTAAAATCTGTATCACTCTCTCTGACTGCCATCTATCTGAGGATGAAGCATCCTGTAAACTCTTCCAAAACCTTAAAGTACATTAGAGATCTCGATCAGATACCAAAGAAATTAGGACTACCTCACTATCTCACTAATATACAGCTCAGCCAATCTCTCAAGAGAATAATCCATGCGAACTAGAAGAAAATGAGTTGTGTTCATCATCCAATCAACAATCACCTAGATTGCATCATGCTTCTTCTGAGTCAAAGGCAAACTAGTTACAAAATTCATCGTCACTCGCTCCCATTTCCACTCTGGCATTGATAAAGGTTGGAGCAACCCTGAAGGAACTTGGTGCTCAGCCTTCACTTTTTGGCAAGTGAGACATTTGGATACAAACTCTGATATGTCACTCTTCATACCTGACCACCAATAATGTCGCTTCAAGTCCTGATATATCTTGGTACTCCCAGGGTGCATAGCAAAAAGTGACTGATGTGCTTCCTCCAATATCATTCTTTTCAATTCTACATCATCAAGAATACACAATCTATCTCTATACCATAGACTGCTATCATCCCTCATATAAAAGTCTCGACTATCCCCCTTCTGATAAACGAACACAATTTTCTGAATTCTCTCATCTGCCAGCTAAGCCTCCCTAATATGATCCAACAAAATTGGCCTCAACTGCAACTGAGCCATCAATGGACCATCATCAGAAGATTCAAATCTAGCATGCAATGCTATCAACTCAACAAGTAACGAGAGTGAATAAGCAGTCAAACCTACCAAAGACTTTTAACTCAAGGCATCAACAAAAACATTTGCCTTACCAGGATGATAATCAATTGAACAACTGTAGTCTTTAATCAACTCTAACCACCGTCTCTGCTGAAGATTTAGCTCTCTCTGAACGCCTAGGTATTTCAAACTCTTGTGATTCATATAAATGAAACACTTTTCCCCATACAAATAATGCCGCCAAATCTTTAAGGCAAAAACTATTGCTGCTAATTTCAAATCATGCATCGGATAATTTAGCTCATGCGGTTTCAACTGTCGAGAGGCATAAGCAATGACTCTACCCTCCTGCATCAGAATAAAACCTAAACCACTATGTAAAGCATCACTATATATCACATATTGTTTACCTTCTACAGGCAGGGTAAGGACAGGAGCTTAAGTCAACATCTCCCTCAGCTGCTCAAAACTCACTTGACACCGATCTGTCCACGCAAATTTAACTCCTTTCCAAAGTAATCTAGTGAGTGGTGTAGCTATTATAGAAAAACCCTTCACAAATAAACGATAATAGCCTGCCAATCCCAGAAAACTTCTAACCTCTATCACAGTCTTTAGTGGACTCTAATTCAAGATAGCCTCAACTTTACTCGGATCAACTCTAATACCCTCTACTGAAACCACATGACAAAGAAAAGCTACCTGATCAAGATAGAACTCACACTTAAACAGCTTAGCATACAACTACTTCTCTCTCAAAGTCTACAATACGACTCGCAAATGCCTATCATGATCCTCCTCATTATGTGAATACACCAAGATGTCATCAATGAAGACCACCACAAACTAATCTAAATATGATGTGAATACCCTGTTCATCAAATCCATAAAAGCTGCTGGTGCATTCGTCAATCCAAAGGGCATCACCAGAAACTCATAATGCCCATACCTCATGCGAAAAGTTGTCTTGGGTACATCCACATCTCTGACTCTCAACCGATGGTACCCTGATCTTAGATCAATCTTAGAGAATAATGCTGCTCCATTCAACTGATCAAAGAGATCATCTATCTGAGGCAAAGGATACTTGTTCTTGATGGTCACCTTATCCAATTGCTTATAATCAATACACAATCTCATGGTGCCATCCTTCTTCTTCACAAACAATACAAATGCTTGTTTTAGGTTTAAGTGCAAAAACTCCATTGGAAGAACAAAATAGTGCAGGAAAAGCATGAACCATGCAAGACATGGCCAAGCCAATTCAAGCTTGGGCATGTCCCCTAAAAAAAAAACAAGGCAGAGAGTGACACACCCAGGAGACACTTCCAAGCCACTGGCCATGTCTCACTTAAAGACCAAAACCAAAGAAACCAAGAAAGAAAAGAAAATAGGCAGAACTTGACACAGGCAAGTGACATGGCCATGTCACATGACACGTCCAGGAGCTTAGCCATGTCCCATCTTATGACAAAGAACAAAAGGAGCAAAGCAAAGAATGAAAGGAGCAAAAAGAAAGAATGCAGCAAAGGACACGGCCAGTAAGCTTGGCCGTGTCCCAAAGAAAAATGAGAGACATGGCCAAGCCACTCATTGCTTGGCCGTGTCATCCCTTGAGTACAAAGAAAAGAAAATGGGCAGAAGGAGACACGACCAGCAAACTTGGCCGTGTCCTAAAGAAATTGAAAGACACGGCCACAAGCTTGGCCGTGTCACCCTTGACGTATTGAATTCTTTTGCACGAGTTGGGAGACAAGTGGGGAACAAGAACTTTGCTTTTGCCAAAATAAATATTAAAGAAAAGAAAAGTGAGCCTAAATCATGGGATGAATACTAAAATATTGAGAAAGTGGGGGGACAAATGGGAGTGGTGTGAGTTGGAAGGCATGGGTTTAGTTTTGAATGAATTAAAAAGAGGAAGAAGAGGATTTTGGAGGGTGAGTTTTTGATACATGGTTTGGGCTAAGGAGAGAGTGACACTCTCCTTGGTTCTCCATCTTCATCCTCCATTTCTATCCTCTCCATCTTCTCCATCTTCCACACACAAGTTCTTTGAGGTTCTTTGGGATAAATTGGGTTAACAAGCTCTTGAGGGTTGAAGAAGCTTCATTGAAAGGTTTGGTGGCTTGAGAAAGCTCCATTCCATCTTCCAAAGGCATAATCAATTGAAGGTTTGGTGACTTGAGAAAGCTCCATTCCAAGGGTTGGTGACTTGAGAAAGCTCCATTCCATATTGCAAAGGGTGAATCAACCATTGAAGAGGGCTTGAGTTCTTCATTGTAACACCCCTTCCCGACCTACGTGTGTAAGCTGAGTAGAGGCGCCACCCTATCCTAATGTTGCTACCACTTTTACTTAGTCAAATTTTTGTTCCGATTTTTATAGAAATTTTGCCATAGTTTTGCCTAAAAATTCAATCCCAAGTGTCGACAAAACTGGTTTTTTTCTAATTTTTGAAAACATTTTTACACAAACCAATGCAAACAAAATCATTCTCAGTACACTTCCAATAAATCCCCCTTATAACCTCAACTACAACCTGCAAAAATGATTTACACTTCTAGTACAAAATAAAGTAAAGGTTTATTATGAAATACAGCAGATAAAATCTTTGTTCACTATGTAACGGAAAGTAACAATATTTACAAATTCATATACATCAAAACTCAAGTTTTACAACACATAAAATTTATACATGTTTGGCAGTCAGTCTTCGATCTTAAAGCCCACTATTCAATCTTCAAAATCTAGGCTCGACTCGGCCTAGAGGAACTCTCTGGTTCTTCCTTGTCACCTGCGCGAAGAATCACATTTGCGCTAAGCCAACGGCTTAGTAAGATAAAACATGCTAATGGTATGCTTTAATGTAATGCAATGCCACATATGTTATTGATAAGATCAATATCATAAATATAAAGTTAACCACATAATTATGCATTTCACAAATCATAGTCATATGAGCATACCACATTTCAACATCTTTCCACATTCAACATTAATCAATCATACTCAATAACCAACATCTCATTTCATTAACTCATAACATTATTTAGGACATTCATATAACCCTGACACCTATGGGCCCAACAAGTATTTAATATGATATTCAGAGTTCAGAGTTACTGCTTTGGTTCATAGTCACAATAATCACGCCCGTAGGCAATGTATATACATGTATCTCTATCCATGGATAGTGTAACAGACCCAGTCTCTTGGATCATCAACTCAATACATATGAGGAGATCCTCAACCCGGCAAGACTGTTACAAATCATGTATCTCATAGTGTAACAGACCCAGTCTCTTGGACCATCAACTCAACACCTATGAGGAGGTCCTCAACCCGGCAAGACTGTTACCTTTCATCATTTCTTAGGCATGCCACCCAAATCTAGAACTCTGAAACTGAATAACATATTAAACAAACAATTCATTTCCATTCTCAATTCTCATCACATTTAGGCAAACATGCCTTCTTTCTTTCAATTACATCATCTTAGCCAATAACAATGGCTTCACATTTCATTTCATAATATAACATCTCATTATTCAAGTATATATATATATATCTCATCCATGATCACATTATATCTCACATAGCATCATTCATAAATATCAACATTTCATTCCACATTACTCATGAAACACATTACCATTCACAATGCACAACATAACATTGTTCAATCTCAACAATGCAATTAGGGCAAAGAACAATTGATTATAACATTCATTGATTCAAGTGTGTTTAAAGTGTTTAGGGTTAGGTTTAAGGACCAACCTACCTTTGGAGAACCAAAGCAATGCAAGAAGAACAAAGAATTAAAACCCTAACCATAAATAGTACATTCTGGTTTTAAACTCCATTTTATCCTTATTTTGAAAAATTGTATAAAATAATCTACTTGACTAAAAATTCTAAAATTTTTACAGAATTTAGTTTTATATCTTAAAATCATCCCTTTAAAATTTCAGATCAAACTGAACACAAAATCTTGGTCAAATAGTTCACCTAACCAGACTGCCCCAATTGCCCTGCATCCTGGCAGCAGTTCTGAACTTTGTGAATTCCATAAATCAAATTCAATCAATGTGATTCCAAATTATTTTTCTCAAATACTAGACTCACTAAGCAACAACATATCCAAAATTCAATTGAATATGATTTTTCTACATTTTATTAAAAATCACGAAATATAGCTGTCCCAGTTAAGGTACCTGCTGGAACAGGTCTAATGAAAATAATTTTTCTAAACTCATAACCATTCCAAAATCGAATCAACATATTTTTCAGTCATTCTAGACTCATAGAGGCACAACATATCAAAAATTTACTTCAAGAACATTTTTCTATAATTAATTAAAAATCATACAAATCACAGCCTTTACTAATTGTAAAACAGAAACAATTTCACTAAACACAACTCTTACTCAACACAATCACTTCCAACACCTTCACCAACTCAACTTCTCATCATCAAACCAACAAACCCTAATTCCTTTCTCACACCACTTCAAAAGAATTGAAGAAATTAAAGAAAAGATCTTACCTCAAATGAAGAAATCCACAAATCTTTAACCAAAACCCTTGTTTCTTTCTTCAAAATGCTTCAAACCTCAAGATCACCTCTCTTTCTCTCTTTGTCTATGGAGAATCCGGCCACTTCAAGAAAGAAAGAAGAAAATGCACAAGTCAAACACCTTTTCTTCTTTTAATCTCCACCATGCATCTTACAAGGAAAATTACCAAAACACCCTTAACCATATAACTAACTCTTTGTCTCATATAAGCCCTTTATAGTAATTTCATTAACAACCAAAAATATCTTCTTCCACTTAACCATCACCTTGACTCTTCATTTGACCAATGTATATGTTAATTATATCATCATATAAACAACATATACATTTGTCTCTAAACCCTAAATTTCTTCTCCAAAACACATATACATATACATTCTCTTCCCATTTCTTTTCTCTTACAATTTAACACATATATGCACAAACATTCACTTCCCAATATATATATCAACAACCACAATAACAACAACATACTCAAAACTTCTAGGGCATAAATGAGGATATTACAATTCTCCCCCTCTAAAAAGAAAATTTCATCCTCGAAATTACCTGATATCAAAGCTGAAACAATTGCGGATACTGCTCTCGCATGGTATGCTCACTTTCCCAAGTCGCTTCTTCTTTTGCATGATTCTTCCAAAGAATCTTCACCAATGGCACTCTCTTGTTCCTTAACTCTTTCACTTCTCGTGCCAAGATAGCAACTGGTTCCTCTTCAAATGTCAAATCTGGGCTCACTTCAATAGACTCAAATGGCAACACATGAGATGGATCCGACCTATATCTCCTCAACATAGAAACATGGAATACATTATGAATACGATCCAACTCAGGTGGCAAAGCAAGTCGATACGCCACTGGCCCAACTCTTTCTAACACTTCATACGGCCCAATGAAACGAGGACTCAATTTTCCTTTCCGACCGAACCTCAAAATTTTCTTCCAAGGAGACACTTTCAGAAATACCTTATCTCCAACATCAAACTCTATATCTCTCCTTTTTAGATCTGCATAAGACTTCTGTCGGTCTGAAGCTGCTTTTAACCTGCCTCGAATCAACTTTACTTTATCTTCAGTTTCTTGAATCAAATCAGGACCAACCAACTTATTATCTCCAAGCTCATTCCAACAAAGAGGTGTCCTACACCGTCTGCCATACAATGCTTCAAACGGTGCCATACCAATGCTGGATTGGTGACTGTTGTTGTAAGCAAACTCCACAAGAGGTAAAAACCTATCCCAACTTCCAGAGAAATCGATGACACAGCTTCTCAACATGTCCTCAATAATCTGTATCACCCTCTCTGACTGTCCATCCGTCTGTGGATGAAAAGCAGTGCTGAAGTGCAGTCGAGAACCTAAAGCACTATGCAAACTCTTCCAAAATCTGGAAGTAAACCTGGGATCTCGATCAGACACTAAAGAAGTTGGAACACCATGCAGTTTCACAATCTCATGGATATACAGCTCAGCCTATCTCTCCAAAGAGTAATCCATTCGAACCGGAAGGAAATGAGCTGTCTTAGTCAATCTATCCACAATCACCCATATAGCATCATGCTTCTTTTGTGTCAATGGCAAACCAGACACAAAATCCATTGTCACTCTTTCCCACTTCCATTCTGGCACTGACAATGGTTGAAGCAACCCGGTTGGAACTTGATGCTCTGCTTTAACCTTCTGACAAGTGAGACATTTCGATACAAACTCAGCAATGTCTCTCTTCAAACCAATCCACCAATAATGCTGTCTCAAATCATGATACATCTTCGTATTACCCGGATGCATAGCAAACATTGACTGATGAGCTTCTTCTAAAATGACTCTTTTCAAATCAGCATCATCGGGTACACACAATCGGTTCTTAAACCAGAGACTCCCATCATCTTTCACAACAAAATCTCTAGTCTTCCCATTCTTGCAATCTGAAAAAATCTTCTGAATCTTCTTATCGGCCAACTGAGCTTCTTTGATCTGATCTAACAAAATCGGCTTTAATTGCAACTGTGCCAATAATGCACCATCAACACAAGGTACAAAACTGGCATGCAATGCTCTCAACTCAACAAGCAACGAGAGCGAGTAAACAGTTAAACCAGCTAAAGACTTCCGACTCAAGGCATCAGCAACAACATTTGCTTTACCTGGATGATAGTCAATCAAGCAGTCGTAGTCTTTAATCAATTCTAACCATCTCCTCTGACGAAGATTGAGTTCTTTCTGGACACCCAAATACTTCAAACTCTTGTGATCAGTGTAGATGAAACATTTCTCCCCAAACAGATAGTGGCGCCAAATCTTTAATGCAAACACAATGGCAGCCAATTCTAAATCATGGGTCGGATAGTTAAGCTCATGCGGTTTCAACTGTCGAGATGCATAAGCTATAACTTTCCCTTCCTGCATCAATACACACCCCAAACCTCTATGTGAAGCATCACTGTAGATCACATATGGTTTGCCTTCAACAGGTAAAGTAAGAACAGGCGCTTGAGTCAACAACTCTCTCAACTGCTCAAAACTAGCCTGACACTGATCTGTCCACACAAATCTCACTCCCTTTCGAAGTAATCTGGTGAGTGGAGTAGCTATCAAAGAAAACCCTTTCACAAACCGTCGGTAATAGCCTGCCAAACCCAGAAAACTTCTAATCTCTGTCACAGACTTGGGTGGACTCCAATTTAAAATGGCTTCAACTTTGCTCGGATCAACTCTGATGCCTTCTGCAGAAACAATATGTCCGAGAAAAGCAACTTGATCCAACCAGAACTCACACTTCGACAATTTGGCAAATAACTGATTCTCTCTCAAAATCTGCAACACAATCCGCAGATGCATATCATGCTCCTCTTCATTCCGCGAATACACCAGTATATCATCAATGAAGACCACTACAAACTGATCCAAATAGGGCCTAAACACCCTATTCATCAAATCCATAAAAGCTGCAGGTGCATTCGTTAGACCAAAAGGCATAACTAAAAACTCATAATGCCCATACCTGGTCCGAAAAGCAGTCTTAGGAACATCTTCACTTCTTACCCTCAGCTGATGGTACCCAGATCTCAAATCAATTTTGGAGAACACTGACGCTCCCTTCAACTGATCAAAGAGATCATCGATTCTAGGCAAAGGATATTTATTTTTAATAGTCACCTTGTTCAATTGCCTATAATCGATACACAACCTCATAGTACCATCTTTCTTCTTCACAAATAGCACAGGAGCTCCCCAAGGAGAAACACTGGGGCGAATGAATCCTTTGTCCAACAACTCCTGTAATTGCACTTTCAACTCCCTCAATTCTGCTGGTGCCATTCTATAAGGAGTAATAGAGATAGGAGTGGTACCAGGCAACAATTCAATACCGAACTCCACCTCTCTCTCAGGAGGCAACCCTGGCAACTCCTCTGGAAACACATCCGGGAACTCAGCAACTGTGGCAATGCTATCAATAGGGGAACCCTTCACTCTAGTATCCACCACATGAGCAAGATAGGCTTCACACCCCTTTCTAATCAACCTCCTGGCTGCAACAGCTGAAACAAATAAGGAGGCTAGCTGTTCCTGCTCATTAGATACTATCACCTCTCTACCATCACCCGTTCTCAAAGAAACAATTTTCTTTTTACAATCCACCACAGCTTCATGTCGAGATAGCCAATCCATACCTAAGATCACGTCATATTCCTTAAATGGCATCTCAATCAAATCCCCAAGGAACTCCTCACCCTGCACCACTACTGCACTATCTCTATGCACCTTACTCACAACCACACTATGCCCTAACGGATTTGTTACCAACACATCAAATCCTAGGGACTCAGCATGCAAATCAGATACAGGCAAAACAGATGCACTAATATATGAATGTGTGGAACCCGGATCAATCAAAGCAAGTACTGGAGTATTAAATAAAGAAAAAGTACCAGCTATGACTGCCGATGTATCTGGCTGTCTCTGCATAACATACATCCTCTGGGAAGATCCAACCTCCTCTGGTCTACCCTCCCTGGATGTAGCACCTCTTCTAGAACTGAATCCTGGTCTACCTCCCCGGCTGGCACCTCTGCCTCCTCTGCCTCCCCTCACACTAGCTCGAGAAGCAGCAGAATCAACTGGCATCTGATCCTGCCTCTCAGGACAGTCTCTCACAAAGTGGTCAGGTGATCCACACCTGAAGCATACCCCTGATCTACTATGCCTCCAACAAACGCCCCCATGTCTTCCACCACACTGGTTACACACAGGTAAGGTGGATCTCTGAACTCCAGGAGTAGGAGCACTCGCTACTGAAGCTGCAGGTCTAAATCTCTGCCTCTGGAACTGCATTGACCTACCCACTGGTCTCTGGCTCCTACTACTCCGAGGAACAAAACTTCCTCTACCCCTCTTCGCAGAAGAAGACCCTGCCTCGAACTGGGGCCTTCTAACCCTAACCTCTTCCTCTGAAGCAGCTGCAATAACTTGAGCTCGCTCTACACTTCGAGCTGCTGCCACAAGCTGTGAGAAATCCTGATATCTGGATCCAGCCACTAAGCACATGATCGAGGGCCTCAATCCCTCCTCAAATCGCCGACATCTATCAATCTCATCAGTAATGATACCCCCAGCATACTGACTCAGTCGAATAAACTCAACTTCATACTCAGTTACGGTCCGATGATCTTGCTTCAAATCTAGAAACTCTCTTTTCTTCCCATCTTTATACTCCCTAGGAGTATACTTCAACTCAAATTCTCTCAGAAAATCCGCATAAGACAAGGTTGGTGGATCATCCATAGAATGGGGCACTGTCTTCCACCAGTCGTAGGCATCCTTCTGTAGCAAAGATCTTGCATAGTCAAACTTCTCCTCTGAAGTGGCTTGCAACTGCACAAATACCCTCTGAACTCTATCAAGCCACTGTTCTGCTACAGCCGGATCAACTGTACCAAAGAAATCCTCTGCTCCATATTTCCTTAGCTTATCATAGTGCCTTACTGGTACTGAAGGCTGAGGGGGTGGTGGCGGTGGCTGTGGTTGCACAGGTGCTTGTCTCATAGCTTCCAACATAGGCCTAAACCAGGCTGGCGGAACCTCCTCCCCAGCTGGTCTACCCGACACCGAAGCAGGTGCCTCCTCAACACTATCAACCCTAGCTCCCTCAGCAGGAGCAATACTCTCGGCACTACCCTCAACAGATTGTCGCGAATGAGATGCCATCTCTACCTATATCTGCAAACACAGCAGAATATTCCTCATTAAAGATCAAAGACTGCCATACCAAAACATGTATTTTACTCAAAAACCCACTTTAAAAATCAAAATATTCTTTTTCTTACAATTGATCTAGGTTGAGAATCTCAAACCTAGGCTCTGATACCAAAAATTGTAACACCCCTTCCCGACCTACGTGTGTAAGCTGAGTAGAGGCGCCACCCTATCCTAATGTTGCTACCACTTTTACTTAGTCAAATTTTTGTTCCGATTTTTATAGAAATTTTGCCATAGTTTTGCCTAAAAATTCAATCCCAAGTGTCGACAAAACTGGTTTTTTTCTAATTTTTGAAAACATTTTTACACAAACCAATGCAAACAAAATCATTCTCAGTACACTTCCAATAAATCCCCCTTATAACCTCAACTACAACCTGCAAAAATGATTTACACTTCTAGTACAAAATAAAGTAAAGGTTTATTATGAAATACAGCAGATAAAATCTTTGTTCACTATGTAACGGAAAGTAACAATATTTACAAATTCATATACATCAAAACTCAAGTTTTACAACACATAAAATTTATACATGTTTGGCAGTCAGTCTTCGATCTTAAAGCCCACTATTCAATCTTCAAAATCTAGGCTCGACTCGGCCTAGAGGAACTCTCTGGTTCTTCCTTGTCACCTGCGCGAAGAATCACATTCGCGCTAAGCCAACGGCTTAGTAAGATAAAACATGCTAATGGTATGCTTTAATGTAATGCAATGCCACATATGTTATTGATAAGATCAATATCATAAATATAAAGTTAACCACATAATTATGCATTTCACAAATCATAGTCATATGAGCATACCACATTTCAACATCTTTCCACATTCAACATTAATCAATCATACTCAATAACCAACATCTCATTTCATTAACTCATAACATTATTTAGGACATTCATATAACCCTGACACCTATGGGCCCAACAAGTATTTAATATGATATTCAGAGTTCAGAGTTACTGCTTTGGTTCATAGTCACAATAATCACGCCCGTAGGCAATGTATATACATGTATCTCTATCCATGGATAGTGTAACAGACCCAGTCTCTTGGATCATCAACTCAATACATATGAGGAGATCCTCAACCCGGCAAGACTGTTACAAATCATGTATCTCATAGTGTAACAGACCCAGTCTCTTGGACCATCAACTCAACACCTATGAGGAGGTCCTCAACCCGGCAAGACTGTTACCTTTCATCATTTCTTAGGCATGCCACCCAAATCTAGAACTCTGAAACTGAATAACATATTAAACAAACAATTCATTTCCATTCTCAATTCTCATCACATTTAGGCAAACATGCCTTCTTTCTTTCAATTACATCATCTTAGCCAATAACAATGGCTTCACATTTCATTTCATAATATAACATCTCATTATTCAAGTATATATATATATATATATCTCATCCATGATCACATTATATCTCACATAGCATCATTCATAAATATCAACATTTCATTCCACATTACTCATGAAACACATTACCATTCACAATGCACAACATAACATTGTTCAATCTCAACAATGCAATTAGGGCAAAGAACAATTGATTATAACATTCATTGATTCAAGTGTGTTTAAAGTGTTTAGGGTTAGGTTTAAGGACCAACCTACCTTTGGAGAACCAAAGCAATGCAAGAAGAACAAAGAATTAAAACCCTAACCATAAATAGTACATTCTGGTTTTAAACTCCATTTTATCCTTATTTTGAAAAATTGTATAAAATAATCTACTTGACTAAAAATTCTAAAATTTTTACAGAATTTAGTTTTATATCTTAAAATCATCCCTTTAAAATTTCAGATCAAACTGAACACAAAATCTTGGTCAAATAGTTCACCTAACCAGACTGCCCCAATTGCCCTGCATCCTGGCAGCAGTTCTGAACTTTGTGAATTCCATAAATCAAATTCAATCAATGTGATTCCAAATTATTTTTCTCAAATACTAGACTCACTAAGCAATAACATATCCAAAATTCAATTGAATATGATTTTTCTACATTTTATTAAAAATCACGAAATATAGCTGTCCCAGTTAAGGTACCTGCTGGAACAGGTCTAATGAAAATAATTTTTCTAAACTCATAACCATTCCAAAATCGAATCAACATATTTTTCAGTCATTCTAGACTCATAGAGGCACAACATATCAAAAATTTACTTCAAGAACATTTTTCTATAATTAATTAAAAATCATACAAATCACAGCCTTTACTAATTGTAAAACAGAAACAATTTCACTAAACACAACTCTTACTCAACACAATCACTTCCAACACCTTCACCAACTCAACTTCTCATCATCAAACCAACAAACCCTAATTCCTTTCTCACACCACTTCAAAAGAATTGAAGAAATTAAAGAAAAGATCTTACCTCAAATGAAGAAATCCACAAATCTTTAACCAAAACCCTTGTTTCTTTCTTCAAAATGCTTCAAACCTCAAGATCACCTCTCTTTCTCTCTTTGTCTATGGAGAATCCGGCCACTTCAAGAAAGAAAGAAGAAAATGCACAAGTCAAACACCTTTTCTTCTTTTAATCTCCACCATGCATCTTACAAGGAAAATTACCAAAACACCCTTAACCATATAACTAACTCTTTGTCTCATATAAGCCCTTTATAGTAATTTCATTAACAACCAAAAATATCTTCTTCCACTTAACCATCACCTTGACTCTTCATTTGACCAATGTATATGTTAATTATATCATCATATAAACAACATATACATTTGTCTCTAAACCCTAAATTTCTTCTCCAAAACACATATACATATACATTCTCTTCCCATTTCTTTTCTCTTACAATTTAACACATATATGCACAAACATTCACTTCCCAATATATATATCAACAACCACAATAACAACAACATACTCAAAACTTCTAGGGCATAAATGAGGATATTACATTCATCATACATCAAATTGGAGCTAGAAGGAAGACTAGTAATCCTACTCTTGGCATCATCACAAGGGCTTTTTCTATTATCTCTTTTAATTCATTTCAATATTGTTGTTGTTGTATTAAGAGAATTGATATTGCAATGAACAATTTGTATTTGATTTATATTGAGTTGAATAATTGTTCTAAATTGATGATGTTGAGCTAAATACCCATGCCTAGGGTTTGTACTATATTTGATTGAATGTCTTGATTTGATATTTCCATTGATGTACTTTATTGTTGGTTGATTGTATTGTATTGAATGTTAGATTGATAGATTAGCTACCTATTGATCTTTGAATATTGGATGACGGACCGAGAGGTGAAATCCGATATCGAAACTGTATAATCAACCACCCTATGAATGAATTAGAAATATAAGTTCTAGGGTTTTATTAATTTGGTAATGTAAAATAATTGGTTATTGTTAATTCATGAATGTGAAAATTAATGAATTGGTAATTGACTAATTAACCTTAAGGAACAAATTAATTTACAAGGTTATGTTAATGGATAATTTGAGAATTGAGCTTTGATTGAATGGACCCACAACCCTATGCACCTTCCCTAGAATTGAATCAAACTTGTACAATCATCATACACATCAACCCTATGCACGTTACTCTTAGGTTTAAATTGTTCTTTCACAATTCCAAAACAACGAACTCGCTTTTAATTTAATTGTTTGAATCAAGCTATTACGAACTACACCTTCCATGTGAGACGACCTTGGGGCGATCACCTTAGCTACAATTACCTTGTATACTTGCGAGTGATGCTTTGTAGTAATACTTAATTCGAGCGCAACAAGTTTTTACATTTTGTGTTTTGTGTTTTTACTTTTAATTTATTTTTTTTAGTTTAGTAATGTTTTTCTTTGAATAAATGAATTTTGAAAAGTTCAACTATTATAAATTGTTGATTGATGACCTTTGAATTTTTGAAGCATGAATTTGAGAATTGAGTAGAATTGGTGCTTATTGTAAATTTTATTGGTTTTTCCTGGTATTACCTTTAACCTAGTAAGGAATTGAGCCATCAACTTATTATTCTTTTTGTGTGTGAACATCTTTGATTGACGAATTGCTAGAACTTGCTTTGACATTCATTTTGAGACTACATAAAAATTGCAATTAGGCATCAAGATGATTAAGGCAATTAGGTGAACCCATTTTGGCTTAAATAGACCAACCTTATATCTAATCTCAGTTAGCCAATTTTGAGACTATTTTATTTTTCCTTTTCTTTCTTTTTCACAACACCATTAGCTTGAACCTTGTTGTTTTAACTCTTACCCTTTCATTAGGTTAAGAGCATTTTAAGAGCGTTTATGATCGAGTGTTGTGTTGAATTAAGTGTGGGGTTAAATATAGTAAGTTTAAGATTGCAAACCATTATGTTCTTTAGTTGCAAAATAAAAAAAAGAGAAAAAAAAGAATAATTGTTGTTCTTGTTGAAGGGGTTGGAATATATTTGGGAATAATCATTGCAAGATGTAATAAGTGAGTTCCCTTGAAAAGCTCTTTAATGTCAAGAGGAAGGTGAGAGGAAGGTGTTTTGGGATCGTTTGGTTATACATATGATCGGTTACTTCATTCTTGGAGAGCTCTTAAACGTAATGATTAAGCTCACATTTCCTAAATATCATGCCTTTACCTTAGCCCCATTACAACCCGATAAAACACCTTATGATTGATGCTTGATTGCAATTTTGTGGTAGAGATTTGATTGATATGTAAGCCTATGGCGATAAACTTTTATTGATTGTTATGAGTGTAAACACCACCATGATCAAACACTTTTAAGAGTTGGTGAAGGAGTGACAACATTCGTTATGCATGGAAAACCACTTAATTGCATGGGTATCGATTTTGGTCGATTTAATATTGATTGCAGATTTAAGGACAGGGAAGTATTGATGCATCTTTATAACTCTTGAACTTAACAAAATTATCTTGTTAGTGTGTTTTGATTTTAGCCTTGCTTGGGGACAAGCAAGGAATTAAGTGTGGGGTATTTGTTCAGATCATTTTTGCACTAGTTTTTAGTGTGATTTTTCTGTGTTTTTATTTAATGTTTTGATTGATTTTTGTTTTAAGTTTGTTTAAAGTGTTTGTTTTATATTTAAGTACAAAAACTCCCTTGGAAGATCAAAATATTGCAGGAAAAGCATGAACCAAGCAAGACATGGCCAAGCCAATTCAAGCTTGGGCATGTCCCCTCAACGAAAATCAAGGGAGAGAGTAACACACCCAGGAGACACGGCCAAGGCAGTGGCCATGTCTCACTTAAAGACCAAAACCAAAGAAACCAAGAAAGAAAAGAAAATAGGCAGAACTTGACATAAGCAAGTGACATGGCCAAGACATTGGCCATGTCACATGACACAGCCAGGAGCTTGGTCATGTCTGATCTCATGCCAAAGAACAAAAGGAGCAAAGCAAAGAATGAAAGGAGCAAAAAGAAAGAATGCAGCAAAGGACACGGCCGCCGTGTCCCAAAGAAAAATGAGAGACACGGCCAAGCCACTCATGGCTTGGCCATGTCATCCCTTGAGTACAAAGAAAAGAAAATGGGCAGAAGGAGACACGGCCAGCAAGTTTGGCCTTGTCCCAAAGAAATTGAAAGACACGACCACAAGCTTGGCCGTGTCACCCTTTATGTGTTGAATTCTTTTGCACAAGTTGGGAGACAAGTGGGGAACAAGGACTTTGCTTTTGCCAAAAGAAATATTAAAGAAAAGAAAAGTGAGCCTAAATCATGGGATGAATACTAAAATATTGAGAAAGTGGGGGGACAAATGGGAGTGGTGTTAGCTGCAAGGCATGGGTTGAGTTTTGAATGAATTAAAATGTGGAAGAAGAGGATTTTGGAGGGAGAGTTTTTGATACACAGTTTGGGCTAAGGAGAGAGTGACACTCTCCTTGGTTCTTCATCTTCATCCTCCATTTCTATCCTCTCCATTTTCTCTATCTTCCACACACAAGCTCTTTGAGGTTCTTTGGGATAAATTGGGTCAACAAGCTCTTGAGGGTTGAAGAATCTTCATTGAAAGGTTTGGTGACTTGAGAAAGCTTGATTCCATCTTCCAAAGGAATAATCAATTGAAGGTTTGGTGACTTGAGAGAGCTCCATTCCAAGGGTTGGTGACTTGAGAAAGCTCCATTCCATATTGCAAAGGGTGAATCAACCATTGAAGAGGGCTTGAGTTCTTCATCATACATCAAATTGGAGCTAGGAGGAAGACCAGTAATCCTACTCTTGGCATCTTCACAAGGGCTTTTTCTATTATCTCTTTTAATTCATTTCAATATTGTTGTATTAAGAGAATTGATATTGCAATGAACAATTTGTATTTGATTTATATTGAGTTGAATAATTGTTCTATATTGATGATGTTGAGCCAAATACCCATGCCTAAGGTTTGTAGTATATTTGATTAAATGTCTTGATTTGATATTTCCATTGATGTACTTTATTCTTGGTTGATTGTATTGTATTGAATGTTAGGTTGATAGATTATCTACCTATTGATCTTTTAATATTGAATGACGGACCGAGAGATGAAATCTGATATCAAAACTATATAATCAACCACCCTATGAATGAATTAGAAATATAAGTTCTATGGTTTTATTAATTTGGTAATGTAAAAGAATTGATTATTGTTAATTCATGAATGTGAAAACTAATGAATTGATAATTGACTAATTAACCTTAAGGAACAAATTAATTTACAAGGTTATGTTAATGGATAATTTGAGAATTGAGCTTTGATTGAATGGACCCACAACCCTAGGCACCTTCACCAAAATTGAATCGAACTTGTACAATCATCATACACATTAACCCTATGCACGTTACTCTTAGGTTTAAATTGTTCTTTCACAATTCCAAAACAACGAACTCGCTTTTAATTTAATTATTTTAATCAAGCTATTACGAACTACACCTTCCTTGTGAGACGACCTTGGGGCAATCACCTTTGCTATAATTACGTCGTATACTTGCGAGTGACGCTTTGTAGTAGTACTTAATTCGAGCGCAACAAGTTTTTGCATTTTGTGTTTTGTGTTTTTACTTTTAATTTGTTTTTGTTTTAGTTTAGTAATGTTTTTCTTTGAATAAATGAATTTTGAAAAGTTCAATTGTTATAAATTGTTGATTGATGACCTTTGAATTTTTGAAGTATGAATTTGAGAATTGAGTAGAATTGGTGCTTATTGTCAATTTTGTTGGTTTTTCCTAGCATTACCTTTAACATAGTAAGGAATTGAGCCATCAACTTATTATTCTCTTTGTGTGTGAACATCTTTGATTGATGAATTGCTAGAACTTGCTTTGACATTCATTTTGAGACTACATAAAAATTGTAATTAGGCATCAAGATGATTAAGGCAATTAGGTGAACCCATTTTGGCTTAAATAGACCAACCTTATATCCAACATCAGTTAGCCAATTTTGAGCCTATTTTATTTTTCCTTTTCTTTCTTTTTCACAACACCATTATCTTGAACCTTGTTGTTTTAACTGTTACCCTTTCATTAGGTCAAGAGCATTTTATGAGAGTTTATGATCGAGTGTTGTGTTGAATTTAGTGTGGGGTTAAAGTTAGTAAGTTTAAGATTGCAAACCATTATGTTCTTTAGTTGCAAAATAAAAAAAAGAGAAAAAAATAAAAAATAAAAAAAAATAATAAGAATAATTGTTGTTCTTGTTAAAAGGGTTGGAATATGTTTGGGAATAATCATTGCAAGATGTAATAAGTGAGTTCCCTGGAAAAGCTATTTATTGTCAAGGGGTAGGTGAGAGGAAGGTGTTTTGGGATCGTTTGGTTATACATATGATCAGTTACTTCATTCTTGGAGTGCTATTAAACTTACTGATTAAGCTCACATTTCCTAAATATCACGCCTTTACCTTAGCCCCATTACAATCCGATAAAAGACCTTATGATTGATGCTTGATTGCAATTTTGTGGCAGAGATTTGATTGATATGCAAGCCTATGGCGATAATCTTTTATTGATTGTTATGAGTATAAACACCACCATGATCAAACACTTTTAAGAGTTGGTGAGGGAGTGACAACATTGGTTATGCATGGAAAACCACTTATTTGCATGGGTATCGATTTTGTTCGATTTGATATTGATTGCAAATTTAAGGATAGGGAAGTCTTGATGCATCTTTATAACTCTTGAACTTAACAAAATTATCTTGTTAGTGTGTTTTGATTTTAGCTTTGCTTGGGGACAAGCAAGGAATTAAGTGTGGGGTATTTGTTCAGATCATTTTTGTAGTAGTTTTTAGTGTCATTTTTCTGTGTTTTTAGTTAATGTTTTGAGTGATTTTTATTTTAAGTTTGTTTAAAGTGTTTGTTTTAGGTTAAGTGCAAAAACTCCCTTGGAAGATCAAAATAGTGCAGGAAAAGCATGAACCAAGCAAGACATGGCCAAGCCAATTCAAGCTTGGGCGTGTCCCTTCAAAGAAAATCAAGGCAGAGAGTGACACACCCAGGAGACACAGCCAAGCCACTTGCCATGTCTCACTTAAAGACCAAAACCAAAGAAACCAAGAAAGAAAAGAAAATAGGCAGAACTTGACACAGGAAAGTGACATGGCCAAGCCACATGCCGTGTCACATGACACGGCCAGGAGCTTGGTCATGTCCGATCTCATGCCAAAGAACAAAATGAGCAAAGCAAAGAATGAAAGGAGCAAAAAGAAAGAATGCCGCAAAGGACACAGCCAGCAAGCTTGGCCGTGTCCCAAAGAAAAATGAGAGACACGGCCAAGCCACTCATGGCTTGGCCATGTCATCCCTTCAGTAAAAAGAAAAGAAAACGGGCAGAATGAGACACGGCCAGCAAGCTTGGCCTTATCCTAAAGAAATTGAAAGACATGGCCACAAGCTTAGCCGTGTCACCCTTTATGTGTTGAATTCTTTTGCACGAGTTGGGAGACAAGTAGGGAACAAGGACTTTTCTTTTGCCAAAAGAAATATTAAAGAAAAGAAAAGTGAGCCTAAATAATGGGATGAATACTAAAATATTGAGAAAGTGGGGGGACAAATGGGAGTGGTGTGAGCTGCAAGGCATGGGTTGAGTTTTGAATGAATTAAAAAGAGGAAGAAGAGGATTTTGGAGGGAGAGTTTTTGATACACAGTGTGGGCTAAGGAGAGAGTGACACTCTCCTTGGTTCTTCATCTTCATCCTCCATTTCTATACTCTCCATCTTCTCCATCTTCCACACACAAGTTCTTTGAGGTTCTTTGGGATAAATTGGGTCAACAAGCTCTTGAGGGTTGAAGAAACTTCATTGAAAGGTTTGGTGACTTGAGAAAGTTTCATTCTATCTTCCAAAGGCATAATCAATTGAAGGTTTGGTGACTTGAGAAAGCTCCATTCCAAGGGTTGGTGACTTGAGAAAGCTCCGTTCCATATTGCAAAGGGTGAATCAACCATTGAAGAGGGCTTGAGTTCTTCATCATACATCAAATTGGAGTTAGGAGGAAGACTAGTAATCCTACTCTTTGCATCTTCACAAGGGGTTTTCTATTCTCTCTTTTAATTCATTTCAATATTGTTGTTGTTGTATTAAGAGAATTGATATTGCAATGAACAATTTGTATTTGATTTATATTGAGTTGAATAATTGTTCTAAGTTGATGATGTTGAGCTAAATACCCACTCCTAGGGTTTGTAGTATATTTGATTGAATGTCTTTATTTTATATTTCCATTGATGTATTTTTTTGTTGGTTGATTGTATTGTATTGAATGTTAGGTTGATAGATTAGCTACCTATTGATCTTTGAATATTGAATGACGGACTGAGAGGTGAAATCCGATATAAGAACTATATAATCAACCACCCTATGAATGAATTAGAAATATAAGTTCTAGGGTTTTATTAATTTTGTAATGTAAAAGAATTGGTTATTTTTAATTCATGAATGTGAAAACTAATGAATTGGTAATTGACTAATTAACCTTAAGGAACAAATTAATTTACAAGGTTATGTTAATGGATAATTTGAGAATTGAGCTTTGATTGAATGGACCCACAATCCTAGGTACCTTGCTTGGAATTGAATCAAACTTGTACAATTATCATACACATCAACCCTATGTGTAATATCCCAAACTATACATTAAAATTTTTGAATGATTATTGTTGAAATTGGATTAAATGATATAAGGTATAAATGTTTAATTGGGAAGATAAAAGAGGAGATGAGAAGTGTGTATATGTTGTATATATAGAGATATATACAACATATTGTTTTATTAGTTTTTGTTATAAGTTTTGTGTCTTGTTTATTAGGTTAATTATTGTTTTATTTAGGTATTTTGTTAGTTTTTATTGGTTTGTCTAGTGTTTTCTTTAATTGTGTAGTTTTAGTTTATTTTTAGTTTTATGTCGTTTTTGATCTAGTTTTTAGTTTGTGTTTATGTTTTGTCGGTTATTGTTTATTTACTTCATGTTTTAAGTTTGTTTTGAGTTTTGTGTTAGGTTAAAACATGCAAGGAAATGAATTGAAGATGAAATGGGCAGTAGCTGACACAGTCAGAGGACACGGCCAAGTCACTGGCCGTGTCCCATACCAAGTTAAAAGGAAGAACAAGTCCTAGTAGCAGACACAAGCAAGGGACACGGCCAAGTCATGTGGCCGTGTCCCTCCAAAGAAGAGCAACACGGCCAAGTCACCATGACTTGGCCGTGTCCCACTTATTACCAAAGGAAAGGGAGATCAACAATTACACAGAGGTGAACACAGGCAAGGGACACGGCCGTGTCTCCTGGCCGTGTCCCTCCCAACTCACTCACACGGCCAAGTCAAGCTCCACTTGGCCGTGTCACTCAACAAAGAAGAAAAGAAGACCAAAAGCAACAGAGGAGGACACATGCAGGGGACACGGCCGTGTCACCTGGCCGTGTCCCTCCATCAAGCCCTCACACGGCCATGTCCCTCATCACCTGGCCGTGTCCCTCATGTTCCAAGCCCGCATCGGATTTTTAACGCGTACGACTCATATAAAAGGAAAAGAAAGTTAGGGTTTAGGGGTCTTTTGACGATTTTGAGAGCAAATTAGCCGTCTGAGAGAGATCTTAGGGTTTAAACATTTGTTTTCTTGGATTTTGATTTTACTTTGGATTAAACTAGTTTAGATTAGATTGTTCATGCCATTGTTTCATCCTTTTTGCAAGATTCAATCAAGAGATTCATCAAAAGCTTCAAGGAGTTTGTAACTTGGTTTTATTCTTAAACTTTGTCTCTTTAGTTTCATTGAAATTGTGTTTATGAACATTATCATGTCTAAATTGATTTCTTTGATTATTAATGAGATGAGTATGCTTGATAACATCATGAACTAATTTAATCTACTCTAGGGTTTGTATGGATTTGCTATGAATTGTATGAATTGGTTATTCTCTTAACTATTGATTTCTTTAGCCTTTATTGAATGAAAAATTGTTACATATAATTGATTGGCCACCAATTGTGTGTTTTAGGTATTAGATGATGGATTGAGAGATGAAATCTAATGCTGGAACAATTCAATTAAGGACTTAGGTGAATTAGAGATATAACCTATTAAAAAGATTGTTTCAATTATAACAAGATTAGTTGTAAGAGGTTTGAATGCGAGAGCTTATTTCCTTGACTCAATTAATTAAGTTGCTTGAGATTTAATCTTAGAAATTAAATTAGTTAAGTGGAATAACCGTTCATACATATGAGTAGTAAAGAAGTGCAAACCCTAGACTCTTTTTATCAAGTGAATCAGAACATAAGCTATTGTTTATTTTTATTGTTTTCAAATTAAATCATTCTTCTTCATTACTTTGCAAATTAAATTTCTTTAATTACTTGTTACTTTAAAATTGATAATCAATTACCCACTTTGGCTTCCTTGAGAGAACGACCTTGGGGCAATCACCTTTGCTACAGCTACCTCGTATACTTGCGAGTGACGCTTTGTGGTAGAGTTAATTCGAGCGCAACAAGTTTTTGGCGCCGCTGCCGGGGAAGCTAACTGGCGTAATTGTTTATTTTTCTTTAAATAAAAATAAAAAAAATCACATTTCAGATTATTTTCATTGTTTTATTTTATTTGTCTTTTGCTTTTGATATTTCTTTTCTAGAAATTTTTGTTTATGCAAGGCAGGAGATCACTCGAAGGAGAATTGTACCCATTCATTCCATAAATTCCGAGAATAAAAAGGAGCAGAGAGGAGTTTGAGCTTTTCACAGGATTTGATACTTCAGAGGAAGACATTTCGGATTTTGAGTCAGAATCTAAAAAATCTGTTAAAATGGCTGAAGAAAGACAAAGAACCATGAGAGATTTTGCTAGACCTGTCATTGGGACTTCCACTTCTTGCATAAGACTGACAGATGCAGCAAGGAACTATGAGTTGAAGAATATTCACTATAACATGCTGCCATCATTCTATGGAGTTCCAAATGAAGATCCTTTGAATTTTATTAGGGACTTCTACTCCACCCTCAACACTTTTCCTTTGGGAGGACTAACAGAAGATCAGTTGAGGATGAGATGTTTCCCTTATACTTTGAAGGATAGGGCAAAGAGCTGGCTCATGATGTTGCCTGAAAATTCACTGACAACTTGGGAGCAAGTTTACAATAAATTCATGGGCAAGTTCTATTCACACCAAAAGACAGCTGAGTTGAGAGGGAAGATTGCTACATTCTCTCAATTTGAAGGAGAGCCATTTCATGAGGCTTGGGACAGATTCAAGATGCTATTGATCCAGTGTCCACATCATCATTACCCACTTCAACTCCTTAATCAGTTTTTCTATGATGGTCTCACTCAGCAATTTCAGAACACTGTTGATAATGCAGCTGGGGGAGCCATGGGAGAAAAGACAGCTGATGAGACTTATGAGATCTTTGAGATGTTGGGAGCTAATTCTCAACAAAAGAGTGTAAGGGGAAGAAGCAAGGGGGTGAATCAACTGGAAGCCAATACTGAAATGGTTAGTCAAATAGCTGAGTTGACAAGACAGGTTCAGATGCTAAACATGAAGAACAATATTTCTTCATCTACTCAAGAAGTGTGTGGAATCTGTGGGACATTAGGGCATGGAGCAAATATATGTCCCTCTGCATATGAGTCTTTTGGGAATGAAGCTGAGCAGGTCAATGTTATGGGAGGATTCCAACCTAGGGCCAGAAATGATCCTTACTCCAACACTTACAATCCTGGTTGGAGGAGTCACCCCAATTTTTCCTGGACAACAAATAATGCTCAACAGCCTTTCCATTTGCTCCAGAGACAGAACCAGCAGCAGGGCCAATCCTCAAGTCAAAATCAAGGTCAGCATAAAAGAGAGAGTTTGGAGGACAGTTTACAAGCTTTCATCAAAGTCAGTGCTCAAAACCAAGAGATGAACAACAAGAGGCTGGATTCCTTGGAAGCATCTTTTAAGAAGGTGGAGACCCAAGTGGGGCAACTTGCACAACAGATGCAGATTCAACAAAAGGGGAAGTTTCCAAGTCAACCTGAGCAGGCACAAGCAGTGACTGTTCTTAGGAGTGACAAGGTAATTAATAACAATGTTGAAAATAATTCTGTGAATGCAGGTGAGCAAGAGAAGAAAAAGGAAGGAGAATTAGAGAACAAAGGTGCTGAAGAAAGATCAATGGAGAAGACCCCTACACCAGATTTGCACAGGGCAAGCAATCCATACAGGCCACCTATACCATTCCCTAGCAGGTTGAAGGATGATAAAAAAGATAAGCAGTTTTCAGATATCTTCAACATGCTATCTAAGGTAAGTATCAACTTACCGTTACTTGAAGCAATTAAGAACATGCCGGCTTATGCTAAATTCTTCAAAGAATTGAATACCAAGAAAAAAAGGTATGAGCCAAATGAAAAGGTGATAGTTTTTGAGGTAGCTAGTGCTGTTTTGCAGCATAAACTACCTCCTAAGCTAAAGGATCCTGGAAGCTTTATTATTCAAATTGCTATGGGGAATGGAAAATGTACTGATGGCATGTGTGATTTGGGAGCTAGTGTGAATTTAATGCCTTACTCTGTGTACCTTGACTTAGAATTAGGGGAACTTAAGCCAACAAAAATGGTGTTGCAATTAGCTGATAGATCTCTTAGATTCCCGAAAGGGGTTATAGAAGATGTGTTAGTTAAAGTTGGTGGTTTGATAGTTCCTGTTGATTTCACTGTTCTTGACATGGAAGTAGGTAATTCTTCACCATCTGCACACACCATTCTGCTGGGTAGGCCTTTTATGGCAACTACCAACACTTTGATAGATGTTAAAAATGGAAAATTATCAATGACTGTTTTGGGACAAACTGTAGAATTTTTCTATTTTTAATACTTCTCCTATTCCTACAACTGCTTTATATGAGGATTTGTCTTTTATTGATTGTATTGATGCAGTTGTTTCAGATGTTTTCTTGCAGACAGGTTCCTCTGATAAATTGGAGCTGGCATTGACTTTGGATAGTGATTTGGAAATTTTTGATGCAGAACTAGCCAGTTGCCTTGAGACTTTAGAGGGTGCTGAAATAGAGGAGCTTAAGGAGAACCCAATTTTTGAACCTTCCCCCATTGAAAAAGAAGAGAAGAATCCCTCACTAGAGTTAGAGCTGAAAGAGTTACCTAAGAACCTGAAATATGTGTTTTTGGGAGATCACAATACTTTACCTGTAATAATATCTAGTGAACTTAGTGAAGGGGAGGAGATGAGGTTAGTGAGTGAGCTTAAAAGATTGAAGAGAGCAATAGGATGGGGATTGAGTGACATAAAGGGTATTAGCCCTTCCATGTGCATGCATAGAATCACTTTAGAAGAGGGAGCTAAACCTGTGAGGGAAACCCAAAGGAGACTTAACCCAAATATGAGTGAAGTGGTTAAGAAGGAAGTGCTCAAATTGCTGGATGAAGGAGTAATTTATCCAATTGCTAATAGTGAGTGGGTGAGCCCAGTACATGTAGTTCCTAAGAAATCTGGAATCACTGTGGTGAAAAATGAGAATAATGAGTTGGTTCCTACTAGGACTACTACTGGGTGGAGAATGTGCATCGATTATAGGAAGTTGAACAATGCTACAAAGAAAGATCATTTTCCTCTTCCTTTTATTGATCAGATGTTAGATAAACTTTCTGGGCACTCACATTATTGTTTTCTGGATGGCCTTTCAGGTTACTATCAGGTGCCAATAGCTCCAGAGGATCAGTCAAAGACAACCTTTACTTGCCCTTTTGGGACTTATGCATTTCGACGTATGCCCTTTGGCTTGTGCAATGCACCTGCAACTTTTCAGAGATGCATGATGTCTGTCTTCTCGGATATGATCGACGATTTTATTGAGGTATTTATGGATGATTTTTCTGTTTTTGGTAATTCTTTTGATAATTGCCTCGATAAACTTGTTCGTGTGCTTGAGAGATGCATTGAATGTAACCTCACTTTAAGTTGGGAAAAGAGTCATTTTATGGTTACTCAGGGCATTGTCTTAGGTCATGTGGTGTCGAGTAAAGGGATTGAGGTGGATAAGGCTAAAATTGAATTGATTGCTAAGTTACCCCCACCTACCTCTGTTAAGGGAATAAGAAGTTTTTTAGGGCATGCAGGATTTTACAGAAGGTTTATTAAGGATTTCTCCAAAATAAGCCAACCATTGTGCCATTTATTGGGGAAAGATGTTCCATTTGAATTTACAGCACAATGCATGCAAGCTTTTAATTCTCTTAAGGAAAAATTGACTAGTGCACCTGTGATTGTAGCTCCTGTCTGGTCTTTACCTTTTGAAATCATGTGTGATGCTTCTAATCATGCAGTAGGAGCTGTTCTTGGGCAAAGGGTTGACAAATACTTAAGGGTAATTTATTATGCTAGTTTAACCCTGAACAGTGCACAAATGAACTACACCACAACTGAGAAGGAAATGTTAGCTGTTGTTTTTGCTTTAGACAAATTTAGAGCATATTTAATAAGCAAAAATTATTGTTCATTCTGACCATGCAGCTCTTAAATATCTTTTAACAAAACAGCATGCTAAACCGCGCTTAATTAGATGGGTGTTGTTATTGCAAGAGTTTGATTTCCAGATCAGGGATACTAAGGGTAGTGAGAATGTTGTTGCTGATCATTTATCCAGATTACCCTACTTTAATGAAAATCTTGCATCTGATAGCATTCATAAAAATTTAGAAGCATTTCTTGATGAGCAATTGTTTGTGGTAATTGATGCACAGTGGTTTGCAGATATTGCTAACTATCTTTCTTGTGGTATTTTGAGATCTAACATGTCTTTTGAGGAAAAGAAAAGGTTTCTACACTTAAGTAAGTTTTATTTTTTGGATGAACCTTATCTATTCCGGATTTGCAAAGATGAGATAGTTCGCAGGTGTGTTTCTGAGGAAGAACAACTGAGTGTTCTTCAATTTTGTCATGACCTTCACTGTGGGGGTCATTTTGGAGGAAGAAAAACTGCAGAAAAGGTGCTTCAAAGTGGTTTTTACTGGCCCACTTTATTTAAAGATGCTCAAGATTATTGTAAGCACTGTGATCGTTGCCAAAGAGTAGGTAACATTGGGAGGAGGAATGAAATGCCCCTTCAGTCATATGTTGTTGTTGAATTGTTTGATGTGTGGGGAATAGACTTCATGGGTCCTTTCCCCAAGTCCTTTGGTTATGAATACATTTTAGTTGCTGTTGATTATGTTTCCAAATGGGTGGAGGCAATCCCCACCCGTACTAATGATGCTAATATTGTTGTTAAATTTGTGAAGGAAAACATTCTTAGCAGGTTTGGCACACCAAGGGTGATAGTCAGTGATGGGGGGAGCCATTTTTGCAACAGGCTGTTTGAGAAATTAATGCATAAATCCGGTGTGAAGCACAAGGTGTAGACCCCATATCATCCACAGACCTCTGGACAAGTGGAAACATCCAACAAGCAGCTAAAAGGAATTCTGGAGAAAACAGTCAACACATCCAGGAAGGATTGGGCAAGCAGATTGCACGATGCACTATGGGCATATCGAACTGCTTTCAAAACTCCTCTAGGTATGAGTCCATATAGATTGGTGTTTGGAAAAGCTTGTCACTTACCAGTGGAGTTGGAGCACAGAGCATATTGGGCAATCAAGACTCTGAATTTGGACTTGGACAAAGCGAAGAAAGAAAGATTTCTACAAATTTCAGAGTTAGATGAGCTGCGGAATGAGGCTTATGAGAGCTCGAGAATTTACAAGGATCGCACTAAAGAACTTCATGATAAAATTATAGTGCGAAAGACATTGAGTCCATGTATGAAGGTTTTACTTTTTAACTCACAACTCCGTCTTTTTCCAGGTAAACTCAAGTCTCGATGGAGTGGTCCTTTCGAGATAACTCAGGTATATCCTTCTGGTGCAATTGAATTACTTAACTCTAGAACAGGTGAGACTTTCAAAGTAAATGGACAGAGAGTTAAGCCATACAATGAAGGATTTCAGGAAGTAAGGGTCATTGATAGTACTTTGATTCATGAACCCTAGACCTTGCATGATGTCCAGCTATATGACATTAAAGAAGTGCTAAATGGGAGGCAATCCATTGGTTTGCATTTATTTTTCATAGTTGTAATTTTAAGTTTAACAAGTTTTACTTTATGTTCGGTTTCAATAAATAGACTGTGCTTTGATCGGTTTTTCTTTACTTTGTGTTTCAGGGTGTTTAAGGAAGAAGGGTTGCAAAATCATTGAAAAAAAAAGTTTAAAGTTTATAAAAAGGCAGTAGGTGACACGGCCAAAGGACTTGGCCGTGTCCCTTGGCCGTGTCACACATTGGATACGGCCACAATTCCTTCAAATATTTGAACGATTTTGCAATTCCATACAGTTTTGGACACATGCAGGGGACACGGCCGTGTCACCTGGCCGTGTCCCCCAAAAACTATGAGACATGGCCGTGTGCTCTCCACTTGGCCGTGTCCCTTCACTTTCACACACAGACACGGCCAAGTCAGCACACACACGGCCGTGTCCTTCAATTTTTGCCTTTAAAAAGCCCGATTTTGCCCAGTTTTATTTCATAAATCCCTAACTTTTCTATCTTCTTCTCTCTCGCTCTCTCGTTCTCTGCAACACCAAACCCTTGATTTTTATTTTCAAATCTCCATCTCTTCCGTTAAAACTTCAAATTACTCCAACAAAACTTGAGATTATCACTTAATACTTGCTCTTTGCTCATATTATTTTGATTTAATTCAGTTTTGGGTGTTATTTTCTCAGATTTCATGTCACCGAGAACTAAAATTGTACCACACCGAAAGAAGAAGAAATCTGGAGCCGAAGGAGCTTTGTCATCTTCCTCCACCTTATCTCACAAGAGGGCAAGTCTTTTGGCTTGGGGTTTTTTCCCGACAAGGTATGTGAATGACGAATCTCTAGATGCTTTGCAAATGAGAACTGCTTTTTATAGATATGTGCAATATCTTGGGTGGGAGACATTCGTTTCATTGAGACCTCTGCAGTTTGAGGAGCTCACCCTAGAATTTTTGGCAACTCTTAAAGTGGAAAGAGATGATAAGAAAATTTGCAGGAGACTGATGTTTAAATTAATGGGTAGATCATTTGTGCTTACTATTGATCAGTTGAATGATATATATGGTTTTCATCACCATGGAGAAAGATCGATACCCAAAGATTTTAGACAACAGTTTGCTTGGGGTGCCTTAGGCTCGGGTACTTATGTGGCCAAATCGGCCAAAGCATCTAAATTACGGAACCCTACCTTGAGATATTTGCACAGGTTTATGTCATGTGGGTTCTTTGCAAGGAAGGAGAGCCCGGGTGTGGTTGAGTCGAGTGAGCTATTTTTCTTGGACTGTGTTTTGAATGAAATGAATATTAGTGTCGGCTATTGGTTAGCCGATATTTTTGATTCTGTAGCTAATAAAAGGAGGGGGGCTATTTGTGTTGGAGGATTGATCACTACATTAGCAGTAGCCCTTGTGGAGGATTTTGACCCAAGTACTACTCGGATGACTCGAATTTTGGGTAATGATTCCTTGGATTTAGCTATACTGGCGAAGATGCACATGGTGGTGCATAGAAGAGGGACCTTTGTGATGCCATCAGCTGAGCCTGAAGCACCGGGGGACAGGCAGAAGAGAGCCCGGGTTGAAGAGGAGTCCGACTCGGATTCTCTTAACTTAGATGAGGATGCTTCGGTCTCGGAACATCAAGAGGTACTTCTGAGGATTGAGGCCCTGGAGGGCAAAGTGGATCGATTGGATAGCAAGGTGGATCGTAACCATGCTGAGATCTTACAGCAGATGGAACAGATTAACAGTAACCTTGCAACGATCTTGAGTCTCCATCCCTCAGCTACATCATCTTCCCGCCCATATTTTCCATAGATTTTCAGTCCTTGCTTTATTTTATTTAGTGTACTCTTGTTTTATTTTTCGTTTTTGTTATTTATGTTAAAACTTTTGTGTTTGGATATTTTCTTGTACTTTTGTTATAAAACTTTTGTGTTTGTGATGGAAAGCTAGGATTTTGCTCACCAGGTACGATGGAAGACAGGTTTTCCTTTAACTCTTTTTATTTATTATTCTTGTTTTCCATTGAGGACAATGTCAATTTTAAGTGTGGGGTACTCTTTAAGCTTTCCTTTAATTCTTGTTTTGCTTATTGTGGTTGTTTTGTTTATTGTGTTTTTTGTGCATGGTATAATTGTTGAAAATTTATTGATCTTTTCTTTGATTCTAGCATTATAGTTGAGACTTTGGTATCAGCATAGAAATGAGCATTTGAATTCATTCGGGATTAATTTTAGCATTCTGCAATTCATGACATGTAAATCTTTGTGAACCCACCTGTGTGAGATTAGATTGTTCATGCCATTGTTTCATCCTTTTTGCAAGATTCGATCAAGAGATTCATCAAAAGCTTTGAGCCTCATAAAATTTGATATTTTTGTCAATTGATTTTCTTTTCTTAAGTGTGCACCTTCATGATGTTGCATCTCTAGAGTTTGCTTTTGCATACTTATTGAACTCACATTATGATTTAATCTCAAGTTTTAAAATGATGAAGGCAAATTAGGTTAGCCCCTTTAGCTTAAAGAGACTTCCCTTTATATTGATTTCCTTAGTGAGCCAAGTTGAGCCATTGACTGTTTCTTGTTTGATTAACACAATTCTCAACTTAACATGTTCTTACTATCATCATACCTATGCGTTAAGGAATGGAGTTGTATGATTAGACAATAGGGTAGTTTATTTCAAGTGTGGGGTAAGTAAAAAAAATAATATGGAATTCCTAATTGAGGGTTGAAATGCATACTTTGCATATTGTATTTGATTAAGAGTCAGTATTCTTTTCCTCTACATTTTAAGCTAGATGTTCCATTTGTTTTCTTGGATTTTGATTTTACTTTGGATTAAACTAGTTTAGATTAGATTGTTCATGCCATTGTTTCATCCTTTTTGCAAGATTCGATCAAGAGATTCATCAAAAGCTTCAAGGAGTTTGTAACTTGGTATTTCTAATTGAGGGTTGAAATGCATACTTTGCATATTGTATTTGATTAAGAGTCAGTATTCTTTTCCTCTACATTTTAAGCTAGATGTTCCATTAAGTTTATACTTTGTATATATATATATATAATATAAACTCAATAAAAAAAAAGTGAAAATAAAACAAAAAGAGATATATATATATAAAGTTCATATATTTTCTAGCCTTAGAGGAATTTTGACTCGTGTACTTTTCTTTTAGTGTGCAAGTATGTAAGATTGCTAAGGGTTGGTGAGTATGCTATTTGAAGGAGTTATGAAATTCTTAGCAAGAGTAGTGTCTAATTTAGATACTCCATTTCTTGATGCTCCACTTAAATGTCTTTTCTCACACCTTACCTTAGCCCCATTACATCCAAATAAAAGACCTTCGGATTATTTCTTGAGAAAATCAGTGAGGGAGATTGGATAATTAAGCAAGTTTATGGCAGTATGCACTCATGAGTGGTATGAGTGATTAACCTTTGAAATCGAGTGAAACACTTAGTTGAGAGATAAGATTTGTATGTCTGGATCAACGAATGAGCTAAGAATATCTTGATTGAAGGAAATTGCAATTATTTATGTCTGATGTCTTAAAGTATTTCATCTATGTTCTGGAATTATAGTTAAGGTTGTTTGAATTTTTAATTTATGCCATGTGAATTTGCTTGAGGACAAGCAAAGTTTTAAGTGTGGGGTAGTTGTTTTATTAGTTTTTGTTATAAGTTTTGTGTCTTGTTTATTAGGTTAATTATTGTTTTATTTAGGTATTTTGTTAGTTTTTATCGGTTTGTCTAGTGTTTTCTTTAATTGTGTAGTTTTAGTTTATTTTTAGTTTTATGTCGTTTTTGATCTAGTTTTTAGTTTGTGTTTATGTTTTGTCGGTTATTGTTTATTTACTTCGTGTTTTAAGTTTGTTTTGAGTTTTGTGTTAGGTTAAAACAGGCAAGGAAACGAATTGAAGATGAAATGGGCAGTAGCTGACACAGTCAGAGGACATGGCCAAGTCACTGGCCATGTCCCATACCAAGTTAAAAGGAAGAACAAGTCCCAGTAGCAGACACAAGCAAGGGACACGGCCAAGTCATGTGGCCGTGTCCCTCCAAAGAAGAGCAACACGGCCAAGTCACCATGACTTGGCCGTGTCCCACTTGTTACCAAAGGAAAGGGAGATCAACAATTACACAGAGGCGAACACAGGCAAGGGACACGGCCGTGTCTCCTGGCCATGTCCCTCCCAACTCACTCACACGGCCAAGTCAAGCTCCACTTGGCCGTGTCACTCAACAAAGAAGAAAAGAAGACCAAAAGCAACAGAGGAGGACACATGCAGGGGACACGGCCGTGTCACCTGGCCGTGTCCCTCCATCAAGCCCTCACACGGCCGTGTCCCTCATCACCTGGCCATTTCCCTCATGTTCCAAGCCCGCATCGGATTTTTAACGCGTACGACTCATATAAAAGGAAAAGAAAGTTAGGGTTTAGGGGTCTTTTGACGATTTTGAGAGCAAATTAGCCGTCTGAGAGAGATCTTAGGGTTTAAACATTTGTTTTCTTGGATTTTGATTTTACTTTGGATTAAACTAGTTTAGATTAGATTGTTCATGCCATTGTTTCATCCTTTTTGCAAGATTTGATCAAGAGATTCATCAAAAGCTTCAAGGAGTTTGTAACTTGGTTTTATTCTTAAACTTTGTCTCTTTAGTTTCATTGAAATTGTGTTTATGAACATTATCATGTCTAAATTGATTTCTTTGATTATTAATGAGATGAGTATGCTTGATAACATCATGAACTAATTTAATCTACTCTAGGGTTTGTATGGATTTGCTATGAATTGTATGAATTGGTTATTCTCTTAACTATTGATTTCTTTAGCCTTTATTGAATGAAAAAATGTTACATATAATTGATTGGCCACCAATTGTGTGTTTTAGGTATTAGATGATGGATTGAGAGATGAAATCTAATGCTGGAACAATTCAATTAAGGACTTAGGTGAATTAGAGATATAACCTATTAAAAAGATTGTTTCAATTATAACAAGATTAGTTGTAAGAGGTTTGAATGCGAGAGCTTATTTCCTTGACTCAATTAATTAAGTTGCTTGAGATTTAATCTTAGAAATTAAATTAGTTAAGTGGAATAACCGTTCATACATATGAGTAGTAAAGAAGTGCAAACCCTAGACTCTTTTTATCAAGTGAATCAGAACATAAGCTATTGTTTATTTTTATTGTTTTCAAATTAAATCATTCTTCTTCATTACTTTGCAAATTAAATTTCTTTAATTACTTGTTACTTTAAAATTGATAATCAATTACCCACTTTGGCTTCCTTGAGAGAACGACCTTGGGGCAATCACCTTTGCTACAGCTACCTCGTATACTTGCGAGTGACGCTTTGTGGTAGAGTTAATTCGAGCGCAACACATATCCAAGTCAATTAATGAATTGGTCAAAAGAAATATTTAATTTTAATTAAATTAATTGAAATGGAAATAGAGTTAAGTGGAAGTGGATATTTATATATTATATTATTAAAATTGCTTGGTTGAGATTTAAAGAGAGAATTGTATGGTTAAGTGTGGTTAGCAAGTTGACTTTGCTCTTCTTTCTTCATCTTCTTCTTCTTCTTTCTTTGTTGGCTAACTATCACCATAGCAAGAGAGGAAAGAGAGATTTTGCTCATCCAAACTCAAGATTGAAGGGTGTTTCAAGTGATCAAGTTGGAATTCTAAGGGTTTTCATCACTTTTGGTAAGTTTTCCACTTGATTCCTTGGTTTTCTTTTAAGTTTGTGTTTTGAGTTTGGTGTTTGATTGTTGATGGTATGTGTATATTTGATTTTGGTGTATTTGAGAGTGTTTGATCTTATTGGTGTTGATTTTGGGATTGGTTTGATGGAAAGGTTAAGTTTGGTGTTGGAAGAGCAAGTGTTGTGTTTTGTGTATGTGATGGTTGTGATTTGTGTTTGATGTATGTATTGAGTTGTTTTGGTGTTTTACAAGTTATTATGGTTTATTGATGTGTTTGGTTAAGTTTGTTTGGAGTGGAAGATGGTGAAAGAAAGAGGTTTGTTGGATGTGGTTTTGTTGTTACCGGAATCAAGATTTTTGGCTTGACACGCCCATGAACACGGCCAAGTCTTTAGGCGTGTCAATGGTTCTATTTTCTGGATGGGTGACACGAGCAGTGACATGCCCATGTCACTGAGTGTGTCATGGCTACTATGATGTTGGTGGATTGACACGGCCAATGACACGCCCATGTCACTGAGTGTGTCATAGCTACTATGATGTTGGTGGGTTGACACGTCCAGTGACATGCCCATGTCACTGAGCGTGTCATAACTACTGTGATGTTGGTGGATTGACATGACCAGTGACATGCCCATGCCACTGAGCATGTCAAAGCTTCTGTGTTGTAAGTTTAGGGCATGGTCAGGGACACGCTCTTGTTGTTGAGCGTGTCATGTGTAGAGTTTGCCCTAATTTGTTCTTATCCATATTATCTCTTGTGTATCTCTAAGTAAGTGTGTATCATCCCTTTTGGATTAGGTTTTGAAGAGATTGAGTTGCCCTAATCCAAGTGTTGAAGGATTCTTAGAAGAGGAGTTTGGTGTTGTGTGAGTTGCTCTTGAGGTAAGTACAAATCCATATGGTTGCATACATTTACATGACTTTGGGACTTAACACAGTTGGTTGTAAATGTGTTAAGTAATCTATTACACTATTGATACATTTTATTAATGTTATGATTTGCATAATGTGAAAGATGTGATGATCATTCAAAATGTATATCCAATGCAATTGGTTATGTATACTCTAATGATAAGATGTGAAGCCTTTGTTGTTGGCTATAATGATGCAACTGAAATAATTGGGGCATGGTTGCCTAAATGATTATGAGAAAATGAGAATGGAATTGATAATGAAATAATGAAAGAATTGTGTGCCTAGTATGTTATTCAATTTTCAGAGTTTTATTGTTGGTGGCATGCCTAATAGTAACAATCCCTTGAAGCTGGGTTGGGCTTGATTCTTGAAGCCAAGTTAGGTTGAAGTTTAGCATGCTTAACTTCCCTTGAAGCTTGGTTGGGTCTAGTCCTTGAAGCCTAGTTGGGATGTTACAAACCATTGAAGTTGGGTTTTGTTTGGTCATTGAAGCCAAGTTGGGTTGATGCTTAGCATGCTTCGCTCCCCTTGAAGCTTGGTTGGGCCTAATCCTTGAAGCCTTGTTGGGATGATAAATGTGATAATTGAACCAAAACATTAAGTCTGAAAGTTGAATGGCATATTAGTTCCTTTTGGGCCCATGCTTGACTTTGTTTAAATGTGAATCATGAATAGTGAAACAAATGAATAATAAGATTTAATGTAAGGCTTTGAAATATGTTATTGTTATGTATTATTTATAATATTTGAATGTATGACATTCGTATTACCTTATAGCATATGGTTATTATGGTTTGTACCACTAAGCCGTTGGCTTAGCGCGATTGTGGTTCATCGCGTAGGTGACAGGGTAGAACCAGAGAGTTAAGCTAGATCGAGTTGAGTCTAGGTTTGTGAAGTATTGATAGTGGACTTCAAGATCAGAGACGAACTGCCAAACATGTATAAACTTTATATTTTGTAAATATTGATTTTGATGTATATATATGTGTATACCGCTACTTTTTCCGCTGCGTAACAAATAAATGTTTTATCTATTATATTTTATAATATAACTTAAATGTTTTAAGTTTTCTCATATTATTGCTAAAAGGAAAGATGGGTTTGTTTAATATAAACCGTAACACTCCTGTAGCTGGTATACGTATATTACATATGTGGTTGTATGTAGTGTGCGTATATTGGGTACGGGGGTGTTACAGCTGTTTTGATATCAGAGCCTAAGTTCGAGATTCTCAACCTAGGTGAATTGTAAGAAAAAGAAAATCTTGATTTTAAAATATGGTTTTTGGATAAGATACATGCTTTGGTATTGGCATTCTCTGATCTTTGATGAGGTATATTCTGCTGTGTTTGCAGATATAGGTAGTGATGGCGTCTCAGTCACGTCAGTCCATAGAAGGTAGTGCTGAGAGTGTAGCTCCTGAAGGGGGTAGAGATACAGCTAGGGTTGAGAGAGCTGGAGAGGCACCTGTTCCTGTGCCAGAGAGACCAACTACTGAGGAGATTCTGCCAGTTTGGTTATGGCAGGTGGTAGAATTATTGAGGCAAGCTCTAGTACAGCAGCCGCCACCGCAACCACAGCCACAAGTGCCGGTGAGGCATTATGATAAATTGAGAAAGTTTGGGGCTGAGGATTTCTTTGGTACCACCGATTCTGCAGTAGTTGAGCAGTGGTTGGACAGAGTTCAGAGGATATTTATTCAGCTGCAGGCTACTTCTGAAGAGAAATTTAATTATACTAGATCACTTTCTGCAGAAAGATGCTTATGATTGGTGGAAGATGGTTCCCCATGCCATGGATGATCCATCGACTTTTTCTTATGGTGATTTTCTACGAGAGTTTGAGCAAAAATATACTCCAAGGGAGTATAAGGAGGTCAAGAAGATGGAGTTTCTGAATCTGAGGCAAGATAACCGGACAGTGACAGAGTATGAGATAGAGTATATCCGATTGAGTCACTATGCTGGTGGGATTATTTCATATGAGATTGACCGGTGCAGGCAATTTGAGGAGGGTTTGAGGCCCTCTATTATGTGTATTATTGCTGGTTCTTGATACCAAGACTTTTCTCAATTGGTTGCAGTAGCTAGAAGTGTTGAGAGAGCACAGGGTATTGCAGTAGCTACTACCGAGGAGGAGACCAGAGTTAGGAGACCCTAGTTTGAGGCAGGGTCTTCATCTATAAAGAGAGGTAGAGGAAGTTTTGTTTCTAGGATCAGTAGGAGCCAGAGACAGCCTGGTGGGTTAGTTTAGTATCAGAGGCAGAGATTGAGACCTACAGTTTCTGTAGCTAGTGCTCCGACTCTAGTGGTTCAAAGATCTATTCTACCTACATGTGTCCATTGTGGTAGGGCACATGGGGGTGCATGTTTGAAGATGGATGGGTCAGGAGTATGTTTTAGATGTGGGTCACCAGCTCATTTTATCAAAGATTGCCCTGAGCTACAGGAGGATAGACAAACTGATATTGCAGCTTCTTGACCTAGTGTTAGCAGAGGATGTCAAGGGGGCAGAGGTTTCAGTAGAAGTGGTCGACCTGGGATCAGTCAGAGAGGAGACTCTACATCCGGAGGCAGTAGGCCAGATGAGGATGGGTCATCTCAGTGAGTGTATGTGATGCAGAGGCAGCTGGATACTTCAACAGTTATTGTAGGTACATTTTCTTTATTTGGAATTTTAGTTCTTGCTCTAATTGATCCAGGATCTACTCTTTCCTAAATAAGTGCATCTATCTTGTCTGTGACTGAATTGCATTCTGAGTCCCTAGGATTTGATGTGTTGGTGACAAATCCTTTAGGACATAGTGTTGTGGTGAGTAAGGTGCACCGAGGTAGTCCAGTTGTTGTTCAAGATCAGGAGTTTCTTGGTGATTTGATTGAAATGCCTTTTAAGGAGTATGATTTGATCTTAGGCATGGATTGGTTGTCTAAGCATGGAGCTGTGGTAGACTGTCAAAAGAAGTGTGTTACTTTAAGAACCAGTGGTGGTAGAAGTGTGATGGTATCTAGTGAGCAGAGACATATTACATCCTTATTTGTTTTAGTAGTTGCAGCTAGGAAGTTGATTAGAAAAGGGTGTGATGCTTATCTTGCTCATTTTGTGGATAACAGAGTAGTGGGTTCCCAACTTGATAGTATACCCACAGTTAAGGATTTTTTAGATGTTTTTCCTAAGGAGTTGCTAGGGATACCCCCTAAGAGAGAGATTGAGTTTGGTATCGATTTGTTGCCTGGTACCACTCCCATCTCTATTACTCCATATCGAATGGCATTGGCTGAGTTGAGAGAATTGAAGGTGCAGTTGCAGGAGTTGTTGGATAAAGGGTTTGTTCGCCCTAGTGTGTCTCCATGGGGAGCACATGATTTGTTTGTAAAGAAGAAGGATGGTACTTTGAGACTATGCATCGATTATAAGTAATTGAATAAGGTGACTATCAAAAATAAGTATACTTTGCCTAGGATAGATGATCTCTTCGATCAGCTGAAGGGAGCAGCAGTGTTTTCCAAGATTGATTTGAGATCAGGGTACCATCAGTTGAGGGTCAGAGCTGAAGATGTTCCTAAGACAGCTTTCCGCACAAGGTATGGGCATTATGAATTTTTGGTGATGCCTTTTGGGTTGACGAATGCACCAGTAGCTTTCATGGATTTGATAAATAGGGTGTTTAGACCGTACCTAGATCAGTTTGTGGTGGTCTTTATTGATGATATTTTGGTGTATTCGCAAAATAAGGAGGAGCATGACAAGCATTTGCAGATAGTATTATAGACTTTGAGAGAGAAGCAATTGTATGCTAAGCTGTCGAAGTGTTAGTTTTGGCTTGATCAAGTAACTTTTCTCGGTTATGTGGTTTCAGCAGATGGTATAAGAGTTGATCCGATAAAGTTGAGGCCATTCTGAATTGGAGTCCACCGAATTTTGTGATTGAAGTTAGAAGTTTTATGGGTTTGGCAAGCTATTATCGATGTTTTGTGAAGGGTTTTTCTTTGATAGCTACTCCACTCACCAGATTACTTCGAAAGGGAGTTAGATTCGTGTGGATAGATCAGTATCAAGCTAGTTTTGAGCAGTTGAAAGAGATGTTGACTCAAGCTCCTATTCTTATCTTGCCTGTGGAAGATAAACCATATGTGATTTACAGTGAAGTTTCACATAATGGTTTAGGTTGTGTTTTGATGCAAGAGGGTAAAGTCATAGCTTATGCTTCTCGTCAGTTGAAGCCACATGAGCTTAATTACCCGGCGCATGATTTGGAATTGGCAGCCATAGTGTTTTCTTTGAAGATTTGTCAACATTATTGGTGGTCGGGTATGAAGAGAGATATAGCGGAGTTTGTATCCAAATGTCTCACTTGTCAGAAAGTGAAGGCCGAGCACCAAGTTCCAACAGGGTTGCTCCAACCTTTAACAGTACCAGAATGGAAGTGGGAGCGTGTAACGATGAACTTTGTGACTGGTTTGCCTTTGACTTAAAAGAAGCATGATGCCATTTGGGTGATTGTTGATCAGTTGATGAAGGCAGCTCATTTCCTTCCAGTTCGGATGGATTATTCTCTTGAAAAGTTGGCTGAACTGTATATAAGTGAGATAGTGAGATTGCATGGAGTCCCAATTTCTTTAGTGTTTGATCGAGATCCCCGGTTTACTTCAAGGTTTTGGAAGAGTTTGCATTGTGCTTTGGGTTCTCAATTGCACTTTAGCACTGCTTTTCATCCGCAGACAGATGGGCAGTCAGAGAGAGTGATATAGATTAAAGAGGACATATTGAGAAGCTGTGTCATTGGTTTCTCATGAAGTTGGGATAGATTTTTGCCACTGATGGAATTTGCATACAACAATAGTCATCAGTCTAGTATTAGAATGGCACCTTATGAGGCATTGTATGGTAGAAGATGTAGAATGCCTCTATGTTGGAATGAAGTTGGAGAAGGCAAGTTGGTTGGTCCCGATTTGATTAAAGAAACGGAAGAGAAAGTGAAGATAATTCGGGATCGGTTGAAAGCAGCTTCAGACCAACAGAAATCTTATTCAGATTTGAAGAGGAGAGACATAGAGTTCAATGTTGGAGATAAAGTATTTTTGAAAGTGTCTCCTTGGAAGAAGGTTTTGAGATTTGGCCGAAAAGGGAAGCTAAGTCCTCGTTTTATTGGACCTTATGAGGTATTGGAGAGAGTTGGACCAGTTGCTTATCGACTGGCTTTGCCGCCTGAATTGGATAGAATCCATAATGTCTTCCATGTTTCTATGCTGCGGAGGTACAGATCAAACCCATCTCATGTCTTGTCGGTTGAATCTATTGAGGTGAGTCCGGATCTGACTTTTGAATAAGAACCAGTTGCGATTTTGGCACATGGAGTGAAAGAGTTGAGAAATAAGAAAGTGCCACTTGTGAAGGGTCTTTGGAAGAATCATGCAAAGGAAGAGGCAACTTGGGAGAGTGAGCAAGTGATGCGAGACTAGTATCCCCAGCTGTTTCAGAATTGAGATCAGGTAATTTTGAGGATGAAATTTATTTATAGAGGGGGAGAATTGTAATATCCCAAACTATACCTTAAAAATTTTGGAATGATTATTGTTGAAATTGGATTAAATGATAAAACGTATAAATGTTTAACTGGGAAGATAAAAGAGGAGATGAAAAGTGTGTATATGTTGTATATATAGAGATATATACAACATATACAAGTCAATTGATGAATTGGTCAAAAGAAATTTTTAATTTTAATTAAATTAATTGAAATGGAAATTGAGTTAAGTGGAAGTGGATATTTATATTATTAAAATTGCTCGGTTGAGATTTAAAGAGAGAATTATATGGATAAGAGTGGTTAGCAAGTTGACTTTGCTCTTCTTTCTTTATCTTATTCTTCTTCTTTCTTTGTTGGCCGACTATCACCATAGCAAGAGAGGAAAGAGAGATTTTGCTCATCCAAACTCAAGATTGAAGGGTGTTTCAAGTGATCAAGTTGGAATTCTAAGGGTTTTCATCACTTTTGGTAAGTGATCAAGAATTTTGGCCTGACACGCCCATGAACACGGCCAAGTCTTTGGACGTGTCAATGGTTCTGTTTTCTAGATGGGTGACACGAGAAGTGACACGCCCATGTCACTGAGCGTGTCATAGCTACTGTGATGTTGGTGGATTGACATGGCCAGTGACACGCCCATGTCACTGAGCGTGTCATAGCTACTGTGATGTTGGTGGATTGACACGTCCAGTGACATGCCCATGTCACTGAGCGTGTCATAACTACTGTGATGTTGGTGGATTGACACGGCTAGTGACACGCCCATGTCACTAAGCGTGTCAAAGCTTCTTTGTTGTGAGTTTAGGGCAGGGTCAGGGACACGCCTGTGTTGTTGAGCGTGTCATGTGTAGAGTTTGCCCTAATTTATTCTTATCCATATTATCTCATGTGTATCTCTAAGTAAATGTGTATCATCCCCTTTGGATTAGGTTTTGAAGAGACTGAGTTGCCCTAATCCAAGTGTTGAAGGATTCTTGGAAGAGGAGTTTGGTGTTGTGTAAATTGCTCTTGAGGTAAGTACAAATCCATATGGTTGCATACATTTACATGACTTTGGGACTTAACACAGTTGGTTGTAAATGTGTTAAGTAATCTATTACACTATTGATACATTTTATTAATGTTATGATTTGCATAATGTGAAAGATGTGATGATCATTCAAAATGTATGTCCAATGCAATTGGTTATGTATACTCTAATGATGAGATGTGAAGCCTTTGTTTTTGGCTATAATGATGCAACTGAAATAATTGGGGCATGGTTGCCTAAATGATTATGAGAAAATGAGAATTGAATTGATAATGAAATAATGAAAGAATTGTGTGCCTAGTATGTTATTCACTTTTCAGAGTTTTATTGTTGGTGGCATGCCTAATAGTAACAATCCCTTGAAGCTAGGTTGGCTTGTTCCTTGAAGCCAAGTTGGGTTGAAGTTTAGCATGCTTAACTCCCCTTGAAGCTTGGTTGGGTCTAGTCCTTGAAGCCTAGTTGGGATGTTACAAACCCTTTAAGCTGGGTTGGGTTTGGTCCTTGAAGCCAAGTTGGGTTGATGCTTAGCATGCTTCGCTCCCCTTGAAGCTTGGTTGGGCCTAATCCTTGAAGCCTTGTTGGGATGATAAATGTGATAATTGAACCAAAACATTAACTCTGAAAGTTAAATGGCATATTAATTCCTTTTGGGCCAATGCTTGACTTTGTTTAAATGTGAATCATGAATGGTGAAACAAATGAATAATAAGATTAAATGTAAGGTTTTGAAATATGATATTGTTATGTATTGTTTATAATATTTGAATGTATGACATTGGTATTACTTTATAGCATATGGTTATTATGGTTTGTACCACTAAGCCGTTGGCTTAGCACGATTGTGGTTCATCGCACAGGTGACAGGGTAGAATTAGAGAGTTCAGCTAGACCGAGTTGAGTCTAGGTTTGTGAAGTGTTGATAGTGGGCTTCAAGATCAGAGACGAACTGCCAAACATGTATAAACTTTATATTTTGTAAATAGTTATTTTGATGTATATATATGTGTATACCGCTACATTTTCCGCTACTTAACAAATAAATGTTTTCTCTATTATGTTTTATAATATAACTTAAATGTTTTAAGTTTTCTCATATTATTGCTAAAAGGAAAGATGGGTTTGTTTAATATAAACCGTAACACTCTTGTATCTAGTATACGTATATTACAGAAGTGGTTGTATGTAGTGTGCATATATGGAGTACAAGGGTGTTACTCTATGCACGTTACTCTTAGGTTTAAATTGTTCTTTCACAATTCCAAAACAATGAACTCGCTTTTAATTTAATTGTTTTAATCAAGCTATTACGAACTACACCTTCCTTGTAAGATGACCTTGGGGCGATCACCTTTGCTACAATTACCTCGTATACTTGCGAGTGACGCTTTGTAGTTGTCCTTAATTTGAGCGCAACAAGTTTTTGCAGTTTGTGTTTTGTGTTTTTTCTTTTAATTTATTTTTGTTTTAGTTTAGTAATGTTTTTCTTTGAATAAATGAATTTTGAAAAGTTCAACTATTATAAATTGTTGATTAATAACCTTTGAATTTTTGAAGCATGAATTTGAGAATTGAGTAGAATTGGTGCTTATTGTCAATTTTGTTGGTTTTTCCTTGTATTACCTTTAACCTAGTGAGGAATTGAGCCATCAACTTATTATTCTTTTTGTGTGTGAACATCTTTGATTGATGAATTGCTATAACTTGCTTTGACATTCATTTTCAGACTACATAAAAATTGCAATTAGGCATCAAGATGATTAAAGCAATTAGGTGAACCCATTTTGGCTTAAATAGACCAACCTTATATCCAACCTTAGTTAGCCAATTTTGAGCCTATTTTATTTTTCCTTTTCTTTCTTTTTTCACAACACCATTAGCTTGAACCTTGTTGTTTTAACTCTTACCCTTTCATTAGGTCAAGAGCATTTTAAGAGCGTTTATGATCGAGTGTTGTATTGAATTAAGTGTGGGGTTAAATTTAGTAGGTTTAAGATTGCAAACCATTATGTTCTTTAGTTGCAAAATAAAGAAAAAGAGAAAAAAATAAAAAATAAAAAAATAATAAGAATAATTGTTGTTCTTGTTGAAAGGGTTGGAATATGTTTGGGAATAATCATTGCAAGATGTAATAGGCGAGTTCCCTTGAAAAGCTCTTTAATGTCAAGGGGTAGGTGAGAGGAAGGTGTTTTGGGATCGTTGGGTTATGCATATGATCGGTTACTTCATTCTTGGAATGCTCTTGAGCTTAATGATTAAGCTCACATTTCCTAAATATCATGCCTTTACCTTAGCCCCATTACAACCCGATAAAAGAACTTATGATTGATGCTTGAATGAAATTTTGTGGTGGAGATTTGATTGATATGCAAGCCTATGGTGATAATCTTTCATTGATTGTTATGAATGTAAACACCACCATGATCAAACACTTTTAAGAGTTGGTGATGGAGTGACAACATTGGTTATGCATGGAAAACCACTTAATTGCATGGGTATCAATTTTGTTCGATTTGATATTGATTGCGGATTTAAGGATAGGGATGTCTTGATGCATCTTTATAACTCTTGAACTTAATAAAATTATCTTGTTAGTGTGTTTTGATTTTAGCCTTGCTTGGGACAAGCAAGGAATTAAGTGTGGGGCATTTATTTAGATCATTTTTGTAAAATTTTTTAGTGTGATTTTTATGTGTTTTTAGTTAATGTTTTGATTGATTTTTGTTTTAAGTTTGTTTAAAGCGTTCGTTTTAGGTTTAAGTGCAAAAACTCCCTTGGAAGATCAAAACAGTGCAGGAAAAGCATGAAACAAGCAAGACATGGCCAATTCAATTCAAGCTTGGGCGTGTCCCCTCAAAGAAAATCAAGGCAAAGAGTGACACACCCAGGAGACACGGCCAAGCCACTGGCCGTGTCTCACTTAAACACCAAAACCAAAGAAACCAAGAAAGAAAAGAAAATAGGCAGAACTTGACACAGGCAAGTGACATGGCCAAGCCACTAGATGTCACATGACACGGCCAGGAGCTTGGCCATGCCCCATCTTATGCCAAAGAATAAAAGGAGCAAAGCAAAGAATGAAAGGAGCAAAAAGAATGAATACAGCAAAGGACACGGCCAGCAAGATTGGCCGTGTCCCAAAGAAAAATGAGATACACGACCAAGCCACCGATGGCGTGGCCGTGTCATTCCTTGAGTACAAAGAAAAGAAAATGGGCAGAAGGAGACATGGCCAGCAAGCTTGGCCGTGTCCCAAAGAAATTGAAAGACACGGCCACAAGCTTGGTCATGTCACCCTTGATGTGTTAAATTCTTTTGCACGAGTTGGGAGACAAGTGGGGAACAAGGACTTTCTTTTGCCAAAAGAAATATTAAAGAAAAGAAAAGTGAGCCTAAATCATGGGTTGAATACTAAAATATTGAGAAAGTGGGGGGACAAATGGGAGTGTTGTGAGTTGGAAGGCATGGGTTGAGCTTTGAATGAATTAAAAAGAGGAAGAAGAGGATTTTGGAGGGAAAGTTTTTGATACACGGTTTGGGCTAAGGAGAGGGTGACGCTCTCCTTGGTTCTTCATCTTCATCCTACATTTCTATCCTCTCCATCTTCTCCATCTTCCACACATAAGTTCTTTGAGGTTCTTTGGGATAAATTGGGTTAACAAGCTCTTGAGGGTTGAAGAAGCTTCATTGAAAGGTTTGGTGACTTGAGAAAGCTCCATTCCATCTTCCAAAGGCATAATCAATTGAAGGTTTGGTGACTTGAGAAAGCTCCATTCCAAGGGTTGGTGACTTGAGAAAGGTCCATTCCATATTGCAAAGGGTGAATCAACCATTGAAGAGGGCTTGAGTTCTTCATCATACATCAAAGTGGAGCTAGGAGGAAGACTTGTAATCATTCTCTTGGCATCTTCACAAGGGGTTTTTCTATTCTCTCTTTTAATTCATTTCAATATTGCTATTGTTGTATTAAGAGAATTGATATTGCAATGAACAATTTGTATTTGATTTATATTGAGTTGAATAATTGTTCTAAATTGATGATGTTGAGCTAAATACCCATGCCTAGGGTTTGTAGTATATTTGATTGAATGTCTTGATTTGATGACTCCAATAATGTACCTTGTTTATGGTTGATTGTATTGGATTGAATGTTAGGTTGATAGATTAGCTACCTATTAATCTTTGAATATTGGATGATGGACCGAGAGGTGAAATCCGATATCGAAACTATATAATCAACCACCCTATGAATGAATTAGAAATATAAGTTCTAGGGTTTTATTAATTTTGTAATGTAAAAGAATTGGTTATTGTTAATTCATGAATGTGAAAACTAATGAATTGTTAATTGACTAATTAACCTTAAGGAACAAATTAATTTACAATGATATGTTAATGGATAATTTGAGAATTGAGCTTTCATTGAATGGACCTACAACCCTATGAACCTTCCCAAGAATTGAATATATCTTGTACAACCATCGCATACATTAGCCATCACACTCATTACTCTAAGGTTTAAATTAATCTTGCACCATTCCAAACAACAAACTCTTTCTTTTAAATTACTTGCTAATTAAGCTATGACGAACTACACCTTCCTTGTGAGACGACCTTGGGGCGATCACCTTTGCTACAATTACCTTATATACTTGCAAGTGACGCTTTGTAGTAGTACTTAAATCAAACACAACACCCAGTATCTTGGTGTAGTGGTAGAAATGGTACTGGATGGCTCACGCTGGCTCTCTTAAGGGAGAGGTCAGGTGTTTGATCCAGGGAGGCGACTTAAATGGTTTGTACACCATTTAAGCCAAATAAACAAATCCTGCTGGGAGCCCGCGAGGGTTGTCCAGTACTGTGGTGGCCTGCCGGGTTGACCGCAGTCCCTTTTTAACTATAATGACCCCACCTACACAGTCTTACGACAGCTGGTCTATTAGGCATTTTCTCCCGTAGGTTGACCGCAGTCCCAGCCCTCAACCCTGCAGGCCGCCACAGTATTGGATCGCCCTCGTGGGCCCTCCAGCAGGATTTGTTTATTTGGCTTAAATGGTGTGCAAACCATTTAAGTCGCCTCCCCGGATCGAACACCTGACCTCTCCCTTAAGAGAGCCAATGTAAGCCATCCAGTACTATTTCTACCAATGGTACTGGATGGTTGACACTGGCTCTCTTAAGGGAGAGGTCAGGTGTTCGATCAGGGGAGGTGACTTAAATGGTTTGTACACCATTTAAGCCAAATAAACAAATCCTGTTGGAGGGCCCGCGAGGGCGATCAAGTACTGTGGCGGCCTACCAGGTTGAGGGCTGGGACTACGGTCCACCTACTGGAGAAAAGGCCCAATAGACCAGCTGTCGTAAGACTGTGCAGGTGGGGTCGTTACAGGTTTATTTTATTTTATGAATGGTTTACTTTTATTTATAATTAGATGATCGAATATTCTTTTATTTGTCTTAGTTTTAAAATTATAAGAGGTATGTTTCCACTTTGTGGGTGCCACATTAGTTAAACATCATGTAATTTATTTTATTTTAAAGTTTTTTGTACCAATGTAAAGGACACGTTTCTACCTTTCAGTGGGTGTCCCATTCAGTTTTAGACATGGACTATGTAAGGACATGTTTCCATCCTCGGATGGGTGTCCATTTATTTGTTTTGTTTAGATACTGCTTTGATTTTAATATAATGATGCTTTATTTTAATTGTTGCATGTAATATGGATAATATTGTTGTATTTAAAAATTTTATAATATTAAGACCTGCAAAGGAGGCCGATTCCAATGAACCGGGCATTGTGGGGGTGCTGGGCCGTTTCTCACCTTCCCCACACGTACCCAACTTTTTGAACCCATTAGCGGGTTGGAAATTCCTGAAGAATCGAGTCATCCATCCCTTTCTTTTTCCTAGCCCGTCCAGGTGACGACTCCATTTTCTTCGGGCTTAGGCCCGTGTTCTCTAAGTCCCTTAGCCTAAACTGTGCCGAAGTTGCAAGAACCATTCCACTAGGAGTGGGGGCGAAAATTCCCGCTCACACTAATCCAGTTTTAGATCGAGAACCATAATCTAGTCTTAGGTTGAGCACCCTAATCTAGTTTTGGGTCAAGCACGCTAATTTATTTTTAGGTCAAGTACCCTAATCCAGTTTCAGGTCGAGAACCCTAATCAAGCCTTGTGTTGAGTACCCTAATCTAGTTTTTGGTCAAGTACCCTAATCTAGTATTGGGTCGAGAACACAAACCCTAATCCAGTTTCAAGTCAAGAACCCTAATCCATTCTTGGGTCAAGTACCCTAATCCATTTTTGGGTCGAGTACCCTAATCCAGTAGCAGGTCGAGCACCCAAACCCAATTTCAGTATTAGGTAGAGAACCCAAAATTCAGTATGGGGTTAAGAACCTAAACTAGCTTGGGTCCAAAACATTCGAGTCCAGAACTCAATCTAGGTCCAGAACCTAAACCAATTTGGGTTTTGAACCCAAATCAACTCAGGTCCAAAACCCAAATCATTTTTTAGTCCAGAACTCAATCTGGGTCCATAACTCAAACAAATCTGGGTCCGGAACTGTAGACCCTTAATTTTTACCCCAATTTGATATGGTCCTAATTAAAGGATGCCAAAATAAATTTGATTCGACTTTAAATATTTAAACCTAGTTTATAATTTTTAAAAGGAGTCGGTTCGGATTAAAGAGGCATATATTTGATTGTAAAACCCTAAAACCAAGTGGAATTGGCCCAAATTAAAATTTTTCGATTCATAAGTTAAAAAAGGTCAGAATAATTTAATTGAGGCCGGGCTGGAGACATTAGCATGCTTCATGTCGGCCTTGGCAGTCCAAGATCGACATGAGTTTGCCTCATGTCGACTTGGGCAAGCTAGGTCGACATGAGCATGCTTCATGTCGACCTTGGGAGGCTAGGTCGACATGAACATGCCCCATGTTGACCTTGGCAGCCCAAGATCGACATGAGCATGCCTCATGTCGACTTGGGCAGCCCAAGGTCGACATGAGGTTGGTCTCATGTCGACCTAGGGCAATTAGGTCGACATGGGTTCAATATGTTTCCTAATTCAACTAGAATTTATTTTAGGGACTGTTTTATATTAGGTTAAGGATTCTGAGTGAGGTTCGGCTATAAGTAACAATGTTTTATAATTCATAATGGAGGAAAAAAGATTAGCAAGAGGAAAACATTAAGAGGGGACGGCAAGGAACATTAACAAGATAGCAAGGAACATTAAAGAGAGACGGCAACAAACAGAAAAGATTAGCAGCAAACATTCATCAGTAATCAATCATTCAAAGACAGTAACGCTGTCTTTGTTAATTGTTCATCCAGAAGTTAATTGTGGAGTAACCAATGAGTGGAAGTTTGATATTTAATTATGAATTATTTATGTTTACAGTAGTTTCGTTTCTTTGATTAATACGAACATGCATACATGCAGTAACTTTGAACACACAGTACCTTGATCTTTGAACATGCAGTAAATTGTTTTTTTGTTTTAATAACTTTAATCGTTTGCTTTGATTTTTGTTTTAATAACTTTAATAATTTGCTTTAATTATCACATTGCTCAATTGGTATTCGTAATCCCACTAGCATATTTCATAAAACATAAACTATCCAGTAGTCAACAATTAATTGTTAAAATCTATCTTGTTTACTTTAACTTCGAGAACCGTATGTTATTTCATTAAAACTCAAAACCTCAAACTATTTTTATCCAAAAGCCTAAACCATTTCATTATTAAACTCCAAAATATTGATTATTTTCCCAAAACCTTAATTTATTTTTCCAAATCCAAAATTGTATTTTTTTTAGGTAGTAAACTAATTCCAAAACCCTAGTTTTAAAAACCCTAATTCCAAAACCCTAGTTTCCAAAACCCTAGTTTCCAAAACCCTAAAAATCATAATTTCAAAACCCTAATTATAAAACTTTGGTTTCTAAAACCCTAAGTTCCGAAACCTTAAATTCAATTGATAATTCTTCAAGACCCTAAATTTATATATTTATTGCTTTATTTAATTTTAGATTTGATTATATAGTTTATTATGTTTTTTGATGGTTTATTTATTTAATTTCAATACTTGATTTATTTAATTTATCATGGATGAATGTTTAATATATATTTTGATTAATGTTTAATATCTTTGATGAATGTTTTATTTATGATGAATGGCTATTTATTTTATCAATTTATTTAGATTTCCAAATGTTGTAAGAGGTATGTTTCCACTTTATGGGTACCTCATTAATCAAGTTCTATGTAATTTAAATTGCTTTTATATTTTAGACCAATGTAAAGGACATATTTCTACCTTTCGATGGGTGTCCTATTTAGCCATGGATTATGTAAGGGCATGTTTCCATCTTCGGATGGGTGTCAATTTATTTACTTTGTTTGGACATTGCTTTGATTTTTTTTTAATATAATGATGCTTTATTTTAATCATTGTGTGTAATATGGAAAATATTGTTATATTTAAGAATTTTATAATATTAAGACCTGTAAAGGAGGCCGGTTCCAATGAACCGAGAGTTGTGGGGGTGCTGGGCCATTTCTCACCTTCCCCACACGTACCCAACTTTTCGAACCCATTAAGGGGTTGGGGGTTACTTAGGAATCGAGTCATCCACTCCTTTCTTTTTCCCGGCCCGTCCGGGTGGCGACTCCATTTTTTCCAGACTTAGGTCCGTGTTCTCTAAGGCCCCGAGCCTAAACAGTGCCAAAGTCGCAAGAACCATTCCACCAGGAGTGGGGGCGAAAATCCCCGCTCACTGTGGCGACTCCACTGGGGATAAGAGAAGTTGATTCCGTTGGTCTTTTTATTATTATGTTCTTTTTTATAATGATATTATCCATTGCATCATATTAGATTGCATCGTGTGCATGAGTTAGGATGCCTGTGTTATCCGTGTTATGTTATGTAAGGGATACCATACTTTCACTCAAGGTATGGAGATCGAGCATGGTATAACCGCTCATAGCCTCGTACCATTTAGTACATACTTGCTATGGGGACCTAAGCCTTTTAACCCAAAGACTAAAGCTCATGTAATTGGCCTAGCTACTTTCCTTAGGTTTTACCCCAAATACATGTTGTTTGACTATGGTTAATTTATCTTGGCTTAAATCATGGCTTATTTGGTTTGTTCGTTTTCTAATATGACCTAAGTATATTGTAAGCTCAAAATAAATTTTTCTTTAAAATCTAAAAGGCTAAAGCTATTTTCAAAACTTTTCAAGATGGTCTTTGGACATAAGATATTTTCTAAAAACAAATAAAAAATTCTTTTTCTCATGGCCCAAATACTAAGCCCAAAATCCATTTTTCTAAATTCTTTTCACAATGGGCTTAGAAGCAAAATTATTTTTATCCTTTTCTTACAAAGAGCTTGCAAAATATTTAGGTCAATTATGAAATACCAAAAATCAATTGTGAGCCTAGTTTATACTAAGATAAATTAACCATGGGCTTGTTTTTGGCATGAATCATTAGTTACTTTTTTCAAGTGAGAAATCAATCTATGATAAACCTCTTAATTTAGTTTTAATCTAATATAGCATAAAAGCTACTTTAGTTGGTTAGATGGATTAAAACCTAAATAATGGGAATTATCATGGATGGATTTCCATTTTCGAAAATATAACTATTGGTTGAAACATCTGAGAGAAATATTCAAAAACAAGACACCCCATGTTGGTATTTTGTTAACTATATACCTAGGAAAAGAGACTCGCCATTCATGTGTGGATGTTATAAGGTTGGAATGGACGTCTTAATTATCTTTCTTTGTTGATTGTTCATGCATACATGCATACATTTGCATCTCTTTGATCCTCTCTGGCTCACAGCCCTAGATTACAATAGCACAAAAGCTTACGACAATCTGACTTATGCCGGAAGTGAAGAATCTAGCAACGACTCAATCACTTGCTCGCCAAAAGCAATGGAACCCGAACAAATTCAAAGAATGGTAGATGAAGCCCTCAATGCCAACATGGAAGAAATAAAAGAGGCCCTAGCTGAGACCATGAAGAACCAATTGACTGCAATCTTAGGAAACAATGCGGAAGCATCTGCTAGCACCAAGAAAGTCAAGGGGAAGGCTAAAGTTGATGAAGTAGCTTTTGATGATGATAAGGTAATCATTGATGATGATGATTGGGCTCAATACTACCAAGATCCTCAAGACAAAAAGGAGCCGAAGGTTGTTGAGAAGGCAACTATTGAAAAGACCGAGACTTCTGATGTTGAAAAGATGATTGCTAGTTTAGAAAAGAAATTTGAGAAGAAATTGAAAACCAAAGAGGTGTCTGAGATCGACAAACTATTTGAACAAGATGAAGAAGTCCCGTACAAGTTCAAGATGCCATCCTTTGCCAAGTACAATGGCACTGAAAATGCTCATCTCCATGTGAAGTAGTATATCACTGCTATGCAGTCTGCCCGAGCTACTAAGGCTCAAACTCTAAGGTACTTTATGCTCTCATTGGATCCTGTTATCCAAAATTGGTTCATTACCTTAGATGATGGAACACAAAAGAGTTGGGATTTGCTATATAAGGCCTTATTCAGCAATATGGGCATAATGTCAAGTTGGAAGTTACCTTAATGGAAGTTGAGTCCATTAGGCAAAGGCCAAATGAGAATTTTGTGGACTATATGAAAAGATGGAGAAATAAGGCCACTTTACTCAAGAAAAGGCCCGATGAATCTGATCAAATAAGGATGATCATGAGAGGCGTCCTGCCCAATCTCCGTGAAAGGATGTCTCACACCCTTATAAGGGATTTCAAAGATCTTCTCCAAGTTGGTCTGCAAATTGAAGAGTGGGAAAGAGAGAAGAACCATTTTTCAATAAAAAGGAATGAGAAAGGGAACTACCAGTCAGGTAATCAAAGCACGCAAAAAGAAGTTGATGTTAATTCCACTAGTCAAGGAGGAATGAGGCAGTTTTTCGAATTAGGGAAGCCACTGTCTTGGGTTCTCAATAAGCTATAAAGGAAGGGATTGTTACAACCCTTGACTCCTCATCCTTTGCCTAATCCTCTTCCACCTAACTTTGATACTAATGCATTTTGTCAATTCCATTAAAGGCCTAGACACGAAACGGACAATTGTATGAAGTTGAGGCATGAGATCCAGAATTTAATTGATAATGGCAAGTTTCCTGAGCTGGACAAGCCCAATACCAAAGATAAACCATTTCCAAGGTTCAATAGGGTGCCACCACCAGCAACCTTCATGGTGGAAAAAGGATTGGAAGAAGATTTTGTCTTATCCTTTTTCAAGATGGAAATATTGAAGATGTGAAAGGAAAAGAAGCTTAACTCAACAATCTTGCCTTAGCTTGAATGTTGCTTTTCAATTTTACTTTCTTTAATGTTTTGGAACTATTGTGTTTTTCAAATTTAAATTTGTTTGAATAAATTACTTTCATCAAAATTTTTGTTGGTCTTTGTTCATTTTGGTGCTCAACCGATGAGGAATCTAACTTGATAATTCATGAATTGATATATTTATGCATCATGACTTGAATAACTTTACTAGGTGAGGGAATTGCTCTATAGCATTGAGTTGTGTATGCTTACTTAGAGAGGGCTCCTGCATAATTACCTTTGTCTAGGTGATAAGTACACAATTAATGATATTTTATTCCCATTTCTTAATATGATTATTATCAAATTGAGTTTAATTTGTTTGTTTAAAGTGCAATTTAAGAATAATTTCAGGAATTCTCGATAAATTGAGGCTTTTGGTCATTTCGGAGCAATTACGGATGAAAGTAGAAGAAAAAAAAGCAAAATCAGCCAATGGACACGCCCACGAACACGGGCGTGTCGTTAGGCGTGCCCCTGTTACTACATTCAGTGGATATGACACGCCCAGTTGCATAGGCGTGTCACCAAACGTGCCATTTGTCCAGAGTCACAGTAGCTTCAACACGCCCAGGACCACGGGCGTGCTCATGATCGTGCTATTTACCCAAAGTCACAGTAGCTGCGACACGCCCAGGACCACGGGCGTGTCAATGAGCGTGTAATTCATCCAGACTCACAGTAGCTGTCACACGCCCGGGACCACGGGCGTGCCAAGGAACGTGCCTTTTATTCAGACTTACAGTAGCTATGACACGCCCTGGAACACGGGCGTGTCATTGGACATGCCTTTGGTTCAAGATCACAGTGCCTATAACACGCCCAGGAACACGGGCGTGTCAGTGGTCGTGTCACCTGTCGAAAAGTGAGATTCTTTGCACTGATTGGGGAATAAGTGGGGGACAATAGCTGGCCTCTGTCAAAAAGAAAGAACAAGAAAAGGAGAGCTTGCCTAAATCAGGGAAAAGAGTGATGAACCAAGGGAAAGTGGTAGACAATGGATGGGATTAGTGAGCTGGAAGCATGGGCTAGAGATTTGGAGGAAAATAAAAAGAGAAGAGGGGGAGAAGAACAGCAGTTTTTGCTGGAGCATTGCTGGAAACAGATAAGAAAGAAGAGAAGGAAGAGCCATCTGCTGGAGCAGGGAGAAGGGTCTTGAGCTGAGATTAAAGGAAGAACAACACCATACTCAAGTCCTAAACCAAGAATCAAGAGCTCAAGTGAAGAAATACAGATTCACTGCCATGAATTGTTTGGTTTCTCTTACTCATTTATCTTACTCTGTTTTTGTAGCTGTTAATATGAACTAAACCTTTCTCTATCTAGATATTGATGAACCCTAGCCAATTTGTATGAATTAAAACAATTGTATTCAGTTGAATCAATTAATTGAGTTGTTTTATTCTTATGATACTTGTTGTTATTTCCAATTGATAATAGCATGCTTGTTGATTGGTTATTATTTTCATATTATTGACTTGAGAAAGCTTGATGTGAATTGAATACTCATAAGGATTGAGGATTGATTGGGGTGCTAGAGATAGACCTACAAGATCCTTTGGTTTATAGTTCCTTGTCCTTAATGCATGACCTATTTAATTGTGTTTTGAGAAGAGATTCCGGCACTCTACTTAGTAATTAGGGATTAATCCACTCGAGAGAGGCTTTAATCTAAGTTAGAGGAATGCCAATTCAATTTGATTAAACGATTTAGTTGAATGGATTGTTTATAAATATTATTGAGGCTAGGGGGATTCAATATCTGGATAGTTCTATTAATATCATTATAAATCTTTTGTGCACAGCATTTAATTTCCTTTCATTCATTAATTAGTTGATTTTAGTTACAACACATCACACAACTATTAATTCACTAAACAACGATTAAGATTTGCACTAGTACTTGGCCTTGTCCCCCAAGGAACGACACTCACTCACTACTATATTACTTGAGCGACCCGTGCACTTGCGGTAATTGCATATAGCTAACGGCACGCATCAAGTTTTTGGCGCCGCTGCCGGGGACAACGGTTTCAATATTAGTAATATAATTAAGATTGTTGATTTAGTTTTCTTTTTAATCGTTTTTAATTTTAGTTCTTGCTGGTTTACTATCATTGTAGGTGTTTCTTATTGTTTATGACCAGATCTAGCTCATCCCAACTACTGGAGTTAGACCCAGAACTAGAAAGAACATTGAGGAGAAAGCAAAAGGAAGAAGAGGAAGCAGATCTGGAAGACGTAAGTTCAAGAATCAATCTGGAAATTGAACAAGAAGAAGTATTCGAAGTGATGGAAGGAGCTGGACCGAGAACAATGCAGGAGTTTGCTAAGCCCAATTTAAATGGGGCTGAATCGAGTATCCGGAGGCCGACAGTTGCTGCAAACAACTTCGAAATAAAGGCGAATGTCATTCAAATGGTGCAGAATACTTGTCAATTCGATGGGTTCCCTGATGAAGATCCTAATGCACATCTTGAGAATTTTCTGGAGATTTGTGACACATTTAAGATAAACAATGTCTCAGAAGATGCAATTAGGCTGAGGTTGTTCCCATTTTCTCTTAGAGACAGACCAAAGAAGTGGCTGAAATCCTTTCCTCCAGGAACTTTTACCACCTGGGCCCAATTGGCAGAGAAGTTTTTAGAGAAATATTTTCCACCATCAAAAACTGCCAAGTTGAGGAATGACATCTCATCCTTTTTGCAACAAGATGGTGAGACTCTTTATGATGCCTGGGAGAGATTCAAAGACTTGCTGAGAAGGTGTCCGCATCATGGACTTCCACTTTGGCTCCAAATTCAAACATTTTACAATGGATTGAATTATGTAAGTAAACAATCCATTAATGCAGCAGCTGGTGGTACCATCAACAACAAGACACCTGAACAAGCAAGGGACTTAATTGAAGATATGGCCATCACCAATTATCAATGGCAAGCCCCAAGAGAGCAAGGAAAACTGAAGGTCGTGGGATCACACCAATTAGATCCGGTGGTGGCATTGACAGCCCAATTAGAAGCATTGAATAAGAAATTTGATTCTTTGGCTTCTTCTTCATCTGGAAAAGTTATGCAGGTGATGTCTTATGAATGGTGTGGAGGTGGACACCAAAGTCAAGATTGCCAAAGTGGCAACATGTTTGCCAAGCAAGAGCAGGTAGATTATGTTGGGAATATGCCAAGGCAACAACAGAATAATCCATACAGCAACACATACAATCCGGGGTGGAGGAATCATCCAAATTTCTCATGGACCAATCAAAATAATCCAAGACCTCCCCCTGGATTCCAGCAACCCCAACATCAACAAGCTGCCCCTCCAAGAAAGAGTAGTTTGGAGGACATGATGGAGAAATTTGTAGCAGCTTCTGAAACAAGGTTTCAATCAACTGAAACCTCCCTTAGAAATCAACAAGCCTCCATTCACAATTTGGAGAATCAAGTGGGGCAAATTGCCAAATTGCTCAGTGAGAGACCACAGGGAAGTTTACCTAGCAACACTGAGGCCAACCCTAAGGAGCAACTGAAGGCAATTACGCTAAGGAGTGGTAAAGAGATCAATGAAAATGTGGAAAAGAAGAGGGCTGGAGAACAAGAAAAAGAAAAAGAAGATGATCCTCCTACCACTTTGGGAGAGAAAGCTGCACTTGAAGGAGAAAGAGAGAAGCAGCCACAAGCAAGCAGCCCCAATGTGAAGGAATACCGACCTAGAGTACCCTATCCGGCAAGACTGAACAAGGACAAGATTGATGCTCAGTTCGGTAAGTTCCTTGAACTTTTCAAACAATTGCATATTAACATTCCATTTGCTGAAGCTCTGTCACAAATGCCTAAGTATGCTAAATTTTTGAAAGATATTCTTTCTAACAAAAGGAAACTTGAAGAAGTATCTTTAGTGCACTTATCTGAAAAAAGTTCAGCAATTTTGCAAAGAAGATTACCTAAGAAATTAAAAGATCCAGGTAGTTTTACCATTCCATGTTTTATAGGTAATCTAGAGGTTAAAAGTGCTTTAGCTGATTTGGGGGCTAGCATAAGTGTTATGCCCTATAAAATGTTTAAAGAGCTAGGCATTGGTCAACCTAAACCAACACTCATGACCATCCAACTTGCTGATAAATCAGTAGTCCACCCTCGTGGCATAATAGAGGATGTGTTGGTAAAAGTCGGGGATTTCATTTTCCCCAATGATTTTGTTGTCATTGATATTGATGAGGATGTGGATGTTTCGCTTATTCTTGGTAGGCCATTTTTGAATACAGCCCGTGCTCTCATTGATGTTCATGACGGCACATTGACTCTGAGAGTGGGTGAGGAGAAAGTAATTTTTAGGATACATGATGCCATGAAACATTCACTTTCAATTGATGAGGCGGAATCATGCAATGATGTTGTTGAGCATGAGACCGTAAACTGTTTAACTAACATTGTTTCCAAGGATCCCCTTGAGTTGTGTTTATTGCAGGAAAATATCGAGGGTCAAGAAGCAATGGAGCAACTTGCTTTTCTGGAAGCAAGCAAATCATTCAAATGCAGGGCATATGAAACCATTGAAATGCCCAAGGAAGAAAAGCCAAAACCGTCGGTGATTGATCCACCAAACTTGGAACTGAAGCCTCTTCCGGATCACCTTGAGTATGGGTTTTTGGCAGAGAAAAAGAGATTGCCCATAATTCTGAGTTCCCACCTATCTTCTGAGCAGAAAGAACAACTCATCCAGTTGTTGCAGAAACACAAGCAAGTGATAGCTTGGAAGATAGCAGATATCAAGGGGATTAGTCCATCCTATTGCACTCACAAGATACTGATGGAGGATGAATTCAAGCCAGTAGTACAACCACAGAGGAGACTGAACCCAAAGATGAAGGATGTTGTTAAGGCTGAAGTGATAAAACTACTTGATGCAGGGATTATATATCCGATCTCGGATAGTTCTTGGGTGAGCCCAGTTCAAGTAGTACCAAAGAAGGGAGGGATAACTGTAATCCCTAATGAAAATGATGAGTTGATTCCAACAAGAACAGTTACTGGTTGGAGGGTTTGCATTGACTACAGAAAATTAAATGATGCAACTAGAAAGGATCACTTTCCTTTACCCTTCATTGATCAGATGTTGGAGAGGTTATCCGGCCATGAATACTACTGCTTTTTGGATGGCCTTTCAGGCTATTTCCAAATCCCCATTGCACCGGAAGACCAAGAGAAAACTACCTTCACCTGCCCATATGGGACATTTGCATATCGAAGAATGCCATTCAGGTTGTGTAATGCACCAGCAACTTTCCAAAGGTGCATGATAGCAATCTTTGATGAACTCATAGAAGACATTATGGAGGTGTTTATGGATGATTTCTCAGTCTATGGCAGCTCATTTGAAAAGTGTTTGGAAAACCTTGAGAGGGTTTTGATGAGATGTGAGGAAACAAATTTGGTGCTGAATTGGGAAAAGTGTCATTTCATGGTTCAAGAAGGAATCGTGTTGGGACACAAGATTTCTAGCAAGGGCATTGAAGTGGACCGAGTAAAGATAGACATTATTGAGAAGCTACCACCACCCACATCTGTGAAAGCCATCAGAAGTTTCCTAGGGCATGCAGGTTTTTATCGAAGGTTCATTCGAGATTTCTCTAAGATAGCCCGTCCATTGACAAGACTCCTTGAGAAGGATGTCGATTTTGTTTTTGATGAGGAATGTCTGAGAGCATTCACGACCCTGAAGGAGAAATTGACTCATGCTCCAATCATGGTAGCTCCTAATTGGAATCTACCCTTTGAACTGATGTGTGATGCAAGTGACTTTGCAGTAGGAGCAGTCTTGGGCCAACGCAAAGAGAAATACTTCCAGCCAATCTACTATGCGAGCAAAACCTTGAATGCAGCTCAAGCCAATTACACAACTACAGAGAAAGAGCTGCTAGCTGTGGTTTTTGCCTTTGACAAGTTTAGATCATATCTAATCTTGTCAAGGGTGATTGTGTATACAGACCATTCAGCTTTAAGGTACTTATTCGCGAAAGTTGATGCTAAACCTAGACTAATCCGATGGGTTTTGTTGTTGCAGGAATTCGACTTAACAATTCAAGATAAGAAGGGAGCCGAAAATCTTGCAGCAGATCATCTCTCTCGCCTGGAGAATCCAACCCTAGAGAGACTTGAAGAAGGGGACATTGATGATCACTTCCCCGATGAACAGCTATATGCTATGGTAAGTAAGGTAAGTGGTTTAAATTTTGAAACACCATGGTTTGCAGACTTTGCAAATTACTTAGCTGTTAGGGAACTCCCTAAGAACCTAACTTATCAAGCAAAGAAGAAATTCTTTTCTGATCTAAAGTATTATTTTTGGGAGGATCCCTTTTTGTTTAAGTTATGTAAGGATCACATGATCCGAAGATGTGTGGCATGGCCCGAATCAATGAACATCCTTAGTGAATGCCATGCCGGACCAGCTGGTGGTCATATGGGGGCCAATAGAATTGCTCAAAAGGTGCTAGAATCAGGATTCTATTGGCCCACTTTGTTTAAAGATAGCTACGAATTTGTAGTTCGCTGTGATCAATGCCAAAGGGCTGGAAACATTTCCTCTCGTGATGAGATGCCCCAAAATGGGATCCTAGTTTGTGAAATTTTTGATGTTTGGGGAATTGACTTTATGGGACCATTTCCAAACTCTTTTGGCAATAAATATATTCTGGTAGCTATTGATTATGTGTCTAAATGGCCTGAAGCCCAAGCCTTGGCAACCAATGATGCTAGGGTTGTAGTGCAATTTTTGAAGAAATTATTTTCTCGATTTGGCACGCCAAAAGCAATTATCAGTGATAGGGGTACTCATTTTTGTAATACTCAGCTTGAAAAGGTTTTAAATAGATTAGGAGTTACACACAGGTTTGCTACTCCTTATCACCCCCAAACCAGTGGCCAAGTCGAGAACACAAATAGGGAAATCAAACGAATTCTGGAAAAATCTGTTGAACGATCCCGAAAGGATTGGTCCAAGCAATTGGACAACGCTCTATGGGCTTTCAGAACTGCTTTTAAAACTCCCTTAGGCACTACACCATTCAGATTAGTATATGGAAAAGCTTGCCATTTACCTGTTGAGGTAGAACATCATGCATATTGGGCAATAAAACAGATTAACCTTGATCTAGCTTGTGCAGGTGAAAAGCGAAAATTACAGGTGAATGAACTAGACGAGTGGAGGTTGCAAGCGTATGACAATGCAAGGATGTACAAGGAACGTACCAAGAGATGGCATGATGCTCACATAAAGAAACAGAAAGAGTTTCAAGCAGGAGATCAGGTATTGCTGTATAATTCAAGGATCCGACTCTTTCCAGGTAAGTTGAAATCTCGTTGGTCCGGTCCTTTTACTGTCAAGGAAGTTTTCCCTTACGGAGTGGTTGAAATAAGCCACCCGGAAAAAGGAGTTTTCAAAGTCAATGGGCATAGGCTCAAATCTTATTTTGGAGGAGAAATACAGGCCTTCAAGGAGGTTTTGCACCTCCAAGATTAGGGACATTCGTCCAACCGTCCAACTAATACGACGTTAAAGAAGTGCTGGGTGGGAGACAACCCACCGTCTTTATGTTTTTGGTTTGTTTTGTCATTTTGTTTTAACTTTCTTTTCTTGAAGGGGAGGGTGTTGTTTTACCTAATTTGAAGTTGCAGAGAGAATTTGATTTTTGGTGAATAAATTGATAACACGCCCATGGACACGCCCGTGTCTGTGGGCGTGTGATTAGGTTTCTCAGGCAGTAGCTATTACACGCCCATGGACACTCCCGTGTCAATGAGCGTGTCATTTCATTTTTTAAAACAGAAGCCATTACACACCCATGGACACAACCGTGTCCATGGACGTGTCGCATTTATGAAAAAAAAATTTGAAATTTGAAATTTGAACTGGGCACGCCCCCAGGAACACGCCCAGGCTAGTGGGCGTGTAGTTTGAATGAGTGTCACAGAATGAATGACACGCCCATGAACACGCCCGTGTTTATGGGCGTGTAATTTGAAATTTCATCCAGTAGCTATGACACGCCCAAAGACACGCCCGTGTCCAAGAGCGTGTCACGTACACTGGTTTTTAAATCGAGGGACACGCCCATCAACACGGGCGCGTCTATGGGCGTGTTGACGTTTTCTATATATAGCCCCACCCCCATTTTTCCGAAAAACCAAAAATTTTCTCTCATTCTCTCTCGTTTTCTCTCAAATTTTCTGCGTTTTTCTCGGCTAATTCACACACCCATTCAGTTTTGACCGATTTTTACTCCCGGGCTTGCATTATTTGTGTGTGCTCTCTCGTTTTTCCATCGGATTTGCGATTTCAGGTACGAAATCTAATTTTTTTCGATTTTTCTTTGTTTTGTTTAGTTTTTCTTTCGTTTTTCATATACATTTCTTGTAATTACTTGTGTTTATCATGAAATTTGAAATTTCGTGAATTGTTTGCTTTATTATGGTGTTTTTCAATTTCTGTGGCGTTTGATTTTCATTGTCGTTTTGACCTACCATTTGATTCGGGATTTGTTTGATTTTAGTTTTGTTTTGAATTGTTGTTTCATCAAATAATATGTTGTTTTAATTTTGAATTGTTTTGTTAATTATTCATTTGCGTTATTCCGTTGTGTTATTATTGTGTTGATTAATCAAATGATTGTTTCGATTCTCATTACTTGTGATTTATGAATAATATGTTGATCAAATAATCATTTGTGTCATTTTGTTGTGATATTTGAAATTGAATAAAATGTTGGTTTTGAAATTGTTTGATTAAAACCAGTTACTTGTGGTTTATGGATAATATGTTGATTTGGTGATTGGCTTTAATGTGTGTTTATCGTTCGGGTTGGTTTATTGCTTGCAATTAATTGAGGTATTTGGTTCTAGCGGATTGCATTGTTTAGCCTGCATGTTGGTATGCTTTCGTTATTGACGAACCATTAAATTTATTCTTGCAGATTTATCGAAAATGGGCCCTCGCAAGCAATCATCGTCACAGCTTCCAGCCAAACGGGCCCGAGGGGAGGGCAGTTCCAGCCAGCCTGCTACCCGCCCAACTTCTAAATTCATGGCGGGACATAAGTGCCTCAAATTCTCTAACAGCGAGGAACGACGACGGTTCGAGTTGTTTGGCAACAAAGAATGGTCGGCACCTCGGTACCTAGACTGGGAGGCTATGGAAATGGTTAATATTGCTGCAAAAGTGAAAGAGATGATTGATCAACCGGGGTGGGGACAGCTCTTCTCTATCCACGAGCCTTCATACCGAGAGCTTACACTTGAGTTTTACTGCACCTTTCAGTTCCAGAAGACCAAAATCTCCATCACTGAGCCAACAATTAAATTCTGACTGGGAGGACAGAGGTTCCACATGAGCATAAACGACCTTGGGGTACATCTCGGGTTGTATACTGCAGAGGAGGTCCAAACCACCGATCATCTCAGTTCCGAGGTGGATTTTGCTGAGTATGATGTTGTTCCACCTCGGATTTGGCATGACTTTGCACCCACTGCAGACAGATATCAGCCTAAGGTCTCCAAAGCATCCAACTTCAGTTCTTTCCCATGCCGGGTGGTGCATAACTTGTTGGTTCACACACTCACAGCCAGATTGAGCAGTACAGGGGTGGTGACCTTGAGGGATCTGTTCTTTCTGCACTGCATGCAACATAAGACCCGGTGCAATGTGGCCCATGCCATCACCCATTTCTTCCATGAGCAGTCTAGGAAGGGAGCTTCAGGTGCTTTACATGGTGGCATGTATGTCACGAGACTTGCTCAACGGCTGGGAGTGTTAGATGGTTGCCTCCCGATGACGGTGGACGGTATGCCCAAGATATTGGGTATGGACACACTAAAGAGGTTGAACAGGGAACAGGTAGCTGGGCTGCGGGCTGCTCCTATGGATTCAGATTTACCAGAGGCAGCTCCTTCCGCTCCTCCCTCCGATATACCACCACCTCCACCGTCGGATTATCCTGCTGGACCTTCTGCTGCTGGACCATCTGATGCTGCTGCACCTTCTTCTTCTGCCGGGCCTTCCTTTGTCCAGCCTCCTGCATTCCGAGATTGGCGCCAGTCAATCAATGAGGAGAGGGATGATGACAGGAAACCCACCGAGTTTGAGCGTCAGATGTGTCGGATGGAAGGTATGATAAACAATATCGCTCTAAACCAGAATATGATTCTAATCCAGCAGGAAGACTTCCAAGCCCAGTTAGATCACAAGATCTTGAGGCGACAGTGGCTAGAGCAATCCATGTTGGAGTTCTGGCGGTATCAGGGATTTCACCCTTCGCAGCCACCACCTCCACCCTATCAGCCACCTGCCCGTGCACCAGCACCTGCACCTACACCTGCACCGGAACCCTCTCCACCAGTTGATGTCTCCGATGATGATGAGACCAGCAGTGATTAGCACATTTTTGTTTTATTTTTATGTCGTCCTTTATTTCTTTACTTATTTAATACGCTTTTTAGTTTTTCTTCTTTTACGTGCTTTTGGAGTAGTATTATTATTATTTTCTTTAGCATTATTTCGTTTCTTTATTTATTTATATATATTAACCTTGTTTTGAGTGCATTGTAGAATACTATTTTGATGCCAAATCTCCTTCACCGCACTCTTGGCACCGTACTCATTTTCATCCACTCATGGACTTGGAAAAGGGCAGTAATTATCTCTCTTCATTGTTTCATGTTTTGCGCACACATTGAGGACAATGTGCATCTTAAGTAAGGGGGAGAGGTATACTTTATTGAAATACTTTATTGAATAAATTTCTACTTCATTTTTTTGATTCATTCGTCTCAATCAATGCCTGCTAAGTAAGCTAAATTGTTATGATAAGTATAATTTGATGTGATTTCCCTTTACATGTTAAACTAATTTGAAATTTCCTAAATGACAATTTCTTGTTGAGGTTAACTTAGTAATTTCGATCAATTGTTGAGGATCGATTGTAATGGGTATAGTTAAGTTGTGGATCGATGGAAATTGGAACATTACTAAAATTTGAAACCTTAGTTACATTTTTGAGCATAATACAATTCTGTAGATTCTTGAGTCGGACTTGGTACGACCCTTAAGTTTATAACCCTCGAATAAAAATAAATAATTCTAAGGAGCTTTGAAAATTTTTCCCTGTTCCGCTGATTTTGACTACAAATGAGTTAGAATCATGAATAGTGCTAGTAGCCATTTGAACGGTGATTCTGGCTGAGTAACCGGGGGTCGGCATCACAAATGTTTACCTTCGCGTCAAAAGGCTGGTATCAGTTCAAACAAGTCGGGCTCCTTAAAACATATAAAAAATATATATATATAATAATAATAATAATAATAATAAAATAAAAATAAAAATAGAATAATACTAATAAATTTGAGGGTTAGAATGCTTAAGAGAAAACTCACGTTTTTCGCACTTTGTTCATGGCATTTGAATTTGCTGGAATTTTATGCTCAAATTTTTAACTCTGGATTTTTAGGTTTTAGGTATGTGAAATTTTTATTTTGAAACTTCTTGATTCAGCTGTTATGATTGTGAATTATGTTGATTGAGAAAGTGAGGTTATCCGATTCGAGTATTGTCAAAACTTTATTTTTCTTTTTGAATATAGAGGGAGTCTGTCATTTATGCTTATTACAGTAATTTAGTTTGCTTGAGGACAAGCAAAAACTCAAGTGTAGGGGAATTTGATAAGTACACAATTAATGATATTTTATTCCCATTTCTTAATATGATTATTATCAAATTGAGTTTAATTTGTTTGTTTAAAGTGCAATTTAAGAATAATTTCAGGAATTCTCGATAAATTGAGGCTTTTGGTCATTTCGGAGCAATTACGGATGAAAGTAGAAGAAAAAAAAGCAAAATCAGCCAATGGACACGCCCACGAACACGGGCGTGTCGTTAGGCGTGCCCCTGTTACTACATTCAGTGGATATGACACGCCCAGTTGCATAGGCGTGTCACCAAACGTGCCATTTGTCCAGAGTCACAGTAGCTTCAACACGCCCAGGACCACGGGCGTGCTCATGATCGTGCTATTTACCCAAAGTCACAGTAGCTGCGACACGCCCAGGACCACGGGCGTGTCAATGAGCGTGTAATTCATCCAGACTCACAGTAGCTGTCACACGCCCGGGACCACGGGCGTGCCAAGGAACGTGCCTTTTATTCAGACTTACAGTAGCTATGACACGCCCTGGAACACGGGCGTGTCATTGGACGTGCCTTTGGTTCAAGATCACAGTGCCTATAACACGCCCAGGAACACGGGCGTGTCAGTGGTCGTGTCACCTGTCGAAAAGTGAGATTCTTTGCACTGATTGGGGAATAAGTGGGGGACAATAGCTGGCCTCTGTCAAAAAGAAAGAACAAGAAAAGGAGAGCTTGCCTAAATCAGGGAAAAGAGTGATGAACCAAGGGAAAGTGGTAGACAATGGATGGGATTAGTGAGCTGGAAGCATGGGCTAGAGATTTGGAGGAAAATAAAAAGAGAAGAGGGGGAGAAGAACAGCAGTTTTTGCTGGAGCATTGCTGGAAACAGATAAGAAAGAAGAGAAGGAAGAGCCATCTGCTGGAGCAGGGAGAAGGGTCTTGAGCTGAGATTAAAGGAAGAACAACACCATACTCAAGTCCTAAACCAAGAATCAAGAGCTCAAGTGAAGAAATACAGATTCACTGCCATGAATTGTTTGGTTTCTCTTACTCATTTATCTTACTCTGTTTTTGTAGCTGTTAATATGAACTAAACCTTTCTCTATCTAGATATTGATGAACCCTAGCCAATTTGTATGAATTAAAACAATTGTATTCAGTTGAATCAATTAATTGAGTTGTTTTATTCTTATGATACTTGTTGTTATTTCCAATTGATAATAGCATGCTTGTTGATTGGTTATTATTTTCATATTATTGACTTGAGAAAGCTTGATGTGAATTGAATACTCATAAGGATTGAGGATTGATTGGGGTGCTAGAGATAGACCTACAAGATCCTTTGGTTTATAGTTCCTTGTCCTTAATGCATGACCTATTTAATTGTGTTTTGAGAAGAGATTCCGGCACTCTACTTAGTAATTAGGGATTAATCCACTCGAGAGAGGCTTTAATCTAAGTTAGAGGAATGCCAATTCAATTTGATTAAACGATTTAGTTGAATGGATTGTTTATAAATATTATTGAGGCTAGGGGGATTCAATATCTGGATAGTTCTATTAATATCATTATAAATCTTTTGTGCACAGCATTTAATTTCCTTTCATTCATTAATTAGTTGATTTTAGTTACAACACATCACACAACTATTAATTCACTAAACAACGATTAAGATTTGCACTAGTACTTGGCCTTGTCCCCCAAGGAACGACACTCACTCACTACTATATTACTTGAGCGACCCGTGCACTTGCGGTAATTGCATATAGCTAACGGCACGCATCACTAGGTCTTAGTCAGTCTTAGAACATGCTTTGACAAATGTTTGAGGCGAAATTGAACTCTGCTTATTTAAGGGAGAGATGATCTAGGCATTGTTTGGTTAGCCAACTAGTATCCACCCTATTAAATATTAATCCCTAGTTGTCCCTTTGAGCCTTCATAACATTTTAGCTTTCTTTTCATTGGCTTACAAACCCCAATAACCTACCTTGAGTTATTATGATACTTTTGATAAGTCTTATGATCACTAAGGTGAAGAGCCAAGAATATCAAAGAAAGCAATGATTAGTCAAGATCATGAGGATAATTGAAGTTCTCAAGACCATGAAGATAGTTGAAGTTCTCAAGACTATAAGGGTAGTTGATGTTTTTAAGACCATAAGGGTAGTTGAAGTTTTCCTAATATCTCCAATATATCAAGACAACATTAGAGTAACAAATGATTCATCCCTATTAAAGGAGATTTATGTTACTCCACTCATCCATTATTGGAAGCCAAAGTCGGTACGAACCAGACAACTCTGTTTGAGCTAGAACAAAAAAAAAAGAAAGAAAGAAAGGAAAAGAAAGAAAGAAAGAGAAAGAAAGAAAAGGAAAAAAAAGAGAAAGAAAATAAAAGAAAACAAAAAAGAAGAAAACAAAAGAAGAAAACAAAAAGAAGAAAAAGAAAAATAAAACCTAAAAGGCGGTTCAGAAAGCCAACTGAGTTCTCTTTTACCTAAGACAACAAAAGGCTTCCATTTAGTTTATAAGGACATTTTGACTTGAATTGGTCCAACCCAATTAATGATTCGATCAAAATCAGAGGAAAATGAGAAAGACCATCCAGTGCTTAAAAGTTATGTACTTGATAGTCCTACAAGAAAGTAGGACAAAATGATAAAAGAGAGGGAAGAGTAAGGAAAGAGAAAGAAAAGGGAAGAGTAAGAAAGATAAAGAAAAAGAAAGAAAAGGGAAAAGAAGAAAGGAAACGAATTTGGGAACCAAACTTTTTGAAAAGGCAAAAATTATCCTAATCAAGATCTGAATTAATGCCAAGAAGATAGAAGGAAATTGGAGTCTAGCAAGATTGCCTCCAAGCTGCCTAAAATTCAAACAAGAAATTTATAGTGTGAGGGTTTGTCCATTGTGTCACATCAGCTCCTATCTCAAAATGGCCTTCATTTAACCCATGTCCCTCATAGACCCCGTTTCAAGCCTATTAAAGACCTGTTGATCTCTCTTTGTAGATAGAGTCTATTAGTGGAGATAGTTTGGATAAGCAAGCATATGAGATAAACAGTATTTAGACTCAATGAGACCTTTGGCCAAGTAATATGTATGTGCCTATCTAAAGTGCAACAATTCTTGCCTAAATAGAAATGATTCCCGAGTTTAGTACGGTAACTAGGGTTGTCATGTTATAGATATGTTAATTTGGAAAAATCAAGTCCTGAGGTGCATTGACATTAATTTGGCAAAGCCAACATTTGATTTCAAAATCAAAATTCAAAAAAAAAATATTTTGTCATACAAAGCCTTCAAGTTAAGGGAAATATGTTGAGCCTCCAAAGGACACATTGGGCAAAGGAAATGATTATTGGCAAGGTCATGAAGAAGCTATCAACTGACATGCTTTAAAATGGATATATCTCTACTGTTTGGGGCCTCCATTACTCATATTTTCAATATCCCAAAGATAAAAGCCACAAATTGTGAGCGGGGATTTTCGCCCCCACTCCCTGTGGAATGGTTCTTGTGACTTCGGCACTGTTTAGGCTCGGGGCCTTAGAGAACACGGACCTAAGTCCGAAGAAAATGGAGTTGCCACCCGCACGGGCCGGGAAAAAGAAAGGGGTGGATGACTCAATTCCTAAGGAATCCCCAACCCCTTAATGGGTTCGGAAAGTTGGGTACGTGTGGGGAAGGTGAGAAATGGCCCAGCACCCCCACAACGCCCGGTTCATTGGAACCGGCCTCCTTTACAGGTCTTAATCTTATAAAATTCTTAAATATAACAATATTATCCATACTACACATAATAAAAAGAAAACATCATTATATTAAAATCAAAGCAATGTCCAAACAAAACAAAACAAATAAATGGACACCCATCCAAGGTTGGAAACATGTCCTTACATCACATGCCTAGATAGGACACCCACCAAAAGGTAGAAACATGCCCTTTACATAAGTTTTAAAACAGAAAAGGCAAATTAAATTACATGATGTTTAACTAATGAGGTACCCACCAAGTGGAAATATACCTCTTACAAATTTTGGAAGTCTAAATTGATTGATAAAAGTAAATAATCATCCATAATAAATAAATCATTCATCAAAAGTATTTAAATATCAATAAAATAAACATCTATCCATGATAAATTAAATAAATCAAGTATTGAAATTAAATATATTAAAGCATAAGAGATAAATCAAGGTATAAATAAATATGGAAAGCAAATAAAAGTTCAATTATAGCTACTGTGACTTTTTATGGAATTAAAATAGATTAGGATTTTATGTTTTAAAAGGTTGGTAAGACTCTTTGATTAAACAAATTAAGATATGAATGGTGAAATAATAAAACTAGGGTTTTGGACACTTTGAAATACTTTTTAATTCATGATTTTAAATAGTGATTTAAGCTACTGTGTGATTTTTTAGTTTTCATGTTTTTATGGTTTTTAATGTTTTAAAAGGATTAGGGTTTATAAAAATTAAGGTTTAAGGTTTTAAAAGGATTAAGGTTCATTGTTTTAGGTTTAAAAGTTGAATTTTGGTTTTAGGCTTTGAAATTAGGGTTCTCGGGTAATGAATTTGAATTAGAGTTTTAAAAAGCAATTTAATGATTTATGAAGTTTTATGAATTTAAACACATGGATTGAAGTTTTTATAAGTAGAAAAGATGTTTTTGAAGGCTTTTTGAATGAAATATAACCTAATTTAAAATTTTGAAAGAAACGGTATTTGATTTTGGTTTTGTTGAAAAATATGTTCAATGAGAGTTTTAAGATTTTTATGAAGAAAAAATAACAATTTTAAGTCTTTTTAGAAAAGAAAGTCACATTTTAGTGTTTTAATCTTGGAAGAATTAAATTAAAGTTCTAAAGTTTTAATTTAAAAAAACCTTAAATTGTATAGATTTGCTACTGTGTTACATAAATAAAAAAGAATTTAACATACCTTCTTTTGTTGATTCTCCAAAAAAATACTCTTCTTGGATGAACTAGCTCCAAAGACAAGCCTTTGTTGCCTTTGAATTGCTTAATTCATGGTGCTCATCCCTTTAAAAATCAATTGAATTGATTTATTGCTTTTCCTTCCTTGATTTGGTTTCAAATTCTATACTCACTGTGTAAATTTTTCCTCCTCAAATTTGGTTCAATTAATCCTTATTTATAGTGGTTTTTAGGTTATTTCTTCCTAATTCCACACGGCAATTAATATTAATAAAAAAAGAAATTAAAACCTAATTGGATTAGGTTTCTAAATTTGGGTCAAAAAAATTTGCGATGGCGAAAAATGTAGCAACGGGCCCGTGGCTGGGGCCAATAGGCGCGCTAGCCCACAGTGGGCTTGCCAGCCAGCAGGAATTTCCTGCGGGAGCCACAGGAAGTTAATTCGCCCGCAGGAATTTCCTGCGGGCGAAATAACATCGCCCGTAGGAAATTCCTGCTGGTGAATATTTCGCCCGCAGGAGTTTTCTGCGAGCGAAATAGCTCGCCCGCAGGAATTTCCTGCGGGCGAAGGTTTTGCCCATAGGATTTTCCTGCGGGGCAAAACTCCCTCGGGCCCGTGCGACTGTTTTTCGCTGCCGATTTTTTTCGACTCCGATTTTTATTTTTATTTTTATTTTTTATTTTTATTTGTTTATTTTTATTTTTTATTAATAAAAATTAGATAATAAAGCAAAAACTATTTAATTAAAATTATTTTGGACCAATTAAACAACAAAAATCATTTTGGACTAAATAAAGCATATTGGATCGGATTGGGTCAAAAATTAATGGTCTACAGTTTGCCCCCTGCTTGAATGATCTGAAACCTTAGTGAAAGAGAGTGAAAAGCAATAAGACTTAATTTTTGATATGGAGACTTGTTTTGGGTTCTAGACCCGAGGATGATTCTAGGTTCTAGACTTGAGAAAAATTTGGGTTCTGGACCCGGTTCGAGTTCTGGACTCAAGGATGACTATAGGTTCTGGACCTAAATAAAATTTAGGTTCTGGACCCAAGCTAAGTTCTGGACTTAGACATGATTCTAGGTTCTGGACCTAAGGGAAATTTAGGTTCTAGACCTGGTTCGAGTTCTGGACTCAGGAAAGATTCTAGGTTCTGGACCTAAGGGTAATCCGGGTTCTAGACCCGAGCTAAGTTCTAGACTTAGAAAATTCTAGGTTCTAGACCTAAGAGTAATTTTGGTTCTGGACCCGAGCTAAGTTATGGACTTAGAAAATTCTAGGTTCTGGACCTAAGGGTAATTTGGGTTCTGTACCCGAGCTAAGTTCTGGACTTAGAAAATTCTAGGTTTTGGACCTAAGGGTAATTTGGGTTTTGGACCCGAGCTAAGTTCTGGACCTAGAAAATTTTAGGTTCTGGACCTAAGAAAAATTTGGGTTCTCGACCCGGGCTAAGTCCTGGACTTAGAAAATTCTAGGTTCTGAACCTAAGGAAAATTTGGGTTCTGGACCCGAGTTAAGAAGTTTAGCTAAATTTTAGGCATGTCTTCCGATTGCCCCCTGGGTGTAAAAATATTTGTATACTCGAAATTATTTGAATGATTAAAGTGACTAATTGAATTTTTTGTCTATTTACTGTGTAGTTACTGTTCATGCATTATTCACGATTCACAAATAGTAAATTTACTATTTGCAAATAGTGTCAAATAATATTTACTATTGGAAAAAGTGATTTTACTATTCACCAACAGTAATACTATTCATGAATAGTAACATTTACTATTTATAAATAGTAATATTATTTATAAATAGTGAAATTTACTATTTATCAATAGTAATACTATTCATAAATAGTGAATGTTACTATACATGAATAGTATTACTGTTGGTGAATAGTAAAATTCACTATTCATCCACAGTTTTGAGTTTGTTTTCATTTGCTTGCCGTTCCTCTATAAAAGGCCATCATTTCTCCATTTCATTTCAAAATTTCAATTTCAATTTTGTAATCCTTTCAAATTTCTTTTCAATTTCAGCACATATTTTTCAAAAACAATGCATGATTCGAGGTCGCGGACTCATTCTAATGCCGAATTATTGGAGTTTATTCGGCATCATGAAGACGGAAATCTAGATATACTGACCGGGATGCCGCTTCATCGCAATTCCAATCAAAAGAGCGAGGTAATGATTTCCCTCTTTTTTTTTATTATTTAATTTTTATTATTTTTATTATTTTTTATTTTTTTAATTATTTATTTTTAATTATTACTTTTTATTATTATTATGAAAAATAAATTAATTTAAATAGATTGAATAATGCGTACTTACCTGGTATTAACTTACCTGGGTCTGTGTTAGCACGATCGTTGTGTCGTTCGGGCCGGAGGGTGTATTTACAAAGCTCGACAATGGTATGATGTAGTGCCTTCTCGGGTAAGGCGGATTATCCAAGATTGCGGCTTTGAGCAGTTTGTCTTACAATTGCTGTCCAAAGAATATCAATTAGACTGAAGCGTGGTCCAGGCGCTGGTAGAGCGATGGCTGGATACAACTCATACTTTTCACTTGCCCATTAGGGAGATGACAATTGGTCTGGTCGATTTTACTGCCATAATCGGCCTTCGATATGATGGTGCTCCGGTTCCTCTAACTAATGAAATTTTAACATTTGAAGAAATTCAAGAATTAATTGGTATGGAACCATCATATAAAGGACCTCGTAAGATAAAAATCGAGCTGATTCGTAGTTATTGGATGAACTACGAAGGTCGGATTGACATAAACAGGGCCGAACAGTATGCTCGAGGATTTTTGTTATATCTGCTCGGATCGACCATCTTTGGCAACACTAAATCATCCATTCACCTATCAGTGTTGAATGCCCTTTCTTATCTCAGAATGGTACCATCTTATAGCTGGGGTGAAGCTGGTCTCGCATGTCTTTATCATGGCCTTGATAAGCTTTGTCGAAACAAGAATTCTTTTGTCGGCTTGATGGCGGTTGTCGAGGTATTCTTTCTTCTACCAATGTCTTTTCCCTTTTTCTCTTGTGATCTTTGTTGTTATTACAGATATGGGCATATGAACACAACCTCGTGAGAGTACCCGGCATTTCTCGAGAGAGAATCGGGTATCCAAGATTAAATTTCTGGTTGTCTGATCGTGTGAAAATTCTGGCTCCCATCATGTGCATACTCATTGCTTTGTGTTGAGCCGCTTAACCTGGGATCAGGTAAAATAACATTAGTATGCTTTAAACATTTTACAAAATTTTTACTTACCTTATGTTATCCTGCAGGTTAATTTGGCCTGGTGGAATCCAGAAGAGCGAGCAAACTGGTCTCCTTTGATGAGGGCTGCACTATTTTTCCAACATTCTCGGTGAATTATTGCTGGCCCCGTGTCTAGTGGCTGGTTTCTTGGGGAAAGGGTTTATGAATGGTTTCTCGGCCCAGAGCAGCGGAGGTTCCCGATGCAAATCCCAGAATATACTTTAAATATCATGTCGATGACGGAGGATGCTTGGTGGTCGGCCCGATATGGTTTTAATGCTGAGTTATTTCTCGATTTACTGGGTCCATTTTATGCTTGTTTTATTCAAATGAGACTCTTGCACTTTGATGTATCTCCTGTCGGTGTGCGTGAGATTTTTGATGGAAATGAAGGTAGAGATGAGGAGGAACATCACGGAAATGCAGGAGAGTCTGTTCCTCTTCTCGGGACCAATACTTCTCAGGTAAAACTTTTACCTCTTTTCTATTGCAACTGCTTTTCTTTCTTTGATTCTTTAATGATTATTGCAGTTTATTGGCTCGTTTGATCATGAGGCTGGACCTTCTTTTACTCCCTCTTTGTTTGCTCATTCTAGCTTGCCGGATATGCCATCTCATCCGCAGGGTATTGATATGAATTACCTGGTAAGTTCCTTATTTCATAATAGTTTATGCCATAAGTATGCATGATTATGTATGCTCTTACCTTTTCCTTCTTGGCTCACAGTGGATGCTCGAAGAACAAAATAAGAAGCTTCGAGAAGAGTTAGCTGCAAGTCGTCAACAGGCCTCTTATTTTGAAAATTTATATCATCAATCCGAACAAAATTTTTGAGACTTCCGATTTCAAGGAATAAGGGATCCCGGTGCTTCTTCATCGAGAGGCCCCCAGGCTGATGACCATGAGATCCTTTCGTCTGCTTCTGATGAGGAACATGACACATCGGAACTCCAAGGCAATAAGGATTTTAGTACTTCTGCTTCGGATGATCCCGGGACGAGTAATTTGCCCCCTCCTCCAACAGGCGATGACTTTTTCAAGTCTTTATTTGATGACCTACCACCACCCTCCTAGTGATATGTAAATATTGAAACAATTGTAAAACATTGTACAATAATGAAAAATATACAATTTTCCTCTTTACTGTAATCTTTTTTTTTTCGTTACTGCCATTTTTTTCTTTTTTTTTTGCTCCAACTTTTGCCTAGTCCGCCCATGAGGGTTTTCGAAACTAGCGAGCTGTCCTAATTTTTACCTAAGCTGCCCTTGCGGGTTTTCAACTTAGCGGACCTTTTTTTTTAATTCTTTCTCCACAGATTTGGTTTCAGGAGCGTCTTTGTTTGCTTGATACACCCTCCATGGATTTTTCAAGATACCTGCCACGTCATCATTCTGCTAGGAAGCTGTTCCATCTTGCTTCTTTATATGCTGACTGGGTTGACTGGATCCACTCATGCTCCGAAGTCAATATCCGTTGGTTGGTACCTTGGTGGAATATTTCTCATATTACCATGCGGACATACTTGATGTACGTTCCTCTTGCTGCACTTCGTCAAGGTACATGCTATGATCCTCACCGACTTGGGCATCAGTATGGAGCTGAGCCTCATGATTCTGACTTTGTTCCTGACCTAGACATGCCTTGCTTGACTGAAGCCTACTTGGACCTGCTGAGGCAAAGCTTGCCTGCACGTTACACTTATCAACTGCCATAGATTTTACATTTGTCAATTCATAAAGTGTTTTGTTAGGATGAAAAATAACTAAAGTAATAAAAGATGCTTCTTTTCCATTAATAATTTGTCATCACCTTTTGCAATTATGATTATTTATTTCATCCGTATCTGGTCAAATACTTATAACAGTGCACATAGAACAAATTTAATCATTAATTCTATTTTATTAAATTGGGGAACAACCAAACATAAAGCCAGCATACACAAGATCACTCCTGTTGCCAATTAGCCCTTTCGGGTTTTCTAATTGACGATTTTCTCTCATTAGCCATGATTGTTGCCTAGCCCGCCCTTTTGGCTTTTAGGAACTAGCAGACTGCTCTAACTTTTGCCTAGGCTGCCCTTTTTGGGTTTTCAACCTAGCGAGCTCTTTTTCTTTCTCTTTTTTTTTATACATAAAACCTCTTCAACCTGTCAATGTTTACTGGTTCACTAAATTCGTTCCCATCCATGTCTGATAACTTCACTGCACCTTTGCTCATGACTTGTTTCACAACATATGGTCCTTCCCAGCTAGGTCTGAACTTCTCTCTTGGATCAGATACATTAGGCTTACATTGCTTCAATACCAAATCCCCAACCCTGAATCTTTGAATTTTGACCCTTCTATTGTAGGCCCGAGCTATCTTCTTTTGATACAGTTGGTGATGATACAATGCTTTTAGCCTTCTCTCTTCTAATAGAGCTAACTGAGTGTATCTGCTTGCTACCCATTCTATTTCAGGCAGCTCCGCTTCCAAAACTACTCTCAGTGACTTGATCTCAATCTCAATTGGCAATACTGCTTCCATCCCATAAACCAAAGAGAACGGTGTCATTCCAGTAGGTGTTCGCACACTCGTCCTATATCCCCATAAAGTAAAGGGAAGCACCTATGACCAATCCCTGTAACTCTTGGTCATTTTGGACAGAATTTGCTTAATTGTCTTATTTGTTGCTTCCACTGCCCCGTTAGCCTTTGCTCTATAAGGAGAGGATCGGTGATAATGGATTTGGTACTTGGAGAATAAATCCTTGACTGCTCCTTGAAACTGTACCCCATTGTCTGATATCACGCTGTGCGGGACCCCATATCTGCAAATGAGATTCTTTTCGATAAACCTAGCCATTTGACTTGCACCCAGCTTGTTGAAGGATTCGGCTTCGACCCATTTTGAAAAATAATCAACTACTACCACAATAAAACGGTGTCCGTTTGAAACTGTCGGATGTATCTCTCCTATTATGTCGATGCCCCAGGTGGCAAATGGCCAGGGTGAAGACATTGAATGCAGTTCTTCAGGAGGCATATGATTCAAGTTACCGTACATCTGACATTGTTGGCACTTCTTGGCAAACTCAATACAGTCTCTCTCCATGGTCAACCAATAGTAACCTTGTCGAATAATCTTCTTAACCAGGGCCAAACCACTCATGTGCGGACCGCAACTTCCTGTATGTATTTCTGACATGATGCGCTCCACTTCGGGCTTTCTTAAACATCTCAAATGCACCCCCATCGGGCCATCTTCGATACAACTCCCCATGGAATGTGGTATATTGTAATGACCACCTCCTTATGGCTCTTCTCACTTTTTTTGTTGCCCCCGGCGGGTATTCTCTTTCTTCCAAAAATCTCCTTATGGTATCATACCATGCATCATCGTCTGTATCAATTTCCATGATTGTTTCATATTCATAACAAGGAGTTGATGAACTGGTCAAGATCAGAGGCTTAAGGAATAGGTTAACAGGATCTTCCCATACCGAAGCCAATGTGGCTAGGGCATCAGCCATCTGATTTTCTTCTCTTGACAAGTGTATAAACTTACACTCCTTAAAATTCTTCTTTATCATGGTTAGGTAATGATGGTATGGTTTCAATTTTTCTTCCTTTAACTCCCACTCTCCATTTGCTTGGGATACTACTAGCAACGAATCACCATAAACTTCTACCTTATCTACCTTTATAATCATTAGGGTTTCCAAACCGAAAATACAAGCTTCGTACTCCTCCATATTATTGGTTGCCCTAAATTTCAACTTTTTGGCTAAAGGGATGAGTTCCCCTTCAGGTGATTCTAGTATAACTCCCAAACCTGCCCCTTTCTTGTTTGCTGCTCCATCAAAATACATTTTCCACCCTTGTACTTCAATTGCTTCTAAATGTTCATCTGGAAATTCCAAGATTACCTCTTCACTTTTTGGTAATGGTTGTTGAGCTAGAAATTCTGCCACCGCTCTACCTTTGATTGTTTTTCTGGTTACATACTCGATCTCAAATTCTTCTAATATTATCAACCATCGACCATATTTCCCAATTAAAGAGGGTGTCTCCCTTAAGTATTTCATTGGATCCAACCTGGAAATTGCTTGCACACTATATGATTGAAAGTAATGCCGCAACTTCTTAGAAGACCAAACCACAGCTATGCATGTCTTTTCAATAATACTATACTTAATTTCATAAGGTAGGAGCTTTCTACTTAAGTAGTAAATGGCATGCTCAATTCCCGACTCATCTGCTTGGGCTAGCATGGCTTCTATTGACTCTTCTTCTACTGCTAAGTATAGTAATAGAGGTTTGCCGGGTTTAGGTGGTTTCAAAACAGGTGGATTCAACAAATACTCTTTTATTCGATCAAAGCCCTTTTGACATTCTTCGTTCCATACGACCGGCTGATTCTTCCTAAGCAACTTGAAGATAGGCTCACAGATTGTTGTGAGCATTGCAATAAATATACTAATGTACTGTAATTTACCAATGAATCCCCCAACTTCTCTCTCCATCTTAGGGGCCGGCATATCCCTGATTGGTTTGACTTTTTCAGGATCTATCTCGATGCCATTCGGGCCAATTACGTGTCCTAATAATTTACCTGAGGTAACACCGAATACACACTTCTTCGGGTTTAATCTTAGCTTATACTTCAAAGCTCTATCAAAGAATAATTCTAAATTCTGGAAGTGTTGCTCCCTTATATCCGACTTAACCATCATATCATCAACATATACTTCAACTTCTTTGTGCATCATGTCATGAAATAATGTGGTGGCCATCCTTTGGTAAGTTGCTCCAGCATTCTTTAAGTCGAAAGGCATCACCCTATAACAAAATATACCCCATGTAGTAGTGAAGGCAGTTTTGGCTTTATCCTATTGGGCCATTAACACTTGATTGTATCTGGAAAATCCATCCACAAATGAGTGTAGCACGCTAGAGGCGGCACTATCAATGAGTACATCTATATGACATAAAGGAAAATCATCCTTAGGGGAAGCCTTGTTTAAATCTCTATAGTCCACACAGACCCTTGTCCTCCCATCTTTCTTTGGCACAGGTACTATGTTGGCTAGCCAATCTGGGTATTATATCACTTCAAGGAACTTCACTTGTATTTGCTTAGTGACCTCTTCTTTAACCAATTCAGCCCACTCAGGTCTTAATCATCTAAGCTTTTGTTTGACAAGTTTAATGTGAGTGTAAGTAGGGATATGATGCTCGGCTATGTCTCGATCTATCCCCGGCATATCTTCATAAGACCAAGCGAACACCTCTTCATATTTTTTGAATATTTTTTCAAATCTCTCTCTCTCATCAGGAGTAAGGTCGGATGCTATGCTAATGTTTTTAGGGTTTTCATTTGTTCCCAAATTTAATGATTGTGTGTTAACAGAATTAATATTAAAGATGCTCATGTAACTGTTATTTGAGTGTATGTAACCATCAGGAGAAACATCACACAAGTAAGCAAAATCATACTTTATTACATTCATTTTGGAAAAGAAAACATCATCATCCTCATACAAAGCAGACAAATCAAAATCAAAATCATTGTTCTCAGAATCATAAAGCAGAATGTCTTCAAACTTTTCTTCAACTAGGGTAGCAATCTCTTCTGGAGTCTTCTCGGCTTTCAGGGCAGCTTCATTCTTCTCTTTGTTGATTGACAAGGTGAGCTTTTTCTTCACTTGCTCCACTAACTCTGCAACATCTACAAAAATTTCAAAACCAGGAATTAACTTACCCATGAACATGATCGGCTCGGGCTTTCCTTGGAGTGGTCCCATAGTTGGAGCTTTGACAAAGATCTCTTCAAGAGGTGGGAAGCTCATCTTCTCATTCTTCTTTGGTTGAACATTATTGGCTTCATCATATCCTAACCCGTTCTTGGAAGCTTGAGTTCTAAAATCTGGCAACTTTGTTAAACCGGCTTTACCCTTTCCAAGACCAGCTCCGGGAAGGTAATTCATGTTCTTCATCATATTCAAGACTTTGGAGTCCACTGCTTCATCATCAGAAATTACAGCTACTTGAAAACCATTGAGAGGCCTCTCAACCATTAGAGCGTTAACAATCTCATTATCTTCAGCTTCAATGACCACTGTTTCATTTCCATTGGGGAATTTGATCTTTTGATGGAGGGTGGAAGGAACTCCACCAAGAGGGTGAAACCATGGTCATCCCAAGAGTAAGGCAAAGGTAACTGGTATGTCTAAAATAACAAACTCCACAATAGATTCAATTGGACCAACATTGATGGCCGCTTTGAAAGTCCCTTCGGCATGCCTCTTACTGTTGTCATAAGCACGAATTGTCACCTCGGTTGGGTCTAAATCTCTTATTGACATGGCTAGCTTTGGTAGTATCTTAAGTGGACAAACATTTATGGCGGACCCATCATCGACCATTACACAAGGAGTCCTCTTCCCCTTGACTTCTATTTTGATAAAGAGATGGCGGATGTGGTCTCTCCCTTACTCTGGTAAGTCCGCATCGGAAAAAGAAACTGCTCCCATACTAACTTCGCTCTTCTCTTGAACCTCTTCACATTTCATTACTTCCCCAATTTTTATGAAGTTGATCAATTCCTCCGGTGTTGTGGAGGTAGAAATCGGCATGCTAGCCAAGGCTTTGGCCATAGTCTTTCGGTGCTTTTTAGAAGTAGCTAACAAGTCCCAAATGCTAACACTTGCTTGAGTTGTTTTTAATTGCTTGAGTACAGCATCATCTTCTTCCACTTCAACTTCCTTCCCTTTATTAGTTTCTACCTCCTTAGGTGGTGGCCTTGCATAAGGCTTACCGGATCTAGTATTCATCACCTCATCTTCTTCAGGCTCAGACCAAGTCCACTCCTCCTTCTTTGGTATGATATCATCATCACTATCACTTGAATCCCAAAACCTGTTTACCACACATATTGTTACTTCTCCACCAATCATAACTTGTTTAACTTCATTAAATTCCTCTTCTTCTTTGGTTGCTTCTCCTCCCATATCTTGAAAAGAAGACATGACAAAATCCTCATGCAAACCTCCTCCAATCATGAAGGTTGCTGGTGGTGGTACTCTATTGAAATTTGGCAATGGGTTATCTTTGGTGTTTGGCTTGTTGGGCTCGGGTAGCTTCCCATTATCAATTAAGTTTTGGATCTCATGTCTCAATCTCACACATCTATCCGTGTCATGTCCTTGCATTTGGTGAAATTGACAAAATGCTTTGGTGTCAAAATTAGGCGAGAGAGGATTAGGCAAAGGACGAGGATTTAAGGGTTGTAGCAATCCCTTTGTTTGAAGCTTGTTGAGAACCCAGGACATCGGTTTTCCCAATTTCAAAAATTGTCTCCTTGTTCCTTGGTTAGTAGCATTAACACCGATGGCCTTTTGCATGCTTTGGCTACCAGGTTGATAGCTCCCTTTCTCGTTCCTTTTCGTTGCAAATCGACTCTTTTCCCTTTCCCATTCTTCAATTTGTAAACCAGCTTGGAGAAGGTCTTTGAAATCACGGATGAGTGTATGAGACATCCTTTCATGAAGACTAGGTAACATCCCTCTCACAATCATCCTTATTTGATCGGATTCATCGGGCCTCTTCTTGAGTAAAGCAGCTTTGTTTCTCCATCTCTTGACATAGTCTACAAAATTCTCATTCGGCCTTTGCCTAATGGATTCCACTTCCATCAAGGTAACTTCCAATTCAACATTATATCCATATTGTTGGATAAAGGCTTTGTAAAGTAGATCCCAGCTTTTTTGTGTTCCATCATCTAAGGTATTGAACCAATTTTGGACAACAGGGTACAATGAGAGCATAAAGTACCTTAGGGTTTGAGCTTTAGTAGCTCAGGCAGATTGCATGGCAGTGATATATTGCTTCACGTGGAGATGAGGATTTCTGGTGCCATTGTACTTAGCAAAGGAAGGCATCTTGAATTTATAAGGGACTTCTTCATCTTGTTCAAATAACTTGTCAACTTCGGACATCTCTTCGATTTTCATCTTCTTCTCAAATTTCTTTTCTAAATCAGCAATCATCTTTTCAACATCAGATGTCTCGGTCTTTTCAATAGTTGCCTTCTCGACAGCCTTCGGTTCTTTCTTCTTTTCTTGAACCTATTGGTAGTATTGAGCCTAATCATCATCATCATCAATGACCACCTTTTCATCATCAAAAGCCACTTCGCTAACTTTGGTCCTCCCTTTGTCCTTTGGTTTCTTAGTGCTAGCAGATGCCTCGGCATGGTTCTCTAAGATTGCAGTCAATTGGTTCTTCATGGTCTCAGCTAGGGCCTCTTTGATTTCTTCCATCTTGGCATTGAGGGCTTCATCCACCATTCTTTGAATTTGTTTAGGCTCCATTGTCTTTGGTGAGCAAGTGATTGAGTCGTTGTTAGATACTTCGTCTCCGGCGTAGGTCAGATTTTCATAAGCTTTTGAACTTTCATAATCCAGGGCTGTGAGCTAGAGAGGACCAATGATATGAGATGCAAATGTATGCATGTATGCACGAGCAATCAATAAACAAGTGTAATTAGGATGATCCTTCCAACCTTATAACATCCACACATGAATGGCGAGTCTCTTTTCCTAGGTATATGGTTAACAAAATACCAACATGAGGTATCTTGCTTTCGAATAATTCCCTCAGACGTTTCAACCAATAGTTATATTTTCGAAAATGGAAATCAATCCATGATAATTCCCATTAATTGGGTTTTAATCCATTCAACCAACTAAAGTAGCTTTTATGCTATATTGGATTAAAACGAAATTAAGAGGCTTATTATAAATAGATTTCTCACTTGAAAAGAGGTAACTAGTGATTCATGCCAAAAACAAGCCCATAGTTAATTTATTCTTAGTGTAAACTAGGCCTACAATTGATTTTTGGTATTTCATAATTGACCTAAATATTTTTGCAAGCTCTTTGTAAGAAAAGGTGGGGTGAAAATAGTTTTGTTTTTAAGCCCATTGTAAAAGATTTTAGAAAAATTGATTTTGGGCTTAGTATTTGGGTCATGAGCCAAATGATTTTTGAATCATTTTTAGAAAAGTCTTATGTCCAAAGACCATCTTAAAAAGTTTTGAAAATAGTTTTGGTCTTTTGGATTTTAAAGAGAAATTTATTTTGAGCTTACAATGTACTTAGGTCATATTAGAAAAAGAACAAACCAAATAGGCCATGATTTAGACTAAGATAAACTAACCATAGTCAAACAACATGCATTTGGGGTAAAACCTAAGGAAAGTAACTAGGCCAATTACATGAGCTTTAGTCTTTGGTTAAAAAGGCTTAGGTTCCCATAGCAAGTATATACCAAATGGTACGAGGCTATGAGTGGTTATGCCATGCTCGATCTCCATACCTTGAGTGAAAGTATGGTATCCCTAACATAACATAACACGGGTAACACGGGCATCCTAACTCACGCACACAATGCAATCTAACATGATGCAATGGATAATATCATTATAAGAAAGAATAGAATAATATAAAGACCAACAGAATCAACTTCTCTTATCCCCAGTGGAGTCCCCACTGTGAGCGGGGATTTTCGTCCCCACTCCCAGTGGAATGGTTCTTGCGACTTCGGCACTATTTAGGCTCGGGGCCTTAGAGAACACGGACCTAAGTCTGAAGAAAATGGAGTCACCACCCGGACGGGCCAGGAAAAAGAAAGGGGTGGATGACTCGATTCCTAAGAAATCCCCAACCCCTTAATGGATTCGAAAAGTTAGATACGTGTGGGGAAGGTGAGAAATGGCCCAGCAACCCCACAACACCCGGTTCATTGGAACCGGCCTCCTTTACAGGTCTTAATATTATAAAATTCTTAAATATAACAATATTATCCATACTGGACACAATAAAAAGAAAACATCATTATATTAAAATCAAAGCAATATCCAAACAAAACAAAACAAATAAATGGACACCCATCCAAGGATGGAAACATTTCCTTACATCACATGCCTAGATAGGACACCCACCAAAAGGTAGAAACATGCCTTTTACATAAGTTCTAAAATAGAAAAGCAAATTAAATTACATGATGTTTAACTAATGAGGTACCCACCAAGTGGAAATATACCTCTTACAACTTTTGGAAGTCTAAATTGATTGATAAAAGTAAATAATCATCCATAATAAATAAATCATTCATCAAAAGTATTTAAATATCGATAAAATAAACATCCATCCATGATAAATTAAATAAATCAAGTATTGAAATTAAATAGATTAAAGCATATCAAGGTATAAATAAATATGGAAAGCAAATAAAAGTTCAATTATAGCTACTGTGACTTTTTATGGAATTAAAATAGATTAGGGTTTTATATTTTAAAAGGTTGGTAAGACTCTTTGATTAAACAAATTAAGATTTGAATGGTGAAATAATAAAACTAGGGTTTTGGACACTTTGAAATACTTTTTAATTCATGATTTTAAAAAGTGATTTAAGCTACTGTGTGATTTTTTAGTTTTCATGTTTTTATGGTTTTTAATGTTTTAAAAGGATTAGGGTTCATAAAAATTAAGGTTTAAGGTTTTAAAAGGATTAAGATTCATTGTTTTAGGTTTAAAAGTTGAATTTTGGTTTTAGGCTTTGAAATTAGGGTTATCGGGTAATGAATTTGAATTAGAGTTTTAAAAAGAAATTTGATGATTTATGAAGTTTTATGAATTTAAACACATGGATTGAAGTTTTTATAAGTAGAAAAGATGTTTTTGAATTCTTTTTGAATGAAATAGAACCTAATTTAAAAATTTGAAAGAAACAGAATTTGATTTTGGTTTTGTTGAAAAATATGTTCAATGGGAGTTTTAAGATTTTTAAGAAGAAAAAATAACAATTTTAAGTCTTTTTAGAAAAGAAAGTCACGTTTTAGTGTTTTAATCTTGGAAGAATTAAATTAAAGTTCTAAAGTTTTGATTTAAAAAAATCTTAAATTGTATAGATTTGCTACTGTGTTACATAAATCAAAAAGAATTTAACATACCTTCTTTTGTTGATTCTCCAAAAAATAACTCTTCTTGGATGAACTAGCTCCAAAGACAAGCCTTTGTTGCCTTTGAATTGCTTAATTCGTGGTGCTCCTCCCTTTAAAAATCAATTGAATTGATTTATTGCTTTTCCTTCCTTGATTTGGTTTCAAATCCTATACTCACTGTGTAAATTTTTCCTCCTCAAATTTGGTTCAATTAATCCTTATTTATATTAGTTTTTAGGTTATTTCTTCCTAATTCCACACGGCAATTAATATTAATAAAAAAAGAAATTAAAACCTAATTGGATTAGGTTTCTAAAATTTGGGTCAAAAAAATTTGCGCTGGCAAAAACTGTGGCAACAGGCCCGTGGCTGGGGCCAGTAGACTCGCCAGCCCGCAGGAATTTCCTGCGGGAAGTTATTTCGCCGGTAGGAAATTCCTGCGGGCGAAATAACTTTGCCCCGCTGGAAGTTATTTTTCCTGCGGGTGAAATAACTTCGCCCCGAGCAAAATAACTTCACCCGCAGGAAATTCCTGCAGGCGAACAAATGGGCCTGCGGGCAAAATAGCTCGGGCCCGTACGACTGTTTTTCGCTGCCGATTTTTTCCGACTCCGACTCCGATTTTTATTTTTATTTTTATTTTTATTTTTTGATTTTTATTTGTTTATTTTTATTTTTTATTAATAAAAATTAGATAATAAAGCAAAAAATATTTAATTAAAATTATTTTGGACCAATTAAACAACAAAAATCATTTTGGACTAAATAAAGCATATTGGATCGGATTGGGTCAAAAATTAAAAGTCTACACAAATGCAAAGCTTTCTATCATTCCAATGCAAGACTTGAATGAGCGTCGAAAAGGAGTCAATGAGAATACTTCTGCTGATCACCTCGGTCTGTGAGTTAATGAAACCGCTGTAAGTATCATTCATGCATACATGAGCATATCACATCGCACTTTCTTGTCTTGTGTTGTCTATTCCTTGTCAAAATGAACAGCAAGCAATCAAAAGAAGATATCAAATCAGGGAGGCATAGAAAGCCCATTACTTGAGAAAGCTCCAGTAATCTTACAAAGAGAAGAAATATGTGCTTGTGCGAAGAACTAGACAACAAAAACATCAATCAAAGCTTGCATGGAAAAAATCTTTGGTTTGGGCCTACACAGGGGGCAAGGTTTCTCTTTTTCAATTTTTGAGTTTATATACCAAACATTTTCGAACTCACTTGCAAATATTTCACCATGTAGGGGGTAAGGAGAAGATATGAGGGCCAACTAAAAATAGCTGAATCTTTACGAAAGGAAAAACAAAAGAATGGAACAACCAGTTAAGCCAGAATCCTCAACAGATAAATAGTCAGTCAAATAAAATCATTCTCGGGTCCAAGTACCCAAATCAAATCAATCTCGGGTCCAAGTACCCAAATCAAATCAATCTCGTGTCCAAGTACCCAAATCAAATCAATCTCGAGTCCAAGTACCCAAATCAAATCAATCTCGGGTCCAAGTACCCATTCTCAGGTCCAAGTACCCAAATTAAAGTCATTGTCCGATCCAAGGGCAAGTGTAGATCGAGACCAACTAAAAGGTGGTGCATGCATGTACAAGTTAATTATATTGTATTTTTATAAGAAGGTATTCATATGTATAAATGAATATTTGGAAGAGATAATGTAAATTACATATATGTATTATCATCAAAAGAGTAATGATTTTGTAAATGCTTTCATATACTTAAATGTATTATTATTTTAGAATTAAAGTAAAGATTTTTAAATTATAATGGTTAGTGACATCCTTGTACTTTATATACTTACTTTATGTATACAAGGTATATGTATGGTACTTATATAGAGTATCGGGGTGTTACAATTATTTTGGTATCAGAGCTTAGGTTCGAGATTCTCGGCCTAAGTAAATTTAAAAAGAAAAGTTTTAAAAAGAAAAATGATGATGAATGAAAATGAAAAGAATGAAATTTTTGATACATGCATATGCATTAACACCTAGGTTGGTCTCGAAGGTGGTATTATACAAATTGAAGTGTATTTGAATTATATGAGATGGATAATAATATGTGAATGAAGTTATACATGAATGGGAATTAAAGAAATGATGTGGAAAAATTTATGTAAGTTTAATTGCTAAATTAAAGAATGAGAAATTATCCAAGTGAGGTAAAATTTTTGATTATTGATGTGTTTGACATGTAAAGAAATGACTAGAAGAATAAAGTTGGGAATGAGTTAAAAACAAAATTAAGATTAAAGTGTGTAATCTTTCCTCTATAATTTGAACCTCTTTCCAATAAACTTTATGTTTGGATTTCTAGAAAGAGGAAATATTATTGGATGGGTAATGTGAATAGATATATTGTTAAATGAAGAGAGTATGGTGGTGTATTGAGTGAGTTGATGGGTATAGACAAAGTTTGACCTTTTAAGGTTTGAATATGTAAAGTTAAAGTATTTAAAAGAAAAAGTGATGATGTTGATTAACATAGAGAGATATAATGGAAATGTTTATATTGCTATTGTAATGTAAACATTGTGATTTCATTGTTAGAAATGTGATATGCTTGAGTGTTATTAAAGTTCATATAAATGATGGTAAGATGTGATAATTGGATTTTTGAAATGAGCTTTAATAATTGTGAAAAGAATATACTTTGGTGTTGTTTTGTAATATGTATATATAAGATGTTTTTATTAAGTTGATATTAAGAAAACAAGATGAGTAAATGGAAGTTTAAGTAAAGTAGTAAGTTGAGAGTTTATAATGTCAATGGAATTTGAATAAAGATTATTTAAATATCGATAGTTTAATGCAAGTCAAATCTATGAGCTATGTGGAATGGATATTATTGTATATGAGATTGCTATGAATTAGGTAATGTGATTGACAGAATGAGAAATTATTTCGGAATAAAAGAAAAGTGATTAAGTGGTGGAAATAAACTACTTTAAGTAATTTGATTGAAAATGGAGATGAAGGTATATTAAGTGTATTAAAGACAGGTGTGAGAGAGATGTCACATTAGGAATGTGACTAGGATTTTTGTGAAATATTATTATGAAAGAGTATGTATAAATGTATATTGGATTGATAAATAATTTAAGCTATATTAAAAGAATAAGAATGATGTTGTTAAATGAAAAAAAAAATTGTATGGATTATATGTAAAGGAGGAATTAAAAATACATATATAATTATGTGTGTATATGAATATAATGGTAACATATAAGAAATGTGGGAAATGGATCATATTATAAGTGTGACCTATGAATGTGTATGAGATATATTTATTATCTTATTCAAATGCATGTTTGATGATATTGGAAAAGATATTGCATGTAATAGAGGACCTAAGAGAGATTGGACCTTGATTTACGCAGAGATAGAATATATGATGAAATGGAAAATGAGAATTGATTTGGGAAAAATTGAATAATAATATTGTTATAGCAATGGCTGAATTTGATTATCATAAATGTTATGGCTCAAAGTAATTGTAAGAGAAATGTTCTATGTAATTATGTATAATAAGAGATTGTAAGAGAAAAAGGAAGTATAATGTATGAAATTGTAGAAGACATAAGTTGGAAATGGAGTAATGAATGAAACTTGTGTAAGATTTTTATATGATCGAATGTTGTGCGTAGGAGATGTTAAAGATAATATTGTTGAAAATGAGTTAGACTATTGATGGATATATAATCCTTATGAGACGACTTAGTATTATAATTGGAATAGTTGGAAACAGAAAAAAATAGAGGAATATGATTGATTTATAAGTTATAGATGTAACCATTAATCTCCTATGACCATGTGAATTGTTTATTGAGTTTGGCCGGTTAGCTTTGTTATCCACAGAATTGGAATTGAGATGATATGACTGTATCACAATTTTGGTAAGATTAATAATTATGTTTATAGAAACATGGCTAAAGGTTACGATTGGTGAAGTGTATTTTATAATTTTTTTTGCGTGAGCAATTTAGTTATAATTTTGGAAAAGGAAAGAAAGAAAAGAGGATTGTGAGAATACTATGAGTTATAAATGATGTGATATAAAGGTAATTATTGTAAATATAGTAATGGTATGAAAAATTGAAGAGATGATAAATGGGAGAAAGTGCAAAATATGATTGAAAGTTATATTGAATATGTTTATGGTATAAAATGTATAAGTGGATGGGCTTAAAGTTTAAGTGAGTGAATTATGGGTAATAAATATGGTATGATATAATCATGAGAATTTGGTGGGAAGTGTACAAAGATAATAGAAGATAAACTATGTGTATATTGAAAAATAAGTTGAAATGATTTGTTATTAATGATCATAGCTTCATAAAGTTGAATATGGATTTAAAGAGATTAGAATTTCTAAATAAGTTTAACCTAATGGAATTAGGTTATATATATATATTGTGAAATCCAATGATGAATTTAAATAAGTTAATTGTTGGTTTGAATCTAATAAGATTGAGATGTTAGTATATTGTAACAGATAGATTGATTGATCTGGATTTTTGCTAGAATTGTGAATTATTATTGAAATTTAATATATATAATTGTACTAAGGGTATAAGATGTATATAATGTAATATTCTGATAGATAAATGGACATGAATGAATTGAATTATATCAGTTGTAAATGGTGATAAAGGGAAAAAGGTTGATTACTTGTTAAGTAAATTTAAAAGTGTTGTACTAATATTTATGTTAAGTGAGAAGCAAGATAATCTGAATCTTGTATATAGATAAATTAATTGAGAATGTAATAAGATTTATATCATGACAAGTTATGGAATTGGAAAAATATGATTGACTCTAAGGGGGAGAGTGAAAATTTTGTGATTTGATGAAATCATAACATAAGAATGTAATTAATATCGTATGAAGATAAGATGGTGGGATTGTTAAGAATGGAGTGTTATTGTATTGAATAATTTCGAGATAGATTGAAATCAGCTTCAGACTGACAGAAGTCTTATTCAGGATTGAAAAGGAGAGACATTGAGTATATTGTGGAAGATAAAGTATTTTTGAAAGTATCTCCTTGGAAAAAGATCTGGAGGTTTGGTCAGAAAGGGAAATTGAGTCCTCGTTTCATTGGACCGTATGAGATCTTGGAAAGAGAAGAACCAATTGCTATCTTGGCACGTGAAGTGAAAGAATTGATAAATAAAAAGGTGCCATTGGTAAAGATTTTATGGAAGAATCATGTAAAAGAAGAAGCAACTTGGGAGAGTGAGCAAACAATGCGAGACCAATATCCTCAATTGTTTCAGACTTGATTTCAGGTAATTTCGAGGACGAAATTTCTTTTAAGAGGGGGAGAATTGTAATATCCCAAATTGTACCCTAGGAGTATTGGATAAATTGTTGTTGTTAATTGGATTATGTGCGTAAGCTAAATTGAAAGAGAAAAGGAATATTAGAAAGTGTATATGTTGTGTATATGAGTTATATATATATATATATATACAAGTCAATGAGGAAAGTCAAAGGAAGAGATTAATTATTAATTGGGTTTAATGAATTAATTATTGAGTGGGAGTTGACTTAGTGGGTTTAGATATTTTAATTATTTTATTGATTAATGAAAGGTGGAGAGGGTTTTGAGGAAAGTTGTTGGAGAGAGAGAGGTTTGAATTGCTTGTGGATATCTTCTTTCTTCCTTCCTCACGTGGCACACTTCCTTTCTTTCTCTTTTCCTTTTCTTTTCCTTTGTTTCTTCGGCCAGCAGAAGCAAGAGAGAGAGAGAGAGAGATTTAACCCTCCAAGTTCAAGAGTAGAGAAAGTTTTCAAGAGATCAAAGGGAGATTTAAGAGTTTCTTCATACTTGGTAAGTTCTTTCTTGATCTCTTGTATTGTTTGAGTTTGGGTTGATTTTGATGATGTGTTTGGGATGTTAGAAGTGTGTATGATTGTGTGAAGTGTGTTTGTGAGTGATTGATTCTTGTGATTTTGGATTTTTGGGGTATGATTGAAGAAAAGAGTAAGAATGTTAATAAAGGTAGAGATGTGTTGGTGTTAAAGATTTGTAATGATAAGTATGAGTGGTGATTTGTGTTTGATGTATATGTTTTGGTTTGTTTTGTGGTTGTTGTAAGTTTAAGTTGGTTGTTGGGTAAGTTTGGCTAAGTTTGTGTGAAGTGGATGTTGTTGAAAAGAAGAGTTTGGTTGATTGTTAATTGGTTTGGCCGGAATCTGGGTTTTTGGCCTGACACGCCCAGGAGCACGTCCAGGTTTTTAGGCGTGTCAATTGTGTTTGAGGCAGTAAGTGTGACACGGCCATTAACACGCCCATGTTAGTGAGCGTGTCATAGCTACTGTGATTTTGGAGAATTGACACTGCCAGGAACACGTTCATGAAGTTGGACGTGTCAATGCTTTTGAGAAACAAAATGTATTACACGTCCATGAACACGCCCGTGGTGTTGAACGTGTAAATGTTTCTGTGTTGAGGAGTTAGGGCACGGTCAGGAGCACGCCCGTGTGGGTGAGCGTGTCCAGTTTAGAGTTTTGCCCTAATTGATTCTTAGTCTTATGTTCTTATGTGAGTTCCTTATTCTTTTGGAATAGGTTGTGAGGAAGGTGATTTACCCTAATTCTAGAGGTGATAGATTCTTGAAGAAGGAAGTATTTAAAGTTGTGAGAGTTTCTTTTGAGGTAAGTACAAAACCTTATTTGATTAGATATTTATATGACTTGGGGTCTTAATACATTTGATTATAAATGTATTAAATAATCTATTATATTATTGATAAAAATATATATGAATAATGTATATGCTATGAAATATGAGAGATATGATGGTACAATAAAATATGTGAAAGGTGAAAACATTCAATATATATATAAGTGTTATGAAAGGTGAAAGATGTGATGATATGATTCGTATGATGTGAATGATATGAGGTGTATTAAAAATATATGATAATGTAATTGATAGAGTATACTTAAATGATGAATGGTTATATATATATATATGTATCCATAATGATGTATGAAATGTGAATTGAGATAAGATGATGTATGATGCCATTGTGGTTGGCTATGATGATGTAAATGATGATTGAGGCATGTTTGCCTAAATGATGCCATTGTGGTTGGCTATGATGACTTAAATGTGATATAATGCCATTGTGATTGGCTATGATGATTCAATTGAAAGAAACAAGGCATGTTTGCCTAGATGATAATGAGAAGAAATAATGGAATTGATAATGAATTGATAATGAATTATGTGTCTAATATGTTATTCATTTTCAGAGTTTTGTTGTTGGTGGCATGCCTAATAATAGTAACAATCTCTTGAAGTTAGGTTGGATATGATCCTTGAAGCCTAATTGAGATGTTACAACCCTTGAAGCTAGGTTGGATTGGTTCTTGAAGCCAAGTTGGGTTGAAGTTTAACATGTTTTACTCCCCTTGAAGCTTGGTTGAACCTAAATCCTTGAAGCCTAGTTGGGTCAATGATAATGATAATGTGATAATTAAACCAAAGCATTAACTCTGAAAGTTGAATGGCATATTAGTGATTTTGGGCCCGAGTCTGTCTTTGTTTTCAATGTGATATGCAAAGATTGAGCTAAATGAGTAATGAGATCTATGGTTGCCTTTGTTGGAAATGTGATTCATGATTGGTGAATTGTGAATAAAATAATGACATGATATGTTATGAATTATGATATGTAATGTGTGTATTGATATATTGATTGTGAGTATTAATGATGGATTGTGGTTGGTGACAATGATAATGATATGTATAGATAATGAATTAAATGATTGAGATAATGAGAGGAAATGTTATGAAGTATGACATAATTATATTACATAAATGAATTATTGAAAAGAGATATGGTTTGAGAAACTATGTTGAAATGTGTGATTCTAAAAGTATAATATGATATGTAATATGTATATGAGGTGGAAGTGGTAAGTATCATCTTATAAATATTATACTAAGTTATTGAATTATAATTGAGTATAATGTTATATGTGTATATGTATATAATATATGAGGTTAGTAGGAATATATATGAAGAATGCATTGAAAAAGGGAAAACATGATATTAAAGAGATAAGGTATGTTTCTTTTGTAAAGTACATTTTAATATTTATCTGTACTACTAAGCTCCCGAGCTTAGCGCGGTTATGTTAATCGCGCAGGTGAGTAGGTGATGGATCTGGAATTTAACCACTACGTTGCAAAAAGGGCAAGTGTAGATCGAGACCAACTAAAAGGTGGTGCATGCATGTACAAGTTAATTATATTATATTTTTATAAGAAGGTATTCATATGTATAAATGAATATTTGGAAGAGACAATGTAAATTACATATATGTATTATCATCAAAAGAGTAATGATTTTGTAAATGCTTTCATATACTTAAATGTATTATTATTTTAGAATTAAAGTAAAGATTTTTAAATTATAATGGTTAGTGACATCCTTATACTTTATATACTTACTTTATGTATACAAGGTATATGTATGGTACTTATATAGAGTATCGGGGTGTTACAGGTTCGGCTATAAGTAACAATGTTTTAGAATTCATAATGGAGGAAAAAAGATTAACAAGAGGAAAACATTAAGAGGGGATGGCAAGGAACATTACAGAGAGACGGCAACAAACAGAAAAGATTAGCAACAAACATTCATAAGTAATCAATCATTCAAAGACAGCAATGCTGTCTTTGTTAATTATTCATCCAGAGGTTAATCGTGGAGTAACCAACGAGTGGAGGTTTGATCTTTAATTAATTATTAAAATTTATCTTGTTTACTTTAACTTCGAGAACCGTATGTTATTTCATTAAAACTCAAAACCTAAAAATATTTTTATCCAAAAGCCTAAACCATTTCATTATTAAACTCCAAAATATTGATTATTTTTCCAAAACCTTAATTTATTTTTCCAAATCCAAAATTGTATTTTGTTAGGCAGTAAGCTAATTCCAAAACCCTATTTTTAAAAACCCTAATTCCAAAACCCTAGTTTCCAAAACCCTAATTTCAAAAACCCTAAAAATCCTAATTTCAAAACCCTAATTATAAAACTTTAGTTTCTAAAACCCTAAGTTCCGAAACCTTAAATTCAATTGATAATTCTTCAAGACCCTAAATTTATATATTTATTGCTTTATTTAATTTTAGATTTGATTATATAGTTTATTATTTTTTTATGGTTGATTTATTTAATTTCAATACTTGATTTATTTAATTTATCATGGATGAATGTTTAATATATATTTTAATTAATGTTTAATATCTTTGATGAATGTTTTATTTATGATGAATGGTTATTTATTTTATCAATTTATTTAGATTTCCAAATGTTGTAAGAGGTATGTTTTCACTTTGTGGGTACCGCATTAATCAAGTTCTATGTAATTTAAATTTCTTTTATATTTTAGACCAATGTAAAGGACATGTTTCTACCTTTCGGTGGTCCTATTTAGGCATGGATTATGTAAGGGCATGTTTCCATCTTCGGATGGGTGTCCATTTATTTACTTTGTTTGGACATTGCTTTGATTTTATTTAATATTGTTAATATTGTTATATTTAAGAATTTTATAATATTAAGACCTGTAAAGGAGGCCGATTTCAATGAACCGGGCGTTGTGGGGGTGCTGGGCCATTTCTCACCTTCGCCACACGTACCCAACTTTTTGAACTCATTAAGGGGTTGGGGATTCCTTAGGAATCGAGTCATCCACCACTTTCTTTTTCCCGGCCCGTCCAGGTGGCTACTCCATTTTCTCAGGACTTAGGTCCATGTTCTCTAAGGCCCCGAGCCTAAACAGTGCTGAAGTCGCAAGAACCATTCCACTGGGAGTGGGGGCGAAAATCCCTGCTCATAAGAGCCCAAATCATTTTTGAGTCCAAAACTCAATCCGGGTCTAGAACCTAAACAAATTTGAGTCCAGAATCCAAACCAGCTTAGGTCCAAATCCCAAATTATTTTTGAGTCAAAAACATAATCAGAGTCTAGAATCCAAACAAATCCAGGTCTAGAACCTAAACCAGCTCGGGTCCACAACCTAAATCATTTTTGAGTTCAAAACTTAATCCGGGTTTAGAACCCAAACCAATCTGGGTCCAGAACCAAAACCAACTTGGGTCCAGAATTCAAATTATTTTCGAGTCCAAAACTCAATCCTTGTCTATAACCCAAACCAATTCGGGTCCAGAACCTAAAATCAGCTTGAGTCTTAAATCCAAATCATTTTTGAGTCTAGAATCAATCCAGGTCAAGAACCAAAACCAATTAGGGTCCAAAACCCAAACCAGCTTGGGTCTGGAACCCAAATCATTTTTCAGTCCATAAATCAATTTGGTACAGAATCCAAATGAATCTAAGTCCAAAACCCAAACTAGATCAGCTCTAGAACCCAAATCATTTTCTAGTCTAGAACTTAATCTGCGTTCAGAACCCAAACCATCTCAGGTTCAAAACCCGAATCATTTTCTAGTCCAAACTCAAACTAGGTCCAGAATCCAAACCAATTCGGGTCCAGAACCCAAACCAGCTCCAACCTCGACTCCAAAACCATCCGTGTCTAAAATCCGCTCAAATGCATATTGCTTTTCACTCTTTAAATAAATTCAAGATCATTCATGTAGGGGGTAAACTGTAGACCCTTGATTTTTTCCCTATGTTAGTTCGGTTCTGACTAAAGATGGCCTAAGTACTCATTGGTCCATTTTTAATGGCTCACATTTATTTTAAGCTTTTATCTTTATTGGTCAAATTTTTATAGAGGCCCAAATGAGTCTGGTTTAGTCTGAAATAGAGTTTTTAAACATAAAAAATAGTCTAGAAGTCATTTTGGTTTGATAATGGGTCGTGCATGTGGAATTGGGCTTGTCCAGCTTGATATAGACCCTAGTCCATGTCAACTTAAGGTGTTTTTGGTTTGATATGGTCAGGTTTAGCCTTAAATTCAGTTGATTTTAGTTCAACATGGTTACAGTTTATCTAAAATTCAAATTGTTTTAATTTGATATGCCTCAGAAGACCGTGCTTAATCTAGAAACTAATACTTTATAAAGTTTAACCTAATTAGTCCTTATAAATATAGGTTTTAAGAACCAGCAGAGGGATGGCAACAAACGATAGCAATTAAGAAGAGAAACAACAAATAAAACCTAGCAACTTGAGTGAGCAGGGAGAAGAAGCATTAAACCTTCAAACTAGAAGGCAGGGATACATCTGTCTTCAACCTGTTCAACAAAGATTTACAAGTTTGATCAATGTGAAATATTGGTGGAACCAACAATGGAGGTTTGCAACTTTTTATCTAATTTGTTTTAGGCTTACAGTAATTCATTCATCTTGATTCATGGTTCTATTTTTGTTCTTGTTTCATTGTTTTGTTTCATTTCATACTTTTGTAAACACTCAGTAGACTTACTTGAAACAAGACTTAATAACCCACTCAGTTTTTAAATCTTAAAGTTCTAAAACTAGTTTTTAATCCTAAGACCCTAAAACAATTTTCAATCTCAAAACCCTAAAAGCCAGTTTTTAAAACTTTAAAAGCCATAATTTCATTTTTCTAAAAACCCTAAACCATAAATTTGTAAAAACCTAATATGCATTAATGAAACCCTACTTTGTATAATTTTTATTTTATATAATGTAGGTTTGATTATTAATACTGCTATGGATGTTTTATTTTTTATTAGATGTTTTAATTTTAATGCTTGAATGATTTAATTAATTATTTATTCATATTTTAAGATTGTCTAAGGCATGTTTCCACTTCGTGGGTGCCTCAATTTTTATTATGTAATTTAATTTACTATTTAATGATTTTGGATTAAAGTATAAGGATACTGTAGACCCTTAATTTTTGACCCAGTCCGATCTGTTATTTTTTTTATATAGCCCAAAATAATTTTTGTGGTATTTTAATTAAATAATATTTATTTTAGTATTTATTTTTTTTAAGTTTTTATAAAATAAAAATAACAAAAAATAAAAATAAAAATAAAAAAATAAAAATCGACGACGAAAAAATCGGCGACGAAAAAATTCATCGCCGAAAGAAATTGGCCTAGGCCAATTTTGCCAGCAGAAAGTTTCTGCAGGCGAAATGGCCTAGCAGCCCACCAACGCACCCAGCTCTCGCAGTCCATTGCAGTTTTCGCCAGCAAAATTTTTCCAACGTATTTTTTTCCGAAACCAAATTCTATTTTGTTTCGGTTTTCTTTTCCTTATTAATCTTAGTTTCCTTAAACAGTTAGACTTAATCTTATAAATTTTCCTATAAATAACACTTTAAAACACAAAGAAGGGAATCGATCTGGGATTGGAACTTTGAGATTCGATAGTGGGACTTTGATTAGGTGATCGAAGCTTGAATTACAGAAAACACTAGCAATAAGCAAGCAAGCAATCAATCCATCAAAGGCAGCAACCTTGCCTTTGTCTTCGTTCATCCAGAAAATAACTTTTTCGTGGAACAAACTATACAAGTTTGATCCTTAATTATACATTACTCATGATCATAGTAGCTTTGTTTCTTTGATTCATAAGATTAGACACACAAAACCTTGATCTATAAATATGTAGTAACATTGATCTTCATTTCAAAAACTCTAAAAAATATTCTTATGTTTCCAAAAACCTTAAGAATCCTAAAAATACTTTTCTGTTTCTTCTAAACCTTAAGAGCCCTAAATTTATTTCTTCTATGTCCAAAAAACCTTAATTCATTTCTTTTGTTTCCAAAAACCTTAAATCATTTTTTCTATTTCCAAAAGCTTTTAAAAACCCTAAACTATTTTCTTCTAATTCTTTTCCAAAATTTTCATAAGTTTTGTTAAATCACCAAACTCTAACTTACTTTATAGTTTCTAAAAATCACAATTACTTTATAAAACTCTAAACTATTTTCTTCAACTCCAAAACTAAAACAGTAAACCCCCAAACTAGTTAATCTAAACCCTAAGTTTTCCTAAACCCTAATTCCCTCAAAACTAATATGTAAACCCTAGTTTTCCTAAACCCTAATTCTTAAAACCTTAAAATCTTATAAACCTAAACATTGAAACTTAATATAGTAAATCTGAAACAACAATCCAGTAACAAAGAGCTATAAACCTAATGTTTTAATATCCTAAAACCCTAATTTCATAATGTTACCCCTAAACCCTAATTTGATTCAGGAAACCCTAATTCATTCCAATTTTCCAAAACCTTTACAGTAGATTAAACAAATAACAATAATAATACTAAAATTCCAAAACCCTAAAATATTAATTAAAGAATTTTAAATAGAAACAGTAACCCTAATTTGTATCTTTACTTGCTTTATTTTTTAGATTTTATTATGTAGTCTATTATATGCTTTGGTGGTTGATTTATTTAATTTCAATGCTTGATTTATTTAATTTATCATGGATGAATGTTTATTTTATATTTTAATTGATATCTTTGATGAGTAATTTATTTATGATGAATGGTTATTTACTTCTATCGATTTATTTTGATTTCCAAATGTTGTAAGAGGTATGTTCCACTTTATGGGTACCTCATTAATTAAGTTCCGTGTAATTTAAATTGCTTTTATATTTTAGACCAATGTAAAGGACATGTTTCTACCTTATGGTTGGTGTCCTATTTAGCTTAGACATGGATGATGTAGGGGCATGTTTCCATCTTCGGATGGGTGTCCATTTATTTCCTTTGTTTGGACATTGTTTTGATTTTTAATATAATGATACTTTATTTCAATTGTTGTGTGTAATATGGATAATATTGTTATATTTAAGAATTTTATAATATTAAGACCTGTAAAGGAGGCCAGTTCCAATGAATCGGGCATTGTAGGGGTACTGTGCCATTTCTCACCTTCCCCACACGTACCCAACTTTCTGAACCCATTAGGGGGTTGGAGATTCCTTAGGAATCGAGTCATCCATCCCTTTCTTTTTTTTCAGCCCGTCTGGGTGGCGACTCCATTTTCTCTGGACTTAAGTCCGTGTTCTCTAAGGCCTTGAGCCTAAATAGTGCTGAAGTCGCAAGAAGCATTCCACCGGGAGTGGGGGCAAAAATCCCCGCTCATAGATATGTTTCCACCTTTTGGTACATAGTCCATAAAATTCTCATTTGTCCTTTGTCTAATGGACTCCACCTCCATTAAGGTAACTTCCAGCACGACATTATACCCATACTATTGAATGAAGGCTTTGTATAGAAGATCCCAATATTTTTTAGTGCCATCATCTAAGGTATTGAACCAACTTTGGATAATAGGATCCAATAAAAGCATGAAATACCTCAGGGTTTGAGCCTTAGTAGCTCTGGCAGACTGTATAGCAGTGATATATTGCTTCACATGGAGGTGAGAATTTTTAGTTCCGTCAGACTTTGCAAAATAATTCTAAAGTCCTCCTCTGTAATTATTTTAATTTGATATTTATAAGAAAAAATAAAAACCTAATACTAATTGGTTAAGGAAATAAAATTGCTTAAGAAATATTATTAAAACCAAGAGAAACAAGGTTTCGTGGAAAAAACTATGCGCGGGCGAGTTTGGCCTGCTAGGCACTGTTGGCATGTGAGACTGCTTGCTGGGCATCGTTGCTATGGGGCGCGATTGGGCAAAATGGGCATGCTGCTGCTAGGCGAAATTGGCTGGTGGGCAAAGTTGGCTGTTAGGAGAAATTGCACTGGCAAGAATTGCTGCGGAATTGGCAGCCAATAGCTAATTGCTGCTTATCACGCAACAGCGCTGTCGCCCGCCACTAGCAGATCCTTTTAATTTTTTTTACTTTTTATTTTTATTTTTAATAATAATAATAATAATTATTATTATTAAAAATAAATAATAAATAATAAATAAAATAAATAAAATAAATATTATATTATATTATTAAAATAAATATTAAAATAAATAATAAATACTAAAATAAATAATAAATACCACAAAAATTATTTTAGACCATTTTAAAATATTTGGACTGGACTTGGTAAAAAATTAAGGGTATTGTGAACCTCGGTTTTTCACCCGAAAAGGATTCGGATGAAAGTTCACTCGTTGTCGGGAGTCGCCACTCAGTTTATTTTGTTCAAAGGGAAAAACTAAGAAAACCCTTATTTAACTCCAATTAATGCATCCAATGTAAAGGTTTCTAATCTACGAACCCAAGGAGGATTCGGGGACTATGTCATGTATTTGATTAATTTGCCAATTTAGAATTTAATCCAAAAGGAACACAGAAAGGAAGAAGAATAGATTGTTAGTAAATTGCGGACTTGCTATTCGGGGTGAATCCCAAATATGCCTGCATACTCTCGTTTTTATGAGAGATCAAAGCCCATGTAGTTCGGAAAAGCCTATTTAAAGGCGATGAAAATTATGCTTCATGCATGTGTGTGTGTATGCTTCGTGCATTTGTCGGGCTTTTTTTGCCAAAGTTGTTAATTTTAGCACTTAGTGCAAATTTGTGAAATTTAGGTACTTTGTACCAAAATAATGCAATTTAGGCCTTTGGCCAAAAGATTGATTTTAATTGTGAAATTTAGGTACTTTGTACCAAAAAGATACAATTTAGGCTCCGTGCCAAAAAGTTGATTGATTCGCGGCTTCATGCCGAAGTGTTGATTGATTAGTTAATTAGGCCTTAGACCTAAAAGGATTAGGTCTACCGAAAAGAAATTAAGAAGAAGATAAGATGCTTTATGACATGCTTAAATTGACAAATGATAAATTATCATACTACCTTGTTTAGGGTCCTTCCACTTCGAAGTTCCAGGTCTTGTTTTCTTAGATCTTGAAATATGATTCTTAATCCCTGCCACACGAGGTTAGATTCTTGCAAATAAAAGTCCAATAAGAGTTTTTTAGGCGTGAAACGAATTCGACAGCATGAGGCCCACCCGAAAAAGTCCAACCCCCCCTTTTTGAAAACTTAGCAGCATTTTATAGGCAAAATTCGGGCGGTCCGGCGGTCGGACCGGGCGGCTCACCGGAAAAATGGGAAAAGGACACGGACGGCCGGTCCCAGCGGTTCAACCCCAAAAACCACACCGAAATCCGCATTTTTTCAGTTCAAACTGATTTTCTGGGAGTTGCGGACCTCCAAAAATTATTCCGAGACCATACATGTGATCCTTGCATCGTTCCGGACGTTTCAAGTACCATGAAGACATACTTTCGGTGAATTTTACCGGGGACGTCCGATCCGGCTTGGTTTTTTGCAGTCGGCTTTCCGAGTCTTAAAATTTGAGTGTTCACAATTGCCCCCCACTGGGGTCCATAAAAATGATTTATGGGGCTCAGTGGTTATCTGAAACGAGAATTTTGAGCGAGGTGCAAAAAGACCCGCGTTTTCACATTTTCCTTATAAATTGGCTGATTCAATTCCATTTTCATTTGCTTTCATTCTTTCTTTTTCTTCAATTTTCTTCAAACTTTCTTTCAACAATGGATTTCACTGGCTTTGAAGACTTCGAGATCCCACTCCCTCCCTGCAATCTTTTACTTGAGAAGGAGAAGCACAGCTCCAGGACCGGCTGTTACGAGGTAAGTACCTTATCTTTTACTTACCTAGTATGCATGTTTAGGAAATTTATTTATTTCTAGTAAGGAACTTAGAAACAAATTTTTAAGAATTCTTCCTTCACATGTACTAGTAACGAATCAAGGGTAATACTAGGTTTCACCATTTTCTGCCATCAGTAATTATTTCTAGTAAAGAACTTAGAAATAATTCTCTAGGAAGTCACACCCGGCTGGGGATAGAATTTAAATTTTTTTTTTAGGACACTTCGATTAGGATATCTCTCGCGGAAAGACCCATGAGCACTATTCCGGCTTATGTCTTTGATGTCGGGCATCCGGTGGGGGATCTAATCAGACCTGCTTTCCTCCACCATTTGAGGACTATAGATGCGGGTAGAGATATCCACAGAGAGTTGATCTGTGCACTGGCTGAGCGATGGTGGCCCACCACTGATACCTTTCATTTTGCTTGGGGAAAGATGACGATGACGCCCACCGACTTTTCCGTCATCTCTGGGATTCCATTTGGCGTTGAGATGGTGGAGTACTACAATGACTGGCGGCATGACATCTCTTCAGCCCATATGGTCACTTTAATCGGGGTTGACTACCCTCGACATCAGGCGCCTCGCTGCATTCAGAGGAGGTGGTTTGTAAAGCAGGCGCCAGCAATCTATACTGGCTATGAGGTAGGCGATCTTACTGCTGATCAGGTGGCCAGGTTTACCCTGATCCTCCTATTTGCTAGCTCCTTCTTAGCAAACAGAAAGGATGCAGTGAATCTCAATGTGCTGAAGAGTCTAACCGACCTGACACGACTTCAGACATATGATTGGGCTAGCATGATGTTGTGTAAATTGTATGACGACATGTCAGACCTTTGCTATACCCGCATTGCTCCATGTGGCCTGTATTACTTCTGGGAGGTAATGTAAAGAACATTTCCTTCACCTTGCATACACCGACTCTGATTTCTTCTTCATTCATTCATTTTTTTTTCAGACTTGGGCTTATGAGTACTTTCCTGATGTCTCCCCTTTTCTTCGTGAGCCGCTTGCCCCTGTAGATCCTCTTTCTCCCATTGCTTGGAGGTGGTATAGAGAGAGGATAGCAGCACCAAAGAGGAAGCTTCCTATCAGAGAGCTGAGATCGTTCTTCGAAAGTTGCTCCATGAACTCGGTAAATACTTTATCTTGATCGTTATTTATTATATTAGAGAAAATGATTCACTAACATAATAAATTTTTACAGGTAACATTTACAACAATGTCTAACCGGCTGACAGAGTGGATTGCTCAAAATCACAGCTTTCAGCGGTCACAGACCCTGACTCACTGTCGATTCATACTTCCCCATCCAGAGTATCGACGGTATTATCTCGCTGAGAGAGTGACCTTCCAGATTGCCGGCTTCCGTACAGTTCCCTTGGACCCCCCTGATGACATGCTGTCTCTGACGCTTCTGCCTGTTACAGTGTCCCAGTATGAGGGTGATCCCTTCGAATCGGCCTTTGCCTCGGATGAAGAGGATTATGATATTTACTGTCTTGAGCGACTGATGCCACACATTGGGGCCCGGTTCGATTCTGCACCACCTTATCGGTCCTCCCACTCTTCAGCCCCTACTTCCAGCACCCCGGGAGACCATCCCTCTTCCAGCTGGCGAGCTAACAGACCTTCTTCCTCTAGGACTAGGTCTTTCGCCTCCAAGGCTGGACCATCACATGCTGGAGCAAGCAGCAGTTCATCACATTTGAGGCCTCCCCCATCCATCCTTGCGGCTACCAGTCGATTGGACCCTGCTTTAGCCGACTTGAGGTTGCCATATGCTGTTCGTTATCATGCACCTGATGGTTGGGTGTCCCGACCAATTGGTGTGGAGAGTGCACCTCACCGGAGGCTTGTTCACATTACTCAGGTATATTCTTTTAGAACTTTTCATGAAAAGGATTCATAAAATTCTCTTGAAATTGACTGTGATTGTGTCTTTTTCACAGGTAACTGAGGGCCTAGTTGCTGATATGACAGCACTGATCACTGCTTTGTCGGATGAGCTGGCTGGTGCTTGGACTGATGCTGCTTATGAGAGGCAGAACAGGCCGCAAAGACGGAGAGCCCGGCGCTGAATTCTGATATTTGTCTTGGACTATATTTGTAGTATTTGAATTATTCTTGCTTTGTACTTTGTACTTTTCATATTTTCCACCTGTCATTTGAACTTAAGTACAAACCTGCACTAATTTGTTAGTATTAACAGCAGATATGTATGTATGGTGTTCAATTTTTTTTGTTTGTTTTAGAAATCTATTTTCAAAAATAAATCCCTGAGATAACCCCAAAAAATAGTACCTAAAATAATCTAAACAAGGCCAAAACACAAGAATTTCATAAAATAAAATAAAAATAAAAATAAAAATATATTTATATATATATAAATAAAAGAAAAAGGGAATCAAGGCTGTGAGGGGACAGTCGGGCCGCCCGGCCGGCGGTCGGACCGCCGGGGAGGCCCCGGGGCAGTATATGTATTGGAAAAAAATAGAATTTTGAGTGCATTTTTGGGCCAGAAACATATTTCTCATTGCAAGATTTTTTATTTTCCTCAAAAATGAATCCTCTTTTTAACCACGTGATGCATAACTGGACCAAGAGCCTTCATAACGTCGAAAGGATCAACATGGGAAGGTGTGGACTGAAAGCCGTTACTACCCTTAGGGGCGTGGCTGTGGATTGGGATTTTTTGCATGCTTGCATTAGATTTTGGGATCCTCAAGCCCATATTTTCAGATTCGGTGCTTGAATGGAGGAAATGTGTCCTCTCTTTGAGGAATTTTGTTCAATCATTGGATGTGACCCCAATGCCCCTCTTGTAAGGCATGAGGTCCAAGTTGGTTATGTGGGATCCTTTCAGAGGCTTTTCAGTTTTACCAGGCCTCAAGCTCAAGCTATGATCATGGATGGGAGTAGAGCGATGCTGCTTCCCCTGATTGATGAATTTCTGACCGCCAACTTTGAAGATGAGGTTCAACTGAAACACATAATGCGAGCTTTTGTTTTCTGCCTGTTGGCCGGGTTTCTTTTCAATCGTGATCCTGGCTTCGGTGATTTGAGGCTTTGCCCCATGGTTAGGCAGATGGAAGAGCTTAATTGCATCGGTGGTATGATTCTGGCTGAGACCATCCAGAGTCTTGACAGAGCTGCCCTCGGGTTTGAGAACTGGACTGTTACCCCGATCATTCTTCAGGTAATCTTGTTATACCTTTTTGCTTCTTCTAATTTCATTCTCTCTCTTTTTTTTGTTTGTAAATAGAAAGGATCTATTTATTTTTATTTTTATTTTTATTTTTATTTTTTTTTCAGGTTTGGCTGAGAGACCATCTCCGAGTGGTTGCTGCTCCTAATGCCTTGACATATAACCCTTCTCAGTACCGCACCAGGAGAATCCAGATTACTTTTCCCTCCATGGCCAAGTGGGCTATCTGGTTGTTTGAGCTTGGACCAGAAGAATTGTTATGGTTCGTCCCTTGGTATAGAATTCCTCGCTTCATGGAGGCAAATGCAATGCACAACCATGTCTATCTCCTTGGTTTCACCCATAGCACGTGGTATAGTGCTTCCCGGGTCCTCAGACAGATGGGGATTGATCAGAGGGTTCCCCTTCCGGTCGGGCTTACCATTGCTTCCCCTATTACCCCTGGAGTTACCCGAGTTGTTCTACAGACTTGGGTCAGAGACCATCAGATGATCAGGCCTTTTGCTGAGCCTTCCCTTGTTCAGCCCACTCCGGAGTATAGGACCTGGTTTATAGCCGAAGTTTGGCCCGCTGAAAAACCCAGGAGGTATGCCTTGCTGCAGGAGTTGGAGAGAGAGGAGGTGGTTCCTCTTAGCGAGAAGAAGATAGACGTTGCAGAGAGTTCCGGAACTAAGGAAGATACCGAAGACTCTGCCCCACGTAGGAGGCGTTGGATTTAGATCCCAGGGTGACTCCATTGTCTGTTTTTTTGGGTTGTTTGTACCTTTTTAGTTCCTTGAATGTATAGGACTTATGGTCTGACTCTTTTTTGTAATGACTGACTCTTTTTGTAATGAAAGATTCTTTTTTGAATGAATGACTCTTAATGAATGACCCTTTCTTTCTTTTTTTTTGTTTGCTTTCCAAGCATTATCTACTTTATTTATTTGCTCTAATTTTTGCCTAAGCCGTCCTTTTGGATTTTCAACTTAGCGAGCTCTTACCCATTCTTGCCTAAGCCGCCCTTTGTGGGTTTTCGACTTAGCGGGATTTTTTGTTGTTTGTTGTTTTTTTTATGTAATATTAGCAAAAGAAAAATGAATGGATGATTTTTATTAATATTTAGACCGTGCTCAAGGAGAGCTGCCTACATATCTCGAATTAGTTTGCGAGAATCAGGTCTAATGTAGTTCATTACAATGCATGATTATACATAATATTTCTTTAGTTGATCCAGATTGCATGGGTTTATGAACTCCAGACCATCCAAATCAGACAAGATGACGGCTCTGCCGGAAAGTATTTTCTTTAAAATGTAGGGTCCCGCCCAATGAGGACGAAACTTCCCACGAGGATCTGTAACAGGTGTTCTAATCTCTTTCAGAACCAAACAACCTTCTTCCAACTTTCGATCTTTGACCTTTTTGTTGAAATGTCTGGCCATTCGCTTCTGATACCCTTGAATCCGATGTAGAGCTTGAAGTCTTTTTTCATCCAAACCCAACAACTGATGATGATAATTGCTGATCCATTCAGCTTCATTTATCTGACTTTCTTGAATTATCCTCGCCGATTGAACTTCCAGTTCAATGGGGAGTACAATTTCCATTCTGTACACCAGGAAATACGGGGTTGCCCCAGTAGGAGTTCTAATTGATGTTCTATATCCCCATAAAGCCAGCGGTAACTTCTCATGCCAACGCCTATGTTCCTTGATCATTTTTTGTATGATCACCTTTATAGACTTGTTCGCTGCTTCTACAGCTCCATTTGTTTGAGGTCTATAAGGAGAGGACTTATGATGCTGGACATTCTTATCCTTCAAGAGCTTAGCAAATTCTGCTTGGAAATGAGTTCCATTATCAGTGATAATTTCAAACGGCGTTCCGTACCGACAAAGGATGTTGGTTCGGACAAACTGTGCTGCCTTTTTGGCGTCTAATTCTGCATAGGAAGCTGCTTCAACCCACTTTGTGAAGTAATCCACTGCTACCAAGATAAACTGATGTCCATTTGATGCTTTTGGATGTATTTTGCCAATTATATCTATTCCCCAAGTAGCGAAGGGCCATGGAGAAGTGATCGGATTCAGGGCAACGGGAGGTTGCTTCTGCATCTTGGCAAATATCTGACACTGATGGCATTCTTGCACAAATGCCACACAGTCAACATTCATGGTAGACCAATAATATCCTAGATTGGCAATTTTTCGAGCCAAGGCTATCCCATACATGTGTGGTCCTGATTCGCCACCATGTATCATTTCCATTATCTGCTTAGCCTCTGCTTCATTCACACATCTTAGGTGCATTCCATTCCAACTCCTCTTGTAGAGGATATCTCCATTAAGAATGTAACCTGTGGCTAGCTGCCTTATGGCCCTCTGATCAACTTTTGATGATCCCTCCGGATAACTTCCATCCTTGAGATAACCTTTGATATCCCAAAACCATGGTTTACCATCGGCCAAATGCATTATGTGGGCAGGTTGCTTCTGAAGTTGAACTTTCAATGGACGAATGACTTTCCCCTCCTTGATATTGATCATGGAAGCTAAAGTAGCCAGGGCATCAGCAAACTAATTCTTTGCTCTTGGGAGATATTCGAAGGACAAATCATCGAATTGTTGTGCCAGATGATCAAGGCGTTGTAGGTAAGGAACCAAACGCTCTTCTCTTATCTTCCATTTCCTTAAGGCTTGTGATACTATTAAAATAGAATCACCGTAGACCTTTAGGTTCTTAATTCCTAATTCCAGGGCGGCTTCAAGCCCATTGATGTAAGCTTCATATTCTGCTTCATTGTTTGTGCAGCTAAAGTCAAGTTTAACTGCAAATGGAATGTATTCTCCACAAGGAGTTTTGAACACAATCCCAATTCCATTTCCATGATAATTGGATGCCCCATCAAAATACATCTCCCAAATATTCCTTTCCACATTCAAGAGGTCTTCGTCAGGGAAACCCACTTCTCGCATCTCGTCATTCACGGGTAATTCTGCTAATTGGTCAGCTATTGCTCCCCCTTTCACAGCTTTCCTTTGAATGAATTTTAGGTCAAAGGCTGCCAATGTTGACACCCACTTAGCCATTTTGTTGTCCAAAACAGGCCTCTCCATAAGGAATTTCAAGGGACTCTGTTCTGCGATGACATAAGTAGTGTAAGAAGACAAGTAGTGTTGTAACTTCGTACAAGTCCAATACAAGGCTAAACACAACTTCTCAATCTTGTTATACTTTAACTCATAATCCAGCATCCTTTTGCTGAGGTAGTAAATTGCATTTTCTGCCTTCGTACTTTTGGCTTCTTGAGCTAGCATTGCACCCATAGCTTCATCTGTTACAGACAAATACAAGAGCAGAGGCTTTCCCATTCTGGGAGGTTGTAGAATTGGCGGACTTAACAAGTATTCTTTGATCTTGTCGAAGGCCTTTTGGCAGTCTTCATTCCATTCTTGTGAAGCATCTTTCCTTAGTAGCTTAAAGATTGGACCACAAGTCTCTGCCAATTGTGATATGAATCGACTGATATACTGTAATCTACCTAGCAAGCCTCGAATCTCTTTTTCTGTTCTTGGCGGAGGCATTTTCAGAATAGCCTTCAACTTTGCTGGATCAACTTCTATTCCCTTCTTGCTGACCAAATATCCCAAAAATAAGCCTGATGTTGCACCAAAGAGGCACTTTGCAAGATTAAGCTTCAAATTGTACTTGCGAAGTCTAAGGAAGAACTTCTCAAGCGCTTCAACGTGTTCTTCTGGAGATTTTGACTTAACAATCATATCATCAACATACACCTCTACTTCTTTGTGAATCATGTCATGAAAGACTGTTGTTGCCATCCTTTGGTAGGTAGCCCCTGCATTTATCAACCCAAAAGGCATAACCCTGTAGCAGAAAGTGCCCCATTCTGTGATGAAAGCTGTCTTTTCTTTGTCTGGTGGGTGAACTAGGATCTGATTGTACCCAACTGCGAGGTCAGTCATGGAAACCATCACATGCCCATCCATCCTGTCTATCAGCAAATCGATGTGTGGTAGTGGAAAATCATCCTTGGGACAGGCCTTATTCAAATCTCTGTAGTCAACACACATCCTGACCTTTCCGTCTTTCTTCGGGACTGGCACAATGTTTGCTAACCAGGAAGGATAGGCAATTGGTTCTATGAACCTATTATCCAGTTGCTTGGCAACCTCCTCTTTAATTTTCAAAGACCATTCAGGCTTCATTCTTCTCAATTTCTGCTTAACCGGCTTTGCACTAGGGTATAGCGGAATCTTATGAACTGCTATTGCTGGGTCTATTCCCGTGACATCACTTGCCTTCCACATGAAGCAGTCGACATATCTTCTGATGCACTCGACAACCTGTTTCTTATTCATACAATCATATGCAATGTATGTATGTTCATTTTCTTTGCCAATTATTATCTTTTCATTTATTTCTTTCATTTCATTTATTTCATTTTTGCTAGATAATACTTGGAAAGCAAAAGACACAGGGTAACCAAGAACTTGAACAGTTTCATTAATAATGGCGGAGTCATCCTCCAGAGTTACATCATTTTTGACATCAGGGTTTTCTATTCCTGAAGATAAGGAAGACTCAGAACTGGACTCTGACTCGGTGTTTGACTCGAGATTTGACCCGGTACAAGACTCGGGTTCAGGGTATGATACAGGACTAGGTTTGACTGTAGCAGCTTGTCCCTCCTCGACATACCAGTTCATCAGTGGTCCATCTGTGGTCGTGATAAGCTTTGTGAAGTCTCTTTTGTCTTCAAAATTGGTTATCATAGCAACCTCATCAAAGAGACTAGGGCGCATAAAATCTTCCACTTGTGGGTCAGCTATGGGTTCTGGCTCTTCTTCTTTTATGGCTAAAACATCATCGAACATCTCAAAACCCGGTAGCTTCTTTCCAATCACAGGAGAACAGAATGGTTCCTGGAAACCACAGTAAGGAACTGTCTTCCCAGGTTTGCAAAAGTGACCATTCAGAGTTCTAAAATAAGGGCGCATTTTGAGGCTTCTTGCCCCCCAATTCTTCTTTTTCTTCCTTCCATGCTCAAACCCTTCTACATCTTCATCTGTGGGTTTGTACCCTAGGCCAAAAGTTCCCCTATTCTCAGGTTCTTCCCATGGCCGCACCACGGGTGTTTTCCTCCCAGACTTTATCATTTCCATTCCGGGCAGCAGACCTACCCTTAGCATCATTCCCACCAGGCAATTGATTTGGACCTCTCCAAAATCATATAAGATAAATGGCCCTTTGGGTTTTTCTCCTTCAATGCATTGGACTGTATCATAATGGAAACCAGTCAAGATCATGGCGGTTTCGCCAGGAACAACCTCAAAGAGAGACTGATCCATGGTTCTCTTGTTGATTTCACAGGTGTCACCTTTGATAGTGATGATTTTTCCTTCAAAAGGGAACTTAAGTTTTTGATGTAATGAAGAAGGGACAGCATTACTCTGATGAATCCACGGCCTTCCAAGGAGGAGATTAAAGCTCGCGGGTACATCAATGACTTGGAAGGGCACTCTCATTTTCACCGGCCCAATGACAATTTCCAGAGTGGAAACACCCAAAATTTCTCTTCGAGTGTTATCATATGCTCTAACAATCTGATCAGAAGGTGTAAGATCTGTAGCCTCCAACCCTAGACAACTTGCTACCTTCAAGGGACATACATTTAAGGCTGACCCATTATCAATGAGAACCATGGGCACAGTCTTTCCCCCAGTTTGTATGGTGATGTATAGAGCATCATTGTGTTTACTGCCATCTTCTGGTAGGTCTGTATCAGAAAATCGGATACTCAATGCCTTGGTTGATTGGGTCAAAGTGGCTACCAAAGCCTCTGGGCTTGTGTCTACTGATGTATCAAGCTGACCCAAAGCTTCGCTGAGAGCCTGACGGTGTGGGAATGAGGAAGCAAGGAGCTCCCAAATTGACACCTTAGCTTGAGTTTGTTTAAGCTGAGTGAGGACAGGGTCTTCTTTTGGCTCTGGTGTCTTCTTATGGGGGTGATTTGAGGTTGTAGGGGCTTTTCCCAAGTCGAGTGGCTGATATTGCCTTCCGCTTCTTGTCAAAGCATCGACCTCTTCAGCAAGGTCATTCAAATCCAACACACACACTTCATTCATTTCTAAGAGGAGTTTGAAAGGATCAAACAGCTCTTCTTCCACAGTGATGGCGTGAATGGAATGATTAGGCAAAGGGTTAGTATTAATGTTCGGTTGACTCCTGAGAGGAATGATGTCACCCCTATCCACCAAATCCTGGATACGATTTTTCAGAGTCCAGCAAGCATCTGTTCTATGCCCTTTTCCTTGGTGGTATTCACAATATTCATTGGCCTTATAACTGGCGGGTAATGGGTTTGGAGGTGGCTTTGGGTCCAAAGGCTTCAAATACTTCCCTTCCACGGCCTTTTTAAATACTAGATGAAGGGGCACCCCAAGGTCGGTATATTGCCTTCTTGGCTGATTTCTCTGCCCAAGATTGCCCACACGTAAAGGATTCGCAGGGGCAATATTGGCCACTTCATTGACCTTACTTGAGGAAGTAGCTTGGCCTTGTTTCCTATACTTTGAAGTAGCTTCCTCATCTACTATTTTACCCAATTGTATCAGGTCTTCTACCTTAGTTGCAGTCGCAATGAGCGATTTGAAAGTAGGTAGGTATTGGGTTTGCAGTTGAGCTTGATATGTAGGCCTTAAATTCCTGATTATAATATCAATCTGCTCCTGTTCTGAAGGGCGATTAATCATTTGGGCGGCTTTTGCCCTCCACCTCGTAAGGAACGAGGGGAAGGGTTCATTGTTGTTTTGTTTGGTAGTCTCAAGTTCTCTTCTAGTGACATCCACCTCAATATTGTAGTGGTATTGAGTGTTAAATGCATTGCAGATGTCTTCCCAGGTCTTAATCTTAGCACTGTCCAGGCTTACAAACCATTTTAGGGCAGCCCCAGTCAAGGATTGTTGAAAGAGTTGAGCAAAGAGCTCATCATTTAAACCCCAAGGGCTCAAGGCCCCCACATACATCTTCAAATGGGTTTTAGGGCAAGTGGTCCCATCAAATCTGTCCATCCCAGGCATCTTGAATTTTGGAGGCAATCTAGCTTGGGGAAACAAGGATAAGGAATCCATGTCTACCACCTTTTTATGAGTTTTCATGGCAGTGATTGACCTTTCAAGCAATTCAAGTTTCTTTTTCAGTTCATTAGTTTCATTTTTAGAGGGTGGATCCTCCAAATTGATGACAGGGGTATTGTTCTGAGCAGTCATGGGGGTACTAGTTTGCCCCACAATAGGTTCTTTCCCCAAATTTTCAGAAGTAGTGGCTATCTTTGGTGCCCCTCCTAATTCAGCCAGGATGGCTACCCTTTGGGCAGCTAAAGCTTCATCAATTCTCTCTTGCATTCTAGCTTCAATTTCCTTAACCTATCCATCTAGCAAGGCTTTAATCTGTTCAATAGTAGCCATTTCAGTAATTGGAGCAATTGGTGAAATTGAGGTAACAGGACTTGTGGGTGATTGCACAGTTGGAGCGGGTGTAGCTTGTGTGGGTGAAGGCACACGGACAGTGGATACCTGCAAAGGTTAAGGGTAAAGGATTAGGGTAGTGTGTAGGGTAGGAAGAACTCTTGGTCCACTTGTATACATCAAAAGTTTTCCCCAAAAGATTTTCCTCCAAAATAATGTTGTCATGTTGCATGAATGCACCTCATCACATCATAATTCATTGTAATGGAATGTGGCACTATCATTGGGTACATACAACCTAAGGGAAAGTTCTATTGTTCATGAAAAAATAGAGAATTGGCTCATCATAGGGACCCTTGAGTCTTGAGTAAGATATACCTAACCACATGTGAAACAAGGAGTTTCGCGTGGGTCCAACAGTACGATTACTCATGGGCCACTCCAAAAGGATTGGAATGGTTTGCGACAACAGGGAGGATGCTTTGGCTGTCCGCCGGCATAATCAAGGAGACCTGCCGGTCAGCGCTACTTGCTATCCAGACTCAGAACTTTGAACAGAAAGAGAAGAAATTCATTTGAAAATAATTTTTTATGAAATGAAGGAAAAGGATTCCCCCATATAATGCAAGAGAAAAGGATTCTCTGAATGTCAAGATAAATGCACAATTAGTCAAACAAGAGGTCCATTAAAGGAAAAAGATTCCTTTTGTCAATTTTCAATCCAATATCCCCAAGGAGGGGATATATATTGCTAGGGTACCCTGCAAAATGAATAAAAGTACCCTAAAGAAGGGCAAGTTAGTCAAATGAATAATAGTCTACTAGGATCCCATAAATTATTTTTATGGTCCCCAGAAAGTCCTTTCGTCAATTTTCAATTTCAATATCCTTAAAGAAAGGATAATCATTGCTAAGGTACCCTGCAAAATAAATAAAAAGTACCCTAAAGAAGGGCAAGTTAATCAAATAAACAATTGTAGTCCACTAAGATCCCATAAATCATTTTTATGGTCCCCAGTGGAGTCGCCAAATTGTGAACCTCGGTTTTTCACCCGAAAAGGATTCGGATGAAAGTTCACTCGTTGTCGGGAGTCGCCACTCAGTTTATTTTGTTCAAAGGGAAAAACTAAGAAAACCCTTATTTGACTCCAATTAATGCATCCAATGTAAAGGTTTCTAATCTACGAACCCAAGGAGGATTCGGGGACTATGTCATGTATTTGATTAATTTGCCAATTTAGAATTTAATCCAAAAGGAACACAGAAAGGAAGAAGAATAGATTGTTAGTAAATTGCGGACTTGATATTCGGGGTGAATCCCAAATATGCCTACATACTCTCATTTTTATGAGAGATCAAAGCCCATGTAGTTCGGAAAAGCCTATTTAAAGGCGATGAAAATTATGCTTCATGCATGTGTGTGTGTATGCTTCATGCATTTGTCGGGCTTTTTTTGCCAAAGTTGTTAATTTTAGCACTTAGTGCAAATTTGTGAAATTTAGGTACTTTGTACCAAAATAATGCAATTTAGGCCTTTGGCCAAAAGATTGATTTTAATTGTGAAATTTAGGTACTTTGTACCAAAAAGATACAATTTAGGCTCCGTGCCAAAAAGTTGATTGATTCGCGGCTTCATGCCAAAGTGTTGATTGATTAGTTAATTAGGCCTTAGACCTAAAAGGATTAGGTCTTTGACCGAAAAGAAATTAAGAAGAAGATAAGATGCTTTATGACATGCTTAAATTGACAAATGATAAATTATCATACTACCTTGTTTAGGGTCCTTCCACTTCGAAGTTCCAGGTCTTGTTTTCTTAGATCTTGAAATATGATTCTTAATCCCTGCCACACGAGGTTAGATTCTTGCAAATAAAAGTCCAATAAGAGTTTTTTAGGCGTGAAACGAATTCGACAGCATGAGGCCCACCCGAAAAAGTCCAACCCCCCTTTTTGAAAACTTAGCAGTATTTTATAGGCAAAATTCGGGCTGGACGACGGTCGGACCGCCGGGGTTGGCGGTCGGACCGGGCGGCTCGCCGAAAAAATGGGAAAAGGACACGGACGGCGGTCGGACCGCCGAGCCCACGGCGGTCGGACCGCCGGTCCCAGCGGTTCAACCCCAAAAATCGCACCGAAATCCGCATTTTTTCCGTTCAAACTGATTTTCTGGGAGTTACGGACCTCCAAAAATTATTCCAAGACCATACATGTGATCCTTGCGTCGTTCCGGACGTTTCAAGTACCATGAAGACATACTTTCGATGAATTTTACCGGGGACGTCTGGTTCGGCTCGGTTTTTTACAGTCGGCTTTTCGAGCCTTAAAATTCGAGTGTTCACAGGTATACAGTCTCCTATTTATTTAGTTTTAGACATTGGATTTGGTTGTAAGCATATGTTTCCACCTTGTGTGGGTGCCCGTTTATTATTTTATTTTGAACATTATTTTGATTTTAATATAATGATATTTTATTTTATTATTCTCATATAGTATGGATAATATCATAATAGTTAAGAATTTTATAATATTTAGACTTGAAAAAGAGGTCAGTTCTAATGAACTGGATGCTGTGAGGGTGCTGGGCCATTCTTACCTTCCCCACACATACCCAACTTTCCTAACCCAGTAGGTGGTTGGAAATTCCTTAGGAATTGAGACATCCACCCCTTTCTTTTTCCCGGCCTGTTCGAGTGGTGACTACATTTTCTCTAAGTTTAGGCCCATGTTCTCTAAGGCCCTAAGCCTAACATTGTCGAAGTCGCAAGAACCATTCCACATGGGAGTGTGGGCAAAAATCCCCGCTTACAGAAGATTTATTGAGGAAATTAAGTAATTCTTCCAAAGCTTGTATTTTTGAGATTTTAAGATTGTTTTTTGAATGCTTAGAGAGAGAAAGTACATTTAGTTGCTAGAATAGATGTTAAAGAAGTTTAAATGATGAGTAGATGATTATATGGTGATCTAGTGATTAAATAGTTGAATTGGATATAATTGGTGAATTTAGGGTTATGAATGAATATGTGTAAATAAGGATTTTGGTGTGAATAGTTACAATTGTTGAAATGTAGTAATTTAATGTTATGTTCATATGTGTGTAATGATTTTATGGTTAAAAATTTTATATGAGATAATTTGGTTAGGTTTAGGGTTATGGACCTATTATGTGTATTTTGGGTTTTTAAAGGGGATGTTGGTAATTATGGTAATGCATTATTTTGATATTACATTGTTGTATAATTGATGATTATATAGTTGAATGATGGAAATGAGTTTGATATGTTGAAGATTGAATAAGGTGGTAAGGGTGAAAATAGTGTTTTAGTGAAATGTTATGTAGAATTGATGTAAATAGTGTATGAATAATTAAACTGTATTAAAATAAATTGCTTATGCTATGTTGGAACAAGTAATGTGGTTTAGGGTTGATTCAAGTGGATTTGTAAAATCAAAGTGAAGAAGGGCAATTGGTAAAGTTGAAGTTAAAAGGTGATTTGAGTTTTGATATTATCATATTTAAGGTTAGTATATATTTTGATAGTCTTTGCATTGATTGCATTTGAATTTTCTCGGCACATTGTGAATTGTGAAAATGTGATAAGTTACTCTAATATTAGAAGTCATGGTAGAAGTATACTATTGTTTGTAAAATTGTATAAAATGCTTGAATTGTGAGATATTAAGCCATTTTAGAAACACTAATATTTTTTTATTGTAATTGGTAAAAGTGCATTTTTGTGCACTTGGAATAGAAAATATGTCATGTTAGGAACATGGCAAGAAAATATACTTGAATAATTTCAATATATGGAAAATATACATATAATGTGTAGAATTTGGAAATGTGTGAAAATTGGAAAATTTATGAAAATATGATAAGAATGAAAATGGTGAGATAAAGAATATGTGTATGTTGTGATATGGTGAATATGATGTTAAGCCATGGAATTATGGATTATGTTTAAGATGTGTATAAATTATTCAAAAGGAGTAAAGTTATGAAAAGTGCAAGTTGTGCACTAAAATGTGGAAGTGAGCCACATTTGCATTATTTATGATGATGGTTTGTAGAAACGATGATATGAGTTGAGATGTGAAAATATGTTGAAAGATGAATGTGTATTGTGTGTACCTTATATATTATCTAGTTGCCAAAAGATTTACTTAGATGTTGGTAATGCCACACGCTGTAGATGAGATACTGAGTGTCAGAGATGATAGCTACATCCACTAGTGAGATGAGATAGACCAAAGCAATGAGCATGGGACGAGATAATTGTATAAGAAGGTTAGACCTAACATATGTGATTGTTTATGTCTTTGAGAAAAGTAAAATTAATTGGTGTATTATTTAAATATGGTGAATGATATTCTATATATGTACACTACGTATATAGGATTTATGTATTTTATTTATATAACATGTAAGGGTGTTACAAAATGACCAAAGCTGTTAGACCTAGTCGAAACCAAAAAAGCCAACAAAAGAAGACAATATTTAGCAGATATGGAGTTTATATTAACCAAGATACTGGTGTTACTTTAGAGAATGTAAGTATCCTAGCTGGTAAATAGTGATAAAATATTTAATTTCATAATATTGACTAAATATTATTTATTTTTCAGTTTAGCAGACCAAATAGGAAAATAATTCATGGTTCAAATGTTAGAAGCTCTGTTGAGGTCACTGGTGATATTGGTTTCAAGCCTGTTGGTCTCAAAATTAAAGGCAAAAAAGTAATCACCTTAAGATACATATAATAACAGAGAGCTACCATTGAGATGTAACAAAGACAAGCTGCTATTGGTATAAGGAGTAATGTCACTTTTATTAGACATTCACTAAGATTCAAGGGTAAAAGAGTCATGAATTAGAATTTTTTCATGTTTAATTAATTAAGTGGAAGTTTGTGAGTGCCTGGCTCGTCCGTGCCCAATATATTTTAAAGTCTCAGCACTACCAGGTTATTGATCTCAGGGATCCGACAGGCAAGACATATGTGGAATGGAGTCGCAGCCGGCAGGACCAGAAAATGATTGGAGGTAGCATTCTCTTCATTCCTTTTTAGAGGAATCCTTAACCCATTTAAACATGAGTTTAGGAAGTCAAGTACATATGAAAATAATTTAGATGAAAGCCCTTATTTTTCACATATGCTTGATTCAAAGAATCAGCCTCATCTGGGAATCACCGCAATGTGAGGAATATTCAAAACATCATATGAGGATTAACATATATAGCATAACAACAAAATAAACAAATCTGTATCATGATGCACATGATCCATGGTTATACATAAAATTCCTACGAGCACCCAATGAGGTGGAAACATGCTCTTTACAACAATGAATCTATAAAAAAATAATTACATTACAAAGCTTTGCAAATCTTATACATTTTTCTAAATAGAAGACTACATTGTTTCTTATATACAAAAAATCTAAAAGAGAAGGCTAAAATGTATGATGGATAAGTGCATAATGAATGTATTAGATACAATAATAATAATTACTTGACAAAGGATAAAATAAAAGAGGAATATGAATTTTGATTATACCTTCAAACTTGATAATTATGAGATTATCAAACTCAAGAATAACCAACAAGATCAGACAATTGGAACAAAACAATATGTACATAGTTGAGAAATAATGTCAAATTGGTTATCTTCTAAATTATCAAGTTTGATAATCTCTTCAGTCAGGGACAACCTGCAGAATCTATTAGCTGAGTGAAATAGATATATACATTGTCAAATGGAGATGTTCGAATTTGATATTCAAGAAATGTCAAATGCGACAATATTCACAAAGCAGAATCATTAAGAAATTAACAGTAACAGACATATAAATCGAAGCATTATATTTGAATTCGATAATTAATGAATTAACGAATTTGAGAATACGATACAGAAAGGTTTAGCTGATAACAACATGGTGAGATAAAGAGATTTGATTTAAAATATCAAATTCGAGCATCATAAGAATATCACATTCGATAATTATCTGCCATTTAAGAAAGAAGTGACCTATGTCTATAGATTAGGTCCATATTCTAGTATCCATGCATGTGGTCTAATCATAAGCAAATTAATAGTGGTAGACATATATATATGAGAGCATGATAATTACAAGACAATAACCTGCAGAAGAGATTAGTGGAGGACAACAGAGCATATATAATGAGATTTGAACCTAAGTATCAAATTTGATATTAATATAAATATCAAATTCGATAATCATTCACTATTTCTGGCAGAAACAACCTGAAACTATAGATTTCTCATATGAATCACATTAAAAGTCATTTTTAATCCAATAGTTCAAGTCCTCAGTTTAGGAAAGTTAGATATAGTCCTTTAGGATATGTTTCATCATTTACAGGTCATACATTCAATAATTCTGTCATGAAGTTAGTAAATCTCAGTGCTTGAATGAGTATTTTTAGTTCTTTTAGAGTTCAATAATTTTGCTTATGAATTAGCCATGTAAGCTGGATGAAATGATGCAATATAAACATTGATCATGACATTAAATGGTATAGATTTAAGGATAGACACTAGAAGCTTAAGAAACTTACTGCCAATGGATGAAAACCACAACCAATCTTTCTAGAGTTGCAATGCAATGTTCTTGACTCTAACTTTGAATGATTGATCTTTGCTGGAATAATCCTCTTTTACATATGAAATATAAGATAAAAAGATGGGAAAATGATATTGTTTTAGAATATCTTCTCTTTGGTATGCTAAAATAGAAAACCTAGCTAGAAAAAAGAAGAAAAAGATGCCTAAAAAGTCCTTTTAAGAGAGCTGGAAGCTCCCTTTTATATGCAAGAGGTGAGATCTATATAGTGAAATTATCGAGTTTGGAAGTACGCAATTACGGAATTCGATAATTTTAAGAATTAACGAATTTTCTATTTTAGTTTGATGCTTGATATTCCTTAATAATCATCGATTTCAATAATATTTTTATCATATTAGTGTCTACAGTTTGCCTTATGCTTGAGCAATGTAAGTCTTTCTAGGTTTGTAGGTGTGAAAATCAAGAAAGTTCTCCATCTAATTGATGTTATCAGGGCATGCTCGCCCCTTCCATTGGACATGCTCGTCCTCCGGCTAATTGTTGCCTTTCTAAGCAAGTGTTCTCTAAGCTGATGATTTGATAGGGCATGCTCAGCCCTCCTTCAGACATTCTTGTCCTCTAATTGATTGGTTGTTGATAGGGCATGCTCGCCCCTCCTTTGGAATGCTCATCCTCTGGCTGATTGATGTCTTTCCAAGTAGGTGTCTTTCCAAACTGATAATTTTATATGGCATGCCCGCCCCTCCTTCGAACATGATCATCCTCTGGTTGATTGGTTGTTAACAGGGCATCCTCACCCCTCGTTTCGGACATGCTCATCCTCCGGCCAATTGATGCCGTTCCAAGTAAGTGTCTTTCCAAGCTGATGATTTAATAGGGTATGCTCGCCCCTCCTTTGGACATGCTCTTCCTCCCGCTAATTGATTGTTGACATGGCATGCTCACCCCTCCTTCAGGCATGCTCATCCTCCTATTGATTGATTATTGACAGGCATGCTTGCCCCTCCTTTAGATATGCTCATCCTCTGGTTGATTTGATTTGACATATTTGCAAAAAAATCATATATTTTTTTATGCTCCTAGCATTGTTAGCTGATTTACATCCTTTTGCTGCCCTGCATACAAAGGTATAGAAAGTTATTACTAAAATGTCTTTGTTACACATGTTTGAAAATGTGTTTTTTCTTTTCTTGAAATGAACTTATGAATCATAATCACTAGCTGACTGATTTTGGCAAGCAATGATTTATTATTCAAGAATCATTTATATTAGAGATGTCTTTGACTTAGTGTTTGCATTATTATCCCCAAGCTGTTTATATAATTCTTGCACTTCATATAGGCATATACTTGGTGTGTAATCCAAGACTTCTCCGTGAGTAGTAAGTGTCTCCTTTCATATGCAAACCTTCTTGGTGTTATCTCCACTAATATTATCTAAGCCCTTTGATAAGTTTACTAGGACTTTATTAGGCTTGAAATTGGGCTGATTAGGTTCTATGGTTTGTATCTTGATGGCTTCTTGAAAAAAACACTTTGGAGAATAAGGAGTATTAAGTTTTCCAAAAAGAGTTTCTTATTGTTATTAGTTGCCAAAAAATCTTCACTTTACTTTTTGTCCTGTTAAAGATGTCACCATGATTACTTCTTTTTCCCCCACATTTTGTTTGTTTTTATTTTGTTTTGTCTTTTTTTTTATTTTATTTTTTGATGACGATGACCCTTCTTCTTTCTTTTCAGAAGTGTGGTGGACTTCACTTGCTTTCATTATTTGCTTTTCTTCTTTATTTCAAGGATTTTTCTTATCCTTATTTTTCTTTTGCATTTTCTTATCTCTTGAAGATTTTGTATTTAGCATATTTTTCCTTATTTATCTCCCATCTTTGCGTCTTGGGTATATTTAGATTTCATGACTTTTGATCATATTTTTTTTATTTTTCCTTCTAAAACGTGAATGTCTTTGACCCTTTTAGTGCAACTTAATAACACTTGATTCTTCACATCGGGGTAGGATGATAGGGCTTCATATTCACAAAGAAGAGCATGCTAAGATTATTTTTTGCTGCAAATGGGGGAATCTAGGGGTTATGAATCAATAAGGTGGATGTATGATTTAGTTTGCCTTAGAATGCTCGAATCATGCATTTTACAATTGACTGAGATTAAAATTTTGCCTCGATGTCCCTTACAAATTTGTTTTAGAAGGAGTTAAGTTCTTTGAATCACATAATGTTTGTTGAAGCCCTTTCTATGTAAGCATTCACAATTTTGCATGATAAGGGATTTTGCCCATATGTCAATTATTTTCTTTGAGTGATCCATTCGATAATAACATAAGATTGCTTGTTCCAGTCTTGCTAGGATTATTCCTTTCCTAGGTGCAAATATAGCTCTAAAGGGGATATGGGCTAACTTTTGAGAATGAGCATAAATAAATGATCCATGAAAGACTTTGAGAAAATCTCCCCTATTTGCATCGATTTGATAGTTTGGTGAGTGTTCTCCTTATGGCATTATGAGCGGGGATTTTCGCTCCCACTCCCGGTGGAATTATTTTTGCCACTTCGGCACTATTTAGGCTTAGGCCTTTGAGAACACAGACCTAAGTCCAGAGAAAATGGAGTCACCACTCGGACGGGCCGGGAAAAAGAAAGGGGTGAATGACTTAATTCCTAAGGAATCCCCAACCCCTTAATGGGTGCGAAAAGTTGGGTACGTGTGGGGAAGGTGAGAAGTGGCCCAGCACCCCCACAACGCCCGGTTCATTGGAACCGGCCTCCTTTACAGGTCTTAATATTATAGAATTCTTAAGTATAATAACATTATCCATATTACATGCAACAATTGAAATAAAGCATCGTTATATTAAAATCAAAGCAATGTCCAAACAAAGCAAATAAATGGACACCCATCCGAGGATGGAAACATGTCCCTACATCATCCATGTCTAAACTAAATAGGACAGCCACCAAAAGGTAGAAACATGCCCTTTACATTGGTCCAAAATATAAAAGTAATTTAAATTACATGATATTTAACTAATGAGGTATCCACAAAGTGGAAACATACCTCTTACAACATTTGGAAATCAAAATAAATCGATAGAAATAAATAACCATTCATCATAAATAAAGCATTCATCAAAGATATTAAACATCAATCAAAACAGAAAGTAAGCATCCATCCATGATATTAAACAACAATCAAAATATATAATAAACATTCATCCATGATAAATTAAATAAATCATTCCAAATAAAATAAATCAAAGCATATAATAAACTAAATAATCAAATCTAAAATTAAATAAAGCAATAAATATATAATTTAGAGTTCGCATCTTAAAATAGGATTTTAGAATTTTAGTTACTAAATTAGGGCTTTGGAAAAAGGAAAGTTAAATACATGGACTCATAATACACAAATGAATATTGGCCCCTTCGACGAGCCCATACGGCAGTCCTGCTAGCCAATTAGCGGGCGGGGGTCAAGGGGGCAGCGCCCCAGAAAATTTTGGAAATTGGTTTTTAGGGTTGTAGGTTTTGATGTTGAAAATTAAGATTTTAGGGTTTAAATTAACTAGTTTGGGGTTTTAAAATTTAGGGTTTACAATTTTAATTTTGAGAGAATTAGGGTTTTTGGTGTTTCAAAAATTATGTTTGATTTTAGGATGTGAGAAAACAATTTATAGTCTTATAAAGCTTTATGTGATTTTTTAGAAACGGTAAGATAAGTTTAGGGTTTAGACATTAAACAAAAACATTTGGGAATTTTGGAAAAACAATTTAGGGTTTTTTTAAAAGCTTTTGGAAATATGAAAAATGTTTTAAGGTTTTTGGAAATAAAAGTGTATTTTTTAGGGTTCTTAAGATTTAGAAAAGACAGAATAGGGTTCTTAAATTTTATAAGAAATAGAATTAGGGTTCTTGAGTTTTTAAAAGAAACAGAAGGAATGTTTTAAGATTTTTGGAAAACAAAGAAACGAATTAAGGTTTTTAAGGCATTTAGAAATAGAGGAAATCATTTAAGGTATTTGGAAATGAAGATTAAGTTATTACATCTTCAAGGATCAAAGTTTTGTGTATATAATCTTATGAATCAAAAAAAGAAACTACTGTAAGAAAATAAAAAGAAATTAGAGATTCAAACCTTCGTACGTTGGTTCCACCAAAAAGTTATTTTCTGGATGAACAAAGACAAAGGCAAGATTGCTGCCTTTGATGGATTGATTGCTTGCTTATTCTCCTCTAAAAAGTCAGATCATTTTACTAACAAGTCCTTTCAATTTTTAAAGTTCGATCTCCCGATCTTTTCCTCCTCCCCTTTTCTATGTTTTTTAGTCTTATTTATAGGAAATTTTAGAAGCATAATTCTAATTGTTTAAGGAATTTATCATTAATTAGGAAAAGGAAACCTCAAAAAAAATTGCGTCGGAAAAATTTTGCTGGCGAAAAAACTACTGCGTGCTGCTGCGAAGAATTATGAGCGAAATTGACGAGGGGCAGTGTTGCGCTCAAAGTAACTCTACCACAAAGAGTCACTCGCAAGTATACGAGGTAGCTGTAGCAAAGGTGATCGCCCCAAGGTCATCTTACAAGGAAGCCAAAGTAGCTAATTGATTATCAGATTATAAATAGCAAGTAATGAATAGATTTAAATTGCTAACAATGAAGAAGAGTGATTGAAGTTTAAAACGAATAAAAGTAAATTAAGCTGATGTTTTAATTCACTTGATAGAAAGGTATAGCGTTTGCACTTCTCTACTACTTATATGTATGAATGGTTATTCCTCTTAACTAATTTAATTTCAAAGATTAAATCTCAAACAACTCAATTAATCTAGTCAAGGAAATAAGCTCTCGCATTCAAACCTCTTTCAACTAATCTTGTTATAATTGAAATAATCTTTTTAATAGGTTATATCTCTAATTCACCTAAGTCCCTAATTGAATTGTTCCAGCATTAGACTTCATCTCTCAATCCATCATCTAATACCTAAAACACATAATTGGTGGCCAATCAATTATATATTAACAATATTCCATTCAATCAGGGCTAAAGAAATTATTAGCTAAGAGAATAACCAATTCATACAATCATAGCAGATCCATACAATCCCTAGACTTGATCAAATTAGTTCATAATGCTATCAAACATACTCATCTCATTAATATTCAAAGAAATCAATTTAGACATGATAATATCCATAAATACAATTCCGATGAAAATAAAGAGATAAAGTTCAAGAACAAAACCAAATTACAAACTCCTTGAAGCTTCTGAAGAATCTCTTGTTCAAATCTTGCAAGAAGGATGTATCAATGGCTAGAACAATCTAATCTAAGCTAGTTTAATCCAAAGTGTAATAAAAAATCAAAGAAAATAAAGTTATCAAAACCTAAACTGTCTTTGACGGCTAAAACGCTCTCAAAATCTCAACAACACTAAACCCTAGCTTCTTTTTCTCTTTTATATGAATTCTCCGCTTTAAAAATCCGCTACGTCTTTGGTTCATGAGAGACACGACCAAGTTGGATGAGACTTGGCCGTGTTGGTGGTCTTTGGAGGGACACGGCCACAAGCCTGGCCGTGTCCCTTTCTTGTGTTCACTTCTGTCTCAGAGTTTCTTCTTTTCTCCTTTGTTGAGTGACACGGCTAAGTCTTGAAGAAGACACGGCCGTGTTGGACCTTTTTCTGTGCTTGCTTCTGTGAGAATTGTTCTTCTTTGCTTTGGATGTAAGTGAGACACGGCCAAGTTGGAGCAACTTGGCCGTGTTTGAGCATCTTTGGAGGGACACGGCCACTGACTTGGCCGTGTCCCTTGCATGTGTCCCTCTCTGTGTCTTGAACTTCCTCTTTAACTTGGTATGGGACACGGCCACAAGCTTGGCCGTGTCCTCTGCCTGTGTCAGCTACTGTCCCTTTTTTTTCTTCAATTTAGTTCCTTGGCTTTTTAACCTAAAACAAAACTTGAAACAAACCTTAAACACAAAGTAAATAAACAATAACCAACAAAACATAAACACCGTACTAAAAACTAGATAAAAAATGACATAAACACTGAAATAAACTAAAACTACCAAAATTAACGAAAACACTAAATAAACATATTAAAACTAACAAAATACCTAAAGAAAACAATAATTATCATAATAAACAAGACACAAATCTATAACAAAAACTAATAAAACAACTACCCCACACTTAAAACTTTGCTTGTCCTCAATCAAATTCACATGGCATAAATTAAAAACTCAAACAACCTTAACTATAATTCCAGTATATAAGATGAAATACTTTAAGACTCAGGCATAAATAATTGCAATTTCCTTCAATCAAGATTTTCTTAACTCATTCATTAATCCAGACATACAAATCTTATCTCTCATCTAAGTGTTTCACTCAATTTCAAAAGTTAATCACTCAAACCACTCATGACTGCATACTACCATAAACTTGCTTAATTATCCAATATTCCTCACTGATTTTCTCAAGAATCCGAAGGTCTTTCATTTGGATGTAATGGGGCTAAGGTAAAGGTGTGAGAAAAGACATTTAAGCTGGAGCATCAAGAAATGGAGTATCTAGATTAGATAATACTCTTGCTCATAAACTCATAACTCCCTCAAATGACATACTCACCAATCCCTTGATACTTTCACATACTTGCACACTTCAAGAAAAATACATGAGTCGACATTCCTCTAATGCTAGAAAATATATGAAGTTTGTATATATATATATCTTCTTTTTTTTTCTTTTTCTTTAATTTTTATCATCATTTTTTCATTTCATTTTTTTAATATATATATATATATACAAAATATAAACTTGTATGAAACATCTAGCTTAAAATGAAGAGGAAAAGAATATGCGACTCTTAGTCAAATACAATGTGCACAGTATGCATTTCAACCCCAAATAGCAATACATTTTTTTTTACTTGCTTACCCCACACTTTGAAATAAACCACCCTATTGTCATATCATAAAACTTCATTCCTTAATGCAGGTATGATGATAATAAGAGAATGTTGAGTTGAGAATTGTGTTGATTAATCAATAAAAGGTCAAAGGCTCAACTTGGCTCACTAAGGAATTCAATATTAAGGGAGGTTTTTTAAGCTAAAGGGCTAGCCTAATTTGCCTTCATCATTTTAAAACTTGAGATTAAATCATAATGTGAGCTCAATTAGCATACAAAAGCAAACTCTAGAGATGCAAAATCATGAAGGTGCACACTTAAGAAAAGAAAATCAATTGACAATAATATCAAATTATGAGGCTCAAAACTCACACCGGTGGGTTCTCAAAGATTTATATGTCATGAATTGCAGAATATGAAAATTGATCCTGAATGAATTCAAATGCTCATCTCTATGCTGATACTAAAGTCTCAACTATAATGCTAGAATCACAGAAAAGATCAATAAATTTTCAACAATTATACCATGCATAACACAATAAAACACACCAAGACAGCCAAACAAAAATTAAGGAAAAGCTAAAAGATTACCCAACACTTTAGAATTTACATTGTCCTCAATGGAAAACAAGAATAATAAAGAAAAAGAGTTAAAGGACAACCTGTGAGGCAAAACCCTAACTTTTCATCACAGACACAAATGTTCAAAAACAAAATACAAGAGAGTTTTAGGGTTTCCATTTATTTAAACTAAACATAAAATCAAAATTTCTAAATATAAAATTAAAACTATGAAAAAGAAATGCAAACCGATGGGTTGCCTCCCATTTAGCGCTTCTTTAATGTCATAAAGCTGGACATCACTGTAAGACTTAGGGATCGTGGATCAAAGTGCTGTCAATAATCCTCACTTCTTGAAATCCTTCTTTATATGGTTTAACTCTCTGTTTATTTACTTTAAAAGTCTTATTGGTTCGAGAGTTAAGCAATTCAATGGCACCAGAAGGACATACCTTAGTTACCTCAAAAGGACCACTCCATCGAGACTTGAATTTACCTGGAAACAGATGGAGTCGATAATTAAAAAGTAAAACTTTCATACCTAGACTCAATGTCTTTCGCATAATAAATCTGTCATGAAGTGCTTTTGTGCGATCCTTGTAAATCCTCGAGCTCTCATATGCCTTTGGGTTTAGGCACCTTTGGGTCTCCCTCACTAGTTTAGCCCCCTCTTCTAAGGCCAGTTTCAGCTCCAATTTATCTGATGAACCTGTTTGCAAGAAAGCATCTAAAACAACTGCTTCAACATAATTAATTAAAGAACATTCCTCATATAAAGCAGTTGTAGGAATGGGAGAAGTGTTAAAAATAGAAAAATCAACAGTTTGACCCAAGACAATCATTGATAGTTTACCATTTTTAACATCTATTAAGGTGTTGGTAGTAGCCATGAAAGGCCTACCCAGCAAAATAGTGTGTGCTGATGGTGCAGGGTTACTCCCTTCCATGTCAAGAACTATGAAATCTACAGGTACTATCAACCCTCCAACCTTAATTAACACATCTTCTACAACCCCTTTCGGGAATCTAAGAGACATATGAGTTAATTGCAACACCATTTTGGTTGGTTTAAGTGCCCCTAGTTCTAATTCTTGATACACAGAATAAGGCATCAAATTCACACTAGCTCCTAGATCACACATGCCCTCAGTCCCCTTTCCATTTCCCACAGTAATTTGAATTATAAAGTTTCCAGGATCCTTTAGTTTGGGAGGTAGTTTATGCTGCAGAACAGCACTAGCTACCTCGAAAACTATCACCTTTTCATTCGGCTCATAGCTCTTTTTCTTGGTGATCAGCTCTTTGAAAATTTTGGCATAAGCTGGCATATTCTTTACTACTTCAAGTAAGGGTAAGTTAATACTTACCTTAGACAGCATGTTGAAGATGTTAGAAAATTGCTTATCTTTTTTATCATCATCCTTCAACCTGCTGGGGAATGGTATAGGAGGCCGGTATGGATTGCTTGCCTTATGTAAATCTGCTGAAGGGGACTTCTCCATTGATTTATCTCCAGCACCTTTGTTCTCTGGATCTCCTTCCTTCTTGTTCCCTTGGTCACCTGCATTCATAGAGTCATTTTCAACATTAGTGTTAATTACCTTACCACTTCTAAGAATAGTCACTGATTGCGCCTGCTCAGGTTGACTTGGGAATTTCCCCTTCTGTTGAATCTGCATTTGTTGTGCCAATTGCCCTACTTGGGTCTTCACTTTCTTAAAAGATGCTTATAATGAATCTAGCCTCTTGTTGGTCACCTCTTGATTTTTAGCACTGACTTGGATAAAAGCTTGTAAACTTTCCTCCAAACTCTCTATCTTAGACTGCCCTTGATTTGAGGATTGACCCTGTTGTTGGTTCTGTCTCTGGAGCAAATGGAAAGGCTGCTGAGAATTATTTGTTGCCTAGGAAAAATTTGAGTGATTCCGCCAACCAGGATTATAAGTGTTGGAGTAAGGATCACTTCGGGCCCTTGGTTGGAATCCTCCCATAACATTGACTTGCTCAGCTTCATTCCCATATGATTCATATGCAGAGGGGCAACTGTTTGCTCCATGCCCTAAAGTTCCACAGATTCCACACACTTCTTGAGCATATGAAGAAATGTTGTTCTTCATATTCAGCATCTGCACTTGCCTTGTCAACTCAGCTATCTGATTTACCATCTCACTATTGGCTTCCAATTGGTTCACCCCTTTACTTCTTCCTCTTACACTCTTCTGTTGAGAATTATCTCCCAACATCTCAAAGATCTCATAAGTTTCATCAGCTGTCTTTTCTCCCATTGCTCCCCCAGCTGCATTGTCAACAGTGTTCTGAAATTGCTGGGTTAGACCATCATAGGAAAACTTATTTAGAAGTTGAAGTGGGTAGTGATGATGTGGACACTGAATCAATAGCATCTTGAATCTGTCCCAAGCCTCATGAAATGGCTCTCCTTCAAATTGAGAGAATGTAGCAATCTTCCCTCTCAACTCAGCTGTCTTTTGATGTGAATAAAACGTGCCCATGAATTTGTTATAAACTTGCTCCCAAGTTGTCAAAGAGTTTTCGGGCAACATCATAAGCCAGCTCTTTGCCCTATCCTTCAATGTATAAGGGAAACATCTCATCCTCAACTGATCCTCTGTTAATCCTCCCAATGGAAAAGTGTTGAGGGTAGAATAAAAATCCCGAATAAAGTTCAAAGGATCTTCATTTGGAACTCCATAGAATGATGGCAGCATGTTGTAATGAATGTTCTTCAACTCATAGTTCCTTGCTGCATCTGTCAGTCTTATGCAAGAAGTGGAAGTTCCAATGACAGGTCTAGCAAAATCTCTCATAGTCCTTTGTCGTTCTTGTCACATCTGCCTACCGCATTTATGCAGAGTAGTCACGTGCATAGCGAGAGAAGGGGAAAGGAGAAGATAATTCTTGATAACATCCCTAGATAAGGTTGTATGACCAAAGGGACCTAGTTGTAATTTTTAAAAGTTTTGGGGATATGAATGTAATTTCAAAAAAAAGTTGCATTGGATGTTCTTAATAGTGCATATAACAGATTCCAAAAATGGAGTGTACAGAAAAATTGGATCGCAACGACGTGTAACGGTTTTTTCAAGAAATGTCCCGTTAAAGAAAAACGAAGACATGTTGACTAGGGGCATTTTGGTCATTTTCAATTAAAGTTATACATGAATTTAAAGTAGGAAATAAAAACATGAGTACGTAGAGGATGACGAGGGGTTAAATATGAAACGATCGTCAGTAGAAACGGAGCCGGAGAAAACCCGAGCAAAGAAAGTACCTAAAGGGAATTTTGTAAAAAGTTGAGGGCTTATTGGTAATTTTTCAAAATGACTTGGAAACCTAAAATAGACCTTATAAATAGAAAGTAGAGGTCGAGAGGATCAAAACTATATGTAGTTTGACTCGTGGAACTGTACGGTTTAAAAGATATGATCGATTAATCGCCGGAATGTAAAGTGGGTCCGGTTTGGTGTCGGGACCGTATGGGTAACACGGGACAACTTTAGGGTATCCAATGGGAAGAGGGACAAGTGGGAAGAAGTAATGGGAAAGAAAACTATAAAAATCTCTTGTTGGCCAATCAAAAGTAACCATTTAGCATGAGTATTAAATGAAGAAAGAGAAAGGTGGACAAGTGGTCTTAAAGGATTTATCCAACACATAAGGTGATCATTATTTTCCTTATATATATATATATATCATGAAATGAAGAACAAATTCTCTCTTTTCCACTTACAAATTTCGGCCACCATAGGAAAATACCAAAGGACTTCCAAGTTTTTCCAAGTTTGATTTTCAAGGTAAGTTTTAAGGTTTTCAAGTATGCAAACTTTAATTTTAGTATCAATTTTAGGTATTTATATATTTATTGGAAGATTGGAGATTAGAGTCTTTATGTGGAATTGGAAAAATTTTAAGTAAGTAATGAGATTAATTGATTAAATGGAAGAATCAAGATGTATAAAGTTTAATAAGGTTGGATTAGGGTTTTGGTTGAAAAGAAATGGAGGATAACTTATTATTTTAAATTTCTAAGGTTTATGTTGTATCTTGAATTCATTGAATGAGAAATAAAGAATTAAGGAAGGAGAAGAAGGAAAAGCTAAGAGGAATTAAAGAAATAAGGTTTGGTACTTTACCTTTGAATAATTAATTTTGGGTTGTTTAAATTTAATTGAAACCACATGTTTTGAGAAAATTTGGCAAGTTGATTTGGTAAGTTGTTTTGGACTTTAATTAGTTTGATTTGAGTTAAACATGCAAAGGTTATCAAAGGGAAGTGTTTGAATCTTCACTTTACTATTAAAGAAGCCTTCATATTGATTTGCAAAAGAAAAATAAACTATCCTATGTATTTCATATGTTTGGGCCGAAATGGTCCCAAAAAGACAGCTTTCTGGATCATTTTGTGGCAATTATTTGAGGTAGCTAATGAATGAATTTTTCAACGAAATTTTACGTGCAATTAGTTAACATATTAAATAAGTTTTCTGTAAATTTTCAGCCAAAAATAAGATCATTTACTTGGTCAACTGCATGACTGAAGTGGACTGAAATTTTGACGAAAACCCATATTTTACTATTCATTTGGTCATGCCATTTTGCATTGCCGATTTTTCGTGCCGCGACACTATTCATTTGGTCAATTTGTGATCTTTTGAGGAATGCTTTGAAATGTTTAATATGTTTATTGTGGATATTAAATATGTGAAAAAGGGGAATGGTTTGACTATAGAATGTGTTGCGCGGCATAAATGGCAAAGTGCAATGGGAATTAAAATGATTTCTCAAATCATTCTAAAATGAAGTTTGAGACTTAAAGTGAATTATTTTAACCTTTTTGCTCTACTGGATAGTTGGGAGTGGTAGATAAGGGTATGGTGCACTATACTAATGCATGCAGTACTGCTCATTATTGTGATATGATATTTTATTCAGTGGTGAGGCCACTGAAGCCAATGGGGAGGCCCATTGGTTATAACCAGGATGGGGAGGCCCATTCCTGTGATCTGATATCGGTGGTGAGGGCCACCTATGTTACAGTGGGGAGGCCCACTGCCTTATCACTATGGTTCCCTATATACCAGTAGAGCCTGAGCCAAAGTCTTGTTTCTTTTAAACCACGTAATGCAAAATGAGTTTGAATTATGGTTTTTACATTTGTTGGAAGCATATTTACACTGAATGTACAGAAACTTCCATTGGTTTAAGGTTGGTTGATTTATGATTTAATTATTTCATTTTGTTTCAAAGGCTTTCATGTTTTACTTATATTTTCATCGGTAAAGTACCCACTGAGCGTCATTGCTCAGCGAGTTGAGTTTTCTTGACTCGTAGGTTCGGAGCAGTAGATTTCGGTGATTAGCATCGAGCAGCACAACACAGCGCAGCACCTAAGAGTAGCCTTTCATTTCCTATAATATGAGTTGGCTAGTTGTGGCATGTATATGAAAATATAAGATTGAGAATTTCTATGTTATACCATACGTTAGTAGTATGTAATAATAAGAAACCTCTACTTTAATTTGTATTAGAAGTGTGAATTCTTCTTGCAGGTTTGTAGTTGAGGTTATAAGGTGGATTCATTGGGAGTGCATTAAATTTGATGGTATTCACATTGGTCTGTGTAAATTGTTTTCAAAAATCAGAAAAACAAGTTTTGTCGACACTTGGGATCCAAATTTCTAGGCGAAACTATGGCAAAATTTTTGTAAAAATCGGAACTACAATTTGACTAAGTGAATTGGTAGCAACGTTAGGATAGTGTGGCGCCTCTACTCGGCTTACACTTGTAGGTTGGTAAGGGGTGTTACAGTTCTTCAGCCATTTTAACAAATTGTGCATATTCCGACTCAAAATCAGAAGTGTCCTCCTCTGTAGTGTAACACCCCGATACCCCATATAAATACTGTACATATACCAGGTACACATACAATATGTATATAGAGTATAAGAATGTCACTTTTCATCACCATTATAACTCTTTACTTTAATTTTTAAAACCATAATACATTTAAATCATATGAAAGTATTTACAAAATGGTTATTCTTATCATGGTAATACATAAATATAAGTTACATTGTTTCTTCCAAAGATTCATTTATACAAATGAATACATTCTTATGAAAATACCGTATAATTACATGCATGCACCACCATCTAGTTGGTCTCGAACTATACTTGTCCTCGTTGTGACATAGTAGCTTATCTCCAGCTTCATCACCTATATACCTGCGCGATTAGGATAACCGCGCTAAGCTCGAAAGCTTAGTAGTACAAGTAACCATTAAAATATACAATATAAAAGAAACATACCTCATATGTTTAGTCTCATGTTTTAACATTTTCTTACTCCGTTTTCCCCTTTTTCAATGCATTCTTCATATAATCCTATTAACCTTATAGAGGATATACATATACACATATAACATAACCATCAAACATAATTCAATAAATTGATAGAACCTTCATATTATGATACTTACCAATGTCACCTCATACATATCATATATATCATTTTATACTTTATAATCGCATATTGCATATAACTTCACAAACCATATCTCCTTTCAATAATTCATGTATGTTATATAATCATATCACTAACCACAATTCATCATTCACAACTCACATTTCCAACAAAGGCAACATAGATCCCATTACTCATTTATTTCAACTTGTATATACATCACATTAACAACAAAGACAGACTCGGGCCCAAAAGACACTAATATGTCATTCAAAGTTCAGAGTTAATGCTTTGGTTTTGTTATCACATTTATCAATATCATATACCCAACTAGGCTTCAAGGATTAAGTTCAACCAAGCTTCAAGGGGAGCAAAGCATGCTAAGCTTCTACCCAACTTGGCTTCAAGAACTAACCCAACCTAGCTTCAAGGGTGGTAACATCTCAATTAGGCTTCAAGGATTCAATCCAACCTAACTTCAAGAGATTGTTACACTTATTAGGCATGCCACCAACAACAAAACTCTGAAAATGAATAACACATTAGCCACACAATTCATTTATTATTTCATTATCAATTTCATTCTCATTCTCATCATCATTTACATCATCATAGCCAACCACAATGGCATCATTTAGGCAAAACATGCCTCATTTATCTCATTCTCAATATCATAGCCAACCACAATGGCTTTATTCATCATCACCTCTCAATTTACATTTCATATTCCATCACAATATCACATTTCATAGTTCACCACAATATCACATTATCACATTTCATAGTTCACCACAATATCACATTATCACATTTCATAGTTCACCACAATATCACATTATCACATTTCATAGTTCATCACAATATCACATTATCACATTTCATAGTTCATCACAATATCACATTATCACATTTCATAGTTCATCACAATATCACATTATCACATTTCATAGTTCACCACAATATCACATTATCACATTTCATAGTTCATCACAATATCACATTATCACATTTCATAGTTCATCACAATATCACATTATCACATTTCATAGTTCATCACAATATCACATTATCACATTTCATAGTTCATCACAATATCACATTATCACATTTCATAGTTCATCATAATATCACATTATCACATTTCATAGTTCATCACAATATCACATTATCACATTTCATAGTTCATCACAATATCACATTATCACATTTCATAGTTCATCACAATATCACATTTCATAGTTCATCTTTGATATTTATATACATAATCATTCATTACTCAAGTATGCACAATCAATTTCATTACCATATAAATTGGAATACACATCATACAAATCATATCCTCACATCTTTCACATTTCATAACATATATATATTGAATGCCTTCACATCTTATATGTATTAATGTATTATCATATCTCTTATCTTTTCATTGCATATACAATATTAATATTTATTTTAACAATATACTTATATGCAATCCAATAGGATTTTGTACTTACCTCTAAAGAACTCACTCCCATATAACTTCTCTTCCATAGATCTTTCAATACTTGAATTAGGGGCAATTCCATCTCTTAAAACCTAATCCAAAAGTAATCATACACACTCACTTAGAAATACACATGAGATAATACAAATAAGAATCAATTAGGGCAAACTCAACACATGACACGCTCATCAACACGGGCGTGTCCCTGATCGTGCCCTAACTCCACAACACAGAAACATTGACACGCTCATAACCACGGGCGTGTCACTGGGCGTGTAATACATTCTGTATCTCAAAAACATCAACACGTCCAATCAACAAGAGCGTGCTCATGGCCGTGTCAATTCTCCAAACTCACAGTAGCTATGACACGCTCAATAACATGGGCGTGTTACTGGTCGTGTCAATTCTACTGCCACACAGAACTTATGACACGCTCAATAACATGGGCGTGTCACTGCTCGTGCTACCAACTCCAGAAAACAGAACCAACGACACGCCTAACAAACTGGCCGTGTCTCTGGACGTGTCCGACTAAAAACCCAGATTCCGGTCAACACACAACAACATCCAACAATACCCATCTTTTTATCATTACTCACTTCAAACAATCTTCATCAAACACACCCAAAAAACCATAACAAACTTACCAAAACATCAACAACACTCAAAACACACACCAATCATCATTATAAACATCATTCATATACCAATTTATCAAATCCCCAAATTTCATTAAACTCAACCCTTATTCAACAATTCATCATCATCTTCACAAATAATCATATTATCATCATCCAATTACCAAATCAACACATATATATACTTAAATCTTTCAATATCATCATCATCACACATCAACCATACCAAACCCAACTCAAACAATGAAAATCAATTTAAAGAAATAAATACTTACTTGAATCCTTTATCATATCTTCATCTCTATCATCAAATCTCTTGAATCCCTTAAGAAATTTGGTAAGAAAATCACATCTTTCTCTCTTTCTCTCTCTCTCTCTCTCTCTCTCTAGGCCAAGAAGAACGAAGAAGACGAAGAAGGAGTAGAAGGAAGAAGAAGTTTCTACTTCTTTCCTTTGTCCTTATCCATATATATATATATATATAATAATAATAATAACAATAACAATAACAATAGTAATAATAATAATAATACTTTAAATCTCCACCACATATTCTTTCTTTGATTTTCTTCTTCTCTTTTCTTTTTGTCTTTATTATTATTATTATTATTTAGTTATACAAATATATATACAAATCACTTATCCTTCACCATTATATATATCCCATGTATATGTGATGTATATGTATATGTCTTACATATATTATCCTTATATTTCACATATACACATATACATTAAATCCAAATACAACAACAATAACTCCAAAACTCTTAGGGTCTATTCCGGGATATTACAATTCTCTCCCCCTAAAAAAAATTTCGTCCTCGAAATTACTCAATACAATAACATTCCATTCTTACCAATACACCATTTAAAATTTTCATCAAATCACATAGTTTGCACTCTCCCCCTTAGAGTCAATTATATTATTCAATTCCACAACTTGTCACGATAAAAATCTTTATACCTTATTACATTCTCATCCAATATTCAAAATAACTCATTATACTCTCAAATACCTTATCTATATGCAAAAATTCAATCATCCTTTAACATACTTATGTTACATTCCATTATTACATTCAAAATATTTTATCGCTTCATCTCTTTATAACTATTCTCTTAACTTTAACTTTCAAGATCATAAACTTATATCTTAATATTAATTATCCCATCATTACAATCATCCTTACAAACAAACATTTATCAAACCTTCATTGATAATAATATTCTTATTTCTCATACACTTCATTCCTTCTCTAGTATTTTCTCACTTAACATCAATATTAATACAATGCTTTTGAACTTACTTTACAGGAAATCAACTTCTTCCCTTTTCTCATCATTAAAATTAATATAATTCAATTAATTCATGTCTGTTCATCTATCAAAATTTTACATTGTATACATCATTATTTATCTCTTATGCCTTTAGCACAACCATACATATTAAACCTCAATAATAATTCACAATTATAGCAAAAATCCATATCAATTGATTTATTCTCCACAATATCTTAACATCATAATCTTGTTTGATTCAAATCCATAGTTCACTTATCTAAATTTATCATGAATAACCATCCACTTTAATTTATCTTTCAATATACACATAGTTTATCTTTCATTATCTCAATACAATTCCACCAAATTTCATAATTATCTCATACCATGCTTATCATTCATAGTTTACTCACTCAAATTTTAAACCCATCCACTTATTCACCATATACCATAAACATAATCAATATAGCTCTCAAACACATTCTGCAATCTTCTTTCATTATCATCTTCTCACTTATCATATCATTACTATATTAACAATAATTACCTTTTTCTCACATTACTCATAACTTAAAGTATTTCCACAATTCTCTTTCTGTCTTTTCTTTTCCAGAATTATAACCAAATTGCTAACACAAAAACCATAAAATACACTTCATCAATCATAACCGTTAATCATGTTTCTAGAAACATAATTATCAATCTTACCAAAGTAGTATTACAGTTATACTTTCTTAGTCTCAATTCTGTGGATAACAAAGTTAATCGGCCAAATACCATAAATACACTATATGGCCATAGGAGATTAATGATCACATCTGAAACTTATAAATCAATACTGTTCCTCTATTATTTTATTTCCAACTTTCCAATTATACTACTAAGTTGCATCACAAATATTATATCTCCATTCTCCAAACTTTACTACATCCAGAATTAACATATGTCAACTCTATCTCAACACAATTTACTCTTAATTATTTGATCACCATTTGCATGTCTCATATACAACAATATTATCCTTAACCTCTCCTTCACACATCATTCAATCTTATACAGATCTTACATAAATTTCATTCTTTATACTTTCTTTTTCCCTTATAATTTCTTATTAAATTTATATACACAGAACATTTCCTCACACAAATACTTTGGCTCATAACATTTATGATAGCCAAATTCAGTTATTATCATAACAATATTACTGTCCACCATTTCCCAAATTAATCCTTATTTCCATAACCATTTCACTATCCAACATTTCTTAAGTTTATTCTTATTTTCATTTCATCACATACTCTTTACGTCAATCAAGGCCTAATCTCTCTTAGGTCCACTACTACATGCAATGTCATTTCCAATATACATCAAATATGCAATTATATAACACATCCATAGATCACATTCACAATGTGATTTACTTTCCACATTTCTTACATTTTACAATTACATTCATATCAAAAACTCATTCCACATTTTCTATACATGTATACACATAATCATACAATGATATTTAATTCCTCTTTTACATATTTTCAACACAATTTAACATTTTACTATTCCGTGAACAACATCATTTTTATCCCTTTTTGACATGACTTAAGTTGTTTATCAACCCAACACATATACATTATCACCATGATATTACTTCACAAAATCTTAGTCACGCTACTAAGGTGACATCTCTCTCACATATATTTTTAAATGCATTAGTATACCATCTATACATCCATTAGTTTATTCTTCAACACATAGATATATATATATATATTACTCACATATCTATACACATGTACATTACATCCACTCATATATACATTGGGCTCAATAATCTCTTTATACTCTCCAAGTCTAATTATGACAAATCTCAATTTCTTAAATCCACATTGATCCATCCCATTTCTTACTGTCAATATTATCCCATGACCTAGCTTTGCTCAGGTTTGTCAATGCAAGCATAATCATTCTCATACTATCAATCACATTATTCAATTTAATAGTACTCTCATATACAGTAATATTCATTCCACAAGCTCATGGGTTTAACTTACATTAAGATTATCAATACTCAAATAGTCTTTACCCAAATTCCATTAACACTATAATTTCACAACTTACTACTTTACTTAAACTTCCATTCACTCATCTTATGTTCTTAATATCAACTTAAAAAAAACATCTTATATATACACATTACAAAACAACCTCAAAGTATATTCTTTTCACAAATATTAAAGCTCATTTCCAAAAATCTAATTATCACATCTTTCCACCATTAATATGAGCTTTAACAACACTCAAGCGTATCACATTTCTAACATTAAAATCACAATGTTTGCATTTAAAACAGCAATGCAACAACACCATTATATTTCCTTATTTAACCAACATCATCTCTTTTTCTTTTAAAAACTTTAACTTTACATATTCAAATCATAAATGGTCAAACTTTGTCTATACCCATCAACTCATTCAATATACCACCATACTCTCTTCATTTAAATAACATAACTTTCAATATTCACAATTCGACATTATTTCCTCTGTCTAGCAAACTCAACATAAACTTTCTTATAAAGAGGTTTAAAGTATAGAAGAAAGAGTACATACTCTTATCTTAATTTGATTTTCAACTCATTTCCAACTTTATTTTCCTTTCCATTTCTTTATTTTTCAATTCATATTATGTCATACATAATATTACTCATAAACATCAATATTACATTCCATGTTGCACATGACATAACATTTTTCATATGTCTCATCAACATGCATATTTCACATTACATTTCGTAATTCGTTTCTCATAAATAATTAGGCACTATGCCTCAATTATAATTCATTTCCAACATCATTGCCAACAATCATGGTTTCTTCTCACGTCAACATAGTATACACATATATCATCAACTATATTAAACATCTCATGTAACACAAATATTTTACAAATCATATTATGCCACATCCGAGACCAACCTAGGTGTTAATGCATGTGCATGTATCAAAATTTTCATTCTTTTTATTTTCATTTATCATCATATTTTTTTTTTAAACTTTTCTTTGTAAATTTACTTAGGCCGAGAATCTCGAAACCTAAGCTCTGATACCAAAATAATTGTAACACCCCGATACCCCATATAAATACTGTACATATACCAGGTACACATACAATATGTATATAGAGTATAAGAATGTCACTTTTCATCACCATTATAACTCTTTACTTTAATTTTTAAAACCATAATACATTTAAATCATATGAAAGTATTTACAAAATGGTTATTCTTATCATGGTAATACATAAATATAAGTTACATTGTTTCTTCCAAAGATTCATTTATACAAATGAATACATTCTTATGAAAATACCGTATAATTACATGCATGCACCACCATCTAGTTGGTCTCGAACTATACTTGTCCTCGTTGTGACATAGTAGCTTATCTCCAGCTTCATCACCTATATACCTGCGCGATTAGGATAACCGCGCTAAGCTCGAAAGCTTAGTAGTACAAGTAACCATTAAAATATACAATATAAAAGAAACATACCTCATATGTTTAGTCTCATGTTTTAACATTTTCTTACTCCGTTTTCCCCTTTTTCAATGCATTCTTCATATAATCCTATTAACCTTATAGAGGATATACATATACACATATAACATAACCATCAAACATAATTCAATAAATTGATAGAACCTTCATATTATGATACTTACCAATGTCACCTCATACATATCATATATATCATTTTATACTTTATAATCGCATATTGCATATAACTTCACAAACCATATCTCCTTTCAATAATTCATGTATGTTATATAATCATATCACTAACCACAATTCATCATTCACAACTCACATTTCCAACAAAGGCAACATAGATCCCATTACTCATTTATTTCAACTTGTATATACATCACATTAACAACAAAGACAGACTCGGGCCCAAAAGACACTAATATGTCATTCAAAGTTCAGAGTTAATGCTTTGGTTTTGTTATCACATTTATCAATATCATATACCCAACTAGGCTTCAAGGATTAAGTTCAACCAAGCTTCAAGGGGAGCAAAGCATGCTAAGCTTCTACCCAACTTGGCTTCAAGAACTAACCCAACCTAGCTTCAAGGGTGGTAACATCTCAATTAGGCTTCAAGGATTCAATCCAACCTAACTTCAAGAGATTGTTACACTTATTAGGCATGCCACCAACAACAAAACTCTGAAAATGAATAACACATTAGCCACACAATTCATTTATTATTTCATTATCAATTTCATTCTCATTCTCATCATCATTTACATCATCATAGCCAACCACAATGGCATCATTTAGGCAAAACATGCCTCATTTATCTCATTCTCAATATCATAGCCAACCACAATGGCTTTATTCATCATCACCTCTCAATTTACATTTCATATTCCATCACAATATCACATTTCATAGTTCACCACAATATCACATTATCACATTTCATAGTTCACCACAATATCACATTATCACATTTCATAGTTCACCACAATATCACATTATCACATTTCATAGTTCATCACAATATCACATTATCACATTTCATAGTTCATCACAATATCACATTATCACATTTCATAGTTCATCACAATATCACATTATCACATTTCATAGTTCACCACAATATCACATTATCACATTTCATAGTTCATCACAATATCACATTATCACATTTCATAGTTCATCACAATATCACATTATCACATTTCATAGTTCATCACAATATCACATTATCACATTTCATAGTTCATCACAATATCACATTATCACATTTCATAGTTCACCACAATATCACATTATCACATTTCATAGTTCATCACAATATCACATTATCACATTTCATAGTTCATCACAATATCACATTATCACATTTCATAGTTCATCACAATATCACATTATCACATTTCATAGTTCATCACAATATCACATTATCACATTTCATAGTTCATCACAATATCACATTTCATAGTTCATCTTTGATATTTATATACATAATCATTCATTACTCAAGTATGCACAATCAATTGCATTACCATATAAATTTGAATACACATCATACAAATCATATCCTCACATCTTTCACATTTCATAACATATATATATTGAATGCCTTCACATCTTATATGTATTAATGTATTATCATATCTCTTATCTTTTCATTGCATATACAATATTAATATTTATTTTAACAATATACTTATATGCAATCCAATAGGGTTTTGTACTTACCTCTAAAGAACTCACTCCCATATAACTTCTCTTCCATAGATCTTTCAATACTTGAATTAGGGGCAATTCCATCTCTTAAAACCTAATCCAAAAGTAATCATACACACTCACTTAGAAATACACATGAGATAATACAAATAAGAATCAATTAGGGCAAACTCAACACATGACACGCTCATCAACACGGGCGTGTCCCTGATCGTGCCCTAACTCCACAACACAGAAACATTGACACGCTCATAACCACGGGCGTGTCACTGGGCGTGTAATACATTCTATATCTCAAAAACATCAACACGTCCAATCAACAAGAGCGTGCTCATGGCCGTGTCAATTCTCCAAACTCACAGTAGCTATGACACGCTCAATAACACGGGCGTGTTACTGGTCGTGTCAATTCTACTGCCACACAGAACTTATGACACGCTCAATAACATGGGCGTGTCACTGCTCGTGCTACCAACTCCAGAAAACAGAACCAACGACACGCCTAACAAACTGGCCGTGTCTCTGGACGTGTCCGACTAAAAACCCAGATTCCGGTCAACACACAACAACATCCAACAATACCCATCTTTTTATCATTACTCACTTCAAACAATCTTCATCAAACACACCCAAAAAACCATAACAAACTTACCAAAACATCAACAACACTCAAAACACACACCAATCATCATTATAAACATCATTCATATACCAATTTATCAAATCCCCAAATTTCATTAAACTCAACCCTTATTCAACAATTCATCATCATCTTCACAAATAATCATATTATCATCATCCAATTACCAAATCAACACATATATATACTTAAATCTTTCAATATCATCATCATCACACATCAACCATACCAAACCCAACTCAAACAATGAAAATCAATTTAAAGAAATAAATACTTACTTGAATCCTTTATCAAATCTTCATCTCTATCATCAAATCTCTTGAATCCCTTAAGAAATTTGGTAAGAAAATCACATCTTTCTCTCTTTCTCTCTCTCTCTCTCTCTCGGCCAAGAAGAACGAAGAAGACGAAGAAGGAGTAGAAGGAAGAAGAAGTTTCTACTTCTTTCCTTTGTCCTTATCCATATATATATATATATAATAATAATAATAACAATAACAATAACAATAGTAATAATAATAATAATACTTTAAATCTCCACCACATATTCTTTCTTTGATTTTCTTCTTCTCTTTTCTTTTTGTCTTTATTATTATTATTATTATTATTTAGTTATACAAATATATATACAAATCACTTATCCTTCACCATTATATATATCCCATGTATATGTGATGTATATGTATATGTCTTACATATATTATCCTTATATTTCACATATACACATATACATTAAATCCAAATACAACAACAATAACTCCAAAACTCTTAGGGTCTATTCCGGGATATTACATGTAGTATCAAATCCTATGTACAGTTCAAACTCTTCCCTGCTCCCTTTCACTCTCTGAATTTCAGGAATGAATGGATATAGCTCTCCTTCGAGTGATCTCCTACCTTGCATAAACAAAATTTCTAGAAAAAGAAATTATTAAAAGCAAAAGACAAATAAAATAAAATGAAAATAGTGAAAAATAATCTAGAATATTTTTGCCTAATAAACAATTACGCCAATTAGCTTCCCCGGCAGAGGCGCCAAAAACTTGTTACGCTGGAATTAACTCTATCACAAAGCGTCACTCGCAAGTATACGAGGTAGCTGTAGCAAAGGTGATCGACCCAAGGTCGTCTCACAAGGAAGCCAAAGTAGCTAATTGATTATCAGATTATAAATAGCAAGTAATGAATAGATTTAAATTGCTAACAATGAAGAACAGTGATTGAAGTTTAAAACGAATAAAAGTAAATTAAGCTGATGTTTTGATTCACTTGATAGAAAGGTCTAGGGTTTGCACTTCTCTACTACTTATATGTATGAATGGTTATTCCTCTTAACTAATTTAATTTCAAAGATTAAATCTCAAACAACTCAATTAATCTAGTCAAGGAAATAAGCTCTCGCATTCAAACCTCTTTCAACTAATCTTGTTATAATTGAAATAATCTTTTTAATAGGTTATATCTCTAATTCACCTAAGTCTCTAATTGAATTGTTCCAGCATTAGACTTCATCTCTCAATCCATCATCTAATACCTAAAACACATAATTGGTGGCCAATCAATTATATATTAACAATATTCCATTCAATCAGGGCTGAAGAAATTATTAGCTAAGAGAATAACCAATTCATACAATCATAGCATATCCATACAAACCCTAGACTTGATCAAATTAGTTCATAATGCTATCAAACAAACTCATCTCATTAATATTCAAAGAAATCAATTTAGACATGATAATATCCAAATTAATTGAGATAAAGTTCAAGAACAAAACCAAATTACAAACTCCTTGAAGCTTCTGAAGAATCTCTTGTTCAAATCTTGCAAGAAGGATGTATCAATGGCTAGAACAATCTAATCTAAGCTAGTTTAATCCAAAGTGTAATAAAAAATCAAAGAAAACAAAGTTATCAAAACCTAAACTGTCTTTGACGGCTAAAACGCTCTCAAAATCTCAACAACACTAAACCCTAGCTTCTTTTTCTCTTTTATACGAATTCTCCGCTTTAAAAATCCGCTACATCTTTGGTTCATGAGAGACACGGCCAAGTTGGATGAGACTTGGCCGTGTTGGTGGTCTTTGGAGGGACACGGCCACAAGCATGGCCGTGTCCCTTGCTTGTGTTCTCTTCTATCTCAGAGTTTCTTCTTTTCTCCTTTATTGAGTGACACGGCCAAGTCTTCAAGAAGACACGGCCGTGTTGGACCTTTTTGGAGGGACACGGCCAGTGACTTGGCCGTGTCCCTTGCCTGTGTTTGCTTCTATGAGAATTGTTCTTCTTTGCTTTGGATGTAAGTGAGACACGGCCAAGTTGGAGCAACTTGGTCTTGTTTGAGCATCTTTGGAGGGACACGGCCACTCACTTGGCCATGTCCCTTGCATGTGTCCCTCTCTGTGTCTTGAACTTCCTCTTTAACTTGGTATGGGACACGGCCACAAGCTTGGCCGTGTCCCTGCCTGTGTCAGCTATTGTCCCTTTTTTTTTCTTCAATTTAGTTCCTTGGCTTTTTATCCTAAAACAAAACTTGAAACAAACCTTAAAAACAAAGTAAATAAACAATAACCAACAAAACATAAACACCATACTAAAAACTAGATCAAAAATGACATAAACACTGAAATAAACTAAAACTACCAAAATTAACAAAAACACTAAATAAACATATTAAAACTAACAAAATACCTAAAGAAAACAATAATTATCATAATAAACAAGACACAAATCTATAACAAAAACTAATAAAACATGCAGGCTGCGGGCCATTTCGCCCGCAAGGAAGCTCCTGCGGGGAAATGGCCCAAGGCCAGTTCGTCCACTGGTTTTCGGCGACAAATTTTTTCATAGCCGATTTTTTTGACGACGATTTATTTATTTTTTATTTATTTATTATTATTTATTATTTATTATTTTAATTCACTTCACCATTTTTAACTAAAATAAATATTAAAATATCACAAAAATTATTTTGGACTATAAAAAATAACAGACTGGACTGGGTCAAAAATTAAGGGTCTTCAGGTATCTCCGAGGTTATTTTGTTGTTCCTGTTATCTTGAAGTTTTACAAGCTATTTCTTGGATACTGGTAATGCTTGGTCATTTTAGTTTTTTTTTCCAATTTTCTTCTTCCTGAAATATGCACAAGAAAGGGGAAAGAAAGGTGAGCATACGTAGTTTTTAATTTTTGACTTCCACATAAAAGGTTTACAGAAGTCTTCCCTTTCTAATCAGAAGTGTTTAATTATTTTTTGCTTTTCTTGGTTTTCTTCTTCCTCCTCTAAAAATCATCTTATAATTAATCTTGTAGGATCTCCCTGGAATAAAATTTAAAATTAGCGAAATGTCCTTTGTGCCAAAGATAAGCATAATTATCAAATTCAGTACTGGAGTATTGTTGAATTCAATAATCGTATTTGGTTCTGTAAAGTAGAAGATAGTGTATCCCTATGATAGACTATCGAGTTGGGCTTTCATAATTATTGAATTTGGAAATATCTTTCTTCTTCGATAGTATTTCTACAAAACTTTAAAAATATATAGAAAGGTGCCTTTCACTCTCCCCCTTCTCCTTTAATGCAGACTCCGCTTTTTTTTCTCTGTGGCAGTCAAGTAATCAGAAGAGTTTCACAATTTCCCTTGATTTTCTACTCACATTCATGAAGATGAGGACCAAAAACATCGATCGATCTTTAGGATTCACTCATTCTGGCAGGCTATCTAAGTTCCATGGCAATTGGTCTTTGCTAGATCTCACACCATCAGCAATTCCCCTTCTCCTTCCAATTAAGGCCATCATAGTAAATGAACTACTTCCCAAGTAGGTTTTTCTGATTTTTGCTCTTTTGATTGGGATTTGATTATTGTTTGAACTACTTTTTACCACTGTTTTTGCCATTGTCATTCTGTCTGGTAAACGACTGTCAAATTTGATGGTAATACTATCGAGTTTGATATTATTTTAGACAATCCATGGTTCTTCTCGCTTATTGATTTGCTGATTTATTTTGATTTTAACCTGCAATAGTGAATTCCAAGATTAGTGTATACCTTAATTTTGGCCCTTAGTTGTACAGTCTTGATTAAAGAATGCCAAAATAAATTTAATCCAACTTTTAAAGATTTAAACCTAGTTTACAACTTTTAAAAAAGTTGGATCGGTTTTGAAATTTTATACAACCCTAAAATTAAAATTTTTTGTCCCAAATTGAAACTGTTCCATCTAGTAACTAAAAATATAAGACTAATTTGAGTTGGGATGGTCCTAGGCAACTTAAGCCACTACTCAGGTTGACCTGGAGGGCCTAGGTCGACATGAGCATGGCTCATATTGATCTGGTTACCTAGACAAACATGAGCCAAAGGCTCATGTCGATTTGGCACACTAAATCAACATGGTCTTAGCCCATGTCAATCAGCACACCAAATCGACATGACACTAATGTATTTTGACATTCTGGCCGAGCAATTTTAATTTCCTAATCAAACTAGACTTCAGTTCAAGCATAAATCATTAGATTAGGTTTAGGGCTAAGTCATTATTTTGTCTATAAATAAATAATAAAAGGCAACAAGAGAGGGACTTTTAAGCAATAACAAGCAACAACAAGAAATAATCAACAAGAAGTAGAAATAACCAGAGAATAATCATTAAACCCTAACAATTGAGTGAGTAGAAATAGAACATCGAACCATCAAACTAAGAAGGCAGTATACGACTGTCTTCATCCTGCTCATCCAAGATTTAACTGTTGGTACAAATATAAAGCTTAGATCAATATAAAATATCGGTGAAACCAACAATGGAGGTTTACAATCCTTTATTTAATTTGTTTTAAACTTACAATAATTCATCTATTTTGTTTCATTGTTTTATTTCATTCCTACACTTTTACAAATATTTAGTAGCATTGTTTGAGAGTACCAGTTTATATCCAAGAAATCATTTAATTTAAAACAACAATAGCAATATAGTTTTTACTGTTAATTGGTAATAGATTGGTGTGGTTCATAGTATTCATATAAACCCTTTCCTTTTAATCATATTTGTACGACCATTCATTTAAACATCCAGTAATAATTTACAATGGCATGTTTCATATAATCCAACAGTCCATTTCTTTAGACCTCAAAACCCTAAAAACAAGTTTTCAATTATCAAAACCCTAAGATAGTTTTCAACCCCAAAACCATAAAAATCAAATTTTAAATCCTAAAACCCTAAAAGAAATTTTCAAAATTGTATAACCCTAATCCAGTAATCCAATTTTCATATTTAATCCAAAACTTCAAATTTTAAATACTCAATAACCACCAACCTTAAAACCCTAATTCCATAATACCAAAACCCTAATATAGAAACCCTAGACCCTATTTCCAAAACTCTAATTTCCTTGATCCTAAAATCCAAAACCCTATTTTCCAAATTTCCTAATCTTGATCCAATAACTATAACTTCAAACCCTAAAACCCTAATTTTATTTATTTAATGAATTAAACTACAGTTTTTAATTAGTTATTTGATTTGCTATTTGTTATATGATGGATGGTTTATTTTATTTTATGTTATGATGGACATTTTGTTTTAATTATCATGCTTGAATGACTTGATTGGGTTAATTATTCATTTAAATTGTAAGAGGTACGTTTCAACTATATGGGTACCTTAAGTTTTATTATGTAATTTAGTTTTAATTTTTTGGACTATTGTAATGGACACGTTTCCACCTATGGTGGGTGTCCTATTTTATTTATCTTATTTTTCTTTTGGATATTAGACATTTGTAAAGGCATGTTTCCATCCTTCGATGGGTGCCTATTTATTATTTTGTTTGAACTTATCTTGATTTCAATATAATGATTATTTATTTTACTATTTATATGTAGTATGGATGGTATCATAATCTTTAAGAACTTAATAATATTTAGACCTAAAAAGGAGTTCAGTTCCAATGAACCGGGCACTGTGGTGGTACTGGGTCATTCTCACCTTCCCCACGCATACCCAACTTTTTGAACCCATTAGAGGATTGGGGATTCCTTAGGAATCGAGTCATCTACCCCTTTCTTTTTCTCGATCAATCCGGGTGGTAACTCAATTTTTTCTAAGTTTAGGCCCATGTTTTCTAAGGCCCTGAGCCTAATAGTGTCGAATTCACAAGAAACATTCCACATGAGAGTGGGGGCAAAAACCCCCAATCACAGTGGCAACTCCATTAGAGATAAGAGAAGTTTGTTCCATTGGTCTTCATATTATTTTATTCTTTCTTATTATAATATTATCATTTGCATCATATTAGATAGCATTGAGTGCATGAGTTAGGATGCCCGTGTAGCCCGTATTGTGTTATATAAGGGATACCATATTTTCACTCAAGGTATAGAGGTCGAGCATGGAATAACCACTCATAGCCTCATATCTTATGGTATATACTTACTGTGGGAGCCTAAACTTTTCAACCCAAAGACTAAAGCCCATGCAATTGGCCTAGTTACTTTCCTTAGGTTTTTATCCAAATACTTGCTATTTGACTATGATTGATATATCTTGGTTTGAACCATGGCTTATTTGGTTTGTTCATTTTCTAATATTACCTAACTACAATGCAAGCCCAAAAAACCAAAACTATTTTCAAAAACTTTTCAAGATAGTCTTTAGACATAGAACCTTTTCCAAGATGGGTTAAAAATTCTTTTTACCTCATGGCCAAAGATCAAAGCCCAAAATCAATCTTTTCTCAATGGATTTTTGAAACAAAAACATTTTTTACATCATGGCCCAAGCCGAAAGCCCAAAATTCATTTTTTTTAATAAATCTTTTCACACTAGGCTTTGAAACAAAACCATTTTAACCCTTTTCAATGGGCTTTTGAACATTTAATTAAAATCTTTTCTAAATGGGATTATAACTAGTTAGATCAATTATGAGATACTTAAAATCAATTATGGGCCTAATTTATACCATGTCCTATTAATCATGGGCTTGTTTAAAGCATGAATCATTAGTTGTTTTTTCTAAAATGGAAAATCTATTTTATGATAAACCTTTTAATTTAGTTTCAATCATCTAATGGATTATAGCTTAAATAATGGGAATTATCATGGATTGACTTCAAAAATTTGAAGATACAATTATTGGTTAAATTTTTTGAGTGAATTGTTCAAAAATAAGATATCCCATGTTGATATTTTATTAACCATACACCTAAGAAAAGGGACTCGTCATTCGTGTGTGGGTGATATAAGGTTAGAAGTTACATCCTTACTCTTGTTGTTTGTTTGTTTGTTACTTGTCCATCCATGCATACATGCATTACATTACATGGCATTGATCCTTTCTGGCTCACAAACCTAAAGTACAATAGTTCTTGAGCCTAAGACCACTCGACCTACACTAGTGATTCTGATTCAAGTGCTTTATTAGGAGGATGGATGCAAGCCAGCTAAGGGATATAGTCGATGAAATTGTCAGAGCTAGGATGGCCGAACTAGGGATAAATTGGCTGAGATTATGAAGACCCAGTTGGTTGAGATTTTAGAGATTATCAACAATGCCAATGAGGCATCTTCCACTAAAATGAGGAACAAGTCAACTGATAGAGATCAAATATTAGATGAGAGGTCAATCCCTATTCTACATGACCAATCGAACCATGTTCTGTCTAAGTGGAGTAATAAGGGTGGCTGCCACTCATGTGGGCAAAGTCAAAGGGAAAGAAGAGGTGTTGAGATAAATGCAACAACTGAGCTAGCAAAGAAGCATAAATTTTTAGACATGGGGGAACCTTTGTCAAAGATATTAGAAAATCTAACGAAGATGGATTTGCTATAACCATTAGCACCTCAACCTCTACACAATCCTTAACCATCAAACATTTATTCGAAGGCCTTCTGTCAATTCCATCAAATGCAAGGGCATAAGACAGATAAATGTGTTCAATTAAGGCATGATATCCAAGACTTGATCAACAGTGGAAAGCTACATAAGCTTGATAATCCCAACACTAAAAGTAATTCTTTGTCTAAATTTGGAAGAGTGACATCAACAAAAACCTGTATGATAAAGGGAGAAAATTTCATAGATAAAGAGACAATGATTACTTGTGTTGTAAATGAGTTTTAGGACTCGATTGATAGAAATGGCAAATTAAAATAAAAGGAAGAAGAATGGGTCTGGTCCGAGCCTAAAGGAAAAGAAGAAGTGCTGAATACTCGCTCAAAGTTCCTCCAAAAGAAGTGAAGACTAACAAAGATAGAGATGTTGAGATAGAAGGAAAGAAGGAGGAAGATGATGTTATCCTTAAGAAATTGAAAAAGACCTAAGTTAGCATGATCTTTACTCCTAATTTGTCCAAGTAGATGAAGCATTTTTTTGACTTCAACTCAAAAAACTTCCTTTGGCTTGTTTAGTTTTTGCTTCATTTTCTTTCTTTAATATTTTTAGGACAATTATGTTTCTTCAAATTAAGATTGTTTGAATAAATTATTTTCATTAGATTTTTTATTGGTCTTTGTTCATTTTAGTGTTCAACTGATGATGAATCTTGCTTGATATTCATGAATCAGTGTATCTATGCATCATGATTCGAATGAATTTACTAGACGAGGGAATTATTCTATAGCATTGAGTTGTGTATACTTACTTAGATAGGGCTCCTGCATAATTACATTTGTCTAGGTCTGAGTAGATCTTAGAACATTATTTGATGAACTTTCGAGGTAAAATTGAACTCTGTTTATGTAAGAGAGAAATTATCTAGGCATTGTTTGGTAAGCCAACAGCTAGTACCTACCCATGTTAACATAAATCCTTAGTTTGTCCCTTTGAGCCTTCATGAAGTTTTTTAGCTTGCTTTTATTGGATTGTGAACATCAATAACCTACCCTAGGCTATTGTGACACTTATGACAAGTCTAGTGATCACTGATGTAAAGGGGCAAGAAGATCAAGGAAGAGGATGCAAAGTCAAGACCATAAGGTATAATTGAAGTTTACCTGAATTGGACTTAATATCTCAGATCTATTAAGGCAAAAAAGGATTCATCCTTGTTGAAGCAAACTCATCCCACCCTATTCGTAGCCAGAAGCACAAGGTGGTACAAATAAGACAACTCTCTTAGAGCTAGGGCAAAAAAAAAAGAAAAGAAAAGGAGGAAAAAAAAAGGAAAGGAAAAAGAAAAAAAAGAAGAAGAAAAGAAAACCCTAAAACAAAGCAGTTTAGAAAGCCAATGGAGTTCCGTCTTACCTGAAGCATCAAAAGACTTCCACTTAGTTTAAAAGGAAAGATTGAGTTGAATTGATCTAGTCTAGCAAAAGATTAAAATAAAATCAAAGAAACAAGAGAAAGACCTTCTTTCATTTTATAACAATATAGTTCCAAGTCTGCCATCTTGAAAGTCTCAGACTTGATATTCCAAAAAGGGAAAAGGACAAAAAGAAAAAGGGTAGACTAAACAACAAGATAGTACTGATTATATCTAGATTCTTACTAAGAAGATGGAAGGACATTCAAGCCTTGTATTTTTATGAAGATGAAATATAAAAGTGATGCCCAAAAGGTGAATGGAACCACTAACAGTATACAATTCTAATCAGAAGATTGTAGTGTGAAGATTTATCAGCAGTGTTATATTAGCTCTAGCTCAAAGATGGCCTGCATTTATCCATATCCCTTATAGACCCCATTTCAAGCCTATTAAAGACCTGTTGATCTCTCTTGGCAGGTAGAGTCTATTAGTAGAGATTATTTGAATAAGAATGCATATGAGATAGACAATTTTTAAACTCAATTAGACCTTTGGATAAGTAATGTGTACGTGCCTATCTGAAGTGCAATAGTTCTCGCATAAATGGAAATGATTCCCGAGTTTAGTATGGTAACTAGGGTTATCATGATATAGATATAATGATTTGGGAAAAGTTGAGTCTAGAGGTAAATTGACATTAATTTAGCAAATTCAACATTTGATTTAAAAAAAACTATCTTCTTGTGGCATAAACCTTTAAGTTAAGGGAAATGTGTTGAACTATCGAACCTGAAAGGGCATATTGGGTAAAAGTGGGCTAATGAATAGATCACTTGCAAGGTCATGAAGAAGTCACCAATTAAATGTGTTGAAATAGATGCTTCTTGTGTATCTAATCGTGCCTCTTAGGCCCCCGCTACTCATGATTTCATGTTGAAGATAAAAGCCATAGATTAGAAGTCTTATATTGTTCTAATGTAAGACCTAAATGAGCATCTAGAAGGAACCAATCATATCACTTCAGCTAATCACATCAGTCTGTGAGTTAATAGAACCACTGTAAATATCACTCATGCATATCATGCAAACACGTATATATGAGCATATCACATTACATTTTATTGTCTTGTGTTGCCTATTATTTGAAAAGGAGATACCCAATTAAGTAAACCACCAAAAGCATATAAGGAATCAAGGGACATGAGAGGGCTATTCCAAAAGATAGATGAGATGCACACATACGCAAAGAATTAGACAAAACACAAACATCAATTAGAACCCGCATGGGAACAAAATCATTGGTTTGAGCCTAAACAAGGTGCAAAACTTTCTCTTTTCAATTCTTAATTTTATGCATGTGCAATACATTTTCAAACTCACTTTCAATATTTTTTCACGCAGGGGGCAAAGAGAAGATATGATGTCTAGCTAAAAAATAGTTGAATTTTTTTTCAAAAGGAAGAACTCAAGAATAAAGTAAGAACCCTAAAAGAATTAAGATGCAAAAGATAAAAGATCAGTCCAGCTAGAAAAGCTAAAGCCAAAAGTGGGCTAATGAAAGGATCACTTGCAAGGTCATGAAGAAGTCACCAGTTAAATGTGTTGAAATTGATGCTTCTTGTGTATCTAACCGTGCTGCTTAGGCCCCCGCTACTCATGATTTCATCTTAAAGATAAAAGTCATAGATTAGAAGTCTTCTATTGTTCATATGTAAGACCTAAATGAGCATCTAGAAGGAACCAATCATATCACTTCAGGGGGAAAAGCATCCTCTTTTCAATTCTTAATTTTATGCATGTGCAAATATTTTCAAACTCACTTTCAATATTTTGCCACGCAGGGGGCAAAGAGAAGATATGATGGCTAGCTAAAAAATAGCTAAATTTTTTGCAAAAGGAAGAACATAAGAATAAAGTAAGAACCCTAAAAGAATTAAGATACAAAAGATAAAAAAATCAGTGTAATATCCCTAAGTGTGCTTAGAAGTTATGATAATGTTGTTATTATTGAATTGAGTGTGTGATTGATAAGTGGTAATTATGTTGTTTGAAGAAAAGCATTGTGTAGAGTGAAGTGTATATGTTGTGTATGGTCATATATATATAATATAAGTTGGTCAAAGGGCTTGGTCAAGGGAAGAGGATATTTTATTTGTGATTGTGAAATTACCAATATGGGCTTGTAAAAGACAAAGGTTTAGTTATATGGTTGAGGGTAGTTTAGTAATTTTCTTTTGGAAGGGTATTTAATGCCTATTGACTTTGTGTTTTCTTCATCATTTCTTCTTCTTCTTCTTGTTGATGGCCGGCTCACTCAAAGACAAAGGAAAGCAAGAGAGCAAGTGATGATTTTGGAATTTTAAGCTCAAAAGTGAAGGAAGATCTCAAGTATACAAGTTGGAATTTCAAGAATTTCATGATTTTAGTAAGTTTTCTCTTGTTTGCCTTTGTTATTTTTGAAGATGTGTGTGAGTTGAGTTAGGGTTATTGATAGTATGATTAAGTGTGTTGATGATTTTTTGATTAGAGTTGAAATTGATTTTAAAATATGAAGTTAAATTGGTGTTGGTGATGGAAGAGTAAGAGTTGTGTTTAGTGAATATTTTTCTGTTTTACAATTAGTAAAGGCTGTGACTTGTATGATTTTTAATTAATTATAGAAAAATTTTCTTGAAGTGAATTTTTGATATGTTGTGCCGCTATGAGTCTAGAATGACTGAAAAATATGTTGATTCGATTTTGGAATGGTTATGAGTTTAGAAAGATTATTTTTATTAGACCTGTTCCAGCAGGTACCTTAACTGAGACAGCTATATTTCGGGATTTTTAATAAAATCTAGAAAAATCATATCCAATTGAATTTTGGATATGTTGTTTCTTAGTGAGTCTAGTATTTGAGAAAAATAATTTGGAACCACGTTGATTGAATTTGATTTATGGAATTCACAAAGTTCAGAACTGCTGCCAGGATGCTGGGCAATTGGCGCAGTCTGGTTAGGTGAACTATTTGACCAAGATTTTGTGTTCAGTTTGATCTGAAATTTTAAAGGAATGATTTTAAGATACAAAACTAAATTCTGTAAAAATTTTAGAATTTTTAGTCAAGTAGATTATTTTATACAATTTTTCAAAATAAGGATAAAATGGAGTCTAAAACCAGAATGTACTATTCATATGGTCATTTTGCTTATATTCCTTTTGGATTAGGTTGTGAAGAGGTTGAATTGCCCTAATTTGTGAAGTGAAGAACTATTGAGTGGAGAAGAGTTTAGAGTGGTGTGAAATGTTATTAAGGTAAGTACCAATGTTGCATGATTGCATTGTTAATGCATATCACTAATGTATTTTGATGTGTTTATATCATTAATGATATGTATATATATAATTGTGTTATGGGAAAATGAAATATGTGAATGATTTGATGAATATTAATGTATGAGAATACAATTGATTGAGTATAATTAAATAATGTTAGGTAAATTATTACATTGTTAATCTAATGTGACTTGTATAGTGCGAAAGAGAAGAGGATCATTCAACAAGGTATGAGCTATGCAAATTTATTATGATAAACACTTTTATGAAGAATTACTTTAATGTACTTTGTAATGTTATAGCAATGATGCTATATGTATAATGTGAATCATGTGATTGAATAATGATATGTTCATTTGGTTAATGTAATTGATGTTGAGTATTATAATGATGATTCAAATGTGAGATGAAGCCATTGTGATTGGCTATGATGATCTAATTGAAAGAAATAAGGCATGTTTGCCTAGATGATAATGAACATTGAGATTGAAATTGATAATGAAACAATAAGTGAAATATGTGTTTAATGTGTTATTCAGTCTTCAGAGTTCTGGGTTTGGAGGCATGCCTATAAAATGAAAAAGGTAACAGTCTTGCCGGGTTGAGGATCTCTTCAAATTGAGTTGAATTGAGGTCCAAGAGACTGGGTCTGTTACACTATGAGAATTGTGAATATGAAATATATGATTGGTAACAGTCTTGCCGGGTTGAGGATCTCCTCATGATGAGTTGATGGTCCAAGAGACTGGGTCTGTTACACTATCCATGGATAGAAATATTGATATATGATGCCTACGGGCTTGATGATTATGATTATAGACCAAAGCAGTAACTCTGAACTCTGAATAACATAGTGGTGTCTGTTGGGCCCGAGTCTGTCTTTGTTGTCAATGTGATATACAAATGTTGAAAGAAATGGATAATGAAATCTTTGGTATACTTCATTGGACATGTGATTGATGATATGTAATATGTGCGTTGAAATATTGATTATGAGCACTAGTGATGAATCATTAATGTTGAATTGTGAATAAAGAAATGTTATGATTGGTATGATGTATAATGTGTGTATTAGCATTGATTGTGAATTCAATTGATGAATTGTGGTTGATGACAATGATTGTCTTAATTGGAAATGTGACTTATGATTAGTATGATGTATAATATGTGTATAAGATAGGAGATTAGTTGAAAGATATGAAAGGTGCAAATGAATAGGGATAAACTTAATAAGAACTAAAAGTATATGGAATTGAGATATCTTTATATGTTAGTGTTTCCATGATATATGTTTGTATTTTATATTTGTACTACTAAGCTTTCGAGCTTAGCGCGGATGTATTATCGCGCAGGTAGCTTGGTGGAAGATATGAAGTCTTTTGGTATGCCACGAGAAGAGTAAGATTTTGTGGAGACCAACTAGAGGGTAATGCATACATGTATCCACTTTAAGTATGTTATATTATATGTATAAATGAAGTTTTGATAAAGACAATAATTTGTAAGTGTTCTTTAAATTGACCTATTATGGTTTGAATTTTGTTACAGGTATTGAATTTTGTTCTTTTTCTAATATGACCTAAGTATATTGTAAACTCAATTTTTCTTTAAAATCCAAAAGACCAAAACTATTTTCAAAACTTTTCAGGATGGTCTTTGGACATAAAACTTATCTAAAAACAAATCAAAAATTCTTTTGCTTATGGCCCAAATACTAAGCCCAAAATCCATTTCTACTAAGATCTTTTTACAATGGGCTTAAAAACAAATTTGTTTTTATCTAACCTTTTCTTACAAATAGCTTATAAATTATTTGGGTCAATTACGAAATACCAAAAATCAATTGTGAGCCTAGTTTATACTAAGAATAATTAATCATGGGCTTGTTTTTGTCATGAACCATTAGTTACCTTTTTCAAGTGAGAAATCTATTTATAATAAACCTCTTAATTTCATTTTAATCCAATTAGTTAGTTAAATGGATTAAAACCTAATTAATGGGAATTATCATAAGTTGATTTCCATTTTAGAAAATATAACTATTGGTTGAAATGTCCGAGGGAATTATTCAAAAACAAGATGCCCCATGTAGGAAACTCTTGCCGGTGAAATGGCCCACGGCTATTCGTCTAGCGCTGGTTTTCTGCAATGATTTTTTCGTCGTCTATTTTTTCGTTGCCGATTTTTATTTTTATTTTTTATTAATAAATATTAGATACTAAAGCAAAAATTATTTAATTAAGATAACAAAAATTATTTTGGTCTAATTAAAATATATTGGACAACACAAAAATTATTTTGGACTATTTAAAATATATTGGACAAGACTGGGTCAAAAATTAAGGGTCTACATTGTGTCATAGCTACTGTGATGTTGGTGGATTGACACGGCCAGTGACACGCCCATGTCACTAAGCATGTCATAGCTACTATGATGTTGGAGGATTGACACGGCCAGTGACACGCCCATGTCACTGAGCGTGTCAAAGCTTCTGTGTTGTGAGTTTAGGGCACGGTCAGGGACACACCCGTGTTGTTGAGCGTGTCATGTGTAGAGTTTGCCCTACTTGGTTCTTATCCATATTATCTCATGCGTATCTATAAGTGAGTGTGTATGATCACCTTTGGATTAGGTTTTGAAGAGATTGAGTTGCCTTAATCCAAGTGTTGAAGGATTTTTGGAAGAGGAAATGGTTAGATTGGTGTGAGTTGCTCTTGAGGTAAGTACAAACCTACATGGTTGCATACATTTACATGACTTTGGGACTTAACACATTTGGTTGTAAATGTGTTAAGTAATCTATTACATTGTTGATACATTTGATTAATGTTATGATTTGCATAATGTAAAAGATATGATGATCAATCAAAATATATGTCCAATGTAATTGGTTATGTATACTCTAATGTTGAGATGTGAAGCCATTGTTGTTGGCTATAATGATGCAAATGAAATAATTGGGGCATGGTTGCCTAGATGATTATGAGAAAATGAGAATGGAATTGATAATGAAATAATAAAAAGAATTGTGTGCCTAATGTGTTATTCAATTTTCAGAGTTTTGTTGTTGGTGGCATGCCTAATAGTAACAATCCCTTGAAGCTGGGTTGGGCTTGGTCCTTGAAGCCAAGTTGGGTTGAAGTTTAGCATGCTTAACTCCCCTTGAAGTTTGGTTGGGCCTAGTCCTTGAAGCTTAGTTTGGATGTTACAAACCCTTGAAGCTGGGTTGGGTTTGGTCCTTGAAGCCAAGTTGGGTTTATGCTTAGCATGATTCGCTCCCCTTGAAGCTTGGTTGGGCCTAATCCTTGAAGCCTAGTTAGGATGATGATAAATGTGATAATTGAACTAAAACATTAACTCTGGAAGTTGAATGGCATATTAGTTTCTTTTGGGCCCATGCTTATCTTTTTTAAATGTGAATCAAGAATGGTGAAACAAATGAATAATAAAATTTAATGTAAGGTTTTGAAATATGATATCCTTATTTATTGTTTATAATATTTGAATGTATGACATTGGCATTACATTAAAGCATTTTGTTGTTGTGGTTTGTACCACTAAGCTGTTGGCTTAGCACGATTGTGGTTCATCGCACAGGTGACAGGGTAGATCCGGTTGCACCGGAGAGTTCAGCTAGACCGAGTCGAGTCTAGGCTTGTGAAGTGTTGATAGGGGACTTCAAGATCAGAGACGAACTGCCAAACATGTATAAACTTTATGTTTTGTAAATAGTGATTTTGATGTATATATAGATATGTAAATACCGCTACATTTTTCGCTGCTTAATAAATAAATGTTTTATCTACTATGTTTTATAATATATTTAAATGTTTTAAGTTTTCTCATATTATTGCTAAAAGGAAAGATTGGTTTGGTTAATATAAAAACTTCAACTACCCTTATGGTCTTGAAAACATCAACTACCCTTATGGTCTTGAGAACTTCAACTATCTTCATGGTCTTGAGAACTTCAACTATCCTCATGATCTTGACTAATCATTGCTTTCTTTGATCTTCTTGCCTCTTCATCTTAGTGATCATAAGACTTGTCAAAAGTATCACAACAGCTCAGGGTAGGTTGTTGAGGTTATCTGCCAATGAAAAGAAAGCTAAAACTTTATGAAGGCTCAAAGGGACAACTAGGAATTGATATTTAATATGGTTGATACAAGTTGTTAGCTAATCAAACAATGCCTAGATCATCTCTCCCTTAAATAAGTAGAGTTCAATTTCGCCTTGAAAGTTTGTCAAAGCTTGTTCTAAGACTGACTAGGACCTAGACAAAGGTCATTATTCAAGAGTCCTCTCTAAATAAGCATACACAACTCAATGCTATAGAGCAATTCCCTTACCTAGTAAAGTCATTCAAGTCATGATGCCTAGATACATTAATCAAGCTAGATTCCTCATTGGTTGAGCACCAAAATGAACAAAGACCAATAAAAATTTTGATGAAAGTAATTTATTTCAAGCAACTTTAAATTTGAAAAACACAATAGTTCCAAAATATTAAAGAATGTAAAATTAAAAAGCAACATTCAAGCTAAGGAAAGTTCGTTGAGTTTAAACTTCTTTTCCTTTCACATCTTCAATATTTCCATCTTGAAAGGATGATAAAACAAAATCTTCTTCCAATCCTTTTCCCACCATGAAGGTTGCCGGTGGAGGTACTCTTCCAAACTTAGGGAAAAGATTGTTCTTGGTATTGGGCTTGTCCGGCTCCGGTAGCTTACCACTATCGATTAGATCTTGGATCTCATGCTTCAATCGGGTAAATCTATCAGTCTCATGTCCTTGAGTCTGATGAAATTGACAAAAAGCCTTAGTATCAAATTTTGGGGGTAAAGGATTTGGCAAAGGTCGAGGGGCTAATGGATGTAATAGTCCCTTCTTTTGTAGCTTTTTGAAGACCCAAGACAAAGGCTTCCCCAGATCTAAAAATTGCCTTCTATTTTCTTGACCAGTTGTATTAACATCAACTTCTTTTTGCGTGCTTTAATTTCCAGACTGGTAGTTCCCTTTCTCATTCCTTCTTGCCGAAAAGTGATTCTTCTCCCTTTCCCATTCTTCAATTTGCAGACTGCCTTGGAGAAGATCTTTGAAATCACTAATGAGTGTATGAGACATCCTATCACAAAGACTAGGTAGCACCCCTCTCACAATCATCCTTATTTGATCATATTCATCGGGCCTTTTCTTGAGCAAAGCAGCCTTATTTCTCCATCTTTTCACATAGTCCACAAAATTCTCATTTGGCCTTTGTCTAATGGACTCTACTTCCATTAAGGTAACTTCCATCTCAACATTGTAATCATATTGTTGGATGAAGGCCTTGTATAACATGTCCCAATCTTTTTGAGTACTTTCCTCTAAAGTGTTAAACCAATTTTAGACAACAGGGTCCAATGAGCCTTAGTAGCTAGGGCAGACTGCATAGCAGTGATATACTGCTTCACATGGAGATGGGGTTTCCAATACCATTGTACCTAGCGAAGGAAGGCATCTTAAACATATAAGGGACCTCCCCATCTTGTTCAAATAGTTTGTCGATCTCAAACATCTCTTTGGTTTTCATCTTCTTCTCAAATTTCTTTTCTAAATCAGCAATCATCTTCTCAACATCAGATGTCTCAGTTTTTTCAATAGTTGTCTTCTCAACAACCTTCGGATCCTTTTTGTCTTGAGGATCTTGGAAGTATTGAGCCAATAATCATCATCATCAATGATCACCTTTTCCTCATCAAAAACTACTTCACCAACTTTAGTCTTCCCTTTGTCCTTTGGCTTCTTAGTGCTAGCAGATGCTTCACATGATTTCTTAAAATTGTAGCCAATTGGTTCTCCATGGTCTCAGCTAGGGCCTCTTTTATTTCTTTCATCTTGGCATTGAGGGCATCATCCACCATTCTTTGAATTTGTTCGGGCTCCATTGCTTTTGGTGAGCAAGAGATTGAGTCGTTGCTAGATTCTTCATCTCCGGCGTAGGTCAGATTGTCATAAGCTTTTGAACTATCATAATCCAGGGCTGCATGCCAGAAAGGATCAACGATATGAGATGCAAATGTATGCATGTATGTACAAACAATCAACAAAGAAAGATAATTAGGATGTTCCTTCCAACCTTAAAACATCCACACACGAATGGCGAGTCTTTTTTCCTAGTATATGGTTAATAAAATACCAACATGGGGTACCTTGTTTTCGAATATTTCCCTCGGACGTTTCAACCAATAGTCATATTTTTAAAAATTAAAATCATTTCATGATAACTCCCATTAATTAGGTTTTAATCCATTCAACCAACTAATAATAGCTTTTATGCTATATTGGATTAAAACTAAATTAAGAGGTTTATTATAAATAGATTTCTCACTTGAATAAGTAACTAATGATTCATGCCAAAAACAAGCCCATGATTAATTTATTCTTAGTATAAACTAGGCTCACAATTGATTTTTAGTATTTCATAATTGACCTAAATATTTGTAAGCTCTTTATAAGAAAAGGTTGGATGAAAATAATTTTGTTTCTAATCCCATTGTAAAAAGATTTTTTAAAAAATGGATTTTGGGCTTAATATTTAGGTCATGAGCAAAAGAATTTTTTATTTCTTTTTTAGAAAAGATTTATGTCCAAAGATCATTTTGAAAAGATTTAAAAATAGTTTTGGTCTTTTGGACTTAAAAGAAAAATTTATTTTGAGCTTACAATGTACTTAGGTCATATTAGAAAAAGAACAAACCAAATAAGCCATGATTTAAGCCAAGATAAATTAACCATAGTCAAACAATATGCATTTGGGGTAAAACCTAAGGAAAGTAGCTAGGCCAATTACATGAGCTTTAGTCATTGGGTTAAAAGACTTAGGTTCCCATAGCAAGGATATACCAAATGGTGCGAGGCTATGAGTGGTTATTCCATGTTCGATCTCCACGCCTTGAGTGAAAGCATGGTATCCCTTACATAACACAACACGATAACAAGAGCGTCCTAACTCACGCACATGATGCAATCTAATATGATGCAATGGACAATATCATTATAAGAAAGAATAAAATAATATAAAGACCAACGGAATTAACTTCTCTTATCCCCAGTGGAGTCACCACTGTGAATGGGGATTTTCGCCCCCACTCCCGGTGGAATGGTTCTTGCGACTTCGACACTGTTTAGGCTCGGGGCCTTAGAGAACACGGACCTAAGTCTGGAGAAAATGGAGTCGCCACCCGGACGGGCTGGAAAAAAGAAAGGGGTGGATGACTCGATTCCTAAGGATCCCCAACCCCCTAATGGGTTTGAAAAGTTGGGTACGTGTGGGGAAGGTGAGAAATGGCCCAGCACCCCCGCAACGCCCGGTTTATTGGAACCGGCCTCCTTTGCAGGTCTTAATATTATAAAATTCTTAAATATAACAATATTATCCATATTACATGCAACAGTTAAAATAAAGAATCGTTATATTAAAATCAAAGCAATGTCCAAGCAAAACAAGTAAATGGACACCCATCTGAGGATGGAAATATGTCCTAACATCATTGATGTCTAAACTAATAAGATACCCACCAATAGGTAGAAACATGTCCTTTACATTGGTCTAAAATATAAAATATATTTAAATTACATGATATTTAAATAATGAGGTACCCACAAAGTGGAAACATACCTCTTACAACATTTGGAAATCAAAATAAACCAATAAAAGTAAATAACCATTCATCATAAATAAATCATTCATCATCAATCAAAATATATAATAAACATTCATCCATGATAAATTAAATAAATCAAGCATTGAAAATAAATCAATCATCAAAGCATTGAAAATAAATCAAAGCATATAATAGACTACATAATCAAATATAAAATTAAATAAAGCAAGTAAAGATACAAATTAGGGTTTACGGTTTCTATTTAAAGTTCTTTGATTAACATTTAGGGTTTTGGGATTTTAGTATTATTATTATCATTTGTTTAGGCTACTGTAAGTTTTAAGAGAATTAAAATGGATTAGGGTTTCATGAATCAAGTTAGGGTTCAAGGGTAAAGTTATGAAGTTAGGGTTTTAAAATAATAAAACATTAGGTTTATAGCTCTTGGTTACTGGATTGTTGTTTTGGGTTTACTGTAATGAGTTTTAATGTTTAGGTTTATAAGATTTTAAAGATTAGGGTTTAGGAAAACTAGGGTTTATGGTTTTGGTTTTGAGAGAATTAGGTTTTAGGAAAACTTAGGGTTTAGATTAACTTATTTGGGGTTTACTATTTTGGTTTGAAAAAAATAGTGTAGAGTTTTATAAAGTAATTATGATTTTTAGAAATTGTAAAGTGGGTTTAGAGTTTGGATATTTAACAAAACATTTTTAAATTTTGGAAAAGAATTAGAAGAAAACAATTTAGGGTTTTTAAAAGTTTTTGGAAATAGGAAAAACGATTTAAGGTTTTTGGTAATAAAAGAGTATTTTTTAGGTTTTTTGGAAATAGAAGGAACAATTTAGGGTTCTAAGGTTTTAGAGAAATAAATTAGGGTTCTTAAGGTTTGGAAGAAACAGAAAAGTATTTTTAGGGTTTTTAAAGTATTTGAAAATAGAAGAAATCATTTAAGGTTTTTGGAACAAAGATCAAATCATTATATCTTCAAAGATCAAAGTTTTGTATGTATATTATTATGAAGCAAAGAAACAAAGCTATGAGTAGTTTATGATTAAGGATCAAATCTGTGTAGTTGGTTCCACCAAACTTAACTTCTGGATGAACAAAGACAAAGACAAGGTTGCTACCTTTGATGAATTGTTAATGGCTTGCTTGTTGCTCCTCTCAAATATGAAGTCTTAAGTTCCAGTCCAAATCCAAAGTTTTCTCCTCAAAATCCAGTCCGATCTCCAAGTTTTCTCCCCCCCCCCACCAAGACCAGTCCTTTAAAGTGTTATTTATAGGAAAATTTATATGATTAATCCTAATTGTTTAAGAAAACTAAAATTCATTAGGAAAAGAAACCGAAACCAAATAGAATTTCATTTCGAAAAAAATTGTGTTGGAAAAATTTTGCTAGCAAAAACTGCGACGGGCTATGAGGAATTGTGTGGAAAATTGCGAAGGACGCGGCCAGAAGCCATTTTGCCGCAGGAAACTGCGGGCGAAATTGGCCTTGGCCAATTATTTTCGGCGATGAATTTTTTGTCACCGATTTTTATTTTTATATATTTATTTTTATTTATTATTTTATTTTTATTCACTTCACCATTTTTAATTTTTAAAAACTAAAATAAATATTAAAATACCACAAAAATTATTTTGTACTATAAAAAATAACGGACCGGACTTGGTTAAAAATTAAGGGTCTACACCTTGCCAATTCTCGTTGTCTTAAATTCTAGCTTTTAATTTTGATTTCTAGAAGTATTAAGCATCCTAATCAGGTTTAAATTCTAATTGTATTAGATAAGCAGAGAGGTGTTTGAATTGACAAAGGTTATTACGCAGAGATTAAACCTACTATTGCCTATAAATATAAAATTAAGAAACTGAAAGAGGCAGCAAGAACGAAGAAAACAAAATCCTATTAATAATAATTAAAGAGAGGGCAATTAAGAGCAATGAAACAGAGAGCAAAGAAAAAGCAAAGATAGAATGTTAGACTGTAGCTAAAATAACAGTTGTGTAACACCCCCACATCCAATACACGCACACTACAAACCCCACAATGTAACATACGTGCACTGAACATAGGGATGCTACAGATTTTATTAACATTCAAAACATTTTAAATGATACTAGAAGCTTTCTCATTATACATTAGAGAAAATAAGTCATTAACTTATTATATAAAACAAATATATATATATATATCGTTACTAAATATGCAGCGGAATATAGAAAATATTTACATATATGAAAACATTTAATTCCATATTTACAAATATACACATATGTACATTAAAATCATTACTTTACAAAATATAAAAGAGCTATACATGATTAGCAAGTCTCCTCTGATCTTTAAGTTCCCAAAATCAACTCTTCACTGTCTACTCTCACTCGGTCTCGAAGAGCTCTCGGGTTCAACCCTATTACCTGCGCGATCAAACACTATCGCGCTAAGCCAACGGCTTAGTAAGACAAAATGTGCTAATGTTATGCTTCAGTGCAATGCAATGCCAATTCTCAATCCATATTATACATGTAATATCATATATGCAAGGCTAACAACATACCTTTGCATTTCATATGCCTCATTAGTTATTCATTTAACCATTCATGAACAACATTAAACAAATCATGACTCACATTAACAAAGACAAGCATTGGGCCCAAGACACACTAATATGCCATTCAATTTTCAGAGTTAATGCTTTGGTTTTATCACATTTATCATTATCACATATACCCAACTAGGCTTCAAGGATTAGGTTCAACCAAGCTTCAAGGGGAACAAAGCATGCTAAGTCTCAACCCAACTTGGCTTCAAGAACCAAACCCAACCTAGCTTCAAGGGTTGTAACATCTCAATTAGGCTTCAAGGACTAGACCCAACCAAGCTTCAAGGGGAGTAAAACATGTTAAACTTCAACCCAACTTGACTTCAAGGATCAAGCCCAACCTAACTTCAAGAGATTGTTACTATCATTAGGCATGCCACCAACAACAAACTCTGAAAATGGAATAACACATTAGCCACACAACTCATTTTTTAATTTGTTATCAATTTCATTCTCAAATGAATCAATATAGCCAATCACAATGGCTCTATATTCCATTTCATCTCAATTCACAACATAACATTTCAATCTTTCATAAACACATTCATTTGCATCATCATGTCATTCACATTATTCATATATATATATATCATCATTGATATAAACATAACAATACACATTGCTCAAATAAATTAACAATGTAGTAATGCCACATTTGAACTTACACACAATCATATAGGTTTTGTACTTACCTCAAAAACAAATCACACCACTCTTAACACTTCCTTGTTCAAGATCCTTCTACCTCTTAAATCAATGATTAATCACTATCTTCAAGACCTAAATCAAAAGTAATAGCATATACTTGTTTAGGGATACACAAGAGATAATCCAATTAGGAATTAATTAGGGCAAACCCTAACCCTGACACGCTCACCCACACGGGCGTGTCCATGACCGTGCCCTAACTCCACAACACAGAAGTATTTATACGCTCAACAACATGGGCGTGTTCCTGGGCGTGTAAATTCTCAAATCTCACAGTAGCTATGACACGCTCAATAACACGGGCGTGCTACTGGTCGTGTCAAACCTACTGCCTCCAACACAATTGACACGCCTAAAGACCCTGGACGTGCTCATGGGCGTGTCCGGCCACAAATCAAGATTCCGACCAAAACAACCAAACACTCAACAAAACACTTTTATCCAACAACATCCACTTCACACCATCTTAACAAAACATACTCAAAACTCATCTAAAACTTGCAACACACCAAAACAAGCCAAACACACATCAAGCACAAAACACAAAATCATCTCAAAACCCTCACCACATATACAACATCATCTCTTCCAACCACTTACTCTTTTCTTCCATCCATACTCAACATCCATCATCCAATCACTCAAACACTTCTCACATCTCAAAATCAACCAACACACTCTTAAAAAATCTATCAAACTCAAATATCATTTCAAATAAACATAAAGATCACAAGAGAACTTACCAAAGTTATAAGACTTCTTGTATCATCCACTAGATCACTTCAATCTTCCATCAATTTGAGCTTAACACATCAAGATCTTCACTTTGTCTCTTGTTTTCCTTTGTCTATGAAGGAGCCGGCCACACAAAGAAGAAAGAAGAAATGAACCACAAAAATAAAGTCAACTCTTCTTTTAATCTCCACCAAGTGTTCCAATTCAAACAATTACCAAAACACCCTTTTATCATTTGTTCTAACTTTCTTTTTAATCCAATGCCCTTAATAGTCATTTCACCAATAACCAAATAAATATCTCTACCCCCTTGACTCTTCATTTGACCAATTTATATGTTATATATATCATCATATACACAACATATACCATTCTCTCTAAACCCTATTTTCTTTCCCAATTTCTTTTCTCTTGCAATTAACACATATATACAATCCAATATAACAACAACAACAATAACAATAACATAATCAAAACTTCTAGAGCATATATGAGGATATTACAAGTTGATCTTGGGATTATTTGGCCCAGCCAAAACATTAGTTGATCTAGAATATCCAGAAGGCAATTGTAAGCAACTGAGCTTAGTTCATCAAAGTTATCTTGATGGAGCTAACAATGTAGGTAAGGTCTTTATAAACTCAATATAGTTTACTTAATTAATCATCCACACCGCCTAACCTTTATAAATACACCATATACTATCTAGAATTCATTTAAGTGGCATATTTCCTAGATCAAAACCTAATTCCATGTTTTATAGGATTAAACCCACAATTTGAAACCCTAGTTTAACCCTAATTAAATCCTAACTATGAATATTAAAACCTTAGTTTTAGGTTAAAAACCCTAGTTTATAATTAAACCTTAACCTTGCATGTTGGACCTTAGATTTCAAAATCCTAATCTTGCATGTTGGACCTTAGATTTCAAAATCCTAATCTTGCATGTTAGACCTTATATTTAGGATTAAATCCTAACTTTTCATGGAAAACCCTAGTTTTAAGTTAAAACTATAATCATAAGATAAAGCCATAGTTTTATAGTGAACCACAATTAGATACTAAATCCTAGTTTTATGATTATTTGATGATTGATTGCATGTTAAAATTAATTATTTTCTATGAATGGTTTAATAATATTTCATTGATTATTTGGAATTTTAAGAACTGTAAAAGGCATGTTTCCACTTGTGGGTGCCTTATTTGTTTAGTTTATGCAATTTAATATGCTTCATGGATTTTGAGAATTTTGGACAATTATAAGGGACATGTTTCCATCAATTGACTAGTGTCCTATTTTATTTGTTGTGTAAGGACATTTGGACGTTATAAGGGCATGTTTCCATCTTTGGATGGGAGCCCATCTTGTTTGATTGGTTTTAATAATAAGATTAATACTCATTTCCTTTAAATTGCATGTAACAAGGATGATGTCGCAATAATTAAGTATTCAATAATACAAACCTAAAATGAAGGCCGATTCCAATAAACCTGGCATTATGGGGGTGCTGGGCCATTTCTAACATTCCCCATGCGTAACCAACTTCTCAACCCAAGAAGGGTGTTAGGGATTCCTTAAAAGTTGAGTCATCCACCTCTTTCTATCTTTCTAGTCCGTCTAGGTGGCGATTCCTATTTTCTAGGTTTAGGTCTGTGTTCTCTAAGGCATAAAGCCTAACAGTGCCAAAGTCTTAAGAACCATTTCGCCGGGAGTGGGGGAAAAATTCCCACTCACACTAAGGTTATTTCTTCACTTGTCTAACTCTTTATGAACATTGAAGGTGATCAGATAGTTAGGTGGTTTTTTCCATGATGAGGCTAGACCTTCTCACATAGCTTTGACTTAGATGCATGCTTCTTTTATGACATCATCACCTTATGCTAATATGTCCTTTGGTCCTCAAGGATTTGATCTAAATTACCTGGTTTCTAACCCTATTTCATGTTGATTTATGCTATATGTATGCATGATAATACATGTTCTTACCTTTTCCTTTTATGGCTTACAACGGATGCTCGAGGAACTAAATAGAAAGTTGCAGGAAGGGCTAGCTACCAATCATCAATAACTAAGTGCCAGCCGTCAAAATGCTATTGATTTCAAAGGTCTATACCACCAGTCGGAATATAACTTCTGAGACTTTTGGTTCCAAGGCTTCAGAGATCTTAATGCTTCTTTATCAAGGTGGCCCTAGGCTAGCAACCTTAACCTGCCTCTTATGCTTACAAGTGATGACTATTTAGGGTGGACTTTCAGGGTTATAGAGATCCTAGTGCGTGCAAGTGGATATTTGTGCCCCCACTTCAGGTGGAATGGTTCTTGTGACTTTGCCACTGTTAGGCTTAAGGCCTTAGAGAACACGGGCCTAAACCCAAAGAAAATGGAGTCGCCACTTGGATAGGCCAGGAAAGAAGAAAGGGGTGGATGACTCAATTCCTAAGGAATCCCCAACCCCTTAATGGGTTCAAAAAGTTGGGTAGGCATAGGGAAGATGAGAAGTAGCCCAGCACCCCCATAACGCCGAATTTATTGGAACCGGCCACCTTTTCAGGTCTGAATATTATTGAATTCTTAAGTATTATAATATTATCCATACTAAATGCAAATTAAAATGAATAAATACTCATTGTATTAGAACCAAAACAAGTTCAAACAAAATAATAAATGGGCACCCATACAAGATGAAAAAATGCCCTTACAAACATCCAAATATCCACAAAGAAAATATAATAAAACACCCACCAAAAGGTAGAAATGTGTCCCTTAAAATTGTCTCAAAATCTATAAAATAAACTAAACTACATATGCAAAAAAAAAGGCACCTATAAGTGGAAATATGCCTTTTACATCCTTAAAAATACAGCCAATAAATATAGTTCAATTATTCATAATAAAATATGTAATCTAAGTTTATAGTTTAATTATCACAAAAAATAATAATAAATTAGAATTTAATGAAAGAAAATTAAGGTTAATCATAAACAATTATAATCCACAAATAAATATTGACCCGATTAATGAGGAATCGCGTAAGGCGATCCCTCTACCTGGTTAGCGAGCGAGAGTCAAGGGGGCAGCGCCCCTTGTGAAGGATTAGGGACAGCGCCCCCGAAATGTAAATGATTTATAGGATATGGTTTTATTGGAAAATTATGGTTTCTATGTAAGCTAAGATTTATATTTATAGAAATTATACTTATAAAAATTAATGTTTTTCCTAAACTAAGGTTTACATGTAAATTAGGGTTTAAAGAATTTAGGGTTTTAGATTTAGGGTTTAAGTAATTAGTTTATTGTATTAGGTTTTGGATTAAGGTTTAGAAACTAGGTTACTGGATTAAAGTTTGTGGTTTTGGTTTAGGGTTTATAGAATAGGTTAGGGCTTAGGATTGCTGGGATTTAGGGTTTACAGAATAAGTTAGGGTTTTAAGGATTTATGGGATTTGGGCTTAGGTTTTACATATTATGGTTTTAGTTTTATAAAATATGCACTTAAGTGTTAACAATGAAGCTACTAGAAAAAAACCATTTAATAAACCAACTTCTGCCATAATATCTTAAATGTTGATTTTCCAACACTGAATAAACAAATGGTATTAAAAAGCTAAACCTACATTTGAAGGTTCCACAAAGATTGAATGTATTGATCCAAGCATTTAAATTGCCTACACCAATTCTATTTTTGGGTAGAGATTGCTTGATTGTTGCTTCTGTGTTCTTTTTTTTAAACTGTGTTAATTGCTGATTCTGTTATTCACAATTGTTGCTGCCTGTTTTAATGTTAAACATCAATATTTATAGGAATAATTAGGTTTAAAAAATAGAACCCTAAAACTTAATCTAACAGCCTAAATGAAGTCTATCATAATTAAGGAGTTAATAAGATGAATTAAAACCAGATTAGTTGGACCATGGCAAATTGGGAATTGCCAATTCGCCATGGTAAGCCATCCATGGCAAATTGGAAATTGCCAATTCGCCATGGTCAGGCAAATTGGCTAAACCAATACGTCATGGTTTTGTTGTTTTGGTTCGGTCCTGCTTATTTTATGCTTTAACATCAAATGAAGCATGTTTTAATTGATCGGACAATGTTTTGGGCTTTTAAAAATCAAATCAACTTATTTTATCCTTGTAAAATTGGTCTGACTTATTTAAAAGCTATAAACTAGGTTTAAGCTTTTAAAACTGAACCAAATTTAGCTTGGCCTTTTTTAATTAGGATCATACTATCTAGGGCCAAAATTAATGGTCTATAGTGCCTCTTCATCAAGGGGACTTTGGGCTGATGACGTGCCTCCTCCTCCTTCAGGCAACAACTTCTTTAGAGCTTTATTTAATTATGGACCACTTCCCCCTCCTCATTGATTAGCTTGTATTGTATCTATTAATTCATATGTAATTGCACTAAATTTAATAATATTGACTTTTCCTTTTTTAATTTGACTTTTCTTCTTCTTATTATTATGTTTTTAATAAATTAAATGAACTTTTCCTTTTTTTTTATTAATGACTCTCCTTTTTGATTTTTTAAATAAATATATATACATATATATAAATAGGACCTATGAAGAATTCATTTTGATGAATTTGTCATGGATTAGGTTTTTACCTTTCCTTCCTTTCAACAACACCATGACGAATTTGGTGATCCAAATTCAACATGAATTTATTTCCCTACCTTGACATTTAACCCTTTTTCCTTATTTGGATCGGTCTCCAAATCACCACGTATTTAAGCCATTCTTTTTGTGCACCACCTGTAGACACTTAATTTTTGACTTAGTCCAGTCCGATAATTTTAAACGGTCCAGAATAAATTTTTGTGGTATTTTAATATTTATTATTTATTTTATTAATATTTATTACTCATAATATTTATTTTATTTTACTTTTATAATTTTATTTTTAATAATATATTATATAATATTTATTTTTAATAATAATAAAATAAAAATATCAAAAAAAGGATAAAAAATAAATACGGCAAAATCGGCGACGGCAAAATTGGTGATGGCAGAATTAGTGACGAATTGGCTTAGGCCAATTCATCGTAGGCTTTGGCTGCAGCGAAATAAGCCTCAGCAGCTCGTTCCTAACAATCTCGCCCAGCGCAGTCTCGCATGCCCAGCCCGATCCTCGCTTAGCGCCAATCTCGCTGGAGCTCGCACGCACTGTCGATTTTTGCCCAAACCTTATTTTACTTGATTTTAGTTTTATTTCCTTAACATTTTTTAATTTTCTTCACATACTAAGTTTTTTATTTTAATTGCCTAAAAATACCACATTAAAAAAGACACAAAACGGGAGAATATTTTTTTTAGACTTTTGAAATTTGGACACAAAGAAGAATTTTGGCTTTTGGTTGGCCGCTAGAACTCTGGAAAATTCAATATCCATCAATAAAAACCCTAAGCAAGCTTCATCAACATGAAATAGCAAGCAATAAAGCAGTAAAAATAAGAGAGAAACATTAAACAGTTTGAACATTTTTACAAAGGTAGAGATACACTGTTTCTTGGTTTCTGCTCAGTAGAGTTTAAGTTATTAAATTGTGGTGGATTCTTCAAATGTAGGCACAACCTTCTAAACTCTCTAAAACCATAACGAGTTCTGTTTACTAATATTATATGAAGTTCATATCTGTTGTTTAGTTTAAACACGTCAAATAAAGTTATATTTGATAACATTATCAATTTATATCAACGGTGTCTTCATTGAAATACATTCAATAGTCATGTCTTGTACCAGTATCAATATTAAAAGTTATTAGGGTTTACACAGTGACCATATTTTTATCAAAACCCTAAATCCTAGCACTGTCTTCGTAAAAGTTCTAAGTTTTTATCAAAACCCTAACCCTAATTTCTAAAAAAAAACCCTAGCCTTATTTTCCAAAACCCTAATCATATTTTCCTCAAACCCTAAAACTAGTTTTCAAAATTTTCAATACCAAAACCTACAACCCTAATCATATTTTCCTCAAACCCTAGCAGGACCGCCATATGGACTCGTCGAAAGGGTCAATATTTATTTGTGTATTATAAGTCTTTGTGTTTAACTTCCTTTATTTTAAATCCTATTTTAGTTATTAAAATTCTAAAAATCTTAAATTAAAATTTAAATCCTAAATTTATATATTTATTGCTTCATTTAATTTTAGATTTGATTATGTAGATTATTATATATTTTGATGATTGATTTATTTAATTTTGATGTTTGGTTTATTTAATTTATCATGGATGAATATTTTTTTCAATTATTATTTATTTATTAAAATTATAAGAGGTATGATTCCATGATTGGGTACCTCATTAATTAATTTTTATGTAATTTAAATTATTTTATATTTTGGAATTAATGTAAAGGACACATTTCCACCTTTTGGTGGGTGTCCTATTTAGTTTTAGATATTGGACGATGTAAGGACATGTTTCCATCCTCAGATGGGTGTCCATTATTTATTTTGTTTGAACATTGCTTTGATTTAAATATAATGATGCTTTATTTTAATTATTACATGTAATATGGATAACGTCATAATATTTAAGAATTTTATAATATTAAGTCCTAAAAACCGAGCGTTGTGGGGGTTCTGGGCCATTTCTCACCTTCCCCACATGTATCCAACTTTTCAAACCTATTAGGGGGTTGGGGATTCCTTAGGAATTGAGTCATCCACCCCTTTCTTTTTTTTTTTCGGCTAGTCCGGGTGGTGACTCCATTTTCTTTGGGCTTAGGCCCGTGTTCTCTAAGGCCTTGAGCCTAATAGTGCCAAAGTCGCAAGAACCATTCAATCGGGAGTGGGGGAAAAATCCTCACTCACACCACCGTTTGTCTTTTCCTTCTCACGAAACCAACAAAAACCAAAGCCATTCAATTCATCCAAGCAAACAAATAATTTAAAGATTGTCTTCCCATAAAAACAAACAATTTCAATTCTCACGAAGCCAATTTAAAGAAGATGAAAGATTGATTTAAGACCCTTGAAGCCATTCATTTAGAATAAATATCTAGGTCTCAAATTAATGCTTTAAAGTGTTTCCAAAATATCAAATTGAATCAACCCTTCTTGTATGCTATAGCTTCTTTTTAGGATGTAGAATGTAGAGCTTTTAAGATTAATAACTTCAAGTTGTACCCCATGATTAAGGAATTTAAATTCATCTTTGGACATCCAAATAATCATTAAATAGCATTGTCCATATTATCCTCAAAATCTCATCAAAAAATACAAATGCCATTTCATCTTTCAAAGATTGAAGTTCTACAACTAACTAGAGGTGATAAAATTTTACTTGGCCCTTTGATTGACTTTTGTACATCCCATTCGGCTCCCACCAAAGCATGGGAATGCATGTTTTGCTTATGCTTGGTTCATCAATTTTCGCTCATTTCTTCTGATGGTGATATTGATTTATGAATAGTGGATATTGTGGACCAAATGGAGGGATGATTTTTACCAATACCTTTGATTTAGATTGGATCAATTCAAGACTGGTTCTTCAAGAAAGTTGACTGAAAGTCCCTTGCTGCTTCAGGTAATTACCTAAATTGCATTTTTAGATTTTTAATATAGGTCATCATTTATTTATTGCTCTAATTTTTCCTAACTTGTCCTTATAGGTTTTCGGAACTACTGAGCTTTTTTTTTGTCCTAATTTTTGCATAGACTGCCCTTATAGTTTTTTAAAACCAGTGGACTGCCCTAATTTTTGCCTAGGCAGCCCTCATGGATTTTCAACCTTGAGGTCTCTTCTTATTCTTATTCTTTTTTTTAATAACTTTTGCTTCTTTTTAGATCTAGCTACAGGAGCACTTTTGCTTGCTTGTTTTCCTAACTATGGATTATACCGGATATCTACCATGAGACCATTCTGTGAGGAGACTACTTCATCCAGCTTCTTCATATGTTGAGTGCATTGATTGGATCCATTCATGAGCTGTAGTCAACATCCATTGGTTGCTACCTTAGTGGAAGATTACTATGTCACCATTCAGACATATCTAACATATGTTCCTTTGGTTGCTCTCCGCCAAGGTACTTGCTATGATCCTCATCGACTTGACCGCCAGTATGGAGTCGAGCCTCGAGGTTCTGAGTTAAGTCTCTATTTGGATATGCCTTGCTTGACTGAAACCTTCTTAGATCATCTGAGGCAGAGCTAGGCTGCACATTACACTTACACACTTTCATGAATGTTGTATTCGTCAGTTCTTTAGATAAAATGATGTTAGGATGAAGACAAATGATGTTTTCCTTTATTTCTTCATTTGTCATCACTTTTTGCTATTTTCTAATTTATTTTACCCTGTTGGTCGGATATTTAAAATAGTGCACATAAAATAATTTTATTACTAACTCTATGTTATTAAATGAGGAACAACCATAAACATAAAGTCAACATACACAAGATTACTCTTGTCACCGACCAGCCCTTTGGGGCTTTCTAATTGATAATTTTCTCTCATTTTTAGCCCTAATTGTTGCCTAGCCCACCCGTGAGCAGAGATTTTCACCTCCACTCCCGATAAAATGATTCTTGCAATTTTGACACTGTTAAGCTCTAGGCCTTAGAAAGCACGAGCCTAAATGGGATGACTCAACTCTTAGGAAAATCTCTAATCTCTACTAGGTTTGAAAAGTTAGGTACGCATAGGGAAGGTAAAAAATGGCCCAGCACCCCTAAAACGCTGGGTTCATTGGAACCAGCCTCATTTTCAGGTCTAAATGTTATTAAATTCTTAATTATCATGATATCATCCATATTTACAAACTTTATTAAAATAAAAAAAAGCCATATTGTTATTCAAAACAAATCAAACAATATGAGCACCCATATAAGATGGAATCCCCCTTGCAAATGTCTAAATGTCCATAAAAAATAAATGAAATAGGACACCCACCAATAGGTGGAAACATGTCCCTTATAATAATCCTAAATCCTTAAAATTAAAATAAGTAAGAAATAATTAAAATAAACAAGACACCCATAAAGTGGAAACATTCCTACATCTTAAAATCCAAATAACAAAATAAACAACCCATAAACATATAAATAATTATCATACAAAGAATCATAAAATTAAGGCTTAATTAAAAGGAAATAAAGATTAATCAAAAAATGCAATCCATAAATAAATATTAATTCGTTAATGAAATAAACGGCACAATGCATATAATGTTCTCGAAAGGTAAACAATTTACTATACTCATTAAATGAGTTGCTGCCTTCAAAAAGTATATGATATTAATCATAAATTTGGGTTTCAAATCATAATTTAGGATTTCTATATTTAATAAAACAAGATCAAAATATATTAAAATGGATCTGTAATGTCATAAAAATAAGCAATACTTCATTGAATTAAATAAATATGAGTATAGAAAATCATATCTTCATTTATGGTTCCTCCAAACAATAATGTTGAACCAAACTCCTTTTTTTGTGACACAATCCCTCGTAGTAATTGATTTGAGAGTCTGCTTGATTATTTTAAGATGAGTTTAGTTCAATGAAGTTTTGGTCAGGCCAATTAATCCTCAGATTACTCTCTGTGTCTTTTATTTCTTTTATTATGTATGTCTGCTATTTGACTCTCTTGTGATTAATTGCTAAAGCCAATTCTTGATTGCTGCTTACTGTGCACTTGATTCCTTTTAGGATTTTTTTTTGCTACTATATTTTTGATTGCTAATTATTTGTTAATCCCCCTTTTGGCCTTTCGATTTAATATTTAGAGGAAGCAATTGGGTAAACATCGAGTGATCAAATCCTAATCCTATTAGAAAAGTTCTTTGCTTATCCAAGTCATTTTGAATTTAAACCCAATTAGGTCACTTAAAATTGCATGGAAGTTGAATTATGTTAAGATTAACGACTCATGTAACACTCCTTGATAATCCTATCCAGAACTATAAAGGAATGTCACATAATGTCTATATATTTATATGTTCTATTTTAGAAAACAATAAGGACAATGTTAATACAAATTTCTGCAGTCTCCCCCAATAATTGGACATTTCAAAAATTTTCTTCAAACCTAACACAACCTGTAATAGAAAACACTTATAATATTTTTCACATCCAATTTCAAATTCAAATAAACAACACATCAATGATCCTCCATCATATAATGCAAATATTTATACTCTTATTAACCTATCTACATTGTAGGTCCTTTTTTATAATTGATATAACTTATTACAAAATTATAACTCAACTGCTCTTTTAAGATATATCAAACTCTAAGTAGACTATATCATACAACTGTCATTAAAGATATAATGTTACTATGTGAACAAAAGTAGTTACCTAATATAAAACTTTTCAAGTAACCAATTCTAAATGTATTTGATCTTGAGTTCTATATCTCACCCAGCTAGGACTATCCTTACCTTCTTACCTGTGCATCAAAAATAAATCTAACACGCTATGAAATGCTTTGTGGTGCTTATTAAATAATAATTTTCCAATTTATAATATAAGAAAAGTAATTGAAGTAATACAAATGAAATTTATAACTTTATTCACAAACTAATATATCAATTACTTCATCAAAGAAACTCAAACTAATTTAAATAATAGCAATAAGATTAAAACTTGAATTAATTCAAAGGAAATAAGAACACTTTTGGCCATATAATAATTTCACTTCACATTCACTCTTTCACACAATGCTTATAATTAATTTCACTATAAATTATTTATTTTCAATAAGTTTCACTTATTTTTCCCTCATATACTAGTTTTAAAATCTCAAGCTCGAATAATGGGTCACTGTTGATAACTAAATGCCCACCAATAGAGAATATGGCCAAAGGCCTACTGGTGATGCAAAGCATCCACTGATGGCGTGAATGACCACTATCACTAATGACACAAAAGTGCCCATTGATAGCACATAGTGCCCATTATCACTATAGACATCCATCCTCTGGGTAGCTATTCAATCCAATACTAGATTCAACATCAGTACATTCGGGCATTCAAATTATTTCTCTTGTTACAATTAATCTTTTAATTATGTCAAAGTTTCTAAACATTGCTTTTAAAACATACATTTCTTTGTCTTTTTAAGGTATACATTATTAAATATGTTGTACCAATCATTATCCTTTTAATCTCTAAGCTTTTTCCCAAACCTTAATTTTTCAAATTGATAATGTTGCATATTTTAGGGTGAAATTCATGTCATAATGATTAATTGATAAAGAAATTACATTAGGAAAACAAAATGAAGTGTTTTGGGGTTAAAAACAAAGAAAACAAGAGAAAAAGAGTGGACATGTTTGTTTAATGAACCCACACATTTGTGTATATAAAATGCTTACTAGAAGTGCAACAATAGAAGCTAAAAATTTCACATGCCCGTGTGGAATCAATCCACATGCCCGTGTGGATTTTTTAGCTTCTGCCAATTCTATTGATTTTCAAGATTTTAAAGATTTTTCAGTTCACACACCCATGTTTAGCTTCCCACACACCCATGCTTACCTAACTTTTGGAGAAATTCTTCATTTCCAAAACCTTAAATTTCATAAATATACATTTCCCTAATCAATTAAGAATTCAAAACCAATTTCTTCAAGAACTAATCTCATATCAAATTCTAAACCCTAAAATTTTCCATAAACCTTAATTTTTGTTCTTTCATGAATTAAAAGTTGTTCCAAACTTATTTTAAGCTAAACACCACATAAACACACTTAAGGTCTATAAAAATTGAATTAATACCCGATCTATTCATGTAAAATAGTTCCATCTTTAATTTTTAAACCCTAAACTTCCATATCCCTAAACTAGTCTCTTCACTTAATTACATATTTCAAATTTCTCTATCTACATATTCAATTAACAAGTTTCATCATAAAGATTTCACTTAAAGTGGAAAAATCAATTCACATAACTCATGAAAATTAAAAGAAATCAAAAGAAGGAAAACTTATGATCGATGATGATAATCTTAATAATTCTCTCACAAACAAGTAAATTTCTGTGAAATTTTTGAGTTATAAGTGAAGATCCTCTGTAGTTTCTTGTATGATGGTGGGAGAAGAAGAAAGATAAGAAATATGGAGATGCGTATCGATGTGCAACACTTTACATGAGATGAATAAGAAGGAAGAAAAATGTAGAAATATAGAAGTCTAAAATTATAAGTATGACACTTAGGTTTTGATCCAATAAGGTACTCACACTAAAACTTTAGTACACCTACTTTCTTAAATTATTTCTTGTCCAACTTTTAGTTTTGTAAAATAGCAGAATAATTTTCTCTAATTAATTTTAAAACTCTATTATTCATATTTCTTATCTCAATTTCATTAAAGTGTAATTTTAGAGTCTCTAAGGAATTTCTATAAATCTAAATTCCAACCATGACAACTCATGTAGAATTTAGTTGGGCTAATTCGATATGATCATAGCCCATGTCGAATTGGCACGACCAATTCAATAGTCCATGTTTGTTTGGCCTTTTAAATCATACCAAAGTTGGTTTAGGCTTTTAAAATTATGTCTAACATAATTCAAGCTTTTAAAATTGGATTGGATTTGATTTAGGCTTTTAAAATTGGTCCAAATTCAACTTGGGTTTTTTAATTGGGGCTAAATTCATCCAGGGCCAAAATTAAGGGGTCTATTGTTTTGCTTCCCTGCTTCAACGAACTTGATTTTATTGAAAGATAATGAAAAGAACTTGATGATCTTGGATTTTACATCAACTGTCTGAAAAACAAAACATAGAGACAAAGAATGAACATAAATTCAAAGGATGGTCACCCAATATTGAGTATCGACATCTGACCGTTGAATAACTCTAATATCTCAATGGGCTATTGGGCAACTCTAATATCCTAATGGGTTTATCAAGCAACTTTAATAACTTGATAAAATAACCAAGCAACTCTAATATCTTGGTAAATCAAAGCAGCCATTGAGCAACTCTAATATCTTGATGAAATCTACCAAGCAATTCTAATATCGTGGTAAATCAAAATAGTCATCGAGTGACACTATTATCTTGATGAAAACCACCAAGCAAATCTAATATCTTAGTAAATTAAAACAGTCATCAAGCAACTCTAATATTGCAATGAAAACCACCAGGCGACTCTAATATCTTGGTAAGTCAAAATAGTCATTGAAAAACTCTAATATCCCGATGAAAACAATCATTAAGCGACTTAAATACTTTAATGGTATAGTGAACGATACATATATCTCACTACGAATAATCCTAGATACTTCAACAAAAAACTGCACTGTCAAGATACTTTAACAAATCTAATATCGGCTAGAGATTTGGATGTTTTACCAAATCCACAAAATTACACTGTTAGTATGCTTTAACAAATCAAATATAGGCTAGATCTTGGATACTTCCATAAATCCAATATAGGTTGGGTGTTTGGATACTTCAACAAACCCATAAAATTTGATAATTCTTGAAAAATGTCTACCTTCAAAGAAATGGATCTTCATCTTGATTCTTGGGAATAGACCTTTGTCCTACATCAACTCCAACTCTTTTAGCTAGATTGACTTTTTTTATTTGTATCTTTTCGCATTTGGGAGTTCTGGAGAGTTCTGGCTTTCTTCTAGCCACTTGTTATGTTGTTTAATGGATTATGCTTGGGGATGGACCTTTGTCCCATATTGACTTCGACTCTTATAGCTTGACTACCCTTCTATCATTTTAGGCTTTCTTCTAGCCCTTTGTTCCATTCTTTAATAGATCTTCATCAACTTTAGCTCTTCTAGTTTAACTGACCTTCTGTCGTTTGAGGCTTTCTTCTAGCCATTTGTTCCATTCTTTAATTCTTCACTTTGCAAAAAAAAAATATATATTTCTATTTTGTAGCCATCAAATCCTCTCTTTGACCCCTACATGGAAAAACATTTAAAGAGAGTCTAAAAATATTTTGTACATGCAAAAATTCAAAATTTGAAAAAGGAGAATTTTGCCCTTATGTAGGCTCATATCACTGATTTTGTTCCCATGCAGGCTCCAATATGCATCTCCATTTTTGCAAAGTGACTGGATCCTTCTCAAGTGATGGGCCTTCCATACCCTCTGACGCTATGTCTGCTTCTTAATGTTTCATTTATAGAGTACTGTTGCTCACTTTGATAAAGAATTGGCAATACAAGATAACAAAATGCAATGTGATATGCTCATGTATGCAAGATATGCATGAGTGATGCTTACAGTGGTTCTATTAACTCACATACCAAGGTGATAAGCAAAAGCACTCCCATTGACTCCTTCTAGATGCTCATTCAGATCTTGTATTAGAACAGTAGAAGACTTTACATCTATGGCTTTATCTCCAAGATAAAAACATGAATAGTGAGGGGCCCAAGCAAAGTAGGAGTGTAACATCCGTAGAATTGCCAAAATAAATAAAATAAATTTTAAATTAAATTAAATTAATAAATTGAAGAGTTAAATGAAGTGTTAGAAGTAAAAAATAGTTAATGTATATGTGAAATATAAAGAAAATATACTTTACATATAAAGTCAAAAGTAAGTTAGAAAAAAGATAAATTTTAAAAATAAAATGAGGGGTAAAATGGTAATTTTTAAAAAATAAATAAAAATAATATATAAAATTATAATAATTTTAAATTATAATAATTTAAGGATAGGAATAATAAAATATCTAAATATTTTATTAATTAGCAATTTTATAATTACGTAAATAGGTAAAGGGCAAAATGAAAATTTTAGTAATATAAAATTTGTCCATCTTCTTCCTTCCACTCTACTATGGCTGAATTTCCTTTAGCATTAGAGGGGATATTTTTTCTTCATTCAACATCAAAATCTTCAAGTTTTTAAGAGGTTTTGGGGTGAATTTGAAGATTATTTAATCAAAGGTAAGCTTTCTTACCTTATTTTGGAGTTTTATGGATATATATGAATATGTATAAATTGGGTTTTTGAAAGAGCATGTTATAATTATTGAAATGGGTTTGTAATATGTTATTTTGATGAGTAGGTAAATATTTTATGATTAAATATTGGATTTGATTAGGTTTAGTTAGAGTTTGGAAGAGGTAGTATGGATTCTAAGGTTTTGGTAAAAAGTGATGGTGCATTTGGTTTTATGATTTAAATTATGTTATTTAGTGTTGTTAATGATATAAATAAGTTCAAATTACCTGTTGGAATTGGTTAAAAGGAAGAACCAAAAACAAAGAGGCTTAGGGCAAAATTTTGAAATTTTGATGGAAAAGTGATACATTATATTTTAATGCTTGAAATGTGTTAAAATATGATGTTTATGATATGTTTAAGCTTTACAATAAATTTGAGAATGATTAGAATGAAGTTTCAATGTTGGAGTGTGTTAGGACACATTTTGGTGTTTTTGAAGAAATGTGCCTAAATTTATGTTTTATACTTTAAACACCTAAAAATGTAATGCTAATTGATTATTTGCATTCTCATTTTCAATAGGTGTTGAGTAGATTGTAATTTCATCAACCTAATAGTGAAAGGCATTAGAAGATTTTTTATTGGAGTGGAGTTTTAACTCCATTTTGGCTTAATAGAGGCTAGTACATACTTTGGTTTATAATGTGTTTAATTGCATTGATTTTCAACATAACACATTTTATATGTTGAATGTGTTATGTTGCTTGGTATTCATGAATGTGTGTGTGTAGCATTTTTTGGAGTAAAAAAATACTTGATTTGTGTTGATTATAACTTGATAAGCCATTTGAGAATGGCTAAATGAAATGTTTATGCAGAATATAAAAAGTGCAAATTGTGCACTAAAATTTGGAAATGAGCCACTTTTGCATTGTATATGATGATAATCATAAAAATTAGTTGAAAATATGAAAAAGAATGTGAAATGTGGAAAATAAGAAAAAAGTAAAATTTGAGAAAATATAATTGCATGTTACTTTATATAGTTGGATATTGTTACGCCCTGAGTGAGATACACTAGTGTCACAGATAGTATTATGCTCTATAGTGAGACTCACTGGTGTCATTAACATTATTACTCCTTCAGGTTAAACACGCTAGTGCTATAAATATAATACGCCTTCGGGTAAGACATGCTGGTGTATTAGATGATTAAATTAACTCAAGATAATATTTTTGGAACTAGACTAATATAAAAGAAATTTTGGGCCTAGTGTTTGTGGATGATTGATGTGTTGTTAAAATGTGTAAAAAGAAATAAATTGTCTGATATTTTTATCATAATGCATTTATGGAATTATATGTGCTATACCATCTATTTATTTTACCAAAGTATATACAACTAAGAGTTATACTTAGCGCAATTCAATTGCATCTTGCATGTGATAGAGCTGATTCGGAGAGTACTGCTAGACCACACCAGGTCTAGATTGTAGTTTTTTTTACCTTTGGAGTTTTTCGAGCTGGAATAAACCAGAGCTATTCGTATCTCATATATATATTTTAAACTTTGTGAAATCTATTTAAATATGAATATTATGTTTACTACATGTATATGATATAAATTATAAAAGGATTTTTAGTTTTTAATGTTAAAATTTGAGAGATGGGTTATATGTATTTATATATATATAAACTTGTATATTTTGTGGTTATGTTGGAGATTCTGGAGAAATCAATGTGTTGAATGAATATTTGGGAGTGTATTTTAAATGCAGGTTGAGTTAATTGAAATTTGAAAATATTCAAAATACAGATAAAACTTTGGCAAATTTTTTTTTCAGAGATTTTTCTTTTAAAATTTGACCTTTTAATATTTTAATTATTGATGAATATGTTTAATTATTAATTAAAATATATTTTAAGTGTTTTTAATAATTGATTTGAAGTTGTGGAAATTTTTGAAAAAAATGGTATTGTGACATTCTTGTATTATGTATACATATTTTCATGTACTGGGTGTGTATTAAATGTATATGGGATATAAGGGTGTTACAAGGAGATACCTGTTTTAGCCCATGATTCAATAGATTAGTTGGTAACTTCCTCATGATCTTGTAAATGATCCTTTTACTAGTCACATTTGCCCAATACATTCTTTAATGATTTGACAGTGTAACATACTTCCCTAAACTTGAATGCTTGTATGACAAAACCCATTTTTTAAATCATTGGCTTAATCAAATTAGTGTTAATATACCTCAGGGCTTAAATTTTCCAAATTAGTATATCTATAACATGATAACCCTAGTTATTATACGAAACTTAGGAATTATTTCTGTTGGAGTAAGGACTATTGCACTTCAGATAGGCACATACATATTACTTGGACAAAGGTCTCATTAAGTTTAAATATTTCCTATCTCATATGCCTGCTTTTTCGAACAATCTCTACTAATAAACTCTACCTATTAAAGGAGATCAACAAGTCTTTAATGGGCTGATGTGATACTATAGACAAATCTTCATATTATAAACTTTCGGTTGAAAACATATGTTGTTGGAGGAATTCTTAAACTATGGGCATCACTTCCCTCTTTTAGTCATTTTGTTTCATAAAAAAAATAGAGCTCATCTTCTTGGTAGAAATTTGGACTTGATTAGGTTGATATTCACTTTTGCAAAAAAGTTTGAAGCCATTATTGTTCTTCCCTTTTCTTCTTCTTCTTCTTTTTTTTCTTTTTTCTTTTCCCCTTTTTTTATTTCTTTTTTCTTTTTTCTTTGTTTTATTTTGTTTATTCCTTCTTTCTCTCTCTTTTTTTTGGTCTTAGTTCTAAAATAGTTGTACTATTTTGCACTATTTTATTCTTCTAACTATGAATCATTTGTTACGTGATGTTATCTCAATAATGACATAGATTTGAGATATTAGATCTAGTTTAGGTAAACTTTGACTATCATTATTTTTGATCTTCTTGCCGCAATGATCATCAAACTTATCATAAGTGTTGCAATAGCTTAAGGTAGGTTATCAAAGTTTATAAGCCAATAAAAAATAAGCTAAAATCTCATGAAAGCTTAAAGGGATTAACTAGGGATTGATATTAATAAGGTGGATACTAGTTGTTGGCTCAAAAAACAATGCTTAGATCATATCTCCCTCAAATAAGTAGAGTTCAATTTCGCTTCAAAAGTTTGTCAAAGTATGTTCTAAGATCGACTTGGGCCTAGACACTCATAATTATGTAGGAGCCCTCTCTAAGTGAGCATACACATCTTAAAGCTACAGATCAATTGACTAACCTAGTAAAGTCATTCGGATCATAATGCATAGATACACTAATTTATAAATATCAAACTACACTCGTCATCGGTTAAGCACCAAAATAAACAAAGGCCAACAAAAACATAAATGTAACAAAAATCATTTATTCGCAAAAATGTAAATTGAAAAACAATTGTTCTGAAAAACCAAAGAAATAAAATGAAGTAAAAACCACACAAGCCAAGGAAATTTTATTGAGTTGGAGTAAAAATTGCTTCATCTACTTGGATATGTTGGAGGCGAAAATCCTGCCACTAACAATGAGATCTTGTTTCTCATGCCTCAAATGTAAACATTGATCTGTGTCATGACCTAGTGTCTGATGGAAGTGTCAATAATGCTGAGTGTTGAGCTTAGGCGATAAAGGATCTGGTAATGGTTGAGGTACCAATGGTTGTAGCAAATCCATCTTCATTAGATTTTCAAACATCTTTGACGAAGGTTTCTTAAGTCTAAAAATTTCCTTAAAGGAGTAGAAGAATGGACTTCAGTCAGTTGTTGATTTCCTTGGCTTGACAGATAGCTAGACTTTTCCCCTTTTTTTGAGTATATCCTACTATTTTCTTTCTCATAATCCTCCAAATGTAGATCAACCTCATATGAATCTTTAAAATGCCTAATTGTTGTATGGCTCAATTGATCATACAGAATAGGAATTGACCTATCATTTCTTATTAGAACTCTATCAGTGGCCTTATGCCTCATTAAAGTCATCCTTCTTTTCTTCTTTATGTAAGTGGCAGACACCTCATTGGAATTGTTAATGATCTCCATAATCTTAAGCAATTGAGTCTTTATAATCCTAGATAATTGCTCTAGTAACTCGGCCATCCTGACTTTAACAACTTCATTGACTATATCCCTAAGCTAGTTTGCATCCATCTTTGTTGACTTGAAACTTACAAATGGAGCACTTAAATCAAAATCACTTCTTTAGATGGTACTATTTTTTCTTTTAGCACTCTTATACCCTATATACATATAATACACACACCTCGAGTATGTAAAATATGTATACACATATAAGAATGTCACTATTTTTATTACTAGAAAATTTTCCTTAATTTTATACTAAATGGTTTCATAACACCCTTATACCCCATATACGTAGAATACACACACCAAGTTTATGTAAAATATGTATATAGAATGCAAGAATGTCATAATATAGTCTTTCCAAAATTTTCATAAATCCAAAATATTTTGAACAATTAAAATGCATTTCAATAAATAAATAAAATTATTCATCAATAATTTAAATATTAAAAAGACATATTTTTAAAGGAAAATCTCTGAAAAAAAATTACCAGAGTTTTGTTTGTATTTCAGATATTACCAAATTTTAATTTACATAACCTGCATTAAAACAAACACTCCCAGATTTTTCATTCATTTAATTCTCCAAAATCTCCAACATAAACATATAATTGACAAATGTTTATACATACCAATACAGATAACCCATTTATTAAATTTTCAACATTATGCTCCAAAAATCCTTTTATAATTTATATTATATACATGTAATAAACATAATGTACATACTTTAATTAAATTTCTCAAAGGTTAAAATATATACATGAAATGCAAATGGCTCTGGTCCGTGGCAACACAACAATCACTAAAATCAGCAAACTACAATCTAGATCTGTGTGGTCTAGCAGTGCTCATCAGATCCTTTAGATCAGCTCTGCTACTTATGCGATGAAATTCAATCGCATTAAGCAAAATAATTAGTGGTACATACTTAGGCAGAAAAAATGACATGTAATATGTAACACCATAAATACTTTATAATATAAATGTCAAGCAATGATTTCACAATTTAAACAACATATCAATTATCCACATACATTGGGCCCAAAATTCCTTATATAATAGTCTAGTTTTAGAAATATTGTCTTGGGCTATCTCATTCATTTGTGACACCAATGTGTCTAACCTGAAGGCGCAATAACTTTGTGACATCATTTTGTCTCACTCGAAGGTGTAATAATTCTGTAACACCAGTGTATCTCACACGAAGACGTAATAAATATATGACACCAACGTGTCTCATGTGATGGCGTAAAAGATTTCCAACAACAATAATATGGAACTAAACTCTATATAAGATAAATATGCAATCACATTTCCCATATCCACTTTTCTCTAATGTTTTCCATATTTCTCGTTCTTTTTAAATATGCAAATGTGGCTCACTTCTGCATTTAGTCCACAACTTGCACTTTTCACATTTTACACAAACATCTCATTTATCTATTATCAAATGACTTATCATGCCATAGTCAGTACAAATCAAGCATTGTTACTTCAAATATTCCTTCACACACATAATCATTAAAAATCAAGTAACATAACACATTCATCATATGTAATGTGTTATGCTTGAAAACAATGAAATCAATTAAATTCAAAGCCAAAGTATGTACTAACCTCTTTCAATCACAAATGGGAGTCAAAACTCCACTCCACTTTAAAACCTTCTAATGCCCTTCACTACTAGGTTATGAGAACAATAGCCTACTCAACTCCTATATAAAATGTGAATGTATAACATAAAATAGAATCACATATTAAGGGGCTCAAAGCATAAAACACAAATTAAGGCACATTCCTTCAATTTCCCCTTTTCTCAGTGCTAATGCACTTTAACTTTGGAAATCCAATTCAACAAAATCTAAATTGAGTTTTAACCTTAAATATATCTAAAACATTATATTTTAACATATTTTAAGCAATAAAACAAAATTTAGAAACATTCCCTTCAAAATCCTAAAATGTGCCCTAACTCACTTCAATTTTAGTTCTTCATTCTAACCAATTCCAAATAGCAATTTAAGCTCATTTCTATCATTAATATCATTAAACAACACAATTTAGATCATAAACCAAATGCACCATCACTTTTTACCAAAACCCTTTCCAAAACCTTAATTCTCATGCTTTCTCTTCCAAACCCTAACCAAACCTAACATTCAAATCATTTTTCACTCATCAAAATAACTTCATTCATATCCATTCCAACAATCATAACATGCTCTTTCAAAAATCCAATTCATACATATTCATTAACTTCAAAGAATTATATATAATTTGGAAAGAAAGCTTACGTACTTGTTGGGAAATCACCAAAACTACTCTTAATTCCTTGAAAGCTTGAAGAATTTGATGATTGAAGAAGCAAAAATCATCCTTCTGTACTCCCATGGAGGTCAGTCTAGAGATAGGAGGAAGAAGAAGAAAGCTGTTTTGTTTTTTTACTTTTCTTTCTTTAATTTTTCCAACCATATTTATATATTATTATTATTATAATATTTTAATTAATTATTTTTAAATTCCAATTTTTATCTTCCATCCATGTTTATTTTCTTTTTGAAACTTTTTTCAAAGTAAATTTATCATTCTGCCCCTTCTTTTACCATTCATCTTTTGCCTTTTTCTATATTATGTATAACTTTATATGTAATGTATGTTTTCTTTATATTTCACATATATACTACATAGTTTCTCACTTCCAACACTTCATTTAACCCTCTAACTTATTAAGTTAATTTAATTTAATTTTAGTAAATTATCAGATGTTATAGGTTTAACCTTTAAAATATAAATTAGCAAATAAAATAACATATTTACAATAGTAATTAATTATTAAAAATAAAATTTAAAAGAAAAACTCTGAAAAAAATAAATCAGAGTTTCATATATAATTTGAACATTTACAAAATCAAAACGAAACATAACCTACACAAAACAACACTTCTAAAATATAGTTTCTCTAAAAACCAACAATTGCTCCAATTATCATCGAACATTTCATTAAAAATTACTTTTTCATGAATTACATCCAAAAGGTTCTCAATATAAACAATACCCCACATAACATATATAAATATTGTGTGTTACATAAAACTTTTTCCCAAAATGTATCTAATATACAAAATCAAAGTTTATAATGTCAAAACATATACATGTATGCATCACCCTTCAAGTTAGACTCGTGGCACATTTAATCTCCAAGCTTCAAACATAATCCTGATCACGCCGGTCTGCACTTATAATGCCTATGCAATACATATTGCCGTGCTAAGTCCGAGAGCTTAGTGGTACATACTTTGATAACTTAAACATTATTTTACGCTCAATGCATGCATCATATTCAAGCACACCATGCTCTCAATACATACCCCATTTATTATCACTTTCTTTATCTTAGAAACTTTTACATATTGTTATCATATGTAATTCATTTTCCATCCATAATTGTTAATATTACAAACATATCACAAACATATACATTGGGCCTAAAAGTCCTTATACAATAATCTAGTCTCAGAGATATTACTTCAAGCTATCTCAATAATAGTGACACCAGTGTGTCTTGCCCGAAGGCATAGTCAATACTTGACACCAGTATGTCTCGCTGAAGGCATAATAATGTCTGTGACACTAGCGTGTCTCGCCTAGCGTAATCATATCTATGACACCAGTGTGTCTCGCCCCAAAGGCGTATGGCATTCGAAGTACTACCAAATACAACTTTATGGAACTAATTATTGTATAAGGTGACTATGAGAGGGGATTTTTGCCCCCACTCCCGATGGAATGGTTCTTGTGACTTCGGCACTATTTAGGCTCAAGACCTTAGAGAACACGGACCTAAGTCCAGAGAAAATGGAGTCGCCACTCGGACAGGCTGGGAAAAAGAAAGGGGTGGATGACTCAATTCCTAAGGAATCCCCAACCCCCTAATGAGTTCGAAAAGTTGGGTACGTGTGGGGAAGGTGAGAAATGGTCCAGCACCCCCACAACGCCCGGTTCATTAGAACCGGCCTCCTTTGTAGGTCTTAATATTATAAAATTCTTAAATATAATAATATTATCATATTACATGCAACAATTAAAATAAAAGCATCATTATATTAAAATCAAAGCAATGTCCAAGCAAAGCAAATAAATGGACACCCATCCGAAGAATGAAACATGTCCTTACATCATCCATGTCTAAACTAAATAGGACACCCACCGAAAGGTGGAAACATGTCCTTTACATTGGTCCAAAATATAGAAGCAATTTAAATTACATGATATTTAACTAATGAGGTACCTACAAAGTGGAAACATACCTCTTACAATTTTAATACTAAAACAAATAAATAATAACAATAAAGAAAACATCCATCCATGATAAATTAAATAAATCAAGCATTGAAATTAAATAAATCAACCATCAAAGCATATAATAAACTACATAATCAAATCTAAAAATAAAGCAAGTAAAGATACAAATTAGGGTTTACTATTTCTATTTAAAGTTCTTTAATTAATCATTTAGGGTTTTGGGATTTTAGTATTATTATTGTTATTTGTTTAGGCTACTGCGAAGGTTTAAGAAAATTGGAATGGATTAGGGTTTTATGAATTTAAGAAAGTAGTAAGGTTTTTTAGTTAATCAAATTAGGGTTTAAGGGTGACATTATAAAATTAGGGTTTTAGAATCTTAAGATATTAGGTTTATAATTCATGTTTACTAGATTGTGATTTTTGTTTTATTAGATTATGGCTTTAGGTTTTAGATTTGTATTTTGAATAAAGCTACTGTATTTTGAATAATCACAAAAATGGAAGTAATACATAAATATTTATAATACATAAATAAATAGTGACCCGAGCCCATATGGCGGTCCCGCTAGCCAATTAGCGGGCGGGGGTCAAGGGGGCAGCGCCCCTTGCGAGATCGGGGCCTGGGCCCTAGAAATTTGAAAAACTAGCTTTTAGGATTGAAGGTTTTGGTGTTGAAAATTAAGATTTTAGGGTTTAAGATTTAGAAAATAGGGTTTCGATATTGGAAGAAACTAATATTATTTTTAAAAGAATAATGCTTACCGTGTGATATTGGAAAGAAGAATTAATTAGGGTTAAAGCTTTTGATACTTGAAAAAATCAAGGCTAATGAATTTTTGAAAAAGAGATTAGGTTAGGGTTTTAATGTTTTGGAAGTAGAAGAGTAATGTAGGGTTTTTGAAGTTTTAGAAATAGAAGAAATACTTTTAGGGTTCTTAAGGTTTAAAAGAAAAATTTTAGGGTTTTTAAGGCTTTGATCAATTTGTATGATGAAACAATTAATTCAATTTGAATGATGAAGCTACTGTAAAGAAATAAATAAAGAAAATAGAGATTCAAACCTCCATTCATTGGTTCCACCAAAAATTGCTTTCTAGATGAACAATAACAAAGGCAAGGTTGCTGCCTTTGATGAATTGTTAATTGCTTGCTTGTTGCTAATCTTCTCTGGCTAGGGTTTTGTGTAATCCAAGTTTAAAAGTCCAAGTTTTGATCCCCTAATCAAAGTCCCGATCCCAAAGTTTCAGTCCCTTAATTCTGAGTTTTAAAGTCTTATTTATAGAAAAAAAATCATAAACCTAATTATAATTGTTTAAGGAAACTAAAATTAATTAGGAAAAGAAATCAAAACAAAATAGAATTTGGTTTCGGAAAAAATTGCGTTGGAAAATTTTGCTGGCGAAAACTGCGAGCGTTGGCGAGGACTACGAGAGCTGGCGAAAAATTGAGAGGTGCTGGCTAGGCGGCCAGCCAATTCACTGCAGGAATTTCCTGCGGCGAATTGGCCTGCGGGCGAATTGGCCTTGGCCAATTGGACCTTCGACGATGAAATTTTTTCGTCTCCAATTTTTTCGTCTCCGATTTTTATTTTTATTTTATTTTTATTATTATATTTTTATTAACTTCACCATTTTTATTTTTATTAAAAATTATAAATAATAAATACTAAAAAAATATTATTTAATTAAAATACCATAAAAATTATTTTGGACTATATTAAAAATAACGGACTGGACTGGGTCAAAAATTAAGGGTCTACAGTGACATGCATCACATTTTATGTAATATCCCAAGGTATGCCCTAGAAGTTTTAATACAATTGTTGTTTGATTTGAATTAAATGTATATATGTTGTTGCAAAGGAAATGATTGTGTTAATGGAATGTATATGTTGTATATATATTTGTATAAATAACATATACATAAGTCAAAATGGAGAGTCAAGGGATGAAGATATTTATTTGGTTAGTGGTGAAATTACAAAAGGGCATGCTATATGAAAGGAAGTTTAATTATGTTAAAGAGGGCATTTAGGTAATTTTCTTTTGAAATTGCATGGTGGAGGTTTAAAGAGAAGAGAAAGTTGACTTTGTTTCTTCATTTTCTTTTCTTTTCAAGTGGTGGCCGGCCATTCTTAAGACAAGAGAGCAAGAGAAAGGTTTTGAATTCTAAGAGCATATTGAAGGAGTTTTCAAGGAATTAAGTGGAAATTCAAGAAGTTTTATTATTTTGGTAAGTTCTTTCTCTTGATTCCTTTTGTTATTTTGAGTTGTTTGTAAGTTTGATTGTGATTTTGATAGTAAGGTTGTGTTGATGGTTATATGTTGGAATATAATTGATTTAATTAACTATGGTGTTGGTTTTGGTTTGAAGATGATAAGTTAAGTGGATGTTGATATTAAAAGAATAAGATGTTGGTTTTAGGGTTTTGAAGTGGTAAGTGATAAATTGTATTGTATTATGTTGGATTAGGTTTTGAAAGAAGGCTTTTGCCCTAAGTTGAGAAGTGAAGAATTCTTGGAAAAGGAAAGTGTTTAGAGTTGTATAAGTGGTGCTTAAGGTAAGTACAAACTATATTGTTGTATATGTGCATATGATGTTTAAACTTAACACACACTTGTTTGTAAATGTGTTAAGGAATCAAATGTATTGTTAATGTATATTAGTAATGTGAATATTGTGATGAGCATGTAAAGTAAGGGTTAATGATGTTGATTATGTCCATTTGAATAAGGTTATGTGGTGTACAATGTGATATAATTCAACTAAAGGAGATTTGGCTTTGTTTAAAACCTTTAGCCAAACTAAAGAAGAGACACGGGCAAGACTAAAGATTTTTGGGAGACACGGCCAAGTTTAAGGAAATTTGGCCGTGTTGGATCAATTTTGGAGAGACACGGCCACTGGCTTGGCCGTGTCCCTTGACTGTGTTTGCTACTGCCTGATTTCTTTCATTTTGGTTTCTTTGGATTTAAGGGAGACACGGCCAAGCTAGGGGAGTCTTGGCCGTGTTGGAGCTTGAGTTGAGAGACACGGCCACAAGCTTGGCCGTGTCCCTTGAGTGTGTTGGCTACTGTGATTGTACTTTGCTCTTTTTGCTTTGTTGAGATTGAACACACATTTAATGATGCATATGATACTATATGAACAATGTTATGTTTTATGCATTGTGCATCTTGTGAATGGTAATGTGTTATATGAATAATCTACTTTGAAATGTTATATCAATGATGCTATATGTGTAATATGAATTGAGATATGATATGATATAAGGCCATTGTGATTGGCTATGATAACTCAAATATGATGTGAAGCCATTGTGATTGGCTATGATGATTCAATTGAAAGACATAAGGCATGTTTGCCTAATTGATGATGAGAATTGAGAACGAAATAATAAATGAATTGTGTGTCTAATATGTTATTCATTTTCAAAGTTTTGTTGTTGGTGGCATGCCTAATGGTAACAATCTCTTGAAGTTAGGTTGGATTTGATCCTTGAAGCCTAATTGAGATGTTACAACCATTGAAGCTAGGTTGGGTTGGTTCTTGAAGCCAAGTTGGGTTGATACTTAGCATGCTTTGTTCCCCTTGAAGCTTGGTTGAATATAATCCTTGAAGCCTAGTTGGGTATATGATAATGATAAATGTGATAACAAACCAAAGCATTAACTCTGAAAATTGAATGGCATATTAGTGTGTTTTGGGCCCATGCTTGTCTTTGTATTTAATGTGATTCTTGAATGGTAAAATTAATGGAACTATGAAGATGTAATATGAATGTTGTTAAGACATTGAAGAAAGTATGATATGAAAATGTGATATTCTTTTAAATGATATATGAGATTAATTGTGACATTACATCATATTAAAGCATCATGTTAGTATACTTTGTACTACTAAGCCATTGGCTTAGCGCGATAGTGTTTGATCGCGCAGGTGTCAGAGTTGAACCTGAGAGCTCCTCGAGACCAAGTGAGACTAGACATTGAGGATTTTCTTTTGGGACTTAAAGATCAGAGAAGAGCTGCCAATCATGTATATATATTCTATGTTTTGTAATCTTTGATTTATAACATATTTGTAATAACTTCCGCTGTGAATTAATAAATGTTTTTATATATGGTGTCTTTTGGATTTCTTTTAAAATGTTTGAGTTGGTTTCACTTATTTACAAAGATATTTGTTGTGTATTATTTTAAAACTGTGGCATTTTCTATATTCAGTATATGTATATTACGATCGTTTAAGCATGCTTGGTACGTATATGGGATATAGGGGTGTTACATTTTATCCATTTTCATTTTTTTTATTCCCATAATCATGTATGATTTTATCATTTTATCATAATCAATCACACTTCTCATATTTTTAATCACATTTACAATGTGACACACTTTTCCACATTTTATCATATTCATTCATCCTTCTTATTCATATCAAACATTTATTATCATTTCCAATCAAATTACACAAAGTAGCTCATTTTCTCATCTTTAATCATATTTTATTATCTTATTCACACAATATCATCACATTATACATTTTCATTCACATTGCACTTACATATACATGTTACATTTTGCATAATGTACTGCTAACATACTACATGCAAATCATATCCAACCACTATATTACATTGGTCATATTTCCAATGCAATACTAATCATATAACTATGCAACATTGCATGGATTATGTGAAAAACCACATTCCAAAGCAGCAAAACACAATATGCCAAACATGAACTTTTAAAATGAATGTTAGTAAAGTATGAACAAACCTTTTTGTCGCTCCAAAATCAATCCAATTCTGCCTCCACCTCTCATTTTCAACGAAGCCTTAACCTTCACCAGTTGTACCAATTCACCCTAAACACACATAAGCCACATAAAAAGCATAATTATTTTTTTTAAATCATCTTCATGCTTAATTTATATCAAACAAATATTACTCACACAATTTCCACCAAAATCTCAATAAAACTCTATTTCACCATTTACTGCTTTATTTAAACTTCATCCTACCCAACTCATTTCTAATATTTAACCATAAATTCATTACTTACACATCAAAATAACAGCAAACCAACACATTTCAATAATTATATCAACCTCCATCCAAAACCCTAATTTCACATAACCTATCCCTAAACCCCAACTTCATCAAAACTCAATCATATTCAATTTTCAAACTTAAATCATAACATATACATTAAAACTACATCAAAATAATTAAATTTAACAATTTAAAACACCTATACCAAAACTTTGAAATTCACATAATCAACCCTAAAACCCTAACTTAACCAATTAAGCTCTCTTTAACCAATTAACTGCTAAATCATTATATATTCATCATCTTAACTTCATTACTATCAATTTAACAATTTAAATCCACTTTCTTGCTACCTTTTTCAATACATAACCTTAAAATTTAAAGAAAATAAAGCTTTAAAAAGGAAATACTTGCTTGAAATCTTAATTTTTCTTCAAAACCAATTTGAAATCCTTTAATTTTTGGTGAGATTTGGTGTAAATAAGGAGTATAAATCTCCCTTTCTCTCTACAAAATCTCTGCTACCAAAGGGATGAGGAAGAAGATGAAAACTTTTCATTCTTCCTTTCTCATCCACACACACACACATATATATAATTAATTAATTAATTAATTAATACTTAAAGATTAGATATTTTTAGTCTTTCTAACCATAATTTATTTTATTTTATTATTTTCTAGTATGAAATATATATTTAACTTTTGACTTTTACCATTTTTACTTTTTGACTTTTAGTTTTCTTTGTCTCTTATAAAAGTGTACACATCATGTATATATTGTGGATCCATTATGTGTACAATTTATATGTTATGTTAGTATCTTGTTTTTCTCTTTCTCAACATACTAATTGCACTCTAAATTATTTCTACTCTTAAACTATTGTACTCTAGGTTGTGAGCCAAAAAGTATCAATGCGATGCAATGCAAAGTATGTTTGCATGTATAACAATCAAACAAAAAGAGTCAGGACATTTCTTTCAACCTTATATCTTTCACACACGAATGACAAGTCTATTTTCTAGGTATACGACCAACAAAATATCAACATGGGATAGTTTATTTTTCAAAGATCCACCTAACTAATAATTATCTTTCAAAATACAGAAATCAGTCCATGATAATGCCCACTAATTAAGGTTTAATTCATTGGGTAAACTTAAAAATAGCTTTTATACTATATTGTTGATTAAAACTAAATTAAAAGGTTTATTATAAATAGATTTATCCTTTGGAAATAGGCAACTAATGATCCATACCAAAAAAAAAGCCCATGATTAACAAGTTTTGGTATAAAATCAAGGCCACAATTGATTTCAATATGCCATAGTTGACCTAACTAATTGTAAGCCCATTAAAGAAAAGGTTATGATAAAAGTTTAAATTTAGGTCATGAATTAAAAAATAGTCCTAAGCCCATCTTTAAAAATATTTACAAGCCCATTGTAAAAATGTTTGTTTTAAAAAAATAATTTTGGGCTTTATGTTTGGCCCATGAGGCAGAAAATAATTTTTGACCATCATAAAAAAAGTTTTCATGCCCAAAGTCCATCTTAAAATGTTTGAAATTAATTTTGATCTTTTGGGTTTAAAAGAATAAAATTATTTTGGGCTTATACTATAATTAGGTCATATTAACAAAAGACAAACCAAATAAGCCATAACTCAAACCAAGATATGTTAATCATAGTCAAATAACAAGCATTTAAGTTAGACCTAAGGAAAGTTACTAGGCCAACTACATGGGCATTAGTCTTTGGGAGAAAACCTTTGGTCTTATAGTAAGTATATACAAAGAGGTAGAAGTCAATGAGTGATTATGTAGTACTTAATCTCCATACCTTGAGTGAAAGTATGGTATCCCTTACACACACATACCATGGTTACACAGGGCATCCTTATAACACCCCTTCCCGACCTACGTGTGTAAGTTGAGTAGAGGCGCCACACTATCCTAATGTTGCTACCACTTTTACTTAGTTAAATTTTTGTTCCGATTTTTACAGAAATTTTGCCATAGTTTCTCCTAAAAATTCAATCCCAAGTGTCGACAAAACTGGTTTTTTTTTTTTCTGATTTTTGAAAATATTTTTACACAAACCAATGCAAACAAAATCATTCTCAGTACACTTCCAATAAATCCCCCTTATAACCTCAACTACAACCTGCAAAAAGGATTTACACTTCTAGTACAAAATAAAGTAAAGGTTTATTATGAAATACAGTAGATAAAATATTTGTTCACTATGCAACGGAAAGTAACAATATTTATAAATTCATATACATCAAAACTCAAGTTTTACAACACATAAAATTTATACATGTTTTGTAACACCCCTTCCCAACCTACATGTGTAAGCCGAGTAGAGGCGCCACACTATCCAAATGTTGCTACCAATTTTACTTAGTCAAATTTTTGTTCCGATTTTACAGAAATTTTGCCAGAGGTTCACCTAGAAATTTGGATCCCAAGTGTCGACAAAACTTATTTTTCTGATTTTTGAAAATATTTTACATAGACCAATGTGAATACAATCAGTTTCCAATACACTCCCAATGAATCCACCTTATACACTCAACTACAACCTGCAAGAAAAATTCACACTTCTAATCCAGACTAAAGTAGAGATTTATTATTATTACATACCAATAACGTACAGTATCACATACTAACTCTCAATCTTATATATACATATACATGCCACAACTAGCTAACTCATAATGGAAACTAAAGGCTACTCTGAGGTGCTGCGCTGTGTTGTGCTGCTCGATGCTAATCACCGAAATCTACTGCTCCAAACCTACGAGTCAAGAAAACTCAACTCGCTGAGCGTTGTCGCTCAGTGGGTACTTTACCAATAAAAATGAAAGTGGTACATAAAAGTAAGGAAATAATTAACTCAACAATCAACCAACATTTTACCAATAGAAAACGTGATACATTCAGTGTGATATGCTTTCAATAATGTAAAATCATAATTCAAACTTATTTGCATTATATAGTTTTACAAAAGAAAATATGTCTTTGATTCAGGCTCTACTGGTATATAGGGAACCATAGTGATAAGGCAGTGGGCCTCCCCACTGTAACATAGGTGGCCCTCACCACCAATATCAGATCACAGGAATGGGCCTCCCCATCCTGGTTAACCAATGGGCCTCCCCATTGGTTTCAGTGGCCTCACCACTGAATAAAATATCATATCACAATAATGAGCAGTACTGCGTGTGTTAGTATAGTGCACCATACCCTTATCTACCACTCCCACTATCCAGTAGAGCAAAAAGATTTAAATGATTCAATTTAAGTCTCAACTTCATTTTAGAATGATTCAAGAAATCAATTTAAATTCTCATCGCGCTTTGCCATTTAATCCGCGCAACACATTCTTTAGTCAAACCATTCCTATTTTTCACATATTTAATATCCACAATAAACATATTTAACATTTCAAAGCATTCCTCAAAAAATCACAAATTGACCAAATGAATAGTGTTGCGGCATGAAAAATCGGCAACGCAAAATGGCATGACCAAATGAATAGTAAAATCTGGGTTTTCGTCAAAATTTCAGTCCACTTCAGTTAAGCATTTGACCAAGTAAATGATCTTATTTTTGGATGAAATTTTACAGAAAACTTATTTCATATGTTGACTAATTGCATGTAAAATTTCGTTGAAAAATTCATTCTTTTGCTGCCCCAAACAATTGCCACAAAAATAGTCCAGAAGCTGTCACTTTGGGACCATTTCGGCCCAAACATTTAAAATGCATAGGATAGTTTATTTTTCTTTTGCAAATCAATATTAAGGCTTCTTTAATAGTAAAGTGAAGATTCAAACACTTCCTTTTAGCAATTTTTGCAAGTTTAACTCAAATCAAACTAATTAAAGTCCAAACAACTTACTAAATCAACTTGCCAAATTTTCTCAAAACATTTGGTTTCAATTAAATTTAACAACCCAATTGCCATAAGAAAACAAGAACATAACTCAAATATTTAATTTAAACTCAATCAATATATTTAAACGTCAATTTCAAAACTTCCATAAACCAAAGTTTGTAAGCAAATAGAATTTCTTTTATGGTAAAGCACCAAATCAAAATTAATTATTTAAAGGTAAAGTACCAAACCTTATTCTTGTACTTCCCCTTAGCTTTTCCTTCTTCTCCTTCTTTAATTCTTTATTTCTCCTTCAATAAATTCAAGATACAACATAAACCTTAGAAATTCAAAATAATAAGTTATCCTCCATTTCTTTTCCAACCGAAATCCTAATCCAACCTTATTAATCTTTATACATCTTGATTCTTCCATTTAATCAATTAATCTCATCACTTACTTAAAATTTTTCCAATTCCACATAAAGACTCTAATCTCCAATCTCCCAATAAATATATAAATACCTAAAATTAATACTAAAATTAAAGTCTACATACTTGAAAACCTTAAACACTTACTTTGAAAATCAAATTTGGAGAAACTTGGAAGTCCTTTGGTGTTTCCCTTTGTTGGCCGAAATTTGTAAGTGGAAAAGAGAGAAATTGGTTCTTCATTTCACATATATTTATATACAAAGGAAATGATGATCACCTTATGTGTTGGTTGAACCCTTTAAGACCACTTGTCCACCTTTCTCTTTCTTCATTTATTACACATGCTAAATGGTTACTTTTGATTGGCCAACATTAGATTTTTATAGTTTTCTTTTCCTTTACTTCTTTCCACTTGTCCCTCTTCCCATAGGATATCATAAAGTTGTCCCGGGTTACCCATCCAGTCCAGACACGAAACCGGGCCCACTTTACGTTCCGGCGATTAATCGATCATATCTTTTAAACCGTATAGTTCCACGAGTCAAACTACATATAGTTTTGATCCTCTCGACCTCTACTTTCTATTTATAAGGTCTATTTTAAGTTTCCAAGTCATTTGGAAACATTACCAATAAACCCTCAACTTTTTACAAAATTCCCTTTAGGTCCTTTCCTTGCTCGGGTTTTCTTTCGGCTCCGTTTCTACTGACGATCGTTTCATATATCACCCCTCGTCATCCTCTACGTACTCATTTTTTTATTTCCTACTTTAAATTCATGTATAACTTTAATTGATAATGACCAAAATGCCCCTAGTCAAAATCCCCTATATCTTCTAAACCGTGCGTTTTCTGGAAAAACCGTTACGCGTCGTTGTGACCCGGTTTTTCTCTATTTTCCATTTTTGGAATCTGTTATGTGCACTATTAAGAGCATCCGGTATGACTTTTGGAAATTACATTTACCTCCCCAAAACTTTTGAAAATTACAGTCACCTCCCCTAAACTTTTTAAAATTACAATCACCTCCCTAACACTTTGCATTTTTCTTCAAGTAGGTCCCAGTGGTCCTATAGCCTTATCTGGGGCCGTTGTCAGGAATTATCTTCTCCTTTCCCCTTCTCTCACTGTGCACGTGACTACACTGCATTAATACGATAGGCGGATGTGACATGTTTGGCAGTCAGTATTCGATCTTAAAGCCCACTCTTCACTCTTCAAAATCTAGGCTCGACTCGGCCTAGAGGAACTCTCTGGTTCTTCCCTGTCACCTGTGCGAAGAATCACATTCGCGCTAAGCCAACGGCTTAGTGGTACAAACTACAGTGCTATGATGCTTTAATGCCATGCTAATGTCACACATTTCAATAGTTAAGACAATATTCACAAATGATATCTTTATATTGTTCAAGACTACATTTCATCATTTTATTCATCACTTATGATTTACATTGACACAAAGACAAATATGGGCCCAAACGACACTAATATGTTATTCAAAGTTCAGAGTTACTGCTTTGGTCCATAATCATAATCATCAAGCCCGTAGGCGATACACATTTATATATCTCTATCCATGGATAGGGTAACAGACCCAGTCTCTTAGACCTCAACTTGGCTAAACTCGAGGAAATCCTCAACCAGGCAAGACTGTTACCTGTAACAGACCCAGTCTCTTGGACCTCAACCCGGATAAACCAAGGAGATCATCAACCCGGCAAGACTGTTACTATAATTCACATTTCACATTTATCAACTGGAATCGGCTTACGACCCGGTCTTTTCACCTATCCAGTACTTTATAGGCATGCCACCAAACCCAGAACTCTGAAGGTTGAATAACAAATTAGACACAAAATTCTTTTAATTTATATCTTTATACATTTCTTTCTCAATTCATTTCATTCTCATAAGCAAATTAGGCAACCATGCCTCAATCATCTCATATGATCTCAAATCACAATAAAGCAACTCTTCATAACATCATATCTTTCATATTTTACATTTCGTTATATTTCAAATCACATTAATCAATTTATTATTCAAATGGATATAATCAATGGCATTAACACATATTATACATGCTCACCACAACATTCACATTATAATCAAATATGTCTCAAGTCTCAATATCATATGAATGTATGCAATAATGTAGTTTGTACTTACCTTAAAACCAACTCACCCCAATCTATACACTTACTCTTCCAAGAATCCTCAACACTTAGGTTAGGGCAATTCAACCTCTTCACAACCTAATCCAAAAGGAATATTAGCAAAATGACCATATGAATAGTAAATTCTGGTTTTAGACTCCACTTTATCCTTATTTTGAAAAATTGTATAAAATAATCTACTTGACTAAAAACTCTAAAATTTTTACAGAACTAAATTTTACATATTAAAATCATTCCTTTAAAATTTCAGATCAAACTGAACACAAAATCTTGGTCAAATAGTTCACCCAACCAGACTGCTCCAATTGCCCTGCATCCTTGCAGCAGTTCTGAACTTTGTGAATTCCATGAATTAAATTCAATCAACGTGGTTCCAAATTATTTTTATCAAATACTAGACTCACTAAGCAACAACATATCAAAAATTCAATTGGATAATATTTTTCTACATTTTATTAAAAATCCTGAAAGATAGCTGTCTCAGTTAAGGTACTTGCTGGAACAGGTCTAATAAAAATAATCTTTCCAAAGTCATAACCATTCCAAAATCGAATCAACATATTTTTCAGTCATTCTAGAATCATAGAGGCACAACATATCAAAAATTCACTTCAAGAAAATTTTTCTATATTTAATTAAAAATCATAAAAGTCACAGCCTTTACTAATTGTAAAACAGAAAAAAATTTCACTAAACACAACTCTTACTCTTCCATCACCAACACCAACCTAACTTCTTATCTTTAATTCCATTTCCAACACATATAAACACACCACAAGCAATCCTAACCATATTATCAACAACACTTCATCAAACTCAAAAATAACTTCAAAAACAACAAGAGCAATCAAGAGAGAACTTACCAAAAATGATGAACTTCTTGAATTTCTAACTTGTTTTCTTGAAATCTCCTTTGAATTTTATCTTAGAAAATCAAACTCTATCTTGCTCTCTTAACTTTGGAGTACCCGGCCAAGAAAAGAAAAAGTAGAAAAATGAAAAGGAAATTAAAGACAAAGTCAAAGTTCTCATCTCTTTAAACCTCCACCAAGCAATCTAAAAAGAAAATTACTAAAATACCCTCTTCTATATATCTTAACTCCCTTTTACTTATTTGTCCTTTTTAGTAATTTCATAAATAACAAAATAAATATCTTCTTCCTTTGACCATCCATTTTGACTTGTATATATGTTGTATATATTTCCATATATACAACATATAAACTCTCTCTTCAATTCTTTTTCTTTCCAATTACACATATACATTTAATTCAAATAAAACAACAATTATATCAAAACTTCTAGAGCACACTTTGGGATATTACAATTCTCCCCCTCTAAAAAGAAATTTCAACCTCGAAATTACCTGATATCAAGTCTGAAATAGTTGAAGATACTGATCTCGCATCGCTTGCTCACTCTCCCAAGTTGCCTCTTCTCCACCATGATTCTTCCAAAGAACCTTTACAAGTGGCACTTTATTATTTCTCAACTCTTTCACTTCATGTGCCAAAATAGCAATTGGTTCTTCTTCAAATGTCAGATCCGAACTCACCTCAATAGATTCAACTGGAAAGATATGAGATGGATTTGATCTGTACCTCCTCAACATAGAAACATGGAATACATTATGAATTCTATCCAACTCAAGCGGCAAAGGAAGACGATAAGCAACTGGCCCAACTCTTTCTAAAACTTCACACGGTCCAATGAAATGAGGACTCAGCTTCCCTCTTCGACCAAATCTTAAAATCTTTTTCCAATGAGACACTTTCAAAAATACTTTATCTCCAATATCAAATTCTATGTTTCTCCTCTTCAAATCTGAATAAGATTTCTGTCGATCTGAAGCTACTTTCAACCGATCCCGAATTATCTTCACTTTCTCTTCAGTTTCTTTAATCAAATTAGGACCAATTAGTTTGTCTTCTCCAATTTCATTCCAACATAAAGGCGTTCTGCATCTTCTACCATACAATACCTCAAATGGTGCCATACCAATACTGGATTGATGACTGTTGTTGTAAGCAAATTCTACAAGTGGCAAAAATCTGTCCCAACTTCCAAAGAAATCAATGACAGCTTCTCAACATATCCTCAATAATCTGTATCACTCTCTCTGACTGCCCATCTATCTGCGGATGAAAAGCAGTGCTAAAGTGCAATCGAGAACCCAAAGCACCATGTAAACTCTTCCAAAATCTTGAAGTAAATTGAGGATCTCGATCGGACACTAAAAAAATTGGAACTCCATGCAACTTCACTATCTCACTAATATACAGCTCAGCCAACTTCTCAAGTGAATAGTCCATCCGAACCAGAAGAAAATGAGCTGTCTTTGTCAACCTATCAATAATCAACCAAATAGCATCATGCTTCCTCTGTGTCAAAGGTAAACCAGACACAAAATCCATTGTCACTCTCTCCCATTTCCATTCAGGCACTGATAAAGGTTGAAGCAACCCTGTTGGAACTTGATGCTCAGCTTTCACCCTCTGACAAGTGAGACACTTGAATACAAACTACGCTATGTCTCTTTTCATACCTGACCACCAATAATGCTGTTTCAAATCATGGTACATCTTTGTATTTCCCGGATGTATAGCAAAAACCGACTGATGTGCTTCTTCTAAAATAATCTTTCTCAATTTAGCATCATCAGGAACACACAATCTATCCTTAAACCAAAGGCTACCATCACTTCTCACAAAGAAATATCGGCTCTCCCCGTTTTGGCAATCTGAAACAATCTTTTGAATTTTCTCATCTGTCAATTGAGCCTTCTTAATCTGATCCAACAATACTGGTCTCAATTGCAACTGAGCCAACAATGCACCATCATCACATGCTTCAAAACTAGCATGTAACGCTCTCAACTCAACAAGCAACGAGAGCGAATAAACAACCAAACCTGACAGAGACTTCCGGCTCAAGGCATCAACAACTACATTCGCCTTACCAGGATGATAATCAATCAAACAATCGTAGTCTTTAATCAGTTCTAACCATTGCCTTTGCCGAAGATTCAGCTTCTTCTGAACACCCAAATATTTCAAACTTTTGTGATCCGTATAAATAAAACATTTCTCTCCATACAATTAGTGTCACCAAATCTTCAAAGCAAATACTATAGCTGCCAATTCCAGATCATGTGTTGGATAATTGAGCTCATGCGACTTCAACTGCCGAGAAGCATAAGCTACAACTTTACCCTCTTGCATCAAGACACATCCTAAACCATTATGTGAAGCATCACTATAAATTACATAAGGTTTATCTTCCACGGGTAAAGTAAGAACAGGTGCTTGAGTCAACATTTCTTTCAACTGATCAAAACTAGCTTGACACTGATCTGTCCACACAAATCTAACTCCCTTTCGAAGCAATCTGGTGAGTGGAGTAGCTATCAAAGAAAAACTTTTCACAAACCTTCGATAATAGCCTGCCAAACCCAGAAAACTTCTGACTTCAGTCACTGACTTTGGTGGACTCCAATTCAAAATGGCCTTGACTTTACTCGGATCAACTCTTATACCATCTACTGAAACTATATGACCGAGAAAAGTTACTTGGTCAAGCCAAAACTCACACTTTGACAGCTTAGCATACAACTGCTTCTCTCTCAAGATCTGTAATACCATTCGCAGATGCTTGTCATGCTCCTCCTCATTACGTGAATACACCAAAACATCATCGATGAAAACTACCACAAACTGATCCAGATAGGGCCTAAATACCCTATTCATTAAATCCATGAAAGCTGCAGGTGCATTCGTCAACCCAAAAGGCATCACTAAAAACTCATAATGCCCATACCTGGTGCGAAAAGCTATCTTAGAAACATCTTCAGCTTTAACCCTCAACTGATGGTACCCGGATCTCAAATCAATCTTGGAAAACACTGCTGCTCCCTTTAATTGATCAAAGAGATCATCAATCCTAGGCAAAGGATATTTATTCTTAATAGTCACTTTGTTCAATTGCCTATAATCGATGCATAACCTCATAGTACCATCCTTCTTCTTCACAAACAAAACAGGAGCTCCCCACGGTGAAACACTAGGGCGAACAAACCCTTTATCCAACAACTCCTGCAACTGCACTTTCAACTCTCTCAATTCAGCAGGTGCCATTCGATATGGAGTAATAGAGATGGGAGTCGTACCAGGCAACAACTCGATACCAAACTCAACCTCTCTCTCAAGGGGTAACCCTGGCAACTTCTCTGGAAATACATCTGAAAACTCAGCAACTGTGGGTATACTATCAAGTTGAGAACCCACTACTCTGGTATCCACAACATGAGCAAGATAAGCATCACACCCTTTTCTAATCAACTTTCTAGCTGTTACAGCTGATACAAACAAGGATGCAAGTTGTCTCTGCTCACTAGATATCATCACACTCCTACCATCACTAGTTCTCAAGGTAACACACTTCTTTTGACAGTCTACCACAGCTCCATGCTTAGACAGCCAATCCATGCCTAAAATCAAATCGTATTCTTTAAAAGGCATTTCAATCAGATCACCAAGAAACTTCTCACCTTGCACCCCCAACTGCACTATCACGGTGCACCTTACTAACAACCACACTATGTCCTAAAGGATTTGTCACCAAGACATCAAATCCTAAGGACTCAGAATGCAATTCAGACACAGGCAAGATAGATGCACTAATATATGAATGAGTAGATCCTGGATCAATGAAAGCAAGTACTGAAATGTCAAATAAAGAAAATGTACCCGCTATAACTGCTAAAGCATCTGGCTGCCTCTGCATCACATACACCCTCAGAGAAGATCCGGCTTCATCTGGCCTACTGCCTCCGGATGATGATCCTCCTCTCTGACTATACCCGGATCGACCACCCCTACTGAAACCTCTGCCTCCTTGACCACCTTTGCTGACACTGGGTCGAGAGGCTGCAGACTCAGCCTGCCTATGCTCCTGCATCTCAGGACACTCCCTAATAAAATGATCAGGTGATTCACATTGAAAACACACAGCTGATCCACTATATTTCCAACAAACACCCCCATGTCTTCCACCACACTGAACACATATAGGGGGAATGGATCTCTGGACCATCGGAGTTGGAGCACTAGCTATAGAAGGTGTATGTCTTGATCTCTATCTCTGATACTGCACTGACCTACCCAGCTGTCTCTGACTCCTACTGATTCTCGGAACAAAACTTCCTCTCCCCCTCTTCACAGATGAAGACCCTGCCTCAAACTGGGGTCTCCTAACCCTGGTCTCCTCCTCAAAAGCAGCTGCTGCAATGCTCTGTGCTCTCTCAATGCTCCTAGCTGCTGCAACAAGCTGAGAGAAATCCTGGTACCGAGAACCAGCCACGATGCACATAATAGAGGGCCTCAATCCCTCTTCAAACCTTCTGCACCTATCTATTTCATCAGAAATAATTCCCCCGGCATAACGACTCAACCGGATGTATTCAATCTCATATTCCATCACCGTCCGGTTGTCTTGCCTCAAACTCAGGAATTCCATCTTCTTTAAATCTTTATACTCCCTCGGAGTATATTTCTGTTCGAACTCCCTCAGAAAATCACTATAAGATAGTGTAGGTGGATCATCCATAGCATGAGGGATAGTCTTTCACCAATCATAGGCATCTTTCTGAAGGAGGGATCTAGCATAGTCAAATTTCTCATCCGAAGTGGCTTGCAACTAAATGAATATCCTCTGTAACTTATCCAACCATTGCTCAGCCACTGCAGGGTCGGTAGTGCCTAAGAAATCTTCAGCCCCATATTTTCTCAACTTGTCATAATGTCTTACCGGCATCTGAGGCTGTGGTGGTAGTGGTGGCTGCACTGGAACTTGTCTAAATAGTTCTACCACATGCCTCAACCAACCCGGCGGACCCTCCTCTGCAGCTGGTCTCTCTGGCACAGAAACAGGTGCCTCACTAACTCTGTCAACTCTAGCTCCATCTCTACTCTCTCCTGGAGCTACACTCTCAGCACTTCCTTCTATAGTCTGACGTGAATGGGACTCCATTACTACCTATATCTGCAAACACAGCAGAATATTCCTCATTAAAGATCAAAGACTGTCATACCAAAACATGTATTTTATTCAAAAACCAACTTTTAAAATCAAAATATTATTTTTCTTACAATTCACCTAGGTTGAGAATCATAAACCTAGGCTCTGATACCAAAAGTTGTAACACCCCTTCTCGACCTATGTGTGTAAGCTGAGTAGAGGCGCCACACTATCCTAATGTTGCTACCACTTTTACTTAGTCAAATTTTTGTTCCGATTTTTATAGAAATTTTGCCACAGTTTCGCCTAAAAATTCAATCCCAAGTGTCGACAAAACTGGTTTTTTTCTGATTTTTGAAAACATTTTTACACAAACCAATGCAAACAAAATCATTCTCAGTACACTTCCAATAAATCCCCCTTATAACCTCAACTACAACCTGCAAAAAGGATTTACACTTCTAGTACAAAATAAAGTAAAGGTTTATTATGAAATACAGTAGATAAAATATTTGTTCACTATGCAACGGAAAGTAACAATATTTACAAATTCATATACATCAAAACTCAAGTTTTACAACACATAAAATTTATACATGTTTGGCAGTCAGTCTTCGATCTTAAAGCCCACTATTCACTCTTCAAAATCTAGGCTCGACTCGGCCTAGAGGAACTCTCTGGTTCTTCCCTGTCACCTACGCGAAGAATCACATTCGCGCTAAGCCAACGGCTTAGTGGTACAAACTACAGTGCTATGATGCTTTAATGCCATGCTAATGTCACACATTTCAATAGTTAAGACAATATTCACAAATGATATCTTTATATTGTTCAAGACTACATTTCATCATTTTATTCATCACTTATGATTTACATTGACACAAAGACAAATATGGGCCCAAACGACACTAATATGTTATTCAAAGTTCAGAGTTACTGCTTTGGTCCATAATCATAATCATCAAGCCCGTAGGCGATACACATATATATCTCTATCCATGGATAGGGTAACAGACCCAGTCTCTTGGACCTCAACTCGGCTAAACTCGAGGAAATCCTCAACCCGGCAAGACTGTTACCCGTAATAGACCCAGTCTCTTGGACCTCAACCCAGATAAACCAAGGAGATCCTCAACCCGGCAAGACTGTTACTATAATTCACATTTCACATTTATCAACTGGAATCGGCTTACGACCTGGTCTTTTCACCTATCCAGTACTTTATAGGCATGCCACCAAACCCAGAACTCTGAAGGTTGAATAACAAATTAGACACAAAATTCTTTTAATTTATATCTTTATACATTTCTTTCTCAATTCATTTCATTCTCATAAGCAAATTAGGCAACCATGCATCAATCATCTCATATGATCTCAAATCACAATAAAGCAACTCTTCATAGCATCATATCTTTCATATTTCACATTTCGTTATATTTCAAATCACATTAATCAATTTATTATTCAAATGGCTATAATCAATGGCATTAACACATATTATACATGCTCACCACAACATTCACATTATAATCAAATATGTCTCAAGTCTCAATATCATATGAATGTATGCAATAATGTAGTTTGTACTTACCTTAAAACCAACTCACCCCAATCTATACACTTACTCTTCCAAGAATCCTCAACACTTAGGTTAGGGCAATTCAACCTCTTCACAACCTAATCCAAAAGGAATATTAGCAAAATGACCATATGAATAGTAAATTCTGGTTTTAGACTCCACTTTATCCTTATTTTGAAAAATTGTATAAAATAATCTACTTGACTAAAAACTCTAAAATTTTTACAGAACTAAATTTTACATCTTAAAATAATTCCTTTAAAATTTCAGATCAAACTGAACACAAAATCTTGGTCAAATAGTTTACCCAACCAGACTGCTCCAACTGCCCTGCATCCTGGCAGCAGTTCTGAACTTTGTGAATTCCATGAATTAAATTCAATCAACGTGGTTCCAAATTATTTTTATCAAATACTAGACTCACTAAGAAAAAACATATCCAAAATTCAATTGGATAATATTTTTCTACATTTTATTAAAAATCCCAAAAGATAGCTGTCTCAGTTAAGGTACCTGCTGGAACAGGTCTAATAAAAATAATCTTTCCAAAGTCATAACCATTCCAAAATCGAATCAACATATTTTTCAGTCATTCTAGACTCATAGAAGCACAACATATCAAAAATTCACTTCAAGAACATTTTTCTATATTTAATTAAAAATCATAAAAGTCACAGCCTATACTAATTGTAAAACAGAAAAACATTTCACTAAACACAACTCTTACTCTTCCATCACCAACACCAACCTAACTTCTTATCTTTAATTCCATTTCCAACACATATAAACACACCACAAGCAATCCTAACCATATTATCAACAACACTTCATCAAACTCAAAAATAACTTCAAAAACAACAAGATCAATCAAGAGAGAACTTACCAAAAATGATGAACTTCTTGAATTTCTAACTTGTTTTCTTGAAATCTCCTTTGAATTTGATCTTAGAAAATCAAACTCTATCTTGCTCTCTTAACTTTGGAGTACCCGGCCAAGAAAAGAAAAAGAAGAAAAATGAAAAGGAAATTAAAGACAAAGTCAAAGTTCTCATCTCTTTAAACCTCCACCAAGCAATCTAAAAAGAAAATTACTAAAATACCCTCTTCTATATATCTTAACTCCCTTTTACTTATTTGTCCTTTTTAGTAATTTCATAAATAATAAAATAAATATCTTCTTCCTTTGACCATCCATTTTGACTTGTATATATGTTGTATATATTTCCATATATACAACATATAAACTCTCTCTTCAATTCTTTTTCTTTCCAATTACACATATACATTTAATTCAAATAAAACAACAATTATATTAAAACTTCTAGGGCACACTTTGGGATATTACAATCCTAACTCATGCACACAATGTAAATTTAAGTGATGCAATGGAAAATATCATAGTAAAAAAGAATGAAATTATATAAAGATTGATGGAATCAACTTCTTTTATCCCCAGTGGAGCCGCCATTATGAGTGGGGATTTTTGCCCCCACTCTCGGTGAAATAGTTCTTGTGACTTCGGCACTGTTATGCTTTAGGCCTTAGAGAATATAGGCCTAAACTCAGAGAATAGGAGTCACCACCTAGACGGGCTGGGAAGATAGAAAGGTATGGATGACTCAATTTCTAAGGAATCCCTAACCCTTACTTGGTTTGAAAAGTTGGGTGCGCATGGGGAAGGTGAGAAATGGCCCAGCACCCTCACAACGCTTAGTTTATTAGAACCAGCATCCTTTTCATGTCTAAATATTATTAAATTCTTAAGTATCATGACATCATCCATATTACAAAAATTATTGAAATTTAGATTTCTTTTTGTGTCTTTTGTTTCTTTGGTTATCTATGTTTTCTCTTTGTCTCTCTAGTTATTAGTTACTAAAGCCAATTCTTGATTGCTGCTTACTGTGCTCTTGACTCCTTTTAGGGTTTTTTATTTCTTTTATTACTACTAAATTTCTTATTGCTAATTAATTGCTAATCCCTCTTTTGTGGCCTTTTGATTTTGTATTTATAAATAGCAATTACGGTAAACCTCTGATGATCAAATCCTAATCTTATTGGAAAAATTCTCTTATCTAATTCATTTTGAATTTAAACCCAATTAAGTCACTTAAAATTGTATGAAAGCTAAATTAAGATGGGTTTAAGGACTCATGTTAAATTTGGCTGGGCCAATTCGACATGAGCAATGACTCATATAAAATTTGGTTGAGCCAATTCAACATGAGCATGGCCTATGTTGAATTGGCATGGCCAATTCAATAGTCCACATGTAGACCCTTAATACTTGACCCAATCCAGTTTGATATTTTTTATAACAATACAAAATAATTCTTGAGGTATTTTAATTATTTTAATTACTTATAATATTTAATAGTTATTTTTAATAAAAATAAAAAATTAAAAATTAAAAAATAATAGAAAAATGAAAAAATAAAAATCGACTATGGAATTTTCGTCACCGAAGATGAATTAGCTTGGGCCAATTCGCCACAGGAAAAACCTACGGCAAATTGGCCATAAGCCAATTCGCCGGAGATTTTTCTGTGGCGAAATGGCCATAGGCCAATTTGCAGCAGGATTTTCCTGCGGTGAACTAGTTGGCCCGCGCCTAGCGCCTGCAACAATTTTTTTTCGCCAGGGCACTTTCGCGCACCCGGGCCATGCACGGTTTTTCCAAAACCCTATTCTACTTGGTTTTTAATTTTATTTCCTTAGACAATTAGGATTAGGTTTATGATTTTTTCTTATAAATACCACATTAAAGACACAAAATAAAGAAGGATTTGAAATTTTTTATCGGACTTTGGACTTTTGATCTTAAAAAGAGAATCTGGACCTTTGGGGCTCGGAAATGTTTTTGGCAATCTATTCATAATCTCAAGCTTGAAGAATCAAGAGGCAACAAACAATATATAAACCAACAAAGGCAGCCCACACTGTCATTATTATTGTTCAACTAGAATTCAAAGATTGTGGTGAAATCAACAACGGAGGTTTAAATCTCTATTTCTTTGCTTATCTTTATAGTAGCTTTATCATTCAAATTGGATTAATTATTTAAACATACAATAGATGATCAATTTTTCTACTTACCATCCAAATTTTATTTAAAATCATAAAAAGTATTATTTTCAAAACCCTAAAACCTTAATACTCGTAAAACTAACTTTTGAAATTTAAAACCCTAATTACACTTTTATAAAACCACAAAATAATAATCTGTTTTCTTAAAACCCTAACCAAATCAATTTTTTTAAGATTTGTAGTAGCTTGATTCTTCCAATTTTGAAACCCTATTTTCTAAATCTCTAACCCTAAAATCTTAATTTTCAACACCAAAACCTACAACCCTAAAAGCCAGTTTTCAAAATCTTAATTCGCCCCCTTGACCCCCGCCCACTAATCAGCTAACGGGATCGCCGTATGAGCTCGTCGAAGGGGTCAATATTTATTTGTGTATTATAAGTCTTTATGTTTAACTTCCTTTATTATGATTATTCAAAATGCAGTAGCTTTATTCAAAATACAAACCTAAATCCTAATTTATTCAAACCATAAATCTTAATTAATTCTATTTTCCAAATAATCACAGTAGCTTGTTCCTTTCAAATATCTAAAGATTTTATTTTATTTTCATAAGCTTCAATCTTATTTACTTAAACCCTAAAGTTATATACTTACTATTTTGTTTAAATTAGATGAATGATTTATTTATGATGAATGGTTGTTTACTTTTATTGATTTGCTTTGGTTTCAAAACATTGTAAGATGTATGTTTCCATTATTGGATACCTCATTAATTAATTTTCATGTAATTTAAATTGTTCCTAAATTTTGGGATTAATGTAAAGGACACATTTCCACCTTTCAGTGGGTGTCCTATTTAGTTTTAGACCTTGAATGATGTAAGGACATGTTTCCATTCTCGAGTGGATGTCCATTTATTTGTTTTGTTTGGACATTGCTTTGATTTTAATATAACGATGCTTTATTTTAATTGTTGCATGTAGTATGGATTATATCATTATATTTAAGGATTTTATAATATTAAGACCTGCAAAGGAGGCTGGTTCCAATGAACTGGGAGTTGTGGGGCTGCTGGGCCATTTCTCACCTTCACCACACGTACCCAACTTTCCAAACCCATCAGGGGGTTGGAGATTCTTTAGGAATCGAGTCATCCACCCCTTTTTCCAAACCCTATTTTCTAAATCTCTAACCCTAAAATCTTAATTTTCAACACCAAAACCTACAACCCTAAAAGCCAGTTTTCAAAATCTTAATTCGCCCCCTTGACCCCCGCCTACTAATCAGCTAACGGGATCGCCGTATGAGCTCGTCGAAGGGGTCAATATTTATTTGTGTATTATAAGTCTTTATGTTTAACTTCCTTTATTATGATTATTCAAAATGCAATAGCTTTATTCAAAATACAAACCTAAATCCTAATTTATTCAAACCATAAATCTTAATTAATTCTATTTTCCAAATAATCACAGTAGCTTGTTCCTTTCAAATATCTAAAGATTTTATTTTATTTTCATAAGCTTCAATCTTATTTACTTAAACCCTAAAGTTATATACTTACTATTTTGTTTAAATTAGATGAATGATTTATTTATGATGAATGGTTGTTTACTTTTATTGATTTGCTTTGGTTTCAAAACATTGTAAGATGTATGTTTCCATTATTGGATACCTCATTAATTAATTTTCATGTAATTTAAATTGTTCCTAAATTTTGGGATTAATGTAAAGGACACATTTCCACCTTTCAGTGGGTGTCCTATTTAGTTTTAGACCTTGAATGATGTAAGGACATGTTTCCATTCTCGAGTGGATGTCCATTTATTTGTTTTGTTTGGACATTGCTTTGATTTTAATATAACGATGCTTTATTTTAATTGTTGCATGTAGTATGGATTATATCATTATATTTAAGGATTTTATAATATTAAGACCTGCAAAGGAGGCTGGTTCCAATGAACTGGGAGTTGTGGGGCTGCTGGGCCATTTCTCACCTTCACCACACGTACCCAACTTTCCAAACCCATCAGGGGGTTGGAGATTCTTTAGGAATCGAGTCATCCACCCCTTTTTTTCCCAGCATGTCCGAGTGGCGACTCCATTTTCTCTGAGTTTAGGCTCGTGTTCTCTAAGCCCCTGAGCCTAACAGCGCCGAAGTGGCAAGAACCATTCCATCGGGAGTGGAAACAAAAATCCCCGCTCACAGTGGCGACTCCACTTGGTATAAGAGAAGTTGATTCCGTTGGTCTTTATATTATTCTATTCTTTCTTATCATGATATTATCTATTGTATCATATTAGATTGCATCGTTGCATAAGTTAGGAAGCCCGTGATACCTGTGTTGTATTATGTAAGGGATACCATACTTTCACTCAAGGTATGGAGATCGAGAATGGCATAACCACTCATAGCCTTGTACCTTTTGGTATATACTTGCTATAGGAACCTATGCCTTTTTACCCAAAGAATAAAGCTTATGTAATTGGCCCAGTTACTTTTCTTAGGTTTTTTACCCCAAATGCTTGTTGTTTGACTATGGTTAATTTATCTTGGCTTAAATCATGGCTTATTTGGTTTGTTCTTTTTCTAATATGACCTAAGTACATTGTAAGCTCAAATAAATTTTTCTTTAAAATCCAAAAGACCAAAGCTATTTTTAAAACTTTTCAAGATGGTCTTTGGATATAAAACTTTTCTAAACGCAAATCAAAAATTCTTTTATCATGACTTAAATACAAAGTCAAAAATCCATTTTTTCTAAAAATCTTTTTACAATGGGTTTTTCAAACAAAATTATTTTCATCCAACCTTTAAAAGAGCTTACAAATTATTTAGGTCAATTATGAAAATACCAAAAATCAATTGTGACACCAGTTTATACTAAGAATTATTAATCATGGGCTTATTTTTGGCATGAATCACTAGTTACTTTTTCAAGTGAGAAATCTATTTATATTAATCCTCTTAATTTAGTTTTAATCCAATATAGCATAAAAGCTTCTTTAGTTGGTTGAATGGATTAAGACTTAATTAATGAGAATTATCTTGGACTAATTTCCATTTTAAAAATATAACTATTAGTTGAAACATTTGAGGAAATTATTCAAAAACAAGATACTCCATTTTGGTATTTTGTTAACCATATTACTTAGGAAAAGAGACTCGCCATTTATGTGTGGATGTTATAAGGTTGGAAGGAACGTCCTATTTATCCTTGTTTATTTATTGTTTATACATACATGCATACATGTATCGCATGACATATCATTAATCCCTTTTGGCTCACAGACCTGAAGTACGACAATTCAAGAGCATAGAAAAATACCACCTACAATATTGATTTTGATTCAAGTGCTTCATTGGAAGGATGTATGCAGACTAGCTAAAGAATATAATTGATGAAGTTGTCAAAGCTAGGGTGGCAGAGCTACGAGATCCATTAGTTGAAATTATGAGGATCCGGTTAATTCATATTCGGGATATCATTAACAATGCTTACAAGGCATCTCCCATTGACGTAAAGAAGAAGGAAAAGGCAACATTAACAAGGAACATGTCTACTGATAGAGATCGAATGGAAAATGAGGGATCAATCCCTATTCTTCAACACCAGTCAAACAATGTGCTGTCTAACTAGGGCAATAAGGGCAGCTACCACCACAATAAGCAAAATCAAAGGAAAAGAAGAGGTGTCGAGAAAAATGTAGCAACTGAACAACCAAAGAAGCGTAAATTTTCAAACTTAGGGGAGCGTTTGTCAAAGATGTTAGAAAATCTAATAAAGATGGATTTGCTATAACCATTAGCACCTCGGCCTCTACATAAGCCTCTACCACCAAATTTTGATGCCAAGGTCTTCTGTCAATTCCATCAAGTGCAAGGGCATGAGATAGATAAATGTGTTCGATTAAGGCATGAAATCCAAGATTTGATTGATAGTGGAAAGTTGTTGAGTTTGATAAGCCCAACACTAAGAATAATCCTTTGCCTAAATTTGGAAGGGTGCTACCACTTGCAACCTTCATGAAGATTCTTATCTTGTCATCTTGTCATGATATGGATAGAGAAGCTGCTAAAGAGGATGTGCTACTAAGCAAACTTGGATTAAATATGGATGATGAAGCCATGATCCTTGATGATGGAAAAATCCTTGCCCTTAATATGTCTAAATAAATGAAGTATCTTTGACTCCAACTCAACGAACTTCCTTTAGCTTGAAGTGTTGCTCTTTTTATTTTATTTCGCTTTCTTTAGTACCTACTTGGAATAATTATATTTTTACAATTAAGATTATTTGAATATATTATTTTCATTAAATTTTTGTTGGACTTTACTCATTTTGGTGCTCAACCAATGAGGAATCTAGCTTGCTGTTTATAAATTAATGTGTCTAGGTATCATGATTTGAATGACTTTACTAGATGAGGGAATTACTCTATAGCATTGAGTTGTGTATGCTTTCTTAGAGAGGGCTCCTGCATAATTACCTTTGTCTAATTCTTAGTCAGTCTTAGAACATGCTTTGATGGACTTTCGAGGCAAAATTGAACTTTGCTTATTTAAGAGAGAAATGATCTAGGCATTGTTTGAGGAGCCAACAACTATTATCCACCCAATTAAATATCAATCCATAGTTGTCCCTTTGAGCCTTCATAGAATTTTAGCTTTCTTTTCATTGACTTATAAGCCCAATGACCTACCCTGAGTTGTTGTTACACTTTTGACAAGTCTTATGATTACTAAGGTGAAGAGGCAAGGACATCAAAGAATGGAATGCATAGCCAAAACTATAAGGGTAGTTGATGTTCTCAAGACCATAAGGGTAGTTGAAGTTCACCTGATATCTCCAATCTATCAAGATAACATTAGAGTAACAAACGATTTATTCCTGTTAAAAAAGATTTATGTCACTCCACTCATCCATTATTAGAAACCCAAGTTGGTACAAACAAGATAACTCTTGTAGAGCTAGAACCAAAAAAAAAAAGAAAAAAAAGGAAGGAAAAAAAAAGAAGAAAAAGAAAATAAAATAAAACCCAAAATGGTTCAGAAAGCCATCTGAGTTCTCTTTTACTTAAGGCAGAAAAATGCTTTTATTTGGTTTATAAGGACTATTTGACTGGAATTGGTCCAACCCAACCAAAGATTCAATCAAACTCGGAGAAAAAGGAGAAAGGTCATCTAGTTCTTGAAAGTCTTATACTTGATAGTCCTACAGGGGAGAAGGACAAAATGATAAAATACTCAAAGAAAGGGAAGAGTAAGAAAAATAAAGAGAAAGAAAAGGAAAAAAAAAAGAAAGAAATGAATATGGGTACCAAACTTTTTGAAAAGGCAAAGACTATCCCAAGCAAGATTCAGGTTAACGCCAAAAAGAAAGATGAATGTTCAAAGCTCTGTCATTTCATGTTTCCAACTGCCTAAAAAAATCATGGCGTGAGGGTTTAGCCATAGCATCACAACGTCCCCAACTTACAAAAGGCCTTCATTTAATCTGTGTCCCTTAAGGACCCCATTTCAAGCCTATTAAAGACCTATTGATCTCTCTTAGTAGGTAGAGTCTATTAGTGGAGATAGTTTGGATAAGCATGCATATAAGATAGACAATATTCAAACTCAAATGAGATCTTTGCCCAAGTAATGTGTATGTGCCTATCTGAAGTGCGACAATTCTTGTTTAAATGGAAATGATTCCCGAGTTTAGTATGTTAATAAGGGTTGTCATGTTATAGATATATTAATTTGAAAAATCAAGTCCTGAGGTACAATGACATTGATTTGACAAAGTCGGCATTTGATTTTTTTTTTTTAAAAAAGAAGAACTGTTTTCTTGTTATAAAAACCTTTAAGTTAAGGGAAATATGTTGAACAGTCGAACCTCAAAGGAAACATTGGGCAAAGTAAAGAATTATTTGCAAGGTTGTGAAGAATCTACTAATTGACATGGTGATTCATAGTCCAAAATGGATGAATCCCTGACTATACTACTTGGGACTCACCACTCATGTTTTCAACATCTTTAAGATAAAAGCCATAAAAGCAAAGCATTCTGTGAGACCTTAACGACCATCTAGAAGGAGTCAATGAGAACACTTCAACTGATCACCTCAGTCTGTGAGTCGACGGAAGCACTGTAAGTGTTATTCATGCATATCATGCATACATGAGCATATCACATCGCATTTTCTTGTATTGTATTTCTTTGTCAAAGTGAACAACAAATACCCTGTGAAGTATAGAATCAAAAGAAGATATGAAATTAGGGTGCATGGAAAGCCCATTGTGTGAGGAAGCTCCAATAATTTTGCAAAAGAAAGAAGAAATGCATGCTTGTTCGAATAACTAGATAATCTACAAACATCAACCAAAGCAAAATAGAAAAAATTGTGGGTTTAAGCCTACACAGGGGGTAAGAGTATATAGGTATCTCGGGTCCAAGAACCCAAATCCAATTCGGTCATGGGTCCAAGTACCCAATCTCAGGTCTAAGTACCCAATATCTGGTCTAAGTACCCAAATCCAATTCAGTCTCAGGTCTAAGTACCCAATCTCTAGTCCAAGTACCCAAATCCAATTCAGTCTCAAGTCCAAGTACCCAGTCTCGGGTCCAATTACCCAAATTCAATTCAGTCTCAGGTCTAAGTGCCCAAATCAAATTCAATCTCAGGTCCAAGTACCCAAATTCAATTCAATCATGGGTCCAAGTGTCCAAATCAAATTCAATCTCGGGTCGAAGTACCCAGTCTTGAGACTAGGTACCCAATCTCGGGTTCAAGTACCCAATCTTGAGTCTAAGCATCCAAACTCAATTCAGTCTAGGGTCCAAGTACCCAGTCTCGAGTCCAAGTGCTCAGTTTTGAGTCCAAAGAAAATTCAGTCTCGGGTCCAAGTATCCAATCTCGGGTCCAAGTACCCAGTGTCAGGTCTAAGTACCCAAATAAAATTCAGTCTCAGTTCTAAGTACCTAGTTTTGAGTCTAAGTACCCAAACTCAACCCAATCTCGGGTACAAGTACCCAATCTCGGGTCCAAGTATCCAAACTCAATTTAGTCTAGGGTTAAAGTACCCAGTCTCGGATCTAAGTACCCGAATTAAATTCAGTCTCGAGTCCAAGTACCTAGTTTTAGGTCCAAGTATTCAATCTAGGGTCCAAGTACCCAATCTTAGGTCCAAGTACCTAATCTCGGGTCCAAGTACCCAAATCTAACTCAATCTTGGGTCCAAGTACCCAAACCCAATTTAGTCTTGGGTCCAAGTACCCAAACTCAACTCAATCTCGGGTCCAAGTACTTAATCTCGGGTCTAAGTACCCAAACTCAATTCAGTCTCGGGCCCAAGTACCCAGTCTCGGGTCCAAGTACCCAAATCAAATTTAGTACCAGGTCTAAGTACCAAATCTCGTCTCCAAGTACCCAAATCCAATTCAGTCTCAGGTCCAAGAACCCAATCTTGGGTCTAAGTACCCAAATTAGATTCAATCATGGGTCCAAGTACCCAATCTCGAGTCCAAATACCCAGTCACGGGTCTAAGTACCCAATCTCAGGTCCAAGTACCCAAATTGAATCCAAGTACCTATCCTTATCCAAAATTTGTTCAAAGTCATGTTGCTTTTTACTCTCTTCTACTGAAAGTCTCAAATCAGTCAAGAAGGAGGCAAACTATAGACCCTTAATTTTTGACCCAATCCAGTTCTATATTTTTCATAACACTCCAAAATAATTTTTATGGTATTTTAATTATTTTAATTACTTATAATATTTAATAGTTATTTGTAATAAAAATAAAAATATAAAAAATAATAAAAAATTGAAAAATAAAAATCGGCGATGGAAGAATCAGAGATGTAAAATTTTTATCGCCGAAGATGAATTGGCTTGGGCCAATTCGCTGCAAGATTTGGCTGGCCTGATCCCAGCTCCCGCAGTAATTTTTTTTACCAGCGCACTTTCGCACACCCGGCCCACACGCGTTTTGCCGAAATCCTAATCTACTTGGTTTTTAATTTTATTTCCTTAGCCAATTTGGATTAGGTTTATGATTTTTTTTTCTTATAAATACCACATTAAAGACACATAATGAAGAAGGAACTGAAATTTTTTATTGGACTTTGGACTTTTGATCTTAGAAAGAGGATCTGGACCTTTGGAGCTCAAAATTATTTTTGGCAGTCTATTCATAATCTAAAGCTTGAAGAATCAAGAGGCAGCAAATAATATACAACCCATCAAAGGCAGCCCACACTGTCTTTATTATTGTTCAACCAGAATTCAAAGATTGTGGTGGAACCAACAACGGAGGTTTGAATCTCTATTTCTTTGCTTATCTTTACTGTAGCTTCATCATTCAAATTGGATTAATTGTTTAAACGTGCAATAGATGATCAATTCTTCTACTTACCATCTAAACTTTATTTAAAACCCTAAAAATTATTATTTTCAAAACCCTAAAACCTTAATACCCATAAAACTAACTTTTGAAATTTAAAACCCTAATTACACTTTTCTAAAACCACAAAACAATAATCTGTTTTTCTTAAAATTAACCAAATCTATTTTTCTAAGATTTACAGTAGCTTATTTCTTCCAATTCTAAAATCCTATTTTCTAAATCTCAAACCCTAAAATCTTAATTTTCAACACCAAAACCTACAACCCTAAAAGCCAATTTTGAAAATATTAATTTTCCCCCTTGACCCCCGCCCGCTAACCGGCTAGTGGGATTGCCGTATGGGCTCATCAAAGGGGTCAATATTTATTTGTGTATTATAAGTCTTTATGTTTAACTTCCTTTATTATGATTATTCAAAATGCAGTAGCTTTATTCAAAATATAAACCTAAATCCTAATTTAGTCAAACCATAATTCTTAATTAATTCTATTTTCCAAATCATCACAGTAGCTTATTCCTTTCAAATATCTAAAGATTTTATTTTATTTTCATAAGCTTCAATCTTATTTACTTAAACCCTAAAGTTATATACTTACTATTTTGTTTAAATTAGATGAATGATTTATTTATGATGAATGATTGTTTACTTTTATTGATTTGCTTTGGTTTCAAAACATTATAAGAGGTATGTGTAGACCCTTAATTTTGACCCCAATTTGATATGGGCCTAATTAAAGAGTGCCAAAATAAATTTGATCCGACTTTAAAATATTTAAAACTAGTTTATAACTTTCAAAGAAGTCGATTCGGATTAAAGAGGCATAAATTCAATTACAAAACCATAAAATCAAGTTGAATAGGCCCAAATTAAACCTTTCGGTCCATAAGTTAAAAAATGCAATAATAATTCGAATTAGGCCGGCTTGAGCAATTGCTCATGTCAACCTGGAGGGACAAGGTCAACATGAGCATGCCTCATGTCAATCTTGGCAGCCCAGATCGACATGAGGTTTGACTAATTTTGACCTAGGCGCATCAGGTCAACATAAGCATGCCTCATGTCGATCTGGCAGCCCAGATCGACATGAGGTTGGACTCATGTCAACCTAGGGCAACTAGGTCGACATGGCTTTGGTCCATGTCGATCTGGTTGCCCCAGATCGTCATGGTTTTAATAAGTTTCCTAATTGAACTTGAATTTGTTTTATGGATGAATTAATATTAGGTTAAGGATTCTGAGTGAGGTGAAGGCCTATAAACAATAACATTTCAGAAATTAAAGTGGAGGAACAGCAATGACCATTAGGAAGGATGGCAATAAACATTAACAAGGGCAGCAATTAAGATTATGAGAGATTAAACAACAAAACAGAAGAGACGGCAACAAACAGAGATGATTAGCAGCAGGCATTCATCAATCATCAATCCATCAAAGGCAACAACATTGCCTTTGTTATTGTTCATCTAGAAATCTATTTGGTGGAATCGAGTACACATGTTTGATCTTTAGTCATAAATTATTCATGCTCATGGTAGCTTCATTTCTTTGATTAATAAGAACATGCATGCAGTAACTTGATCTTTGAACACTCAGTATCTTGATCTTTGAAGGTGCAATAAATTGATCATTGTTTCAATAACTTTAATCGTTTGCTTTAATTAACACATTGATCAGATGGTATTCGTGACCCCACTTGCATGTTTCATAAAAAACTAAAAACTATCAAGTAGCTGGTGAGGATTTAAATTAATTATCAAAATCTATTCTTTTACTAAAACTTCAAGAACCGTAGGTTATTTTATTGAAACTCAAAACCTTAAACTATTTTTATCAAAAAGCCTAAACCATTTCATTATTAAGCTCCAAAATACTGATTATTTTTCCAAAACCTCAATTTATTTCTCGAAATCTAAAATTATGTTTTTAAGGCAATAAGATAAAACCCTAATTCCAAACTCTGAATTCCAAAACCCTTGTAACATCTTAAAATTTTTGAAAATTTCTAAATTTTGGAAAATTGGATAACATAAATTATAATTTAAAAGGATAAATTAAATTAATGGGTTTAAATGAAAAATGAAGGGATTTTAAATGAAAAGGCTGAATATATATGTGATATATATGCAAAATATACATAACATATAAAAGTCAACACTTTTTAAAAGAAAAGGGTATTTTGGTAATTAAATATTATAAATTCAAAATTAATAAAATAATTCAAAAATAAATTATTTTTGAATGGAAAAGGGAAATTAGGGCTTTTAATTTATTAAAAAAATAATTAAATATTAAATATTAAATTATTTTAATATATATGTGGTTTAAAAAAAAGATGAAAGGAAAAGAAATATTAAAAGTCTTCTTCTTCTTCTCTTTCCTTTGGCTGAATTTTCCATGGGAGTTAGACTAAGAATTTGATTCTACCATACTCCATAAATTCAAGGAATTAACAAGTTGCTAGTGGATTTTTGGTGATCTCCACCAAAATTAGTAAGTTTCCATCTCCTTTCTTTGAATTCCTTGGAAATTTGGATTTTGTGAGTTTTGAGATTTTGATGTAGTTTGTTATAATTGTTGAAATTGGTGTGCATGATGTTATTTTGGGTAGTTAAGAATGATTCCAAGGTCAGATTGAAGAGATGATGGAGTTTGGTTAAAGAATGGTGAAGAGAGAGAATTTAGGTTATGGTTTTTTGGGGTTTTGAAAACATGAACTTTAATTGTGCAAATTATTTCCAAATGAGTTGTTTTGATTCATAAACAAGTATTTTAAAGTCAAATATTGGATTTGGTGGTGTTGAGTTGGAGTTTGAGAATGGAAGTGGAGATTTAAGGTTTTGGAAAAGTGATTTTCCAAAGTGGTTCAATTGTGTGATTTTATTTGTTTAAGCATGTTTTTTAGTGTTAAAAGTGATGAATATAAGCTTGGAATGAGTAATGGATTATGTTGGAATAGAAAACCTTCAATGGGGGAAGGTTATGCCATTTTTGAGATTTTGTGTATAAGAGTGTATTTTTATAATGTAAATGATTTAAATGTATTAAAATATGTTTTTAATAATATAAATAAACTTAAAATACTTTGATTGTGTATGAATAACATGCTATGATGTTTGTAATGTCATATATGTGTTAAATGCATTGTGAAAAGCCATTGATAATGGCTAATTTGTGTAACATGTGAAATATGCATATTATGTGAAAATACCCAAAGTAATTGGGTAATGTGTTGTGAATACAAAAATGAGATATGTGGAATAATGAAATGAATTGAGATTGATAATAAATGAGAAAAATGACAAAAATGACAAAAATGACAAAAATGAGAAAAAAAATGTGAAAGTAAGGCAATGTGCCTAGATTGAATATGTGAAAATGAAAAAGAGATTAATAATGAGAAATATGAATAAATTGTGTGCCTAGTATGTTATTCAATTTTCAAAGTTCTGAGTTTAGCGGCCTGCCTATGATTGCCTACGGGCTACACGCTGGAATGGTGAAAAGACTGGGTCGTAAGCCAAGCCAGCTGATAAACATGATGTTTTTGGGGTGAAAAGAATAGGTCGTAAGCCTCAAAAACTGTAGCAGCCTAGCCGGGTTAAGGACCAAGATACTAGGGCCTAAGGGTCTAGCCGGGTTGAGGTTTAAGAGACTGGGGCTGTTACATTATCCATGGATATATTGCCTACGAGGCTAGACACATGGTGTCATTATGGAACAAAGCAGTAACTCTGAAATTTGAATAGCATATTAGATCCTTTTTGGGCCCATGCTTGTCTTTGTTTTAATGTGAATTATGAATTATGAAATATTTTTAAAAATATAAGAAAGTGGAATGATGTGACATCTATATGCATTATGCATTGGTATTGCATTGAGGTATATTGTTATTATCAAAGTTTGTACCACTAGTCTTTGGCTTAGCGCGATTATTTCCATCGCGCAGGTGACAAGGTAGACCCAGCTGAGCCAGAGAGTTCTTCTAGATCATGTTGGGTCTAGACTTGTAGTTGAGCTTGTTGAGTTGCTATCGAGATCAGAAACACTACCAGCAGCATCTATATATTTTTATATTATTGTACATTTTTTAGTTTTATGTATAATATATTATGTTTTGAATTTTACGTATTGTATATTATAAACAATGTTTGAGTCAATGTATTTGAAATGGGAGAGTAAGTGTGTTTTAAATTATATATATCTATATGTATAAATGTTTGAGGAACTTGGTGAAATTGAGAAGTATGGTTAAGATTGAGATTTGATATTATTTGGGAGTATTTTCTTTTTGCAGGTTGTGTTTTGATAAATTTTGGGATGTCCAAAATACAGACAAAACTCTGGTGAATTTTTCTCATAAATTTATATATATATTATTTATTTTGGGTTCTTATAACAAGTAAAGAAAATTTATATTTTATTTAATTTTTATATATTTAGAATTTGAAACTTTAAATTGGAAATGTGAAAAAAAATTAGTAAATTGTCTGTGATATTTTTGTACCGTATATGCGTATTTTATATATGCTGAAAATATATATTGTATGTATATAGGGTATAAGGGTGTTACATTTATTTTGATATCAGAGCCTATGTTTGAGGTTCTCTATCTAGGTGTGATGATAGAGAGAGAAAATGGGGATTTTAAAATATTTTTTAATTGTAATACATGCATTGGCTTTGGCAGTTTCTGATCTCTGATATAGTATTTTCTGCTTTGTTTGCAGATATAGGTAGTTATGCCGTCTCGGCCGCATCAGGCTGCTGAGGGTAGTGCAGAGAGTGTGACTCCAAATGAGGATAGAGATGGAGCTAGAGTTGTATCTGCTGGTGAGGCGTCTATTTCTATACTTTTGAGACCAGCAGCTGATGAGATTCCGCCTAGCTGGGTATGGCATATAGTAGAGTTGTTGAGGATGGCTCCAGTTCCATAGCCACCACAGCTACAGCCGGAGGCACAGTTGCCGGTGAGGCAGTATGATAAATTAAGAAAGTATGGGTGTGAGCGGGATTTTTGCCCCAACTCCCGGTGGAATGGTTCTTGCAACTTTGGCACTATTTAGGCTCGTGGCCTTAGAGAACACGGACCTAAGTTCTGAGAAAATGGAGTCGCCACCCGGACGGGCCGAGAAAAAGAAAGTGGTGGATGACTCGATTCCTAAGGAATCCCCAACTCCTTGATGGGTTTGGAAAGTTGGGTACGTGTGGGGAAGGTGAGAAATGGCCCAGCACCCCCACAACGCCCGGTTCATTGGAACCGGCCTCATTTACAGGTCTTAATATTATAAAATTCTTAAATATAACAACATTATCCATATTACACACAATAATTAAAAGAAAGCATTAATATATTAAAACCAAAGCAAGGTACAAGAAAAACAAATAAATGGACACCCATCGAAAATGGAAACATGCCCTTATATCCATGCCTAAATAGGACACCCACCAAAAGGTAGAAACATGTCCTTTACATTGGTTCTAAAATAGAAAAACAATTTAAATTATATGATATTTAACTAATGAGGTACCCAGGAAACATACCTCTTACAACATTTGAAAATCTAAATAAATTGATAAAAGTGAATAACCATTCATCATAAATAAATCATTCATCAAAGGTATTAAACATCAATAGAAAGTAAACATCCATCCATGATAAATTAAATGAACCAAGCATTGAACTTAAATAAATTAAAGCATATAAAATAAACCAAAGCATAATCAAATATAGAATTGAGTAAGCCAAATAAACATCTAAATTATAACTACTATTGCCTTTTAGGGTTCTTTATTTCATGTGTTTTGGGTTTTGTAATTTATGGAATTTGGCTACTGTGAGTTTTTAATGAAATTAAAATAGATTAAGGTTTTATGATTTAAGAAGTTGGTAAAACTCTTTGATTAACCAAATTAAGGTTTGTGATATAAAATCATGAAACTAGGTTTTGGACATTTTAAAAATATTTAGATTTGCAATTTATGGTTAATGAATTATCATTTTGAGTTTACTGTGTAAAATTATGTTTATATGATTTTTAAAGTTTTAAAGGATTAGGGTTAAGAAAAAAAATTAAGGTTTAAGGTTTTAAGGGGATTAGGGTTCATTGTTTTGAGTTTTGGAATTAAATTAGGGTTTTAGAATTTTTAAATTTAGGGATTCGGCTAATGAATTTTATTTTAGGATTTGGAAAGACAATTGACAATTTCATGAAGTTTTAAGAATTTAAACAAAATGATTTAAAGTTTATAAGAGAAAAAAAGATATTTTTAAGGCTTTTGGAAGGAAATAGAACACAATTTAATGTTTTGATAATTTGGAAGGAAAATCTTAGTTTTGGGGTTTTGAAGAAATGAAACTAATAGCTTTAAACTTTTGGAAAAATAAAGCCACGATTTAAGATTTTCATATCTCAGAAAAGGTGAATTGAGGTTATGAGGTTTTTAATTTAAAAGAAACAATTATATGATCTAGCTACTGTGAAAAAATAAAAGAAATTAAGAATTCAAACATTCTTTTGTAAGTTACACCAAAAATTGCTTCTTGGATGAACAAGGTCAAAGACAAGCCTTTTTGCCTTTGAATTGCTTGAATTATTTTTCTGCACTCTCAAAAAATCAGCTTGATTTAAGGATTTCCTTCACAATTTCGGTTTCCACTTTTGTTCAAGCTTCTGTCCGATTTCTTCCTTATTTCTCATTGATTTTTTGTGTTCTTTTTTTATCTTATTTATAGAAGAATTTATATGACTAATTCTAGTTATTCACGGCATTTATTATTCATTAAGAAAAGGAAACCGAAACCTAATTGTATTAGGTTTCGAAAAATTTGCATCGAAAAATTTTTGCTGGCGAAAAAAACTGGTGCGGAAAAATCATGCTAAAAAAAACTGCTGCGGAAAAATTGAGCTGGCAAAAAAGCTGCTGCAGCTGGCTGTCGCAGCGCGGGTGAAATGGGTCCGCGGGCCATTTTGCCTGTAGGAGTTTCCTGAGGGCGAAATGCCCACGGGCCCGCGCTGACTTTCAGCGACGATTTTTTTCGTCGCCGATTTTTTTTTATTTTTTATTTTTTTTATTTTTGAATTTTTATTCACTTCACCATTTTTTACTAAAATAAATATTAAAATTAATCAAGATACCATAAAAAATTATTTTGCACTAACTAAAATATATTGGACAACAGAGAAATTATTTTGGACTAATTAAAATATATTAGACCGGACTAGGTCAAAAATTAAGGGTCTGCAATGGGGCTGAGGACTTTGTTGGTACTACAGATCCTACTGTAGTAGAGCAGTGGCTAGACCGGGTTCAGAGGATATTTATTTAGTTATAGGCTAGTCCAGAAGAGAAGTTTGACTATGCCAGATCTCTTCTGCAGAGAGACGCATATGATTGGTGGAAGACGGTTCCACATGCTTTGGATGATCCACCAGTCTTGACCTATGATTATTTCCTGTGAGAATTTGAGCAGAAGTATACAACGAGAGAGTATAAAGATGCAAAGAAGATGGAGTTCCTGAGTCTGAGAAAGGATACCAGGACATAGACCGAGTATGAGATCATTTCTGATGAGTTTGACAGGTGTAGGAGGTTTGAGGAGGGACTGAGACCCTCTATCATGTGCATCATTGCAGGCTATCAATATCAGAATTTCTCCCGGTTAGTTGCAGCTGCCAGGAGTGTTGAGAGGGCACAGAGTCTTACAGCAGCTTCCAGGGTTAAGGAGACCAGAGTTAGGAGACCCCAGAGTGCAGCAGGGTCTTCATAAGTGAAGAGAGGCCGAGGGGGACATTTTCAGAGGTTTAGTAGGATTCAGGGGTAGTTTGGCAGATTAGTACAGTAGCAGAGATAGAGATAGAGACCTGCAATTTTATTGGCTAGTGCTACGACTCCAGTGGCTCAAAGACCTACTCCACCTACTTGCGTTCATTGTGGTAGAGTACACAGAGGTGTCTGCTTGTGGAGAGGTGCTTTAGGAGTGTGTTTTAGATGTGGATCGTCAAACCATTTTATAAGAGATTGTCCTGAGCCACCAGAGGTTAGGCAGGCAGATACTGCAGCTTCTCTACTCAGTTTTAGAGGGGGTCGTAGTGGTAGAGGTTTTAGTAGAGGTGGTTGACCTGGGTTTAGTCAGAGAGGAGGCTCTACATTTGAAGGAAGTAGGCCAAATGAGGTTGGGCCATCTCAGCAGGTTTATGTGATGCAGAGTCAGCCGGATGCTTCAGCCGTCATTGTGGGTACATTTTCTTTATTTGGTATTTCAGTCCTTGCTCTATTAGATCCTGGATCTACACATTCATACATAAGTGCATCTATATTGCCTGTGACTGAATTGCATTCTAAGTCCCTAGGATTTGATGTCTTGGTGACAAATCCTTTAGGGCATAGTGTTGTGGTGAGCAGGGTGCACCGAGATAGTCCAGTTGTTGTTCAGGATGAGGAGTTTCTCAGTGACCTAATTGAGATGCCATTCAGGGAATATGATCTGATTTTGGGCATGGATTGGTTATCCAAGCATGGGGTTGTGGTAGACTGTTAGAAGAAATGTGTTACTTTGAGAACACGTGATGGTAGGGATGTGATGGTATCTGGTGAGCAAAGGTATCTTTCATCTATGTTTATTTCAGCTGTTTCAGCTGGGAGGATGATTCGGAAGGGATGTGAGGCTTATCTTGCTCATGTTGTAGATATTAGAGTAGTGGGATCCCTGCTTGAAAGTATACCCACAGTTGCTGAGTTTTCAAATGTTTTCCCTGATGAGTTGCCAGGGGTACCTCCTGAGAGAGAAGTGGAGTTTGGTATCGATTTGTTGCCTGGTACCACTCCTATCTCTATTACCCCTTATCGGATGGCACCTGATGAGTTGAGAGATTTGAAGGTGTAGTTATAGGAGTTATTGGATAAAGGGTTTATCCACCCTAGTGTGTCTTCGTGGGGAGCGCCTGTGTTGTTTGTGAAGAAGAAGGATGGCACCATGAGATTGTGTATTGATTATAGGCAGTTGAATAAGGTGACCATCAAGAACAAGTATCCTTTGCCTTGGATAGATGATCTCTTTGATTAGTTGAAGGAAGCGGCAGTATTCTCTAAGATTGATCTGAGATCAGGGTACCATCAGTTGAGAGTCAGAGATGTGGATGTACCCAAGATAGTTTTTCGTACGAGGTATGGGCATTATGAGTCTCTGGTGATGCCATTTGGATTGACGAATGCACCAGCAACTTTTATGGATTTGATGAACAGGGTATTCAGACCATTTTTGGATCAGTTTATGGTAGTCTTCATTGATGACATCTTGGTGTATTCGCGTAATGAGGAGAATCATGATAGGCATTTGCGGATCGTATTGCAGACTCTAAGGGAGAAGCAGTTATATGCTAAGCTATCTAAGTGTGAGTTATAGCTCGATCAGGTAGCTTTTCTTGGTCATGTGGTTTCAGCAAAGGGTATTAGAGTTGATCCAACTAAAGTTGAGGCTATCTTGAATTGGAGTCCATTGAAGACTGTGACAGAGGTTAGAATTTTGATGGTGATTTGAAATTATTTTGGAGTGTTTTCTTTTTGCAGGTTGTGTTTTGATAAATTTTGGGATGTCCAAAATACAGACAAAACTCTGGCGAATTTTCCCAGAAATTTTTATATAATTATTTATTTTGGGTTCTTATAACAAGTAAAGAATATTTATATCCTATTTAATTTTTATATATTTAGAATTTGAAACTTTAAATTGGAAATGTGAAAAAAAAAATTTAGTAAATCGGTCTGTGATATTTTTATACCGTATATGCGTATTTTACATATGCTAGAAATATGTATTGTACATATATAGGGTATAAGGGTGTTACAACCCTAGTTTCAAAAACCCTAAAAACCTTAATTTCAAAACCCTAATTACAAAACTTTAGCTTCTAAAACCCTAAGTTCCAAAACCCTAAATTCTATAAACCATAAATTCTTTAAAACCCTAAATTTATATATTTATCACTTCATTTAATTTTAGATTTGATTATGTAGTTTATTATGGTTGATTTATTTAATCTCAATGTTTGATTTATTTAATTTATCATGGATGGATATTTTCTTTATTATTATGATTATTATGTGTTTATTTTGGTATAAAAATTTAAGAGGTATGCTTCCATTATTGGGTACCTCATTAATTAATTTTTATATAATTTAAATTACTTTTATATTTTGGACCAATATAAAGAACATGTTTCCACCTTTTGGTTGGTGTACTATTTAGTTTAGACATGGATGATGTAAGGACATGTTTCCACCCTCGGATGGGTGTCCATTTATTTGCTTTGTTTGGACATTGCTTTGATTTTAATATAATGAAGCTTTATTTTAGTTATTGCATGTAATATGGATAATATTATAATATTTAAGAATTTTATAATATTAAGACCTGCAAAGGAGGCCGGTTCCAATGAACCGGGCGTTGTGGGGGGTGCTGGGCCATTTTTCACCTTCCCCACACGTACCCAACTTTCCAAACCCATTATGGGGTTGGGGATTCCTAAGAAATCGAGTCATCCACCCCTTTCTTTTTCCTGGCTTGTCCGAGTGGCTACTCCATTTTCTCCGGGCTTAGGCCCGTGTTCTCTAAGGCCCCGAGCCTAAACAGTGCTGAAGTCGCAAGAACCATTCCATCGGGAGTGGGGGCGAAAATCCCTGCTCACAGTGGCAACTCCACTGGGGATAAGAGAAGTTTATTCCGTTGGTCTTTATATTATTCTATTCTTTCTTATAATGATATTATCCATTTCATCATATTAGATTGCATCCGTGTTGTGTTATGTAAGGGATACCATACTTTCACTCAAGGTATGGAGATCGAGCATGGCATAACCACTCATAACCTTGTACCATTTGGTATATACTTGCTATGGGAACCTAAGCCTTTTAACCCAAAGACTAAACCCAAAGCTCATGTAATTGGCCTAGTTACTTTCCTTAAGTTTTTACCCCAAATGTATGTTGTTTGACTATGGTTAATTTATCTTAGCTTAAATCGTGGCTTATTTGGTTTATTCTTTTTCTAATATGACCTTATTATATTGTAAGACCAAACTAATTTTTTCTTTAAAATCCAAAAGTCCAAATCTATTTTCAAAACTTTTCAAAATGGTCTTTCGATATAAAACTTTTCCATAAACAAAATCTTTTTCTCATGACCCAAATACTAAGACCAAAATCCATTTTTTCTAAAAATCTTTTTACAATGGGATTAGAAACAAAATTACTTTCATCTAACCTTTTCTTACAAAGAGCTTACAAATTATTTATGTCAATTACGAAATACCAAAAATCAATTGTGAGCCTAGTTTACACTAAGAATAATTAGTCATGGCCTTGTTTTTGGCATGAATCATTACCTACTTTTTTAAGTGAGAAATATATTTATAATAAACCTCTTAATTTAGTTTTAATCCAATATAGCATAAAAGCTACTTTAGTTGGTTAAATGGATTAAAACCTAATTAATGGGAATTATCATGAATTGATTTCCATTTTTGAAAATATAACTATTGGTTGAAACGTTCGAGGGAATTATTTGAAAACAAGATACCCCATGTTGGTATTTTGTTAACCATATACCTAGGAAAAGAGACTCGCCATTTGTGTGTGAAAGTTATAAGGTTGGAAGGAACATCCTATTTGTCCTTGTTTGTTTATTGTTTGTGCATACATACATACATGCATACATGCATCACATGACATATCATTCATCCTTTTTGGCTCATAGACCTAAAGTATGACTATTCAAGAGCATACAATGATATCACCTACAACATTGATTTTTGATTCAAGTGCTTCATTGGGAGGATGTATGCAAACCAGCTAAGGGATATAATCAATGATGTTGTCAAAGCTAGGATAGCCGAGCTACAAGATCAATTGGTTGAAATTATGAAGACCCAGTTGATTGAAATTCTGAAGCTCATCAACAAAGCTAAGGCAGCATCCATGGCGAACATGTTCACTAATAGAGATCGAATGAAAAATGAGGGACCAATTCCTATTCTACGAAGTCAAAGGGAAAGAGAAAAGAACCATTTTTCTATCTAAGTGGGGCAATAAGGGCGTCTATCACCCTAGTGGAAAAAGTCAAAGGGAAAGAGAAAAGAACCATTTTTCTACAAAATGAAATTATCAACCTAGTAATCAAAATACACAAAAGGAAGCTGATGTTAATGCCACCGGTCAAGGAGGAATGAGGCAGTTTTCAAAATTGGAGAAGCCGCTATCTTGGGTTCTCAATAAACTACAAAAGAAGGGATTATTACACCCCTTGACCCCTCGACTTTTACCAAATCCTTTACCCCCAAAATTTGATACTAAGGCTTTTTGTCAATTTTATCATACTTAAGAACATGAGACTGATAGATGTACTCGATTGAGGTATGAGATCCAAGATCTAATCGACAATGGTAAACTGCCTGAGCCTAATAAGCACAATACTAAGAATAATCCTCTACCTAAATTTGGAAGGGCGCCACCACTTACAACCTTCATGAAGAGTTTTATCTTGTCATCCTGTGATGATATGGATAGAGAAGATCCTAAAGATGATGTGCTATTAAGCAAGTTTGGACTAACTGTGGATGATGAAGCAATGATACTTGATGATGAAAACAATCCTTGCCTTCAACCTAACAAACTTTCCTTAGCTTGATTATTGCTTTCTTTAATATTTAATTGGAACAAACATGTTTTTCAAATTTAAAGTTGTTTGAATAAATTTCTTTCATAAAATTGTTGTGGGTCTTTGTTCATTTTGGTGCTCAACCAATGAGGAATCTAGATTGATGATTCAAAAATTAATGTATTTAGGCAACATGACTTGAATGACTTTACTAGGTGAAGGAATTACTCTATAGCATTGAGTTGTGTATGCTTACTTAGAGAGGGCTCCTGCTGTGAGCGGGGATTTTTGCCCCCACTCCCGGTGGAATAGTTCTTGCGACTTTGGCACTGTTTAGGCTTGAGGCCTTAGAGAACACGGACCTAAGTCCAGAGAAAATGGAGTCGCTACCCGGACGGGTCGGGAAAAAGAAAGGGGTGGATGACTCGATTCCTAAGGAATCCCCAACCCCTTAATGGGTTCGAAAAGTTTGGTACGTGTGGAGAAGGTGAGAAATGGCCCAGCACCCCCACAACGCCCGGTTCATTGGAACAGGCCTCCTTTACAGGTCTTAATATTATAAAATTCTTAAGTATAATAACATTATCCATACTACACACAAATAAAAAGAAAGCATCATTATATTAAAATCAAAGCAATGTCCAAACAAAACAAAACAAATAAATGGACACCCATCTAAGGATGGAAACATGTCCTTACATCACATGCCTAGATAGGACACCCACCAAAAGGTAGAAACATGCCCTTTACATAAGTTCTAAAAAAAAAAGCAAATTAAATTACATGATGTTTAAATAATGAGGTACCCACCAAGTGGAAACATACCTCTTACAACTTTTGGAAATCTAAATTGATTGATAAAAGTAAATAATCATTCATCATAAATAAATCATTCATCAAAAGTATTTAAATAAAATAAACATCCATCCATGATAAATTAAATAAATCAAGTATTGAAATTAAATAGATTAAAGCATAAGAGATAAATCAAGGTATAAATAAATAGGGAATTGAATAAAGCAAATAAAAGTTCAATTATAGCTACTGTGACTTTTTATGGAATTAAAATAGATTAGGGTTTTATGTTTTAAAAGGTTGGTAAGACTCTTTGATTAACCAAATTAAGGTTTGAATGATGAAATCATGAAACTAGGGTTTTAGACACTTTGAAATACTTTATAATTCATGGTTTTAAATAGTGATGTAAGCTACTGTGTAATTTTAGAGTTTTTATGTTTTTATGGTTTTCAATGTTTTAAAAGGATTAGGGTTCATAAAAATTAGGGTTTAAGGTTTTAAAAGAATTAGGGTTCATTATTTTAGGCTTAAAAGTTGAATTTTGGATTTTAGGGTTTTGAAATTTGGGTCTCGGGTAATGAAGAATTTTTAGGGTTTTAGAAATCAATTTGATATTTTATAAAGTTTTATGAATTTAAACAAAAGGATTGAAGTTTTTATGAGTAGAAAAGATGTTTTTTAAGGCTTTTCGAATGAAATAGAACCTACTTTAAAATCTTAAAAGAAACAGAATTTGATTTTGGTTTTGTTGAAAAATATGTTCAATTAGTGTTTTAAGGTCTTTAAGAAGAAAAAATAACAATTTTAAGTCTTTTTAGAAAATAAGGTCACGTTTTAGTGTTTTAACTTTGGAAAACTAAATTAAAGTTCTAAGATTTTAACTTTTGAAAAACACAAAAAATCCTAGTTTTAGCTACTGTGTAAAAAAATTAGAATTTAGAATTTCATACCTTCTTTTGTAAGTTGCTCCAAAATTGCTTCTTCTTGGATGAACTAGCTCCAAAGACAAACCTTTTTTGCCTTTGGAATCCCATTTTTCGTGATGCTGCTGTCCAGAAAAGATTTAAATTGAATTTCTTCTTTTCCTTCCTTGATTTGGTTTTAAGCTTTCCAAACTCCCTTTGGATTTCCTCTCTCTCTGCCCCCTTCAATTTCAATGCCTTTGGTCCTTATTTATAGTGGTTTAAGGTTATTTATTCCTAATTAATTAAGATAAGTAATATTAATAAAAAAATTAAAACCTAATTGGATTAGGTTTCAAAAAAAATTGTGTTGAAAAATTTTGTGTTGGCGAAAACTGCAGCAGCCGGGCCCGTTGGCTGGGCGTGTGGGCGTGCCAGCCTGCAGAAAATTCCTGTGGGTGGCTATTTCGCCCGCAGGAAATTCCTGCGGGTGAAATAACTCTCTCGCAGGAAATCCCTATAGGCGAAATGCCCACAAGCCTGCGAGTGAGCTGCTGCTGGGCCGACGGGCCCGCGCGACCACTTGTCGCTGCCGATTTTTTTTCCGACTCTGATTTTTATTTTTATTTTTATTTTTTGATTTTTATTTATTTATTTTTATTTTTTATTAATAAAAATTAGATAATAAAGCAAAAACTATTTAATTAAAATTATTTTGGACCAATTAGACAACAAAAATCATTTTGGACTAAATAAAGCATATTGGATCGGATTGAGTCAAAAATTAAGGGTCTACAGTTTGCCCCCTACTTGAATGATCTGAAACCTTAGTGAAAGAGAGTGAAAAGCAATAAGACTTAATTTTTGAGGTTTTGGGTTCTGGACCCGAGAGATTTGGACACTCGATCCTAAACTAGACTTGAATACTCGATCCTATCTGGATTTGGGTACTCGATCCTAAACTAGATTCGGATCCTCAATCCTAAACTTGATTGGGATACTCGATCCTAACTGGATTTGGATACTCGATCTTAAATCAGATTTGGATACTCGATCCTAAACTGGATTGGGATACTCGATCCTAACTTGATTTGGATACTCGATCCTAACTTGGATTCGGATACTCGATCCTAAACTTGATTGGGATACTCGATCCTAACTGGATTTGGATACTTGATCTTAAATCGGATTTGGATACTCGATCCTAATTGGATTTGGATACTCTATCCTAACTTTGATTCGGATACTCGATCCTAAACTTGATTGGGATACTAGATCCTAACAGGATTTGGATACTCGATCTTAAATCGGATTATAAATTAGATAGGAATTGACCTCCTTTTTAGGTCTAAATATTATTAAATTCTTAAACATTATAATATTATCTATACTACATGTAATTATTGAAATAAATAATCATTATATTATAAATTAAATAAAAAAATAAAATGGGCACCCATACAAAGATGGAAACATGCCCTTACAAATGTCCAAATGTCCATAAAGAAAATAAATAAAATAAGACACCCATCAAAAGGTGGAAATGTATCCCTTACAATTATCCCAAAGTCTTGAAATAAATTTAATAAATAAGGCGCCCATGAGTGGAAACACGCTTTTTACATCCATAAAATCCAAAAAATAAAATAAATACCATTCACCATTCATAGCAAAACAAAAAAAAAATCCAAACATGTAGTTTAATCATCACAATATTAATAATAAATTAGAGTTTAATGAAAGGAAATTAAGGTTTAATCACAAAGAATTACAATCCACAAATAAACATTGGCCCCATTGATGAGGAATTGCATACAGCGGTCCCGCTAGCTAGTTAGTGGGCAGGGGCTAAGGGTGTAACACCCCTTGCTAGGGATCGGGGGCGGCACCCCTGAAAGGTAGGCAATTTACATGATATGGTTTTATTGGAGAATTAGGGATTCTATCTAAACTAGGATTTTATATTTATACAAAGTAGGGTTTCTCTCAAATTATATAGTGTTTATGATTTTAGGTATGAACTAAGGTTTTAATATTGAATTTAGGGATTAGAAAATATAAATTAAGTTTTTGGTTTTTGCTACTGTAAGCAGGTTCAGAAATTGATGATCAATGTCTATTGGTTTTGCTAGATCACTGTCAATATTATTAAGATTGCAATAGTAAACTTTAACAAATTGATTTGTTACTGGATGAAGATAACTACTGCATTAAAATATTTTTTTTAATGATTAAGGATTGCTATTGGATATCTCAAACAATTGCAACACATTAAATGAAACAATAATAAATATGACCACTGTCGCCTTAAATGAATTGAGTAATAAAAACCAAACCTCCATTTTTTGGCTCCACCAAATTGTATGCTAATCCAAACCTCCTGCTTGCACCAGTATTAAAGTCTTAGTTGAGCAAAGTGAAGGCAATGTCTAGTGCCTTCTTATTTGTTAATGATGGTTAGTATCCTGTGTCTTTTGCTTCAATTATTTTTTGCTTTTTGAATAGTCTAGTTGCTAACTCTCCCTTTGCTGGGTGAAGCTCTGATACCAATTGTTGTCCCAAGATAGCAACCAAGAGGTGGGTGGTAAATTTGTTGTTATGAGCGATGATGATAAATTAAAAATTTGAAACAATAAGAAAATCAATGTTAAGAAGAAGTATAAAAGAAAAAAGTGAACATAAGGAGTTTATAGTGGTTCGAATTTACCTCAATCCTACATCCATTTTCTTAACAACTTGTTAAGGTTCCACTAATCTTGAGTTTTTACAAGCTCTACTCTAACATAGAATTTTCATAAGTTCACACTCAACTTTTACAAGATTTGAGTTTAGTCCTCATAACCTTTACAAGAGTTTTCCAAAGGCTCACTCTAAAACCTAAGTGTTTCCAAGCTAACACTCAACTTACAATGGTCTTTTTGATGCTCGCACCCTACACTAAATCAACATAAATGTTAATTATAATACAAGAGATTAAAAGTAGTATGACTTGGCCATATCAATCACAATTACCCATAAATAAGAGGTTTCTTATGGTATTTATAGCCATTAGAACTTGAAATAGCCTTTTAAAGTGGTTTCCACATGGTTAGAACTTGTCTTCCATTAAATGGTTACTAAGGTGCCTTGTATGGTTGCCATACTTGCTGAGTAGTTACACAATTCAAATGTTTCTCTAACAGTTAACTTCAATGGTAAGATTTGGTTATCTAATAGAAAAGTATCAACCAATCCTACCATGTCTTATGATTGCACGGATACATTGTGTGGTCGCATAATACTTATTACTATTTTCTTCTTCCACGTGTCCAATTATTATTGATCTAATATGTTTGGAGCTAAAATCCAAACTTGTTGGAAGAGTACGGTAGAACAACTAGGTGGGGCAGTCGCTCAAATGTTTGCGCATCGAGGATCCACTGCACAAGTTGACTACTGCTGCTTTTATAAGTTTTGAGAATTTAGTTCATATGTTTATGCAGTAGCTCAAAGAGTTTGTGCGATAGCACAATTGACTCGCGTTTAAACTTCACCGCACACTAAGACTGCTACCTTATCCATGACTTTGTTGATTTTGATATATTACTTTATACGATCACTCCAGGATCATGAGCGATCGTACAAAGTGTGATGTTCAATTTTGGCCACACCAGAGACCGTGATTGTGAATGGGGATTTTTGCCTCCACTCCCATGTGGAATGGTTCTTGCAACATCGACACTATTAGGCTCGAGCCCTTAGAGAACATAAGCTTAAATCAAGGGAAAATGGAGTCGCCACTCGTACTGGCTGGGAAAAAAAGGGGGGATGACTCGATTCCTAAGGAATCCCTACCCCTATTGGGTTCGGAAAGTTGGGTACTATAGACCCTTAATTTTTGACCCAGTCCAATCCGATAGTCCAAAAAAATTTCTGTCTTATTTTTAATAATATTTATTACTTATAGTATTTGTTTTTAATTAAAAAAATATAAAAAAACAAGAAGAAAAGATAAAAAATAAATTGAAAATAAAAATTGGCTACGGAAGAATTGGCAAAGAAAATTTTTCATCGCGGGCGAGAATTGGCTTGGGCCAATTCGCCGCAGGATAAACTTACGACAAATTGGCCATAAGCCAATTCGCTGTAGATTTTTCTGCTACGAAAATCCTACGGCAAATTGGCTGGCCCGCGCCCAGCGCCCGTAGTAATTTTTTTTTGCCAGCGCACTTTCGCACGCTCGGCTCACATGCGATTTTGCCAAAACCCTATTCTACTTAGTTTTTTAATTTTATTTACTAAAAGTTTTTTATTTTTTTAGCCAATTAGGATTAGGCTTATGATTTTTTCTTATAAATACCACTTTAAAGGCACAGAAGGATGATTTGACATATTTTATTGGACTTTGGAGTTTTGGATTTTTTTGGCACAACAAGAGAACCTTGAAGGAGCAAGAGGCAGTGAGCAAGCAACAACAATACATCAAAGGCAGCCTACACTATCTTTATTATTATTCAACCAGGATTCAAAGATTGTGGCGGAGCCAACAACGGAGGTTTGATTTTCTATTTCTTTGTTTATATTTACAGTAGCTTCATCATATAATTTGATTAATTGTTTAAACATACATGTTTTGTTATTTGATCAATTATTATGTTTACCATCTAAACTCTATTTAAAACCCTAAAAAGTGTTTTTTCAAAACCCTAAAAACCTTAATACCCGTAAAACTAACTTTTGAAATATAAAACCCTAATTACACTTTTTTAAAAGCACAAAATAATAATTTATTTTCTTTAAACCCTAACCAAATCTATTTTTTTAAGATTTATAGTCGCTTGTTTCTTCTAATTCCAAAACCTTATTTTCCCCTTGACCTCCGCCCGCTAACTGGCTAGCTGGACCGCCGTATGGGCTCATTGAAGGGGTCAATATTTATTTGTGTATTATAAGTCTTTATGTTTAACTTCCTTTATTATGATTATTGAAAATACAATAGCTTTATTCAAAATACAAACCTAAATCCTAATTTATTCAAACCATAAATCTTAATTAATTCTATTTTTCAAATCATCACAGTAGCTTGTTCCTTTCAAATATCTAAAGAATTTATTTTATTTTCATAAGCTTCAATCTTATTTACTTAAACCCTACAGTTATATACTTACTGTTTTGTTTAAATTAGATGAATGATTTATTTATGATGAATGATTGTTTACTTTTATTGATTTGCTTTGATTTCAAAACATTGTAAGAGATATGTTTCCATTATTGGATACCTCATTAATTAATTTTCATGTAATTTAAATTGTTCTTATATTTTGGGATTAATGTAAAGGTCACATTTCCACCTTTCGATGGGTTCCTATTTATTTTTGACATGGACTATGTAAGGACATGTTTCCATCCTCAAATGGGTGTCCATTTATTTGTTTTGTTTGGATATTACTTTGATTTTAATATCATGATACTTTATTTTTATTGTTGCATGTAGTATGGATAATATTGTTATACTTAATAATTTATAATATTAAGACCTGCAAAGGAGGCTGGTTCCAATGAACTGGGCGTTGTGGGGGTGCTGAGCCATTTCTCACCTTCCCCACATGTACCCAACTTTTTGAACCCATTAGGGAGTTGGAGATTCCTTAAGAATTAAGTCATCCACCCCTTTCTTTTTTTTTTCGGCCTGTACAGGTGGCGACTCCATTTTCTCCGGGCTTAGGCCCGTGTTCTCTAAGGTCCTGAGCCTAAACAGTTCCAAAGTCACAAGAACCATTCCATTGGGAGTGGGGGCAAAAATTCCCGCTCACAGGTACTTGTGGGGAAGGTGAGAATGACCTATCACCCCCATAGTGCCCGATTTATTGGAACCGGCCTGCTTTTTTGGTCTTAATATTATAAAATTCTTAATTATAATGATATTATCCATACTACATGCAATCATAGAATAAATAATACTTTATTAAAATCACAAGTAGTTCAAACAAAATAAATAGATAGGCACCCATCCATGGATGGAACATGCCTTTACAATCATCCAATGTCCAAAATAAAATAAATAAAATAGGATACCCACTAATTGGTATTACATTGATCCAAAATTTAAAATAAATCAAACTACATGAAACTTAACAATTGAGGTACCCACAATGTGGAAACATACCTCTTACAATCTCTTGAGTAATGGATCAAATAAATTAAATCATTCAAGCAAGATAATTAACATAAAACATCCATCATGAAATATTATAAAACACCCATCAAAATATAACATGTATTAATAATCAATTCTATATTAAATAATAGATGTAAACCCTAGGGTTTTTAATTTTTAAATTAAGGTTTTAAGAAACAAAACATGAGTTTTGGGGATTAAATAAATTATGGTTTGGGTGAATTAATGATACTGTGAAATTGAAATAAGTAAACATGGAGTAAGCTACAAGGTTAAACAAAACAGATTACGTTTTGGCTTTATAAAAATATGTAATTGAGGTTTTGGTAATTAAGCTACTAAATGAAACAAGATTTGGATAAATAAACTACTATGATGATATTCTAAAAGATGACTTGCAAATACTGAATAAATAATTTGGATTGAAAAGTTAAATTTGCATTTGAAGGTTCCACCAACGTTGAATCTTGAACCAAACTTTGAGTCTATTTGGATCAATTAAAGTGTTGGTGGGGTGTAACAATTGTCTAGATAATTGTCAAAAGTTGATTTGTTCTTGCTTTTATGTTGAATCATGCTGCCTTTACTTTTGATTCCGTCTTCATTGCTCCTTACTTGGGTTTTATTCTATGTTGCTCTTTTTATTTCTGCGAAAAGTCCCAAAAGTCCAAGTCCCTCTTTCAATCTTTCATTCTATTATTTATAGGCAATTAATAAATAAAAACCTAGTTATTAATGGTTAAGGAAGTATTTAAAATCTGTCTAAATTAAATAAGGTCTTGGAAAAATGGACAACGCGCTGGCACACAGGCCTACGGGCTGCGAGTGTGGGTTGCCTCATTGCTAGGCCAAGGCAAACATTGTTAGGTGAGGACTTCTATTGGGCTCGCAATTCCTACAGGAGTGGCTTGCTGTGAATTGGCCCAAGTCAATTCGTCACAGGCCGTCTTGGCCTGCAGTAAATTGGCTTGCAATGGACCCGTGCTGCGTGTCATTCGCCTATTCGTCTGATATTTTTATTTTTTGTTATTATATTTTAATTTTAATTTTTAGTATAAATAAATATTTATAATTTATTTTTATTTTATATATTATGTTAATAAATATAACATTATTAAAATAAATAATAAATATTACAAAAATTATTTTATACTATTTTAAATCTTTAGATTTGACTAATGGCCTTATAATTATTGTGGGACTGGACTTGGTAAAAAAATAAGAGTCTACAGTTTTCCCCCTGTTTAAGCGATCTGGGACCATAGTAAAAGAAAGTGAAAAGAAATATGATTTTTTACTGGGTTTAGAGCCATACTGGACTTTGTACCAGAGGTTGGATTGAGTTTTGGAATAAAAAATAATTTTGATTTTGGACCCGGAATGAGTTTTGGACTAAAAAATAATTTGGGTTTTGGACCCGAAATGAGTTCCAGACTAAAAAATAATTTGGGTTCTGGACCAGAGGTCAGTTCTGGGCTAAAAAATAATTTGAGTTTTGGACCCGAAGTGAGTTCTGGACTAAAAAATAATATGTGTTCTGGATCCGAGGTGAGTTCTAGACTCAAAACCAATTTGTGTTATGGAACCCGAGGTGAGTTCTGGACTCAAAAATAATATTGGTTATGGACCCAATATTGGTTCTGGACCCGAGGTGAGTTTTTGACTAAAAAATAATTTAGTTTCTGGACCCGAGGTGAGTTTTTGACTAAAAAATAATTTAGTTTCTGGACCCGAGGTGAGTTTTGGACTAAAAAATAATTTGGGTTCTAGACCCTAAGTGAGTTCTAGACTTAAAAATAATTTGGGTTCTGGACCTGAGGTGTGTTCTAGACTCAAAATTGAATTGGATTTGGGTACTTAGACCCGAGACTAAATTTGATTTGGGTACTTAGACCCAGGACTGAATTGGATTTGGGTACTTGGATGCGAGATTGGGTACTTGGACCCAATACTGAATTGGATTTGGGTACTTAGACCCTAGATTGAATTTGATTTGGGTAACCATCTGTCAGTTTGAGAGTTCTAGCTTTCTTCTAGCCAATTAATTTCATCTCTTCCAGATGATTGATCTTCTATCATGGCTTTCTTCTAGCCACTTGCTCCGTTCTTCAATGGATCTACTCCAGCTCTTCTAACTAGACTGACCTTCTGTCATCTGGGAATTTTGGCTTTCTTCTAACCAGTTTTTTCATTCTTCAATGGATTGTGGGTCTTCACCCTCAGAATGGATCTTCATCCTTAGACCTTGGATCTTCATCCTTAGACATTAGGCCTTTACCCCTCAAATCGGATCTTTATCCTTGGAGATTGGGTCTTCACCTTATAAAATGGATCTCCATACTTGGGGATCGAGTCTTCACCCTTCAAAATGGATCTTCATCCTTGGACATTGGGTCTTCACCCTTCAAAGCAGATCTTTATCCTTGGACATTGGGTCTTCACCCTTTAAATTGAATCTTCATCCTTTAGACTTTGGCTCTTCACCCTTTAAATTGGATCTTCATTTTTTGGATATTGGGTCTTCACACATTAAAATGGATCTTCTTCCTTGAACTTCGGATCTTCACCATTTAAATTGGATCTTCATCCTTTGGATATTGGGTCTTCACCCTTCAAAATGGATCTTCATTCTTGAACTTCGGGTCTTCATCCTTTAAATTGGATCTTCATCCTTTGGATATCGGGTCTTTCCTCTTTAAAATGGATCTTCATCCTTGAACTTTGGGTCTTCACCCTTTAAATTGGATCTTCTTCCATTGGACATTTGTCCTATATTGGCTTCAGCTCTTCTAGCTGGATTGATCTTTTATTTTTTGTATCTTCATTCTTTTGAGATTCTTACTTTCTTCTTATTTTATTCTTTTTTTATCTTCCTTTTGTAAAAAAATCAACTATTTTTAACTGTCCCTTATATCTTCTCCTTGCCCCCTACGTGGAAAAATATTGAAAGTGAGTTTGAAAATGTTTTGTACATGCATAAACTAAAAAAATTAAAAGGAGAAACTTTGCCCCCTGTGTAGGCTCAAACCAATGATTTTTTTCATGCAGGCTCCTACTGATGTTTGTATATTATTTGGTTCCTTGTATAAGCATACATCTCTATTTTTAAAGTGATTGGATCTTTCTCAAGCAATGGGCCTTGCATTCCCTCTTATTCCATATTTGCTTCTCATTATTTGCTTCATCAAGTATTGTTGTTTACCTTCACAAAGAATAGGAACACAAGATAAAAATGTAGTGTGATATGCTTATGTATGCATGATATGCATGGATGATACTTACAATGGTTCCATCAACTCACAGACCAAGGTGATCAGCTGAAGTGCTCTAACGGATTCCTTCCAAATGCTCATTAAGATCTTGCATTGGAATGGCAGAAAATTCACATTTGTGACTTTTTTTCCAAGATGTTGAAGACATGAGTGGTGGAGGCCTTATCAGCAGAGATACATCCATTTCAATTTATAATTCAGCATGCCAGTTGGTAACTTCTTCATAACCTTGTAAATGATCCTTTATTTTGCCCAATTGTGTCTTTTGAGATTCGACGATGTAACATACTTCCCTTAACTTGAAATTTACGCAAAAAAAAAATTAAAGCTTAAAATCATAATTTGGCTTTGTCAAATTAGTGTCATTGTACCTCAAGACTCAATTTTCAAAATTAACATATCTATAACTTGATAACCCTAATTACCATACTAAACTCGAGAATCATTTCCGTTTAAGCAAGAATTATTGCACTTCAATTAGGCATATATGCATTATTTGATCAAAGGTCTCATCGAGTTTAAATATTGTCTATCTCATATGCATGCTTATTAAACTATCTCCACTAATAGATTCTACCAACTAAGAGAGATCAATAGGTCTTTGATAGGCTTAAAACGAGGTCTATAAGGGATAGGGGTTAAATGAAAGCCATTTTTTAGCGGGAGCTGATATGACACAGCTGACAAACCTTCACACCAAAATCTTTTGCTGGAGCCATAGGTAGCTGGGAGCAATCTTGATAGATTCCAAATTTTTTTTTATCTCATTGGGAAAAATATAGAACTGATTAAGATGATCTTCATCTATTCCTTTTGCTTTTCCATAAACTCGAAACCCATTTTTTCCTTTTTTTTCTTCTTCTCTTTTTTTTTTGTTTTTGTTTTTTCCTTTTTTTATTTTTTTGTTTTTATTTTTATTTACTTTTATTTTTTTGGATTTTTGCTTCCAACTCTAAGAAGATTGTTCTGTCAGCACCATTCTACGTTTCTGACTATGGTTGAATGGAGTAGAGTGAGTTTGCTTTAACAAGGGTAAATCATTTGTTTCCCTGATGTCATCTTAATAAATTGGAGATATAAGGTCTAGTATCAGGTGAACTCCAACTACCCTTATGGTCTTGACTGTGCATTTCTTTCTTTGATCTTCTTGCTCCTTCACCTTAGTGACCATTAGATTTGTCAAAAGTGTAACAACAGCTCAGGGTAGGTTATCGAGGTTTACAACCAATAAAGAGTAAGCTAAAATTTATGAAGGCTCAAAGGGACAACTAGGGATTGATATTTAATTGGGTGGATGCTAGTTATTGATTTATCAAACAATGCCTAGATAATCTCTCTTTTAAATAAGCAGAGTTCAATTTCGCCTCAAAAGTTTATCAAAGCATGTTCTAAGATTAACTAGGACCTAGACAAAAGTCATTATGCAGGAGCCTTCTCTAAGTATGCATACACAACTCAATGCTATAAAATAATTCCCTCACCTAGTAATGTCATCATGATGCATAGATAAGCTAATTTATGAACATCAAGCTAGATTCATCATTGGTTGAGAACCAATATTAACAAAGATGAATATAAAAATTTAATGAAAGTAATATATTCAAATAATCTTAATTTTAAAAACATAATTGTTCCAAATAAGTGCTAAAGAAAGCAAAATAAAAAGAGCAACACTTTGAGCTAAGGGAGGTTTGTTGAATAAAATTTCTCCTTATTCCACATCTTTAATACTCTCATCTTGAAAGGTGGATAAGACAAAATCTTCCTCCAATCCTCCTCTTACCATGAAGGTTGTTGGTAGTGGTATTCTGTTGAACCTAGGCAAAGGATTATTCTTTGTGCTGGGCTTATAAGGTTTAGGTAGCTTACTAATGTCGATCATATCTTGGATCTCATGCTTCAATCGGGTGCATCTATCTATCTCATGTCCTTGAATATGATGAAATTCACAAAAAGCTTTGGTATCAAATTTGGAGGTAAAGGATTTGGCAAGGGTCGAGGATCCAATAGTTGTAACAATCCTTATTTCATTAACTTGTTGAAAACCCAAGACAAAGGTTTTCCCAATTTTGAGAATTATCTTTTATTTCTTTGACCAGTTGCATTTACATCGACTTCCTTCTGTGTACTTTGATTGCCAGAATGATAATTTTATATAGCAGAAAAATGGGTCTTCTCTCTTTTCCATTCTTCTATTTGTAAACAAGCTTGGGGAAGGTCTTTGAAATCCCTTATAAGGGTGTGAGACATCCTTTTCATGTAGTCTGGGCAGGACACCCTTGATAATCATCCTGATCTGGTCAGACTCATCAGGCCTCTTCTTAAGCAATGCAACCTTATTCCTCCATCTCTTTACATAATCAACAAAATTTTCATTTTATTTTTGCCTAACGGTCTCCACCTCCATCAAGGTAACTTCAAGCTCAACATTGTAACCATATTGTTGGATGAAAGTCTTGTATAACAAATCCTAGTTCTTTTGAGTACCATTCTCTAAGGTGTTGAACCAATTCTGAACAACAAGATCCAATGAAAGCATGAAGTACCTTAGAGTTTGAGCCTTAGTAGCTCGGGTAGACTGCATAGCACTTATGTACTATGTAACATGGAAGTGAGGATTTCCTGTACCATTATATCTAGCGAAGGAAGGTATCTTAAACTTATAAGGGACCTCCTCATCTTGTTCAAAAAGTTTGTCCACCTCTAACATTTCTTCTGTTTCTAGCTTCTTTTCAAACTTTTTCTCTAAGTTTGTAATCATTTTTTCCATATCATAAGCCTCAGTCTTTTCAACAGTTTCCTTCTCAATGACCTTCATCTCCTTTTTATCTTGAGGATCTTGGAAGTATTGGGCCCAGTATTCATCACCATCCATAACCATCTTGTCATCATCGAAGATTACTTCACTAACTTTAGCCTTTCCCTTATCTTTCTTGGTGCTTGCAGATGCTTCAGCAGTGTTCTCCAAAAGTGCAGCCAGTTGGCTCCTCATAGTCTCAACCTGGGCCTCCTTCAATTCTTCCACCTTGGCATTGAGGGCTTCGTCCACTTTCCTTTGAATTTGTTTAGGATCTATTACTCTTGGTGAGAAGCTAATTGAGTTGCAGTTGGATTTTATGTCATTGGCATAGGTTGGATTGTCGTATGCTCTTGAACTGCTGTACTCCAGGCCTATGAGCTAGAAAGGATCAATGACATGTTATGTAATGTGTGTATGCATGTATGCATATATGCACAAACAAACAAACAAAGATAATTAGGATGTTCCTTCTAACCTTATAACTTCCACACACGAATGACTGATCTCTTTTTCTAGGTATATGATCAACAAAATACCTACATGGGATATCTTATTTTCAAAAAATTTCACTCGAATGATTTAACCAATAGTTATATTTTCAAACTTAGAAGTTAGTCCATAATAATTTCCATTAATTAGGCTTTAATCCATTGGATCTTAACTTAAAATAGCTTTTATGCTAAATTGGATTAAAACTAAATTAAAAGGTTTATCATTAATAGATTTCTCATTTGAAAAAGTGACTAATGATTCATGCCAAAAATAAAGCCCATGATTAATAGTTTTAAGCATAAGCTAGGCTCATAATTGATTTTTGGTATTCCATAATTGACCTAAATATTTGTAAGCCCTTTTGTAATCAAAAAATAATTTTATTTCAAAGCCCTTGGGCCATAGGGTTGAAAAAGATTTTTAACCCATCTTAAAAAGACTATCTTGAAGATTTTGAAAATTTGAAATTCAGTCTCTTGGATTTAAAGGGAAAAATTATTTTAAGCTTACAATATAGGTAGGTCATATTGGAAAAAGAGCAAACCAAATAAGCCATGGCTTAAACTAAGTTAAATTAATCGTAGTCAAACAATAAGCATTTATGGTAAAAACATAAGGAATGTACTTAGGCCAATTATATGAGCTTTAGTCTTTGGGTTGAATGGTTTTAGGATCCTATAGCAAGTATATACCAAAAGGTACAAGGCTATGAGTGGTTATTCTATACTCAATCTCCATACCTTGAGTGAAAGTATGATATCCCTTAAATAACACAACACGGGCAACACGGGCATCCTAACTCAAGCACACAATGCAATCTAAATGATGCAATGGATAATATCAAAATAATAAAGAATAAAATAATAGAAAGACCAATGAAATCAACTTCTCTTATCCCTAGTGGAGTCACCACTGTGAGCGAGGATTTTTGCCCCCCTCCCATGTGGAATGGTTCTTGTGACTTTAGCACTATTAGGCTAAGGGCCTTAGAGAATACGGGCCTAAACCAAGAGAAAATGGAGTCGCCACTTGGACCGACCGAGAAAAAAAAAGGGGCGGATGACTCGATTCCTAAGAAATTCCCAACCCCCTATTGGGTTCGGAAAGTTAGGTATGCATGGGGAAGGTAAGAATGACCTAGCACCCCTATAGCGCCTGGTTCATTAGAACTGGCCTCCTTTTCTGGTCTTAATATTATAAAATTCTTAATTATAATGATATTATCCACACTACATACAATTATAAAGAATAAATAATACTTTATTAAAATCACAAGTTCAAACAAAATAAATAGATAGGCACCCATTCATGGATGGAAACATGCCTTTATAATCATCCAATGTCCAAAAGAAAATAAAAAATAGGATACCCACTAATTGGTGGAAACATATCCTTTACATTGATCCAAAATTTAAAATAAATCAAATTACATGAAACTTAAAAATTGAGGTACGCACAATGTGAAAACGTGCCTCTTACAATTTCTTGAGTAATTGATCAAATAAATTAAATCATTCAAGCAAGATAATTAACATAAAACATCCATCATAAAATATTATAAAACATCCAGTAAAATATAACATGTATTAATAATCAATTCTATATTAAACAATAGATGTAAAAACTAGGGTTTTTAATTTTTAAATTATGGTTTTAAGAAATAGAACTTGAGTTTTGGGGTTTAAATAAATTATGGTTTGGGTGAATTAAGGATACTCTGAAGTTGAAATAAGTAAACATGGAGTAAGCTACAAGGTAAAACAAAATAGATTACATTTTGGCTTTATAAAAATATGTAATTGAGGTTTTGGTAATTAAGCTAGTGCATGGAATAAGATTTTGATAAATAAACTATGATGAAATTCTAAAAGATGACTTGCAAATACTGAATAAATAATTTGGATTGAAAAGCTAAACTTGCGTTTGAAGGCTCCACCAAGGCTGAATTTTAAACCAAACTCTAAGTCTGCTTGGATCAATTAAAGTGTTAGTGGAGTGGAACAATTGTCTAGGCAATTGTTGAAAGTTGATTTGTTCTTGCTTCTATGTTGAATTGTGCTGCCTTTCTTTTTTATTCCATCTTTATAGCGTTTTGCTAGGGTTTTTTTAATGTTGCTCTTTTTGTTGCTGCCAAAAGTCCTAAAAGTCCAAGTCCCTCTTTCAATCTTTCATTATGTTATTTATAGGCAATTAATCAATCAAAAACCTAGTAATTAATGGTTAAGGAAGTATTTAAAATCTGTTCAAATTAAATAAGGTCTTGATAAAATGGACAGCGCGCTCACACATAGGCCAACGGGCTGTAAGGACACTGTCACTGGCTATAAGTGCGGGATGCTGCATTGCTGGGCAAGGGCGAGCGTTGCCGAGAAAGGACTGCTGCTGGGCTCACAATTTGGCAAATTAGCTTGCCATGCAGTCGTTACCGCATGTTGTTTATCGATTTGTCCGATATTTTTATTTTTTATTATTATTATAAATAAATATTTATAATTTCTTTTTATTTTATATATTATGTTAAAAAATATAATATTATTAAAATAAATAATAAATACAATAAAAATTACTTTATATTATTTTAAATCTTTAGATTTGATTTAATGGCCTTATAATTAGTGTGGGATTGGAATTGGTCAAAAAATAAGTGTCGACAGTGATCTATTATGCACAATAGTGATCCATTTATCATTAATACATTATGTTTGGTGCTAAAATTCAAATTTGATGGTATGGTGCGGTAACACAAATGAAATTTCTCACTGTACAACACCACCACTATCTCTTCTATGTTTTGATGAATATTTTATCAAGCCTTGTGCGGTCATGCTATTGATGGAGTGGTCGCACATCAAGTTTTATGTCGAGGCTTCACCGCACACTCTGACCGCTATAGCTTTTTTGAGTTTTTGTGATTTTTCTCCATTATTTTGTGCATTCGCGCTAAATTGTTGGGCAGTTGAATGATGGCTAGCAGTTAGCTATGGTTGCACTAGAGACCATGAACTATTTTGTGCTTCGGTTGCACTAGATTGTAGGAGGTCGCACATAGCCTAAAATTGATTTCCTATAAAAACAAACTTGTTGAACTTATTATTACACATCAATTTGATTTTAATGATCAAAATAGAGTTTAATTGTCTAACAATCTACCACTTTTTGACTTTGGCAATCAAATTGAATTTAAACAATTGTAAATGGTAAATTCCAAATCAATTTGATTCATTTTTTAATGCAAGTCTTTGATTATTCAGGATTCTCCCCCTTAGTTGTGGTTTTAATTCAATTTATTACTTCTTCTCCCCCTTTAACAAAGATAAAAAGAAAGAAAATATTGTATGAAGGAGAAAAGGATTCACTGCATTAAACATAGATTGCAATATAAAGTAAAACATAAAAGATACAAAAAAGAAATAAAACATAACAGAAAACATAAGACATATAAAAGAATCTAGAAGCTAATCTTTGACGTTTTCTTTTCCTTTTCTTTTTCGCCTGCGAGTATCGTAGCCGGTCCCAAGCCCGGATAAAGGAGGAGGGTTGCGGTAGGTTGGCGGCCAGTGTAAAAATTTTGCCAAACTTTCTATGGATTCTCAAAACTATCATTATACCATTGGGACGTGCTCACCTAGGCACGCGCTACATCGGCACCCGGGTGTAGTGTTAAATGAGCAAGGGGTTCCATCACATCGACGCCTGGGTGTGGTGGAGTATGAGCAAAGGTTCCCATGCCATGGACGGGTATGGGTAAAGAAGTTAGTCCCGCCATATCAGCGCCCGGATGTGGTGTCAGACAGGAAAGGGCTACCGCATTATGGACGAATGCGGCTAAAGAAGCAAGTCCAAGGGAGCCGATTAAGATTAGGTAGTTGGAATATTGGCACTCTGACTGGGAAGTCTAGAGAGCTTGTGGATACTTTGAAAAGAAGGAAGGTTAGTATTGCTTGTTTGCAGGAAACCAGGTGGAAGGGAAATAAAGCAAAAGAGATTGGTAACTCAGGATATAAGCTGTGGTATTGTGGCTTGGATAACAATAGGAATGGTGTGGGCATTATTATTGAGCCTACGCTTAAAGACAAGGTGGTGGAAGTGAAGAGAAAAGGAGACAGGATTATCTCTTTGAGGCTTGTTTTGGGAGATGACACTATTAATGTTATTAGTGCTTATGCTCCCCAAGTAGGTTTGGACGGAGCATCCAAGGTTCAGTTCTGGGAAGATATGGATGATATCATGCAAGGTATTCCGGATAATCAGCAAATCTTCATTGGTGGGGACCTTAACGGGCATGTTGGTAAGGACAGTAATGGTTATGACAGGGTCCATGGGGGTTATGGTTTTGGCAACAGGAATGAGGAGGGAAAGAGCATTTTGGATTTTGCGGTGGCTTATGATCTAGTGCTGGCGAATACCTGCTTTGAAAAGAGGGGGTCACACTTGATTACCTTTAAGAGTGGACGAACCCAAAGTCAAATAGACTTCATACTTACTCGAAGACGGGACAAAAGTAAGTGTAAGGATTGCAAGGTCATTCCGGGTGAAGCATTGACGGCGCAACATCGTATTGTGGTTTTAGATGTTAAGAATAAAAGTAGCTGGAGGAATGATAAGAAAATATTGGAACCAAGGATAAGATGGTGGAAATTGAAAGACCTAGCTCAAGGTACCTTTAAGGAGGAGTTACTAAAGGAAGAAATTTGGAACCTTGAGGCTAGTGCAGAGGACTTGTGGACAAAAATGGAAGGTGACATTAAGAAAGCAGGTAGTAAATTGCTTGGGATCTCTAAAGGGGCAGGGCCTCGACCACACGATGCATGGTGGTGGGATGAGGAGGTTCAAAAGGCTATTAAGGCTAAGAGGGAATGGTATAAAAAGTTACCGAATGCGGTTAATAGCGAGGCCTTTGAGGAATATAAGAGGGCTAAGAAAGAGGCAAAGAAGGCTGTTAGTGTAGCTCGTGGCAGAGCCTTAGAAGGGATTTATCAAAAGTTAGGTACTAAAGAGGGAGAAATGGGCATTTATAAGATTGCAAGGATGAGAGAAAGGAAAAGCAGAGATTTAATCCAAGTCAAATGTATAAAGGACGAAGATCAACGGGTGTTGACAGGAGATGTTGAGATTAAGGAGAGGTGGAAGGCTTATTTTGAGCAGTTATTCAACCCTGAACATTAACAAGATTTTCAAGGTCTTCATGCAACAAATGATTATATCAGCTGGTCTAGGAGGATCTTGCATAGTGAAGTAAGAGAAGCCTTGAAGTATATGAAAGTTGGTAAAGCTTGTGGCCCGGATGGTATTCCTATAGAGGTTTGGAAGAACCTTGGAGAGGTAGGAGTTGCCTGGTTAACTAAACTCTTTAATGCTATTGTGAAAGGACGTAAGATGCCAAATGCCTGGAGGAAGAGTATCATGGTACCCATATATAAAAATAAGGGAGACATTCAATGCTGTACAAATTATCGGGGTATCAAACTTATGAGCCATACTATGAAATTATGGGAAAGGATTATTGAACACAGATTGAGGAAGCTTACAAGAGTTTCGGAGAATCAGTTTGGGTTTATGCCAGGGAGATCTACCATGGAGGCTATTTCTCTTCTAAGAAGACTAATGGAATTGTATCAAGAGAAGAAGAAAGATCTTCACATGGTATTTATTGACTTGGAGAAAGCCTATGATAGAGTACCAAGAGAAGTGTTATGGTGGGTTTTGAAGAGGAAAGGAGTCAACGGCAAATATATCAACATCATCAAGGACATGTATGAGAATGCATCCACTAGTGTGAAAACACCTGGTGGAGACACTGATGCTTTCCCTATTACTACCGGATTGCATCAAGGTTCGGCCATGAGTCCATATTTATTTACCCTGGTTATAGACGAGCTAACCAGAAGCATACAAGACGATGTTCCTTGGTGTATGTTGTTTGCTGATGACATTATTTTAATTGATGAGACTAGTGCTGGTGTAAACCGTAAGTTGGAAGTGTGGAGAAAAACCCTCGAGGACAAGGGTTTTAAGTTAAGTAGAAGTAAAACGGAATATATGCACTGTGAGTTCAGTCTAAGGAAGAAGCAGGAACATGAGGTTAAGTTGGATGGAGTTTTGGTTCCTAAAACCAAGCACTTCAAATATTTGGGTTCGGTGTTCCAGAATGATAGCCGTATAGATGAAGATGTGGCTCACAGAATATAGGTAGGGTGGTTGAAGTGGAAGGGTGCGACTGGGGTTCTATGTGATAAGAAAATACCTCTGAAAGTGAAAGGTAAATTCTATAGGAAGGTTGTTAGACCTGCGATGCTCTATGGTAGTGAGTGTTGGGCACCAACGGGACAACAATTGCATAAGATGAGTGTGGCAGAAATGAGGATGCTAAGATGGATGTGTGGACATACTAGACTGGACAAAATTAAGAATGTTCATATTCGACAAAAAGTCCAAGTAGCGGACGTCGGAGATAAGGTGAGGGAAGGAAGACTTAAATGGTATGGGCATGTTTTAAGAAGACCTCCTAATGCTGCGGTTCGTAAGTGTGAGAATTTGTTGATTGAGGGGGCTAGAGGTCGTGGCAGACCTAGAACTGTGTGGAAGGAGGTGATAGCAAGAGACTTACGTGCCTTAGATCTTGATGCGGATTTGATTAATGACAGACTTGAATGGAGACGTAAAATCCGTGTCTTGGAAGGGGCCTAAGGCTGGAGTATCTTTTTTGGTGTCTTTTGAGCTTATTTTGTTGAGAATCCATACAGCCGACCCCAACTTGTTTGGGATTAAGGCTTAGTTGTTGTTGTTGTTGTAGATGGAGGTGGAGAGCTTTCTTGAAGTTCTTCATCTTCATCAAAGGAAGGAGTAGGAGAGTTGTCATGTGAGGATCTAGAAGATTCGTCATATGGTCTCTCAATATGTTCACTCACATCTCACTCACTAATCTCACATTGAGGGAGATCAAATTTCCCTTGCATCTCATAGATGTCATAATGAACATGAGCCAAAAGATCAATATTCTTGTTGAGTTTGGTGATCCTTTTAGTCACATCCATTTTGAAGTGAGTGAATTATTTTTGGAGAGAGTGAATGCCTTTGAGAATGAGCTTTATGGTTTTTAAGGATTCACCCTTTTCTTTTATGCATTTGGTTAGTTTGGGAGGGTCCTCAACTTCAACTTCTATAGGTTCTCCACCCTCTTATTGTTTAATGTGATATCTAGGCCTTTTCCTCTCTCTTTGAATCTCACCTTTGCTACCAAAGATGTTTTCATAGTGATCATCAACCTTTTGGATGCATTTTGCATGTTCAAGGTAGTCAAGGTTGATGGAATTTGTGGCTAGGTCAAGTGGATTAATTAGGGTTGCTAGGATTTTAGGGTTTAGCAAATCTAAATGCCTAGTAATTTGAGTGACTTGAGAGGAGAGGAAGAAAGTCCAGCTGTGAGCGGGGATTTTCGCCACCACTCCCACATGGAATGGTTCTTGCAACTTCGGCACTGTTAGGCTCGGGGCCTTAGAGAACACGAGCCTAAGCATGAAGAAAATGGAGTCACCACTCGATGGGCCGGGAAAAAGAAAGGGGTAGATGACTTGATTCCTAAGGAATCCCCAACCCCCTAATGGGTTCAAAAAGTTGGGTATGTGTGGGAAAGGTGAGAATGACCCAGCACCCCCACAACGCCCAGTTAATTAGAATCGGCCTCCTTTTCAGGTCTCAATATTATAAAATTCTTAATTAAGACAATATTATCCATACTACATGCGACCAATAGAATAAATAAATACTTTATCAGAAATCATGGCAAGGTCCAAACAAAACAAATAAATAGGCACTCATCCAATGATGGAAACGTGCCTTTACAATTTTCCAATGTCCAAAAGAAAATAAAGAAAATAGGATACCCGCCAATTGGTGGAAATGTATCCTTTACATAGGTCCAAAGCTTAAAGATAAATCGAATTACATGATATTTAACAATTTGAGGTACCCGATTATGGAAACATACCTCTTACAACTTATTGAAACTAAAAATAAATCAAAGCATTCCAAGATTCATAATAAAATCAAGTAAGAATAAATCATCTATTGAAACATGTGATAAATCATCCATTGAAACATGTGATAAATCATCCATCAAAATATATCATAAATATACATCTAATAAACATAGTCTTGACTATTCATAAATAATATACATCAACTACCCTTATGGTCTTGAGAACTTCAACTACCCTCATGGTCTTGACTATTTATTCCTTTCTTTGATCTTCTTGCCTCTTTACCTTAGTGCTCATAAGACCTTTCAAAAGTATCACAACTGTTTAGGGTAGGTTGTTGGGGTTTGTAAGCCAATAAAAAGAAAACTAAAATTTCATGAAGGTTCAAAGGGACAACTAGGGATTGATATTTAATTGGGTGGATACTAGTTGTTGGCTGACCAATCAATGCCTAGATCATCTCTCCCTTAAATAAGCAGAGTTTAAATTTCACCTCGAAAGTTGGTCAAAGCTTGTTCTAAGACTAACTAGGACCTAAACAAAGGTAATAATGTAGGAGCCCTCTCTCAGTAAGCATACACAACTTAATGCTATAGAACAATTCCCTCACCTAGTAAATTCATTCGAATCATGATGCATAGATGCACTAATTTATGAATATCAAGCTAAATTTATCATCAGTTGAGCACCAAAATGAAGAAAGACCAATAAAAATTTTGATGAAAGTAATTTATTCAAATAATCTTAATTTTAAAAACCGTAATTGTTCCAATTAAATATTAAGAAAGCAAAATAGAAGAGTAGCATTCAAGCTAAGGAAAGTTCATTGAGTTGAGCTTCTTCTGCCTTCACATCCCATCTTGAAAAGAGGATAAGACAAGATCTTCCTCTAATCCTCCTCCTACCATGAAAGTTGCTAGTGGTGGCACTCTGTTGAACCTAGGCAGATGATTACTTTTGGGTAGCTTACCACCGTCAATCAAATCTTGGATCTCATGCCTCAGACGAGCACATTTATCCATCTCATGCCCTTGTATTTGATGAAATTGACAGAAAGCCTCGGCATTGAAGTTTGGTGGTAGAGGATTATGTAACACTCGAGGAGCCAATGGTTGTAACAACCCCTTCTTTTTTAGCTTGCTGAAAACCCAAGATAGAGGTTTCCCCAACTCTGAGAACTATCTTCTATTTCCTTGGCCAGTTGCATTAACATCAACTTCCTTTTGCGTGCTTTAATTATCCGACTGGCAGTTCCCTTTCTCATTCCTTCTTGGTAAAAAGTGGTTCTTCACTCTTTCCCACTCTTCAATTTGTAGACCAGTTTGCAAAAGGTCCTTGAAATCCCAAATGAGTGTATGAGACATCCTTTCATGAAGGCTAGGTAACACCCCTCTCACAATCATTCTAATTTGATCGGATTCATCAGGCCTCCTCCTGAGCAATGCAGCCTTATTCCTTCATCTCTTTACATAATCAACAAAGTTCTCATTTAATCTTTGCCTAATGGTCTCCACCTCCATAAGGTAACTTTCAGCTTGACATTGTACCCATACTGTTGAACGAAGGCTTTATACAACATGTCCCAATTTTTTTGGGTACTTTCTTCCAAGGTATTGAACCAATTTTGCACAACAGGATCCAATGAGAGTATAAAATACCTCAGAGTTTGAGTTTTAGTAGTTATGGCAGATTGCATAGCAGTGATGTATTGTTTGACATGCAAGTGAGGATTTCCTGTACCATTGTACCTAGCGAAGGAAGGCATCTTGAACTTGTAAGGGACCTCCTCATCTTGGTCGAACAACTTGTCAACCTCCGACATTTCTTCAATTTTTAGCTTCTACTAGAATTTCTTCTCCAAATCAGCAATCAGTTTCTCAGCAATAGAAGTTTTAGTCTTTTCCACATTTGCTCTTTCCACAACCCTCAGCTCTTTCTTCTTATCTTGAGGATCTTGGAAGTATTAATTTCTGTCATCAACATCATCAATGACTACTTTGTCATCCTCAAAAGCCACTTCACCAACTTTAGCATTCCCTTTGTCCTTCGGCTTCTTGGTGCTAGCAGATACCTCAACATTGTTCTCCAAAATGGCAGCCAATTGGTTCTTCATAGTCTCAGCTAGTGCCTCCTTTAGTTTTTTCATCTTGGCATTGAGGGTGTCATCCACCATTCTTTGAATTTGTTCGGACTCCATTGTTCTTGGTGAGATGGTAATTGAGTCACTGCTAGATTCTATGTCATTGGCATAGGTGGAGTTGTCGTACGCTCATGAGCTATTGTACTCCAGGTATGTGAGCCAGAAAGGATCAAAGATATGTGATGCAAATGTATGTATGCATGTATGCACAAACAACAAACAAAGATAGGTAGAACGTCCCTTTCAATCTTATAACTTTCACACACAGATGACGAGTCTCTTTTCCTAGGTATATGGTTAACAAAATAACAATATGAGGTATCTTATTTTCGAGTAATTCCCTTGGATGTTTCAACCAATAGTTATATTTTCGAACATGAAAATCAGTTCATGATAATTCTCATTAATTAGATTTTAATCCATTCAACTAACTAAAGCAGCTTTTATGCTATATTGGATTAAAACTAAATTAAAATTTTTATTATAAATAGATTTCTCACTTGAAAAAGTAACTAATGATTCATGCCGAAAACAAGCCCATGATTAATAATTCTTAGTATAAACTAGGCTCACAATTGATTTTTGGAATATCCATAATTGACCTAAATATTCATAAGCTCTTTTCAAAAGGTTGTGAAAATAATTTTGTTTCTAAGCCCATTGTAAAAAGATTTTAGAAAAAATGGATTTTGGGCTTTGTATTTGGGTCATGAGACAAGAATTTTTGACTTATTTTTATAAAAAGTTTTATGTCCAAAGACCATTTTAAAAATTTTGAAAATAGTTTTGGTCTTTTGGATTTAGAGGAAAAAATTATTTGAGCTCATAATATAATTAGGTCATATTAGAAAAAGAACAAACCAAATAAGCCGTGATTTAAACCAATATAAATTAACCATAGTCAAACAACAAGCATTTGCGATAAGAACCTAAGGAAAGTAACTAGGCCAATTACATGAGCTTAAGTCTTTGGGTTGAAAGGTTTAGGCTTCCATAGCAAGTATATACCAAAAGGTATAAGGATATGAGTGGTTATACCATGCTCGATCTCCATACCTTGAGTGAAAGTATGGTATCCCTTACATAACACAACACGAGTGACATAGGCATTCTAATTCAAGCAGACGATGCAATCTAAATGATACAATGGATAATATCATGATAAGAAAGAATATAATAATATAAAGACCAACGGAATCAACTTCTCTTATCCCTAGTGGAGTCGCCACTGTAAGCGGGGATTTTTGGCCCTACTCCTAAGTGCAATGGTTCTTATGACTTTGGCACTGTTAGACTCGGGCCTTAAAGAACACGGGCCTAAGCCCAGAGAAAATGGAGTAGCCACCCGGACAGGCCAGGAAAAAGAAAGGGGTGGATGACTCGATTCCTAAGGAATCCCTAACCCCCTAATGGGTTCGGAAAGTTGGGTATGTGTGGGGAAGGTGAGAATGACCCAGCACCCCCACAATGCCAGTTCATTGGAACCAGCCTCCTTTTCAAGTCTCAATATTATAAAATTCTTAATTAACACAGTATTATCCATACTATATGCGATCAATAGAATAAATAAATACTTTATTAAAAATCATGGCAAGGTCCAAACAAAACAAACAAATAGGCACCCATCCAAGGATGGAAACATGGCTTTACAATTGTCCAATGTCCAAAAGAAAATAAAGAAAATAGGATACCCGCCAATTGGTGGAAGCGTATCCTTTACATAGGTCCAAAGCTTAAAGAAAAATAGAATTACATGATATTTAACAATTTGAGATACCCGATTATGGGAAAATACCTCTTACAACTTCTTGAATATAAAAATAAATCAAAGCATTCCAATATTCATCATAAAATCAAGTAAGAATAAATCATCCATTGAAACATGCGATAAATCATCCATCGAAACATGCGATAAATCATCCATCAACATATATCATAAATATACATCTAAGTAATAAACATAGAAACTAAGGTTTCTTGGGAAATTTAGGGTTTACAGAGTTCTTGTTTTAAAACTTAAGATTTTAGGGTTTTGGAAGTTTTATGAAAATAATATTAAGGTTTAGGGTTAATATCATGCAATTAGGGTTTAGTGTTTATGAAAAGCTAATCAAAATTTTAAAGTTTATACGAATTAAGTTACTGTGAATATTTTTCCTAGCCTTAAAAGCTATTGTTAGGTTTAATATAGAAAAAATTTAATGTGATTCTGAGTAATATGTTAATTAAATAACCATAAGATTAATAAACAATCCATGCCAAACAAGTTTACTAGTTGCATATGTTATGACTTATCAAAATAATAGTCTGCACTTCTTATAAACTAACACATAAACTATCTTTAGAAGGAATTACCTACTGTGATTTTAATTAATTAAATTAAAACAATCAAAACATATAGTGTTTATTTAATTTTAAATCATACCGTCGTTTGTTGGATCCACCAAAATTGTTTAAACGAGAATTCTGGATGAGCTTTGACAAAGACAGTGTGTGTACTACCTTTGTAGAGTTGGTGTATTACCTTATTGTTGCTTGTCTCCTTTTAATTTTCCAAAGTCTAGTCCTGAATCAATTGTCCAGAAGAAGTCTGAATAATTCTTGAGTAAAATCTCCTCCCTTTCTGTGTGTTTTTAATGTGGTATTTATAGGCAATTAAAAGAAAAAACCTAGTATGTTAAGGAAATTAAAAACTAATAAGGAAATAAAAATAAAACTGAGTAAAATAAGATTTGGGCAGAAATTGGCAGCGCGCGTGGGCTGCTGGGTGAGACTGGCGTGTGAGGATTAGCGTGCTGCTGCGGATTGGTGAGGGCGTGCTAGGCTGCTTCTACGGGCTGGGGCACAATTTTGCCGTAGGCTTTGCCTGCGGTGAATTGGCCTGTGGCCAATTCACCGAGCTTGTAGCTTTAGTCACAGATTCTGTCGTTGCCGATTTATTTATTTATTTATATATATTAAATATAAATAATAAATAATAATAAAATAAATAAATAATAAATGAGAAGTAAAATAAATATTATATTAAAATAAATAATAAATATTAAAATAAATAATATATACTACAAAAATTATTGAGGACTGTTTTAAAATTTTTGGACTGGACTAGGTCAAAAATTAAGGGTCTACACCAGCCCTATACTTCCCATGGTTAAGAAATGTGTCAATGAGGAATCGAGCAGTCTGGATGGGTTCATTGTGTTCTAAAGCATATAAGAAAAATAAACTTTCTCATTTCCATCACTCCTTTTATGGACTATATAGGTGATAATTCTACAGAGAAGCCAAACAATTAATGTTTTAAAATGGATGTCTTTGGAGGAATTTCACTCAAAAAAGATGAGAAATGTTTTAAGGGAAAGTCTTTGTCAGAGTAAGAAAATGTTCCATGAGTTTGAAAGACACAAACTGCAGCAAATTCTTCTAAGGATAAGGTAAATTCTTGATCAAAAATCCTAAACTAGACTCCATAGAATTCAATGGGAGCATTATGGTTCTTTTATACTCTAAGAGACATCAAGAATTTTCTAGATAGACAAAGGTAACCTAATTCATTAGGAAATATAAAGTGTCCCCACCCTATTTTATTAAGATACCTATAGAGCTCTCATTGGATGTTGAGGGTTAAGAGCATACCTTTAGCATGCATTTTGGTAGGCTCAATGTTTTTCTTTTTTAGCATATAGTATTTGGTTTTCTCCTTTTCATTTTTGTGTTTGGGTTTATAGGGTTAGACACTTTTTAGGGTAAAGTGTCTGGTTTGAGTTGTAGGTTCACTAATCACTACACCTTTCCCTTTTTCTATGATTGGTGGTTTCTTCTAAGAGATCTTAGGCTTGGGTGCTATATCAAACACTAAAAAGAGAAAGAAAAATAGAATTGTCGAAGAGAGAGTAGAAATGTAGAAGAAAGAGTGTTGATGAAGCTTGTAACCTTCACAAATTTCTTCTTGATGATCAAAACTTTGAGCAAAATGTTTAAAGAGGTGTATAAGTATTTGTAAAAGTGTATTTTACAGCAAAATGGAGGTATTTATAGGCAAATTTGAAAAACTAGTTGTTTTCTGACTGTTGGGGACAAAATGGGTAAGATGATGAAGTCCTAATGTTAAAAAAATTTGACTGTTACACCTCATGTGTGATTGTATGGGCTGCTGTGAGACCATTAGCCTTGTCTAGTGACCACTATATGCATGGAGTGCTCGAACAATCATCTAAATGTATAACAGTTGAGAAATTTAAAATTTTTGAATTTGACTGACAGCATAAGTAAGGTGTGCATTAGCACAAGATGTTTTTTGATGTTTAGGAGACACAGAATGGTTGTATAATCACTCAAGGACTTTAAGCGACCACTGTATAAGATCAAAAGAAAATTTTAAGGAAATTTTAATTTTTTAATGATCAAAATAGATTTGGATGTGTCAATGAGTAATTATTCAAGAGATTTTTCATCTATCATTCTTATGTGTTATTTTATGAAGTTTAACCTCTCTTTATTTAGGAGTTCTATAAAAATATCAGTAAGTTGATTTTGAGTGTCTATAAATTCTAGTACAACATTTTTATTTTTAATGTTGTCTCTCAAAAAATGATGCCTAATGTCTATATGTTTTGACCTAGAATGCTTAATGGGACTCTTGGATAGATTTATGGCACTTGTGTTATCACAGTTAATGGGAATGTGATTAAACATTTTTCCATAATCTAGCAATTGTTGCTTTATCCAATGAACTTATGTGCAACAAAAACAAGCAGCAATGTATTCGATTTTTGTGGTATATAAAGCAACTGAAGCTTGTTTCTTGCTAAACCAAGAAACTAGACATTCAATAAGAAAATGGCATGCTTCTATTGTGTTTTTCTTATCTAATAGGCTATCGAAAAAGTCCGCATCCTAAAATGTCAAATGATGTATTTCTAGGGTACCAAAATCCTAAATGCAATGTTCCATTCAAATATTTTAAAATTCTTTTAGTATTATTAAAATGTGATTCTTTAGGATATGATTGAAATCTAGCACACAAACAAATACTATACATTATATCAAGTCTAGAAGTGGTTAAGTAGGGATCTAATAATACCTCAATATTTCTTCTCATATACTATCTTACCACTTTCATCTTTGTCAAGCTTCAAGAATGTTCTCATTGGAGTCTTGCTTACTTTGAAACCATCCATGCCAAAATTTTGAGAAGTTTTTTTGTGTCTTTAGATTGGTTAATAAAGATTCCATTCTTGCATTGCTTAATTTGTAAACCAAGGAAGAATTTAAGTTCACCCATCATGCTCAAAAGAAAAGGTTAGAATTTACTCCACTTGGATACTTGAATCTCTTCCTTAAATACTAATTTCACTCCTCCCAAAAAGAAAGATTAGAATTTACTTGATATAAGCTGTAATCTAAACTAAAACCAAGTCTCTAATCTTACTTCAATCTCTCTTGCATCTAAATTTCAATATGTCTTCCTTTTTAAAACCTTCGAGGATGTGTGTGTAATGCTCGCATAATTGCTAAAATAAACAAAGTAAAATTTAAATTAAATTAAATTAATAATTTGGAGGGTTAAATGAAGTGTTGGAAGTGAGAAATAAGTAATGTATATGTGAAATATAAAGGAAACATACATTACATAAAAATTCAATAACAAGTTAGAAAAAGACAAATTTTAAAAAGTAAAAGGAGGGGGTAAATGGTAATTTATAAAAATAAAATAAAATAAAATTAATTTTTTTTTGGATAGATGATGGAAATTAAATACTTAGAATAGCTCAATAATTAATTAAATATGAATATTTTATTAATCAACTATTTGGTAATTATAAAGAAAGATGTGGGGTATATTTGGAAAGTTAACTTAATAAAACCACATCTTCTTCTTCCTTTTTCATACTTGGCTGAAAGTTTCCATGGATCGAGCTAGGTGGGGTTTAATTCTTCCAAAATAAAACATTTTGAAGGATTTTTAAAGATTGAAGTGAAATTTGGTGGTTTCTCGATTCAAAGGTAAGCTTTCTTATCTTATTTGGAAGCCTTATGGTTAAATATGAATATGTATGAGTTGAGTTTTTAAAAAAAGTGTGTTATATTTGTTGAAATGGATATGTGGGATGTTATTTTGATGAGTAAACAAAGATTTTATGGTTAAATATTGGATTTGAGTAGGCATAGTTAGAGTTTGGAAGAGGTAGTATGGAAGTTAGGGTTTTGGTAAAACATGATGGTACAATTAGTTTTATGATTTGATTTGTGTTATTTTGTGTTGGTAATAATATAAATGAGCTCAAATTACCTTTTGGAATTGGTTAGAATGAAAACCAAAATCAAAGAGGCTCAGGGCAAAATTTTGGAATTTTTATGTAAAAGTGATACAATATATTTTAATGCTTGAAATGTGTTAAAATATGATGTTTATGATATATTTAAACTTTAAAATCAAATTGGGATTGATTAGAGTGAAGTTTCAAAGTTGGAGTGTGTTAGGGTACATTTTAGTGTTTTTGAAGGAATGTGCCAAAATTTATGTTCTATGCTTTAAACACCTAGAAATGTGATACTAATTGATTATTTGCATTCACATTTTCAATAGGTGTTGAGTAGGTTGAAATTTCACCAACCTAGTAGTGAAGGGCATTAGGATATTTTAGAAGTGAAGTGGAGTTTTAACTCCATTTGTTGCTTAATAAAGGTTAGTATGTACTTTGGGTTATAATATTTTTAATTGCATTAAATTTTAGCATAACATGCTGTAGATGTTGAATGTGTTATGTTACTTGGTATTCATGAATATGTGTGTGTAGCATTATTTGGAGTAACAATGCTTGATTTGTGATGATTATTGCATGATAAGCCTTTGAGAAGGGCTAAATGGGATGTGTGCACAAAATGTGAAAAGTGCAAATTGTGCACTAACATGTGGGAATGAGCCACATTTACATTGTATATGATGATAACATTAAAGATGCATTGAAAATATGAAAAATAATGTGAAAAGTGCAAATTGTGAAAATATAATTACATGTCACCTTCTATATGGTCTAGTTCCAGAATGTTCTTATTTGATATTATTACTCCCCTTGGTTGAGACACGCTGGTGTCACAAATATTATTACATCTTGGGCTGAGACACACTGGTGTCATAGACATTATTATGCCTTTGAGTGAGACACACTATTGTCACAGATAATTGAGTTAGCCCAAGACAATATTTCTAGAACTAGGCTAATATATAATGAATTTGGGCCCAAAGTATGTGGATGATTGATGTGTTGTTAAAATGTGCAAAAAGAAGTAAATTGTCTGGCATTTTTATCATAATGCACTTTATGGCATTGTATGTGTTATACCGTTTATTTATTTTCCCAAAGTATGTACCTCTAATAATTATACTTAGCACGATTGAATTGCATTGCACAGGTGATAGAGTTGATTCTAAGAGTGCTGCTAGACCACACTAGGTCTAGATTATAGTTATTTACCTTTGGAGTTTGTCAAGTTGCCACATATTAGAGCCATCTGTATCTCATGTATATATTTTAAATTTTGTGAAATTTACTTAAATATGTACGTTACGTTTGTTACATGTATATGATGTAAATTATAAAAAGGATTTTCAGGTTTTAATGTTGAAAATTTGAGAGATGGGATATATGTTTTGTTATGTATAATAACACTTGTGAATTTTGTGTTTCTGTTGGATATTTTGGAGAAATTTAATGAATAAATAGTTGGAAGTGTATTTTAAATGCAGGTTGAGTGTGTTGAAATTTGAAAATATTAAAAAATACAGACAAAACTCTGACAAATATTTCCCATATATTTTACCTTTAAAATGTGTTTTTTATATCTACATTACTAAGGAATAATTTTCCTTGTTTATTAATATATATATAGTGTTCTAAATAATTAATTTGGAAAGATGGAAGTTTTTAAATGAAAAATAAATACATGACATTATTGTATTTTGTATATGTATTTTATACATACATGGTGTGAATATTATACGTGCATGGGGTATTAGGGTGTTATTATTTATTTTTGTAATATCCCAATGCATGCCCTAAAAGTTTTGATTATGTTGTTGTTGTATATTGGATTGAATGTATATGTTTTATTTAAAGAGAAAAGGTTCTTTAAAGAGAGTGTATATGTGATGTATATTAGAATATATATAACATATACCTAGGTCAATGGAAAGTCAAAGAATGGAGATAGTGGAAGAAGATATTTGTTTGTGTTTGAATTTATAATTAATTAATAAGGAATTAATGAATGGAGGAGGTTTATTTGAATTGTTTAATATTTTAATTACTTGAATGAGAGAGTTTTAAGGAAAAAGAGAATTTGACTTTGGGCTTCTCATTTTTTTCTTTCCTTCTCTTTGCCGTGGATCATCTTCTTCTTCTTTTCTTTGCATTGTTTGGTCGGCTAACAAGGGAAAGAGAGAGCAAGAGAAGATCTTGATGTGTTAAGTTCAAAGTGAAGGAAGATTGAAGTGATCAAGTGGATGATACAAGAAGTCTTATAACTTTGGTAAGTTCTCTTGTGATCTTTGTGTTTATTTGAAATGATATTTGAGTTTGATAAATTTTTAAGAGTGTGTTGGTTGATTTTGAGATGTGAGAAGTGTTTGAGTGATTTGATGATTGATTTTGAGTATGGATTGAAGAAAAGAGTAAGTGGTTGGTAGAGATGATGTTGTATATGTGGTGAGGGTTTTGAGATGATTTTGTGTTTTGTGTTTGATATATGTGTTTTGGTTTATTTTGGTGTTGTTGCAAGTTTGAGATAGGTTTTTGGGTATGTTTTGTGAAGATTGGTTGAAGTGGATGTTAAGGAATAGAAGTGTGTTGTTGAGTGTTTGGTTGTTTTGATCAGAGTCTTGATTTGTGGCCGGACACGCCCATGAGCACGTTCAGGGTTTTTAGGCGTGTCAATTGTGTTGGAGGCAGTAGGTTTGACACGACCAGTAACACGCCCGTGTTATTGAGCATGTCATAGCTACTGTAAGATTTGAGAATTTACACGCCCAAGAACACGCCCATGTTGTTGAGCGTGCAAATGCTTCTGTGTTGTGGAGTTAGGGCACGGTCATGGACACGCCCGTGTGGGTGAGCGTGTCAGGGTTAGGGTTTGCCCTAATTATTTCCTAATTGGATTATCTCTTGTGTATCCCTAAGTAAGTATATGCTATTACTTTTGATTTAGGTCTTGAAGATAGTGATTGATCATTGATTTAAGAGGTAGAAGGATCTTGAACAAGGAATTGTTAAGAGTGGTGTGATTTGCTTTTAAGGTAAGTACAAAACCTATATGATTGTATGTAAGTACAAATGTGGCATTATTACATTGTTAATTTATATGAGTAATGTGTGTTGTTATGTTTATATCAATGATGATATATATATATATATATGAATAATGTGAATGACATGATGATGCAAATGATTGTGTATATGAAAGATTGAAATGCTATGATGTGAATTGAGATGAAATGGAATATAAAGCCATTGTGATTGGCTATGTTAATTCATTTGAGAATAAAATTGATAACAAATTAATGAATGAGTTGTGTGGCTAATGTGTTATTCTATTTTCAGAGTTTGTTGTTGGTGGCATGCCTAATGATAGTAACAATCTCTTGAAGTTAGGTTGGGCTTGATCCTTGAAGCCAAGTTAGGTTGAAGTTTAACATGTTTTACTCCCCTTGAAGCTTGGTTGGGTCTAGTCCTTGAAGCCTAATTGAGATGTTACAACCCTTGAAGCTAGGTTGGGTTTGGTTCTTGAAGCCAAGTTGGGTTGAGACTTAGCATGCTTTGTTCCCCTTGAAGCTTGGTTGAGCCTAATCCTTGAAGCCTAGTTAGGTATATGTGATAATGATAAATGTGATAAAACCAAAGCATTAACTCTGAAAATTGAATGGCACATTAGTGTGTTTTGGGCCCATGCTTGTCTTTGTTTATATGTGATTCATTGATGGTAAAATAATTAAATAATGAAATTCATGAAAGGACTTTGAGATGTGATATGCTTATATGATTATGATTTGTGAAAGGCAAAGGTTTGATGTTAGCTTTTCACTTATGATGTTGATATTAATGGAATGTGTGACATTGCATAGCATACAAGCATAATGTTAGCATGTTTTGTACTACTAAGCCCTTGGCTTAGCGCGATAGTGTTAATCGCGCAGGTGATAGAGTTGAACCCGAGAGCTCTTCGAGGCCGAGTGAGAGTAGACATTGAAGAGTTGATTTTGGGACTTAAAGATCAGAGAAGATTTGCCAATCATGTATAACTTCTTTATATTTTATAAAGTATTGTTTATAATGTGAATATATGTACATTTGTAAATATAAATATTTAAATGTTTTCCTATATGTAAATAGTTCTAAATTCCGCTGCGTATTAAGTAAATATATATATATCTATTTTGTTTTTATATTATAAGTTAATTACTTATTTTCTATAATGTATAATGAGAAAGATTATAGTATCATTGGAAATGTTTTTGAATGTTAAGAAAAATTCATAGCATTCCTATATTCGATGCATGTATACTACATTGTGGTGTATGTAGTGTGTATGTATTGGATGTGGAGGTGTTACAATTTTTGTATTAGAGTCTATATTTGAGGTTCTCGACCTAGGTGGGTTTGTGGAGAGAGAAAATGAGATTTTACATGCATTTGCACTAGTATTTGATCTAGTCCCAGATGTGGCGATTCTTTCTGTAATTACAGACACTACTGTTATGGAATCTCGGGAGCATGTTTTTAGTGAGGGGAGCCTAAGAGTGTTGCTTATGGTGAGGGAGATGTTAGATCTACAGGGGTTATTGGAGAGGCATCAGTGCTAGCTTAACCAGCATGACAGGGGATTCCACTAGTCTGGGTGTAGCAGATGGTGGAGTTGCTCTTTTATGCTCAGTATAGCAGTAGCAGTAGCCACAGCTGCAGACGCCACATACTATAAAGTATGATAAGTTGCAAAAGTATGGAGCTACAAATTTCTTTGGCACCATTGATCAAGCCAAGGTAGAGCGGTGGCTGGACATAGTTTAGAGGGTTTTTATCCAGTTATAGGCCACTACAGAGGAGAAGTTTGATTTTACTTTGTCTCTTCTAGAAGGGGATGACTATGACTTGTGGAAGACTATACCCCATTGGATGGATGAAATGTTGGTGTTGACCTATGTTGATTTCCTAAGGGAATTTGAGAAATATTACACACCCAGAGAGTATAAAGATGGAAAGAAGAAGGAATTTATGAGTCTAAAGTAAGAAGGGAAGACAGTTATAGAATATGAGAAGGACTTCAATCGGTTGAGTAAGTACACAAGGGATTTATTGTCAGATGAAATAGACAGGTGCAGGAGATTTGAGGAGGGTAAGAGGCCATTCATCATGTGTCTTAGGGCAGCCTCTCATTTTGAGGATTTTTCCAAGATGGTTTCAGCTACCAAGAATGTAGAGAAGGCATAAGGACTTACAGCAGCTGCCAGAGTAGAGGAGAGTAAAGGCAGGAGACACTAGGCTAAGGCAGAGTCGTCATCTAGAAAGAGAGGTAGAGCGAGTTTTCCTCAAAGATTTAGTGGGAGTCAAGGGTAGTATGGCAGATCATTTTAGCAGCATAGATAGAGACCTACAGCCTGAGTATCTAGTGCCCTGACCCTAATTTCATAGAGATCTCCTCCACCTATTTGTGCTCAGTGTCGATGGATATATAGGGATATCTGTTGGGGGAACCGTACACTATCTTGTTTCAGGTGTGGCTCCATAGATTATTTTCTCAGAGATTGTCTAGTGCCACCCGTAGATATACAGACTGAGATAGTAGTTTCCAGACCCAGTGACAGAGAAGGTCATGGTGCAGAGGTGGCAGACCTGGATTTTGTCAGTGAGGGGGATCCATGGCAGGGACTAGTGGACCAGATAAGGCGGGATCATCACATAGAGTATATGTGATGCAGAGACAGGCAGATGCTTCAGATGTTATGGTTGAAACATTTCTTTTATTTGGCATTATTGTGCATGCATTGATTGATCCTAGATCAACACATTCAAACATCAATGCATCCATTATGCATGTGGGTGATATGCATTTTGAGTCATTACGGTTTGATGTGCTGGTGACCAACCCTTTATATAATATCCCATATAGTACCTTAAAATTTTTGGAAATATTATTTGTTGAGAATTAATTAAATGATTTTAAGTGTATGTTTAATTAAGCGAGAAGATAAGAGGAAGGAGTGTGTATAAGTTATGTATATGGAGATATATACATTATATACAAGTCAATGGGTTTAATAGGTCAAAAGATATTTTAGTATTTAAATGGATTTATTTAAGCTAGTGGAAGATGATGTAATTGGGTTTAATATTATATTAGTAAAACTGCTTGGTGGAGAGTGATTTGGGGAAAGTGTTTAGTTTAAAGAGAAGAGTGAGGTTTGACTTTGCATTTTTTTCTTCTTCTTCTTTCTTCTTTGGCTGGCCATCACCACCATCTTCAAGAGGGAGAGATTTTGTTGCTCCCAAACTCAAGAGATTGAAGGTTTTCAAGAGATCAAGTTGGAGTTTTAAGTATTTTCTTCACTTTTAGTAAGTTTCCAACTTGTTTCTTTGTTTTCTTTTGAGTTTGTGTTTTTTGGTTTGTTGGATTCATTGTTGTAGATGTGTTTATGGTTGATTTGGTATGTTTGAGGTTATGTTGTTTTGTTAACTTTGATTTTGGGGATGGATTGAAGAGAAAAGGATTAAGTTTGGTGAAAGAGAAAAGTGTTGTGGATTGTGTAAGTTTGAGTTGTGAGATATGGTTATGATTGAGTTTTGAAGTTGGTAATTGAATTGTTTTAATGTTTACTCAAGTATTATATGGTATGTTGATGGTTTTGGTGGAGTTTGTGTGGTGTTGATAAGGTTAAAGTAAGAGGCTTGTTGGATGTGATATTGTTGTGTCGATTTCAGGGTTTTTGGCTTGACACGCCCAGTAGCACGGCCATGTCTTTGGGCGTGTCGTTGGTTCTAATTTATGGGTTGGTGACACGTCCAGTGACATGCCCATGTCACTGAGCGTGTCACAGCTTCTGTGTTGTAGTAGATTGACATGTGCAGGGACACACCCTTGTTGTTGAATATGTCAAGTGTAGAGTTTTCCTTAGATAGTTCTTATCCTTATTTTCTTATGTGTAACACTAAGTGAGTTTTTATAATCACCTTTGCTTTAGGTTTTGAAGAGAATTGAGTTACCCTAGCCAAGGTTTGAGGGATATCTTGGAAGAGGAAGTTGAAAGACTGGTGTTGTTGCTTTAAGAGGTAAGTACAAACTTTGAATGATTGCCTACATTTACATGACATTGGGACTTAACACATTTAGTTGAGAAATGTGTTAAGTTAATTGATATACTGATGATGAATGAGTTATATGTTATGATATGCATGTTGTGAATTATGTTGATATATCACTGCAAATGACTAATGTATTGTATATGAAAAGAAATATGGAATAATGTGGTAAGACATGTGAAATCATAATGTAACAAATTGATATTGATACAAAAGAGAAGAATGAGAAAGGTGAGAAAAATGATGATATAATAAGGCAATGAGCCTAGCTTGATTATGAGACATGAAATAAGAAATGAATTATGAAAGTATTCGATAATGAGATAAATGAATAAGTTGTGTGCCTAGTATGTTATTCAATTTTCAGAGTTCTGGGTTTGGCTGCATGCCTATGAATTTCTGGGCAGGTGAAAAGACCAGGTCGTAAGCGAGCCCAGATGATAAATGTGATGTTTTTAGGGTGAAAAGACTGGATCATAAGCCTCAAAAACTGTAGCAGTCTAGCCAGGTTAAGGACCAAGATACTGGGGTCTAAGGGTCTAGCCGGGTTGAGGTCCAAGAGACTGGGGCTGTTACATTATCCATGGATATATATATTGCCTACGAGGCTAGACATAAGGTATCATTATGGACCAAAGCAGCAACGCTGAACTTTGAATAGCACATTAGATCCTTTTTGGGCCCATGTTTGTCTTTGCTTAAATGTGAATTATGAAATGTGATGCAAATGATTAATATGTTGAGTTATAATGTAATGAGTTTATATATTCATATGTATTGTGCATGATAAGAGCATTTTTATACTTGTTTTTAGTATGATTGCTATGTGTTTTTAGTTAATGTTTCATTTGATTTTGGTTTAAAGTTTGTTCTAAGTGTTTGTTTTAGGTCAAAGTGAAAAAACTCCCTTGGATGATCAAAACAATGAAGAAAAAGCATGAAGTAAGCAAGACATGGCCAACCCAAAGCAAGCTTGGCCATGTCCCTCAAAGAAACTTCAAGGCAGTAGCTAACACGGATGGCTAGGTGACACGCCCAAGTCACTGGCCGTGTCCCACCCAAAGAGCAAAAATCAAAGAACCAACCAAGAAAGGAAAGAAATGAAGGCAGTAGCTGACACACCCAGGTGACACGCCCAAGCCTGGCCGCGTCACCCTTGGAAACAAAGAAAGCAATTTGACGAAGCTAGAAGTAGAAGGTGACATGGCCAAGCCACTGGCCGTGTCACATGACACGACCAGGAGCTTGGCCGTGTCACCTAGAAGAAAACAAGGAAAGAAAGGGCAGAAGGAGACACGGCCAACAAGCTTGGTTGTGTCCCAAGCAAAGTGAGAGACACGGCCAGCAAGCTTGGCCGTGTCACCTAGGGCATCTTTGAATAATTGAATTTCTTTTGCAAACAAGTGGGGGAACAAAGACTAGCTTTTGTCAAAAGTAATATTAAATAAAAAGAAAAGCCTACCTAGGAAAAGAAAGATAAAATAAAGAAAATGTGGGAAACAAGGGAGAGTGGTGTGAGTTGGAAGGTATGGGTTATGAGCTGGAAGGTATGGGACTTGGAGACTGGAACAAGGGAGAAGGAACCAACTGCTGGAGCAAAGAGGAGAGTCTTGAGCTGAGTTTGAAGAAGGAGATACATCCTATACAAGACCTAAACTAGGAATCAAGGATTGAAGTGAAGAAATACAAATTATTCACCATGGATTGTTTGGTTTCTTTTACTCATTTCTCTTATTCTGTTTTTCTGGTTTTGAACATGAACTAATTCCTTCTCTATCTAGATATTGATGAACCCTAGCTTATTTGTATGGATTGAATAATTATATTTAGTTGAATCATTTGATTGAGTTGTTTTATTCTTATGATGTTTAATGATTTATTTCTAATTGATAATAGCATGCTTATTGATTGGTTGCAATTTTCATATTATTGACTTGAGAAAGCTTGATATGAATTGATTACTCATAAGAGTTGAGGATTGATTGGGATGCTAGAGATAGACTTACAAGATCCTTTGGTTTATAGTTCCTTGTTCTTAATGCAAGATCTATTTAATTGTGTTTGAGAAGAGATTCCGGCACTCTACTTAGTGATTAGGGATTAATCCACTCGAGAGAGGTTTTAGTCTAAGTTAGAGGAATGCTAACTCAAATATATTGAATGATTTAATTGAATTGATTGTTCATAAATATCATTGAGGCTAGGGGGATTCAATATCTGGATAGTATTATTATTATCAATCCTTTTTGCACAACATTTAATTTCCCTTTACTTTCAGTTATTAAATTAGTTGTTTTTAATTACAAAGCATCAAACAACTATTAATTTGCTAAACAACGGTTAAGGTTTGCACTAGTACTTGGCCATGTCCCAGTGGAACGATAACTCACTCACTACTATATTACTTGGGCGACCCGTGCACTTGCGGTATTGCTATAGCACAACTCGTGAGCACCAAGTTTTTATCGCTGTTGCCGGGGACAATGGTAATATAATCAAGACTGTTGATTGAGATTTTATTTTCATTTGTTTTTGACATTGGTTCTTGCTTGTTGATTATCATTTTAGGTATTCCTTCCCGTTTATGACCAGAGGTAGCTCATCCCAACTATTTGAATTAGATCCAGAGCTAGAAAGAACATTAAGGAGAAAGCGAAAGGAAGAAGGAGAGGCAGTTTTGGAAGACGCAGAAACAGAAATAAATCTGCAAATAGACGAAGAAGAAGAGTTTAAAGTGATGGAAGGAGCTGGGCCAAGGACAATGTAGGAGTTTGATAAGCCCAATCTCAATGGAGCTGAATCTAGTATCCATAGGCCAACAGTTGCTGCGAACAACTTTGAAATAAAGGCAAATGTAATTCAAATGGTGCAGCAGACTTGTCAGTTTGATGGGTTTCCTAATGAAGATCCTAATGCACATATTGAGAATTTTCTAGAGATATGTGACACATTCAAGATAAATAATGTCTCAGATGATGCAATTAGGCTGAGGTTGTTCCCATTTTCCCTTAGAAATAGACCAAAGAAGTGGCTGAAATCTTTTTCTCCAGGAACCTTCACCACATGGGGTTAGTTGGCATAGAAATTCCTAGAAAATTACTTCCCACCATCCAAAACTGCTAAGTTGAGGAATGATATCTCCTCCTTTCTGCAGCAAGATGGTGAGACCCTTATGATGCCTGGGAAAGATTTAAAGATTTCTTGAGAAGGTGTCCTCATCATGGACTTCCACTATGGCTTCAAATTCAAACATTTTACAATGGGTTGAATTACGTAAGTAAGCAATCCATTAATGCAGCAGCTGGTGGTACCATAAACAACAAGACACCTGAGCAAGCAAGGGATTTAATTAAAGACATGGCTATCACCAATTATTAGTGGCAAGCCCCAAGGGAGCAAGGAAAGCTGAAAGTTATGGGCAATTAGATCCTGTGGTGGCTTTGACAGCCCAATTGGAAGCATTGAATAAAAAATTTGATTCTTTGGCCTCTTCTTCTGGGAAAGTAATACAAGTGATGTCTTGTGAATGGTGTGGGGGTGGACATCAAAGTCAAGATTGCCAAAGTGGCAACATGTTTGCTAGGCAAGAGAAAGTAAATTATGCGGGAAATATGCCAAGGTACCAACAGAATAACCCCTACAGCAACATATACAATCTAGGGTGGAGAAATCATCCAAATTTCTCATGGAATAATCAAAATAATCCAAGACCTCCCCCTGGATTCCAGCAGCCCCAACATCAACAAGCTGCCCCTCCAAGAAAGAGTAGTTTGGAGGACATGATGGAGAAATTTATAGCAGCTTCTGAAACTAGGCTCCAATCAACTGAAACCACCCTAAGAAATCAGCAAGCCTCTATTCATAATTTGGAGAATTAGGTGGGGCAAATTGACAAGCTGCTCAGTGAGAGACCACAAGGAAGTTTGCCTAGCAACACTGAGGCAAATCCTAAAGAGCAGCTTAAGGCAATTACACTAAGGAGTGAAAAAGAGATCAAGGGTAATGTGGATGAGAAAAGAGGAGAAGTGGCAGAGAAAAGGGCTGAAGTACAAGAAAATGAAAAGGAAGATGATCCTCCTGTCACTTCAGGAGAGAAAGCTGCACTAGAAAGTGAGAGAGAGAAGAAGCCGCAAGAAAGCAGCCCCATATTAAAGGAATACCGACCTAGAGTACCTTATCCGGCAAGGTTGAACAAGGACAAGATTGATGCTTAGTTTGGTAAGTTTCTTGAACTTTTTAAACAATTGCACATTAATATTCCATTTGCTGAAGCTTTGTCACATATGCCTAAATATGCTAAATTTTTGAAAGATATCCTTTCTAACAAAAGGAAGCTTGAGGAAGAGTCTTTAGTGCAGTTATCTGAAAAGAGTTCAGTAATTTTGCAAAGGAGGTTACCTAAGAAGTTAAAAGATCCAGGTAGTTTTACCATTCCATGTTTAATAGGTAACCTTATGATGAGGATCTGATTGCTAGCATACAACACCAAGGACCTATTACTCGATCAATGGCAAGAAAACTTCAAGGATTAGTTTCCAAACATCTATATGTTCTCAATACAATTGGAACATTAAGACTTGAAGAAAATAAGAAGAAGATGTTTGGTTGCACGTGTCCAAATTGCAATCTACCCAAGAGGCCAATTGACCCAAAGGAGTTAGAATACATATTGGCATCCATCATTATACCTTTGGGAGCTAAATACATACCATTCACGTACCATTGGATGCCCATATATTAAGAGTGGCTAAAACTCACATTGGGAGTCAAAGATGCCTTTTAAAAGATAGTGGGAGACAAGCTATATGGCTGCCCATGCCTTTTAAAAGCTAGTGGGAGACAAGCTATATGGCTGCCCATGCCTTTTAAAAGCTAGTGGGAGACAAGCTATATGGCTGCCCAATTTGTTTTATGTAACCACATCATTATATTTGTATTTTTCCATCATTTCACTTGTTTTATGCTTTCTTTAAGTCTTTAAAAATAGATGTAATGGCAGACTTTGAATTTAATGAATATTCTGAGTTTTCTCTCCATTTTTGAGAGCTTTGAGAGGTCTTTAGCCTTCTTTTGAGTTCTGGTTAGAACTTGCATGAATTCCTTGCAAAAATAACCAAGTTTGCTAGGTCTTAACTTATATTCAAGGTTTTTCCTTCACCAGTTGGGGTTGGGTCTTGAATCTTTGGTTTCCAGCCATATAGCTTCAGTTTTACATCACAAGTTGGTGTTGGGTTGAAGGTGCTGGTTGGTGTTCTTATGTTTTGGAGACAATCCATAGCTTGAGCTTCCTTAGGAATTAAATCCCAGCAAGGCAGGCTCACATCAATTGGTATTAGAGGTTAGGCTCTCCAAATCAAGTTTTTAGCATCATTCCTTCTTGTTTATGTCAAAAAAAAATATTGTCTTCCTTTGAGTCAATTTCTGCCATTAGTTTAATTTCTACAAGCTGTATGGTTTCTTGTTTTCTTTGAGTCCTTCTTCCTTAATGTTGTTACTGGATTAGTTAGGGCAAAAAAAAGAAAGGAAGAAAGAATAGAAAAGAAAAGAAAAGAAAAGAAAAAAGAAAAAAAAAAGAGAAAACAACAACTAATCTCTCAAATTTGCTAGTGGGTTAGAAACTGAAGTTGGGTTTGCACATAACGAAATCTTCTCAAATTTTATATGCTTGTTTCAGATGCTAAACTTAGCTTGGAAATGAAATTTTAAGTCAAAATTCCTCCATTTGCCTAGTTATCTATATATTGCAGCCAATTTAGCTAGTTTTGTGTCCAAAAGAGAACGTGTATGTAAACATGTCCAAATCCTTTCAAATTTTACAGGCATGTTTTAGATATTCAGCTAAGCCTACATATTAAATTTCATGTCAAAATTCGTTCGTTTGCTTGGTTGTCCATATATTACCGCTAGTTAGCCATTTTTGGGTTCAGAACATAAACATTTCATAAGAGACCTAAAAATTCGTTTTTCTTCTTCCATTTTGTCTCAATATATTGTCCTAAATTCATTTTTGTCAAATTCTTCCCTTTAGTAATGTTTGTTTAAAATTTCAGTGTCTTTCATCCTTAGGTTTCAAATATCAGATATTATGTTTTTTTTTCCAGCTTGTTTTACTCTTGTTCTATTCTTGAATGTGTTTTAAACCTTGCAATTTAGTTATTTAGTTGAGGAAATATTAAGTTCTTGCTAGAACATGGAAGGGGTTGAAGTGAGTGAAAAAAGGCATAAAGTGGTGAGATTGTTAGAGGGTAAAAGCCAAAGTTTGAGTGAAACACAGATTGAGTGTTACCAGATTAAAGTGAAACACGTGAGGGAGTGTGTGAGAGAATATTTCTAACATTTGTTTTGCAGCAATCAGTATGTCAACAAAACGAGATAGTGATCCAGCCCCAAGAGGAGCCAGAAGCTTCTTATGTTCTTAAGGCATTGCAATCTCAATTTCAAAGGATGAATGTGTTGTTTGTTGATATTAGAGAACATATGGAAAAACACTCAAAGCAAATTGAAGAATTGCAGCAAGCAAGCTCTACAAATCAAAGGAATTTAGGAAGGGATGAACGAGATAATTTTCATAGGGAGCAAAACACAAATAGGGGGCAGAATAGAGGTAGGTGCGCTGGACTAAATGATTTGCCAGTTTTCAATGACTTGGAGGATGTAGATGAAGATAATCTTGATGATGATGATGGGCAGCAATCTGTTGCACTTGATGATGTTATTAGACCAAGATATATGAGAGGTAATATGGGTGGTAGAGGTGGTGGCAGAAATATTAAGCAAGAAACTATGGAAAATGCAAGAGGGAGAGGGAGAGTAGACAGCAACGTTAATGGAATTAAAATGAAAATTCCATCATTCCAAGGCAAAGCAAATCCAGATGCATATTTGGAATGGGAGAGAAAGTCCGAACTCATCTTTGATTGCCACAACTATAGTGAGCAAAAGAAGGTGGCACTTGCTGTGGTAGAGTTTACTAATTATGCATTAGTTTGGTGGGATCAATTACTCACTAAATAAAGAAGAAATGGCATGAGAGGAGTGCAGACTTGGGATGAGTTGAAACAGGTCATGAGAGATCGATTTGTTCCATAACACTACTATAGAGAGTTGCATCAAAGATTACAAGGGCTGGTGCAGGGTAATAAAAGTGTGGAAGAATATTTTCAAGAAATGGAAATGGCTATGATATGAGCTAATATAGAAGAAGAAAGGGAAGCAACTATGGCACAGTTCCTACATGGGCTGAAAGATGAAATTGCCAACATAGTGGAGCTACATCATTATGTGGAGCTTGATGATATGTTAAATATGGCAATCAAGGTAGAAAAACAACTCAAGAAGAAGAAAACAACCAGATCGGGTATGGGAATGAATTCTACCAACAATGTTCCATGGAAGCCAAATTGGAAGAAAGGGGAATCTAGTGAGAGTAAATTTGTTTCAAAGGAGAAGAAAGAGGGAAACAAGGCTGGAGAAAAACCCATTGTGATTGATAAGGGTAAGGCACCAATGAACTCCAGCGGAAGAACTAGAGACATCCAATGTTTTAGATGCTTAGGCAAGGGACATTATGCTGCACAATGTCCAAACAAAAGGGCAATGGTGATGAGGCCAAGTGGAGAGATAGAATCTGAAGATGATGAGGCTGTTAATGATGATTCAAGTGATGACATTCAACCTATGGGTAATGATAGTGATGTAGAGCATGTTGTACATGGCAACGTTCTAGTTGTTATGCGTGCTTCAAATACCCAAGTAAAGGCAGATGATGGTGATGAGCTACAAAGAGAAAATATCTTTCATACTAGGTGTCTAGTTAAAGATAAAGTTTGTAGCATGATAACAGACAGTGGAAGTTGCGTGAATGTGGCTAGTACTCTACTAGTGGAAAAACTTGATTTCCCTACTACAAAACATCCTAAGCCATATAGGTTGCAATGGTTTAATGATTGTGGTGAAGTTAGGGTGACTAAGCAAGTGCTGCTAACATTTTCCATTGGGACGTATAAGGATGAAGTGTTATGTGATGTTGTTCCTATGCATGCTAGTCATATTCTGCTTGGGAGGCCATGGCAATATGATAGAAGGCCTGTACATGATGGATTCAAAAATAGGTACTCTTTTGATTTTGAAGGTCGAAAGTTGACGCTTGCACCTTTGACACCGATAGAGGCCATTGAAGACCAAAAATGAATACAAGCTGCCATGGAAGAGAAAATGCAAAAAGAATCTGAAAAGAGAGTGAGAGAAAGAAAAGAGCAAGAGGAAAAACAAAGAATAAAAAAAGAGAAAGAAAAAGAAAATGAGAAAAAGAAAAAAATCTACAATAAAAATGAGAGTTGTGAGAAGAAAGTAAGTTTAGTTGCTAGGGGAAAAGATGTGAGGCAAGCCTATTCTTCAAATAATGTGATGCTACTCTTACTATGTAAGGGAGCTTTTCTTAATGTAACTGACCTTGATCCTCCTATTCCTAGTGTTGCATTGACTTTGTTGCAGGAATTTGAAGATGTCTTTCCCGATGAAGTATCTAGCGGACTACCACCTATCAGAGGCATAGAACATCAAATTGATTTTGTTCCTGGAGCTGTAATTCCTAATCGGCCAGCATAGAGAACCAATCCTCAAGAGGCCAAAGAGTTACAAAAACAGGTGGAAGAATTACTTGCAAAGGGTCATGTCAGAGAGAGCATGAGTCCATGCACTGTACCGGTATACCCAAAAAGGATGGATCAATGCGAATGTGTGTGGATTGTCACGCCGTCAACAAAATTACTGTAAAGTATAGACATCCAATCCCTAGACTTGATGATATGCTTGATGAATTGCATGGTGCATGTATATTTTCGAAAATTGATCTTAAAAGTGGTTATCATCAAATAAGAATGAGATTAGGAGATGAAATGAAAAATAGCTTTTAAGACTCAATATGGTTTGTATGAATGGTTAGTCATGCCTTTTGGACTAAGCAATGCACCTAGTACTTTCATGAGATTAATGAATCATGTCTTGCATGCTTTTCTTGGAAAGTTTGTTGTTGTGTATTTTGATGATATTTTAGTGTATAGTCAAAGTTTAAATGATCATTTAATACATTTAAGATGTGTGCTTGAAGTTCTTAGGAAAGAGAAATTGTATGCAAATTTAAAGAAATGTACATTCTGCATGAAAAAAGTCATTTCTTAGGATTTGTAGTGAGTGGGAAAGGAACTGAGGTTGATGAGGATAAGGTAAAAGCCATCAAAGAATGGCCTACACCAAAATCCGTGACTGATGTTAGGAGTTTTCATGGTCTTGCTAGTTTTTATAGGAGGTTTGTTAGAGATTTTAGCACAATTTCAGCCCCATTGAATGAAATAGTGAAGAAAAATGTAGGGTTCAGATGGAATGAGGAACAGGAGCATGCATTTAGATTACTGAAAGAAAAATTATGTTCTGCACCATTACTTGCATTACCTGATTTTTCTAAGACTTTTGAAGTTGAATGTGATGCTTCCAGAGTGAAAAGCTAAGTGGAGCTCCTTTGAATTACTCTACTTATGACAAGGAGATGTATGCATTAGTTAGGGCGTTGGAGACGTGGCAGCATTATCTTTGGCCAAAGGAGTTTGTTATTCATAGTGATCATGAATCACTAAAATACTTGAAAGGACAAAGCAAGCTGAACAAACGCCATGCCAAATGGAGTGAATTTATTGAAGCGTTTCCATATGTGATCTTATATAAGCAAGGAAAAGAAAATGTTGTTGCTGATGCCTTATCTAGGAGGCATGCCCTAATCTCTATGCTTGATGCTAGACTTCTAGGATTTGAGCATATGAAAGAATTGTATAAGCATGACTCTGAATTTGCACAAATATATGCCTCTTGTGAAAATGTTGCCTTTGAAAAATTTTATAGGCATGATGGTTTCTTATTTAGAGAGAAACGACTTTGTGTTCCAAATAGCTCTATAAGAGGATTGCTTGTAAGAGAGTCACATGGGGAAGGTTTAATGGGACATTTTGGGGTGGCTAAAACATTAGAAATTCTGAATGAACATTTTTATTGGCCACATATGAGGAAAGATGTAGAGAAATTTTGTGCTAAATGCGTGACATGTATGAAAGCAAAGTCCAAAGTAAGACCACATGGTTTGTATATGCCTTTAAGTGTACCTAGTGAACCTTGGGTAGACTTATCTATGGACTTTATTTTGGGGCTACCTAGGACAAAAAAGGGTCATGATAGTTTATTTGTTGTGGTTGATAGATTTTCTAAAATGGCACATTTCATTCCATGTCATAAAACTGATGATGCATGCCATATATCTGATTTGTTCTTTAGAGAAGTAGTGAGATTGCATGGTATTCCTAGGACCATAGTAAGTGATCGAGATGTAAAATTTTTGAGTCATTTTTGGAAAGTCCTATGGGGAAAGTTAGGTACAAAGCTTTGTTTCTCTACTACATGCCATCCGCAAACAGATGGGCAGACGGAAGTTGTTAATAGGACTGTGGGCACTCTTCTTCGTACCATGATTAAACAAAATTTGAAGACATGGGAGGAATGCATACCATTTATTGAATTTGCATATAATAGATCAATGCATTCATCCACTGGATTTTCACCCTTTGAGCTTGTCTATGGTTTTAATCCACTTACTCCATTAGATTTGTTGCCTCTTCCTACTAATGAGCTTACTAGTTTTGATGGTAAAAAGAAAGCTGAATTGGTGAAGCAAATGCATCAAAGGGCCAAGCAACAAATGGAGAAGATTAATGAGAATAGAGAAACCAAAGTAAACAAAGGAAGGAAAAAGATGGTGTTCCAGCCTGGTGATCTGGTATGGGTTCATTTGCGAAAAGAAAGGTTTCCTACACAAAGGAAATCAAAATTGCAGCCGAGAAGTGATGGACCATTTGAAGTACTCGAAAGGATTATTGATAATGCCTACAAGATTAATCTACCAGGTGAGTATGGTGTAAGTGCAACTTTTAATATTTCTGATCTTGCTCCTTACTATGCAGATGATGAAGATTCGAGGATGAATTCTTTTGAAGAGGGAGAGGATGATGAGGATCTGATTGCTAGCATACAACACCAAGGACCTGTTACTCGATCAATGGCAAGAAAACTTCAAGGATTAGTTTCCAAACATCTATATGTTCTTAATACAATTGGAACGTTAAGACTTGAAGAAAATAAGAGAAAAGAAGTTGTTTGGTTGCACGTATCCAAATTGCAATCTACCAAAGAGGCCAATTGACCCAAAGGAGTTAGAATACATATTGGCATCCATCATTATACCTTTGGGAGCTAAATACATACCATTCACGTACCATTGGATGCCCATATATTAAGAGTGGCTGAAACTCACATTGGGAGTCAAAGATGCCTTTTAAAAGCTAGTGGGAGACAAGCTATATGGCTGCCCATGGGAGACAAGCTATATGGCTGCCCATGCCTTTTAAAAGCTAGTGGGATACAAGCTGTATGGCTGCCCAATTTGTTTTATGTAACCACATCATTATATTTGTATTTTTCCATCATTTCACTTGTTTTATGCTTTCTTTAAGTCTTTAAAAACAGATGTAATGGCAGACTTTGAATTTAATGAATATTCTGAGTTTTCTCTCCATTTTTGAGAGCTTTGAGAGGTTTTTAGCCTTCTTTTGAGTTCTGGTTAGAACTTGCACGAATTCCTTGCAAAAATAACCAAGTTTGCTAGGTCTTAACTTATATTCAAGGTTTTTCCTTCACCAGTTGGGGTTGGGTCCTGAATCTTTGGTTTCCAGCCATATAGCTTCAGTTTTACATCACAAGTTGGTGTTGGGTTGAAGGTGCTGGTTGGTGTTCTTATGTTTTGGAGATGATCCATAGCTTGAGCTTCCTTAGGAATTAAATCCCAGTAAGGCAGGCTCACATCACCTTGAGGTTAAGAGTGCATTAGCTGATTTGGGGGCTAGCATAAGTGTTATGCCCTATAAAATTTTCAAAGAGTTAGGCATTAGTAAACCTAAACCAACACTCATGACCATCCAACTTGCTGATAAGTCAGTAGTCCACCCTCGTGGCATTATAGAAGATGTGTTGGTAAAAGTCGGGGATTTCATTTTCCCCAATGATTTTGTTGTCATTGATATTGATGAGGATGAGGATGTTTCACTTATTCTTGGTAGGCCATTTTTAAATGCAGCCCGTGCCCTTATCGATGTTCATGATGGCACATTAACTTTGAGAGTGGGTGATGAGAAAGTTATTTTTAGGATATATGATGCCATGAAACATTCACTTTCACTTGATGAAGCGGAATCATGCAATGATGTTGTTGAGCATGAGACCGTAAATTGTGTTACTAACATTGTTTCCAAGGATCCCCTTGAGTTGTGTTTATTGCAGGAAAATATTGAGGGTCAAGAAGCAATGGAGCAGCATGCTTTTCTTCAAGCAAGTAATTCGTTCAAATGCAGGGCATATGAGACTATTGAGATGCCAAAAGAAGAGAAGCCAAAACCATCAGTTATTGATCCACCCAACTTGGAACTGAAACCTCTTCCAGCTCACCTTGAGTATGGATTTCTGGCAGAGAAGAAGAAATTACCTATAATTTTGAGTTCCCACCTATCTTCTGAGCAGAAAGAAAAACTTATCCAGTTGTTGCAAAAACATAAGAAAGTGATAGCTTGGAAGATAGCAGACATCAAGGGTATTAGTCCATCCTATTGCACTCACAAGATACTGATGGAGGACGAATTCAAGCTGGTAGTGCAACCACAAAGGAGACTAAACGCAAAGATGAAAGATGTAGTGAAGGCTGAAGTGATAAAACTACTTGATGCAGGGATTATATATCCGATCTCAGATAGTTCTTGGGTGAGCCCAGTCCAGGTAGTACCAAAGAAAGGAGGGGTGATGGTGGTCCCTAATGAAAATGATGAGCTGATTCCAACAAGAACAGTTACCGGTTGGAGGGTTTGCATAGACTACAGGAAATTGAATGATGCAACTAGGAAAGACCATTTTCCTTTACCTTTCATTGATCAGATGTTGGAGAGGTTATCCGGGCATGAGTATTACTGTTTTTTGGATGGTTTTTAGGCTATTTCCAAATTCGTATTGCCTCGGAAGACCAAGAGAAAACTACATTCACCTGCCCATATGGGACATTCGCATATCGAAGAATGCCATTCGGGTTGTGCAATGCACCTGCGACTTTCCAAAAGTGCATGGTAGCAATCTTTGATGAGCTTATAGAGGATATTATGGAGGTGCTTATGGATGATTTCTCGGTCTATGGCAGCTCATTTGAAAGATGTTTGGAAAACCTTCAAAGAGTCCTGATGAGATGTGAGGAAACCAATCTAGTGCTTAATTGGGAAAAGTGTCATTTCATGGTTCAAGAGGGAATTGTGTTGGGACACAAAATTTCAAACAAGGGCATTAAGGTGGATCAGGCTAAGGTAGATACCATTGAGAAGTTACCACCATCCACATCTCTGAAGGCCATCAGAAGTTTTCTAGGACATGCAGGTTTTTATCGGAGGTTCATTCGAGATTTTTCTAAGATAGCCCATCCATTGACAAGACTCCTTGAGAAGGATGTGAATTTTGTTTTTGATGAGGAATGTCTGAGAGCATTCACAACCCTTAAGGAGAAATTGACCCATGCTCCAATCATGGTAGCTCCTAATTGGAATCTACCTGTGCGATGCAAGTGACTTTGCAGTGGGAGCAGTCTTGGGTCAACGCAAGGAGAAATACTTTCAGCCTATCTACTATGCAAGCAAGACCTTGAACATAGCTCAAGCAAATTACACAACTACAGAGAAAGAGCTGCTAGCTGTGGCTTTTGCTTTTGACAAGTTTAGATCATACCTAATCTTGTCAAAAGAGATTATTTATACAGACCATTCAGCTTTAAGGTATTTATTTGCAAAAATTGATGCAAAGCCTAGGCTAATCCGTTGGGTTTTGTTGTTGTAGGAGTTTGACATGACGATTCAAGACAAGAAGGGAGCTGAAAATCTTACAGTAGCTCATCTTTCTCGCTTGGAGAATCCAACCTTGGAGAAGTTTAAAGAAGGGGACATTGATGATCACTTCCCCGATGAGTAGCTGTACACCATGGTAACTGAGGTAAGTAACTTAAATTTTGAAACACCTTGGTTTGCAGATTTTGCTAACTATTTAGCTGATAGGGAACTTCCTAAGGACTTAACCTATCAAGCAAAGAAGAAATTTTTTTTCTGATTTAATGTATTATTTTTGGCAGGATCCCTTTTTGTTTAGATTATGTAAGGATCATATGATTCGATGATGTGTGGCATGGCCCGAAACAATGAACATTCTTAGTCAATGCCATGGTAGACCAGCTGGTGGTCATATGGGAGCCAATAGGACTGCTCAAAAGGTACTAAAATCAGGATTTTATTGGCCCACTCTGTTTAGAGATAGCTACGAATTTGTAAATTGTTGTGATCGTTGCCAAAGAACTGGATATATTTCATCTCATGATGAAATGCCCCAAAATGGGATTTTAGTTTGTGAAATTTTTGATGTATGGGGGATCAATTTTATGGGACCCTTTCCAAATTCATTTGGTAACAAATATATTCTAAATGGCCTGAATGGCCTGAAAGAATGGCCTGAAGGGGAATTAACAAATATATTCATTTGGCAATAAACTATGTATCTAAATGGCCTGAAACCTAAGCCTTGGCAACCAATGATGCTAGGGTTGTGCTGAAATTTTTGAAGAAGTTGTTTTCTCGATTTGGTACACCAAAAGCAATTATAAGTGATAGGGGTACTCACTTTTGTAACTTTCAGCTTGCGAAAGTTTTCAAAAGATTAGGAGTTACACATAGGTTTGCTACTCCCTATCATCCCCAAACTAGTGGCCAAGTTGAGAACATGAATAGGGAGATTAAAAGAATTTTGGAAAAAACTATAGAGCGATCCCGAAAGGATTGGTCTGAGAAATTGGACAATGCTCTATGGGCTTTTAGGATTGCATTCAAAACTCCCTTGGGCACTACACCATTTAGGTTGGTATATGGAAAAGCTTGCCATTTACCTGTTGAAATAGAGCATAATTTATATTGGGCCATAAAACATATTAACCTTGATCTAGCTTGTGCAGGTGAAAGGCGAAAATTACAGGTAAACGAGTTAGACGAGTGGAGATTGCAAGCTTATGACAATGCAAAAATGTATAAGGAACGTACCAAGAGATGGCATGATGCTCACATTAAGGAAAAAAAAGAGTTTCAAGCGGGAGATCAGGTATTACTGTACAATTCAAGGCTTCGACTCTTTCCAAATAAGTTGAAATCTCGATGGTCTGGTCCTTTTACTGTCAAGGATGTTTTCCCCTATGGAGTGGTTGAAATAACCCACCTGGAAAAAGGAGATTTTAAAGTCAATGGGCACAGGCTCAAATTTTATTTTGGAGGGGAAATACAGGACCTAAAGGAGGTTTTACAACTCCAAGACTAGGGACATTTGCCCTGAACGTCCAACTAATACGACGTTAAAGAAGTGCTGGGTAGGAGGCAACCCACCATTTTATTCGTTCTTTAAATTTTATGTCTTTAATTCTTGTATTTTTGGTTTAATAAAAAAAAAGTGGGGTTTCATCTAAACTCTCCTTTAGTTTATGCATGCTTACATTGAGGACAATGTGAAATTTTAAGTGTGGGGTGCATTTTGTATTTTGTGTTTTCATTTTTAATTGCATTTTGTGTTTTTAATTTTAATTTATTTTTTTGTTAGTTTAGTTAATGTTTTTCATGTTTTCTTTGAATAAATAAATTTTGGAAAGTTCAATTGTTATAAATTGTTGACTGATGACCTTTGAATTTTTGAAGCATGAACTTGAGAATTGAGTAGAATTAGTGCTTATCGTCAATTTTGTTGGTTTTTCCTTGCACTACCTTTAACCTAGTGAGAAATTGAGCCATCAACTTATTATTCTATTTGTGTGTGGACATCTTTGATTGATAACTTGCTAGAACTTTCTTTGACATACATTTTAAGATTACATAAAAATTTCAATTAGGCATCACGATGATTAAGGCAATTAGGTGAACCCACTTTGGCTTAAAAAGACCAACCCTATTTTTAACCTTAGTTAGCCAATTTTGAGCCTATTTCATTTTTTCTTTTCTTTCTTTTTCACAACATCATTAGCTTGAACCTTGCTGCTTTAACTCTTACCCTTTCATTAGGTTAAGAGCATTTTAAGAGCATTTATGACCAAGTGTTGTGTTGAATTAAGTGTGGGGTTAAATTTAGTAGGGTTGAGATTGCAAAGTAAAATAAAAAAAAAAGAGAAATCAAATAAAAAGAAGAATAATAATAAGAATAATTGTTGTTCTTGTTAAAAGGGTTTGAATATGTTACAAGATACAATAAGTGGGTTCCCTTGAAAAGTTCTTTAAATGTCAAGGGGTAGATAAGAGAAAGGTGTTTTGGGATCGTTGGGTTATATTTATATGATTGGTTACGTCATTCTTGAAGTGCTCTTGAACATAATGATTAAGCTCACATTTCCTAAATGTCATACCTTTACCTTATCCCCATTACAACCCAAATAAAAGACCTTTTGATTGATGCTTGATTGTAATTAAGTGGTGGAGATTTGATAGATAAGCAAGCCTATGGCGATAATCTTTCATTGATTGTTATGAGTGTAAACACCACCTTGATCAAACACATTTTAAGAGTTGGTGAGGGAGTGACAACATAGGTTATGTATGGAAAGCTACTTAATTGCATTGGTATCGATTTTGTTCGATTTGATATTGATTGCGGATTTAGAGATAGGGAAGTCCTGATGCAATTTTTTATAACTCTTGAACTTGACAAATTTTTCGTATTTAGTTTGTTTTGATTTTAGCCTTGCTTGGGGACAAGCAAGGAATTAAGTGTGGGGTATTTGATAAGAGCATTTTTATACTTGTTTTTAGTATGATTTCTATGTGTTTTTTGTTAATGTTTCATTTGATTTTGGTTTAAAGTTTGTTTTAAGTGTTTGTTTTAGGTCAAAGTGCCAAAACTCCCTTGGATGATCAAAACAATGAAGAAAAAGCATGAAGAAAGCAAGACATGGCCAAGCTAAAGCAAGCTTGGCTGTGTCCCTCAAAGAAACTTCAAGGCAGTAGCTGACACGGCCAGGTGACACGCCCAAGTCACTGGCCGTGTCCCACCCAAAGAGCAAAAATCAAAGAACCAAGCAAGAAAGGAAAGAAATGAAGGCAGTAGCTGACACACCCAGGTGACACGCCTAAGCCAGTGCCTTGTCACATGACACGGCCACAAGCTTGGCCGTGTCACCCTTGGAAACAAAGAAAGCAATTTGACAAAGGTAGAAGTAGAAGGTGACACACCCACATGACACGGCCAAGCCACTGGCCGTGTCACATGACACGGCCAGGAGCTTGGCCGTGTCACCTAGAAGAAAACAATGAAAGAAAGGGTAGAAGGAGACACAGCCAACAAGCTTGGCCGTGTCCTAAGCAAAGTGAGAGACACGGCCATCAAGCTTGGCCGTGTCACCTAGGGCAACTTTGAATAATTGAATTTCTTTTGCAGATAAGTGGGGGAACAAAGACTAGCTTTTGTCAAAAGTAATATTAAACAAAAGAAAAGCCTACCTAATTTGAGGAAAAGAAAGATAAAATAAAGGAAATGTGGGAAACAAGGGAGAGTGGTATGAGTTGGAAGGTATGGGTTATGAGTTGGAAGGTATGGGCTAAGAGGTTTTGAAGAGAGTTAAAAGGAAAAGTTCTTGAAAGTTTTGGAGAGTTTGGACGTGGAGACTGGAACAAGGGAGAAGGAACCAACTGCTGGAGTAAAGAGGAGAGTCTTGAGCTGAGTTTGAAGAAGGAGATACATCCTATACAAGACCTAAACCAAGAATCAAGGATTGAAGTGAAGAAATACAAATCATTCGCCATGGATTGTTTGGTTTCTTTTACTCATTTCTCTTGTTCTGTTTTTCTGGTTTTGAACATGAACTAATTCCTTCTCTATCTAGATATTGATGAACCCTAGCTTATTTGTATGGATTGAATAATTATATTTAGTTGAATCATTTGATTGAATTGTTTTATTCTTATGATGTTTAATGATTTATTTCCAAATAATAATAGCATGCTTATTGATTGGTTGCAATTTTCATATTATTGACTTGAGAAAGCTTGATATGAATTGATTACTCATAAGGGTTGAGGATTGATTGGGGTCTAGGGATAGACTTACAAGATCCTTTGGTTTATAGTTCCTTGTTCTTAATGCAAGATCTATTTAATTGTGTTTGCGAAGAGATTCTGGCACTCTACTTAGTGATTAGGGATTAATCCACTCGAGAGAGGTTTTAGTCTAAGTTAGAGGAATGCCAACTCAAATCTATTGAATGATTTAACTGAATTGATTGTTCATAAATATCATTGAGGCTAGGGGGATTCAATATCTGGATAGTATTATTATTATCAATCCTTTTTGCACAACATTTAATTTCCCTTTACTTTCAATTATTAAATTAGTTGTTTTAATTACAAAGCATCACACAACTATTAATTTGCTAAACAACGGTTAAGGTTTGCACTAGTACTTGGCCTTGTCCCCAGTGGAATGATAACTCACTCACTACTATATTACTTGGACGACCCATGCACTTACGATATTGCTATAGCGCAGCTCACGAGCACCAGTGCATAAGCATCGCATTGATCTATGTTGAATCAAAGTTTGTACCACTAAGCTTTCTGCTTAGCGCGATTGTGGTTCATCACGCAGGTGATAGGGTAGATCCGGTTATGCTGGAGAGCTCGTCTAGATTGAGTCGAGTCTAGGCTTGAGTTTGTGAGAGCAGTGTCAAGTTGTGGACATCAAGATCAGAGACGAACTGCTAGCATGTATAAACTCTATAATTTTGTAAACATTGATTTTGATATAAATACATATGTATTTTCCACTGTTTATTAAACTAATGCTTTGGATAAACTTTTGGGGGTAATGAAGATATATGAATATGTATTTTAGTAAGGATTGTTTTATCTATTATTTTCTATAATATGCGATTGAATATTTTAAGTTTACTTAGATTGAGTTACAATGATTTGATGATAAAGTTTTTAAAGATTGGTTTGTTTAAAATGAACTATGGCATTCCTGTATCAGGTATACGTATATCGCATATAGTGTGTGTGTATGTGGTGTACGTATATTGGGTGTAGGGGTGTTACACTTTAGGGCATAGTTTGGTAGTTAGCAGGGTACACCGAGATAGTCCCGCCGTTGTTTATGATGAGGAGTTTCCTAATTGAGATGCCCTTTAGGGAGTATAAGTTGATTTTGGGTATGGATTAATTATCTAGACACAGGGATGTAGTAGACTATCCAAAAAAAACATGTTACACAAAAAACAAATGATGGGAGAGAAGTGATGGTATCTACTGAGCAAAGATACATCGCATCTATGATTGTTTCAACTATATCATCTTGGAGGATGATTCAAATGGGGCGTGAGGCTTATTTTTCTCATGTGGTAGATACATAGTAGTAGGATTCCAATTGGACAGTATACCTACAGTAGCAGAGTTCCCAGATGTGTTCCCCGAGGAATTACCAGGGCTACCTCTACAGAGAGAGGTGGAGTTTATTATCGATGTGATGCTCGGTACTGCTCCCATCTCCATTACCCCTTATCGAATGGCACCTTGTTTAGGTCATTTTTGTACTTGTTTTTAGTATGATTTTATGTGTGTTTTAGTTAATGTTTTGATTAATTTTTGTTTTAAGTGTGTTTAAAGTGTTGCTTTTAGGTTTAGGTACAAAAACACCCTTGGAAGATCAAAACAGGGCAAGAAAAGCATGAACCAAGCAAGACATGGCCAAGCCAAAGCAAGCTTGGCCATGTCCCTCAAAAGAAATTCAAGGCAGAAGCAGACACACCAGAGACACGGCCAAGCCTCTGGCCGTGTCTCACTCAAAGAGCAAATCAAAGAACAAGCCAAAGAAGAGAAGGAAAAGAAGGAAAATGAGCAACAGAGAGAGACACACCCAGAGACACTGCCAAGCCTCTGGCCGTGTCTCACTTAAGGAGCAAGCAATAGTGAGGGACACGGCCAGGAGCTTGGCCATGTCCCAAGAAAGGAAAACAAGAGACACGGCCAAGCTCCACATGGCTTGGCCGTGTCACCTCTCTAAAGAAAAGAAAGAAAGGATGAGCCAGTGAGGGACACGGCCAACTGGCTTGGCCGTGTCCCATGGAAATCAAGAGACACCTAATGGAAAGCAAGGAAAAATCAAGAGACACGGCCAAGCCACTCTTGGCTTGGCCGTGTCACCATTAATCTCTATAAAATTGTCTGTTCGAAAGAAAGAAAGAAAAGGACGGCTAGGGTTTGAGCTAAAGAAAAGAAAAGAGAAGAGAGGGCACACATAATTTGGGATGAGGAGAGAGTGACACTCTCCTTGTTCCTCATCTTCATCCTCCATCTTCATCTTCTCCATCTTCCATTGATAAGATCTTTGAGGTTCTTTGGGATAAGTTGGGTTAACAAGCTCTTGAAGGTTGAAGAAGCTTCATTGAAGGATTGGTGACTTGAGAAAGCTCCATTCCATCTTCCAAAGGCATAATCATTGAAAGGCTTGGTGACTTGAGAAAGTTCCATCCTATATTGCAAAAGGGAAATCAACCATTGAAGAGGGCTTGAGTTCTTCATCAAACATCAAAGTGGAGCTAGGAGGAGGACTAGTAATCCTACTCTTGGCATCTTCACAAGGGGTTTTTCTATTCTCTCTTTTAATTCATTCCAATATTGTTTTTGTTGTATTAGGAGATTGATATTACAATGAACAACTTGTATTTGATTTATATTCAGCTAAATGAATGTTTTAATTTGATGATGTTGAGCTAAAAACCCATGCTTAGGGTTTGTAGTATATTTGATTGAATGCTTTGATTTAATATTTCCATTGATGTTCCTTATTGATTGGTTGATTGTATTGTATTAAATGCTAGGTTGATAGATTAGCTACCTATTAATCTTTGAATATTGGATGATGGACCGAGAGGTGAAATCCGATATCAGAACTATATAATCGACCACCCTATGAATGAATTAGAAATATAAGTTCTAGGGTTTCATTAATTTGGTAATGTAAAATAATTGGTCATTGCTAATTCATGAATGTGAGAACTAATGAATTGGTAATAGACTAATTAACCTTAAGGAACAAATTAATTACAAGGCTATGTTAATGGATAATTGAGAATTGAGCTTGGATTGAATGGACCTATAACCCTAGGCACTTTCCCAAGAACTGAATTGATCTTGTGCACCCATCACACACATCAAACCCTACATGCGTTAATTTTAGGTTTAAATTGTTCTTTAACATTCCAAACAACAAACTCTCTCTTTTAAATTACTTGCTTTAATCAAGCTATTACGAACCACACCTTCTTGGGGAAACGACCTTGGGGCGATCACCTTTGCTACAGCTACCTTGTATACTTGCGAGTGCCGCTTATAGTAGTACTTAATTCGAGCGCAACACACCTATAGAACTAAAGGAGTTAAAAGTGAAGTTGCACGAGCTACTTGATAAAGGGTTTATTCTCCCTAGTGTATCACTGTAGGGAGTACAAGTACTATTTGAGAAAAAGAAGGATGGCACAATGCGGTTGTGCATTGATTATCGGCAATTGAATAAAGTACCCATTAAGAACAAATACCTATTGCCTCACATTAATGATTTATTTGGTCAATTAAATGGGGCAACTGCATTTTCCAAGATTGATTTGAGATCTGGGTACAATCAGTTGAGAGTTAAAGATGTGGATGTACCGAAGACTGACTTTCGAAAGAGGTATGGGCATTATGAGTTCTTAATGATGCCTTCTGGACTAACGAATACACTAGATGCATTTATGAATTTGATGAATCGAGTGTTCAGGCCATACTTGGATCAATTTGTGCTGGTGTTTATTGATGTTATTTTGATATACTCCTGCAATAAAGAAGAGCATGATAGACATCTGTGGATTGTATTACAGAGATTAAGAGAGAAATAGTGGATGCTAAATTATTGAAGTGTGAGCTCTGGTTGGATCAGGTGACTTTCCTCGAGCATGTGGTTTCAACAGAGGGGATTAGAGTTGATTGAAGCAAAGTCAAGGCAATCTTGAATTGGAGGCCACCAAAGAATTTAACAGAGGTTAGAAGTTTTCTGGGATTGACTGGTTATTATTGTCGACTTGTGAAATGATTTTCCATGATAGCTTTGCCACTTACTAGATTGCTTCAAAATGATGTAAAGTTTGTGTGGACGGACTGATGTCAGGCGAGCTTTAAGCAATTAAGAGACATGTTGATTCAAGCTCCAGTTCTTACCCTTCCTGCGGAAGGTGAACCATATATGATATACAATGATGCATCACATCATGGTCTAAGTTGTGTTCTAATGCAAGAGGGTAAAGTCATTGCTTATTCCTCTAGACAATTATAGCCTCATGAGTTAAATTATCTGACTCATGATTTGGAGTTGGCAGTCATTGTCTTTGCATTGAAAATTTGGTGACATCATTTATACAGAGAGAAGTGTTTTATTTACACAGATCATAAGAGTTTGAAGTCTTTAGGTGTCCAGAAAGAGTTGAATCTTTAACAAAGGCAATAGTTAGAGTTAATAAATGATTATGATTGTCTGATTGATTATCATCCTTACAAGGCAATGTAGTTACAAATGCCTTGAGTCAAAAGTCTATGGCAGGGTTAACTACCTATAATCTCACATTGCTTGTTGAGTTGAGAGCTTTACATGCTAGATTTGAGACTTGTGATGATGGTGCTCTAATGGCTCTGTTGCATGTAGGGCCATTACTACTTGATCAGATTAAAGAAGCATAGATGTCGGATATGAAACTCCAGAAGATTGTGGAGGACTGCAAAAAGGGGGAGAGCAAAGATTTTCATGTGAGGGATAATAACATCTTATGGTACAAAGAGAGATTGTGTATTCCTGATGATATGGAATTGAAAAAGAGGATTTTAAAGGAAGTACATCAATCTTCATATGCTATGCACTCTGGAAGTACTAAGATGTACCAGGATTTAAAGTAGCATTATTGGTGGTCTGCTATGAAGAGGGACATAGCAGAGTTTGTGTTGAGATGTCTCACATGTCAGAGGGTGAAGGCTAAACACCAAATTCCTTCAGGGTTATTGTAGCCTTTAGCAGTGCCTAAGTGGAAGTGGGAGTGAGTGACCATGGATTTTGAAGCCTTGTATGGCAGAAGATGTAGGAAACTTTTATGCTGGGAGGAGGTTGGAGAAGGAAAATTAGTGGGTCCCGATTTAATCAAGAAAACAGAAGAAAAGGTTAAAATAATTCAAGATCAATTAAAAGAAGCTTCAGAATGATAGAGGTCTTATTCAGACCTAAAGAGGAAAGACATTGAGTTTAATGTAGGTGACAAAGTCTCCTTGGAAGAGGATTCTAAGATTTAGTCGGAAAGGAAAATTGAGTCCTCGATTTATTGGGCCACATGAGATTCTGGAGAGAGTGGGACCCATGGCCTATAGATTATCTCTGTCGCTGGAGTTAGATTGGATGCATAATGACTTCCATGTCTCGATACTCTAAAGAATAGATCATATCCATCTCATGTGTTATCTGTTGAATCTATCGAGGTGAATCCAGATTTGACCTATGAAGAAGAACTAGTAGCAATCTTTGCACAAGAAGTGAAGGAAATGAGGAACAAGAAGGTGTCATTGGTAAAGGTTCTTTGGAGAAACCATTCCACTGAAGAAGCGACATGGGAAAGTCAGTAGATGATGCGGAGCTAGTACCTTCAACTTTTTCAAAGCTGATATCAGGCAATTTCAAGGATGAGATTCTTTTAAAGGGGAGAGAGTTGTAACACTTGCATAATTGCTAAAATAAACTAAACAAAGTTTAAATTAAATTAATAAGTTGGAGGGTTAAATGAAGTGTTGGAAGTGAGAAATAAGTAATGTAGATGAGAAATATAAAGGAAATATGCATTACATATAAAGTAAAAAATAAGTTAGAGAAAGACAAAATTTAAAAGTAAAATGAGGGGTAAATGGTAATTTATAAAAATAAAAATAAATAAAATAAAATAAAATTAATTTTGGATAGATGATGGAAGTTAAAGACTTAAAAATAACTAAATAATTAATTAAATATGCATATTTTATTAATTAACTATTTGATAATTATAAAGAAAGATGAGGGGTATATTTGGAAAGTAAACTTAATAAAAACCCATCTTCTTCTTCTTTTTCCATACTTGGACAAATTTTTCCATGGATGGAGCTAGGTAGGATTTAATTCTTTCAACATGAAAAATTTTGACGGATTTTTAAAGATTTAAGTGAAATTTGGAGGTTTCTCCATTCAAAGGTTAGCTTTCTTACCTTATTTTGAAGCCTTATGGTTAAATATGAATATGTATGAATTGAGATTTTGAAAGAGCATGTTATAATTGTTAAAATGGATATGTAGGATGTTATTTTGATGAGTAAGTAAATATTTTATGGTTAAATATTGGATTTGAGTAGGTTTAGCAGGCGTTTGGAAGAGGTAGTACGAATGTTAGGATTTTGGTAAAACATGATGGTACATTTGGTTTTATTATTTGAATTGTGTTATTTTGTGTTGGTAATGATATATATGTGCTCAAATTACCATTTGGAATTGGTTAGAATGAAAAACCAAAATCAAAGAGGCTTAGGCTAAAATTTTGAAATTTTGGTGGAAAAGTGGTACATTATATTTTAATGCTTGGAATGTGTTAAAATATGATGTTTATGATATATTTAAACTTTAAAATGAAATTGGTATTGATTAGAATGAAGTTTCAAAGTTGGAGTGTGTTAGGGTACATTTTTGTGTTTTTGAAGGAATACCTAAATTTATGTTCTATGCTTTAAACACCTATAAATGTTATACAATATTTGCATTCACATTTTCAATAGGTGTTGAGTAGGTTGTAATTTCACCATCCTAGTAGTCATGGGCATTAGGAGATTTTGGAAGTGGAGTGGATTTTTAACTCCATTTGTTGCTTAATAAAGGTTAGTATATACTTTAGGTTATAATGTGTTTAAATTTTAGCATAACATGTTGTAAATGTTGAATGTGTCATGTTACTTGGTATTCATAAATGTGTGTGTAGCATTGTTTGGAGTAACAATGCTTGATTTGTGATGATTGTTAATGTGAAAAGTACAAATTGTGCACTAACATGTGCGAATGAGCAACATTTGCATTGTATATGATGATAATGTTAAAGATGCATTGAACATATATAAATGAATGTGAAAAGTGGAAATTGAGAAAATATAATTGCATGTCACCTTCTATATGGTCTAGTTCTAGAATGTTATTGGATATTATTACGCCCTTTGGGTAGGGTAAGATACGCTGGTGTCACAGATATTGTTATGCCTTGGGGGAGACACACTGGTGTCATAGACATTATTATGCCTCCGAGTGAGACACGCTGGTATCACAGATTTTATACACCTTTGGGTGAGACATGCTAGTGTCACAGATGATTGAGTTAGCCCAAGATAATATTTCTGGAACTAGACTAATATATAAAGATTTTGGACCCAATGTATGTGGATGATTGATGTGTTTTTAAAATTTGTAAAAAGAAGTAAATTGTCTAGCATTTTTATCATAATGCACTTTATGGCATTGTATGTGTTATACCATTTATTTATTTTACCAAAGTATGTAACACTAACCATTATGTTTAGTGCGATTGAATTGCATCGCGCAGTTAATAGAGCTGATTCAGAGAGTGCTGCTAGATCACACTAGGTTTAGATTATAGTTGTTTACCTTTGGAGTTTGTCTAGATGCCATAGATCAGAGCCATATGCATCTCATGTATATATTAAAAATGTGTATTATGTTTGTTACATGTATATGATGTAAATTATAAATAGAATTTTCAGGTTTTAATGTTAAAAATTTGAGAAATGGGATATATGTTTTGTTATATAAAAAAAAACACTTGTGAATTTTGTGTTTCTATTGGAGATTTTGGAGAAATGTGTTGAATGAATATTTGGAAGTGTATTTTAAATGCAGATTGAGTGTATTGAAAATTTAAAATATCCAAAATATAAATAAAACTCTAATAATTTTTCCCAGAGATTTTCTTTTAAAATGTGTCTTTGTATATCGACATTAATAAGGAATAAATTTCCTTATTTATTAATATATATATAGTCTTCTAAATAATTAATTTGGAATGATGGAAGTTTTTAAATGAAAAAAAATGTGACATTCTTGTAATGTATATATGTATTTTATACATATAGGGTGTGTATATTATACATGTAGGGGGTATAAGGGTGTTATAGTGTGCTTATATAGAGTGCTTGGAAGCTTCTTAGTGGAGGCAAGTTGCCAAATATTGGAATACAACTTTCTACGGCTATTTGGTTCTTCAATTTTAAACATTTCCAACTAATAGTCATAAATTCTAGCCCTATGGTCATGGCATATGAGTCCACGATCGTGGCCTAGGTTGGAATGAACTGTTTTGGGAGATTTTCTAGCTATAAATGGTGGGTTAGTTGGCCATGATCATGGTGTTTGAATGCCACGATTGTGGCTTTTGAAGGCAAGTTGTAAACTCTAGCTTTTCTTCATTTTCTTCACTTGGGCAGTAAGTAATTTGATCCCACAAGCATGGCTTTCAAATGCCATGGTCATGGCATTAAATTTCTTTTTGGAACTTGTATTTTTCTTTATTTTTTTTAATGTGGCAGACACAAATTGAAGTCTAGGGTCATGGCCTTGAAGAGCCATGGGCGTAACTTTTGAATTTTCTTCATTTTTGCTTACTTTTCTTCAAGTTTGAACCACTTATCATTAAAACCCTTGTATCTTGCCTTTTCAAGCTAAATAAGAGAATTCTAACTGAAATAAACAAAATCCATCAAATTCAATTAGAAAATAATTAAAATCATGGATAGAATTACACAAAATATTAATCAAAATTTCACTCTATCAATGGGGAAGGTGATAAATGGCCCAGCATCCCATATAATGTCTGGTTCATTGGAGCCGGCTTCCTTTTTAGGTATAAATATTATTAAATTTTATCTTATTACAACATTATCCATATTACAAATAATTATAATAAATAAAGGAATCATCATAAATCAAACAATAAAATGGCACCCATACAAGATGAAAATATGCCCTTATAATGTTTAATAGTCTATAATACTAAAATAGGATACCTACAAGAAGGTAGAAATGTATCCTTTACAATTGCTCCAAAAAAATAAGTTAATTAAACATTCTAAATAAAACAAGGAATCCGCGAATGAAAATATGCCTTTTACAAATAACTTAAAATCCAAATAATAAACAATTACAATTCCATCATTCATAACCGAATTAAAAAACTAAGATCGATCATGACACAAAAATCATTGAATTAGGGTTTTGTTAATAAAGTTAGGTTTTAGTTATGAAATTAGGGTTTTAAATATGGAATTAGAATTTTGATTATAAAATTAGGGTTTTAAATATGGAATTAGAATTTTGATTATAAAATTAGGGTTTTTGAGTTGTGATTTAGGGTTTTAATACATGATTAAACAAGATCAGTACCACAAGGCAATGTAAAATATACCTGCAAACAAACAAAGATGACACTTTCATAAAACTAGAAAAATGTTAGTGTTAAAGAACATATCTATGTTGTTGGTCTACCCAAGTGATGTTGTTGAACCAAACCTTGTCTAAGCACCACATATTCTTTATAGAAACTGGTATGGAGGTTAATTCAATAGCTATGGTTGGTTTGGAACAAATAGATTTTGGCTGAGCTAAATAACCCTAAGATTACTTACTGTATTCTCAATTTTTCGCTACTGTCTCTTTTGCTTTCTATCTCTTTGATTTTATTGCTCTCCTTTTTTTATTGCTCTCTATCTCTTTTTTATTTTTCTTTTTTTTTCTCTCTTTTGGTTGCTACTCCGTCCTTCACTTAATTGCACCCTTTCATAATGATCAATTAGGGTATTAATTTCGGTTCCTTAGCTGAGAAATTCCAATCTTAGTAGAAAACCCTACTGTTTATCTAAATAAACTTTAAATTTAAGTAGGATAATAAAAGTTTAATGGACTGGTGAATTGGCCATGCGCTCTGTAACATCCAAAATTTTTGGAATTAAAATAAAATAAATTAAAATTTGAATTGGATAAATTAAATAAATGATTTTAAATGAAAATGAAGGGATTTTAAATAAAAAAGTGAAATGTATATGTGATATATATGCAAAATACACATAACATATACAAAGTCAATTTTTAAAATTCAAAAATTAAAGTTCCAGGGGCTTTTTGGTAAATAATTTTAGAAATTTAAAAATTTTCAAATAAGTGAAAAATGGGTTATTTTAGTGGAAGATGATATTTTAGGGTTTTAATTAATTAAAAATTAATTAATTAATTAATATAATTAAATAATTATATATATAAGGTGAAAATTGAAAGTGGAAAGAAAGAGAAATAAAAATCTATTTTTCATCTTATTCTTCTTCTTCCTTGTACAAATTTTTCCATAACCACCAAGAGAGGATTTTTACCTCTTCCAAGCTTCCAAAGTTGAAGGATTTTTAAGGTTTCAAGGGAAGATTTAGTAATTTCCATTTGAATTAGTAAATTTCCAACTCGTTTTCTTGAATTTTCTTAAAGATGCGAATATGTGAAGTTTGACTTATTATGATAGTATTTTTCAATTATCTATTTGGGTATGAATGAAGTTGTTTTAAGCAGTTAACAATGATTTTATGGTTGGATTGAAGAAATGGTTATGTTTGAGTAATGATTAGTGAAGAGAGAGAATTTAGGGTTATGGGAGAATTGGAGTTTTGGAATCATGTGATTTAATTATGCAATTTTATTCTAAATGAGTTGTTTTGATGCATTAAAAAGTATTTTATAGTCAAATGATGGATTTGATTGAGTTTGAATAGAGTTTGGAAATGGAAGTGGTGATTTAGGTTTTGGAAAGGAGTGATAAACTTTGGGTATGGACAATTATGTATTGATAAGCAGAGTTTTAGCCTGACATGCCCAGTGACACGACAATGTCATTGAGTGTGTCATAGCTATTGTAATGCAAGATTAGTAACACGGGCAGTGACATACCCATGTCATTGGGCATGTCAAAGCTTCTGTAAGTTGGGCAAACGGCACGGTCATGACCATGCCCATGTAATTGGCCGTGTCACTTGAGGAATTTGCACAAAATAGCTCTTTTCCTTGTCTTTCATCTGTGGTTCTTACCCTTGTGTTGAGAAATTATTTATATGCATTAAATATGGAAAGTTTAAGATTGGACATGATTTTAAATATGATACTAAATGATTATTTATGATCACATTTGGTATAGGCATTAAGGAGAATTGTTTTACCCAATCCAAGTGTTGAAGGGTAACTTGAAAGAGGAGGATGGAGTTTGATTTTTGGCTTGCATTTGAGAGCTTCTAGAGGTAAGTAAAAATATTGGATAAATTGGTTATGTTTGCATTACATTTGGGCTTAACACATTTTGGTTGAAAAATGTGTTAATTTACTTAATGTATTAAATATGCATGAAGATTGTGCTATGTTATGTGACTTGTTAAGAATGCATTATATGTATTATGAAAAGCCATTAATATTGGCTAAATTGAATAAAAAGTAAAATATGTGAAATTGCCAAAAATGTTTGGGTAATATACTTTAATGTAAAATGTGATGATATGTTAAAATGAATTGATATTGATATAAATAAGAAAAATGAGAAAAGTGAGAAATAATGAGAAAATAAGGCAATGTGCCTAGTTGATTATGGGAAAATGTGAAAGAAATTGATAATGGAAAATATAAAATAATTGTGTGCCTAGTATGTTATTCAATTTCTAGAGTTTTGTGTCTGGCGGAATGCCTATGAGGTTGTTATCCTCATTATTTGCCTTCGGGGCTAGCTTTTGAGAAATTATTTGATTTTCCTTCGGGGCTAAACGCTTGGCATCACTATGATATGATTTGCCTTTGAGGCTAGCTTTTGAGCATTACTATGATTTGCCTTCGGGGCTAGACACTGGTTGTCAATATAGACCATAACAGTTACTCTAAAATTTGAATATCATATTAGATCACTTGGGCCCATGCTTGTGTTTGTTTTATGTGAATTGTAAAATGATTGAAAAATATGTTTAAAATGAAATGGTATGTCACATGGTGACATGATATACATAAGCATTGTGCATTGTTATTGCATATAAGTTTTATTATTATCAAAGTTTGTACTAGTAGGCTTTTGGCTTAGCACGATTGTATCTCATCACGCAGGTGACAGGGGAGATCCGGTAGAGCCGGAGAGTTCTTCTAGACCGGGTCGGGTCTAGATTTGAGATTTTTAAATAGCATTGATTTTTGGGCATCGAGATTAGAGACACTGCTAGCATGTATATATTTTTTTGTTATCATACATTTTGTTATTAAGTATATTATATTATGTTTTGGTATAATATATTATAAATTAAAAAGAATGTTTTGGATGTATTTTGTAATGTGAGTTTCATATGTACTTTTGATAGATATTTTATTTGTTATTTAAATACACAATTTAAAGTATTAAGGATTTTACATCGAAAAAGTGAACATTTTTATTAAAATGAATTATGGCATTCTTATACTGTATATGCATATTTTACACATACGGGATGAGTGTATTATATGTATATAGGGTATAAGGGTGTTACATTTATTTTGGTATCAGAGCTTAGGATTGAGGTTCTTGACCTAGGTGGGTTGTTAGAGAAAGAAAATGGGAATTTTAAATATGGTTTTCAATTATGATACATTCATTGGCTCTGGTAGTTTCTAATCTTGGATGTGACAATTTCTACTGTGTTTACAGATATAGGTAGTTATAATGTCTCGGAAGCATTAGTCTGCAGAGGGTAGTGCAGAGAGTATAGCTCCTGGTAAGGATAGAGATGGAGCTAAAGTTAAGACTACTGGTGAGGCATCAGCTTCTATGCCAATGAGACCAGCAGCTGATAAGATTTCATCGGGTTGGGTACCACATATGGTGGAGCTGTTTAGGCATGCTCCGGTTCAGTAGCCACAGCCACGACCACAGCTGCAACCACATCAGTAGTTACCGACGAGAAAGTTTGACAAGCTGAGAAAGTTTGGAGCTGAGGATTTTATTAGTACTATAGACCCTACTGTAGTATAGTAGTGGTTGGATAGGATCCAGAGATTGTTTATCCAGCTGTAGGCTCAGAGGAGAAGTTTGATTATCCAAGATCTCTTCTGTAGGGGGATGCATATGTGTGGTAAAAGACAGTTTTACATGCTGCAGCTGATCCACCAGTTCTGACCTATGATGATTTCCTGTGGGAATTTGGGAAGAAGTATACACCGAGGGAGTATAAGGATGCGAAGAAGATGGAACTCCATTTCTACTGTGTTTATAGATATAGGTAGTTATGGTGTCTCGAAAGCATCAGTCTGTAGAGGGCAGTGCAAAGAGTATAGCTCCTGGTAAGGGTAGAGATGGAGCTACAACTAAGACTACTAGTGAGGCATCTGCTTCTATGCCAATGAGACCAGCAGCTGATAAGATTTCGCCAGGCTGGGTACCGCATATGGTGGAGCTGTTTAGGCAAGCTCCGGTTTAGTAGCCACAGCCACCACCATAGTTGCAACCACATCTGTAGTTACCGATGAAAAAGTATGAAAAGCTGAGGAACTTTGGAGTTGAGGATTTTATTGGTACTATAGACCCTGTTGTAGTAGAGTAGTGGATGGATAAGGTCCAGAGAGTGTTTATCCAGCTGTAGGCTCAGAGGAGAAGTTTGATTATACAATATCTCTTCTGCAGAGGGATGCATATGAGTGGTGGAAGATAGTTCTACGTGCTACAGTTGATCCACCAGTTCTGACCTATGATGATTTCCTGTGGAAATTTGAGAAGACGTATACACCGAAGGAGTGTAAGTATGAAAAGAAGATGGAGTTCCTATGTTTGAGATAGAACACAAGGATAGTGATTGAGTGTTAGATGGAGTTTATCCGACTGAGACAATATTCTGAAGGAATCATTTCTGATGAAATTGACAGGTGTAGGAGGTTTGATGAGGGGCTGAGACCCTCTATCATGTGTCTTATAGTGGGCTCTCGTATCAAAACTTTTCTCAATTGGTTGCAGCTGCTAGGAGTGTAGAGAGAGCATTGCAGCAGCTGCCAGAGCTGAGGAGACCATAATTAGGAGACCCCAGAGTGAGGCAGGGTCTTCATCCGTAAAGAGAGGCCGAGGGGGATATCCTTAGAGATTTAGTAGGAGCCAGGGGCAGTCGGGTAGGTTAGTATGATAGTAAAAGAGATAGTGATAGAGACCTGCAGCCTCAGTGGCTAGTGCAACAACCCCAGTGGCTCAAAGGCCTACTCCACCTACCTATGTTAATTGTGGTAGAGAACATGGGGGTGTCTGCTAGAGGACAGGTGTACCAGCAGTGTGTTACAAATGTGGATCACCAAACAATTTTATCAGAGATTAATCAGAGCCACCAGAGGATAGACAGACAGATACAATAGCTTATAGAACTAGTGTCAGAAGGGGTCGTGGTGGCAGAGGTTTTGGTAGAGGTGGTAGATCAAGGTCTGGTCAAAGAGGAGGTTCTACAACTGGGAGAAGACTAGATGAGGCAGGGCCATCACAGTGGGTCTATGTGTTGCAGAGTCACTGATTGCTTTAGCTGTCATTGATGGCACTTTTACTTTATTTGGTACTTCAGTTCTTGCATTGATAGACCCTGGGTCAACTCATTCATACATCAGTGCATCCTTCTTGCCTGTGAGTGATTTGCATTCTAAGTCCCTAAGATTTTATGTGTTGGTGATAAATCCTTTAGAGCACAGTGTTGTGGTTAGCAGGATGCACTGAGATAGCCTAGTTGTGGTTTAGGATGAGGAGTTTCTTGATGACCTAATTAAGATTCCTTTAAGGAAGTATGATCTGATTCTAGGCATGGATTGGTTATCCAGGCATGTCATTGTGGTAGACTATCAGCGAAAATGTGTTACCCTGAGAACACATGATGGTAGTGATGTGATGGTATCTAGTAAGTAGAGACACCTATCATCCATGTTTATTTTAATTGTTTTAGCTAGGAGGATGATTCGAAAGGGATGTGAAGCTTATCTTACTCATGATGTAGATACCAGAGTAGTGTGGTCCCAGCTTGACAGTATACCCACAGTTGTTGAGTTTCTAGATGTTTTGCTGATGAGCTGCCAGGGTACCTCCTGAGAGAGAGGTGGAGTTTAGTATTAATATGATGCTTGGTACCACTCCTATCTCTATTACTCCTTATCCAATGGCACCTGCTGAATTGAAGGAGATGAAGGTACAGTTGCAGGAGTTGCTTGATAAAGGGTTCATTCCTCCTAGTGTGTCACCATGGGGAGCACCTATTTTGTTTGTGAAGAAGAATGATGGCACCTTGAGATTGTGCATTGATTACAAACAGTTGTATAAGGTGACCATCAAGAACAAGTATCCTTTGCCTCAGATAGATGATCTCTTTGATCAGTTGAAGGAAGCAGCAGTATTTTGTAAGATTGATATGAGATCAGGGTACCATCAGTTGAGAGTCAAATATGTGGATGTACCTAAGACAACTTTTGGCATAAGATGTGGGCATTATGAGTTTCCAGTGATGCCTTTGACTGACAAATTCACCAGCAGCATTTATGGATTTGATGAACAGAGTGTTTAGACCATACTTAGATCAGTTTGTGGGGGTTTTCATTGATGATATTTTGCTATATTTGCGTAATGAGGAGGATCATGAAAGGTATCTATGGATTGTATTGCATACTTTGAGAGAGAAGCAGTTGTATTCTAAGTTGTCTAAGTGTGAGTTCTGGCTTAATCAGGTGACTTTTCTCAGTCTTGTGGTATCAGTAGAGGGTATTAAAGTTTATTTGAGTAAAGTCGAGGCTATCTTGAATTGGAGCCCACCAAAGACTATGACAGAGGTTAGAAGTTTTCTGGGTTTGGTAGCCTATTATCATCGAATTGTGAAGGGTTTTTCTATGATAGCTACACCACTCACCATATTGCTTCGAAAAGGAGTTAGATTTGTGTGGATGGATCGTTGCCAGCCGAGTTTTGAGCAGTTGAGGGAGATGTTGACTCAGGCTCCTATCCTTACCTTGCTTGTGGAAGGAAAACCATATGTGATATACAGTGATGCTTCACATAGTGGTTTAGGTTGTTTTGATGCAGGAGGGTAGAGTCATTGCTTATGCCTTTTGATAGTTGAAGTCTCATGAGCTGAATTATATGACTCATGATTTGGAGCTAGCAGCCATAGTTTTTGCATTGAAGATTTGGCGGCATTACTTGTATGGGGATAAGTGTTTTATTTATACAAATCATAAGAGTTTAAAGTATCTGGGTGTTCAGAGAGAGCTAAATCTTCATCAAAGATGGTGGTTAGAGTTGATTAAAGACTATGACTACTTAATTGATTATCATCCTGGCAAGGCAAATGTTGTTGTTGATGCCTTGAGTTGGAAGTCTTTACCAGGTTTCACTGCTTATTCGCTACCATTACTTATTGAGATAAGAGCGTTGCATGCCAGATTTGAGTCTTGTGATGATGGTGCATTGATGGCTCAATTGCAATTGAGGCCAATTTTGTCGGATCAGATTAGAGAGGCCCAGTTGGTAGATGAGAAAATCCAAAAGATTATGATGGATTGTCATAAGGGGGAGAGTCAACACTTCTTGATGATATGTTGTGTATTCTTGATGATGAGGGATTGAAGGGGATGATATTAGAGGAAGCACATCAATCACTCTATGCTATACACCCTGGTAGTACTAAGATGTATCGGGATTTGAAGCAGCATTATTGGTGGTCAAGTATGAAGAGGAACATATCAAAGTTTGTATCCAAATGTCTCACTTGCCAGAGAGTGAATGTTGAGCACCAGGTTCCTTTAGGGTTGTTTCAGCCATTATTAGTGCCAGAGTGGAAATGGGAGCGAGTGATAATGAATTTTGCTACTGGACTACCTTTGACCCAGAAGAAGCATGATGCAATTTGGATGATAGTTGATCAAATGATGAAGACAACTCATTTTCTTCTAGTTTGAATGGATTATTCACTTGAGAGGTTGGCTAAGCTGTATATCAGTGAGATAGTGAGGTTGCATGGAGCCCCAGTTTCTTTGGTGTCGGACCGAGATCCCCAGTTTATATCAAGGATTTGGAGGAGTTTGCAGGATGCTTTGGGTTCTTGATTGCATTTTAGTACTACTTTCAATCCTCAAACAGATGGGCAGTCAGAGATGGTGATACAAATTTTAGAGGATATATTGAGGAGTTGTATTATTGATTTCACTGGAAGCTGGGACAGGTTCTTACCACTGATTGAGTTTGCATATAATAATAGTCATCAGTCCAATATTGGGATGACACCTTATGATGCCTTATATGGCAAGAGATGCAGGACCACTCTGTGTTGGATGAGGTTGGGGAAGGTAAACTAGTCAATCCCGATTTGATTAAGGAAATAGAGGAGAAATTGAAGGTGATTCGGGGTTGTGTGAAAGCATCTTTAGACTGAAAGAAATCCTATATAGATTTGAAGATGAAAGATTTAGAGTTCAATGTGGGAGATAAAGTGTTCCTAAAGTTGTCTCCTCGGAAGAAGATTTTGAGATTCGGTCGGAAGGGGAATTGAGTCCTCATTTCATAGGACCATATGAGAAACTGGAGAGAGTTGGTCCAGTGGCTTATAGATTGGCTTTTACTGCCTGAGTTGGATCAGATTCACAATGTCTTCCATGTATCTATGCTTTGGAGGTGCAGTCAGACCCATCTTATGTCTTGTCAGTGGAGTCTACTGAGGTGAGACCGGATCTGACTTATGAGAAAGAACCAGTGGTGATCTTGGCATGTGAGGTGAAAGAGTTAAGTAACAAGGAGGTGCCACTTGTGAAAGTTCTTTGGAGGAATCATGCCACTGAGGAGGCGACGACACAACACAGTCATGAACACGCCCATGTCGTTGGGTGTGTCACTTGAGGAATTTGGGAAAAATAGCTCTTTTTCTTGTCTTTCATATGTGGTTCTTACTCTTGTGTTGAGAAATCATGTATATGCATTAAATGTGGAATGTTTATGATTGGAAATGCCTTTAAATGTAATACTAGATGATTATTTATTATCACATTTGGTATAGGCATTGAGGAGAATTGTTTTGCCCAATCCAAGTGTTGAAGGGTAACCTGAAAGAGGAGGTTGGAGTGTGATTTCTAACTTGAATTTGAGAGCTTCTAGAGGTAAGTACAAATATTGGATAAATTGGTTATGTTTGCATTAAATTTGGGCTTAACACATTCGGTTGAAAAATGTTTTAAGTTACTTAATGTATTGAATATGCATGAACATTGTGCTATGTTATGTGATTTGTTAAGAATGCATTATATGTATTTGAAAAGCCATTGATAATGGCTAAATTGAATAAAAAGTGAAATATGTGAAATTGCCCAAAATGTTTGGGTAATGTGATGATATGTTGAATTGAATCGATATTGATATAAATGAGAAAAATAAGAAAAGTAAGAAATAATGAGAAAATAATGCAATGTGCCTAATTGATAATGAGAAAAGAGGCAATGTGCCTAGTAGATTATGGGAAAATGTGAAAGAAATTGATAATGGAAAATATGAAATAATTATGTGCCTAGTATGTTATTCAATTTCAATAGTTTTGTGTCTGGCAGCATGCTTGTGAGGTTATCTTCATTATTTTCCTTCGGGCTAGCTTTTGAGCAATTATTTGATTTTCCTTAGGGGTTAGATGCTTGGCGTCACTATGATATGATTTGTCTTCGGGGCTAGACACTAAGTGTCAATATGGACCAGAACAATAACTCTGGAATTTGAATAGCATATTAGATCCTTTGGGCCCATGCTTGTGTTTATTTTATGTGAATTGTAAAAGGATTGAAAAATATGTTTAAAATGAAATGGTATGTCACATGCTAACATGAAATACATAAGCATTGTGCATTAGCATTGCATATAAGTTTTATTGTTATCAAAGTTTGTATCTCTAGGCTTTTGGCTTAGCACGACTGTAACTCATTGTGCAGGTGACAAGGGAGATCCAGTAGAGCCGGAGAGTTGTTCTAGATCGGTTCGGGTCTAGATTTGAGATTTTTCTGAAGCATTGATTTTTGGGCATCGGGATTAGAGACACCGCCAGCATGTACATATTTTATATTATCATACATTTTTTATTAAGTGTATTTTATTATGTTTTGGTATATATATTGTAAATTAAAAAGAATATTTTGGATGTATTTTGTAATGTGGGTTTTATATGTGCTTTTGATAGATATTTTATTTGTTATTTAAATATACACTTTAAAGTATTTAAGATTTTACATTGGAAAAGTGAAATTTTTTATTAAAATGAATTGTGGCATTCTTGTACTTTATATGCATATTTTACATATACATATTGTATGTATTATATGTATATAGGGTATAAGGGTGTTACACGCTCATGGCCAATTTTCCATGAGCAAGACTAATAACAAATTGGCCATGATGAGCACTGCTTATGGCAAATTGGCCATGTACTCATGGCTAAGATTTTATGTATAATGCGCTATTTAATTAGGACTTGATTCAATTTAGGCTTTTTAGTTGGGACTGGATTCATTTAGGGCCAAAATTAAGGGTCTATAATAAGTTTCATAAATTCACTACTGTGATCGGGGATTTTTTCCCCCTCTCCTATGTGGAATGGTTCTTGCAACTTTGGCACTGTTAGGCTGAGGGCCTTAGAGAACACGGGCCTAAACCAGAAGAAAATGGAGTTGCCACCCAGATGACTTAATTCCTAAGGAATCTCCAACCCCCTATTAGGTTCAAAAAGTTTGGTACACCTGGGGAAGGTGAGAAGTGGCCCAGAACCCCCATAACGCCTGTTTCATTGAAACTAGCCTCATTTTTAGGTCTAAACATTATTAAATTCTTGAACATTATGATATTATCCATACTACATGCGATTAATAAAATAAAACATCATATTGTTAATTAAAACAAATCAATCAAAGATGGGCACCCATACAAGGTGGAAACATGCCTTTACAAATGTTCAATTTCCAAAAAAAAAAGTAAAATAAATAAAATAGGATACCCATATAGGTGGAAATGTGTCCCTTACAATAGTCCCAAAAACCTTAAAATAAATTAAATTACATAAACTAAATAAACAAGGCACCCACACTATATGGAAACATGCCTTTTACAATTCTCTTTAAATCCAAACAAAATAAGTGTAAACACATAAGCACATAAATAATCATCATATAAAGGGTAATAAAATTAGGGCTTAATTAAAAAGGAAATAAAGATAAATAACAAAGAATACAATCTATAAATAAATATTGACCCCATTGAGGAGGGATCGTGTACGATGGTCCTGAAAAGTAAAGAGTTTATAGGATATGGTTTTGTGGGGAATTAGGGTTTCTATGTAAGGTAGGGTTTTATATTTATAGAAATTAGGATTTTTCCTATACTAGGGTTTACATGTAAATTAGGGTTTAACCATGTGATATAAGGGCTCCAGTTACAAAATATGTAATTATGGTTTTTGAATCAAAATAAGTTAAATTAAATCACATTATTAGGGTTTATGTAAAATCATAATCAAAATTAAAGTTTAATGCTTAAGGTTTAGTTTTTGTGATTATGTTTATAAACTTAGGGGTACTGAATGTTGATATAGATGAGCTACTGCATGAAGTATTTTGTAACTTGCTATTGTAAATTTAAATTGCTATTATATAAAACAATGTTCAATGAATTAAGCTACGATGACTTTGAAACCAATGTAAATATAGTTATATGTAACAATAATATCATACGAGCGTTTGTAGATTCCACCAATATCAATTTGTTGAATCAACGTTAACCTTGGTGAGATGAAACAATCAAGAGATGGTGGAGACTACCTCTTTTGGCTGCTGTGTGGTTACTGTCTTTTTATGTTTTATTATTTCTGTGTTGCTTCCGTCTCTCTTTCTTAATTTTGTTTAATTGCCCTCTTCTTTTGTAATTCTAGCTTTGATAATTGTGGTTGTTCACTTTCTTTTTTTTAATTGCCATCCAAGCTTTTTATATTTATAAACTTCAACTAGGGTAACCTAGCTAAGTCATCAGAATCTGAATTAAACACGTTTTGTCACTTATCCTAGTCTTCTTAGGATTTTACTACAATTTGACACATTCTCAGTTAAAGCCTGCCCGATGATTGCTGAGAATAGGGAGTAAGAGGGACCTTCGCTTCATTATAAATTTGATCTGAACCTTCTTTCTTCTCCTGCGGAGCTTTGAGAAAGTCACCAGCGATAGGTTAGTATAGTTCTCCTGGTGTTGATGGCCCTGCGCTTATTTAGGAGCTTCTTCTTTAGTCTAGGATTCTAAATAATAATCAAATCAAAAGAAAAAATGTAGGACTATTCCCCTCCAATCGTCTATTCTACTGTGTGGAAAAAAATATATGCAAGTTAAGCAAAGCCATTCATTTGACAGAAGGGCGAGCCGATAACAATTGAGGTAGCATCCAGGCAAGCACTAGTTGTTTAAATAGGTTCATCTTCCCCAAGGCCAATTCGATATTGAGTCCCTGACCAATTTGATATGGAGCTTACCATATCAAATTTGCCAAGGCCAATTTGATTTGGAGGCAATCCATATCAAATTGGCTTGGGATATCGATTCCCTATATCTGGATCGGTACCAAAATTAAGGGTCTACAACTACAATTGTCAATATTTCACTAATAAAATTTATATCTTATAATTTCAATAAATTTTGTTTTATTGTAATGTGAACTTTCATTCAGTTAACGCTATGAACTCTTTTATTCTACTTAGAACTTTAAGCACTATGATTTAAGATAACTGTAATTTTGGTTTGGAATGAATTCGGTCCCAATTATTAGGCCCGAATAAAATATGGTCTCAATTAAAAGGCCTCAATCAAATTTGGTTCCAATTAAAGTTCCTAATCAAATTTGGATTCAATTAAAAAGGCCCAAATCGACTCTGGTCTAATTCAATAGCTAAAAAAATTGGACTGGCATAAAATTCATGACGAATTGCCCATGCCAATTTGCAACAAGCCCTCATGGCCAGCCCCAATTCAAGACAATTTTAGCTCTACTAGAATTCAAATGGCTCGAGCTTTCCTACATCAATTAGGTTTGTTTAACATCCAATGGCCTAATGTTTCCTTAAAAAAAGGCAATTAACAAGCGACCAAAAGAGGAGGATGGGAAGATTTAGTAAATGATGGGGAGCCACCTTTAACAATCAATAAGCCACAATTAAGAAGATTACTCCTATTTTATTATGTTAGGGAACAACTAAAAACATAAAGCCAGCATACATAAGATTACTCATGTCGCCAACCAACCCTTTAAGATTTTTTAATTGAAAATTTTCTCCCACTTAACCCTAATTGTTGCCTAGCCCATCCTTTTTAGATTTTTAGAACTAGTGGACTACTCTAACTTTTACCTAGGGTGCCCTTTTGGGTTTTCAATATAAAACCTCATGTAGCGAGCTCTCTTCTTTTTTTTTTCTAACATAAAACCTCTTCAATCTGTCAATGTTCATTGGCTCATTAAACTCATTCCCATCCGTGTCTAACAACTTGATTACGCACTTGTTCATGACATGTGTGACTACATACGGTCCTTCCCAACCAGATCTAAACTTCCCTCTTCGATTAGGAACATTAGTATAGACCTTTACTTTTTGACCAAGTCCAGCCCGATATTTTAAAATAGTCCGAAATAATTTTTGTAGCATTTATTATTTATTTTAACATTTATTACTTATTTTAATAATATAATATTTATTATTTAATATAGAAAAAAGGAAATTATATTTATATAATAAAAATAAAATAAAATAATAAATAAAATAAATAAATAATAAAAAAATCAGGTTTGAATTCTTTTAAAATTACCAATCATCTATCATATTTCCCAATAAATGAGGGTGTTTCCCTTAAATACTTCACTGGATCCATCCTGAAAATTGCTTGCACACTATAAGGCTGAAAGTAATGCCGCAACTTCTTAAATGACCAAACCAAGGCTATACAAGTCTTTTCTATGATACTATACTTAATCTCATTATGTAGGAGCTTTCTACTTAAATAGTAAATTTCATACTCAACTCCCGATTCATCTACTTAGGCTAGCATTGCTCCTGTCGACTCTTCTTCTACTGATAAGTATAGTAATAAAGGTGTGTCGGGGCTCGCTGGTTCAACAAATATTCTTTTATAGATTCAAAGGCCTTTTGACACTCTTCATTCCACTTACTAGCTGGTTCTTTATAAGTAGTTTAAAGATGGGTTCACAGATTATGATAAGCTTTGCTATGAACCTGGTAATATACTGTAACCTGCCAATGAATCCTCGAACTTCCTTTTCTATCTTAGGGGCTGGTATTGCCTTAACATTGTCAGTGTCAATCTGAATGTCATTTGGGCTAATCACATATCCCAACAACTTGTTGGAAGTAACCCCAAACACACACTTCTTTGGGTTCAACATTAACTTATACTTTACTGCTCTTTTAAAGAAGATTTCTAAATTTTGAAAATGTTACTCTCTCGTGTTTAACTTCACCATCATATCATCACACATAGACCTCAACTTCCTTATGCATAATGTCATGGAATAGGGTTATGGCCATCCTCTGGTTGGTTGCTCCAGCATTCTTTAACCCAAACGGCATCATCCTATAGCAAAATATACCCCACGTATTAATTAAGGCAGTTTTAGCTTTATCCTCTTCGGCCATTAACACTTGGTTGTATTCAAAAAATTCATCTATGAATGAGTGTATGATGCAAGAAAGGACCCCTTGAAGCTAGCAAGTGGACCAATCACTAGGAGCAAGGCAAAGAGATATTAAGCTAGCATGGCTTTGCATATTCAAGAAGAGATTTCCAAAGAGCTTCAAGAATTATCATTCAAGAAGATGGAGATGGAAGGAAGGCCTAAATATATCATGGTTCTAGAAGCATGCAATGGAAGCCAAGAAGGAGCCATTGAAGGCTATTTTTAAGCCTAGGCCGAAACTACCAAGGAAGAGTCAAAGCTTGGTCAATCTTATTTCCATGCACATTCATGGATGCAAGTTGGCCGAATTCCAAGGGAGTTTGTTGCACCCCTTGGCCGAATCTTCATAGTTAGTTAGAGGGGATATTTTTGTTATTTTGTGGTCCCCATCCTTTTATTTTAATTAGTTAAGCTATTTTGACTTTGTCAAATCCTACTCTTGTTGGGTTTTTGGAAGTGTTTTCCCATACAAGCCTAGGATCCTTCTAGAATGTTTTAGTCTTAATTTTCCATATGCAATTAGGAATTTTGTAAACCTTATTTAAGGGCACTATTAGGCCAAATTGGGGACACGATTATTATTAAAAAATTTTGAATTCTTCTTGTGAATTTTCGTGTGAGAGAGATTAGAGTGGATTCTTTAATTCTTTCTTTGCATCAAGAATTAGGTTTACTTATCAACGAGAGTTGTGGTGTTTTCCTTCTTCTTACCAACTAAATCCTTCAATCATAGTGTGTTCACGTCTCTTTATATGCGTTGGGTTCCTTAGGAGGTGATTATCAAGTTTCAAGGAGTTCTCTACCATTGTTATACGTTGGTTTTGCTGCCATCGTTGCTAAGGGTCCGCGTCATTTGGTATTAGAACCTTGCTACAAGGTAATTTTTATGTACTTTGTCTTTCTAGGGTTTGTTAATTTAGGTCTTTTAAATTTCTGCGTTTTAGGGTTCTTAGAGGGTCTAGTCTTTAAATTTCGAAAAAGAGTCATATATCAAAATTCGAAAAGCCTAAAGATTGTTCAAAGAGTAATTCGAAACCTAGGAAAAGAAGTCTGTTCCAATTTGGAAACCTAGGCCTTGCATTTGAATTGTATTTGGAACCTAGGGAGTTAATCTGATTGAAATTCAAAAATTGTTTTGTGTTGTTGGGTATTCCCTCGATTTGTTTTGTGGGTGAATTCTGGGTTGCGAATTAAGTCCAGATTTTGAAAAGTTCTTGTGAGTAAATTAAGTTCCGAATCAAGGGGATAGTGATAGGAAGCAAAAAAAAAAAAAAGAGTACAAAACCACTTCAACAAAAATTGTTTGATATTCTTGCTATTTGGGTGCTAAAGATCAGATCTAGGTGGGTTAGAAGTAATAAAATTTTTGGGGCAAAAAATTTCACCTTTTGAGGGGCTTTTGGAATTCAAAAATCAAACCTTAATATTCATATTATTTGAGTGTTATAGGTGGGAATTAGAGTCTAGAAGCTAGAATTTTGGGTAGAATTGATTAGGTCCTTAAAGCAGCTTGCCAAGTGTGGGTTGTTTTTGATTCATTATATCCAAATTGGTCTTGTTTATTGGCTTCATTGTTTCTGATTTCTTTATCTAGCTTTTAATTCCATTACATTGCTAAGTATCATTTGCTTATGTCGATACTTGGTTTTATATCCTATAGTGCAAATTACCTTGCATTGCCTCCGGATACTTGTCTTGTTTTCTATCTAGTTCTAGGATTTAGATTCTAGTTTCTTGAACGACTTGACAATTGTTGGTTGGTGAGCTTGGTTCTGAAGTGAAATCAAGGAAGACAAGAAAAGTGAGGTAATTCTAAACACTTGAGTGAATTTCGATTATTACTAATCTTGTTTCTTTGAGTTTGTTTGTTTGTTAACATGGCTGGAAAAGGAGAAGAGACTAGCAAAGAAGGAGCTATGGCCGAAAGCTTGGCTAGGCTTAATGAGACTTTGGCAGCAATGCTTGGTCGAATGGAGATGATGGATACTAGATTGCAAGAGAATGCAGCACGACAAGCACAACAAATGCAACAAGTGCAACAAATTCAGCAAGTGCAACAAGGGCAGCTAGCCGCACATCCAAATCCCATAATGCAAGCTAGAAGAGTGCTTAGGAGAGAAGGGCAAGGAAATCTTGAAGCCCTAGAAGCAGCCGAAAGGGTAGAAGATGAAGATGAAGGTGGAAATCAACCTACCACTGATGGTGACCTTACTTCCATCAAGATGAAGATTCCTTCCTTTGAAGGGAAGAACAATGTAGAAGAGTTCATAGAATGGGAGAGGAAAGTTGAGCAGATTTTTGAATGCCATAACTACACCGAAGAGAAGAAATCAGTTTTGGCAGCCGTAGAGTTCAAAGGGTATGCTACCTTTTGGTGGGATCAATTGAAAGCTAATAGAAGAGGGAAAGGTATGAGGCCTATTCCTGAATGGTCAACCTTGAAAGAACTAATGAGAAGCCGATTTGTACCATCTCACTACATTCGGGATTTGTACAATTGACTAGCAAGACTAGTTCAAGGTGGAAGAAGTGTGGAAGAGTACCACAAAGAGATGGAGATGATCATGGCTAGGGCAAATATTGATGAAGATGAAGTTAAGAAGATGTCACGATTTCTTGGGGGATTGAATTTGAACATAGCCAATGAATTGGAGATGTATGAATTCAACACAATGGAAGAGTTAGTTCAAAAGGCCATGAAGATAGAGAGAAGATTAAAGAATAAAGCTATTTCGAAAACTGGCTACTCTAAAGCTAGTGGAAAATTTTCAAACTTCAAGGGTTCAAGTTCGAGTGGAGGTTCCTACAAAGGGGATTACAAGGGCTCTTTCCAAAAGAATTCTTCCTACAATCCTAATTTCAAGAAGCTGAATGATGGGGATGCAAAAACAACCAAGGAAACACCTTCTAGACCTACTCCAAGTAGGGAAATTAAATGCTACAAGTGTTTGGGAAGTGGACATATTGCTTCTCAATGTCCAAATAAGAGGGTGATGATTGCTACCCATGAAGGGGAAATTGAATCAAAATCTAAACATGAAGAAGAAGAGGAGGCCGAATGTGGTGATAGGGCCGAATATGATGAAGAGGCTTGGGAGAATCAAGTCTTGAATGCTGAACATGGAGAGATGATTGTTACTAGAAGAGCCTTGAATATTCAAGTCAAGGAAGAAGGCTTGGATCAAAGGGAGAATCTTTTCCACTCTAGGTGTTTGATTAATGGTAAGGCTTGTACACTTATCATTGATGGTGGAAGTTGTACCAATGCTGCTAGTACTACAATGGTGGATAAATTGGGGTTAGCTTGTTTTAAACATCCCAATCCTTACAAGTTCCAATGGTTCAATGACGCTGGGGAAGTAAAAGTGTTGAAGCAAGTCAAGGTACCATTCTCCATTTGGTGGTATAAAGATGAGGTTTTGTGTGATGTAGTGCCAATGCAAGCTGGACATTTGCTATTAGGAAGACCATGGCAGCATGATAGAAGGGCACAACATGATGGCTTCTCTAATAAGTATACCTTTACTTATGAAGGAAAGAAGGTTGTTCTAGCACCATTATCACCTCAAGAGGTGTATGAAGATCAAAAGAGTATGCTAGAGAGGGAGAAAGAAGTTTCGGCCAACATGAACCAAGGGGGTTCAAATTCAGCCAATGATGTTTCTTCAACACTCAAGGGTAATTCTAAGGGTAGGGAGAGAGAAAATAATAAAGTGAGTGAGTGCAGAAAGGGAAAAGAGGCCGAGAGTCAAAAGAAAGTAAGCAAACAAATAAATGGCCCATTGGTGAGAGAAAATAAGCAAGGAGAAAATACAAAACATACTTTTTATGCAAGAGCAAGAGAGATAGATGTAGGGCAGCCTATACTCATTATTATGTATAAAGAATCGTTACTTGCTGACAGTGAAGAATCTCTTGATTCTTTACCTTCTGGTTTTTTGTCTTTGTTGCAGGATTTTAAGGATGTGTTTCCTGAAGACCTTCCTAGTGGTTTGCCGCCATTAAGAGGGATTGAACATCAAATTGACTTCATACTCGGTTCTGCAATTCCAAGCCGGCCAGCATATAGGAGAAATCCTATGGAGACAAAAGAGATGCAAAGACAAGTTGAAGAGCTTTTGGAGAAAGGCTTGGTTCGCGAGAGCCTTAGTACTTGTGCCGTTCCAGTCTTATTAGTACCCAAGAAAGATGGTTCTTGGAGGATGTGTGTTGATTGTAGGGCTGTGAACAACATTACTGTGAAGTATAGACATCCCATTCCTAGACTTGATGACATGTTGGACGAATTGCATGGGGCGAGATATTTCAAACAGATTGATCTTATGAGTGGTTATAATCAAATTCGCATTAAGCCAGGAGATGAATGGAAGACTGCCTTCAAAATGAAATATGGTTTGTATGAATGGTTTGTTATGCCTTTTGGTTTATCTAATGCACCTAGTACTTTCATGAGATTAATGAACCATGTTTTGAGAGCTTATTTAGGTAAGTTTGTGGTAGTTTACTTTGATGATATTCTGATTTATAGCAAAACTGAGGAAGAACATGTTGAACATGTTAGGAAAGTGCTTGAAATCCTTAAGGAGCAAAACCTTTATGCTAAGCTTAAGAAGTGTTCTTTTTGTCTAGATAGGGTTGTTTTTCTTGGTTTTGTTGTAAGTATGCAGGGAATTGAAGTTGATCAAGAGAAGGTGAAAGCTATCCAAGAGTGGTCGAATCCTTCAAGTGTGACAGAAGTGAGGAGTTTTCATGGATTGGCAAGCTTCTATAGGAGATTTGTCCCTAATTTTTCTACATTGGCAGCCCCCTTGACTAGCATAATCAAGAAAGAAGTGGGATTCGTTTGGGGCAAGGAGCAACAAGAAGCATTTGATGCTTTGAAAGAGAAGCTTTCTACTACACTCGTTTTAGCTTTACCTAACTTTGATTCTACTTTTGAAATTGAATGTGATGCTTCTGGTGTATGTATTGGAGCTGTTTTGATGCAAGAGAAGAAGCCCATTGCATACTTTAGTGAAAAGCTTAATGGAGCAAAGTTGAACTATTCAACTTTTGACAAGGAGCTATATGCTTTGGTGAGAGCATTGGAAGTATGGGAGCATTATTTGCTGCCCAAGGAATTCGTGATCCATTCAGACCATGAATCATTGAAGCATTTGAGAGGGCAAGGAAAGTTGAATAAAAGACATGCAAAATGGGTTGTGAAGATTGAGAAGTTTCCTTATGTGATCAAATACAAGCAAGGTAAAGACAATGTAGTGGCAGATGCACTTTCAAGGAGGTATGCTTTACTTAATGTTTTGAGTACTAAATTGCTTGGATTTGAATGTATAAAGGACTTATATGTTGGTGATTCTGATTTTGGCAATGTTTATGATGCTTGTGAGCATGGTGCTTTTAATTCTTTCTATAGACATGATGGGTTTTTGTTTAAGGGTTCAAAATTATGCATGCCTAGATGTTCTGAGAGATTTGCTAGTATTAGAATCACATTGTGGGGGGTTTGATGGGGCATTTTGGAGTTGATAAGACTTTAGACATGCTGAATGAACACTTTTATTTGCCGAATATGAAAAGGGATGTAATTCGGATTTGTAAGGCTTGTTTGGCTTGTAGGCAAGCTAAGTCTAAGTCTATGCCTCATGGTTTGTATATACCATTACCCATTCCTAGTTCTCCTTGGATGGACATTAGTATGGACTTTGTTTTAGGATTACCAAGGACTAAGAGGGGGAGAGATAGCATATTTGTGGTTGTTGATAGGTTTAGTAAGATGGCACACTTTATCCCATGTCATAAAAGTGATGATGCTACTTTAGTGGCCAAACTCTTCTTTAGGGAGGTGGTTTGAATTCATGGGATACCAAAATCCATAGTTTCTGATAGAGACACCAAGTTTTTGTCAAACTTTTGGCGTGTGCTTTGGGGAAAGTTAGGTACCAAGTTATTATTTTCCACCACTTGTCATCCTCAAACGGATGGACAAACAGAAGTAGTAAACAGAACTTTAGGTACCATGTTGAGAGCTTTAGTGGGTAAGAATTTGAGTTCTTGGGAAGATTTTTTGCCATTTATTGAGTTTGCTTATAATCGTGCTATTCATTCTTCTACAGGATATTCACATTTTGAGCTTGTTTATGGTTTTAACCCACTAACAGTTTTGGATCTTGTTTCTTTACCTTCTCATGAGCTTGTTAGTTTATATGGTGAGAAGAAAGCTAAATTGGTGAAAGAGATGCATGAGAAATCAAGGGCGAATATTGAGAAAAGGAACAAGAGATATGCTGATTCTGCAAATAGAGGGAGATGTGAGATGAAGTTTCAAGTAGGAGATTGGGTTTGGGTGCATTTTCGAAAAAAGAGGTTTCCTAACTAAAGGAAGAACAAGTTGCAAGCTAGAGGAGATGGCCCATTCCAAGTGTTGGAGAAGATTAATGACAATGCCTACAAGATCGACTTACCAGGTACGTATAATGTTAGTGCTACTTTCAATGTAAGTGATCTTTCTCCTTTTGATGATGCAGATTTGAGGACAAATCTTTTAAAAGAGGGGGAGAATGATGCAAGAAAGGACCCCTTGAAGCTAGCAAGTGGACCAATCACTAGGAGCAAGGCAAAGAGATATCAAGCTAGCATGGCTTTGCATATTCAAGAAGAGATTTCCAAATATCTTCAAGAATTATCATTCAAGAAGATGGAGATGGAGCTGCAAGGAAGGCCTAAATATATCATGGTTCTAGAAGCATGCAATGGAAGCCAAGAAGGAGCCATTGAAGGCTATTTTTAAGCCTAGGCCGAAACTACCAAGGAAGAGTCAAAGCTTGGTCAATCTTATTTCCATGCACATGCATGCACATTCATGGATGCAAGTTGGCCGAATTCCAAGGGAGTTTGTTGCACCCCTTAGCCGAATCTTCATAGTTAGTTAGAGGGGATATTTTTGTTATTTTGTGGTCCCCATCCTTTTATTTTAATTAGTTAAGTTGTTTTGACTTTGTCAAATCCTATTCTTGTTGGGTTTTTGGAAGTGTTTTCCCATACAAGCCTAGGATCCTTCTAGAATGTTTTAGTCTTAATTTTCCATATGCAATTAGGAATTTTGTAACCCTTATTTAAGGGCACTATTAGGCCGAATTGGGGACATGATTATTATTAAAAATTTTCAAATTCTTCTACAAGTTCTTCTTGTGAATTTTCGTGTGAGAGAGATTAGAGTGGATTCTTTAATTCTTTCTTTGCATCAAGAATTAGGTTTATTTATCAACGAGAGTTGTGGAGTTTTCCTTCTTCTTACCAACTAAATCCTTCAATCATAGTGAGTTCGCGTCTCTTTATAGGCGTTGGGTTCCTTAGGAGGTGATTATCAAGTTTCAAGGAGTTCTCTACCATTGTTATACGTTGGGTTTGCTGCCATCGTTGCTAAGGGTCCGCGTTAGTGTAGCACGCTAGAGGCTGTACTATCAATAAGGGAATCTATGTGGGGTAAAGGAAAATCATCTTTAAGGGAAGCCTTGTTTAAGTCCATGTAGTCCACACAAACCCTAATTCTTTAGTCTTTATTTGGCCCGAGAACTATGTTAGCTAACTAGTCGGGGTAATCTATCACTTTAAGAAATTTCACTTGCATATGCTAATTGACTTCTTCTTTGACCAATTCTACCCATCTAGCCTTAACTGTCTAAGCTTTTGTTTGATAGGTTTCATATGAGTATAAGTGGGAATCATGTGCTCAGCTATATCTCAATCAATTCCAAGCATATCCTCATAAGACTGAGCAAAGACTTCTTTATATTTTTTAAATATTTTTTCTAATCTCTCTCTCTTTAGGAGTAAGGTTGGATGTTATTCTAATATTTTTAGGATTGTCATTTGTTCCCAAATTTAATAATTGTGTGTCAATAGAGTTAATATTAAAAATACTCATATAATCACTACTTCAATGTATGCAACAATTAAGAAAAACATCACAAAAGTAAGAAAAATAAGACTTTATTATATTTACCATAGAAAAGAAAATATCGTCATCCTTATACAAAGTAAACAAATTAAAATCAAAATCAAAATCATTATTCTCATAATCAAAAGCTAAAAGACTTTCAAACTATTCTTCAATGAGAGCAGCAATTTCCTCTAAAGTCTTCTGGATCTTCAGGATAACTTCCTTCTTCTCTTCTAGGCTAGGCTCTTTATCAACTGGTAGGTCAAGTTTCTTCTTCATCTGTTCTACCAATTCAATAACATCAACAAAGATCTCAAAGCCCGAAATCATCTTCCCCATGAACATTGTTGTCTTAAGCTTTCCTTGAAGTGGTCCCATGTATGGAGCTTTGACAAAAACTTCTTCAAGTGAAGGGAAAATCATCTTCTCATCCTTCTTTGGTAGAGCTCATTTATCATATCCCAACCCTTTCTTGGAGGTTTGAGTCTTGAAATCTAGAAGCTTTGTGACACCCGTCTTCCCTTTCCCAAGGCCAGCACCTGGTAGATAGTTCATTTTGTTCATCATAGTTAGGACTCTAGGGTCCACCATCCCATCATCAGAAACAATAGCTACTTGTAATCCATTAAGAGGCCTCTCAATCATCAGAGCATTCACCACTTTATTGTCCTCAGCCTCGATAACCACTGTCTCATCCGTATTTGGGAACTTGATCTTTTGATGGAGTGTAGAAGGAACTCCACCAAGAGGATGAAACCAAAGTCATCACAATAGTAGTGCAAAGATGATGAGGATATCCAAGACTATGAACTCTATATGGATTCAATGGGGCCAACCTTCACAACAGCTTTAAAGATTCCTTTGGCATGCCTCTTAGTATTATCATAAGCCCTGATCATCACCTCAAATGGGCTTAGATCCCTTGTTGACTTAGCAAGCTTGGGTAGGATCATGAGTGGGCAGACATTTATGTCAGATCCGTCGTCAACCATCAAACATGGAGCCCTTTTCCCTTTGACCTCTACCTTGATGAAAAGTGGGTAGATATGATCTCTTACTTCTTCTAGCCAATCAACATCTGAGAATGACCCCATTCCCACATCAATCTTGTTCTTCTTCTAATCATCCTCACATTTCATTACTCTAATTTTCACAAAATTAACTAGCTCTTCTGACATTATAGAAGTGGAAATTAGTGTGCTAGCCATTGCTTTGGCTAAAATTTCTTGCTGCTTCTTGGATGTAGCTAGCAGATCCTATATGCTGATACTTACTTGAGTTCTCTTCAATTATTTAAGAGCAACATCATCCTCTTCTTCTTTATTCCCCATTTCAACATATTTCCCTTTATCAGCTTCCACTTCCTTTTATAGTGGCCTTGTATAAGGCTTACTAGAGTGAGTGCTCATCACTTTCATCTTCTTCGGATTCAGACTAGGTCCACTCCTCCTTCTTTGTTTCAAAATCATCATCACTATTCATTAAGTCCCAAAACTCGCTTACAACACAGATGGCTACTTCCTTTTCAAGCACAACTTACTCCATCTTGCTAAGCACCACTTCCTCTTTAATTGCCTCATCATCTATGTCTTGGAAATAAGAGAGGATAAATTTTTCATTTAAACCTCCTCCGATCATGAAAGTTGTCGGTGGTTGCACCCTGTTGAACCTTGGTAATTGGTTATCCTTCGTACTAGGCTTGTCATGTTCGGGCAACATCCCACTATCAATCAAATTCTGGATCTCATGACCAATCTCAGATATTTGTCCATTTCGTGTCCTTACATCTGGTGAAATTGACAAAATGCCTTGGCATCAAAATTAGGTGGTAGAGGACTTGGCAACAGATGTGGGGTTAATGGTTGTAACAACCTTCTCTTCCGTAGCCTATTGAAAACCTAGGATAATGGTTTTCTCAACTCTGAAAATTGTCTTCTACCTCCTTGGTTAGTTGTATTTACATCGACTGCCTTTTGCATGCCATGATTACTAGACTGATAGCTTCCTTTCTTAATCCTTCTTGTAGAAAATGGTTCTTCTCCTTTTCCCATTCTTCTATTTGTAAACCAACTTGTATAAGTCTTTAAAATCCCAGATAAGAGTATAAGATATCCTTTCATGAAGATTAGGCAGTACCCCTCTCATAATCATCCTAATTTGGTCTGACTCATCTGGCCTCTTCTAAGCAATGCAGCCTTGTTTCTCCACCTTTTCACTTAGTCAATGAAGTTTTTTTTATTTTTTTCTACCATATTGACTCAACTTTCATCAAAGTAACTTCAAACTCGGCATTGTATCCATATTGTTGGATGAAGGCTTTGTACAAAGAATCCTAGCTCTTCTGTGTCCTGTCCTATAAGGTGTTGAACCAATTATGCACATCAGAATCCAATGAGAGCATAAAGTACCTTAGAGTTTGAGCCTTGGTAGCCCGAATAGACTATATAGCAGTGATGTATTGCTTCACGTGGACATGAAGATTCCCAGTTTCATCAAACTTGGCAAATGAAGGCTTCTTGAACTTGTATGGGACTTCCTCATCTTTCTCAAATAGTTTGTCCAGCTCTGACATCTCTTCAGTTTTTAGCTTCTTTTTAAACTTCTTTTCTAAATCAACAATCATTTTCTCCACATCAAAAATGAAGCTTTTTCGACTCCAACTCAATAAACTTCCCTTAGCTTGTGTGGTTTTCATTTCATCTTCTTTTTTTTTTGTTTTTTAAAATGATTTCTTTTCGATTAACCTTTTTTTGCAAATAAATTATTTTTGTTACATTCATGTTTTTATTTGTCTTTTTTTTTTCATTTTGGTGCTTAACTAATGATGAATCTTGCTTGACATTCATAAATTAGTGTATCTATGCATCATAATTCGAATGACTTTACTAGATGAGGGAATCATTTTGTTGCATTAAGTTATGTATGTTTACTTAAAGAGGGATTTTGAGTACTTACCACTATCTAGATCCTAGTTGGTCTTAGAACATACTTGATTAACTTTCGAGGCAAAATTGAACTATGATTTAGGAGAGAGATGATCTAGGATTATTTGTTGAGCCAACAACTAGTATCCACCTTGAAAATATAGATTCCTCATTTGTTCCTTTGAGCCTTCATAAAGTTTTAGCTTGCTTTTTATTAGCTTGTAAACCTGATAACATACCGTATGTTGTTGTGACATTTATGGCGAGTCTAATAGTCACTAAGATACTAAGGGGCAAGAAGATCAAAGAAAAGGATGCATAGTAAAGACCATGAAGACAGTCAAAGTTTACTGGAATTAGGTCTAATGTCTCAAAACTACTCCATTTGAAAATGGCATAAAAATTACAAAGGATTCATCCTTATTGAAGCAAACTTGTGACACTCCACTTATCCATTATAAGAAGCATAAGACGGTGCAATCAAGATAACTCTTTTAGAGTTAGGACCCTAACAAATTTAAAAAATAAAGAGAGATAAAAAAATAAAAAAAGAACAAAAAGAAAAGGCAGAAAAAAGAAAAAGAAGAAGAAAAGAGAAAAGTGGAAGAAAAGGAAAAAAAGAAAAAGGAAAAAAAAGGAAAAAACAATAGGGTTTCAAATTTTTTTGCAAAAGCAAAGATCATCCAGATCAAATACAAATTTATACTAACAAGATGAGCTCTATCTTTTCATGAAGCAAGACGCTTAGAAGATGGAAGTAATGCCCAAAGTTTAATAATACCTCCAATAGCATATAGTTTCAACTGAAAGTTTATAGTGTAAAGATTTATTAGCAGTGTCACATAAGCTCCAAGTTAAAAATAGCCTTCGCTTAACCCATGTCCCTTATAGACCCCATTTCAAGCCTATTAAGGAAATGTTGATCTATTTTGGTAGGTAGAGTATATTAGTGGAGATAATTTTAAAAAATAATATTTAAACTCAATGAGACCTTTGTCCAAGCAATGTGTATTTGCCTATCTGAAGTGCAATATTTTTTGCTCAAATGAAAATGATTCCCAAATTTAGTATAGTAACTAGGGTTGTCACGTTATAGGTATGTTAATTTGGGAACTCATGCTTTGAGGTATATTGACACTGATGTGAGTGGGGATTTTTGCCCCCACTCCCGATGGAATGGTTCTTGCGACTTCGGCACTGTTTAGGCTCGGGGCCTTAGAGAACACGGACCTAAGTCAGGAGAAAATGGAGTCGCCACCCGGACAGGCCAGGAAAAAGAAAGGGGTGGATGACTCGATTCCTAAGGAATCCCCAACCCCCTAATGGGTTCGAAAAGTTGGGTACGTGTGGGGAAGGTGAGAAATGGCCCAGCACCCCCACAACGCCCGATCATTGGAACCAGCCTCCTTTATAGGTCTTAATATTATAAAGTTCTTAAATATAACAATATTATCCATACTACACACAATAAAAAGAAAGCATCATTATATTAAAATCAAAGCAATGTCCAAACAAAACAAAACAAAATAAATGGACACCCATCCAAGGATGGAAACATGTCCTTACATCACATGCCTAGATAGGACACCCACCAAAAGGTAGAAACATGCCCTTTACAAAGGTTCTAAAATAGAAAAGAAAATTAAATTACATGATATTTAACTAATGAGGTACCCACCAAGTGGAAACATACCTCTTACAACTTTTGGAAGTCTAAATTGATTGATAAAAGTAAATAATCATCCATAATAAATAAATCATTCATTAAAAGTATTTAAATATCAATAAAATAAACATCCATCCATGATAAATTAAATAAATAAAGTATTGAAATTAAATAGATTAAAGCATAAAAGATAAATCAAGGTATAAATAAATATGGAATTGAATAAAGCAAATAAAAGTTCAATTATAGCTATTGTGACTTTTTATGGAATTAAAATAGATTAGGGTTTTATGTTTTAAAAGGTTGGTAAGACTCTTTGATTAACCAAATTAAGGTTTGAATGGTGAAATCATGAGACTAGGGTTTTGAATACCTTAAAATACTTAAATTTGTGATTTTTGATTATTGAATTTTAAGCTACTTTGCAATTTTTGGGTTTTCATATTTTTATGTTTTTTTATGTTTTAAAGGGATTAGGGTTCATAAAAATTAGGGTTTAAGATTTTAAAAGGATTAGGGTTTATTATTTTAGGTTTAAAAATTGAATTTTGGATTTTAGGCTTTAAAATTAGGGTTCTCATGTAAAAGATAATTTTTAGGGTTTTAGAAATCAATTTGATATTCTATGAAGTTTTGTGAATTTAAACAAATGAATTGAAGTTTTTATGAGTAGAAAAGATGTTTTTTAAGGTTTTTTGAATGAAATAGAACCTACTTTAAAAATTTGAAAGAAACAGAATTTGATTTTGGTTTTGTCGAAAAATATGTTCAATTAAATTTTCAAGATTTTTAAGAAGAAAAAATAACAATTTTAAGTCTTTTTATAAAAGAAAGTCACGTTTAGTGTTTTAACTTTGGAAGAATTAAACTAAAGTTCTAAAGTTTTTGATTCAAAGAAACCCTAATTCCATAATTTAGCTACTGTGTAACATAAATCAATTAAGGAAAATCACTTACCTTCTTTTGTTGATTCTTCCAAAAATAATTCTTCTTGGATGAACTAGCTCTAAAGACAAGACTTTGTTGCCTTTGAATTCCTTAATTCGTGCTGCTACTCCCTTAAAAATCAGTTGAATTGAATTATTGCTTTTCCTTCCTTGATTTGGTTTCCAATCCCAAGCTCACTGTGAAATTTTTCCTCCTCTCAATTTTGTTTTATTGGTCCTTATTTATAATGGTTTTTAGGTTGTTTATTCCTAATTACACACGGCAATTAATATTAATAAAAGAAGAAATTAAAACCTAATTAGATTATGTTTCTAAAAATTTGCGTCAAAAAATTTTGCGCTAGCAAAAACTGCGGCAACCGGGCCCGTGGCTGGGCGTGTGGGCGTGCCTTCCTGCGGGCGGCTATTTCATCCTCAAGAAATCCTGCGGGCAAACAGCTGGGCCTGCGGGTGCTTTATTTTTATTTTTTTATTAATAAAAATTAGATAATAAAGCAAAACTATTTATTTAAAATTATTTTGGACCAATTAGATAACAAAAATCATTTTGGACTAAATAAAGCATATTGGATCGGATTGGGTCAAAAATTAAGGGTCTAAACCTAATTTGATAAGGCCTATATTTGATTTTAAAATTAAATTAAAAATTTGTTTTCTTTTCATATGAGCCTTCAAGCATAGGGAAGTAAGTTGCACTGCCAAACCTTTAAAGGATGTAATGGGCAAATGTGGCTAATGAAAGGATCATTTGCAAGGCCATGGAGAAGTTACCAACTAATGTGTTGAATCATGGTGTGAGCTGAGATTTTTTACTTCACTCCTGGTGGAATGCTTCTTGCGACTTTGGTACTATTAGGCTCTGGGCCATAGAGAACACGGGACTAAACCTAAAGAATAGGAATTACCACCCGAATGAGTCGAGAAGATAGAAAGGGGTAGATGACTCAATTCTTAAGGAATCTGCAATCTCTACTAAATTGGGAAAGGTTGGTGCGCATAAGGAATGTGAGAATGACCCAACACCCCGATAGCTCCTGGTTTATTGAAATCGGCCTTCTTTTCAGGTCTAAATATTATTTAATTCTTAATCATTATAATATTATTCATATTACATGCAATCAAAATAAATAAACATTCATCATATTACAAAACAAATAATCAAATAAAATGGGCACCCATACAAAGATGGAAACATGCCCTTATAATGTCCCACTGTCTATATAAATAAATAAAATAGGCCACCCACCAAAAAGTGAAAATGTGTCCCTTACAATTGTCCCAAAGTCCATAAACTAGTTAAATTACACAAACTAATAAATTAAGCAAATAAGTCACCCACATAGTTTTAAAACATGCCTTTTACAATCACCCATTAAAAATACATGTAAATCCAAGGAAAAAAATAAAGCAAGAAAAAATAATACAGACATATATAAAAATAATTGAATAATTAAAAGGAAAACAAACAAACACATCTTAATATTAATCTATCAACAAAATATAGGGCACAATGCACATGGCTCTCCTAAAAGGTAAACGAATTAGAAAATAGGTTTTGTTGTGTAATTAGGGTTTTATTGTAGGATCAAACCAAATAAAATAAAGTAAAATGAATTTTGTAAAGTTTTAGAATAAATACAGTCTTAACTTGTTAAATTAAATAAGAAGAGTAGAAGTGACCATACTGACATTGTCAGTTCCACCAAAGATCTAAATATTGAGAGAAGCATGTGATTTCAATTACACAATTTACTTTGCCTTGGACAAATCTTATAGGTTTGGGTTAACGAGCTTTGGTTGGACAATGTGTTTCAAGGTTTACTGTGTCTTTCAGCTTCTGTCTATTGGTCTTGATTGCTCTTAGTCTCTCTTTTATTTTCTGTGTTAAATGGTCATGATAGTCTCTCTATTCTTATTTATTATCCCCCCCCCCTTTTTTGTTGATTGTAGCTTTGTATTTATAAACAGTAATTAGGGTGACCCTCTACTTATCTGAATGCCTTTGAATTCAAACCCAATTAGGATACCTAAATTTGCATGGCAACTTAATTAAGTCAGAATTCAAGACTCATATCAAATTTGCCATGGCCAATTTGATATGAGCATAACTCATATTGAATTTGGCATGTCAAACCAAACTGAGTAGGTTTGTATTTTTAAAATTGGCTCAAATTTAATTGTAACATTGGATTAGACTTAATTCAAACTTTAAAAATTGGAATGGATTTAATTTGGGGTTATTGAACCATACTTGATTCGACCTTTTTAATTAGAATCGAATTCATACTAGGCCAAAATTAAAGGTCTACACATTGGCTAAAATGTGTATCTCCTATGTCTCTAACTACCTTCTTAGGGTCTCTACTACTCATGTTTTTATCTTAAAGATAAAGCTATGATGTGAAGCTTCTATGGCTCAAGCTTTCATAAGTCAATTAGAATTGTTTAACATCTGGTGCCCTGGTGTTGCCTATAAAAAGGCAATTAAAAAGTAGCCACAAGGGGAGTATGATAAGATTTAGCAAATCAAGAGGAGCCACATTTAGCAATCAATAAGCCATAATTAAAAGCAGTGGCCACAAATCAGGAATTGAAAAGTTAGATTTTAGCAATCATAAAGTAATAGGCAAAGATTAGCAACTATTAATAGAAGCAAAAGCCTGATTGACCTAAACCAATTGGAATAATCCAAAATGTAGCAATGCTTGGTTCAATATAATTTTTTAGCGGAGCCAATAATTTAGCTATGTTCCTTAATAAGTAATATTTATTAATAAATTAAAATTCCTTTCCCGTTCCAAAACTATGGAGATTTATTATTTTGATTAAATTATTATTCAAAACCTTAATTTTGCAAATCCCAAACCCTAATTACAATTATTGCATGTTAAGCCCAAATTTGACATCTAAACCCTAATTTCATAATAAAGCCTTAATTTGTATGATAAATATATTACAAAATCTGATTTTGCAAATCATTTACCTTTTGGGCGAGCTGCCCCCATGACCCCCACCTGCTAACTAGCTAGCTGGACCGCCATATGTATTACGCCCTATATTTTGTTAATGGGTGTTAGGATTCAAGGATAATTATCTGCAAGTGCACATGTCGTATCAAGTAATAAAGTGATAAGCAGAGTATCATTCCCACGAAGAGGGTTATTCTAACTATAAAATAATTAAACTATTTATTATTTGGATAACAAAAGTTGATTTATGATTAACTTAAACTAAATTAATTAAATTTCTTTTAAATTAAATCTAATGATATAAACCTTAGGGTTAAGTCACCATTATTAATTTACCATGGATTTTCTAAAGTATTGATTTAGTTTAGTTTTCCTTTTTGATTAATGGTTGGATTCTCTTTAATTAAGCCTTAGTCTCTCTCAAGTACTAAAGCTAATATCGATTTAATCCTTTTACGTCTACTCTCATGATCATACGTAATCAAATCCATTCATTAGGTTTTATGAGAATCTTGAATCGACTTCTTAAGGGTTTAACCTTATGTCTAAGTGAAAAACTTTCTTAAGATTGTTATCTCCTTGGAAGAATGTTATGCTTCCACTCCCACTCTTTCACATAACATCTCAATTCAATTAATTATTGGCTAGAAATCAAAGCATTAAGATCAAAGATAACAAAATAATCAATGATGAACTTAGCTAAATCAAATAGACATATGTTATTCCATAATAAACTCAATATAGGGGATCAACCCTAAATAGAATTTATTTTCTCATATTTGAAATAAAAAAAATACAACAATTATTAATTGAAAACATAATAACAAGAAAGAGCAAACTCTAATTCTTTATATTGAAGAAGAATTCCACTTGGATTCTTAAATCTATTCCTTTGAATCCTAAATTCACTCTTCTCTCAAAAGAAAGACTAGAACTAAATTGATACAAGTTTAAAAGCAAATGCAATGTTTAAAATTTCAAATACTAAACTTTTAATTCAATATGGATAATTGAAAGTGAATTGTGATATAAGTGGTATGGATAAGTGATGTAAATAGTGGATGTAACACCCCTTCCCGACCTACGTGTGTAAGCTGAGTAGAGGCGCCACACTATCCTAATGTTGCTACCAATTTTACTTAGTCAAATTTTAGTTTCGATTTTTACAGAAATTTTGCCATAGTTTCGCCTAGACATTGAGTCCCAAGTGTCGACAAAACTGGTTTTTTTCTGATTTTTGAAAACATTTTTACACAAACCAATGCAAACAAAATCATTCTCAGTACACTCCCAATAAATCCCCCTTATACCCTCAACTACAACCTGCAAAAAGGATTACACTTCTAGTACAAAATAAAGTAAAGGTTTATTATGAAACACAGTAGATAAAATATTTGTTCACTATGCAGCGGAAAGTAACAATATTTACAAATTCATATACATCAAAACTCAAGTTTTACAAAACATAAAGTTTATACATGTTTGGCAGTCAGTCTTTGATCTTTAAGCCCACTATTCACACTTCAGAATCTAAACTCTACTTGGCCGAGAGGAACTTTCCGGTTTCACCCTGTCACCTGCGCAATAAACCACAATCGCGCTAAGCCAATGGCTTAGTGGTACAAACAACCATAATATTATGCCTCAATGTAATGCCAATGTCACACAATCAAGTTTCATAAACAATTCAAAAGAATATTATATTTCACAATCTTACATTATTTAATAATTAATCAAAACATTAATGATTCACATTGAAAACAAAGACAAGCATGGGCCCAAAATACACTAATATGTTATTCAAAGTTCAGAGTTACTGCTTTGGTCCATAATCACAATCATCAAGCCCGTAGGCAATATATATATATATCTCTATCCATGGATAGCGTAACAGACCCAGTCTCTTGGACCTCAACCCAGTTAGAACAGAGGAAATCCTCAACCCGGCTAGACTGTTACTGTTTTTGAGGCTTACGACCCAGTCTTTTCACCCCAAAAACATCATATTTCACATTTATCATTTCACATTTTTCAACTGGAATCGGCTTACGACTCGGTCTTTTCACATTCATAGGCATGCCGCCAAACCCAGAACTCTGAAAATTGAATTAACATATTAGGCACACAATCATCATATCTTTCACATTTCATATTCCATATTTCATTTCATCATCATATAGGCAAATATGCTTCAACCATCTTATTTACATCATTATAACCAAACACATTGGTTTTACATCTCATTATATCTCAAATCACATTAATCAATTCATCACTCAAGTGTATATAACCAATGGCATTAACACACATTTTACATGTTCATCACAACATTCACATTATACCAAACATACATTATTAATATGCATTAACAATGCATTAGATTTCTTAACACATTTACAATCAAATGTATGTTAAGTCTCAACATAATATGAATATATGCAATAATGTAGTTTGTACTTACCTTAAAACCAACTCACACCAATCTATACACTTACTCTTCCAAGAATCCTTAACACTTAGGTTAGGGCAATTCAACCTCTTCACAACCTAATCCAAAAGGAATATTAGCAAAATGACCATATGAATAGTAAATTCTGGTTTTGGACTCAACTTAATCCTTATTTTGAAAAATTGTATAATATAATCTACTTGACTAAAAACTCTAAAATTTTTACAGAATTTATTTTTACATCTTACAATCATTCCTTTAAAATTTCAGATCAAACGGAACACAAAATCTTGGTCAAATAGTTCACCTAACCAGACTGCCCCAATTGCCCTGCATCCTGGCAGCAGTTCTGAACTTTGTGAATTCCGTAAATTAAATTCAATCAACGTGGTTCCAAATTATTTTTCTCAAATACTATACTCACTAAGAAACAACATATCCAAAATTCAATTGGATATTATTTTTCTACATTTTATTAAAAATCCCGAAAGACAGCTGTCTCAGTCAAGGTACCTGCTGGAACAGGTCTAATAAAAATAATCTTTCTAAATTCATAACCATTCCAAAATCAAATCAACATATTTTTCAGTCATTCTAGACTCATAGAGGCACAACATATCAAAAATTCACTTCAATAAAATTTTTCTATATTTAATTAAAAATCATACAAGTCACAGCATTTACTAATTGTAAAACAGAAAAAAATTTCAAAAGGAGTTCAATGGTTAAAGTACCAAACTCATGTATTCTATGCTTTCAACTTCACTAAACACAACTCTTACTCTTCCATCACCAACACCAACCTAACTTCTTATCTTTAATTCAATTTCAACACTTTCAAACATAATCACAACTCAAATAAAACAAGGGAAATCAAGAGAGAACTTACCAAAGTTGATGAAACTTCAAAATTTTCCAACTCAATCACTTGATTCTTCCTTCAATTAGCTCTTAAAATTCAAAAACCCTCACTTGCTCTCTTGCTTCCTTGATGTCCGGCCAACACAAAGAGAAAAGAAAATAAAATGACAAAGTGTAAGAGACAAAGTCAAATTTCTCATCTCTTTAAACCTCCACCAAGTATTCCAAATAAGAAATTACTTAAATACCCTCTTCTATTTATTTTAGCTCCCTTTCCCTTACTTTCCTTTTTAGTAATTTCACAAATAACAAATTAAATATTTTCTTCCTTTGACCATCCATTTTGACTTGTATATATGTTATATATATTTCCATATATACAACATATAAACTCTCTCTTAATTCTTTTTCTTTCCAATTACACATATACATTTAATTCAAATAAAACAACAATTATATCAAAACTTCTAGGGCACACTTTGGGATATTACAGTGGATCTTAAAAATTTACTGAGGAAATTATATATTTTTAAGGTTTTACGAGACTAAAAATCGAATTAGAATCAAAGAATAATAAAAAGAGTGCACCATAGCTAAGATGAGATTGGCCATACTAGATTAAGCTGTATATGTATAAGTTTATGGATAACTGTATTTATGTAGAAGTTTCTTTCTTCTTCTTCCTTCTTCCTTCTTCATCCATGTTCATCATCATCAGCATAACCAAAACTCCTCCTTTCACCTTCTTTTCAAAAATTCAACTAAAATTTAAGAGGAAATCACATCTAGTTATGGATTTTTAAAAGAATAAGCTAGAAAAAGGGAGATTATCAATAAGTGATCAAAGAAAAAGAGGGAAAAGAGAGAAAAAGAGAGATTTTGAAAGAGGTATGTTCTTTTGTAAATTAATTTACAAATATTTGAATTTCTATGAATTTTAATGTTTGAATTAGTTAATTGAGTCACTTATAATGAATTATTACTGAAAAGTTTTGGTCAAATGGATTGATGAGTAAAAGGAATTGGTTGTGATGAGTATGATTCTTAATTCAATCATTATAAAAGTTGAGTGGTTTGATGTTGGATTTAGCCATAAGTGAAGATTGAAGACTTAAATAATTGAAGTGTGATTAAAGTATTTGGTATAGACTCTATCTATGTTAAAGAAACTTGTAACACCCCCACATTCAGTACACACACACAATAACCCCACAATGTAGCATATGTGCACCGAATATAGGAGTGCTACGGCTTTTCATCAATATTCAAAACATTTTTATATAATACCATCATCTTTCTCAATATACATTATAGATATATTAATACATTTAAGTAGTACACAGCGGAAGTTATAAAATATTTACACATATGAAAACATTTGAGTACTTATTTATCATTACATATATATATTTACAATATAAACAAAATCTTTACAAAATATAAAAGAGTTATACATGATTGGCAAATCTCCTCTGATCTTTAAGTTCCCAAAATCAACTCTTCAATGTCTACTCTCACTCGGTCTAGAAGAGCTCTCGGGTTCAACTCTATTACCTGCGCGATTAAACACTATCGCGCTAAGCCAAGGGCTTAGTAAGACAATTCATGCTAATGTTATGCTTTAGTGCAATGCAATGTTTCACATTTGTATTAATAAATCAACATCAATGATACACACACAATTAGTAAAGATCATACTCAATAAACAATATTCCGTGAATAGTCCGTTTCATCATATAAGTAATATTAACATTTCATTACATTAGAACAACATTTATGTTATACATAAAACCTAGACACCTATGGGCCCATCAAGTATTTAATACGATATTCAGAATTCAGAGTTACTGCTTCAGTTCATAAACACCATTATCACGCCCGTAGGCAACATATACATATATATCTCTATCCATGGATAGTGTAACAGACCCAGTCTCTTGGATCATCAACTCATTTAACTCGAGGAGATCCTCAACCCGGCAAGACTGTTACAAATCTAATATTTCATAATATCAATTATCATAGTGTAACAGACCCAGTCTCTTGGACCTCAATTCAACTCAATTTGAAGAGATCCTCAACCCGGCAAGACTGTTAACTTTCATTAAATAGGCATGCCTCAAAAAAAACCAGAACTCTGAACTGAATATCATATTAAACATACACTTATTTCAAACTCTTTATCAATCTTTCTCATCAATTAGGCAAACATGCCATACATCATTCAATTATATCATCATAGCCAATCACAATGGCTTTATAGCATTTCATATCTCAATTCATATTGTGTATATAGCATTATTAGTATCACATTTCAAAGTACATTATTCATAATACACATCACCATTCACAAGCCTCACAATACACAATACATAACCTTATTCATGTAATATCATATGCATTATCAATTCCATATCATCTCACATTTCATGATTCAACAATGATGTTAGACAAATGATATCTATTTTGATCCTTGACAACTCAAATGGATGATCTATTTTAACATGTATATGAAAATCTTGTTGTAGGATTAGATTGCTTCCAATAAGGTGAACAGAACCTTTCTAGCGGTCGCGCCTCACCTGAATACGACCGCCCCATACAATTACAAGATAAAACCTTATTACAGTAGGTTTCGCGGCCAGAAGCCCGACCTAAGTCGCGACCGCACTTCACAATCAAAAGATAAAACATTATTACAGTAGGTTTCGCGGCCAGAAGCCCGACCTAAGTCGCGACCGCACTTGAATAATAGCGACAGCCCCAAATTACGTGTCTCTCATGCATAAACCCTAAATGTAACCAACCCTCTTCCAAATGCATTTTAACATATAATTCCCAACACAAACTCACTCAAATGGATATAACTCATGTCATAACACATATTCATCACAATAACCACTTAAACAACACATTTGAACACAAACCATCTCAAAATCCTAACTCAAACTTTACTCTTGATTTTCCACTATCAATCTTCACTTATTTTTCCATAATCACAACCAAACCAACACCAATTCCAATTTTTTTTTACTTTAAATCAATTCTAACACTTGCAAACACATATCAAATACACCAAATCATTACATCAACAAATCACACTTCACTTTAAACATAACTTCAAAATTTACAAAGGAAAACAAGAGATTTCTTACCTTAGATGAAGAAATTTCACAAATCTCTAACCAAACTCTTTGATTGCCTCTTCAATTGAACTCTAGCATCAAGAACACTTCTCTTCCTCTTTCTCTCCTTCAATCACCGGCACCCAAAATGAAAAGAAAACAAAATAGCCACAAGTCAAACACTTTTCCATCTTTTAATCTCCACCAAGAGATTTCTAAAGGTAAATTACCTCAATACCCTTAACCATATAACTCACCTTTTGTCTCATATAAGCCCATTTAAGTAATTACACACTCAACACAAAAATATCTCTTTTCCTTTGACTCTTCCTTTGACCCATTTATATGTTATATATATCATCATATACACAACATATACCATTCTCTCTAAACCCTATTTTCTTTCCCAATTTCTTTTCTCTTGCAATTATCATATATATACAATCCAATATAACAACAACAATAATAAAAACATCATAACCAAAACTTCTAGGGCATATATGAGGATATTACAATTCTCCCCCTCTAAAAAGAAAATTTCGTCCTCGAAATTAACTGATATCAACTCTGAAACAACTGAGGATATTGCTCTCGCATGGATTGTTCACTTTCCCAAGTTGCTTCTTCTTTTGCATGATTCTTCCATAGAACCTTCACCAATGGCACTCTCTTGTTTCTCAGCTCTTTCACATCATGTGCCAAAATAGCAAATGGTTCCTCTTCAAAAGTCAAATCTGGGCTCACTTCGATTGATTCAATTTGCAATACATGAGATGGATCCGATCTGTACCTCCTCAACATAGAAACATGAAATACATTATGAATACGATCCAACTCAGGTGGCAAAGCAAGTCGATACGCAACTGGCCCAACTCTTTCCAAAACTTCATACGGTCCAATGAAACGAGGACTCAATTTCCCTTTCCGACCGAACCTCAAAATCTTCTTCCAAGGAGAAACTTTTAGAAATACCTTATCCCCAACATCAAACTCTATGTCTCTCCTTTTCAGATCTGCATAAGACTTCTGTCGGTCTGAAGCTGTTTTCAACCTGCCTCGTATCACTTTTACTTTCTCTTCAGTTTCTTGAATCAAATCAGGACCAATCAACTTATTATCTCCAAGCTCATTCCAACAAAGAGGTGTCCTACACCGTCTGCCATACAATGCTTCGAATGGTGCCATACCAATGCTAGATTGGTGACTGTTGTTGTAAGCAAACTCCACAAGAGGTAAAAATCTATCCCAACTTCTAGAGAAATCAATGACACAACTTCTCAACATATCTTCAATAATCTGTATCACCCTCTCTGACTGTCCATCCGTCTGTGGATGAAAAGCAGTGCTGAAGTGTAATCGAGAACCCAAAGCACTATGCAAACTCTTCCAAAATCTTGAAGTAAACCTGGGATCTCGATCAGACACTAAAGAAGTTGGAACCCCATGCAACTTCACAATCTCATGGATATACAGCTCAGCTAACCTTTCCAAAGAATAATCCATCCAAACCGGAAGGAAATGAGCTGTCTTAGTCAATCTATCCACAATTACCCATATGGCATCATGCCTCTTTTGTGTCAATGGCAACCCAGACACAAAATCCATCGTCACTCTATCCCACTTCCATTCTGGTACTGATAATGGTTGTAGTAATCCAGTTGGAACTTGATGCTCTGCTTTAACCTTCTGACAGGTGAGACATTTCGACACAAAATCTGCAATATCTCTCTTCAAACCAATCCACCAGTAATGTTGTCTCAAATCATGATACATCTTTGTATTACCCAGATGCATAGCAAACACTGACTGATGTGCTTCTTCTAAAATGATTCTTTTCAAAACAGCATCATCGGGTACACACAATCGGTTCTTAAACCAGAGACTCCCATCACCTTTCACAATAAAATCTCTAGTCTTCCCATTCTTGCAATCTGAAATAATCTTCTGAATCTTCATATCAATCAACTGAGCCTCTTTTATCTGATCTAACAAAACTAGTTTCAAAAGCAACTGTGCCAACAATGCACCATCATCACAAGGTACAAAACTGGCATGCAAAGCTCTCAACTCAACAAGCAACGAGAGCGAGTAAACAGTTAAACCAGCTAAAGACTTCCGACTCAAGGCATCAGCAACAACATTTGCTTTACCTGGATGATAATCAATCAAACAGTCGTAATCTTTAATCAATTCCAACCATCTCCTCTGCTGAAGATTGAGCTCTTTTTGAACACCCAAATATTTCAAACTTTTGTGATCAGTGTAGATAAAACATTTCTCCCCAAACAGATAGTGTCGCCAAATCTTCAATGCAAACACAATGGCTGCTAGCTCCAAATCATGGGTCGGATAGTTAAGCTCATGCGGTTTCAACTGTCGAGATGCATAAGCTATAACCTTACCTTCTTGCATCAGAACACACCCCAAACCACTATGTGAAGCATCACTGTAGATCACATATGGTTTGCTTTCAACAGGTAAAGTAAGAACAGGCGCTTGAGTCAACATATCTCTCAACTGCTCAAAGCTAGCCTGACACTGATCTATCCACACAAATCTCTCTCCCTTACGAAGCAATCTGGTGAGTGGAGTAGCTATCAAAGAAAACCCTTTCACAAACCGCCGGTAATAGCCTGCCAAACCCAGAAAACTTCTAACCTCTGTCACAGACTTGGGTGGACTCCAATTTAAAATGGCTTCAACTTTACTCGGATCAACTCTAATGCCTTCAGCTAAGACAATATGTCCGAGAAAAGCGACTTGATCCAACCAGAACTCACACTTCGACAATTTGGCAAACAACTGCTTCTCTCTCAAAATCTGCAACACAATCCGCAAATGCTTGTCATGTTCCTCTTCATTCTGCGAATACACCAGAATGTCATCGATGAAGACCACTACAAACTGATCCAGATAGGGCTTGAACACCCTATTCATCAAATCCATAAAAGCTGCAGGTGCATTCATCAAGCCAAAAGGCATGACTAGAAACTCATAATGTCCATACCTGGTCCGAAAGGCGGTCTTGGAAATGTCTTCAGCTTTAACTCTCAATTGATGGTATCCAGATCTCAAATCAATTTTAGAAAACACAGCTGCACCCTTCAATTGATCAAAGAGATCATCGATTCTAGGCAAAGGATATTTATTTTTAATAGTCACCTTGTTCAATTGCCTATAATCGATGCACAATCTCATAGTACCATCTTTCTTCTTCACAAATAGCACAGGAGCTCCCCAAGAAGAAACACTGGGGCGAATAAATCCTTTATCCAACAACTCCTGTAATTGCACTTTCAATTCCCTCAATTCTGCTGGTGCCATTCTATAAGGAGTAATAGAGATAGGAGTGGTACCAGGCAACAATTCAATACCAAACTCCACCTCTCTCTCAGGAGGCAATCCTGGCAACTCCTCTGGGAATACATCTGGGAACTCTGCAACTGTGGCAATACTATCAATGGGAGAACCCTTCACTCTAGTATCTATCACATGAGCAAGATAAGCTTCACACCCCTTTCTAATCAACCTCCTGGCTGCAACAGCTGAAACAAATAAGGAGGCTAGCTGTTCCTGCTCATTAGATACTATCACCTCTCTACCATCAGCAGTTCTCAAAGAAACAATTTTCCTTTTACAGTCTACCACAGCTCCATGTCTAGATAGCCAATCCATACCTAGGATCACATCATATTCCTTAAATGGCATCTCAATCAAATCTCCAAGGAACTCCTCACCTTGCACCCTCACTGCACTATCTCGGTGCACCTTACTCACAATCACACTATGCCCTAACGGATTTGTCACCAAAACATCAAATCCTAGGGACTTAGCATGCATATCAGACACAGGCAAAACAGATGCACTAATATAAGAATGTGTGGAACCCGGATCAATCAAAGCAAGTACTGAAGTATCAAATAAAGAAAAAGTACCAGCTATGACTGCCGAAGCATCTGGCTGACTCTGCATAACATACATCCTCTGGGAAGATCCAACCTCCTCTGGTCTACTCTCCTTGGATGTAGCACCTCCTCTAACACTGAACCCAGATCTGCCTCCCCGGCTGCTACCTCTGCCTGTTCGACCTCCCCTCACACTAGGTCGAGAAGCTGCAGTATCAACTGACATCCGCTCCTGTCTCTCTGGACAATCTCTAATAAAATGCTCAGGAGATCCACATCTGAAGCACACAGCTAACCCACTATACCTCCAACAAGCACCCCTATGTGATCCACCACACTGAGCACACACAGGTAAAGCGGATCTCTGAGTCACTGGGGTTGGAGCACTCGCCGCTGAAGCTGCAGGTCTAAATCTCTGCCTCTGGAACTGCACTGACCTACCAGTTGACCTCTGACTCCTACTAACTCTAGGAACAAAGCTTCCTTTACCTCTGTAATATCCTCATTTATGCCCTAGAAGTTTTGAGTATGTTGTTGTTATTGTGGTTGTTGATATATATATTGGGAAGTGAATGTTTGTGCATATATGTGTTAAATTGTAAGAGAAAAGAAATGGGAAGAGAATGTATATGTATATGTGTTTTGGAGAAGAAATTTAGGGTTTAGAGACAAATGTATATGTTGTTTATATGATGATATAATTAACATATACATTGGTCAAATGAAGAGTCAAGGTGATGGTTAAGTGGAAGAAGATATTTTTGGTTGTTAATGAAATTACTATAAAGGGCTTATATGAGACAAAGAGTTAGTTATATGGTTAAGGGTGTTTTGGTAATTTTCCTTATAAGATGCATGGTGGAGATTAAAAGAAGAAAAGGTGTTTGACTTGTGCATTTTCTTCTTTCTTTCTTGAAGTGGCCGGATTCTCCATAGACAAAGAGAGAAAGAGAGGTGATCTTGAGGTTTGAAGCATTTTGAAGAAAGAAACAAGGGTTTTGGTTAAAGATTTGTGGATTTCTTCATTTGAGGTAAGATCTTTTCTCTAATTTCTTCAATTCTTTTGAAGTGGTATGATTAAGTTGCTTATGGTATGATTATAAGTATTGATTTTGCTTGATAGATGAGAAGTTGGGTTGGTGTTGGTGATGGAAGAGTAAGATTGGTGTTTAGTGAAATTGTTTCTGTTTTAGGATTAGTAAAGGCTGTGACTTGTATGATTTTTAATTAATTTTAGAAAAATGTTCTTGAAGTGAATTTTTGATATGTTGTGCCTCTATGAGTCTAGAATGACTGAAAAATATGTTGATTCGATTTTGGAATGGTTATGAGTTTAGAAAAATTATTTTCATTAGACCTGTTCCAGCAGGTACCTTAACTGGGACAGCTATATTTCGGGATTTTTAATAAAATGTAGAAAAATCATATTCAATTGAATTTTGGATATGTTGTTTCTTAGTGAGTCTAGTATTTGAGAAAAATAATTTGGAACCACGTTGATTGAATTTGATTTATGGAATTCACAAAGTTCAGAACTGCTGCCAGGATGCAGGGCAATTGGGGCAGTCTGGTTAGGTGAACTATTTGACCAAGATTTTGTGTTCAGTTTGATCTGAAATTTTAAAGGGATGATTTTAAGATATAAAACTAAATTCTGTAAAAATTTTAGAATTTTTAGTCAAGTAGATTATTTTATACAATTTTTCAAAATAAGGATAAAATGGAGTTTAAAACCAGAATGTACTATTTATGGTTAGGGTTTTAATTCTTTGTTCTTCTTGCATTGCATTGTTGAGATTGAACAATGTTATGTTGTGCATTGTGAATGGTAATGTGTTTCATGAGTAATGTGGAATGAAATGTTGATATTTATGAATGATGCTATGTGAGATATAATGTGATCATGGATGAGATATATATATATATATACTTGAATAATGAGATGTTATATTATGAAATGAAATGTGAAGCCATTGTTATTGGCTAAGATGATGTAATTGAAAGAAAGAAGGCATGTTTGCCTAAATGTGATGAGAATTGAGAATGGAAATGAATTGTTTGTTTAATATGTTATTCAGTTTCAGAGTTCTGGATTTGGGTGGCATGCCTAAGAAATGATGAAAGGTAACAGTCTTGCCGGGTTGAGGACCTCCTCATAGGTGTTGAGTTGATGGTCCAAGAGACTGGGTCTGTTACACTATGAGATACATGATTTGTAACAGTCTTGCCGGGTTGAGGATCTCCTCATATGTATTGAGTTGATGATCCAAGAGACTGGGTCTGTTACACTATCCATGGATAGAGATACATGTATATACATTGCCTACGGGCGTGATTATTGTGACTATGAACCAAAGCAGTAACTCTGAACTCTGAATATCGTATTAAATACTTGTTGGGCCCATAGGTGTCAGGGTTATATGAATGTCCTAAATAATGTTATGAGTTAATGAAATGAGATGTTGGTTATTGAGTATGATTGATTAATGTTGAATGTGGAAAGATGTTGAAATGTGGTATGCTCATATGACTATGATTTGTGAAATGCATAATTATGTGGTTAACTTTATATTTATGATATTGATCTTATCAATAACATATGTGGCATTGCATTACATTAAAGCATACCATTAGCATGTTTTATCTTACTAAGCCGTTGGCTTAGCGCGAATGTGATTCTTCGCGCAGGTGACAAGGAAGAACCAGAGAGTTCCTCTAGGCCGAGTCGAGCCTAGATTTTGAAGATTGAATAGTGGGCTTTAAGATCGAAGACTGACTGCCAAACATGTATAAATTTTATGTGTTGTAAAACTTGAGTTTTGATGTATATGAATTTGTAAATATTGTTACTTTCCGTTGCATAGTGAACAAAGATTTTATCTGCTGTATTTCATAATAAACCTTTACTTTATTTTGTACTAGAAGTGTAAATCCTTTTTGCAGGTTGTAGTTGAGGTTATAAGGGGGATTTATTGGAAGTGTATTGAGAATGATTTTGTTTGCATTGGTTTGTGTAAAAATGTTTTCAAAAAATTAGAAAAAAACCAGTTTTGTCGACACTTGGGATTGAATTTTTAGGCAAAACTATGGCAAAATTTCTATAAAAATCGGAACAAAAATTTGACTAAGTAAAAGTGGTAGCAACATTAGGATAGGGTGGCGCCTCTACTCAGCTTACACACGTAGGTCGGGAAGGGGTGTTACAATTTTTGGTATCAGAGCCTAGGTTTGAGATTCTCAACCTAGATCAATTGTAAGAAAAAGAATATTTTGATTTTTAAAGTGGGTTTTTGAGTAAAATACATGTTTTGGTATGGCAGTCTTTGATCTTTAATGAGGAATATTCTGCTGTGTTTGCAGATATAGGTAGAGATGGCATCTCATTCGCGACAATCTGTTGAGGGTAGTGCCGAGAGTATTGCTCCTGCTGAGGGAGCTAGGGTTGATAGTGTTGAGGAGGCACCTGCTTCGGTGTCGGGTAGACCAGCTGGGGAGGAGGTTCCGCCAGCCTGGTTTAGGCCTATGTTGGAAGCTATGAGACAAGCACCTGTGCAACCACAGCCACCGCCACCACCCCCTCAGCCTTCAGTACCAGTAAGGCACTATGATAAGCTAAGGAAATATGGAGCAGAGGATTTCTTTGGTACAGTTGATCCGGCTGTAGCAGAACAGTGGCTTGATAGAGTTCAGAGGGTATTTGTGCAGTTGCAAGCCACTTCAGAGGAGAAGTTTGACTATGCAAGATCTTTGCTACAGAAGGATGCCTACGACTGGTGGAAGACAGTGCCCCATTCTATGGATGATCCACCAACCTTGTCTTATGCGGATTTTCTGAGAGAATTTGAGTTGAAGTATACTCCTAGGGAGTATAAAGATGGGAAGAAAAGAGAGTTTCTAGATTTGAAGCAAGATCATCGGACCGTAACTGAGTATGAAGTTGAGTTTATTCGACTGAGTCAGTATGCTGGAGGTATCATTACTGATGAGATTGATAGATGTCGGCGATTTGAGGAGGGATTGAGGCCCTCGATCATGTGCTTAGTGGCTGGATCCAGATATCAGGATTTCTCACAGCTTGTGGCAGCAGCTCGAAGTGTAGAGCGAGCTCAAGTTATTGCAGCTGCTTCAGAGGAAGAGGTTAGGGTTAGAAGGCCCCAGTTCGAGGCAGGGTCTTCTTCTGCGAAGAGGGGTAGAGGAAGTTTTGTTCCTCGGAGTAGTAGGAGCCAGAGACCAGTGGGTAGGTCAGTGCAGTTCCAGAGGCAGAGATTTAGACCTGCAGCTTCAGTAGCGAGTGCTCCTACTCCTGGAGTTCAGAGATCCACCTTACCTGTGTGTAACCAGTGTGGTGGAAGACATGGGGGCGTTTGTTGGAGGCATAGTAGATCAGGGGTATGCTTCAGGTGTGGATCACCTGACCACTTTGTGAGAGACTGTCCTGAGAGGCAGGATCAGATGCCAGTTGATTCTGCTGCTTCTCGAGCTAGTGTGAGGGGAGGCAGAGGAGGCAGAGGTGCCAGCCGGGGAGGTAGACCAGGATTCAGTTCTAGAAGAGGTGCTACATCCAGGGAGGGTAGACCAGAGGAGGTTGGATCTTCCCAGAGGATGTATGTTATGCAGAGACAGCCAGATACATCGGCAGTCATAGCTGGTACTTTTTCTTTATTTAATACTCCAGTACTTGCTTTGATTGATCCGGGTTCCACACATTCATATATTAGTGCATCTGTTTTGCCTGTATCTGATTTGCATGCTGAGTCCCTAGGATTTGATGTGTTGGTAACAAATCCGTTAGGGCATAGTGTGGTTGTGAGTAAGGTGCATAGAGATAGTGCAGTAGTGGTGCAGGGTGAGGAGTTCCTTGGGGATTTGATTGAGATGCCATTTAAGGAATATGACGTGATCTTAGGTATGGATTGGCTATCTCGACATGAAGCTGTGGTGGATTGTAAAAAGAAAATTGTTTCTTTGAGAACGGGTGATGGTAGAGAGGTGATAGTATCTAATGAGCAGGAACAGCTAGCCTCCTTATTTGTTTCAGCTGTTGCAGCCAGGAGGTTGATTAGAAAGGGGTGTGAAGCCTATCTTGCTCATGTGGTGGATACTAGAGTGAAGGGTTCCCCTATTGATAGCATTGCCACAGTTGCTGAGTTCCCGGATGTGTTTCCAGAGGAGTTGCCAGGGTTGCCTCCTGAGAGAGAGGTGGAGTTCGGTATTGAATTGTTGCCTGGTACCACTCCTATCTCTATTACTCCTTATAGAATGGCACCAGCAGAATTGAGGGAGTTGAAAGTGCAATTACAGGAGTTGTTGGACAAAGGATTCATTCGCCCCAGTGTTTCTCCTTGGGGAGCTCCTGTGCTATTTGTGAAGAAGAAAGATGGTACTATGAGGTTGTGTATCGATTATAGGCAATTGAACAAGGTGACTATTAAAAATAAATATCCTTTGCCTAGAATCGATGATCTCTTTGATCAGTTGAAGGGAGCGTCAGTGTTCTCCAAAATTGATTTGAGATCTGGGTACCATCAGCTGAGGGTAAGAAGTGAAGATGTTCCTAAGACTGCTTTTCGGACCAGGTATGGGCATTATGAGTTTTTAGTTATGCCTTTTGGTCTAACGAATGCACCTGCAGCTTTTATGGATTTGATGAATAGGGTGTTTAGGCCCTATTTGGATCAGTTTGTAGTGGTCTTCATTGATGATATACTGGTGTATTCGCGGAATGAAGAGGAGCATGATATGCATCTGCGGATTGTGTTGCAGATTTTGAGAGAGAATCAGTTATTTGCCAAATTGTCGAAGTGTGAGTTCTGGTTGGATCAAGTTGCTTTTCTCGGACATATTGTTTCTGCAGAAGGCATCAGAGTTGATCCGAGCAAAGTTGAAGCCATTTTAAATTGGAGTCCACCCAAGTCTGTGACAGAGATTAGAAGTTTTCTGGGTTTGGCAGGCTATTACCGACGGTTTGTGAAAGGGTTTTCTTTGATAGCTACTCCACTCACCAGATTACTTCGAAAGGGAGTGAGATTTGTGTGGACAGATCAGTGTCAGGCTAGTTTTGAGCAGTTGAGAGAGTTGTTGACTCAAGCGCCTGTTCTTACTTTACCTGTTGAAGGCAAACCATATGTGATCTACAGTGATGCTTCACATAGAGGTTTGGGGTGTGTATTGATGCAGGAAGGGAAAGTTATAGCTTATGCATCTCGACAGTTGAAACCGCATGAGCTTAACTATCCGACCCATGATTTAGAATTGGCTGCCATTGTGTTTGCATTAAAGATTTGGCGCCACTATCTGTTTGGGGAGAAATGTTTCATCTACACTGATCACAAGAGTTTGAAGTATTTGGGTGTCCAGAAAGAACTCAATCTTCGTCAGAGGAGATGGTTAGAATTGATTAAAGACTACGACTGCTTGATTGACTATCATCCAGGTAAAGCAAATGTTGTTGCTGATGCCTTGAGTCGGAAGTCTTTAGCTGGTTTAACTGTTTACTCGCTCTCGTTGCTTGTTGAGTTGAGAGCATTGCATGCCAGTTTTGTACCTTGTGTTGATGGTGCATTATTGGCACAGTTGCAATTAAAGCCGATTTTGTTAGATCAGATCAAAGAAGCTCAGTTGGCCGATAAGAAGATTCAGAAGATTTTTTCAGATTGCAAGAATGGGAAGACTAGAGATTTTGTTGTGAAAGATGATGGGAGTCTCTGGTTTAAGAACCGATTGTGTGTACCCGATGATGCTGATTTGAAAAGAGTCATTTTAGAAGAAGCTCATCAGTCAATGTTTGCTATGCATCCGGGTAATACGAAGATGTATCATGATTTGAGACAGCATTATTGGTGGATTGGTTTGAAGAGAGACATTGCTGAGTTTGTATCGAAATGTCTCACTTGTCAGAAGGTTAAAGCAGAGCATCAAGTTCCAACCGGGTTGCTTCAACCATTGTCAGTGCCAGAATGGAAGTGGGAAAGAGTGACAATGGATTTTGTGTCTGGTTTGCCATTGACACAAAAGAAGCATGATGCTATATGGGTGATTGTGGATAGATTGACTAAGACAGCTCATTTCCTTCCGGTTCGAATGGATTACTCTTTGGAGAGATTGGCTGAGCTGTATATCCATGAGATTGTGAAACTGCATGGTGTTCCAACTTCTTTAGTGTCTGATCGAGATCCCAGGTTTACTTCCAGATTTTGGAAGAGTTTGCATAGTGCTTTAGGTTCTCGACTGCACTTCAGCACTGCTTTTCATCCACAGACGGATGGACAGTCAGAGAGGGTGATACAGATTATTGAGGACATGTTGAGAAGCTGTGTTATCGATTTCTCTGGAAGTTGGGATAGGTTTTTACCTCTTGTGGAGTTTGCTTACAACAACAGTCACCAATCCAGCATTGGTATGGCACCGTTTGAAGCATTGTATGGCAGACGGTGTAGGACACCTCTTTGTTGGAATGAGCTTGGAGATAATAAGTTGGTTGGTCCTGATTTGATTCAAGAAACTGAAGATAAAGTAAAGTTGATTCGAGGCAGGTTAAAAGCAGCTTCAGACCGACAGAAGTCTTATGCAGATCTAAAAAGGAGAGATATAGAGTTTGATGTTGGAGATAAGGTATTTCTGAAAGTGTCTCCTTGGAAGAAAATTTTGAGGTTCGGTCGGAAAGGAAAATTGAGTCCTCGTTTCATTGGGCCGTATGAAGTGTTAGAAAGAGTTGGGCCAGTGGCGTATCGACTTGCTTTGCCACCTGAGTTGGATCGTATTCATAATGTATTCCATGTTTCTATGTTGAGGAGATATAGGTCGGATCCATCTCATGTGTTGCCATTTGAGTCTATTGAAGTGAGCCCAGATTTGACATTTGAAGAGGAACCAGTTGCTATCTTGGCACGAGAAGTGAAAGAGTTAAGGAACAAGAGAGTGCCATTGGTGAAGATTCTTTGGAAGAATCATGCAAAAGAAGAAGCGACTTGGGAAAGTGAGCATACCATGCGAGAGCAGTATCCGCAATTGTTTCAGCTTTGATATCAGGTAATTTCGAGGACGAAATTTTCTTTTTAGAGGGGGAGAATTGTAATATCCTCATTTATGCCCTAGAAGTTTTGAGTATGTTGTTGTTATTGTGGTTGTTGATATATATATTGGGAAGTGAATGTTTGTGCATATATGTGTTAAATTGTAAGAGAAAAGAAATGGGAAGAGAATGTATATGTATATGTGTTTTGGAGAAGAAATTTAGGGTTTAGAGACAAATGTATATGTTGTTTATATGATGATATAATTAACATATACATTGGTCAAATGAAGAGTCAAGGTGATGGTTAAGTGGAAGAAGATATTTTTGGTTGTTAATGAAATTACTATAAAGGGCTTATATGAGACAAAGAGTTAGTTATATGGTTAAGGGTGTTTTGGTAATTTTCCTTATAAGATGCATGGTGGAGATTAAAAGAAGAAAAGGTGTTTGACTTGTGCATTTTCTTCTTTCTTTCTTGAAGTGGCCGGATTCTCCATAGACAAAGAGAGAAAGAGAGGTGATCTTGAGGTTTGAAGCATTTTGAAGAAAGAAACAAGGGTTTTGGTTAAAGATTTGTGGATTTCTTCATTTGAGGTAAGATCTTTTCTCTAATTTCTTCAATTCTTTTGAAGTGGTATGATTAAGTTGCTTATGGTATGATTATAAGTATTGATTTTGCTTGATAGATGAGAAGTTGGGTTGGTGTTGGTGATGGAAGAGTAAGATTGGTGTTTAGTGAAATTGTTTCTGTTTTAGGATTAGTAAAGGCTGTGACTTGTATATTTTTAATTAATTTTAGAAAAATGTTCTTGAAGTGAATTTTTGATATGTTGTGCCTCTATGAGTCTAGAATGACTGAAAAATATGTTGATTCGATTTTGGAATGGTTATGAGTTTAGAAAAATTATTTTCATTAGACCTGTTCCAGCAGGTACCTTAACTGGGACAGCTATATTTCGGGATTTTTAATAAAATGTAGAAAAATCATATTCAATTGAATTTTGGATATGTTGTTTCTTAGTGAGTCTAGTATTTGAGAAAAATAATTTGGAACCACGTTGATTGAATTTGATTTATGGAATTCACAAAGTTCAGAACTGCTGCCAGGATGCAGGGCAATTGGGGCAGTCTGGTTAGGTGAACTATTTGACCAAGATTTTGTGTTCAGTTTGATCTGAAATTTTAAAGGGATGATTTTAAGATATAAAACTAAATTCTGTAAAAATTTTAGAATTTTTAGTCAAGTAGATTATTTTATACAATTTTTCAAAATAAGGATAAAATGGAGTTTAAAACCAGAATGTACTATTTATGGTTAGGGTTTTAATTCTTTGTTCTTCTTGCATTGCATTGTTGAGATTGAACAATGTTATGTTGTGCATTGTGAATGGTAATGTGTTTCATGAGTAATGTGGAATGAAATGTTGATATTTATGAATGATGCTATGTGAGATATAATGTGATCATGGATGAGATATATATATATATACTTGAATAATGAGATGTTATATTATGAAATGAAATGTGAAGCCATTGTTATTGGCTAAGATGATGTAATTGAAAGAAAGAAGGCATGTTTGCCTAAATGTGATGAGAATTGAGAATGGAAATGAATTGTTTGTTTAATATGTTATTCAGTTTCAGAGTTCTGGATTTGGGTGGCATGCCTAAGAAATGATGAAAGGTAACAGTCTTGCCGGGTTGAGGACCTCCTCATAGGTGTTGAGTTGATGGTCCAAGAGACTGGGTCTGTTACACTATGAGATACATGATTTGTAACAGTCTTGCCGGGTTGAGGATCTCCTCATATGTATTGAGTTGATGATCCAAGAGACTGGGTCTGTTACACTATCCATGGATAGAGATACATGTATATACATTGCCTACGGGCGTGATTATTGTGACTATGAACCAAAGCAGTAACTCTGAACTCTGAATATCGTATTAAATACTTGTTGGGCCCATAGGTGTCAGGGTTATATGAATGTCCTAAATAATGTTATGAGTTAATGAAATGAGATGTTGGTTATTGAGTATGATTGATTAATGTTGAATGTGGAAAGATGTTGAAATGTGGTATGCTCATATGACTATGATTTGTGAAATGCATAATTATGTGGTTAACTTTATATTTATGATATTGATCTTATCAATAACATATGTGGCATTGCATTACATTAAAGCATACCATTAGCATGTTTTATCTTACTAAGCCGTTGGCTTAGCGCGAATGTGATTCTTCGCGCAGGTGACAAGGAAGAACCAGAGAGTTCCTCTAGGCCGAGTCGAGCCTAGATTTTGAAGATTGAATAGTGGGCTTTAAGATCGAAGACTGACTGCCAAACATGTATAAATTTTATGTGTTGTAAAACTTGAGTTTTGATGTATATGAATTTGTAAATATTGTTACTTTCCGTTGCATAGTGAACAAAGATTTTATCTGCTGTATTTCATAATAAACCTTTACTTTATTTTGTACTAGAAGTGTAAATCCTTTTTGCAGGTTGTAGTTGAGGTTATAAGGGGGATTTATTGGAAGTGTATTGAGAATGATTTTGTTTGCATTGGTTTGTGTAAAAATGTTTTCAAAAAATTAGAAAAAAACCAGTTTTGTCGACACTTGGGATTGAATTTTTAGGCAAAACTATGGCAAAATTTCTATAAAAATCGGAACAAAAATTTGACTAAGTAAAAGTGGTAGCAACATTAGGATAGGGTGGCGCCTCTACTCAGCTTACACACGTAGGTCGGGAAGGGGTGTTACAACCTCTCTTAACAGAAGAAGACCCTGCCTCAAACTGGGGCCTCCTAACCCTAACCTCTTCCTCTGAAGCAGCTGCAATAACTTGAGCTCGCTCCACACTCCGAGCTGCTGCCACTAGCTGGGAGAAATCGTGATATCTAGATCCAGCCACTAGACACATGATAGAGGGCCTCAATCCCTCCTCAAATCTCCTGCATCTATCTATCTCATCAGCTATAATGCCCCCAGCATACTGGCTCAATCGGATAAACTCAACCTCATACTCAGTTACCGTCTTGCTATCTTGCTTCAAGCTTAAGAACTCCATCTTCTTCATGTCTTTGTACTCCCTAGGAGTATACTTCAATTCAAACTCTCTCAGAAAATCCGCATATGACAAGGTCGGTGGATCATCCATAGAATGGGGCACTGTCCTCCACCAGTCGTATGCATCCTTCTGTAGCAAAGATCTTACATAATCAAACTTTTCGTCCGATGTGGCTTGCAACTGAATAAAAATCCTCTGTACTTTGTCAAGCCACTGTTCTGCTACAGCTGGATCAGTAGTACCAAGGAAATCCTCCGCTCCATACTTCCTTAGTTTATCATAGTGCCTTACTGGTACCACAGGCTGAGGGGGTGGTGGCACTGGTTGCACTGGTGCTTGCCTCATAACTTCCATCATATGTCTAAACCAGGCTGGCGGAACCTCCTCTCCAGCTGGTCTACCCGACACCGAAGCAGGTGCCTACTCAACACTATCAACTCTAGCTCCCTCAGCAGGAGCAATACTCTCGGCACTACCCTCAATCGACTGACGTGAGTGAGAATCCATCACAACCTAACACTGCAAACACAGTAGAATGCTTCTTATTAAAGATCAGAGGTTACCAATCCCAAATATATATGTTATTCAAAACCACTTTTAAAGTCAAAATAGTCTTTTTCTTACATTTTACCTAGGTTGAGAATCTCAAACCTAGGCTCTGATACCAAAACAATTGTAACACCCCCACATTCAGTACACACACACTACAACCCCACAATGTAGCATATGTGCACCGAATATAGGAGTGCTACGGCTTTTCATCAATATTCAAAACATTTTTATATAATACCATCATCTTTCTCAATATACATTATAGATATATTAATACATTTAAGTAGTACACAGCGGAAGTTATAAAATATTTACACATATGAAAACATTTGAGTACTTATTTATCATTACATATATATATTTACAATATAAACAAAATCTTTACAAAATATAAAAGAGTTATACATGATTGGCAAATCTCCTCTGATCTTTAAGTTCCCAAAATCAACTCTTCAATGTCTACTCTCACTCGGTCTAGAAGAGCTCTCGGGTTCAACTCTATTACCTGCGCGATTAAACACTATCGCGCTAAGCCAAGGGCTTAGTAAGACAATTCATGCTAATGTTATGCTTTAGTGCAATGCAATGTTTCACATTTGTATTAATAAATCAACATCAATGATACACACACAATTAGTAAAGATCATACTCAATAAACAATATTCCGTGAATAGTCCGTTTCATCATATAAGTAATATTAACATTTCATTACATTAGAACAACATTTATGTTATACATAAAACCTAGACACCTATGGGCCCATCAAGTATTTAATACGATATTCAGAATTCAGAGTTACTGCTTCAGTTCATAAACACCATTATCACGCCCGTAGGCAACATATACATATATATCTCTATCCATGGATAGTGTAACAGACCCAGTCTCTTGGATCATCAACTCATCTAACTCGAGGAGATCCTCAACCCGGCAAGACTGTTACAAATCTAATATTTCATAATATCAATTATCATAGTGTAACAGACCCAGTCTCTTGGACCTCAATTCAACTCAATTTGAAGAGATCCTCAACCCGGCAAGACTGTTAACTTTCATTAAATAGGCATGCCTCCAAAAAAAACCAGAACTCTGAACTGAATATCATATTAAACATACACTAATTTCAAACTCTTTATCAATCTTTCTCATCAATTAGGCAAACATGCCATACATCATTCAATTATATCATCATAGCCAATCACAATGGCTTTATAGCATTTCATATCTCAATTCATATTGTGTATATAGCATTATTAGTATCACATTTCAAAGTACATTATTCATAATACACATCACCATTCACAAGCCTCACAATACACAATACATAACCTTATTCATGTAATATCATATGCATTATCAATTCCATATCATCTCACATTTCATGATTCAACAATGATGTTAGACAAATGATATCTATTTTGATCCTTGACAACTCAAATGGATGATCTATTTTAACATGTATATGAAAATCTTGTTGTAGGATTAGATTGCTTCCAATAAGGTGAACAAAACCTTTCTAGCGGTCGCGCCTCACCTGAATACGACCGCCCCATACAATTACAAGATAAAACCTTATTACAGTAGGTTTCACGGCCAGAAGCCCGACCTAAGTCGCGACCGCACCTCACAATCAAAAGATAAAACATTATTACAGTAGGTTTCGCGGCCAGAAGCCCGACCTAAGTCGCGACCGCACTTGAATAATAGCGACCGCCCCAAATTACGTGTCTCTCATGCATAAACCCTAAATGTAACCAACCCTCTTCCAAATGCATTTTAACATATAATTCCCAACACAAACTCACTCAAATGGATATAACTCATGTCATAACACATATTCATCACAATAACCACTTAAACAACACATTTGAACACAAACCATCTCAAAATCCTAACTCAAACTTTACTCTTGATTTTCCACTATCAATCTTCACTTATTTTTCCATAATCACAACCAAACCAACACCAATTCCAATTTTTTTTACTTTAAATCAATTCTAACTCTTGCAAACACATATCAAATACACCAAATCATTACATCAACAAATCACACTTCACTTTAAACATAACTTCAAAATTTACAAAGGAAAACAAGAGATTTCTTACCTTAGATGAAGAAATTTCACAAATCTCTAACCAAACTCTTTGATTGCCTCTTCAATTGAACTCTAGCATCAAGAACACTTCTCTTCCTCTTTCTCTCCTTCAATCACCGGCACCCAAAATGAAAAGAAAACAAAATAGCCACAAGTCAAACACTTTTCCATCTTTTAATCTCCACCAAGAGATTTCTAAAGGTAAATTACCTCAATACCCTTAACCATATAACTCACCTTTTGTCTCATATAAGCCCATTTAAGTAATTACACACTCAACACAAAAATATCTCTTTTCCTTTGACTCTTCCTTTGACCCATTTATATGTTATATATATCATCATATACACAACATATACCATTCTCTCTAAACCCTATTTTCTTTCCCAATTTCTTTTCTCTTGCAATTATCATATATATACAATCCAATATAACAACAACAACAATAAAAACATCATAACCAAGACTTCTAGGGCATATATGAGGATATTACAAAACTAGTTTTGATCCATTGTTATCATATATTTAGATATATGGAGTTTAAGTTGATAAGTATTCGAAATACAAAACTTTCCTTGACACAACCATGCCACTGGGCTTGTCAACGTTGTTGTATTTCAATGTTAATGACACGACTAGGAACATGCCTGTGTCATTGGGCATGTCATAGTTACTGTGATGAAAGATCAATGACACGGCCAGTAACATGCCCATACCATTGGGTGTATCATAGCTACTGTAATGCAAGAGTAGTGACATGGATAGTGACACGCCCATGTCATTGGGCATGTCAAAGCTCTTATAAAATGAGCAAGTGACATGGTCATTGACACGCCCATGTCATTGGGCGTGTCACTTGAAGAATTTGTCTAAAGTGGTCCTTTTCTTATTTTTCATCTATGATTTCTGCCTAAATAATTATAAGGCCTTAAAGTGTAAAGGATTATTGAAATTAACCCTAACAAGTAGTGCAATAAATTTTGAATATATGATAAATATGTGTAATACCAAGTGTTGATCAAAGAAATGTTCCATTGAAGTGATATACATAAATCAGTGTTAATCAAAACTAATGAATTGCCCAAACTATACTGATTTTAGATCTAGCTATGGATTGAATGGCTAACCGGAGGAAGGATAGCCATAGTGGTAATGGGCACCTTGTGCAATTAATGGACACATTGTGTCACAGTGACGGTGGGCATAATTTTCATTATATACTCTTGAGATTTGGCATTAAAATTGCTACACTAACCTGTTTTCCAAACCTATGATCTGAGTTCAGTATGTATGGGCATATTTAATGAAGTTATTTAAATAAAAAATATATGTGAATATGATATTATGAATAATGAAAGAAAAGTAAAATAATAATATAAGTCAATTACTTAAATCGACTTACTGTGTTATAATGTGAAAGTGATTAGTAACGTATATATTAATATTTACAAGTGAAAGTTCTAATGCACGGAATAGAAATGTTATGCTCAAGTTATTGAATTGATCAATAACTTTCTAAGTGTTATAATGATTGAAAGTATATATAATGATATAAGATACAAAATGCCCCAAAGTATAGTACTAAATCTAAGTGCCAAAATTATATATTGATTGAAATTATCCTATATGTGAAACTGAAAAATAAGTCTAAAATAAAATGATTCAAAAAGAGAAAAGTTGCAATACTAAAAGTGTAGTATAGTATGACGTCTTTTATAAAATTAAAGTTATTATTTTGTGTAATCAAAATATTATATTTGTTTGTTATTGAAAATATTTAAATGTTTATTAAAACTGAGTATTATTACTATATTTTCATAAGTATTTTTCTTTAATATTAAGTGACAAAATATATTTATAAAAACACCACTAAGCTTTTCTTCGCGTGTTAGAATTATTTTCTGACACGCAGGTATCAGGTCATCGGAGCAAGTTAAGAAGTGGAATTAAGGATCTCAGAAAATTACCTATAGTACATATAGAGATCTTTTGTATATTGTACTTATAAGTTGTGAAATGTATATACATACAATTTAATTTGGCTATTTGAGAGATTGTACAAATTTGTAAACATGAAAGTAATATATGTATTTAGAGGACTATGAGCGGGGATTTTTGCCCCCACTCCCGATGGAATGGTTCTTCCTACTTCGGCACTGTTAGGCTCAGGGCCTTAGAGAACACGGGCCTAAACCTAGAGAAAATGGAGTCATCACCTGGATGGGCTGGGAAAATAAAAAGGAGTGGATGACTTTATTCTTAAGGAATCCCCAGCCCCTAATAGGTTCGGAAAGTTGGGTACTTGTGGGGAAGGTGAGAAATGGCCCAGCACCCCTACAATGCCCGGTTCATTAGAACCTGCCTCCTTTTCAGGTCTTAATATTATAAAATTCTTAAATATAATGATATTATCCATACTACATGCGATCATAAGAATAAATAAATACTTTATTAAAATCACAACAATGTCCAAACAAAACAAATAAATGGACACCCATCCGAGGATGGAAACATGTTCTTACATCATCTAATATCTAAAACTAAATAAGACACCCACTGAAAGGTGGAAACGTGTCCTTTACATTGATCCAAAAACTTTAAAATAAATTAAATTACATGATGCTCACAATATGAGGTACCCAAAATATGAAAACATACCTGTTACAATGTTTTAAAACCAAAGAAATTTAATAAAAGTAACCAACCATTCATCATAAGTAAAATATTCATCTAGGATATGAAACATCAATCAAAATGCATAATAAACATTCATCTAATTTAAATAAAGCGGTAAGTATATAAATTTAGGGTTTATGCATCATTTAGAGTTTCTTGAATAAAATTAGAGTTTTGTAGGTTTTATGTTTAACAATTGGGGTTTTTTAATTACTGGATTAGTTAACTAAGAAATATTTAATATAAAGAAAATAATATGGCTACTGGATGTACAAATTGGTAGAATTAAAGATTAGGTTTTGAAATAAATTAAAGTTTGAATCTAAAGAATGGATATTTTGAATTTAGGCTTTTGGAAGTTATATAAAAAATATTAAGATTTAGGGTTTAAGTAAATAAAATTGGAGATCATGAAATTAGGATTAAAGTTAGGTATTTGGAAAGAATAGGCTACTGTGATTTTTAGAAAAATCAAATTGATTATGGTTTTGAGAAAATAGATTATGGTTTTGTGGTATTAGAAAAGTGTAATTAGGGTTTTAGTTTTCAAAAATTAGTTTAATGGGCATTAAGATATTAGGGTTTTGAAAAATAATTTTTAGGGTTTTAGATAGAAACAAGATGATAAATAAAACAATTGATCAATGTGATTAAATAAAAATCCATCTATTGTATGCTCAAATAATTAATCAAATTGAATAATTAGGCTACTGTAAATATAAAAAAGTTAATAGAAACTCAAACCTCCATTGTTGGTTCCACCATAATTTTAATTCTAGTTGAACAATAACAAAGACACTGTGGGCTACCTTTTATGGATTGTTTGTTTGTTTCTTGCTCTTGCTCTTTCACAATCAAAGGTTCTAAGTAAATTACTAAGAAAAGAGTTCAAATAATTCTTGAGTCAAAGTGCCAATCAGAAATCCAAATCCCTCTATGTCTTTTAATGTGGTATTTATAAGAAAAAAATAAAAACCTAATACTAAAAACCAAGTAAAATAAAAACTGTTTAGGAAAATATTAAAAACCAAGTAAAATAAGGTTTTGGTGAAAACTGTGCGCAGGCGCGGGGGAGACTAGAGCTGGGCTCTGCTGTGCAAGGATCAGGCTGGCGAGGATTGGCATGGGCGCTATGAGGATTTGCAAGGGCCAATTGCGATGGGCGCTGATTCACCACAGGCAAAACCTGCGAATTGGCGTATGCCAATTCGTCGCCGATTTTGCGGCGGCCGATTTTTTATTTTATTTTTATCTTTTTATTTTTTATTTTTTATTTTCATTATTAAAAATAAATATTATAAGTAATAAATATTTTTAAAATAAATATTATTTTATTAAAATAAATAATAAAAATTAAAATACCATAAAAATTATTTTGGACTGTTTAAAAATATCGAACTGGACTGGGTCAAAAATTAAAGGTCTACAAGGATGAAGTTTGAGATTCTAGTGAATGATTATCAAATAAAGCAATGTATTATATATTTAGTTGATTTGATAAACTTATGATGGTTATCTGATTTATAATTAGTATTTGGATTATTGGAAATGTTGGAGATTGGTTTAAATGTTGGATTTATAAGTGTTGTATTTTACAGATTTTATTATTATTTGAAAATTTTTGTTAGTTGGAAAAGAACTTTCTAAATGAATTGATTAGAGCATTGATAGTATATCGAGTAACATTCTTTGATAGTTTTATGTGAGAAATGTTAGGAGATGTTACATTTAGTGGTATCGGATCATGGTTTAGGCATTTCTGGCATGTAGAGTTATGGGAGAAGTGAAATGCAATTGCCTAAGTTATGTGAATTGAATAAGTGGGTATGTGTTTGATATAATTGATATTTCATTTGTTTATGGTAGTAGGATGTTTTTTATGAATTGATTGAGAATTCATTGTGTGTTGTTTGGATTACACTAGGTATATTTGTGAAAAAAGAAGGATGTGGAAAGAAAACAATATATGAGTAGTTAAAGAGATATATCAAAGTAACATAGTGGAAGTGTAATAATTTATTGAAATCTGAGGAATGAATTATGACAGATAGATAAATTTTACTAATTTTCTGCATTAAGTGAATATATGAGTGTAAATTGGATTGATTATGATATTATGTGAAGATTGAGAATTTGGAACTGATAGTGATAAGGTTAAATAAGCTTTAATAGGAGTAACATTAAATCTGAATATGGATAATATCCGTAATTTTGGAAAATATTTTGAAGAGGTAAGAAATTACAAAAATACCTTTTATCACCCCAAAATGAACTCGAGTTATAATTTAGATGTGAAATATGAATAATTGGGTTTTAAAGTGTCAAAAGTAATTATCTTTATAATGTTTCGGCATTAAAAATTGAAGTGATAGTTAATTAAAGAAAGTGAATGCATCGAAACTATTATATAAGTGAGTATATTGGATAAAAGTCCTAAAACTTATTTAAAGATTTCTAGTGTCTTCTATTGTCTTCTAAAACGTCATATTTATCATCTTCACCTCCATCTTCATATCTTTTTTCTTTTTCTTCCATTTATCACTATAGAAATCATGGAGAATTGGTAGAAAAACCAAGTTTTGATGGATTTTAGCTAATTTAAGCTATCTATCGAGAAATACATCATCAAAATAAAAGATTGAAATGAAAAGTGATGGAAGAATATTTTTAAAGAGGTTAGTACTTGTATAATACTTATTTTGCTATTTATTGAATTGATATTTATTTTTATTATGAAAATAGATTTGTGAATTGATAAAACACCATTACTAGTGAAAGATATTATACATTGAATAATTGTGAAAAATATGAGTATAAAACTTTACTTCTGTGATAGTAAAGTTATTCTTGTAATATGTAAATGTGTATTTATAGATTATTAACTAAAATAATGATTAAATCCATCAATGAATTATTTATGAGTTGATATAAGGTTGTGGAAGAAAATAAGGTTTTGAAAGATTTTAGGATTATGGAAGTTTGGATTTGAATTTGATTGTGCTTTGAAGGGTTAGATCATGTTTCCTTAATTTGTTTGAGTTGAATTATTGATAACTTATTGATTAAGTCATGAAAAGAAATTCTAGCAGATATATGCATGATCATTTGCATAGTCATGTGTATGCTGGTGCATATTTCTACTCTTCAAATTTTAAGAAGAAATCCTAACAGTGATATGCATGATCACTTGCACAGACATGCATTTGCCCATGCATATTTCTACCTTCTTATACCTTCACAAAGTAGAGTTTATGGATGGAATTAGTAGTGAATTATTGAATACATCTTGGAAATAGTTATAGTTGATGAAAGATTGCTTATAAGATTGAAATGAAATCAGTCCATTAATTGATGAAACTCAGATGTGATGAAAACTTGAGGAAAGTATGGATAAATGTAATTGGATATTTGAAATAAGTGTAAGGTTAGAGAAAAGATAAAAGATGATTACAAGTGATTAGTGGATTGTACAATATTCATGAAGAAATAAGATAAATTACGAAGCAAGGTGAGAAGAATGATATATTGATGAATCATTAATGATTTTAAATAGTTTGAAGAGCAAGATGAAGAAAACAAAGAAGTGTATATATACAAATTGATTGAGTAATGAAAGTAAGAATATAAGATTTACATATTGTGTACTTATGGAATACTTGATAGTAACATTATTTGGTGATTCAGGACAAGTTATAGATTTATATAGAAGTGTTAAAGAGTTAACTAACACTAATTGATTACAATAGAAAGAAAGGAATTGACAATGTAAAAGGAAAGAATGTAGTGAGATTTAAAGGTAATTTAACCCTTCTAGTGAAATGATGTACTATGGATCAAGTTAGAAATATATGTGTGCGTGTGTGTGTTAAACATAGTGAATACATTTCATATGTACATATACTCTTAAAGTGAAAGAATAGTTATGAATTCTTAATATGTTAAGAAAAGAATTAAACAAGTAAGAGTGGAAATCTATTTAGATTTCATTATTACGGTGGAAACATGGAAGTGATATGAAATATATTATGATTGAAAATAATTTGAAACAGTGAAATAAATGTATTACCAGATTATACTGATATTAAATCTAGTTTTTGAATTAGCAAAAGGGTAGATATCTAAAGTGACCATGGGCATTTTATGCCACAGTGATAGTGGGCACTCTGTGCCATAGAGGACACATTTTATGTCCTAGTGATATTAGCTTTTATGCCAACAGTGGATGCTTTGGGTCATAGAGGATCTCTAATCTAGTTATTTTTACAATGGGCATTCGTGCCATAGTGGGCCTTTGGGCACATCATTAAAGTGGGCATTCGTGCCATAGTGGGCCTTTGGCCATATCATTACAATGGGGATTTACTTGCCATCAGTGACTTGCTATTCGGAACTAGAATTTAAAGTTCAGTATATAAGGGAAAGAAAGAATATAAATAACAGTGGAATGTAAAGACACAAATTATATTTAAAAATATCTAAAGAGAATTAAAGGTAATTACTGAATTGAACTTGAATAGTATCAGTGTGTAGAGTTGAATCTTCTACAGTTCTATAATAAGAAGATTATTCTGAAAGTGTTACATTGAGTAATATCAAACATAAAAAAAATAATAAATAAAAGTTATATCAATTAATAAAATAATTGATTTTATGTGAGATTTAAGATTAGTTATGAATGTAATGGCTTATTACCATAACATGAAAATTTCGAGGATGAAATTTCTTTAGTGGGGGAGAATTGTAATGTTTAAAATTTTAAATACTAAACTTTTAATTTAATATAGATAATTGATAGTGAATTATGATATAAGTGGTATAGATAAGTGATGTAAATAGTCGATCTTAAAAATTTACTGAAGAAATTATGTATTTTTCAGATTTTACGAGACTAAAAATTGAATTAGAATCAAAGGATAATAAAGAGAGTGCACCATAGGTAATATGAGATTGGCAACACTAGATTAAGCTATATATATATAAGTGTATGGACAGGTGTATTTATGTAGAAGTTTCTTTCTTCTTCTTCCTTCTTCCTCGTTCATCCATGTTCATCATCAATAACATAACCAGAACTCCTACTTTCACCCTCTTTTCAAAAATTCAGCTAAAATTTAAGAGGAAATCACATCTAATTATAGATTTTTAAAAGAATAAGCTAGAAAATGGGAGATTATCAACAAGTGATCAAAGAAAAAGAGGAAAAAGAGAGAAGAAGAGAGATTTTAAAAGAGGTATGTGCTTTTGTAAATTAATTTACAAATATTTGAATTTCTATGAATTTTAATGTTTGAATTAGTTGATGGAGTCATCTATAATGAATTATTACTAAAAAGTTTTGGTCAAATGGATTGATGAGTAAAAAAATGACTTAAAGGAACTTGTAGTGATGAGTATGATTCTTAATTAAATCATTATAAGAGTTGAGTGGTTTGATGTTGTCTTTAGCATAAGTGATGATTGAAGACTTAAATAATTGAAGTGTGAATAAAGTATTTGGTATAGACTCTATCTATGTTAAAGAAACTAGTTTTGATCCATTGTTATCATATACTTGGACATATGAAGTTCAAGTTGACAAGTGTTTGAAATACAAAACTTTGCTTCACGCAACCAGTGACAAGGCCATGTCACTGGGCGTGTCCACTTTGCTGTGTTTCAGTGTTAATGACTTGATCGAAAACACGCCCGTGTCATTGAACGTGTCATAATTACTCTGATGAAAGTAAATGACACGGCCAGTGACACGTCTGTGTCGTAGGGCATATCATAACTACCGTAATGCAAGAGTAGTGGCATGGGCAGTGATGCGCATATGTCATTAGGTGTGTCAAAGCTCCTGTAAAATGAGTAAGTGACACGGTCATTGACATGCCCATGTTGTTGGGCGTGTCACTTGAAGAATTTATCTAAAGTAGTTCTTTTCTTGTTTTTCATCCATGATTTCGGCCTAAATGACTTTAAGGCCTTAAAGTATAAAAGATTATTGAAATTAACCCTAACAAGTAGTACAATAAATTTTGAATATATGATAAATATTTGTAATACCAAGTGTTGATCAAAGAATTGTTCCATTGAAGTGATATACATAAATCAGTTTTAATCAAAACTAATGAATTGCCTAAACCATACTGATTTTAGATCTAACATTGGATTGAATGGATAACTAGAGGAAGGATAGCCATAGTGGTAGTGGGCACCTCGTGCCATTAATGGACACATTGTGTCACGAGTGACAGTGGGCATAATTGCCATTATATATTCTTGAGATTTGGCATTAAAATTGCTACTCTAATCTGTTATCTAAACCTATGATCTGAGTTCAGTATGTATGGGCATATTTAATGAAGTTATCTAAATAAAAAATATATATGAATATGATGTTATGAATAATGGAAGAAATGTAAAATAATAATATGAGTCAATTACTTAAATTGACTTACTGTGTTACAATGTGCAAGTGATTGATAATGTATATATTAATGTTTACAAGTGAAAGTTCTAATGCACGAAATAGAAATGTTATGCTCAAGTTATTGAATTGATCAATAACTTTTTAAGTGTTATAATGATTGAAAGTGTATATAATGATATAAGATACAAAGTGCCCCAAAGTATAACACTAAATCTAAGTGCCAAAATTAAATATTGAATAAAATTATCCTATATGTGAAACTGAAAAATAAGTCTTAAATAAAATATTTCAAAAAGAGAAAAGTTGTAATACTGAAAGTGTAGTATAGCATGATGTCTTTTATAAAATTAAAGTTATTATTTTGTGTAATCAAAATATTATGTTGGTTAGTTATTAAAAATATTTAAATGTTAATTAAAATTGGGTATTATTATTATATTTCTGTAAGTATTTTTCTTTAATATTAAGTGACAAAATATGTTTATAAAAGCACCACTAAGCTTTGTTAGAGTGTTAGAATTATTTTCTGACACATAGGTATCAAGTCATCAGAGCAAGTTAAGAAGTGGAATTAAAGATCTCAGAAAATTACCTATAGTACATATAGAGATCTTTTGTATATTGTACTCATAAGTTGTGAAATGTATATACATACAATTTAATTTGGATATTTGAGATATTGTATAAATTTGTAAACATGAAAGGAATATATGTATTTAGAGGACAAAGTTTGAGATTCTAGTGAATGATTATCAAATAAAGCAATGTATTATATATTTATTTGATTTGACAAACTTATGGTGGGTATTTGATTTATAATTAGTATTTGGATTATTGGAGATGTTGGAGATTGGTTTAAATGTTAGATTTATAAGTTTTGTATTTTACAGATTGTATTATTATTTGTAAATTTTTGTTAGTTGGAGGAGAACATTATAAATGAATTGATTAGAGCACTGACAGTATATCGAGTAACATTCTCTAATAGTTTTATATGAGAATTGTCAGGGGATGTTACAGCAAATCTCTAACATTACTATAATATCTCTTGTATCTAACTCTCATTTGCCTATGAACTCAATCTAACTTCAATTTAACTTCTCATATTTGAATCCTTGGAGGGAATGTGTTTATAGAGTGTTTGGAAACTTCTTAGTGGAGACAAGTTGGCGAATGCATGAACACAACTTTCTACATCTATTTAGATCTTCAACTTTCAAATTTTTCGGTTAAAAGCCATAAATTTCATCCCCATGGTTGTGGCATATGGTTGACACAGTCGTGGCCTAGGTTGGAATGAACTATCTCGAGAGATTGTCTAGCTATAAATGGTGGCTAAGTGGGCCATGGTTATGGTGTTTGAATGCTACGGTCGTGGCTTTTGAATATAGGTTATAAACTCTAATTTTTCTTCCTTTTCTTCACTTAGGCAGTAAGTAATTGGTTCCCACGGCCGTGCTCCTCAAATGCCATGTTTGTGGCTTTCATTTTCCTCTACAACTTTTGTTTTTCTTCCATTTTTGATGTGGCATACTCAATTTAAAACCCAGTATCATGGCATTAAAGGGCTATGGGTGTGGCTTTTGAATTCTCTTCATTTATGCTTATTTTTCTTCAATTTTGTCTCACTTATCATTAAAATCCTTGAATCTTGCCTTTCTACATTAAAATAAGATATTTCTAAGTCAAACAAACAAAATTCATCAAATTCAATTGGAAAACTATTAAAATTGTGGTTAGAATTACACAAAATATTGATCATAATTTCACTCTGTCAAACTCTCCTAAACTTAAACCATTTCTTGTCCTCAAGCAAATGAAGTTTGTCACTATAGATTCCTTTATATGTTCAGTTTATATACAATAATTTAATCATTTAAAACTTCAAAATTTAGGTCTTAATTTAGTTCCATAACTTTTACTTCATTCTCACCTTCTTTACTCGAGAAATTTAATCAATTGTAATCAATTATCGAACCTTAGATAAGAAAATATTCCTTTTATGTAAACTTAGCCTAGTCTCATATACATTCTTAATTGAACTTTCTCCACTAATAGACCACACTAATTCTGTAACACCCCTTCCCGGCCTACGTGTGTAAGCCGAGTAGAGGAGCCACACTAACCTAATGTTGCTACCAATTTTACTTAGTCAAATTTTATTTCCAGTTTTACAGAAATTTTGCCAGAGGTTCGCCTAGAAATTTGGTCCCAAGTGTCGACAAAACTGGTTTTTCTGAGTTTTGAAAACATTTTTACACAAACCAACGCGAATACAATCATTTTCAATACACTCCCAATGAATCCACCTTATAACCTCAACTACAACCTGCAAGAAGAATTCACACTTCTAGTACAAAATAAAGTAGAGATTTATTCTTATTATATACTACTAATGTACAGTATAACATAGTAATTCTTAATCTTATATATACATATACATGCCACAACTAATTAACTCATAATGGAAACTAATAGATCTACCCTGAGATGCTGTGGGTCTGGTCGTCGCTTCCCCAAAAGTTAGCCACTGCTCCGAACCTACGAGTCAAGGAAAACTTAACTCACTAAGCAATGTCTCTCAGTGGGTACTTTACCGATGAAAATATAGTTAAAACATGAAAGCATTTGAAATAAACGAAAATAATTAAATCATAAATCAACCAACATTAAACCAATGGAAATTATTGTACATTCAGTGTAAATATGCTTCCAACAAATGTAAAAACCATAATTCAAACTCATTTTGCATTACGTAGTTTAAAAAAATAATAACCGAACTTTGGCCCTACTGGTATAGGGAACCATAGTGATAAGGCAGTGGCCCTCACCACTGTAACATAGGTGGCCCTCACCACCGATATCAAATAGCAGGAATGGCCCTCACCATCCTGGTTATAACCAATGGCCTTCACCATTGGCCCCAATGGCCCTCACCATTGAGTTCAGATCATAACAATTCAATCACAATATCAAGCAGTATTGCATAGGTTAGTATAGTGCACCATACCCTTATCTACCACCCCCACTATCCAGTAGAGCATAAAGGTTAAAACGATTCAATTTAAGTCTCAAACTTCATTTTAGAAAGACTCGAGAAATTATTTTAATTTCCGTTGCACTTTGCCATTTACGCCGCGCACCACATTCTTTAGTCAAACCATTACCCTTTTTCACATATTTAACATCAACAATAAACATATCAAACATTTCAAAGCATTCCTCAAAGAGTCACAAATTGACCAATTGAATAGTGTCGCAGCATGTAAAATCGGCAACGCAAAATGGCATGACCAAATGAATAGTAAAATCTGGATTTTCGTCAAAATTTCAGTCCGTTTCAGTCATGCATTTGACTAGGTAAATGATCTTATTTTTGGCTGAAATTTTACAGGAAACTTATTTTATATGTTGACTAATTTCATGTAAAATTTTGTTGAAAAAGTCCATCGTTTGCTGCCTCAACTGGCTGCCCAAAATTAGGTCCAGAATTGGGTTCCAAAGGCACCAATTCGGCCCACACTTGCACTTGGTGCAAAATTGTTTATTTTTCTGTTTTAAACCCATTTCAAAGCTTCCCTAATAATGTAATGAAGACTTAAATCCTTCCCTTTTAAAATAACTTGATTGTTTAAATCAATTTGGACTAAATAGAGTCCATAAACTCTTTTACCAAAATCTTTGGAAACAATAGATTTCAATTGAATTTAACAACTCAATCACCACATGGGTTTAAAAATATCACTCAACAAATGAATTCAAACTCAAACAATACATTTATGCATCCATAGCAAAAGTTCCATAGATAAAGTTTTGGTAAGAAAATGAAAGGAAAATTAATTCTTCAATGGTAAAGTACCAAACCTTGTTCTTTTAAATTCCCCTTTGCTTTTCCTTCTTATCCTTCCTTAATCTTTGTTTCTCCTTCAAGAAATTCAAGAATACAACCTTAAACATAAACCTTACAAATTTAAAACATACACTACCCTTCCATTTCTTTTCAAACTAAATCCTAATCTAACCTTATTAAACCTTAGAAACCTTGATTCTTCCATTTAATTAATCAATATCATCACTACTTAAAATTTTCCCAAATCTAACATAAGAACCCTAATTTTCAATCTTCCAATAGATATATAAATACTTAAAATTGATACTGGAATTGAAATCTACATGCTTTAAAACCTTAAAACTCACCTTGAACTTGAATCAAATTTGATAAAATTTGGAATTTCTTTGGTGTTTTTCCTATGGTGGCTGACGGTTTGGAGGTGAGAGAGAGAGGTTTTGTTCTTCTTACTATGATATATATATATAGGAGAAATGATGCTCACTTTTGGGTTGGATAAATGCCTTAGGGCCATTTGTCCACCTCTTTTTCTTTTCTTCTTTTTATAAAGGCTAAATGGCTAATTACGATTGGCCATCACAAGATTTTTATATTTTTCTTTCCAATTAAGTCCTCTAACTTGTCCCTCTTCCCATTTGATACCCCAATTTGTTCCATGTCACCCATATGGTACCCACATGGAACCGGGCCCATTTTACGCTCCAGCGATTAATCGATCGTAACTTTTAAACCGTACAGTTCCACGAGGCAACCTACATATGGTTTTGATCCTCTTGACCTCTACTTTCTATTTTTAAGGTCTATTTTATGTTTCCAAGTCATTTTAAAAAATTACCAATAAGCCCTCGACTTTTTACAAAATTCCCTTTAAGTCCTTTCTTTGCTCAGGTTTTGCCCGGACTCCGTTTCTACTGTCGATCATTTCATATTCAACCCCTCGACATCCTCTACGCACTCGTCTATTTATTTTCTACTTTAGATTCATGTATAAATTTTAATTAAAATGACCAAAATGCCCCTAGTCTACATGTCTTCGTTTCTCTCTAACGGGGCATTTTCTGGAAAAACCGTTAAGCATCGTTGCGACCCGATTTTTCTTTACTCTCCATTTTTGGAGTTTGTTATGTGCACTATTAAGAACCTCCAGTACAACTTTTGGAAATTACAGTTACCTCCCTAAAACTTTGCATTTTTGCAATTAAGTCCCTTTGGTCCTGTGACCTTCTCTAAGAACCGCCATCAGAGATGACCTCTCCAGATCCTTTCTCTTGCTGTGCACATGACTGCTAGACATAAATACAATGGGCGGATGTGACAAATTCAAGAAAAATTAGAAAGACTTTGATTGTCTTATAATGGTGTCTATAAAGGTAGGGTTAAGATAAAGCTAAATGAAATGGGTTATTTATCTTTCAAAATTTTCTCATACCATTAAGTGTAGCTCTTATATACGTGGAGGATCCTCGGATCTTTGCTCCTTTCTTGCCTCCTTTTTTTACACTAGGCGATATTGACTGATTGATTAACTTATTTTATTTTATTTTATTAAATAGATTCCCCCAAACTTTAAATTTAGGAGTCTAATATAGATTTTAAAGGAGAACTTCTATGCTTATCCTCCATATTTGAGCCAATTTATTTTGAGAAACTTTACAAAAGATAATTAACGTTGAAAAAGGTAGTTGTTCTAGTTATTTTAATCAAAGAAAAACTTAAGCTAAAATTTTATTTTAGTCTCAAAGGTGAAAATTAGGGGCAATATTAAAAATTGATGGGTATAAGAGTTTGGTTTCACAAATAATACCTAAATCATTTTTCCCTCTACTTAGCAAGGTTTAATTTCACCTCAAAAGCTCTTTTAAATATATTTTAGGTATAGGCAAAAAATAATGTAAAGAATATAAACTTATTCTAAAAATTTAATAACCAATCATTTTTAATTAATTTCAAGAGCTCATTTAGTTAAAAATCTATAAAGTATTATTATTTCACCCAATTTTGGCCTAAAATTTCAAAACTTTTAATTCAACAATTTTAACATATAAAATCACATATAAGAAATCTATAGTAAACTTTAATTATTCTAACACAAATGCATATATATATATATAAATTTCATTTATCCATTATATTTGCTAAACACACTCATAATTAATATTAAATAATAGCAATCTAAAATAAAACCATAAATTTAAATATTTTGAAAATAACACAAGCATGAAATAAACAAAAGGAAATTAAAACCAACATAAAAAATAACAAAGTACCATAAGTTTTACAAATTATCAATCAGTTAAGGGAAAACACCCTCAAACTTTAATCACCACTGTCCTTTGTGGTTGCCATCACCAGGTGGAGGGGGCTACTCTAGGTGGATAATATAGTCCTAACTGGGCAAAGAAGGTGTTGAACTGCTCACTCAGTTTGGTCATCTAGGTAGAAACAGTGCGAATCTCTTGCTCGACTCCTCCAAATAGTTGCTCCAGGTTATCAAAACCATTTTTCCCAAGCTTCATTCATTTCAATTTTAAAAGTATCAAGCTTGTGAGCAATATAATCATATGTATTTGAGGGTGGAGCAGAAGGACCAGCCTTAGAAGGTTGAGGTGGAGGAGGGTGTGGTTGTTTTGCAGGTTCCTCAAATTCACCTCCATTTCTAAAAAGTTCCTCCTCATCAATATGGATATCAGCATCAGGTGGTCTTAAGACTGCATATTGTTCTGTCAGTGGAAATTTTTATTTCCACTCCCATGTGGAATGGTTCTTATAACTTCAGCATTGTTAGGCTTACAGCCTTAGAGAAGACAGTCCTAAACCCAGAGAAAATGGAGTCGCTACCCAGATGGACTGAAAAAAGAAAAGGGTGGATGACTCAATTCCTAAGGAATCACCAACCCCATATTGTTTAGAAAGTTAGGTATGCATGGGGAAGGTGAGAATGATCTAGCACCCCCTATAGTTCCCAATTCATTGGGTCTGGTCTCTTTCTTAGGTCTAAATATTATTAAATTCTTATTAAAATATCATGTATACTATATAAAATTTAATGTAAATAAACATTGTATTAAAATCAAAGAATGTTCAAACAAACAAAAATGGGTACCCATACTAGATGGAAACATGCCCTTACAATAATGTCTAATGTCCAAAACTAAATAAAATAGGACACTCACAATTTGGTAAAAACATGCCCTTTACATTAATCCCAAAGCTTAAAATAAATTAAATTGCATTAAACTTAACAAATAAAGTACCCACGAAGTAGAAACATACCTCTTACATCCTTGAAGTTTAAATAATTAACTAAATACAATTAAATTATTCAAACATTCACCATAGGCAAAATAATAATAAATCATTCATCATAAGTAAATAACAATGGATCAAATAATTAAATCTAAAATAAACCATAAGATATACAAAATTAGGGTTTATTTATAGGTATGAATTAAGATTTCTAGGGTTTTAAACATACAAATTAGGATTTTGGTATAACAATTAGGGTTTTAGGTTCTTAATTATGTAAATTAGGGTTTTAGGAAATAGATTAGGATTTTGATGTAAAAATTAGAATTTTTAGGTTTTGGACACAAAACTAGGATTTTAAGTTTTTAAAAACAATATTTAGGGTTTTTAAATGAAAACTAGAGCTTTTAGGGTTTCTAGGATGAAAGCTAGGGTTTTATCTTTTGAAAATAATATTAGGATTTTGGATAATTAAATTAGGGTTCTAGTTTTTAAGAACATACAAATTGGGTTTTATGAAGTAAACTAGGATTTTATACCAAAATATATAAATTTAGGATTAGAACATGTAATTTTAAAACTAAGCCTAATAACTTTAACTAATAACTTAAGCTACTGAAACCCTAATTTTAAGCCACTGTAATGAAATCTAAATAATTGTAAGCTACTGATGTTTAGATAATTATTAGAAATAATAATAATAAATAATTGCTATGAGTTTAAATGAATTAATCATAGAGGACATACCTTCATTTATTGACTCCACCAATTGAAAGAGATTATCTAGCTTATTGCCTGAATCCACTTAGGTTTTGGCTAAAGGGAAGTTAGTTTTTGATTCTTGCCTACTGGGTTGCTGAGTATGTGCTTTTTTCTTAACTGTTCCTATTGCCTGGTTTAAGTATTGCATTGTCTCTACCTTTTAATAATTGTTGCCTTTTGATAATTGTTACGCCTTTATAACTGTTGCTTAAGTATGTATTTATAAGGAATAAACTAGGTTAAACAACAATACATAGATCGAGCTTAATATGGATTTCAAAATTAAGCATGACTCGGATTATGTCCCAAAAAAGGAATAATATCAAATTAAAATAAGTTTATTTTGACATGAAACCCATCCATATCAAATTAAACCTTGTTTAATTCGATATGGACTAACCATATCGAATTGGAGTCCAATTTGATATGGACACCACCATATCAAATTGGATCAAATCAAATTGGATATGAACACATCCATATCAAATTGGACTTGATCCAATTTGATATGGATGTTATCCATATCGAATTGGACTTATCCAAATTGATATGGACAATGTCAATATCAAATTGGGTCGGCGTAATTTGACACTACATGGCCCATATCCAATTAATCTGAACCAAACCCATTCAAACTTTGGATCAAACCATTTTAGGGCTTTAAAAGTTGAGCTGACTTATTATAGGCCTTATAAAAGTCGACCACACTAATTAAAATCTCTAAAGTTTGTTTAAGCCATTAAGAATGGACTGAACTTGAATAGGACTCTATTAATCAATATCAAACTAGCTTATGGTCAAAGTTAAGAGTATACAGCTTAGCCCCCCTGCTTGACCAATTTTGAATTTATTTAAAGAGTGAAAAGCAACACGACTTTGAGCTAATCTTGGATGAGGATGGTTTGGGTTTTAAACCTGAGAATGGATTTTGGGTTTTGGACCCAATACTGGAATTGGGTTCTGGATCCGGGACATGATTTTGGATTCTGTACTTGAGACTAGATTTGATTTGTATACTTGGACCCAAGACTCAATTTGATTTGGGTACTTAGAACCAAGGCTGTATTTGATTTGGGTACTTAGATCCAAGACTGGATTTGATTTTGGCATTTGGACCTAAGACTTGATTTAATTTGGGTACTTAGACCCGAGACTAGATTTGATTTGGGTACTTGGACCCAAGACTATACTTTCATAAAATTTTTCCATCGGCACACTTCCACAAATCCAATATAGGCTGGCGATTGTGCCATCAGGATACTTCACCAAATCTGATATAGGCTGGAGATTGTGCCGTCAGGATACTTCACCAAATTTGATATAGGTTGGGGGTTGTGCCATCAGGATACTTCACCAAATCTGATATAGGCTAGAGATTATAGCATCAGGATACTTACTTAACCAAATTTGATATAGATTGTATAGTGGATGCTTTAATGAGTCAAAAGAAACTAGATCAACTTCAGCTCTTCTAGGTTGATTGATCTTTTGTCAATTGAGAATTGTGGCTTTCTTCTAGCCTATTGTTCTGACCTTCTATCATCTAAGAATTTTGGCTTTCTTCTAGCTAATTGCTCCAATATTCAGTGGATTTTGATAACCTTATGTCATCAAAGAGTTCTAGCTTTCTTCTATCCATCAGCTTCAGCTCTTCCACCCAAACATCAAGTTTGTATCTTCAAATGTTGGGTCTTCACCCTTCATAATGAATTTTCATCCTTGAACTTTGGGTCTGCACCCTTCAAAATGGATCTTTATCCTTGTAAGCTTTAGACATCGGGTCTTCACCATTCAAAAATTGTTCTTCATCCTTTGGACATTGGGTCTTCACCCTTCAAACTGGATCTTTATCCTTTGGACATCGGGTCTTCACCCTTTAAAAATGGATCTTTATCCTTTGGACATTAGGTCTTCACCCTTCAAAAATGGATCTTCATCCTTTAGACATCAGGTCTTCACCCTTCAAAAATGGAACTTCATCCTTTGGACATAAGGTCTTCACCCTTCAAAAATGGATCTTCATCCTTTGGACATCGGGTCTTCACCCTTCAAAAATGGATATTCATCCTTTGGACAATTGTCCTGTATTGGCTTTCGCTCTTCTAGCTAGACTGATCTTTTATCTTTTGATTCTTTATTCATTTTGGGAGTTCTTACTTTTTTCTTATTCCATTCTTTTAATTCCTCCTTTTGCAAAAAAATTAGTTATTGTTTAGCTAGCTATCTCCCATGTCCTCTCTGTGCCCCTGAGTGGCAAAATATTAAAAGTGAGTTTTAAAATGTTTTGTACATGCATAAACTCAAAAATTGAAAAGGAAAGTTTTGTCTCATATATAGGGTTGATCTAATGATTTTGTTCCCATGTAGGCTCTGATGGATTCTTGCATTTTGTTTGGTTCCTTAAACAAGCATGTATCTCCATTTCAACAAAGTGACTAGATCTTTCTCAAGTAATGGCCCCCTGACTCCATATTTGCTTCTCAATGTTTGCTTTATAGTGTGTTGCTATTCATTTTAACAAAGAATGGGCAATACAAGGCAACAAAATATAGTGTGCCATGCTCATGTATACATGATATGCATGGGTGATACTTACAGCGGTTCCATCTGACTCACAGATTGAGGTGATCAGCTAAAGTGCTCCCATTGGTTCTTTTAAGATTCTCATTCATGTCTTGCATTAGAACAACAAAAGCCTTTACATCTATGGCTTTATTTCCAAAATGTTAGAGACATGAGTAGTGGGGGCCCAAACATGGTAGTCAAAGACATGGGAGATACCAATTTCAATAGATTTTGTTGCAACTTCTTCATGACATGACCTTGCAACTTATCCTTTCATTAACCCACTTTTGCCCAATATGTATGTAACACCCTTATACCCTATTTACGTACAATGCATATACCTTGTATATATAAAACATATATCTAGGATAAAAGAATACTATAATAATCATATTTAGAACCCTCACTTGTATTTTAAAAATAATTTATAAATTATAAAAGAAAATTCTCTAAAAAAATTCGTCAGAGTTTTATTTGTATTTTCAATAAATCCCACAATCAACAAAAATATAATATGCATTAAAAGTACACCACTAAAATAAAATTTCTCAAATTCCATTATCTCTCCATTAAACACTCAAATATTTATACACTCATATAAAATGAATAAAACTCTAAACATTTCACAAGACCATAATACTTCTCAATTTCCATTTCTTTATATAATCAATCATTCAATAAATAAAACATAGTGTACAATCATACCTACTCAAAATGTATACAAAACCTCCCATGTTTCAAATACGTTAACAAATGATTAATACATTATATAAAGCAAATGTTTCCAAATAGTTTTATAAATGATATGTAGCACTAATGGTCTCATGGCACGCATAACCTCTAAACCTTAATGATAATCCGAACTTCTCTTACATGCTCTTCTAACACCTGCATGATACATACTAGAGCTAAGCTTACAAGCTTAGTGGTACATATTTTAAAAAAACATAGTAAATATTATATACATTTTTTTATTTTACTATATGCCAATTTGTAGCTTTACAATATTTTAGAAAAGCTTTGTAAATTTTCATTTTATACAACATACATAAATATATCATCAACATTCTAACATATAAGCATATTCACATACATTAACAATTTGATTATCATTATCATTTTGCACATTTCTCATGTGCAAATCTTATTCATGATTACTTTCCATAATCTTATTCATAATGTTCACCTACTTGTGATCATCTCATATCATGATCGCCATCTCATGATCTCTTTCTCTTTCAGCATCATGCTCATCACTTTATGAATAATATCATATAATAACTCAATCACACCATTCCATTTTTATATAAACATATCATAAACACACATACAGACACACATTGGGCCCAAATAACTTTATGCAGTATTCCTATTCTAGAAATATTATCATAGTCTATCGCGACACCAGGGATCTAAGTGTCTCAACCGTCCCCTGTTGACACCTCTATGTCTAGTCTCGAAGGCAAATAAAAGTGATGCTCAGTGTATAGTCAAAAGGCAAATAATAGTGATGCTCAGCATCTAGCCCGAAGACAAATCACATCATAAGTGTCACCCACTATCTAGCTCGAAAGAAAATCATATCAATAGCACCAAAAATAGAACTCTATAACAAGACACTATATAAGACAAACACATATTTCATACACATTAGTACTTTAGCATAATCAATTCATTCATTGTATATTTTTGACACTTTTTAATCAATTTCATATCCATATTTTCATTTCCTTTATATAATTTTTCACATTTTACAATTATTACCCACATTTCCTAAGTGATCACCACTTTTCATGATCACTTTATAATTTATTATGTTTTAATTATTTTTCACATATTCATCACCATTTCACTATCACATTACATAATTATGAGTCACATTCATAATGTAACTCATTCCACGGGAATCAATTTCATATCCATATTTTCATTTCCTTTATATAATTTTTCACATTTTACAATTATTACCCACATTTCCTAAGTGATCACCACTTTTCATGATCACTTTATATTTTATTATGTTTTAATTATTTTTCACATATTCATCACCATTTCACTATCACATTACATAATTATGAGTCACATTCATAATGTAACTCATTCCACGCACATTTTGTCTTATCATTCAACATACACAAATTTTTAGACACTTTTCTACGTAAAGGTCCATTTAATAATTATTAAATTCTCTTTCTTATTTCATTATTTCTTTCTCATATTTTTCAATCATTTTTTTACACGTCTCACATTATCAAATTATAGACATAGCCATACTACCATAGCGAATCATTCAAATTCATTTTTTTTGGCATTAATCTAAATTTTACATAGAGCAATTGCCCAATGTAACACTATCACATAACTATGTTATATTGCATAGACTATATGATTTTTCCACATTTCAAATACTTTCCATACTTATTGTCAATCCACATAAAAAAAATTTCAAGTAAATAAATATATGTAATAACCTTTCAGAGTTCCAAAATCAACTCTATGTCACCTTCAAACCCTTACTTTCCAAAAACCCTAAATGCCTTCACTTGTCCTAATTTAGCATACACTCACATAAGTCATACAATAAGCATAATTATTCATTTAGTATTGCTTCCATACTTAATTTTTATCAATCAACTACTATTTACACAAATTCCATCAATATTTCAATAAAACTCTATTTTGACCATTCCCTTCTTTACTTAAACTTCATCCTACCCAACACATTTTCCATATTTAGCCATAAATTCATTATACGTACATCAATATAATATCAACACACCACATTACAACAATTATAATCTCCTCCATCCAAAATCCTAACTTGTCCATAACCCTAAGCCAACTATTTATTAATTCAAAAGTTCATTTAAGCAAAGTTTTGAGTTTAAACCCTTACTAACACACTTAATCACAACTTAAAATTAAAATATTTCCTCATTTAGCTCCATATTCAATTACTTTCACATGATAATCCATAAATAATTATTTTTACTAATTAAACCATAGTCAATTATTTCCACTAATCAATCCATATGAATTATTTTTACAAATTAATCTAAAATCAAATATTATCACAATTTAATCTATAATCAATTATTATTATAAGCATAATTACTTATTTTCACAAATTAGTTTTTAATCACTTATTACCACCAATTAATTTATTATCAAATATTTTCACAAATTAATCCTCTAAATCAATTCTTAATCTTCCATATGCAATTTAAACTAAAGAAAGACTCATTAAATAGTAAATTATGTAATATACAAATACATACTTCTTTAATTAGCTTTTCCATTCTCTTTCTCAATTTCTCTTAGTTTTTTAATGATTTTATTTAAGATTATCAAATAAAATCATTAAATTCTACCTGAATCATGAATTATTTGCTTAAAGTTCTTCGTATTTTAATTAAAGAAATGGAAGAAGAAGAAGAAAGAAAAGAGATGGTGATAGTAAAAATGAAGCCACTGGTGTGATGATGAAGAAGAAGAAATATCCCTTTATATATATTTAATTAATTTTCCACCAATCATCTTTTTTCTTCTTTGACTTTCTCTTTATTATTATTATTATTATTATTATTATTATTATTATTATTTGATAAATATCCAAAGTTCCATCATTTTTCACTATCAAAATTATTTTTGAATTTTGATTTATTTTATTCATTACTAGTTATTATTTTATTATTATTTTATTTTCCTTCTTTTTCCAACCATATATATTAAAATATTAATTAATTAATTAAATCTTTAATTATTTAATTATTTTTATCATAAATTCCGTACCACATATTTTGTTTCTTCTTTTGACTTTAATTTTTCTTTATTATTTATTTTCATATTTTTCCAACACCATTTTATACTTTACATATATGTCATGTATATCTTAATATACATATATAAGTGATGTATACATTTTGTATCTAATATATATATTTTAGGTATACACTATGCATACAATGTGTATATATATATATATATTATATTATGTTTATATTGTATATTGCCCTCTTTCAACATACCTAATTAATCTTCTTTTTTATTTACTTAATTGTATTTAAAATTTTGGGTATTATATTTCTCTCCCCTTAAATAATTTCATCCTCGAAATTATCTATCACAGTAGAATAACTATTTTAACACACCCATCAATTTCAACTCTTCCTCTTATGTATAATCTCAAATATTTATACCGATCCCTAATTAATACAAAGAAAATCTCAATTCTAACAACATCATTACATTAAAAATTCTTCAATAATGTAAAAATAGTGCTACTAGATAGTAAAAATTAATCTTTGTCTATCTCTGAGACATCCTATTTTTTTTACCGCACATGCACATACTCGTCCCCTTATAGATATCCGCAATAATTTTTGTAATATGAAATGCTCTCTTTCTTTATAATTTTACAAATTACTTAAACTACAGTAGATTAATTTGCAACTATAATAGTAGGATCGTACTCTCATAAATGTTTGAACTAATAGAAAGAAACCTCAATTTATCAAGATTAAAGCATACATACTCCACCATTGTATAAATAATTACTTCAAGTAAAAATATTATATCTTTTTCCACATCCAAAATATCTTATATATATTTTTTAACCATTTCAAGTCATAAATTGTCAATTATCTTTTCAACTTTCCTATTCACAATTTTTTAAACCTACTTATTTTCTCAAAAATGTCATATCAATTTGCTACTCACATACAATGAAGACTTATTCCTTCTCTAGTAATACATCTATTTCAAATATTCAATTTCAATTAAATTGATTACAGTATAGTCTTAGAATTTATTCAATATGTCATTACTAATTTCATTCATCTAAATCAAATAAATAATATTTAGCATGCCAAAACTCAATTTAATTTCATTTTAAACTTTCATAAATTAATCAACTAAATACCATTCAATGTACTTGCATTAAATCTTTAATAAATTAAATACTCATCTCTCTTATCTTCAATTCACATTCAACAATGCTTTTCTTTATCTTTTCCTCTTTATTTTCTTTATCTTCCTTCCCAAATTATTTTAAGTCACTAATAATGCATCATTCTATCAATCTTCTTTTCTCAATTCATAAGTTATCCACTTCCTCCATAAGATAAACCAAAATCCATTTATTATGTGTGATCATTATGTATCTATGTATCGATTATTAAATTTTTACATCACCTTAAATATCCTAAAAATTATTTATTATTTTTCTCATAACTTTTACTTCTACATAACACATTAATAAATACATCACAGTCATGCAACCAGACATATATTACATGTAAAACCACAACTCATATTAACATAATAAATTGTTTATGTAAATTCACACTTTAATTGCTTATATTTATTTATAACTTAGAAAAGACTCAATATAGATAATCACTTATGAAAAAGAATATCATTTAATGTTTATTCACTCATAGTAAATTTTAACTTAACCAATACTATAAGTCACTTTAATAAATCTTCTATATACTTCCATCATAAACAAAATTGATGTCATAAATTAGTTTTTTTTTATTATTTTAATTATAAACTCTTTGTTTTTAATTTATTAAAAACTCCATATTCCTTTTTTCATACATCTACCAATCCATATATAAATTTTCATAATTTTCTTCATTCATTTATCATATAAAATTTAATCTATTACTCACTTCCATAAATCTGCATAACTTCCTAACTTTCATGTCAATCTCAATTTTCAACTTTTTATTTACCAAAGATTGTAAAATTTTAACCATGTGCACTAGACACATATATAGACTTATTTTTAAAAGTTTATATTTTTCTAAGTTTATTTACTATATTTAAAAATTAAATATTCAAAACTCATAGATTCTATCTCTTTAATAATTTCTTTGGCAGTACCTGTTTATCCATTTTTTAGGTATCAAACCTTGATAAAAATTTATGTTATTTTAACCATATGTCCTTGAAATACATATTATCTTGTATCCAAATTTTTAGAATTTTCTAGGTTCATTTGCTATACCTTTTAAATACGTATATCAACTCCTACAGATTCTAAATTGCTGAAATTACTCTAATAGTTTGTATTCTTCTACTTTTTTAAAATAGTAAATCATATGTAAAATTTAAGAAATTTCATACATCAAATACTAACAAATATTGTAGACCCTTAATTTTTGACCCAGTCCGGTCCAATATATTTTATTTAGTCCAAAATAATTTTTTGTGTTGTTTAAAATATTTTAATTGGTCCAAAATAATTTTTGTTATCTTAATTAAATAATTTCTGCTTTATTATCTAATTTTTATTAATAAAAAATAAAAATCAATAAATAAAAATCAAAAAATAAAAATAAAAATCGACGACGGAAAAATCGGCGACGAAAAAATCATCGCCGAAAACCACCAGCGTGGGCGAAATGGCCGCAAGCCCATTCCCCGCCCCCTGTCGCAGCCAACTGGGGTAGATTTTTTTGCCAGCGTAATTTTTCCTGCAGTAAATTTTTTCGCCAGCGCAATTTTTCCGCATCAATTTTTTTCGCCGTGTGTCACATCCCAAAGTTTAGGTTTCGGTTTGCTTTTCTTATTAAATATTGTATGCCGTGTGTCACATCCCAAAGTTTAGTTAGTTGAGTATTAGGCAAGAAGGACATAAATAAGTGGTCAAATAGAGGCTCGAGATAGTCAAAAATAAAATCGGTATGCAAAGGAGGCCCGTGAAGTCGACGGGATCTAAAGGTAATTTTTCGAAAGGCCGAGGACCTAAGAGTAATTTTTTAAAAAGTTGTGTCGGTTCTTAATAGTGACCCTAACGGATGCCATAAATGTGTTCTCGGGATTAATCGGGTCGTAATGGTGGCGCACGATTTTTCCCAAAAATGCACGGTTTGTAAGTTACGGGCGATTTTTTGACAAGGGCATTTTGGACATTTCCACCGGATGGGCGATTTTGTAATTAAATATAACTTTGGGGGCAAAATTTAAAAGAACAAAAAGCCACTTTCAAGTGGTCAAATCCTAGCCATTAAGTCCAAATGGGTTGGACAAATCATGACCATTAAAAATAAACAAATTAATTAAATGAAAATTAAATTATAAACAACTAATTTTGGTCTTCCAAACACAAGTAAAGGATCAAAAAACACCACCATCACCACTTTTCTTCTTCCTTAGGTCGTGTTCCCCCCTCCCTTCCATTTTCAAGGAGAAAATTTTCAAGTCTAAGCCATTTTTCAAGTGAAATTCAATAGGAAATATGGTAAGATACCATCCTAAGTCTTATTCTTTCATTAGAATTAGGTATTAGGCTATGTTTAGGAAGATTTGATATTATATTCATGTTGGGAAAGTATTAGTAAGTTGATGATTATGGTGAAAAATGATAAACTACTTAAAGGAAATGATGAAAATGGTGATTATTAGTAAGAATAAGTAAAGGATTGTTAGAAAATCATAAGGTAGCATCATGTTCATATCTAGGGTTTGTTCTTACATATGTGACATGTTAAATTCATAGGAAATCAAGGAGATTAGAGAGGAAAGGAAGTGAAATAGACAAGAAGAGCAAGGAAAATCAAGGTTTGGTACTTTAACTAATTGTTTGTTCATTTTCTTGAAATTTTTCTGTTTTAGAATTAGTAAAATGCTGTGACTTGTATGATTTTTAATTCAATATAGAAAAATGTTCTTGAAGTTAATTTTTGATATGTTGTCCCTCAATGCATCTAGAATGACTGAAAAATATTTTGAGTTGAATTCGGAATGGTTATGATTATGAAAAAATTATTTCTGTTAGACCTGCTCTAGGAGGTACCTTGACTGAGACAGCCATATTTCCGGATATTTAATAAAATTTAGAAAAATTATCTTCAATTGAATTTTGGATATGTTGTTGTTTAGTGAGTATAGTATTTGAGAAAAATAATTTGGAACCACATTGATTGAATTTAATTTACGGAATTCACAAAATTCAAAACTGCTGCCAGGATGCAGGGCAACTGGAGCAGTCTGGTTGGGTGAACTACTTAACCAAGATTTTGTGTCCAGTTTAATCTGAAATTTTAAAGGAATGATTCTAAGATGTAAAAATAAATTCTATAAAAAGTTTAGAGTTTTTAGTCAAGAAGATTATTTTATACAATTATTCAAAATAAGGATCAAGTTGAGTCCAAAACCAGAATTTACTATTCATATGGTCATTTTGCTAATATTCATTTGGTCATTTTTCAAAAGTAATCCAATTGATTCCTTATGCATATAAATGAGCATAATATGTTATTAAAATGACAAAATATGATATTTCATGTTGAAATATAAGAAACATAAGTCGATAATTGTATAATGCATATTCGATTAAGAAATGGCATGAAAATTTTGGATCCATTGGGTATCTGGGATAGTACTGAGTAGGGTAAGGGTATGATATATCATACTATATGCAGTACTACTTTAGTATAGGACTTTGGTCCAAGTTATATAGGGTGACGACCCAAGCTATATAGGACTTCAGTCCGAGTTATATAGGGCAATCGCCCGAGTTATATAGGACTCCGGTCCGAGGGCTTCGGCCACAGATTTCACAGGGCTTGGTCCGCAATTTTTTTAGGGCCACAGCCATAGAATATATATACAGTTGTTTCAGTTAGTTCCTTACCATATGTTAGTCTACCAAATTACCTTGTGGAGCGAACTGATAAAATGATAATAACTTAATATATGAAATGTATGGATTGTTTTTATTGTGATATTATTTTTCAATACGAGCTTTTAAAAGTGCATTATGCTTTTATTATTTATTTTCCATAATTAGTTAAAATACCCACTAAGCAATGCTTAGCGAGTTTAGTTTCTTCTAAACTCGTAGGCTATTAGCAAGGAGCCAATAGCGAGCAGAGGAGTCCTGCGATCTGTCGATCATCAACAAACTTAGGTGGTGCTCTTCATTTTGTATTTTGGTATTAGAAACTGGCATGTACTTATTTGAACAATACAAAGAGATAAATTGATGTAGCATGTAAATCTAGTAATGTATAGTAACTGTATAGTTTTAAATTGAGTTGGGTTGTGAATATAGAAGTGTGAATTCTTCTTGCAGGATTGTAGTTGAGGTTATAAGGGTGGATTATTGGGAGTGTGCTTGAGTTGAACTGTGAAACAAAATGTTTTTCAAAAATAAGAAAAATCAGTTTTGTCGACACTTGGGACCTAGAATTTTAAGGGAGACTTTGTCAAAATTTTTGAAAAATATTTATAAGGAACATTAAGTAAGCTGACATAACTAGAGCTCGTATTCCGATGTAGCATTCCTCCTCGGCTTATTCATAGGTCGGGAAGGGGTGTTACACCGTGTGTAACTAGGAAAAACCAATGAAAAAACTTTTATAAATAAGGAGGCAGAAGGAGTGAAATGGCAATCAGAAATTAGGAGAAAAAACTTAAAACAAAGGGGAAACCGAATCAGTGAAGGAAAACTGGGAACCAAGCTGATTTTTTGAGAGAGCCAAAAATCAATTCAAACAATTCATCAAAGGTATCAACTGCCTTTAATTTGGTTGATCCAAGAAGCAATTTTGGTGCAACCCCACGAAAGAAGGTTTGAATTCTAAATTCTTTTTGTTTTTTACACTACCTTAATTCATCTAGTTGCTTCTTTTAATTCAAAAATCCCAAAACCTTTAATTTAGTTTTTCTAAAGTTAAAAACACTATTTCATTGTTTTGTTTTCCAAAAAACTTACAATTGTTATTTTTGAATTATCAAAATCTTAAAATCCTAATTTAACTTGTTTCTTTTCAAAACCTTAAATTAAAATTTTGTTTCTTTCAAAAAGGCCTTAAAAAACATCTTTTCTATTTATAAAAACTTTAATTCGTCTGGTTTACTTTCATAAAACCTCATAAAAGTATCAAATTGATTTTCAAATCCCAAAAGTTTCATGCATCACCGAAACCCTAATTTCAAAAATACTAAACCCAAATACTTCCAAACCTAAAATAGCAAACTCTAACCCCTTTAAAACCTTAAACCCTAACTTTTTCTAAATCTTAATCCTTTAAAACTTTAAAAACCACAAATATTTTAAATTTACACAATAAGCTTGAAATCATCATTTAAAATCACAAATCAAAAGTATTTTAAAGTGTCCAAAACCCTAGTTTCATGATTTCACCATTCAAACCTTAATTTGTTTAATCAAAGAGTCTTACCAACCTTTTAAAACATAAAACCTTAATCTATTTTAGTTCCTTAAAAAAGTCACAGTAGCCTAATTCTATGAATTCCAAAACCCTAACACATGAAATAAATAACCCTAAATGGAAACAGTAGCTATAATTTGGATTTTTATTTACCTTATTCAATTCCATAATTTATTATGCTTTGATTTATTTTACATGCTTTAATTTCAATGCTTGGCTTATTAAATTTATTCGGACGGGTGTCCATTTATTTGTTTTGCTTGGACCATGCTTTAATTTTAATATATTGATGCTTTCTTTTAATTATTGTGTGTAATATGGATAATGTTGTTATATTTAAGAATCTTATAATATTAATACCTATAAAGGAGGCCGGTTCCAATGAACCGGGCATTGTGGGGGTGCTGGGCCATTTCTCACCTTCCCCACACGCATCCAACATTCCGAACCTATTAGGGGGTTGGGGATTCCTTACGAATTGAGTCATCCACCCCTTTCTTTTTTCCTGGCCCATTCGGGTGGCGACTCCATTTTCTCCGGTCTTAGGTCCATGTTCTCTATGGCACCGAGCCTAAACAGTGCCGAAGTCGAAAGAACCATTCTACCGGGAGTGGGGGCAAAAATTCCCGCTCACAGTGGCAACTCCACTAGGGATAAGAAAAGTTGATTCTGTTAGTCTTTATATTATTCTATTCTTTCTTATAATAATATTATTCATTGCATCATCTTAGATTGCATCGTGTGCATGAGTTAGGATGCCCGTGTTACCCGTGTTGTGTTATGTGAGGGATACCATACTTTCACTCAAGGTATAGAGATCGAGCATGGCATAACCACTCATAGCCTCGTACCATTTGGTATATACTTGATATGGGAGCCTAAGCCTTTTAACCCAAAGACTAAAGCTCATGTAATTGGCCTAGTTACTTAGGTTTTACCCCAAATGCATGTTGTTTGACTATGGTTAATTTATCTTGGCTTAAATCATGGCTTATTTGGTTTGTTCTTTTTCTAATATGACCTAAGTACATTGTAAGCTCAAAATAAAATTTTCTTTAAATCCAAAAAGACCAAGCTATTTTCAAAATTTTTCAAGATGGTCTTTGGACATAAAACTTTTCTAAAAATAAATCAAATTCTTTGGCCCATGGCCCAAATACTAAGCCCAAAATTCATTTTTTCTAAAATTTTTTACAATAGGCTTAGAAACAAAACTATTTTCACCCAACCTTTTCTTACAAAGAGCTTGTAAAAATATTTAGGTCAATTATGAAATACTAAAAATCAATTGTGGGCCTAGTTTACACTAAGAATAAATCAACCATGGGCTTGCTTTTGGCATGAACCATTACTTATCTTTTTCAAGTGAGAAATCTATCTATAATAAACCAATCAATTTAGTTTTAATCCAACATAGCATAAAAGCTACTTTAGTTGGTTGAATGGATTAAAACCTAATCAATGGGAATTATCATGGATTGATTTCCATTTTCAAAAATATAATTATTGGTTGAAACATCCGAGGGAATCATTCGAAAGCAAGATGTGCCATGTTGGTATTTTGTTAACCACATACCTAGGAAAAGAGACTCGCCATTCGTGTGTGGATGTTATAAGGTTAGAAGGAACGTCCTAATTATCTTTCTTTGTTGATTGTTCATGCATACATGCATACATTTGTATCTCATTGGTCCTCTCTGGCTCATAGCTCTGGATTACAACAGTTCAAAAGCTTACAACAATCCGACCTACGCCGGAGACGAAGTATCTAGCAATGACTCAATCACTTGCTCACCAAAAACAATGGATCCAGAACAAATTCAGAGGATGGTGGATGAGGCCCTCAATGCCAAAATGGAAGAAATAAAAGAGGACCTAGCCGAGACCATGAAGAACCAATTGATAGCAATCTTAGACAATCATACCGAGGCATCTGCTAGCACTAAGAAGCCAAGGGACAAAGGGAAGACTAAAGTTGGTGAAGTGGTTTTTTATGATGAAAAAGTGATCATTGATGACGATGATGATTGGGCTCAATACTACCAAGATGTTTAAGAGAAGAAGAAAGAACCGAAGATTGTTGAGAAGGCAACTATTGAAAAGACCGAGACATCCGATGTTGAAAAGATGATTGCTGATTTAGAAAAGAAATTTGAGAAGAAGTTGAAAACCGAAGAGAAGTTCGAGATTGACAAACTATTTGAACAAGATGAGGAAGTCCCATACAAGTTCAAGATGCCATCCTTTGCAAAGTACAATGGTATTGAAAATCCTCATCTCCATGTGAAGCAGTATATCACTGACATGCAGTCTGCCCGAGCTACTGAGGCCCAAACCCTATGGTACTTTATGCTCTCATTTGACCCTGTTGTCCAAAACTAGTTCAATACCTTAGATGATGGAACAAAAAAGAGTTGGGATCTACTTTACAAAGCCTTCTCCAACAATATGGGTATAATGTTGAGTTGGAAGTTACCTTAATGGAAGTGGAGTCCATTAGGCAAAGGCCAAATGAGAATTTTGTAGATTATGTCAAGAGATGGAGAAATAAGACCCCTTTAATCAAGAAGAGGCCCGATGAATCCGATCAAATAAGGATGATAAGGATGATTGTAAGAGGGGTGTTGCCTAGTCTTCGTGAGAGGATGTCTCATACACTCATCTGTGATTTCAAAGATCTTCTCCAAGCTGGTTTGCAAATTGAAGAATGGGAAAGGGAAAAGAGCTGTTTTGCAACAAAAAGGAATGAGAAAGGGAGCTATCAATCTGGTAGCCAAAGCATGCAAAAGGCCGTCAGTGTTAATGTTACTAACCAAGGAATGAGGAGACAATTTTTGGAATTGGGAAAACCGATGTCTTGGGTTCTCTATAAGCTTCAAAGAAAGGGATTGCTGCAACCCTTAAATCCTCGTCCTTTGCCTAACCCTCTCCCACCTAAGTTTGACACTAAAGCATTTTGTCAATTTCACCAAATGCAAGGGCATGACACGGATAGATGTGTGAGGTTGAGACATGAGATCCAAAATCTAATTGATAATGGGAAGCTACCCGAGCCCAACAAGCCAAACACCAAAGACAACCTGTTACCAAAGTTCAATAGGGTACCACCACCGGCAACCTTCATGATTGGAGGAGGTTTGCATGAGGATTTTGTCATGTCTTCTTTTCAACATGTGGGTGGAGAAGCAACCAAAGAAGAAGAGGTATTTGGTGAAATTAAACAAGCTATGAGGGGTGGAGAAGTAACAATTTGTGTTGTCAACGGGTTTTGGGATTCAAGTGATAGTGATGATGATATTGTATCCAAGAAGGAGGAGTGGACTTGGTCCGAGCCCGAAGAAGACGAGGTGATGAACACTAGATCCGGTAAGCCTTATGCAAGGCCACCACCTAAGGAGGTAGAAACTAATAAGGGAAAGGAAATTGAAGTAGAAGAAGATGATGTTGTGCTCAAGCAATTGAAAAGAACCTAAGCAAGTGTTAGCATTTGGGACTTATTAGCTACTTCTAAAAAGCACCGAGAAAATATGGCCAAAGCCTTAGCTAGCATGCCAATCTCTACCTCCACAACACCGGAGGAGTTTATCAACTTCATAAAAATTGGGGAAGTAATGAAATGTGAAGAGGTTCAAGAAAAGAGTGAAGTTAATATGGGAGCAGTTTCTTTTTTGGATGCGGACTTATAGGAGGAGGGGAGAGACCACATCCGCCCTCTCTTTATCAAAATAGAAGTCAAGGGGAAGAGGACTCCTTTTGTAATGGTCGATGATGGGTCCGCCATAAATTTTTGTCCACTTAAGATACTGCCAAAGCTAGCCATGTCGACAAGAGATCTAAACCCGACCGAGGTAACGATTCATGCTTATGAAAACACTGAGAGGCATGCTGAAGGACTTTCAAAGCGGCTTTCAAGGTTGGTCCAATTGAATATTTATTAAATTTGTTGTTTTGGACATACCGGTTACCTTCGCCTTGCTCTTAGGGCGGAAATGGTTTCATCCTCTTGGTGGAGTTTCTTCCACTCTTCATCAAAAGATTAAGTTCCCCAATGGAGATGAAACGGTGATCATTGAAGCTGAAGATAATGAGATTGTTAATGCTCTAATGATTGAGAGGCCTCTCAATGGTTTTCAAGTAGCTGCAATTTCTAATGATGAAGTAGTGGACTCCAAAGTCTTGAATATGATGACGAACATGAACTACCTTCCCGGAGCTGGTCTTGGAAAAGGTAAGGCCGGTTTGACAAAGTTGCCAGACTTTAGAACTCAAACTTCCAAGAAAGGATTGGGATATGATGAAGACAATGATGTCCAGCCAAACAAGAATGAGAAGATGAGCTTCCCACCACTTAAAGAGATTTTTGTCAAAGCTCGAGATATGGGACCACTCCAAGGAAATCCCGAGCCAATCATGTTCATGGGTAAGTTAATCCCAGGTTTTGAAATTTTTGCAGATGTTGCCGAGCTAGTGGAGCAAGTGAAGAAAGAACTCACCCTGTCAACCAGCAAAGAATCCAATCCAAAAGAGAAGAATGAAGCTGTCATGAAAGCCGAGAAGACTCCAAAAGAGATTGCTGCCCTGGTCGAAGAAAAGTTTGAAGACATCCTGCTTTATGATTCTGAGAACAATGATTTTGATTTTGATTTTAATTTGTCTGCTTTGTATGAAGATGATGATGTTTTCTTTTCCAAAATGAATGCAATAAATTCTGATTTTGCTTACTTGTGTGATGTTTCTCCTTATGGTTGCATACATTCAAAAATAGAATTTGACATTTCTATGTAAATGATTATCAAAAATGGCAATGAGATCAATTCATCTGAGGAGTTGAAAGTATGATTTATATAAAGAGAATTTGACATTTCTATGCAAAAGAAAAAAAATGCTTAACTGGAAGTAAAGAATTTGGAAGTTAGTGATCGAAATGATTTGAAATGTATGGATGTATTGTTATATTGAACAACTGAATTTGTGATTCGAATTTTGAGTTAAAGTGTACATGGGATATAAATAAATGGAGAATTTATATTTATTAATGATCTTTATAATAGATGTTATGCAAATAATTAAGAATATTTGTAAGAAAGGATAATAAAGGGTTATGTGATTAGTACATACTTTTATAACATTTAATTTAATTGATAATGTATGCTACTATGTATGTGGGAATTCTTTAAAGAATAAAGATATTCTTTAAAGTGACATGTATAAATTAGTATATGGTTAAAATTGATGTGAGAAATAATATTTTTGTGTGTGAAAGGGAAAAATTTGGAAAAATATAAAATGCATCATAATATGTATGTGTTTGTGAAAAATGATAAAATGTGGAGATGAGTCAATTTGTAAATGTGACTCATGGTTATGCTAAATGAGTATGTGAATTATGGAATATGATAATTGTATGGAAATTTGAGAAATTCATAAATGAGATAAAATATGGAAGTGATCATGAGTGAGTTGATCACTTGATAAATTTAGAAAATTATGGAAAGGAAGTGAAATATGGATATGAACGTTGGAACTGAGAAAAGTGCTTATATATATATATGATATAAACAATGAAGGAATGATAATAGCAAAGTAATAACATGCATAAAATGTGAAAGTTTAAGATTCCACGGGCGTGTGACCACTGAATCATGGACATAACAGCAAGATAAAAACTATTTGAGAAAACTTGTAATGCAGGCAATGTTTATTTGTAACCCACGAGTGTGGGCTTGAGATGACACAATTGTTAAATGCATTTGATGAGATTGATAGTTTTGCTTTATGAGATACAAGCAAGAATTAGGGTTGGTACAGTTGGAACTCATAATCTTATTTTTAGAAATTTATTTATGGTTATAAATAGTATGGAAGCATAAGAGAATTGTGAAAATATGATAAGCTACAAATGATGTGTAAGGAAATGGTTATGTAAGTATGGCAACTAAAAGTAATATGAAGAGATGATAAATGAGAGGAATTATGAAAAGTGATTAAAAGTTATCTTGAACGTGTTTAAAAATGGTATAATATGAATAAGTTGATGAAAATGACATTTAAAGTAAATGAGACTAGGGGAAGTGATTAAGGTAAGAGCTGGTCATGAGAATTATGTGAGAATTGTATGGGAAAAAAAGTAAATGTAAAGTATATTGATTATATACAATCATTAGCTCTAATAAGTTAAAATGAATATTGTTCGCGAAGATGAATCCAAAATGAATTAAGATTTAAGAATAAGTTTGACCTAATTGAGTTAGATAATGTATTGAAACAAATTAATGAATTTAAAATAAGCTGAAATTTGACTAAATGGAATAATATTGTGATAGTCATATTGAGATAGTTAGATCAATTGATATGGAATATGAAAGTTTCAAGTAATTATTGAGATTTAAAATATATATAATTGTATTAAGAATGTGAGGGATATGTAATATTGTATATGATATAATGTTTGGATATGTATATGGCTATGAAAGGAGTTAAGATATATTAGTTATAAATGATTATAAGAAAAATATGTTAACTGTTTTGTGATGGGAATGTATGTATATTTTGGGTGATGAATAACTTGTAAGAATGAATCTTAATAAGGATATAAGATTTTATTGTTATATACTGATAATCTTGAGGTAATACATATTAATAGTATAGAGAGCAAGATCAAGATGAGGATGTGTAGAAGATTATTAAGTTAAGACTTGTTATTTGGAAATTTTTATTATTTGTGTTTTTACAGATAACTATTTATAAATATAGGCAAGGTGGTAATTAAACAGAGATACAATTCTTGTAATGACTATGATGGCAGAATAGTCAGTGTTAAGATATAAGTTATTAACATTTGAATTTAAGGTTATGAGAGTATATTTTTAAGATAATAAAGTGATAAAATATTTTGAGTTTAAAAGATATGTGGTGCATATATATTAAAGAGATGAATTAATTTTGTCTAATGACAATTCGGTTGATGATTTGATAATTTATTATGATTGTTTGATTAAATAGAAGGTATAATGATGAGTTATGACAATTGTGAAAAGATTTTTGAGAATGACTTTGAGGGAGAGAGGAGAAATTATGTGATTTGATGAAATAATTATTTAATGAGATGATTAATTTCATATTAGATTTTAAGATTTTATTTTGAGTTGGATGATTTATCACAGAATTAGATAACTTTGATGACGAAATTATTTAAGGGGGAGAGAATTGTAACATGTGAAATTTTTAAAAATTAAATAAAATAAATTAAAACTTAATTGGATAAATTAAATAAATAATTTTAATGGAAAAGAAAAGGATTTTAAGTGAAAAATTAGAATGCATATGTAAAATATACATGAAATATACATAAAGTATATAAAAGTCAACAACAGTCAACTCTTTTAAAAGAAAAGTCAAAAGGTCAAATGATATTTTTGTAAATATACTTTAAAAATTAAAAATTATTTAAATAATTTTAAAATAATTTATTTTTGTATGGAAGATGTAAATTTTGGATTTTATTAAATAAAATAATTAATTAATTAATTAATTAAAAATATAATATAATATATTATATAAATGGTTATAAAGAAAGTGGAAAATGAGAGAAATTGGAAAAGCTTCTTCTTCTTCTTCTTCTTCTTCTTCCTCTTCTTCTTCTTCTTCTTGTCTAGGCTGAAACTCCATGGGAATTCTAGTGAAGGTTTTGCTTCTTCCATGCTCCATAAATTGAAGGATGCTAAGGTTTCAAGAGGGATTTTTAATGATTTCTACCATAAATTGTAAGTTTTCCAACTTTTTCCTTGAAAATCCATGATTTTATGAACATGTTGATTTTGGAATTTTAAAGTAATATGTTTTAATTTCTTAATTGGGTATGAATGAAGTTGTTTTGGGCATTTAATAATCATTTTAAGATTGGATTGAAGAAATGGTTGAATTTAAGTTGAGTTTGGTGAAGAGAGAAAATTTAAGGTTATGGGAAAGTTGAATATGTGAAATCATGTGATTTAATTGTACAATTTTATTCTAAATGTGTTGTTTTGATGTATAAACAATGATTTTAAAGTCAAATGATGGAGTTGGCTAAGTTTGATGAGACTTTCGAAATGGTAGTGTTGAATTTAGGGTTTTGGAAAGAAAATTGCAAAGATTGATCAATTATTTGATTTTAATGTTTAAGGCATATTATTTAGTGATAAAAGTGATGGAAATAAGCTTGGAATGATAATTGGATTGAGTTGGAATGGAAAACCTTCAATGGTGAATGTTATGCCAATTTAGGATTTTGTACATAAGCATGTGTTTAATTAATGTAATTAGTTAAAACATGTTAAAATATGTTTATAATGATATAAATAAACTTAGAACACCAATTTATATGGCTTAACATGGTTTTCAAAAGTTAAAGTGAGGCTTAACTTTGGGGTTTTTATTTGAATGATGTTTAATTACAATTTAAGATTAGAAATTTCTTTAAATGTGATACTAAATGATTGTTTATGATCACAATTGGTATAAGTATTGAGAGGTAGTAGTTTGCCCAACCCTAGTGTTGAAGAGCAACTTGGAAGTGAAGTTTGGTGGGAGATTAGTGCTTGCATTTGGAAGCTTTAGAGGTAAGTACAAACTTTGGATAAATTGGATGTGTTTGCATTATGTGTTAAGATCCTTGATACATTAAACATTCATGAATAATGTGCTATGTCATGTGATTTGTCATGTATGCATTAAGTGCATTATGAAAAGTCATTGTTAATGTCTAAGTTGAGTAAAATATGAAATATGTGCATTATGTGAAAATGACCCAAAGTGTTTGGGTAATGTAATTTGTTGTGTACGCATTAAATGCATTGTAAAAAGCCATTGTTAATGGCTAAATTACATAAAATGTGATTTATGTGAATTACATGAATAATACCAAAAATAATTAGGTAATGTGTTGGAAATATAAAATGTGATACATTATGATTATATGTTGATATATTATGATATGAAATGAGATGACATTGATATAAATGAGATAAATGAGAAAATAAGACAATGTGCCTAATTGATAATGAGAAATGAGGCAATGAGGCTAATTGATAATGAGAAATGAGGAAATATTCCTAGTTTGATTGTGGAAAAATGATAAATAAATTGATAATGGAAAATGTGAAATAATTGTATGCCTAATACGTTATTCAATTTCTAGAGTCTGTATTTGGCAGCATGCCTATGTGGTTATCCTCATTATTTGCCTTTGGAGCTAGCTTTTGAGCAATTACTTGATTTACCTTTGGGGCTAGACGCTTAGCGTCACTATGATATGATTTGCCTTCGGGGCTAGCTTTTGAGAAATTATTATGATTTGCCTTAGGGGCTAGACACATGGTGTCAATTTGGACCAAAACAGTAACTCTGAGATTTGAACTGCATATTAGATCCTTTGGGCCCCATGCTTGTGTTTGTTTTTATGTGAATTATTAAATGATGTAAGAATGTGTTCAAAAGTGAGCTTGGATGTCACATTGTGACATAGCATAAAAGCATTTTGCATTGACATTTCTTTACAATTTTATTGTTATCAAAGTTTGTATCGGTAAGCTTTTAGCTTAGCGTGATTGTAATTTATCGCGCATGTGATAGGGACAATCCGGTAGAGCTGGAGAGTTCTAATAGACTAGGTCGGGTCTAGATTGAGGTTGCTTGTGGAGTTGATTTTGCTATGTCAAGATCAGAGCCATTTTTTCATCATGCGTATATATATTACATTATAGTATAATTTGTTATGATGTATTTTATGATTATATTTTTGGAGAATAAATTGTAAATTATAAAGAATATTTGGATAAATTGTGTAATGTGGGATTTTACATGTGTTTTAACATAAATATATGTATATGCTTAAATGTTTTGAGAAATGTGGAGAAATTGAGAATTTGGGATGAAAGGTGTGTTTTATTGTGTATTGGGAGTGTTTCTTTTGCAAGTTATATTTTATAAAATTTTTTGGATGTCTTGTTTACTGACAAAACTCTGGCGAATTTTTTCAGAGATTTTTATATAAAATGCTTATTTTGGAAACCTATAATCTATAAAGAATATTTTATTTACTATTTAAAAATACATTTTAAAGTATTTGAGATTTAAAATTAGTAAAGTGTACTTTTTTTATGAAACCATGTTGTAACATTCTTATACCGTATATGCATATTTTACATATACTGGGTGTATATACTATACGTATATAGGGTATAAGGGTGTTACAAAAAGTGGAAGAAAGAGAATTAAAAATCTATTTTTCTTCTTCTTCTTCTTCTTCTTCTTCTTCTTCCTCCAAGCTGATTTTCCATAGCAACCAAGAGAGGATTTTTGCTTCTTCCAAGCTTTCAAAGTTGAAGGATTTTCAAGGTTTCAAGGGAAGATTTGGTGATTTCCACTTGAATTAGTAAGTTTTCAACTTGTTTTCTTGAATTTTCTTAAAGATGTGAATATGGGAAGTTTGACTTGTTGTGATAGTATGTTTTAATTGTCTATTTGGGTATGGATGAAGTTTTTTTAAGTAGTTAACAATGATTTTGAGATTAGATTAAAGAAATGGTTAAGTTTGAGTAAAGATTAGTGAAGAGAGAGAATTTAGGGTTATGGGAGAATTAGATTTTTTAGAATCATGTGATTTAATTATTCAATTTGATTATAAATGAGTTGTTTTGATGCAAAACAATTATTTTAAAGTCAAATGATGGATTTGGCTGAGTTTGAATAGAGTATGAAAAAAAGAGTGATAGATTTCGGATGTGTGACAATTATGTATTGATAATTAGAGATTTAGTCTGACACGCCCTGTGACAAGGTCATGTCATTGGGTGTGTCATAGCGACTGTAATGCAAAATTAATGACACGGGTAGTGACATTCACATATTATTGGGTTTGTCAAAGTTTCTATAAGGTAGAAAAATGGCACGGTCATTAACATGCCCATGTCGTTAGGCGTGTCACTTGAAAAATTTGCCCAAAATGGCTCTTTTTCTTGTCTTTCATCTGTGGTTCTTACCCTTGTATTGAGAAATCATGTTTATGTTTTAAAAATGTGGGAATAGTAGAAAATGATAAGTGTGTGTTAAGAATATACAATGTTTAATTATGGTTTATGATTGGAAATGCCTTTAAATGTGATACTAAATGATTATTTATGATCACTTTTAGTATAGGCATTGAGAGGAACTAGTTTGGCCAACCCAAGTGTTGAAGGGTAACTTAGAAGAGAAGGTTGGAGGTTGTTTTGAGCTTGCATTTGGGAGCTTTTAGTGGTAAGTACAAACTTTGGATAAATTGGTTATGTTTGCAATACATTTGGGCTTAACACATTTTGGCTGAAAAATGTGTTAAGTTACTTGATGCATTAAATATGCATAGACATTGTGCTATGTTATGTGATTTGTTAAGAATGCATTATATGCATTATGAAAAGCCATTGATAATGTCTAAATTGAGCAAAATGTGATTTATATGTGAATTATGTGAAATTATCCAAAATGTTTGGGTAATGTGCTTTAATGTAAAATGTGATGATATGTTGAAATATGATGAAATGAAATGAATTGATATTAATATAAATGAGAAAAAGGAGAAAAAGGAGAAATGTGAGAAATAATGAGAAATATGAAAAAGAAATTGATAATGGAAAATATGAAATAATTATGTGCCTAGTATGTTATTCAATTTCTAGATTTCTGTGTTTGGCGGCATGCCTATGAGGTTATCCTCATTATTGGCCTTCAGGACTACCTTTTAAGCAATTACTTGATTTGCCTTCGGGGCTAGATGATTAACGTCACTGTGATATAATTTGCCTTTGTGGCTAACTTTTGAGCATTATTATGATTTTCCTTCGGGGCTAGACACGTGGTGTCAATTTGGACCAAAATAGTAACTCTTGAATTTGAATAGCAGATTAGATCCTTTAGGCCCATGCTTGTTTTTGTTTTTATGTGAATTGTAAAATGATTGAAAAATATGGTTAGAATGAAATGGTATGTCACATGGTGACATGATATACATTGGCACTGCATATAAGTATTATTATTATTATCAAAGTTTGTATCACTAGGTTTTTGGATTAGAGCGATTGTAACTTATCGCGCAGGTGACAAGGGAGATCCGGTAGAATTGGGGAGCTCTTCTAGACCGAATCAGGTCTAAATTTGAGATTTTACTGTAGCGTTGACTTTTGGGCATCATGATCAGAGACACTGCCGACATGCATATATTTTATATTCTTGTACATTTTGTTATTAAGCATATTATATAATGTTTTGGTGTATATATTATAAATTAAAAAGAATATTTTGGATAAATTTTGTAGTGTGGGTGTTATATGTGTTTTTGATAAATATATATATATAAATATTTTGAGAAAGTTGGAGAAATTGAGGAGTATAGGTAAACTGTATGATTGGTTATTTGGGAGTGTTTAAAGTATTTAAGATTTAAGATTTGAAAGTTGAAAATTTTTATTAAACCAGATTGTGATATTTTTGTATCGTTTATGCGTATTTTACATATACTGTGTGTATGTATTATACATATATAGGATATAAGGATGTTATACATCTTCCCCAAATTACAACCAAATTCAAACGTCAATTTTTTTTTACTTGCTCTTACGGTCCTTATTTCTCAAATCATTTATATATACATATCTTAATCACATAACTCTAATAATTCTATTATCATTAACTTTAAGTATTAATTACTTAAGTCAAAGTTATTCTTTAATATAGCAACTCATGCATTTTTGTTGTAATTAAATAATAATTCAATATTTCAACACTTTTATTTATGCACCCTAATTAATCATTTAAACTAAAAAATACATTTCACCTCAAAAGACATGATTAACATATCAAATATCAATCAAATAACATATATATATATATATATCTATAAATCACATTTAAGAATTTTACTTTTCTATTTATCAAACTTTCCACGGCCTCAAGAATTATTAAAGTTTGCTAAAGACACTTAATATCATGTCCTTCATAAGATTTTAAGGTATTACTATATAAAATAAATTTGTCACCTAACATAAAGGTCTTCCAAAAATAAAATCATCCCCTTACATTTCAAATAACTAATTATCAACTTCTAATGTATGCATCCCAAGTGTCATCTCAATGTATACTCATTACAACTTACAGGTATTGTCACATCTGAGACCAACACAGGTGCTATGAATATCCATGTATCACAAATCAATTCACCTTTTTAAAATCATATTTCTTTTCTTTTTAAAACTCACCGAGGTCGAGAATCTCAAACATAAGCTTTGACACCAAAATAAATGTAACACTCATATACCCTATTTACGTACAATATGTATATCATATATACGTAAAATACATATCTAGAATAAAAGGATACTACAACAATTATATTTATACTACAACAATTATATTTAGAACCCTCACTTGTATTTTAAAAATAGTTTATAAAATTTAAAAGAAAATTCTCTGAAAAAATTTTGCCAAAGTTTTATCTATATTTTCTATAAATCCCACAATCAACAAAAATACAACATGCATTGAAAGTAAACCACCATAATAATATTTCTCAAATTCCATCATCTCTCCATTAAACACTCAAATATTTATACACTCATATAAAATGAATAAAACTCTAAACATTTCACAAGACCATAATTCTTCTCAATCTCCGTTTCTTTATATAATTAATCATTCAATAAATAAAAACAAAAATAATGTACAATCATACCTACTAAAAATTTATATAAAACCTCCCATGTTTCAAATACATTTACAAATGATTAATACATTATATAAAGAAAATGTTTCCAAATAGTTTTATACATGATATGCAACACTAATGGTCTCGTGGCATGCATAACCTCCAAACCTTAATCATAATATGAACTTCTCTAACATGCTCTTCTAACACTTACACGATACACACTATCACGCTAAGTTTAGATGCTTAGTGGTACATATTTAAAAAAACATAAAAAATATTATATACATTTTTTATTTTACTATATCCTAATTTATAGCTTTACAATATTTTATAAAACCTTTGTAAATTTTCATTTTATACAACATACATAAATATATCATCAACATTCTAACATATAAGCATATTCACATATATTAACAATTTCATTCTCATTCTCATTTTGTACATTTCTCATGTGATCATCTTATTCATGATCACTTTCCATAATCTCATTTACAATTTTCACCTACTTGTGATCATCTCATATCATGATCACCATCTCATGATCTCTTTCTCTTTCAATATCATGCTCATTATTTTATTCATAATATCTTATAATAACTCAATCAGACCATTCCATTTATATAAAAACATATCACAAGCACACACACATACACATTGGGCCCAAATAACCTTACACACTATTTTTGTTTTAGAAATATTATCATGGTATATTGTGACACCAAAGATCTAAGTGTCACAACCATCCCCTATTGACACCTCTGTGTCTAGCCTCAAAGGCAAATAAAAATGAGATCAATGTCTAGCCTGAAGGTAAATAATACTAATGCTCAACATCTAGCTAGAAGGAAAATCATATCATAAGTGTACCCTACCGTCTAGCCTAAAGGAAAACCATATTAATAGCACCAAAAATAATTCTATGGAGCAAGATACTATACAAGACAAACACACATTTCATACACATTAGTACTTTAGCATAATCAATTCCTTCATTGTATATTTTTAACACTTTTTCATCAATTTTATTCAGTTCCCACTTTTCATATCCATATTTTCATTTCCTTTCTATAATTTTCAACATTTTACAATTATTACCCACATTTCCTAAGTAATCAACACTTTTCATGATTACATTTTATTATGTTTTTATTATTTTTCACATATCCATCACCATTCCACTATCACATACATAATTATGAGTCACTGTAGACCCTTAAATTTGGACCGATTTAAATTTAAAAGGTTTATGTTGGTCCATTATGAATTTAGATTTCTTAAACCTAATTTTAGAATTAAATTGTAAGTTATGTCAAAATTGCAAAAATATTGGATAAAAATTAAATTATTTTGGACTAGTTTGAGTCAAAATTAATAGTTTTGATCGAGTTGGTTTTTCCAAATTGATATGGGTACTGCCCATATGAATTTGGGAGGGCCAAATCAATATGGGCAAGTGCCTCATATCAATTTTGGCAAGCCAAATCAATATGAGGCAATTTTCATATCGATTTGGATCCATGTCAATTCAGCCTTTAATATGAGTCCTAAACATAATTGTACCAACCATTAGACTTCCTAATTAACTTATAAGAGTCAAATTATTTTTAGGTTAAAGGGTTTTCTCTATAAATATGTGATTAACACAGATAAAAAAAGAGGGAATTTGGAGGAATAGATCGGCAGAAATTTGGATTAAGAATTTGGCAATAAAGAAAAAGTGACGGTAGAAGTTTTTACAAAACCCTAATTATAAAAAAAGAGCAATACAGACAGGCAGTAAGAAAGGGGCAACTATTCAGAAACTGGAGCAAGGGACTTTTGAGGAGTGTTGATAAAGAGGCAAATTGTTTAAAAAGAGCAACAGGAGACCAAGAGAAAACATCAATAAGAGACGATCTAATTTACAAAATCAAGGCAACAAAAGCAGTGTTGTCTTGATCTAGCTCGGATTGAAAATAAACTTTGATTCAGGCAGTAGCATATATCCAAACAAGCTTGATTCAAACACTTTAAATTCGGTGGAGCCTTCAAACATAGGTAAGTTCTCTAAATTCAGTTTATTGAATAAACAACATCTTCACCTTTCAAATTTTCATCACACAGTTTGTATAATCAAATTCCTATTTTTAATACAAACAGTAGCTAAGGTTTTACTTAAAGTAAATATGATCTCTCAAATATTAGTCTAATTTCTCAAACCCCAATTAGTTTCATAACTTTACAAAAACCCTAAACTATTCTCCTAAAAATTCTAACCCGTTAAACCCTAATTTCTAAATTAAAAACCCTAATCTTATCTTTTAAAGCCATAAAAACTCTAATTTAGTAATTCAAGATGTAAACCCTAAATTTATAGATTTATTGCTTTATTTAATTTTATATTTGATTATGTAGTTTATTATATGTTTTGATGATTGATTTATTTAATTTCACTACTTGATTTATTTAATTTATCATAGATGAATGTTTTTTCAATTATTATTTGTTTATTAAAATTGTAAGAGGTATGTTTCCATGATTGGGCACCTCATTAAATAATTTTCATATAGTTTAAATTTCTTTTATATTTTGGAATTAATGCAAAGGAAAAATTTTCACCTTTCGGTGGGTGTCCTATTTAGTTTTAGATATTGGAAGATATAAAGTCACGTTTCCATCCTCGGATGGGTGTCCATTTATTTATTTTGTTTGAACATTGCTTTGATTTTAATAAAATGATGCTTTATTTCAATTATTGCATGTAGCATGGATAATATTATTATATTTAAAAATTTTATAATATTAAGACCTGAAAAGAAGGTCGGTTCCAATGAATCGGGCATTATGGGGGTGTAGACCCTTAATTTTGACCCTAATTTGATATGGTCCTAATTAAAGGATGCCAAAATAAATTTGATCCAACTTTAAATATTTAAACCTAGTCTATAATTTTTAAAGGAGTCAGTTTGGATTAAAGAGGCATAAATTTAATTCTAAAACCCTAAAATCAAGTGTAATTGGCCCAAATTACAATTTTTCGGTCCATAAGTTAAAAAGGCCAGAATAATTTAAGTGAGGCCAGCCTAGGAGACATTAGTATGCTTCATGTCGACCTTGGCAGCCCAAGATCAACATGAGCTTGCCTCATGTCGACTTGGGCAAGCTAGGTCGACATGAGCATGCTTCATGTCGACCTTGGGAGGATAAGTCGACATGAGCATGCTTCATGTCGACCTTGGCAGCCCAAGATAGACATGAGCATGCCTAATGTCGACTTGGACAGCCCAAGGTCGACATGAGGTTGGTCTCATGTCAACCTAGGGCATCTAGGTCGACATGGGTTCAATATGTTTCCTAATTCAACTAGAATTTGTTTTAGGGATTGTTTTATATTAGGTTAAGGATTCTGAGTGAGGTTCGAATATAAATATTAACATTTCAAAATTTAGAAGGGTGGAGAAAAAGATTAACAAGGGAACATTAAGAGGGGATGGCAAGGAACATTAACAAGATAGCAAAGAGACAGCAACAAACAAAAAAGATTAGCATTAACCATTCATCAGTAATCAATCCATCAAAGACAGCAATGCTCTCTTTGTTAATTGTTCATCCAGAAGTTAATTGTGGAGTAACCAACGAGTGGAGGTTTGATCTTTAATCATGAATTATTTATGTTTACAGTAGTTTCGTTTCTTTGATTAATAAGAATATGCATGCATGCAGTAACTTTGAACACACAGTACCTTGATATTTGAACATGCAGTAAATTGTTTTTTGTTTTAATAACTTTAATCGTTTGCTTTGGTTTTTGTTTTAATAACTTTAATCATTTGCTTTAATTATCACATTGATCAATTGGTATTCATAATCTCACTGGCATATTTCATAAAACATAAAACTATCCAGTAGTCAACAATTAATTGTTAAAATCTATCTTGTTTACTTTAACTTCAAGAACCATATGTTATTTCATTAAAACTCAAAACCTCAAACTATTTTTATCCAAAAGCCTAAACCATTTCATTATTAAACTCCAAAACATTGATTATTTTTCCAAAATCTTAATTTATTTTTCCAAATCCAAAATTGTGTTTTTTTTAGTCAGTAAGTCAATTCCAAAACCCTAGTTTTAAAAATCCTAATTCCAAAACCATAGTTTTAAAAACCTTAACTATCCAAAACCCTAATTCCAAAACCCTAGTTTCCAAAACCCTAGTTTCAAAAATCCTAAAAATCCTAATTATGAAACTTTTGTTTTTAAAACCCCAAGTTCCAAAACCCTAAATTCTATTGATAATTCTTTAAAACCCTAAATTTATATATTTATTGCTTTATTTAATTTTAGATTGATTATATAGTTTATATTTTTTGATGGTTGATTTATTTAATTTCAATACTTGATTTATTTAATTTATCTTGGATGAATGTTTATTATATATTTTGATTGATGTTTAATATCTTTGATGAATGTTTTAGTTATGATGAATGATTATTTATTTTTATCGATTTATTTTGATTTCCAAATATGGTAAGAGGTATGTTTCCACTTGATGGGTACGTCATTAGTTAAATATCATGTAATTTAAATTTCTTTTCTATTTTTGAATCAATGTAAAGGAGATGTTTCTACCTTTCGGTGGGTGTCCTATTTAGGCAGGGGATGTAAGGACATGTTTCCATCTTTGGATGGGTGTCCATTTATTTGTTTTGCTTGGACATTGCTTTGATTTTAATATAATGATTCTTACTTTTAATTATTGTGTGTAATATGGATAATGTTGTTATATTTAAGAATTTTATACTATTAAGACCTGTAAAGGAGGCCAGTTCCAATGAATCGGGCGTTGTGGGGGTGCTAGGCCATTTCTCACCTTCCCCACACGTACCCAACTTTCCAAACCTATTAGGGGGTTGGGGATTCCTTAGGAATCGAGTCATCCACCACTTTCTTTTTCCAGGCCCGTCCGGGTGGCGACTCCATTTTCTACGGACCTAGGTCCATATTCTCTAAGGCCCCGAGCTTAAACAGTGCCGAAGTCGCAAGAACCATTCCACCTGGAGTGGGGGTAAAATCTCCGCTCACAGTGGCGACTCAACTGGGGATAAGAGAAGTTGATTTCGTTGGTCTTTATATTATTCTATTCTTTCTTATAATGATATTATCCATTGCATCATCTTACATTGCATTGTGTGGGTGAGTTAAGATGCTCGTGTTACCCGTGTTATGTTATGTAAGGGATACCATACTTTCACTCTAGGTATGGAGATCGAGCATGGCATAACCACTCATAGCGTCATACCATTTGGTATGTACTTGCTATGGGAACCTAAGCCTTTTTACCCAAAGACTAAAGCTCATGTAATTGGCCTAGTTACTTTCCTTAGGTTTTACCCCAAATGCATGTTGTTTGACTATGGTTAATTTATCTTGGCTTAAATCATGGCTTATTTTGTTTGTTCTTTTCTAATATGACCTAAGTATATTGTAAGCTCAAAATAAATTTTTCTTTAAAATCCAAAAGACCAAAGCTATTCTTCAAAATTTTTAAGATTGTCTTTGGACATAAGACTTTTATAAAAATAAATCAAAAACTCTTTTGCTCATGACGCAAATACTAAGCCCAAAATGTGTTTTTTATAAAATCTTTTTACAATGGGCTTAGAAATAAAATTATTTTTATCCAACCTTTTCTTACAAAGAGCTTGCAAATTATTTAGGTCAATTAAGAAATACAAAAAATCAATTGTGAGCCTAGTTTATACTAAGAATAATTAATCATGGGCTTGTTTTTGGCATGAACCATTAGTTACTCTTTTCAAGTGAGAAATCTATCTATAATAAACCTCTTAATTTGGTTTTAATCCAATATAGCATAAAAGCTACTATAATAGGTTGAGTGGATTAAAACCTAATTAATAGGAATTACTATGAATGGATTTCCATTTTCAAAAATATAATTATTAGTTGAAACGTTTGAGGGAAATATTCAAAAATAAGATACCCCATGTTGGTATTTTGTTAACCATATACCTAGGAAAAGAGACTCGCCATTCGTGTGTGGATGTTATAAGGTTGGAAGGAATGCCCTATTCATCCTTGTTTGTCTATTATTTGTGCAGATATACATACATGCATATATTTGCATCTCATATCATTAATCCTTTTTGGCTCACAGCCCTGGATTATGATAGTTCAAAAGCTTACAACAATCCGACCTACTCCGGAGATGAAGCATCTAGCAACGACTCAATCTCTTTTTCACCAAAAGCAATGGAGCCCGAACAAATTCAAAGAATGGTGGATGAAGCCCTCAATGCCAAGATGGAAGAAATAAAAGAGGCCATGGCTGAGACCATAAAGAATCAATTAGTTGCAATTTTAGGAAACAATGCCGAAGCATCTGCTAGCTCTAAGAAGCCAAAGTACAAAGGGAAGATTAAAGTTGGTGAAGTGGCTTTTGATGATGATAAGGTGGTCATTGATGATGATGATTGGGCTCAATACTACCAAGATTCTTAAGACAAAAAGGAGCCGAAGGTTGTTGAGAAGGCAACTATTGAAAAGACAAAGACTTCTGATGTTGAAAAGATGATTGCTGATTTAGAAAAGAAATTTGAGAAGAAACTGAAAACTAAAGAAACGTCCAAAGTTGACAAAATATTTGAGCTAGATGAAGAAGTTTCGTACAAGTTCAAGATGCCATCTTTTGCCAAATTTGATGGAACCGAAAATCCTCATCTCCATATGAAGCAGTATATCACTGCTATGCAGTCTGCCCGAGCTACTAAGGCTCAAACCCTAAGGTACTTCATGCTCTCATTGGACCCTATTGTCCAAAATTGGTTCAATACCTTGGAATAAGGAACACAAAAGAGTTGGGATCTGCTTTACAAAGCCTTCATCCAACAATATGGGTATATTGTCAAGATGGAAGTTACCTTAATGGAAGTGGAGTCCATTAGGCAAAGGCCAAATGAGAATTTTGTGGATTATGTGAAGAGATGGAGAAACAAGGCCACTTTGATCAAGAAGAGGCCCGATGAGTCCGATCAAATAAGGTTGATAGTGAGAGGGGGTGTTGCCTAGTCTTCGTGAGAGGATGTCTCATACACTCATCTGTGATTTCAAAGATCTTCTCCAAGCCGGTCTATAAATTGAAGAGTGGGAAAGGGAGAAGAATCGCTTTCAATAAAAAGGAATGAAAAAGGGAACTACCAGTCGGGCAATCAAAGCACGCAAAAAGAAGTTGATGTTAATGCCACTAGTCAAGGAGGAATGAGGCAGTTTTTAGAATTAGGGAAGCCACTGTCTTGGGTTCTCAAAAAGCTACAAAAGAAGGGATTGTTACAACCCTTGACTCCTCATCCTTTGCCTAATCCTCTTCCACCTAACTTTGATATTAGTGCATTTTGCCAATTCCATCGAAGGCCTGGACACAAAATGGACAATTGCATGAAGTTGAGGCATGAGATCCAGAATTTAATTGATAATGGCAACTTGCCTGAGCTGGACAAGCCCAATACCAAAGGTAATCCATTTCCAAGGTTCAACAGGGTGCCACCACCAGCAACCGTCATGGTAGGAAAAGGATTAGAAGAGGATTTTGTTTTATCATGCTTTCAAGATGGGAATATTAAAGATGTGAAAGGAAAAGAAACTTAAACTCAACAAACTTTCCTTAGCTTGAATGTTGCTTTTCAATTCTACTTTCTTTAATATTTAATTGGAATAATCATGTTTTTCAAAATTTAAATTTGTTTGAATAAATTACTTTCATCAAAAATTTTGTTGGTCTTTGTTCATTTTGGTGCTCAACCAATGAGGAATTTAGCTTGATAATTCATGAATTAATATATTTATGCATCATGACTAGAATGACTTTACTGGATAAGGGAATTGCTATATGGCATTGAGTTGTGTATACTTACTTAGAGAGGGCTCCTGCATAATTATCTTTGTCTAGGTCCTAGTCAGTCTTAGAACATGTTTTGACAAACTTTCGAGGTGAAATTGAACTCTGCTTATTTAAGGGAGAGATGTTCTAGGCATTGTTTGGTTAGCCAACAACTAGTATCCACCCAATTAAATATCAATCTCTAGTTGTCCCTTTGAGCCTTCGTAAAATTTTAGCTTTCTTTTCATTGGCATATAACCTCAACAACCTACCCTGAGCTGTTGTGATACTTTTGACAAGTCTTATGATCGCTAAAATGAAGAGACAAGAAGATCAAAGAAAGCAATGATTAGTCAAGACCATGAAGATAGTTGAGTTCTCAAGACCATAAGGGTAGTTGATGTTTTCAAGACCATAAGGGTAGTTGAAGTTTTCAAGACCATAAGGGTAGTTGAAGTTCACTTAATATCTCTAATATATCAAGACAACATCAGAGTAACAAATAATTTATCCCTGTTAAAGAAGATTTATGTTACTCCACTCATCCATTATTGGAAACCCAAGTCGGTACAAACAAGGCAACTCTGTTTGAGCTAGGACCAAAGAAAACAAAAAAAAAAGAAAGGAGAAGAAAAAAAAGAAGAAGAAGAAGAAGAAAACAAAAGAAGAAAACAAAAAGAAAAAAAGAAAGACAAAGCCTAAAAAGGCGGTTCAGAAAGCTAACTGAGTTCTCTTTTACCTAAGACAACAAAAGGCTTCCATTTGGTTTATAAGGACGGTTTGACTTGAATTGATCCAACCCAATTTGTAATATCCCAAAATATACCCCAAAAGTTTTGGAGTTATTGTTGTATTTGGATTTAAGGTATATGTTTTATGGAAATAGAAATATAGATAAATTAATTAAAAGGAAATAGTATAAGGAATGGATGTATATGGAGGATAATATGTATACATATGGTATTTGGGAAATATAAATGCAATATATATATAAGACATATACATAATGTATAAAGTGGTGTAGGGAAGAGTAAGTTTATATATACATATTTACATATTAAACATTTCTTTACAAAATATAAAGAAATATACATGATTGGCAAGTCTGCTCTGATCTTTAAGCTCCCAAAATGGATTCTTCAAGGTCTACTCTCACTTGGTCTTGATGAACTCTCGGGTTCAACTCTATCCACTCTATTACCTGCGCGATTAAACACTATCGCGCTAAGCCAACGACTTAGTAAGATAAAACATACTAATGGTATGCTTTAATGTAATGCAATGTCACATATGTTATTGATAAGATCAACATCATAAATATAAAGTTAACCACATAATTATGCATTTCACAAATCATAGTCATATGAGCATACCACATTTCAACATCTTTCCACATTCAACATTAATCAATCATTCTCAATAAACAACATCTCATTTCATTAACTCATAACATTATTTAAGACATTCATATAACCTTGACACCTATGGGCCCAACAAGTATTTAAAACGATATTCAGAGTTCAGAGTTACTGCTTTGGTTCATAGTCACAATAATCACGCCCGTAGGCAATGTATATACATGTATCTCTATCCATGGATAGTGTAACAGACCCAGTCTCTTGGACCATCAACTCAACACATATGAGGAGATCCTCAACCCGGCAAGACTGTTACAAATCATATATCTCATATTCACAATTCTCATAGTGTAACAGACCCAGTCTCTTGGACCATCAACTCAACACATATGAGGAGATCCTCAACCCGGCAAGACTGTTACCTTTCATCATTTCTTAGGCATGCCACCCAAATCCAGAACTCTGAAACTGAATAACATATTAAACAAACAATTCATTTATTATATAGTTACCATTTCCATTCTCAAATTCTCATCACATTTAGGCAAACATGCCTTCTTTCTTTCAATATCATCATCATAATCACAATGGCATTGTCTCATATCATGTCTTATTTAAATAATCATTGCATCTTTGATATACATTTCAATTTCAATGTATATTACTCATGAAACACATTACCATTCACAATACATAACATAACATTGTTCAATCTCAACAATGCAATTAGGGCAAAGAACAATTGATATGATTCATAGTTTTAGGACCTTACACATGCATTTGATTATATCATTCATTGATTCAAGTGTGTTTAAAGTGTTTAGGGTTAGGTTTAAGGACCAACCTACCTTTGGAGAACCAAAGCAATGCAAGAAGAACAAAGAATTAAAACCCTAACCCACACAATTGAGGGACACGGGCAGCCACTTGAGGGACACAGTTAGGGCAATTCAACCTCTTCACAATCTAATCCAAAAGGAATATTAGCAAAATGACCATATGAATAGTACATTCTGGTTTTAGACTCCATTTTATCCTTATTTTGAAAAATTGTATAAAATAATCTACTTGACTAAAAATTCTAAAATTTTTACAGAATTTAGTTTTGTATCTTAAAATCATTCCTTTAAAATTTCAGATCAAACTGAACACAAAATCTTGGTCAAATAGTTCACCTAACCAGACTGCCCCAATTGCCCTGCATCCTGGCAGCAGTTCTGAACTTTGTGAATTCCATAAATCAAATTCAATCAACGTGGTTCCAAATTATTTTTCTCAAATACTAGACTCACTAAGAAACAACATATCCAAAATTCAATTGGATATGATTTTTCTACATTTTATTAAAAATCCCGAAATATAGCTGTCTCAGTTAAGGTACCTGCTGGAACAGGTCTAATAAAAATAATCTTTCTAAACTCATAACCATTCCAAAATCGAATCAACATATTTTTCGGTCATTCTAGACTCATATAGGCACAACATATCAAAAATTCACTTCAAGAACATTTTTCTATAATTAATTAAAAATCATACAAGTCACAGCCTTTACTAATTGTAAAACAGAAAAAAATTCACTAAACACAACTCTTACTCTTCCATCACCAACACCAACCTAGCTTCTTATCTTTAATTCCATTTCAACACTTTTACACACACCATACACAAACACACTCCATCAAACTCAAACAAAATTCCAAATAGAACAAGAGAAATCAAGAGAAAACTTACCTTAAATGAAGAATTCCACAAATCTCTAACCAACACCCTTGATTCCTTCTTCAATTTGCTTCAAACCTCAAGATCACCTCTCTTTCTCTCTTTGTCTATGGAGAATCCGGCCACACATGAAGAGAAGAAGAAAATATGAAGAGCAAAGTCAAATTTGGCTTCTTATATCCATCAAGTGTTTTTAACCTTGCAATTACTAAAACACCCTTCACCATTTAACTAACCTTTTGTCTCATCTAAGCCCTTATATGTAATTGCACATTCCACAAAAATATCTTCTTGCATTGACTCTATATTTGACCAATCTATATGTTATATATATCATCATATACACAACATATACATTTGTCTCTAAACCCTAAATTTCTTCTCCAAAACACATATACATATACATTCTCTTCCCATTTCTTTTCTCTTACAATTTAACACATATATTCAATCCAATATATAACAACAACAACACTAACAACAACATCAACAATAACAACAACATAACCAAGACTTCTAGGGCATACATGAGGATATTACATGTTATACCACGAGAAGGGTAAGAGTGTCTCGAGACCAACTAGAAGGTGATGCATACATATGTGATTTTAATTATGTTGTATTTTTATAAGAATCATGAAATTTGTAAATGTTCTTTAAATTAATGTAATATTGCTTGAATTTGGATAAAGGTTTTAAAATAATTGAAACGAAAAGTAACATTCTTATACTTTATATACGTATTGTATGTATACCAGGTATATGTATAGTACTTATATAGAGCATGGGGGTGTTACAATTATTTTGGTATCAGAGCTTAGGTTCGAGATTCTAGGCCTAAGTGAAATTAAAAAGAAAATTTTTGAAGAGTTTAAATAGAATTAAAAAGAAGAGTTTTGAAATGCAATTAGTAATACATGCATATGCATTCACATCTAGGTTGGTCTCGAACGTGGCATTATGTGATTGGTGATGTATCTGAATTACAGGAGATAGATGATAGTGCGTAAATGAGGTTTTATATGAAAGCAAATTTTAAAATGTTGATAATTGAAAAGTGATTGTGACATGAAGAAATGATATGGAATTTAAAAAAAAAATATTTGATTATTGATATGTGTTTGACATATAAAGAAATAGCTAGAAGAATAAAGTTGGGAATGAGTTAAAAACAAAATTGAGATTAAAGTATATAATCTTTCCTCTATTATTTGAACCTCTTTCTAATAAACTTTATGTTTGGATTTCTAGAAAGAGGAAATATTGTTGGATGGGTAATATGGAAAGATATATTATTTAAATGAAAAGAGTACGGTGAATTATTGAATGAGTTGATTGGTATAGACTAAGTGTGAGAATTTAAGGTGTGGATATGAAAAGTTAAGGTTTTGTTTAAAAAAAAAATGATGTTGGTTAAGTACAAAGAGATATTGGTGTTGTTTATACTATTATTTTAATGCAAACATGATGATTTCAATGATAGAAATGTGATATGTTTGAATATTGTAGAAGCTCATGTAAATGGTGGTAATATGTGACATTTAGATTTTTGGAATGAGCTTAGTAATTGTGAAACATATATGTTTTGATGTTGCTTTGTGGTATATATATATAAGATGTTTTAAAGTTGATATTAAGAGAATGAGATGAATAAATTGAAATTTAAGAAAATTAGTAAGTTGAAAATTTATAGTTTTAATGGAATGTGAATAAAGATCATTTAGATATTGATAGTTTAATGTGTTTAATACATGAGATATATGAAATGAATAGTAGTGCACATGAAAGTATTAAGAATTGGGGGATGAGATTGATAGTAGGAAAATTTGGTTTGAAATAAAAGAAAAGGAATTGAGCAAATGAAAATGAGTTACTTTAGGTAATTTGATTGAAAAGGATGAAAATGAATATGGAAGATATGTTAAAGATATTTGAAAACAAATGTGAGAGAGATATCACATTGGAAATGTGATTAAGTTCCTTGTGAAATGATATTATAAGTCGAGTGTATATATTTATTGAAGTTAATGAATAACTTAAGTTAGGTTAAAAGAATGAGAATGATAATAGTCAAAGGAAAGTGATAAATATTCAATTTGTATAAACTATATGCAAAAGAGAAATTTAATAAATTGAATAATTATGTGTATATATAAAGAGGATATGTGAAATGAACTTTTTGACATGAATGAAATGATTATATGTAAGAAAGGTGGGAAGTGAGTCACATTATAAGCGTGACCTATGAATGTGTATATAATATGTTTATTATTTTATACCATTACATGTTTAATGGTATTAGAAATGAGAATGGACTTGGGTAATATTGAACAGTGAAATTGTTATGTCAATAACTAAATGAGGCTATCATAAGAAGTTTTGGAACTCAAAGTAATTGTGCGTGGAAATGTTTTATGTATAAGTGTAGTATAAGAAATTGTAAGGAAAGAATATGGTATTTGAAATTTTTAGAAGAGATGGATTGGAAATGTAGTAATGAAGGAAACTTGTGTAAGATTTGTATCTGATTGAAGGTTGGGTGTAGAAATGTTAAAGATAATATTATTGAACATGAGTTAGGTTAATAACGACCATATAATCAAAAGCAAACTGTTTTGAGATGGAATTTAAAATGTGTTAACTCTTAGTGTAATAAAAGTTTGGAAAATATATATATATAATTTTTGTGATACAATTTAGCATTATAATCGTAAAGGCTGGAAATCGAATAATAGAAGAACAATATTGATTTACAAACCCCAAGCGTGATTGTTAATATATTATGGTCATATGATTTGGTTAGTGTGATTAGTTGATTAGTTTTATTATCTTCAGATTTAGAACTAAGATGATATAACTGTAGTACAGTTTTGGTGAGATTGATAACTATGTTTCCAGAAACATGGTTAAAAGATATGATTGGTGAAGTTATATCTTATAATTTCTATGTTAAAAATTTAATTATAATTATGTGAAGTGAAGAAATAATAAAAGGGAAGAAATTGTAAATATGATTGAAACATGTTTAGATGATATGATTGAATAATGAGATGTTCAATATAGTTGATGATATATGTGTATACTATTTTGATGTGATGAGAAACCATGATTTTTGACAATGATGTTGGAAATAAATTATAATTGAGGTATAATGCCTAATTGATTATGAAAAATGAATTGTGAAAAGATAAATGAGCGGACTTATCTGCCTCTTGCGGAAACATGCAGACCCATTGTGTTGGGCAACCGAACTTGGATTACCGACCTGGTTGGGGAAAAGTTCGTTTATGAAGCCATAGTTGTTGGCTATATTGATAAACTTTGAATGAGTATGAGAGATGAGGATATAATTATAATAATAATGAAATGTATATTTATAAGCATGATTCTTATTGATTGAATATATGAAGTTGAAAAGACTAGAATTTGAATATAAGTTTGACCTAATGGAATTAGGTTCTATTATTATATATATATTGTGAAATCCAATGATAAATTTCGATAAGTTAATTGTTGGTTTGAATCAAATAAGGTTGAAATGTAAGTATTTTGTGATGGATAGATCGATTGATTTAGAATTCGCTAAAGTTGCGCGTCAATATTGAGATTTAATACATGCAGTTGTATTGGAAATGTAAAATTTAAATGGTAATGTGTATGATGTAATATTTTGGCTTATGAATGAACATAAATAAATTGAATTATATCAATTGTACATGGTGAGAAAAAGGGAAATGTTGTTCACCTGTTAAGTAAATTTAAAAGTATTGTATTAATATTTATATTAAGTGAGAAGCAAGCTTAAGAAAGTAAGGATATTGTTATCCATTGAGGCTTGGTAAATGTTATTTTGAAAGTGATTGTAAGAATGGAATAATCAATGTTAAGATATTAATTAATGACTTTTGAGGTTAAAGTTAAGAGAATATCGATAAAGAGTTAAAATGATAATCTAACTCTAATACAAAGATAAAATTCATTGGAGATGTAATGAGTTATATTGATTGCTTTGTTGAGAAAGTAATAAGATATAAAGATATATATATATATATATATGTATATATATATACCCATACAATGGTGAATTATGAATTTTAGAGAAGAGGATTAACTCTAAAGGGGGAGAGTAGAAGTTATGTGATTTGATGAAATCATAATATAAGAATATGATTAATATTATATGAAATTTAGATGGTGTTTTGTTAAGAATGAATTGATACTACACTGAATAATTTCGAGGACGAAATTATATAAGGGGGAGAGAATTGTAATATCCCAAAATATACCCCAAAAGTTTTGGAGTTATTGTTGTATTTGGATTTAAGGTATATGTTTTATGGAAATAGAAAGATAGATAAATTAATTAAAAGGAAATAGTATAAGGAATGGATGTATATGGAGGATAATATGTATACATATGGTATTTGGGAAATATAAATGCAATATATATATAAGACATATACATAATGTATAAAGTGGTGTAGGGAAGAGTAAGTTTATATAGTTAAATAATAATAATAATAATAAAAGAAAGAAGGAAAGAAAGTCAAAAGGAGTAAGAAGATATTTTGGAAATAATAATATTATATTATATTATTATTATTATTATTATTATTATATATATAAGAGATAAGAACAAAGAAAGAAAAGATTCTTTCTTTCTTCTTCTTCTTCGTGGATGAGAGAAAGAGAGAGAGAGAGAGAGAGAGATGTGATTTTTGATCTTCACATCAAATTGCTTAAGGATTTTAAGAAGATTGAAGATGAAGTTTGAAGATTTGGCAAGAAATTCAAGTAAGTCATCTTTTGATTTCTTGGTTTAATTGAAGTTGTGTTTGAGTTTGATAGATTGTTTAAGAGTGTGTTGTTTGATTTTGATATGTTTAAGAGTATGTGAGTAAATTGATTATGGATTTTAAGGATGGATTGAAGAAAAGAGTAAGTGTGTTGAAAGAGATGGTGTTGTAATTGTGTTTAAGGTTTGTAATGATGTTTGTGATTTGTGATTGATATATGTGGGAGTTGTTTTGATGTTTTGTAAGTTTAAAATGGTTTTTTGGTATGTTTTGGTAAGTTTGTTGGAAGTGGATGTTGGTGATAAGGGGTGTTTTGTTGGGTGTCTTGTTGTTTTGGCCGGAATCTGGATTTTTGGCCTGACACGCCCATGAGCACGTCCAGGTTCTTAGGCGTTTCAATTATGTTGGTGGCAATAGGTTCGATACGACCAGTAACACGCCCGTGTTGGTGAGCGTGTCATAGCTACTGTGAGATTTGAGAATTTACACGGCCATGAGCACGCTCATGTTGTTGGACGTGTCGATGTTTTGTGTGAGGCAGAATGTATTACACGCCCAGTGACACGCCCGTGGTATTGAGCGTGTCAAAGCTTCTGTATTGTTGGTTTAGGTCACGATCAAGGACACGCCCGTGTTGGTGAGCGTGTCATGTGTGTGGAGTTTGCCCTAGTTGATTCTTACCTATATTATCTTATGTGTATCTCTAAGTAAGTATGTATGATCACTTTTGGGATTAGGTGTTGAAGAGATTGAGTTGCTTTAATCCAAGTACTGAAGGATTTATGAAAGAAAGAGTAGATGGATGTGAGTTTCTCTTGAGGTAAGTACAAAACTTCATTTGATTTCATATATTTATATGATTTAGGACCTTAACACCTTCAGCTATAAATGTGTTAATGTGTTATAGTGTTGATGTATATATATATGGATAATGTATATGTTATGGAAGGTGAAAGATGTGATGATATAATTTGTATGATGTGAAAGTAATGTTATGATTGATGTATGCCTAGATAATGTTCAATGCCATTGAGTGATGATAGAAATGATATGATAGATTTGCCTAATTGATGTTTAATGTAATTGATGTTATACATGTATACTTGAATAATAAAGTGTATTATTGTGAATAAGAATGTGATATGAAGCCATTGTGATTGGCTATGATGAATCAAATGTGATATGAAGCCATTGTGATTGGCCATGATGAATCAAATGAGATGTGAAGCCATTGTGATTGGCTATAATGATAATTGAGAATGATATTGATAAAGAAATAATAAATGAATTGTGTGACTAATGTGTTATTCCATTTTCAGAGTTTGTTGTTGGTGGCATGCCTATTAGTAACAATCTCTTGAAGTTAGGTTGGATTGATCCTTGAAGCCAAGTTGGGTTGAAGTTTAACATGTTTTACTCCCCTTGAAGCTTGGTTGGGTCAAATCCTTGAAGCCTAATTGAGATGTTACAACCCTTGAAGCTAGGTTGGATTGGTTCTTGAAGCCAAGTTGGGTTGATACTTAGCATGCTTTGTTCCCCTTGAAGCTTGGTTGAGCCTAATCCTTGAAGCCTAGTTGGGATAATGATAAATGTGATAATTAAACCAAAGCATTAACTCTGAAAATTGAATGGCATATTAGTGTGTTGTTTGGGCCCGAGTCTGTCTTTGTTGTCAATGTGATATTCAAATGTTGAAATAAATGAATAATGGGATTTATGGCTGACTTTGTTGAAAGTGTGATTCATGATTAACGAATTGTGAATAAAATGATGTTATGAAGTATGATTTTGTAATGTATGTAATAATATATTGAAAGTGAATATGGCTTGAGGAGCTTTGTTGAGATATGATTTTATGAAAATATAGTATGATGTGTAAAATGTATATGAATGTGGAATTTGTGAGTATTGTTTTCATGAAGGTTTGGATAGGTCATTGAATGGTGATTTATTGAAATGATGTATATGTTTATGTATATGAGATAGAAAGGGTAAGTATCGTGTTGTGAATGTTCCATGTAAATATGTATATAATTTATGAGATTTGTGGGAATATATGAAGGATACATTGAGAAAGGAAAACGGGGTAAAAGAACAATAAAACATGATGCTAAAAATATGAGGTATGATTCTTTGGTAAAGCATATATTTTATATTTTATATTTATTTGTACTTCTAAGCTCTCGGGCTTAGCGCGGTTGTGTAATCGCGCAGGTGATTATGCGATTGATCTGGAAGTTCAGCTGTTATACCATGAGAAGGGTAAGAGTGTCTCGAGACCAACTAGAAGGTGATGCATACATATGTGATTTTAATTATGTTGTATTTTTATAAGAATCATGAAATTTGTAAATGTTCTTTAAATTAATGTAATATTGCTTGAATTTGGATAAAGGTTTTAAAATAATTGAAACAAAAAGTAACATTCTTATACTTTATATACGTATTGTATGTATACCAGGTATATGTATAGTACTTATATAGAGCATGGGGGTGTTACACAATTAAAGATTCGATCAAAATCAGAGGAAAAGGGGAAAGACCATCCAATGCTTAAAAGTTCTGTACTTGACAGTCCTACAAGGAAGAAGGACAAAATGATGAAATGCTCAAAGAAAGGGAAGAGTAAGGAAAATAAAGAGAAAGAAAAGGGAAGAGTAAGAGAAATAAAGAAAAGGGAGAAGAAGAAAAGAAACAAATTTGGGAACCAAACTTTTTGCAAGGTCATAAACTGTCCTAATCAAGATCTAGATTAATGCCAAGAAGATAGAAGGAATTTGGAGTCTAGCAAGATTGCCTCCAAGCTGCCTAAAATTCAAACAAGAAATTTATAACGTGAGGGTTTGTCCACTGTGTCACATCAGCTCCTATCTAAAAATGGCCTTCATTTAACCCATGTCCCTCGTAGACCCCATTTCAAGCCTATCAAAGACCTGTTGATCTCTCTTGGTAGGTAGAGTCTATTAGTGGAGATAGTTTGGATGAGCATGCATATGAGATAGACAATATTTAAACTCAAATGAGACCTTTAGCCAAGTAATATGTATGTGCCTATCTGAAGTGCAACAATTCTTTCTTAAATAGAAATGATTCCCGAGTTTAGTATAGTAACTAGGGTTGTCATGTTATAGATATGTTAATTTGAAAAATCAAGTCATGAAGTACATTGACATTAATTTGGCAAAGCCAACATTTGATTTCAAAATTAAATTTCAAAATAAAAAAAAAGGAAAAGAAAAAAAGTGTTTTGTCATACAAAGCCTTCAAGTTAAGGGAAGTATGTTGAACCTCTAAAGGACACATTGGGCAAAGGAAATGATTATTGGCAAGGTCATGAAGAAGCTATCAACTGACATGCTGAGACATAGTTTGAAATAGATGAATCCCTGACTTTGCTGCTTGGGGTCTCCATTATTCATATTTTCAACATCTTGAAGATAAAAGCCTTAAATGTAAAGCTTTCTATCATTCCGATGCAAGACTTGAATGAGCGTCGAAAAGGAGTCAATGAGAATACTTCTGCTGATGACCTTGGTCTGTGAGTCAATGAAACCGCTGTGAGTATTATCATACATATCATGCATACATGAGCATATCACATCGCACTTTCTTTTCTTGTGTTGTCTATTCCTTGTCAAAATGAACAGCAAACACCTTGCGAAGTAAAGAATCAAAAGAAGATGTTGAATCAAGAGGGCACGGAAAGCCTATTTGCTTGTGGAAGCTCCAATCATTTTACAAAAGAAGAAATAAGTGCTTGTGAGACGAACTAGATGGCAAAAACATCAATCAGAGCCCGCATAGAAAAATCATGGGTTTGAGCCTACACAGGGGGCAAAGTGTCTCCTTTTCAATTTTTTGAGTCTATATATAAAATTTTTTTGCCACGCAGGGGGGCAAGGAGAAGATATGAAGGCTAGCTAAAAAGATTGATTTTTTTGTTCATGTTTAATTAATGAACAAGAAAAAGAATTCTCAAAAGAATAAAAAATCATCATCAATAAAAAAAAATTATAATGAAAATGCAAAAGACAAAAGATCAGTCCAGCTAAAAGGGTTGTTTCAAGGGTAAAGACCCGATTTCCAATGAATAAAGATCCATGTTTCATGGGTAAAGACCCGATCTCTAATGGATAAAGATCCATGTTCTAAGGGTAAAGAGCCGATTCCCAATGGATAAAGATCCATGTTTCAAGGGTAAAGACCTGATTTCCAATGGATAAAGATCCATGTTTCACGGGTAAAGACCCAATCTCCAATGGATAAAGATCCATGTTTCAAGGGTAAAGACCCGATCTCTAATGGATAAAGATCCTTGTTTCAAGGGTAAAGACCGATTTCAAATGGATAAAGATCAATATTTCAAAGGGTAAAGACCCAAAGTCCGAAGGATAAAGATCCTTGTTTCAAGGTTAAAGACCAAATTTCAAATGGATAAAGATTCATATTTTAAGGGTAAATACCAGATTTTCAATGGATAAAAGATCCATGTTTCACGGATAAAGACCCAATCTCGAATGGATAAAGATCCATGTTCCTTGGTTAAAGACCTAATTTCTAATAGATAAAGATCTATTTTTGGTGGGTAAAGACCTACAATTCATAAAAATGGAACAACCAGTTATGCCAGAATTCTCAATTGATAAAAGGTCAGTCAAATTCAAAATCAATGTCGGGTCCAAGTACCCATTCTCGGGTCAAAGTACCCAAATTAAAATTAATCTCGGGTCTAAGTACCCAAATCAAATTCAATCTCGGGTCCAAGTACCCATTCTCGGGTCCAAGGACCCAAATCAAAATCAATCTCGGGTCCAAGTACCCAAATTCAACCCATTCTCGGGTCCAAGTACCCAGATCAAATCAAATTTAATCTCAGGTCCAAGTACCCATTCTCAGGTCCAAGTGCCCAAATCAAATCAATCTCGGGTCTAAGTACTCAATCTTAGGTCCAAGTACCCAAATCCAATCAATCTCGGGTCCAACTATCCAAATCAAATCATTCTCGAGTCCAAGTACCCAAATTCAATCTAATCCTGGGTCTAATACCCAATCTCGGGTCCAAGTATCCAAATCAAATCAATCTCAGGAGCAAGTACCCAATCCTGGGTCCAAGTATCCAAATTCAATCCAATCTCGGGTCTAAGTACCCAAATCAAATTCATTCTCAGGTCCAAGTACCCAAATCAAACCCATTCTCGGGTCCAAGTACCCAAATCAAATTCAATCTCGGGTCTAAGTACCCAATCTTGGGTCCAAGTACCCAAATCAAGTTCAGTCTTGGCTCCAAGTACCCAAAAACAAATTCAAATAACCATCTCATCAAAAATTAAGTCTTCTTGCTTTTCACTCTCTAAAGTCTCAGATCGTTCAAGCAAGGGGCAAACTGTAGACCCTTAATTTTGAACCTAATTTGATATGGTCCTAATTAAAGGATGCCAAAATAAATTTGATCCGACTTTAAATATTTAAACCTAGTTTATAATTTTTAAAGGAGTCAGTTCGGATTAAAGAGGCATAAATTTAATTGTAAAACCCTAAAATCAAGTGCAAATTTGCCCAAATTACTATTTTTCGGTCCATAATTAAAAAGGATAGAATAATTTAAGTGAGGCCTGCCTGGGAGAAATCAGTATGCTTCATGTCGACCTTGGCAGCCCAAGATCAACATGAGCATGCCTCATGTCGACTTGGGCAAGTTAGGTCGACATGAGCATGCTTCATGTCGACCTAGGGCAACTAGGTCGACATGGGTTCAATATGTTTCCTAATTCAACTAGAATTTGTTTTAGGGACTGTTTTATATTAGGTTAAGGATTATGAGTGAGGTTCGGATATAAATATTAACATTTCAAAATTTAGAAGGGTGGAGAAAAAGATTATCAAGGGAACATTAAGAAGCGACGGCAAGGAACATTAACAAGATAGCAAAGAGACGGCAACAAACAGAAAAGATTAGCATTAACCATTCATCAGTAATCAATCCATCAAAGACAGCAGTGCTATCTTTGTTAATTGTTTATACAGAAGTTAATTGTGGAGTAACCAAAGAGTGGAGGTTTGATATTTAATCATGAATTATTTATGTTTACAGTAGTTTCGTTTCTTTGATTAATAAGAACATGCATACATGCAGTAACTTTGAACACATAGTACCTTGATATTTGAACATGCAGTAAATTATTTTTATTTTAATAACTTTAATCATTTGCTTTGGTTTTTGATTTAATAACTTTAATCGTTTACTTTAATTATCACATTTATCAATTGGTATTCATAATCCCACTGGCATATTTCATAAAACATAAAACTATCTAGTAGTCAACAATTAATTGTTAAAATCTATCTTGTTTACTTTAACTTCAAGAATTGTATGTTATTTCATTAAAACTCAAAACCTCAAACTATTTTTATCCAAAAGCCTAAACCATTTCATTATTAAACTCCAAAATATTGATTATTTTTCCAAATCAAAAATTTTGTTTTTTTAGTCAGTAAGTCAATTCCAAAACCCTAGTTTTAAAACCCTAATTCCAAAACCATAGTTTTAAAAACCTTAACTATCCAAAACCCTAATTCCAAAACCCTAGTTTTAAAAACCCTAATTCCAAAACCCTAGTTTCCAAAACCCTAGTTTCAAAAATCCTAATTTCAAAACCCTAATTATAAAACTTTAGTTTCTAAAACCCCAAGTTCCAAAACCCTAAACTCTATTGATAATTCTTTAAAACACTAAATTTATATATTTATTACTTTATTTAATTTTAGATTTGATTATATAGTTTATTATATTTTTTGATGGTTGATTTATTTAATTTAAAAACTTGATTTATTTAATTTATCTTGGATGAATGTTTATTATATATTTTGATTGATGTTTAATATCTTTGTTGAATGTTTTATTTATGACGAATGGTTATTTATTTTTATCGATTTATTTTGATTTTCAAATATTGTAAGAGGTATGTTTCCACTTGATGGGTACCTCATTAGTTAAATATCATGTAATTTAAATTTCTTTTCTATTTTAGAATCAATGCAAAGGACATGTTTCTACCTTTCGGTGGGTGTCCTATTTAGGCATGGGATGTAAGGACATGTTTCCATCTTCGGATGGGTGTCCATTTATTTGTTTTGCTTGGACATTGCTTTGATTTTAATATAATGATGCTTACTTTTAATTATTGTGTGTAAAATGGTTAATGTTGTTATATTTAAGAATTTTATAATATTAAGACTTGTAAAGGAGGCCGGTTCCAATAAACCGAGTTTTGTGGGGATGCTAGGCCATTTATCACCTTCCCCACACGTACCCAACTTTCCAAACCCATTAGGAGGTTGGGGATTCCTTAGGAATTGAGTCATCCACCCCTTTCTCTTTCCCGGCCCATCCGGGTGGCGACACCATTTTTTTTGGACCTCGGTCCGTGTTCTCTAAGGCCCAGAGCTAAACAATGTCGAAGTCGCAAGAATATTCCACCGGGAGTGGGGGCGAAAATCCCCGCTCACAGTGGCGACTCCATTGGGGATAAGAGAAGTTGATTCCGTTGGTCTTTATATTATTCTATTCTTTCTTATAATGATATTATCCATTGCATCATCTTAGATTGCATCGTGTGCGTGAGTTAGGATGCCCATGTTACCCGTGTTGTGTTATGTAAGGGATACCATACTTTCACTCAAGGTATGGAGATCGAGCATGGCATAACCACTTATAGCGTCATACCATTTGGTATATACTTGCTATGGGAACCTAAGCCTTTTTACCCAAAGACTAAAGCTCATGTAATTGGCCTAGTTACTTTCCTTAGGTTTTACCCCAAATGCATGTTGTTTGACTATGGTGAATTTATCTTGGCTTAAATCATGGCTTATTTCATTTGTTCTTTTCTAATATGACCTAAGTTTATTGTAAGCTCAAAATAAATTTTTCTTTAAAATCCAAAAGTCCAAAGCTATTCTTCAAAATTTTTAAGATGGTCTTTGGACATAAGACTTTTCTAAAAATAAATCAAAAATTCTTTTGCTCATAACCCAAATACTATGCCCAAAATGTGTTTTTTACTAAAATCTTTTTACAATGGGCTTAGAAATAAAATTATTTTTATCCAACCTTTTCTTACAAAGAGCTTGCAAATTATTTAGGTTAATTAAGAAATATAAAAAATCAATTGTGAGCCTAGTTTATACTAAGAATAATTAATCATGGGCTTGTTTTTGGCATGAACCATTTGTTACTCTTTTCAAGTGAGAAATCTATCTATAATAAACCTCTTAATTTGGTTTTAATCCAATATAGCATAAAAGCTATTATAGTTGGTTGAGTGGATTAAAACCTAATTAATGGGAATTACTATGAATGGATTTCCATTTTCAAAAATATAATTATTGGTTGAAACGTGCGAGGGAAATATTCGAAAACAAGACACCCCATGTTGGTATTTTGTTAACCATATACCTAGGAAAAGAGACTCACCATTCGTGTGTGGATGTTATAAGTTTTGAAGGAACGCCCTATTCGTCCTTATTTGTCTATTATTTGTGCATACATACATACATGCATACATTTGCATCTCATATCATTAATCCTTTCTGGCTCACAGCCCTAGATTATGATAGTTCAAAAGCTTACAACAATCCGACCTACGCCAGAGATGAAGCATCTAGCAACGACTCAATCTCTTTTTCACCAAAAGCAATGGAGCCCGAACAAATTCAAAGAATGGTGGATGAAGCCCTCAATGCCAAGATGGAAGAAATAAAAGAGGCCATGGCTGAGACCATAAAGAATCAATTAGGTGCAATTTTAGGAAACAATGCCGAAGCATCTGCTAGCTCCAAGAAGCCAAAGTACAAAGGGAAGATTAAAGTTGGTGAAGTAGCTTTTGATGATGATAAGGTTGTCATTGATGATGATGACTGGGCTTAATACTACCAAGATCCTCAAGACAAAAAGAGCCGGAGGTTTTTGAGAAGGCAACTATTGAAAAGACCGAGACTTCTAATGTTGAAAAGATGATTGCTGATTTAGAAAAGAAATTTGAGAAGAAACTGAAAATTGAAGAAATGTCCGAAGTTGACAAATTATTAGAGCTAGATGAAGAAGTTTCGTGCAAGTTCAAGATACCATCTTTTGCGAAGTTTGATGGAACCGGAAATCCTCATCTCCATGTGAAGCAGTATATCACTACTATGCAGTCTGCCCGAGCTACTAAGGCTCAAACCCTAAGGTACTTCATGCTCTCATTGGACCCTGTTGTCCAAAATTGGTTCAATACCTTGGAAGAAGGAACACAAAAAGAGTTGGGATCTACTTTACAAAGCCTTCATCCAACAATATGGATACAATGTCGAGATGGAAGTTACCTTAATGGAAGTGGAGTCCATTAGGCAAAGGCCAAATGAGAATTTTGTGGATTATGTGAAGAGATTGTGAAACAAGGCAGCTTTGCTCAAGAAGAGGCCCGATGAATCCGATCAAATAGGGATGATAGTGAGAGGGGTGTTGCCTAGTCTTCGTGAGAGGATGTCTCTTACACTCATCCGTGATTTCAAAGATCTTCTCCAAGCTGGTCTACAAATTGAAGAGTGGGAAAGGGAGAAAAAGATTAACAAGGGAACATTAAGAGAGGAAGGCAAGGAACATTAATAAGATAGCAAAGAGACGGCAACAAATAGAAAAGATTAGCATCAAACATTCATCAGTAATCAATCCATCAAAGACAGCAGTGCTGTCTTTATTAATTGTTCATCCAGAAGTTAATTGTGGAGTAACCAACGAGTGGAGGTTTGATCTTTAATCATGAATCATTTATGTTTACAGTAGTTTTGTTTCTTTGATTAATAAGAATATGTATGCATGCAATAACTTTGAACACATAGTACCTTGATCTTTGAACATGCAATAAATTGTTTTTTGTTTTAATAACTTTAATCGTTTGCTTTTGTTTTTGTTTTAATAACTTTAATCATATGCTTTAATTATCACATTAATCAATTGGTATTCATAATCCCCCTGGCATATTTCATAAAACATAAAACTATACAGTAGTCAACAATTAATTGTTAAAATCAATCTTGTTTACTTTAACTTCAAGAACCGTATGTTATTTCATCAAAAGTCAAAACATCAAACTATTTTTATCCAAAAGCCTAAACTATTTCATTATTAAACTCCAAAATATTAATTATTTTTCCAAAATCTTAATTTATTTTTCCAAATCCAAAATTTTATTTTTTTTAGTCAGTAAGTTAATTCCAAAACTCTAGTTTTAAAAACCCTAATTTCAAAACCCTAGTTTTAAAAACCTTAACTATCCAAAACCCTAATTCCAAAACCCTAGTTTTAAAAGCCCTAATTCCAAAACCCTAGTTTCCAAAACCCTAGTTTCAAAAATCCTAAAAATCCTAATTTTAAAACCCTAATTATAAAACTTTAGTTTCTAAAACCCTAAGTTCCAAAACCCTAAATTCTATTGATAATTCTTTAAAGCCCTAAATTTATATTTTTTTTACTTTATTTAATTTTAGATTTGATTATATAGTTTATTATATTTTTTTGATGGTCGATTTATTTAATTTCAATACTTGATTTATTTAATTTATCTTGGATGAATGTTTATTATATATTTTGATTGATGTTTAATATCTTTGATGAATGTTTTATTTATGATGAATGGTTATTTATTTTTATCGATTTATTTTGATTTCCAAATATTGTAAGAGGTATGTTTCCACTTGGTGGATACCTCATTAGTTAAATATCATGTAATTTAAATTTCTTTTCTATTTTAGAATCAATGTAAAGGACATGTTTCTTCCTTTCGGTGGGTGTCCTATTTAGGCATGGGATGTAAGGACATGTTTCCATCTTCGGATGGGTGTCCATTTATTTGTTTTGCTTGGACATTGCTTTGATTTTAATATAATGATGCTTCTTTTAATTATTGTGTGTAATATGGATAATGTTGCTATATTTAAGAATTTTATAATACTAAGACCTGTAAAGGAGGCCGGTTCCAATGAACCAGGCGTTGTGGGGGTGCTGGGCCATTTCTCACCTTCCCCACACGTACCCAACTTTCCAAACCCATTAGGTGGTTTGGGATTCCTTAGGAAATGAGTCATCCACCCCTTTCTTTTTCCCGGCCCGTCCGGGTGGCGACTCCATTTTCTCCGGACCTAGGTCCGTGTTCTCTAAGGCCCCGAGCCTAAACATTGCCAAAGTCGCAAGAACCATTCCACCGGGAGTGGGGGCAAAAATCCATGCTCACAGTGGCGACTCCACTGGGGATAATGTTGCAACTTCGGCACTATTTAGGCTCGAGGCCTTAGAGAACACAGACCTAGGTCCGGAGAAAATGTAGTCGCCACTGGACGGGCAGGGAAAAAGAAAGGGGTGGATAACTGGATTCCTAAGGAATCCCCAACCCCCTAATGGGTTCGGAAAGTTGGGTACGTGTGGGAAAGGTGAGAAATGGCCCAGCACCCCCGCAACGCCCGATTCATTAGAACCGGCCTCCTTTACAGGTCTTAATATTATAAAATTCTTAAATATAACAACATTATCCATATTACACACAATAATTGAAAGTAAGCATCATTATATTAAAATCAAAGCAATGTCCAAGTAAAACAAATAAATGGACACCCATCCGAAGATGGAAACATGTCCTTACATCCCATGCCTAAATAGGACACCCACCGAAAGGTAGAGACATGTCCTTTATATTGATTCTAAAATAGAAAAGAAATTTAAATTACATGATATTTAACTAATGAGGTATCGACCAAGTGGAAACATACCTCTTACAATATTTGGAAATCAAAATAAATCGATAAAAATAAATAACCATTCATCATAAATAAAACATTCATCAAAGATATTAAACATCAATCAAAATATATAATAAACATTCATCCAAGATAAATTAAATAAATCAAGTATTGAAATTAAATAAATTGACCATCAAAAAATATAATAAACTATATAATCTTGGGCTGCCAAGGTCGACATGAAGCATGCTCATGTCGACCGAGCCTCCCAAGGTCGACATGAAGCATGCTCATGTCGACCTAGCTTGCCCAAGTCGACATGAGGCATGCTCATGTCAATCTTGGGCTGCCAAGGTCGACATGAAGCATACTAATGTATCCCAGGCCGGCCTCACTTAAATTATTCTGGCCTTTTTAACTTATGGACCGAAAAATTGTAATTTGGGCCAATTACACTTGATTTTTGAGTTTTATAATTAAATTTATGCCTCTTTAATCCAAACTGACTCCTTTAAAAATTATAAACTAAGTTTAAATATTTAAAGTCGGATCAAATTTATTTTGGCATCCTTTAATTATGACCATATCAAATTAGGGTCAAAATTAATGGTCTACAAGGGGGTGTTGGGTCATTTCTCACCTTCCCCACACGTACCCAACTTTTGAAACTCATTAAGGGGTTGGGGATTCCTTAAGAATCGAGTCATCCAACCCTTTCTTTTTTTTTTGGCCCATCCGCGTGGTGACACCATTTTCTTCAGGCTTAGGCCTATGTTCTCTTAGGCCCCGAGACTAACAGTGCCGAAGTCGCAAGTACCATTTCACATGGGAGTGGGGGCAAAAATCCCCGCTCACAGTCACATTCATAATGTAACTCATTCCACACACATTTTGTCTTAACATCAAATATACACAAATTTTTAGACACTTTTCTACATAAAGGTCTATTTCATAATTATTTTATTTTCTTTCTAATTTCATTATTTATTTCTCATATTTTTCAATCATTTTTTACACGTCTCAGAATGACTACATTATAGACATAGCCATACTACCATAGGAAATCTTTCAAGTTCAATAGTTTCATGCATAAACCTAAATTTTACATTGAGCAAATGCCCACTATAACACTATCACATAGCTATGTCATATTGCATAGACTATGTGATTTTCCCACATTTCAAATAATTTACATAAATATTGTCAATCCACATTTAACAAAATTTTAAGTAAATAAATATATGTACACGCCTTTTAGAGTTCCAAAATCAACTCTAAGTCACCTTCAAACTCTTACTTTCCAAAAACCCTAAATGCCTCCACATGTCCCAATTTAGCAAACACTCACATAAGCCATGCAATAAGTATAATTATTCATTTAATATTGCTTCCATGCTTATTTTTTATCAATCAACTACTATTTATACAAATTCCATTAATTTTTCAATAAAACTCTATTTTCATCATTCCCTACTTTACTTAAACTTCATCCTACCTAACACATTTTTAATATTTAGCCATAAATTCATTATACATACATCAATATAATATCAACACACTACATTACAATAATTATCATCTCTTCCATCCAAAATCCTAAATTGTCCATAACCCTAAACCAACTCTTTGATAATTCAAAAGTTCATTTAAGCATAGTTTTGAGTTTAAACCCTTACTAACACACTTAATCACAACTACAAATTAATCCATACTCAATTGTTTCCTCATTTAGCTCCTTATTCAATTACTTGCACAAGATAATCCATAAATAATTATTTTTACTAATTAAGCCATAGTCAATTATTTCCACTAATCAATCCATATCAATTATTTTCACAAATTAATCTATAATCAAATATTATTACAATTTAATCTATAATCAATTATTATTCTAACATAGTTACTGATTTTGACAAATTAGTTTTTAATCACTTATTACCACCAATTAATTTATTATCAAATATTTTCACAAATTAATCCTCTAAAGCAATTCCTAATCTTCCATATGCAATTTAAATTAAAGAAAGACTCATTAAATAGTAAATTATGTAATATACAAATACATACCTCTTCAATTTGCTTTTCCATTATCTTTCTCAATTTCCCTTAGTTTTTTAATGATTTTATTTAAGAATCTCAAATAAAATCATCCAATTCTACCAGAATCATGAATTATTTACTTAAAGTTCTTTGATTTTTTGAGTAGAGATATGGAAGAAGAAGAAGAAGAAGAAGAAGAAGAAGAAAGAAAAAGAGATGGAGATAGTAATAATGAAGCTACGGGTTTGATGATGAAGAAGAAGAAATATCCCTTTATATATGTATAATTAATTTTCCACCAATCATCTTTTTTCTTCTTTGACTTTCTCTTCTTTATTATTATTATTATTATTATTATTATTATTATTATTATTATTATTATTTGATAAATATAAAAAGTTCCATCATTTTTCACTATCAAAATCATTTTTTAAATTTTGATTTATTTTATTTTTACTATTTATTATTTTATTATTTTTTCCAGCCATATATATTATTCTATTAATTAATTAAATCTTAAATTATTTAATTATTTTTCTCATATATTTCCAGCCATATATTTTGTTTCTTTTTTTGACTTTTATTTTTCTTTATTATTTATTTTCATATTTTTCCAACACCATTTTACACTTTAGATATATGTCATGTATATCTTAATATATATGTATATGTGATGTATACATTTTGTATATAATATATATATATCTTAGGTATACACTATGCATACAATGTTCAAATATATAGTATATATTATGTTTATACCTTATACTACCCTCTTTCAACATATCTAATTAATCTTCTTTTTTATTTACTTAATTATTTTTAAAATTTTGGGTGTTACAATGTTTTTTGAGGCTCGATAGTGCAACACACTTTCCTAAGCGTGAACGCTTGTTATGACAAAAACACCTTTTTTTAGATCATAAAATCACATGTTGGCTTTGTCAATTCAGTTTCATTATACCTCAGAGCTTGATTTTTTCAAATTAACACATCTATAATATGACAACCCTAGTTACCATACTAAACTTGGAAATCATTTCGATTTCAGTAAGAACTGTTGCACATCAAATAGCCATATACACATTACTTGGCCAAAGGTCTCATTGAGTTTAAATATTATCTATCTCATATGCATGCTTCTTTAAACAATCTTGTAATATCCCAAAGTATACCCTAAAAGTTTTGGAATATTTATTGTTGTATTTGGATTAAGTGTATATTTTTAATGGAAAGAGTAAAGAAGTAAAGAGAGAGTGTATATGTTATATATATAGTAATATATATAACATATACAAGTCAAACTAATGGAAGTCAAAAGAAGATTAATGAATTAATTAATTAGTGAATTAAATTAAAAGGGAATTAAGTGAGTGGAAGAGGATATTTTGAATTATTTTAATATTATTTTTGCTTGGTGGATATTTAAAGAGATTGAGTGTTTGACTTGGCTATTTTTCTTCTTCATTTTCTTCTTCTTTCTTTGGTTGGCAGGGCATCACAAAGGCAATAGAGAGAAAGAGAGTTTTTGTTTTCCAAGCTCAAAATTGAAGAAGATTTCAAGTGATTAAGTTGGAAATCTAAGAAGTTTCATCAACTTTGGTAAGTTTCTTCTTGATTCTCTTGTTTTATTTTAAGTTGTGTTTAAGTTTGGTGTTGGATTATTAAGAGCATGAATATGTTTGATTGTGGTGTGTTTGAGTGTGTTGGGTTTAATTGATTGTGGTTTTGGAATTGAATTGAAGAGAAGGAATTAGGTTTGGTATTGGAAGAGTAAGAGTTGTGTATTGGTAATTGATGTATGTTGTGAGTTTGAGCAATTATTATCTTAGATTTTCTATGTGTTTGTGTTTAATGGAGTTGAAAGCATAGAATACATGAGTTTGGTCTGAAACAGAAGCAAATTGGATGCCACACCCGTGGCCCTTGGATGCCACGACCGTGGGGGTGTTAAGAAGATTGGACAGATTCATTTTCTAACCCACGCTCGTGGGGGTTTTGAGGCCACGACCATGGGGGTGTGAGGCCACGACCGTGGGTCCTAGATAGTTGTGTTGGTTTATAATTTGTGATCTATGGGTCTAGTATGAGACTAATAGGTGAATAATTGTTTTGGAATTCATGTGTATCTTTAAATAAGTGTGTATTATTCCTTTTGAATTAGGTTGTGAAGAGGTTGAGTTGCCCTAATCCTTGTAGTGAAGAATTCTTGGAAGAGGAAGTGTATAGATTGGTGTGAATTGTTTTTGAGGTAAGTACAAACCCTACATTATTGCATACATTTACATGACATTGGGACTTAACACATTTGGTTGTAAATGTGTTAAGTAATCTATTACATTGTTGATACATTTGATTAATGTTATGATTTGTATAATGTGAAAGATATGATGATCATTCAAAATGTATGTGCAATGCAATTGGTTATGATGAATACTTTAATGATGAATTGTTTTAATGTGAATTGATATATGATGAGATGTGATGCCATTGTGGTTGGCTATAATGATTCAAATGAAATAAATGGGGCATATTTGCCTAGATGATGATGAATTTAAAATATATGTCTAATGCAATTGGTTATGTATACTCTATTGATGAGATGTGAAGCCATTGTTGTTGGCTATAATGATGCAAATGAGATAATTGAGGCATGGTTGCCTAAATGATGATGAGAAAATAAGAATGAAATTGATAATGAAATAATGAATGAATTGTGTGTCTAATGTGTTATTCCATTTTCAGAGTTTTGTTGTTGGTGGCATGCCTAATAGTAACAATCTCTTGAAGCTAGGTAGGGCTTGATCCTTGAAGTCAAGTTGGGTTGAAGTTTAGCATGCTTAACTCCCCTTGAAGCTTGGTTGGGTCTAGTCCTTGAAGCCTAGCTGAGATGTTACAACCCTTGAAGCTAGGTTGTGTTTGGTTCTTGAAGCCAAGTTGGGTTGATACTTAGCATGCTTTGTTCCCCTTGAAGCTTGGTTGAGCCTAATCCTTGAAGCCTAGTTGGGATAATGATAATGATAATGATAAATGTGATAATTGAACCAAAACATTAACTCTGAAAGTGGAATGGCATATTAGTGTCTTTTGGGCCCATGCTTGTAATATCCTCATTTATGCCCTAGAAGTTTTGCATATTGTTGTTGTTGTTATTGTTATATATTGGATTGAATATATGTGTTAAATTGTAAGAGAAAAGAAATTGAGAAGAGAAAGTATATGTATATGTATTTTGGGAAGAAATAGGGTTTAGAGACAAATTTATATGTTGTGTATATGTTAATATATATGACATAAACATATAAAGTGGTCAAAAGGCTTGGTCAATGCAAGAGAAGATATTTATTTGAGATTGGTAAATTACTTAATTGGGCACATATAAGACAAAAAGATAATTATGTGAATAAGGGCACTTTGGTAATTGCTTGGATAAAATCACATGGTGGATATTTAAAGAAGGTTTGATTTGTGTTTTCTTCATCATTTCTTCTTCTTCTTCTTGTTGATGGCCGGCCCTCCATAGCCAAAGAGAAAGAAAGAGACAAGTGATGGTTTTGATGATTTCAAGCTTAAATTGAAGAAAGATTAAGTGTTCAAGTGTTGATTTAAGAAGTTTTTAACTAAGGTAAGATCTTTTCTCTAATTTCTTCAATTCTTTTGAAGTGGTATGATTAAGTTGCTTATGGTATGATTGTAAGTATTGATTTTGCTTGATAGATGAGAAGTTGGGTTGGTGTTGGTGATGGAAGAGTAAGATTGGTGTTTAGTGAAATTGTTTCTGTTTTAGGATTAGTAAAGGCTGTGACTTGTATGATTTTTAATTAATTTTAGAAAAATGTTCTTGAAGTGAATTTTTGATATGTTGTGCCTCTATGAGTCTAGAATGACTGAAAAATATTTTGATTCGATTTTGGAATGGTTATGAGTTTAGAAAAATTATTTTCATTAGACCTGTTCCAGCAGGTACCTTAACTGGGACAGCTATATTTCGGGATTTTTAATAAAATGTAGAAAAATCATATTCAATTGAATTTTGGATATGTTGTTGCTTAGTGAGTCTAGTATTTGAGAAAAATAATTTGGAACCACGTTGATTGAATTTGATTTATGGAATTCACAAAGTTCAGAACTGCTGCCAGGATGCAGGGCAATTGGGGCAGTCTGGTTAGGTGAACTATTTGACCAAGATTTTGTGTTCCGTTTGATCTGAAATTTTAAAGGGATGCTTTTAAGATACAAAACTAAAATCTGTAAAAATTTTAGAATTTTTAGTCAAGTAGATTATTTTATACAATTTTTCAAAATAAGGATAAAATGGAGTTTAAAACCAGAATGTACTATTTATGGTTAGGGTTTTAATTCTTTGTTCTTCTTGCATTGCTTTGGTTCTCCAAAGGTAGGTTGGTCCTTAAACCTAACCCTAAACACTTTAAACACACTTGAATCAATGAATGTTATAATCAATTGTTCTTTGCCCTAATTGCATTGTTGAGATTGAACAATGTTATGTTGTGCATTGTGAATGGTAATGTGTTTCATGAGTAATGTGGAATGAAATGTTGATATTTATGAATGATGCTATGTGAGATATAATGTGATCATGGATGAGATATATATATATATATATACTTGAATAATGAGATGTTATATTATGAAATGAAATGTGAAGCCATTGTTATTGGCTAAGATGATGTAATTGAAAGAAAGAAGGCATGTTTGCCTAAATGTGATGAGAATTGAGAATGGAAATGAATTGTTTGTTTAATATGTTATTCAGTTTCAGAGTTCTGGATTTGGGTGGCATGCCTAAGAAATGATGAAAGGTAACAGTCTTGCCGGGTTGAGGACCTCCTCATAGGTGTTGAGTTGATGGTCTAAGAGACTGGGTCTGTTACACTATGAGATACATGATTTGTAACAGTCTTGCCGGGTTGAGGATCTCCTCATATGTGTTGAGTTGATGATCCAAGAGACTGGGTCTGTTACACTATCCATGGATAGAGATACATGTATATACATTGCCTACGGGCGTGATTATTGTGACTATGAACCAAAGCAGTAACTCTGAACTCTGAATATCGTATTAAATACTTGTTGGGCCCATAGGTGTCAAGGTTATATGAATGTCCTAAATAATGTTATGAGTTTAATGAAATGAGATGTTGGTTATGGAGTATGATTGATTAATGTTGAATGTGAAAAGATGTTGAAATGTGGTATGCTCATATGACTATGATTTGTGAAATGCATAATTGTGTGGTTAACTTTATATTTATGATGTTGATCTTATCAATAACATATGTGGCATTGCATTTCATTAAAGCATACCGTTAGCATGTTTTATCTTACTAAGCCGTTGGCTTAGCGCGATAGTGTTTAATCGCGCAGGTAGTAGAGTGGATAGAGTTGAACCCGAGAGTTCATCAAGACCTAGTGAGAGTAGACCTTGAAGAATCCATTTTGGGAGCTTAAAGATCAGAGCAGACTTGCCAATCATGTATAAATTTTATGTGTTGTAAAACTTGAGTTTTGATGTATATGAATTTGTAAATATGTAAATATTTTATAACTTCCGCTGTGTAATATTTAAATATGGGGGTTGTCCCAAAACCTTTATTTTATGTTGTACTAGAAGTGTAAATCCTTTTTGCAGGTTGTAGTTGAGGTTACAAGGGGGATTTATTGGGAGTGTACTGAGAATGATTTTGTTTGCATTGGTTTGTGTAAAATGTTTTTAAAAATAAGAAAAAAAACCGGTTTTGTTGACACTTGGGACTCAATTTTTAGGCGAAACTATGGCAAAAATTTTGTAGAAATCGGAACTAAAATTTGACTAAGTAAAATTGGTAGCAACATTAGGTTAGTGTGGCGCTTCTACTCAGCTTACATATGTAGGTTGGGAAGGGGTGTTACAATGCTTGTCTTTGTTTCAATGTGATTCATGAATGGTGAAACAATTGAATAAAATAATGGAGTGTAGTGTTATGAATAATATTAATATATCATTTATGAATAATGTTTTTATTGTTGAAATGTGTGACATTGACATTGCATTGAAGCATTTTGTTATTGTGGTTTGTACCACTAAGCCGTTGGCTTAGCGCTATTGTGGTTCATCGCGCAGGTGACAGGGTAGAGCCAGAGAGTTCATCTAAACCAAGTCGAGTCTAGATTTTGAAGCGTTAATAGTGGGCTTAAAGATCAAAGACTGACTGTCAAACATGTATAAACTTTATGTTTTGTAAAATTTGATTTTGATGTTTATGTATTTGTAAATACCTCTACATTTCCCGCTGCATATTGAATGAATGTTTTATTTATTGTGTTTTATGATATAACTTAAATGTTTTAAGTTTGCTCATATTATTGTATAAAGGAGTGAGTTGTTTGTTTAGTAAACCATAGCACTCTTGTATTCGGTATACGTATATTATAGGCATAGTATGTAGTATACGTATACAGGGTATAAGGTTGTTATAGCTGTTTTGGTATCAGAGCCTAGGTTTGAGATTCTCAACCTAGGTCAATTGAAAGAAAAAGAACATTTTGATTTTAAAAGTTGGGTTTCTAAATAAGATATATGTTTTGGTATTGGCAGTCTCTGATCTTTAATGAGGTATATTCTGCTGTGTTTGTAGACATAGGTAGTGATGGCGTCTCATTTACGTCAGTCCGTAGAAGGTAGTGCTGAGAGTGTAGCTCCTGAAGAGGGTAGAGATGGAGCTAGGGTTGATAGAGCTAGAGAGGAACCTGCTCTTGTGCCAGAGAGATCAGCAGCTGATGAGGTTCCGTCAGTTTGGTTACGGCATGTGGTAGAATTATTGAGGCAAGCTCCAGTACAGTCGCCACCGCCACCACAGCCACAAGTGTCAGTGAGACATTATGATAAATTGAGGAAATTTGGGGCTGAGGATTTCTTTGGTACTACAGATCCTACAGTAGCTGAGCAATGGTTGGATAGAGTGCAGAGGGTATTTATTCAGTTGCAAGCTACTCCTGAAGAGAAATTTGATTATGCTAGATCCTTATTGCAGAAAGATGCTTATGATTGGTGGAAGACAGTTCCTCATGCCATGGATGATCCACCTACTTTGTCTTATGGTGATTTTCTGCGGGAGTTTGAGCAGAAATATACTCTAAGGGAGTATAAGGATGCTAAGAAGATGGAATTTTTGAATCTGAGACAAGATAACCGGACAGTGACAGAGTATGAGGTAGAGTTCATCCGGTTGAGTCACTATGCCGGTGGGATTATTTCTGATGAGATTGACCGGTGTAGGAGATTTGAGGAAGGGTTAAGGCCCTCTATTATGTGTATTGTTGCTGGTTCTCGGTATCAAGATTTTTCTCAGTTGGTTGCAGCAGCTAGAAGTGTTGAGAGAGCACAGGGTATTGCAACAGCTGCTACCGAGGAGGAGACTAGAGTTAGGAGATCCCAGTTTGAGGCAGGGTCTTCATCTATGAAGAGAGGCCGAGGAAGTTTTATTCTGAGAGTCAGTAGGAGCCTGAGGCAGTCGGGTAGGTCATCTCAGTATCAGAGGCAGAGACCGAGACCTATAGTTTCTGTAGCGAGTGCTTCGACTCCAGTGGTTCAGAGATCTACTCCACCTATATGTGTTCATTGTGGTAGGACACATGGGGGTGCTTGTTGGAAGACGAGTGGATCAGGAGTATGCTTTAGATGTGGGTCACCAGCTCACTTTATTAAAGATTGCCCTGAGCTACAGGAGGATAGACAGACTGATACTGCAGCTTCTCGACCCAGTGTCAGCAGAGGTGGTCGAGGGGGGCAGAGGTTTTAGTATAGGCGGTCGACCTGGATTTAGTCAGAGAGGAGGCTCTACATCCGGAGGTAGTATGCCAGATGAGGCTAGGTCTTCTCAGAGAGTGTATGTGATGCAGAGGCAGCCTGATGCTTCAGCAGTCATTGCAGGTACATTTTCTTTATTTGTCATTTGAGTTCTTGCTTTGATTGATCCAGGATCTACTCATTCATACATTAGTTCATCTATCTTGCCTGTGACTAAATTGCATACTGAGTCTGTAACACCCCTACATTCAATACATGCACACTACAAACACCACAATGTAGTATACATGCACTAAACATAGAGATGCTACGGATTTTTTTAACATTTAAAAACATTTTAAACCATACCATAATTTTTCAATTGTATACATTATAGAAAGATAAGTAGTTAACTTGTAATACAAAACTAAATAGATATATATATAGATACATTTAGTTGTTACGCAGCGGAATTTATCAAATATTTACATATATGAAAACATTTAATTTCCTATTTACAAATATACACATATGTACATTAAAATCATTACTTTACAAAATATAAAAGAGTTATACATGATTGGCAAGTCTCCTCTGATCTTTAAGTTCCCAAAATCAACTCTTCACTGTCTACTCTCACTCGGTCTCGAAGAGCTCTCGGGTTCAACCCTATTACCTGCGCGATCAAACACTATCGCGCTAAGCCAACGGCTTAGTAAGACAAAATGTGCTAATGTTATGCTTTAGTGCAATGCAATGCCAATGCTCAATCCATATTATACATGTAACATCATATATGCAAGGCTAACAACATACCTTTACATTTCATATGCCTCATTAGTTATTCATTTAACCATTCATGAACAACATTAAACCAATCATGACTCACATTAAACAAAGACAAGCATTGGGCCCAAGACACACTAATATGCCATTAAATTTTCAGAGTTAATGCTTTGGTTTTATCACATTTATCATTATCACATATACCCAACTAGGCTTCAAGGATTAGGTTCAACCAAGCTTCAAGGGGAACAAAGCATGCTAAGTCTCAACCCAACTTGGCTTCAAGAACCAAACCCAACCTAGCTTCAACGGTTGTAACATCTCAATTAGGCTTCAAGGACTAGACCCAACCAAGCTTCAAGGGGAGTAAAACATGTTAAACTTCAACCCAACTTGGCTTCAAGGATCAAGCCCAACCTAACTTCAAGAGATTGTTACTATCATTAGGCATGCCACCAACAACAAACTCTGAAAATGGAATAACACATTAGCCACACAACTCATTTATTTATTTGTTATCAATTTCATTCTCACATGGATCAACATAGCCAATCACAATGGCTCTACATTCCATTTTATCTCATTTCACATCATAGCATTTCAATCTTTCATATACATAATTATTTGCATCATCATGTCATTCACATTATTCATATATATATATATATCATCATTGATATAAACATAACAATACACATTGCTCAAATAAATTAACAATGTAGTAATGCCACATTTGAACTTACACACAATCATATAGATTTTGTACTTACCTCAAAAACAAATCACACCACTCTTAACACTTCCTTGTTCAAGATCCTTCTACCTCTTAAATCAATGATCAATCACTATCTTCAAGACCTAAATCAAAAGTAATAGCATATACTTGCTTAGGGATACACAAGAGATAATCCAATTAGGAATTAATTAAGGCAAACCCTAACCCTGACACGCTCACCCACACGGGCGTGTTCATGACCGTGTCTTAACTCCACAACACAGAAGTATTTACACGCTCAACAACATGGGCGTGTTCCTGGGCATGTAAATTCTCAAATCTCACAGTAGCTATGACACGCTCAATAACACGGGCGTGCTACTGGTCGTGTCAAACCTACTGCCTCCAACACAATTGACACGCCTAAAGACCCTGGACGTGCTCATGGGCGTGTCCGGCCACAAATCAAGACTCCGATCAAAAACAACCATACACTCAACAACACACTTCTATACATTAACATCCTCTTCAAATAATCTTAACAAAACATACTCAAAACTCATCTCAAACTTGCAACACACCCAAAATAAGCCAAAACACACATCAAACACAAAACACAAAATCATCTCAAAACCCTTACCACATATACAACATCATCTCTTCCAACCACTTACTCTTTTCTTCCATCCATACTCAAAATCCATCATCAAATCACTCAAACACTTCTCACATCTCAAAATCAACCAACACACTCTTAAAAATCTATCAAACTCAAATATCATTTCAAATAAACACAAAAATCACAAGAGAACTTACCAAAGTTACAAAACTTCTTAAATCACCAACTTGATCACTTAATCTTTCTTCAATTTGAGCTTCACTCAACAAGATCTTCTCTTTGCCTCTTGCTTCCTTTGTCTAAGGAGGAGCCGGCCACAATGGAAAAGAAGAAGAAAAATATGAAGAAGCAAAGTCAAATTTTGCTTTTAATCTCCACCAAGTGATCTTATCCAAGTAATTACCAAAATGCCCTCAATCATATAACTAACTTTTTGTCTCATATAAGCCCTTATATGTAATTACACACTCAACACAAATAAATATCTCTTCCATTGACTCTTCATTTGACCAATTTATATGTTATATATATCATCATATACACAACATATACCATTCTCTCTAAACCCTAATTCTTTTCCCCAAAACACATATACACAAGCATTCACTTTCCAAAATCTTTTCTCTTGCAATTTAACACATATATTCAATCCAATATATCACTACAACAACAATAACAACAACATCAACAACTTAATCAAAACTTCTAGAGCATATACGAGGATATTACAATTCTCCCCCTCTAAAAAGAAAATTTCGTCCTCGAAATTACCTGATATCAAAGCTGAAACAACTGAGGATATTGCTCTCGCATGGATTGTTCACTTTCCTAAGTTGCTTCTTCTTTTGCATGATTCTTCCATAGAACCTTCACCAATGGCACTCTCTTGTTTCTCAGCTCTTTCACATCATGTGCCAAGATAGCAACTGGTTCCTCTTCAAAAGTCAAATCTGGGCTCACTTCGATAGATTCAATTGGCAACACATGAGATGGATCCGATCTGTACCTCCTTAACATAGAAACATGAAATACATTATGAATACGATCCAACTCAGGTGGCAAAGCAAGTCGATAAGCAACTGGCCCAACTCTTTCCAAAACTTCATACGGTCCAATGAAACGAGGACTCAATTTCCCTATTCGACCAAACCTTAAAATCTTCTTCCAAGGAGACACTTTCAGAAATACCTTATCTCCAACATCAAACTCTATGTCTCTCCTTTTCAGATCTGCATAAGACTTCTGTCGGTCTGAAGCTGCTTTTAACCTGCCTCGAATCAACTTTACTTTTTCTTTAGTTTCTTGAATCAAATCAGGACCAACCAACTTATTATCTCCAAGCTCATTCCAACAAAGAGGTGTCCTACACCGTCTGCCATACAATGCTTCAAACGGTGCCATACCAATGCTGGATTGGTGACTGTTGTTGTAAGCAAACTCCACAAGAGGTAAGAATCTATCCCAACTTCCAAAGAAATCGATGACACAGCTTCTCAACATGTCCTCAATAATCTGTATCACCCTCTCTGACTGTCCATCCGTCTGTGGATGAAAAGCAGTACTGAAGTGTAATCGAGAACCCAAAGCACTATGCAAACTCTTCCAAAATCTGGAAGTAAACCGGGGATCTCGATCAGACACTAAAGAAGTTGGAACACCATGCAACTTAACAATCTCATGGATATACAGCTCAGCCAATCTCTCCAAAGAGTAATCCATCCGAACCAGAAGGAAATGAGCTGTCTTAGTCAATCTATCCACAATCACCCATATAGCATCATGCTTCTTTTGTGTCAATGGCAAACCAGACACAAAATCCATCGTCACTCTATCCCACTTCCATTCTGGTACTGATAATGGTTGAAGCAATCCAGTTGGAACTTGATGCTCTGCTTTAACCTTCTGACAGGTGAGACATTTAGATACAAACTCTGCAATATCTCTCTTCAAACCAATCCACCAGTAATGCTGTCTCAAATCATGATACATCTTAGTATTGCCCGGATGCATAGCAAACACTGACTGATGTGCTTCTTCCAAAATGACTCTTTTCAAATCAGCATCATCGGGTACACACAATCGGTTCTTAAACCAGAGACTCCCATCACCTTTCACAACAAAATCTCTAGTCTTCCCATTCTTGCAATATGAAATAATCTTCTGAATCTTCATATCAATCAACTGAGCCTCTTTGATCTGATCTAACAAAACTGGTTTCAAAAGCAACTGTGCCAGCAATGCACCATCATCACAAGGTACAAAACTAGCATGCAAAGCTCTCAACTCAACAAGCAACGAGAGCGAGTAAACAGATAAACCAGCTAAAGACTTCCGACTCAAGGTATCAGCAACAACATTTGCTTTACCTGGATGATAATCAATCAAACAGTCGTAGTCTTTAATCAATTCCAACCATCTCCTCTGTCGAAGATTGAGCTCTTTTTGAACACCCAAATATTTCAAGCTTTTGTGATCAGTGTAGATGAAACATTTCTCCCCAAACAAATAGTGTCGCCAAATCTTCAATGCGAACACAATTGCTGCTAACTCTAAATCATGGGTCAGATAGTTAAGCTCATGCGGTTTCAACTGTCGAGATGCATAAGCTATAACTTTACCTTCCTGCATCATCACACACCCCAAACCACTATGTGAAGCATCACTGTAAATCACATATGGTTTGCCTTCCACAGGTAAAGTAAGAATAGGCGCTTGAGTCAACATATCTCTCAACTGTTCAAAGCTAGCCTGACACTGATCCGTCCACACAAATCTCACTCCCTTACGAAGCAATCTGGTGAGTGGAGTAGCTATCAAAGAAAACCCTTTCACAAACCGCCGGTAATAGCCTGCCAAAACCAGAAAACTTCTAACCTCTATCACCGACTTGGGTGGACTCCAATTCAATATAGCTTCAACTTTGCTCGGATCAACTCTAATGCCTTCTGCTGAAACAATATGTCTGAGAAAAGCGACTTGATCCAACCAGAACTCACACTTCGACAATTTGGCAAACAACTGCTTCTCTCTCAAAATCTGCAACACAATCCGTAGATGCATATCATGTTCCTCTTCATTTCGTGAATACACCAAAATGTCATCGATGAAGACCACTACAAACTGATCCAGATAGGGCCTGAACACCCTATTCATCAAATCCATAAAAGCTGCAGGTGCATTCGTTAGACCAAAAGGCATAACTAAAAATTCATAATGCCCATACCTGGTCCGAAAGGCGGTTTTAGAAATGTCTTCAGCTTTAACTCTCAATTGATGGTACCCAGATCTCAAATCAATTTTAGAAAACACAGCTGCACCCTTCAATTGATCAAAGAGATCATCGATTCTAGGCAAAGGATATTTATTTTTAATAGTCACCTTGTTCAATTGCCTATAATCGATACACAACCTCATAGTACCATCTTTCTTCTTCACAAATAGCACAGGAGCTCCCCAAGGAGAAACACTGGGGCGAATAAATCCTTTGTCCAACAACTCCTGCAATTGCACTTTCAACTCCCTCAATTCTGCTGGTGCCATTCTATAAGGAGTAATAGAGATAGGAGTGGTACCAGGCAACAATTCAATACCAAACTCCACTTCTCTCTCAGGAGGCAATCCTGGCAATTCCTCTGGAAAAATATCTGGGAACTCAGCAACTGTAGCAATGCTATCAATAGGAGAACCTCTTAATCTAGTATCTACCACATGAGCAAGATAGGCTTCACACCCTTTTCTAATCAATCTCCTGGCTGCAACAGCTGAAACAAACAAAGATGCTAGTTGCTCCTGCTCATTAGATACTATCACTTCTCTACCATCACCAGTTCTCAAAGAAACAATTTTCTTTTTACAATCCACCACAGCTCCATATTGAGATAGCCAGTCCATGCCCAAAATCACATCATATTCCTTAAATGGCATCTCAATCAAATCTCCAATGAACTCCTCACCCTGCATCACTACTACACTATTTCGGTGCACCTTGCTAACAATCACACTATGCCCTAAAGGATTTGTTACCAATACATCAAATCCTAGGGATTCAGCATGCATATCAGACACAGGAAAAACAGATGCACTAATATATGAATGTGTGGAACCCGGATCAATCAAAGCAAGTACTGAAGTATCAAATAAAGAAAAAGTACCAGCTATGACTGCCGAAGCATCTGGCTGCCTCTGCATAACATATACCCTCTGGGAAGATCCAACCTCCTCTGGTTTACTCTCCCTGGATGTAGAACCTCCTCTAGAACTGAACCCCGGTCTGCCCCCTCTGCTAACACCTCTGCTTCCTCGGCCTCCCCTCACACTAGGTCGAGAAGCTGCAGTATCAACTGACATCCGTTCTTGCCTCTCAGGACAATCTCTCACAAAGTGATCTGTTGGTCCACATCTGAAACAAACCCCTGCTACACTCGTCTTCCAGCAAGGACCACCATGTGGCCTACCACAATGGATACAGATGGGTAGGGTGGATCTTTGAATCATAGGGGTCGGAGCACTTGCCACTGAAGCTGCAGGTCTAAATCTCTGCCTCTGTAACTGCACTGACCTACCAGCTGACCTCTGACTCCTACTGACCCGAGGAACAAAGCTTCCTTTACCTCTTTTAACAGATGAAGACCCTGCCTCAAACTGGGTCCTTCTAACCCTAACCTCTTCCTCTGAAGCAGCTGCAATTACTTGAGCTCGCTCCACACTCCGAGCTGCTGCCACAAGCTGAGAAAAATCATGATATCTGGATCCAGCTACCAGACACATGATAGAGGGCCTCAATCCCTCCTCAAATCTCCTACATCTATCTATCTCATCTAATATTATGCCCCCAGCATACTGACTTAATCGAATAAACTCAACCTCATATTCAGTTACAGTCCGGTGATCTTGCTTCAAATCTAAAAACTCTCTTTTCTTCCCATCTTTATACTCCCTTGGAGTATACTTCAATTCAAACTCTCTCAGAAAATCTGCATAGGATAAGGTAGGTGGATCATCCATAGAATGGGGCACTGTCTTCCACCAACTATATGCATCCTTCTGCAACAAGGATCTTGCATAATCAAACTTTTCCTCTGGAGTGGCTTGCAACTGAACAAATATTCTCTGTACTTTGTCTAACCACTGCTGGATCAGTAGTACCTATAAAATCTTCAGCTCCATACTTTCTCAGTTTATCATAGTGCCTCACTGATACCACAGGCTGAGGGGGTGGTGGCACTGGTTGCACTGGTACTTGCCTCAAAGCTTCTACCACATGCCTAACCCAAGCTGGCGGAACCTCCTCCCCAGCTGGTCTCCCCGACACTGAAGCAGGTGCCTCCCCAACACTAACAACCCTAACTCCATCATCAGGGACAATACTCTCAGCACTACCCTCAACTGACTGGCGTGAGTGAGAATCCATCACAACCTAACACTGCAAACACAGTAGAATACTTCTTATTAAAGATCAGAGATTGCCAATCCCAAACATGTATGTTATTTTAAAAACTCACTTTTTAAGTAAAAATATTCTTTTTCTTATATTTTACCTAGGTTGAGAATCTCAAACCTAGGCTCTGATACCAAAACAATTGTAACACCCCTACATTCAATACATGCACACTACAAACACCACAATGTAGTATACATGCACTAAACATAGAGATGCTACGGATTTTTTTAACATTTAAAAACATTTTAAACCATACCATAATTTTTCAATTGTATACATTATAGAAAGATAAGTAGTTAACTTGTAATACAAAACTAAATAGATATATATATAGATACATTTAGTTGTTACGCAGCGGAATTTATCAAATATTTACATATATGAAAACATTTAATTTCCTATTTACAAATATACACATATGTACATTAAAATCATTACTTTACAAAATATAAAAGAGTTATACATGATTGGCAAGTCTCCTCTGATCTTTAAGTTCCCAAAATCAACTCTTCACTGTCTACTCTCACTCGGTCTCGAAGAGCTCTCGGGTTCAACCCTATTACCTGCGCGATCAAACACTATCGCGCTAAGCCAACGGCTTAGTAAGACAAAATGTGCTAATGTTATGCTTTAGTGCAATGCAATGCCAATGCTCAATCCATATTATACATGTAACATCATATATGCAAGGCTAACAACATACCTTTACATTTCATATGCCTCATTAGTTATTCATTTAACCATTCATGAACAACATTAAACCAATCATGACTCACATTAAACAAAGACAAGCATTGGGCCCAAGACACACTAATATGCCATTAAATTTTCAGAGTTAATGCTTTGGTTTTATCACATTTATCATTATCACATATACCCAACTAGGCTTCAAGGATTAGGTTCAACCAAGCTTCAAGGGGAACAAAGCATGCTAAGTCTCAACCCAACTTGGCTTCAAGAACCAAACCCAAACTAGCTTCAAGGGTTGTAACATCTCAATTAGGCTTCAAGGACTAGACCCAACCAAGCTTCAAGGGGAGTAAAACATGTTAAACTTCAACCCAACTTGGCTTCAAGGATCAAGCCCAACCTAACTTCAAGAGATTGTTACTATCATTAGGCATGCCACCAACAACAAACTCTGAAAATGGAATAACACATTAGCCACACAACTCATTTATTTATTTGTTATCAATTTCATTCTCACATGGATCAACATAGCCAATCACAATGGCTCTACATTCCATTTTATCTCATTTCACATCATAGCATTTCAATCTTTCATATACATAATTATTTGCATCATCATGTCATTCACATTATTCATATATATATATCATCATTGATATAAACATAACAATACACATTGCTCAAATAAATTAACAATGTAGTAATGCCACATTTGAACTTACACACAATCATATAGATTTTGTACTTACCTCAAAAAAAAATCACACCACTCTTAACACTTCCTTGTTCAAGATCCTTCTACCTCTTAAATCAATGATCAATCACTATCTTCAAGACCTAAATCAAAAGTAATAGCATATACTTGCTTAGGGATACACAAGAGATAATCCAATTAGGAATTAATTAAGGCAAACCCTAACCCTGACACGCTCACCCACATGGGCGTGTTCATGACCGTGTCTTAACTCCACAACACAGAAGTATTTACACGCTCAACAACATGGGCGTGTTCCTGGGCATGTAAATTCTCAAATCTCACAGTAGCTATGACACGCTCAATAACACGGGCGTGCTACTGGTCGTGTCAAACCTACTGCCTCCAACACAATTGACACGCCTAAAGACCCTGGACGTGCTCATGGGCGTGTCCGGCCACAAATCAAGACTCCGATCAAAAACAACCATACACTCAACAACACACTTCTATACATTAACATCCTCTTCAAATAATCTTAACAAAACATACTCAAAACTCATCTCAAACTTGTAACACACCCAAAACAAGCCAAAACACACATCAAACACAAAACACAAAATCATCTCAAAACCCTTACCACATATACAACATCATCTCTTCCAACCACTTACTCTTTTCTTCCATCCATACTCAAAATCCATCATCAAATCACTCAAACACTTCTCACATCTCAAAATCAACCAACACACTCTTAAAAATCTATCAAACTCAAATATCATTTCAAATAAACACAAAAATCACAAGAGAACTTACCAAAGTTACAAAACTTCTTGAATCACCAACTTGATCACTTAATCTTTCTTCAATTTGAGCTTCACTCAACAAGATCTTCTCTTTGCCTCTTGCTTCCTTTGTCTAAGGAGGAGCCGGCCACAATGGAAAAGAAGAAGAAAAATATGAAGAAGCAAAGTCAAATTTTGCTTTTAATCTCCACTAAGTGATCTTATCCAAGAAATTACCAAAATGCCCTCAATCATATAACTAACTTTTTGTCTCATATAAGCCCTTATATGTAATTACACACTCAACACAAATAAATATCTCTTCCATTGACTCTTCATTTGACCAATTTATATGTTATATATATCATCATATACACAACATATACCATTCTCTCTAAACCCTAATTCTTTTCCCCAAAACACATATACACAAGCATTCACTTTCCAAAATCTTTTCTCTTGCAATTTAACACATATATTCAATCCAATATATCACTACAACAACAATAACAACAACATCAACAACTTAATCAAAACTTCTAGAGCATATATGAGGATATTACAGAGTCCCTAGGATTTGATGTCTTGGTGACAAATCCTTTAGGGCATAGTGTGGTTGTTAGCAAGGTGCACTGAGATAGTTCAGTTGTGGTACAAGGTGAGGAGTTTTTGGGTGATTTAATTGAAATGCCTTTTAAGGAGTATGATTTGATTTTAGGTATGGATTGGTTGTCTAAGCATGGAGCTATGGTAGACTATCAAAAGAAGTGTGTTACCTTGAGAATCGGTGATGGTAGAAATGTGATGGTGTCTAGTGAGCAGAGACAACTTGCATCCTTGTTTGTATCAGCTTTTGCAGCTAGGAAGTTGATTAGAAAAGGGTGTGATGCTTATATTGCTCATGTTGTGGATACCAGAGTAGCGGGTTCTCAACTTGATAGTATAACCACAGTTGCGGAATTTCCAGATGTTTTTCCAGAGGAGTTGCCAGGGTTGCCCCCTGAGAGAGAGGTTGAGTTTGGTATCAATTTGTTGCCTGGTACCACTCCCATCTCTATTACTCCTTATAGAATGGCACCTGCTGAGTTGAGAGAGTTGAAGGTGCAGTTGCAGGAGTTGTTGGAAAAAGGGTTTGTTCGCCCTAGTGTTTCTCTATGGGGAGCTCCTGTTTTGTTTGTGAAGAAGAAGGATGGTACTTTGAGGTTATGCATCGATTATAGGCAATTGAACAAGGTGACTATCAAGAATAAGTATCCATTGCCTCAGATAGATGATCTCTTCGATCAATTAAAGGGAGCAGCAGTTTTCTCCAAGATTGATTTGAGATCAGGGTACCATCAGTTGAGGGTTAGAGCTGAAGATGTTCCTAAGACAGCTTTTCGCACAAGATATGGGCATTATGAGTTTTTAGTGATGCCTTTTGGATTGATGAATGCACCTGCAGCTTTCATGGATTTGATGAATAGGGTGTTTAGGCCCTATCTAGATCTGTTTGTGGTGGTTTTCATTGATGATATTTTGGTGTATTTGCGTAATGAAGAGGATCATGACAAGCATCTGCGGATTGTGCTGCTGACCTTGAGAGAGAAACAATTGTATGCTAAGCTGTCGAAGTGTGAGTTTTGGCTTAATCAAGTGACTTTTCTGGGTCATATAGTTTCAGCAGATGGTATAAGAGTTGATCCGAGTAAAGTTGAAGCTATTTTGAATTGGAGTCCACCGAAGTCAGTGACTGAAGTTAGAAGTTTTCTTGGTTTGGCAGGCTATTATCGACGATTTGTGAAAGGTTTTTCTTTGATAGCTACTCCACTAACCAAATTACTTCGAAAGGGAGTTAGATTTGTGTGGACATATCAGTGTCAAGCTAGTTTTGAGCAGTTGAAGGAGATGTTGACTCAAGCTCCTGTTCTTACTTTGCCTATGGAAGATAAACCATATGTGATTTACAGTGATGCTTCACATAATGGTTTAGGTTGTGTTTTAATGCAAGAGGGTAAAGTTATAGCTTATGCTTCTCGGTAGTTGAAGCCGGATGAGCTAAATTATTCGACGCATGATTTGGAGTTAGCAGCTATAGTGTTTGCTTTGAAGATTTGGCGACACTACTTGTATGGAGAGAAGTGTTTTATCTACACAGATCATAAGAGTTTGAAATATTTGGGTGCTCAGAAAGAGCTTAATCTTTGGCAAAGACGGTGGTTGGAATTGATTAAAGACTACGACTGTTTGATTGATTATCATCCTGGTAAGGTGAATGTTGTTGCTGATGCCTTGAGTCAGAAGTCTTTGGCAGGTTTGACTGCTTTTTTGCTCTCGTTGCTTGTTGAGTTAAGAGTGTTGCATGCTAGTTTTGAATCATGTGATGATGGTGCGTTGTTGGCTCAATTGCAGTTGAGACTGGTGTTGTTGGATCAGATTAAATAGGCTCAATTGGTTGATGAGAAAATTCAGAAGATTGTGTCAGATTGCAAAAAGGGGGAGAGCCAAGATTTCCATGTGAAAAGTGATGGTAGCCTTTGGTTTAAGGATAGATTGTGTGTTCCTGATGATGCTAGATTAAGAAAGATTATTTTAGAAGAAGCACATCAATTGGTTTTTGCTATGCACCCTGGGAGTACTAAAATGTATCATAATTTGAAGCAACATTACTGGTGGTTAGGTATGAAGAAGCTATAGCGAAGTTTGTATCCATGTGTCTCACTTGTCAGAGGGTGAGCATCAAGTTCCAACAGGGTTGCTTCAACCTTTATCAGTGCCTGAATGGAAATGGGAACGTGTGACAATGGATTTTGTGTCTGGTTTGCCATTGACTCAGAAGAAGCATGATGCTATCTAGGTGATTGTTGATCGGTTGACGAAGATAGCTCATTTTCTTACAGTTAGAATGGATTATTCTCTTGAGAAGTTGGCTGAGCTGTATATTAGTGAGATAGTGAAATTGCATGGAATCCCAATTTCTTTAGTGTCTGATAGAGATCCCCGGTTTACTTCAAGGTTTTGGAAAAGTTTACATAGTGCTTTGGGTTCTTGATTACACTTTAGTACTGCTTTTCATCCGCAGACAGATGGCAGTCAGAGAGAGTGATACAGATTATAGAGGATATGTTGAGAAGCTGTGTCATTGATTTTTCTGGAAGTTGGGACAGATTTTTGCCACTTATGGAATTTGCTTACAACAACAGTCATCAATTTAGTATTGGAATGGCACCATATGAGGCATTATATGGTAGAAGATGTAGGACGCCTCTATGTTGGAATGAAGTTGGAGAAGGCAAATTGGTTGGTCCTGATTTGATTAAAGAAACAGAAGAGAAAGTGAAGATAATTCGGGATCGGTTGAAAGCAGCTTCAGATCGACAGAAATCTTATTCAGATTTGAAGAGGAGAAACATAGAGTTTGATGTTGGAGATAAAGTATTTTTAAAAGTGTCTCCTTGGAAGAAGATTTTGAGATTTGGCCACAGAGGGAAGCTAAGTCCTCGTTTTATTAGACCTTATGAAGTATTAGAAAGAGTTGGACCAGTTGCTTATCGACTCACTTTGCCGCCTGAGTTGGATATAATTCATAATGTCTTCCATGTTTCTATGCTGTGGAGGTATAGGTCAGATCCATCTCATGTTTTACCAGTTGAATCTAAGGTGAGTCCGGATCTGACTTTTGAAGAAGAATCAGTTGTTATTTTGGCACATGAAGTGAAAGAGTTAAGACATAAGAAAGTGCCACTGGTGAAAGTTCTTTGGAAGAATCATGCAAAGGAAGAGGCAACTTGGGATAGTGAGCAAGCAATGCGAGATCAGTATCCTCAACTGTTTCAGACTTGAGATCAGGTAATTTCGAGGATGATATTTCTTTTTAGAGGGGGAGAATTGTAATATCCCAAAGTATACCCTAAAAGTTTTGGAATATTTATTGTTGTATTTGGATTAAGTGTATATGTTTAATGGAAAGAGAAAAGAAGTAAAGAGAGAGTGTATATGTTATATATATAGTGATATATATAACATATACAAGTCAAACTAATGGAAGTCAAAAGAAGATTAATGAATTAATTAATTAGTGAATTAAATTAAAAGGGAATTAAGTGAGTGGAAGAGGATATTTTGAATTATTTTAATATTAGTTTTGCTTGGTGGATATTTAAAGAGATTGAGTGTTTGACTTGGCTATTTTTCTTCTTCTTTCTTTGGTTGGCAGGGCATCACAAAGGCGATAGAGAGAAAGAGAGTTTTTGTTTTCCAAGCTCAAAATTGAAGAAGATTTCAAGTGATTAAGTTGGAAATCTAAGAAGTTTCATTAACTTTAGTAAGTTTCTTCTTGATTCTCTTGTTTTATTTTAAGTTGTGTTTGAGTTTAATGTTGGATTATTAAGAGCATGAATATGATTGATTGTGGTGCGTTTGAGTGTGTTGGGTTTAATTGATTGTGGGTTTGGAATTGAATTGAAGAGAAGGAATTAGGTTTGGTATTGGAAGAGTAAGAGTTGTGTATTGGTAATTGATGTATGTTGTGAGTTTGAGCAATTATTATCTTAGATTTTCTATGTGTTTGTGTTTAATGGAGTTGAAAGCATAGAATACATGAGTTTGGTCCGAAACAGAAGCAAATTGGATGCCACGCCCGTGGCCCTTGGATGCCACGACCGTGGGGGTGTTAAGCAGATTGGACATATTCATTTTCTAACCCACGCCCGTGGGGTTTTGAGGAGACAACCGTGGGGGTGTGAGGCCACGACCGTGGGTCCTAGATAGTTGTGTTGGTTTATAATTTGTGATCTATGGGTCTAGTATGAGACTAATAGGTGAATAATTTTATTGGAATTCATGTGTATCTTTAAATAAGTGTGTATTATTCCTTTTGAATTAGGTTGTGAAGAGGTTGAGTTGCCCTAATCCTTGTAGTGAAGAATTCTTGGAAGAGGAAGTGTATAGATTGGTGTGAGTTGTTTTTGAGGTAAGTACAAACGCTACATTATTGCATTCATTTACATGACATTGGAACTTAACACATTTGGTTGTAAATGTGTTAAGTAATCTATTATATTGTTGATACATTTGATTAATGTTATGATTTGTATAATGTGAAAGATATGATGATCATTCAAAATGTATGTGCAATGCAATTGGTTATGATGAATACTTTAATGATGAATTGCTTTAATGTGAATTGAGATGTGATGAGATGTGATGCCATTGTGGTTGGCTATAATGATTCAAATGAAATAAATGGGGCATGTTTGCCTAGATGATGATGAATTTAAAATATATGTCTAATGCAATTGGTTATGTATACTCTATTGATGAGATGTGAAGCCATTGTTGTTGGCTATAATGATGCAAATGATATAATTGAGGCATGGTTGCCTAAATGATGATGAGAAAATAAGAATGAAATTGATAATGAAATAATGAATGAATTGTGTGTCTAATGTGTTATTCCATTTTCAGAGTTTTGTTGTTGATGGCATGCCTAATAGTAACAATCTCTTGAAGCTAGGTTGGGCTTGATCCTTGAAGCCAAGTTAGGTTAAAGTTTAGCATGCTTAACTCCCATTGAAGCTTGGTTGGGTCTAGTCCTTGAAGCCTAGTTGAGATGTTACAACCCTTGAAGCTAGGTTGGGTTTGGTTCTTGAAGCCAAGTTGGGTTGATACTTAGCATGCTTTGTTCCCCTTGAAGCTTGGTTGAGCCTAATCCTTGAAGCCTAGTTGAGATAGTGATAATGATAATGATAAATGTGATAATTGAACCAAAACATTAACTCTGAAAGTGTAATGGCATATTAGTGTCTTTTGGGCCCATGCTTGTCTTTGTTTCAATGTGATTCATGAATGGTGAAACAATTGAATAAAATAATGGAGTGTAGTGTTATGAATAATATTAATATATCATTTATGAATAATGTTTTTATTGTTGAAATGTGTGACATTGACATTGCATTGAAGCATTTTGTTATTGTGGTTTGTACCACTAAGCCGTTGGCTTAGCGCGATTGTGGTTCATCGCGCAGGTGACAGGGTAGAGCCAGAGAGTTCATCTAGACCGAGTCAAGTCTAGATTTTGAAGCGTTAATAGTGGGCTTAAAGATCAAAGACTGACTGCCAAACATGTATAAACTTTATGTTTTGTAAAATTTGATTTTGATGTTTATGTATTTGTATGATATAACTTAAATGTTTTAAGTTTGCTCATATTATTGTATAAAGGAGTGAGTTGTTTGTTTAGTAAACCGCAGCACTCCTGTATTCGGTATATGTATATTACAGGCGTAGTATGTAGTGTGCGTATACAGGGTATAGGGGTGTTACAAATCTCAACTAATAGACTTTACCTACCAAAAGTGATCAACATGTCTTTAATAGGCTTGAAATGGGGTCTTATAAGGAACATGTTTTAAGTGAAGGTTATTTTCAAATTGGAGCTGATGTAATACTATGGCCAAACCTTCACACTCTAAACTCTTAGTTGGAACCATATGTTGTTGGAAGTTTTTTTAAACTCTAGGCATCACTTTCATCTTCTAGATGTCTTGTTATCTTGCTTCATGAAAAGATAGAGCCTATCTTCTTGGTAGAAATATGGACTTAATTAATACGATCTTGATCTTTTTTTCTTTTGCAAAAATCCAGGACCATTATTTTGCCCTTTTCCCCTTTTGGAATATCAAATCAAAGACTTTCAAGATTATGGACTTGGAGCTGTGTTGGATAAAATGAAAATGGTTTTCTTATGTATTTGGGTCTTTGGCTAGGCTAGACCAATTCAAGTCAATCTGTCCTCGTAAATTAAGTGGAAGTCTTCTACTCTTTAGGTAAAAAGAAATCTGTTGGCTTTCTAAATTACGTTTTTTGGGTTTTATTTCTTTTTTCTTTTCCTCTTCTTTTTCTTTTCTTTCCTTTTCTTTCCTTTTCTTTCTTTTTCTTCTTTTTATTTTTTTTTATCCTAGCTTCTAAGAGAGTTGTCTTATTTGGACCATCATATGTTTTTAACTATGGATGAGTGGAGTACAGTGAGTCTGCTATTAGTGAGAATGAATCCTTCATTATCCTGACTTTATCTCAATGATGAAAGAGATCAGATATATTAAATCTAGTTTAGTTAAACTTTAACTATCTTTATGGTCTTGACTATGCATCCTTTTTCTTAATCTTCTTGCACCTTTATCTCAATGATCATCAGACTTATCATAAGTGTCACATCAACATAGGGTAGGTTATTAGGCTTACAAGCCAATAAAAAGCAAGCTAAAATCTTATAAAGGCTCAAAGGGACAAACTAAGTATAGACCCTTATTTTTTTACTAAGTCCAATTCAAATATTTTAAAATAGTCCGAAGTAATTTTTATAATATATAATATATAATATTTATTATATTAAAAGAAATTATAAATATTTATTTTAAATATAATATATATTTCTAAATAAAAAATAAAAAATAAAAAAAAATTAAACGGACGAATCGACGAGCAGCGCGCGGCAGCGCGCGTGGCAAGCCGGTTTGCCGCAGGCCAAGCCTGTGGCAATTCTAGCCGCTCACACGTAAGCGCTCGTAGCAGCCTCGCCTGGCCCTCATGTAGCATGCCCTAGCCTTGCACACCAATCCACATAGCAACTCAACGCTCACCCAGCAGCCCGCGGGCCCAACACCCTACAGCCCGTGCACCCAAATCGACTGTTGATTTCACCAAAAAACCTTATCAACCTCAGACTGCTTTTTTATTTCCTTAACAATTTAATTTTCTATAACCAAATTATATTATGTTTTTTATTTTCCTATATATAACAGGTAAAAAGAATTAAACGGTGACTTTTGATTTTAGGGGACTTTTAGAATGGTAGCAGACTTTAAAACAAGGAAGCAAGATTTCTGCTTTTGAACTGGAGCAAACTTTCAGGCAGCTTATAAATATAGAAACTTCAAACAGCAAATGAACAATATTATAAAGGCAGTAGCATACTTCCTTTATCTCGCTCAACCAGAATTCCAATGAATAATTGTGGTGGAGCCAACGAACTACGGTAAACTCTAAACTAATTCAATATAACATGTTTGAATGGTCTTAAATACTGAATAACATGCTTTGATGATTTTGTTCATAGGTTAGATATTGAATAATAAACTTTCAGTGGGACCGCCGTATGGGCTCGTCAAAGGAGTCAATGTTTATTTGTGTATTATAAGTCTTTGTGTTTAACTTCCTATATTTAAAATCCTAATTTACGATGTAAACCCTAAACTTATATTTTTATTGCTTCATTTAGTTTTAGATTTGATTATGTAGTTTATTATATGTTTTTATGAATGATTTATTTAAATTATGATGGTTGATTTATTTAATTTATGATGAATGAATGGATGAATATTTTCATGATTATTATTTGTTTATTAATAATGTAAGAGGTATGTCTCCACTTTGTGGATACCTCATTAGTTAAGCTTCATGTAATTTAAATTATTTTCATATTTTTGGATTAATGTAAAGGACACATTTCCACCTTTTGGTGGGTGTCCTATTTAGTTTTAGACTTTGGACGATGTAAGGATATATTTTCATCCTCGGATGGGTGTCCATTTATTTGTTTTGTTTAAACATTGCTATGATTTTTAATAAAGTATCTATTTATTCTTATGAATGCATGTATTATGTGTAACACCCCTTCCTGACCTACATGTGTAAGCCGAGTAGAGGCGCCACACTATCCAAATGTTGCTACCAATTTTACATAGTCAAATTTTTGTTCCGATTTTACAGAAATTTTGCCAGAGGTTCGCCTAGAAATCTGGATCCCAAGTGTCGACAATACTTGTTTTTCTGATTTTTGAAAACATTTTACACAGACCAATGTGAATACAATCAGTTTCCAATATACTCCCAATGAATCCACCTTATACCCTCAACTACAACCTGCAACAAAAATTCATACTTCTAATCCATAATAAAGTAGAGATTTATTATTATTACATACCAATAACGTACAGTATCACATACTCACTCTCAATCTTATATACATATACATGCCACAACTAGCTAACTCATAATGGAAACTAAAGGCTACTCTGAGGTGCTGCGCTGTGTTGTGCTGCTCGACGCTAATCACCGAAATCTACTGCTCCAAACCTACGAGTCAAGAAAACTCAACTCGCTGAGAGTTGTTGCTCAGTGGGTACTTTACCAATAAAAATAAAAGTAGTATATGAAAGTATTCAAAATCAAAGGAAATAATTAAATCCACAATCAACCAACTTTATACCAATAGAAATCATGATACATTCAGTGTGATATGCTTTCAATAATGTAAAATCATAATTCAAACTCATTGGCATTATATAGTTTAACGAAAACAATATGTCTTTAACTCAGGCTCTACTGGTATATAGGGAACCATAGTGATAAGGCAGTGGGCCTCCCCACTGTAATATAGGTGGCCCTCACCACCGATATCAGATCACAGGAATGGGCCTCCCCATCCTGGTTAACCAATGGGCCTCCCCATTGGCTTCAGTGGCCTCACCACTGAATAAAATATCATATCACAATAATGAGCAGTACTGCATGCGTTAGTATAGTGCACCATACCCTTATCTACCACTCCCACTATCCAGTAGAGCAAAAAGATTAAAATGATTCAATTTAAGTCTCAACTTCATTTTAGAATGATTCAAGAAATCAATTTAAATTCTCACTACGCTTTGCCATTTATGCCGTGCACCACTTTCTTTGGTCAAACCGTTACTCTTTTTCACATATTTAACATCCACAATAAACACATCAAACATTTCAAAGTATTCCTCAAAAGATCACAAATTAACCAAATGAATAGTGTTGCAGCGAGAAAAATCGGCAACGCAAAATGGCATGACCAAATGAATAGTAAAATCTGGGTTTTCGTCAAAATTTCAGTCCACTTCAGTCATGCATTTGACCAAGTAAATGATCTTATTTTTTGCTGAAATTTTACAGAAAACTTATTTCATATGTTGACTAATTTCATGTAAAATTTCGTTGAAAAATTCATTCGTTTTCTGTCCCAAACAATTTCCACAAAAATAGTCCAGAAGCTGTCACTTTGGGACCATTTCGGCCCAAACATTTGAAATGCATAGGATAGTTTATTTTTCTTTTGCAAATCAATATTAAGGCTTCTTTATTAGTAAAGTGAAGATTCAAACACTTCCTTTTAGCAATTTTTGCAAGTTTAACTCAAATCAAACTAATTAAAGTCCAAACAACTTACTAAATCAACTTGCCAAATTTTCTCAAAACATTTGGTTTCCATTAAATTTAACAACCCAATTGCCATAAGAAAACAAGAACATAACTCAAATATTTAATTTAAACTCAATCAATATATTTAAACATCAATTTCAAAACTTCCATAAACTAAAGTTTGTAAGCAAATAGAATTTCTTTTATGGTAAAGCACCAAATCAAAAGTAATTATTCAAAGGTAAAGTACCAAACCTTATTTGTTTAATTCCTCTTAGCTTTTCCTTCTTCTCCTTCTTTAATTCTTTATTTCTCCTTCAATAAATTCAAGATACAACATAAACCTTAGAAATTCAAAATAATAATTTATCCTCCATTTCTTTTCCAACCGAAACCATAATCCAACCTTATTAATCTTTATACATCTTGATTCTTCCATTTAATCAATTTATCTCATCACTTACTTAATATTTTTCCAATTTCACATAAAGACTCTAATTCCCAATCTCCCCATAAATATATAAATACCTAATTTTGATACGAAAATTAAAGTCTACATACTTGAAAACCTTAGAACTTACCTTAAAAATCAAATTTGGAGAAACTTGGAAGTCCTTTAGTGTTTCCCTTTGTTGGCCGAATTTTGTAAGTGGAAAAAGAGAGAATTTGCTCTTCATTTCACATATATTTATATACCAAGGAAATGAGGATCACCTTAGGTGTTGGTTAACCTCTTAAGACCACTTGTCCACTTTTTCTCTTTCTTCATTTATTACTCATTTATTACATATGCTAAATGCTTTCTTTTGATTGGCCAACATTAGATTTTTATTAGTTTTCTTTTCCTTTACTTCTTTCCACTTGTCCCTCTTCCCATTGGATCTCATAAAGTTATCTCGGGTTACTCATCCGGTCCCGACGTGAAACCGGGCTCACTTTACGTTCCGGCGATTAATCGATCATATCTTTTAAACCGTATAGTTCCACGAGTCAAACTATATATAGTTTTGATCCTCTCGACCTCTACTTTCTATTTATAAGGTCTATTTTAGGTTTCCAAGTCATTTTGAAAAATTACCGATAAGCCCTCAACTTTTTACAAAATTCCCTTTAGGTCCTATTTTTGCTCGGGTTTTCTCCGGCTTCGTTTCTACTGGCGATCGTTTCATATTTAACCTCTCACCATTCTCTACGTACTCACGTCCTTATTTCCTACCCTAAATTCATGTATAACTTTAATTGATAATGACCAAAATGCCCTTAATCAACATTTCTTCATTTTTCTTTAACGGGACATTTCCTGGAAAAACCGTTACACGTCGTTGCGATCCGATTTTCCTCTACATTCCATTTTTGGAATCTGTTATATGCACTATTAAGAACATCCGATGCAACTTTTTTTGAAATTACATCTACGTCCCCAAACTTTTAAAAATTACAATTAGGTCCCTTTGGTCATACAACCTTATCTAGGGCTGTTATCAAGAATTATCTTCTCCTTTCACCTTCTCTCACTATGCACGTGACTACTCTGCATAAATGCGGTAGGCGGATGTGACATTATGGATAATATCATTATATTTAAGAATTTTATAATATTAAGACCTAAAAAGTGGTCGGTTTCAATGAACCAGACACTGTTGGGGTGCTGGGCCATTTCTCACATTCCCCATGTATACCCAACTTTTTGAACCCATTAGGGGGTTGGGGATTCCTTAGGAATTGTGTCATCCACCCCTTTCTATTTTCTCGGCCCGTCCAAGTAGCAACTCCATCTTCTCTTGGTTTAGGCCCGTGTTCTCTAAGGCCCTGAGCCTAACAGTGCCGATGTCACAAGAATCATTCCACATGGGAGTGAGGGCAAAAATCTCTGTTCACAGTGGCGACTCCACTGTGGATAAGAGAAGTTGATTCCGTTGGTCTTTATATAATTTTATTTTTTCTTATTATGATATTATCCATTGCATCATATTAGATTGCATCGTGTGTGTGAGTTAGGATGCCCGTGTTACCCGTGTTGTGTTATGTAAGGGATACCATACTTTTACTCAAGGTTTGGAGATCGAGCATTGCATATCCACTTATAGCCCTGTACCTTTTGGTACATACTTGCTATGGGAACCTAAGCTTTTCCACCTAAAGACTAAAGCTCATGTAATTGGCCTTGTTATTTTTCTTAGGTTTTTACCCCAAATGCTTGTTGTTTGACTATGGTTAATTTATCTTAGTTTAAAACATGGCTTATTTGGTTTGTTCTTTTTCCAATATGACCTAATTACATTATGAGCTCAAATAATTTTTTTCTCTAAATCCAAAAGACCAAAACTATTTTTAAAATTTCCAAAATGGACTTTGGACATAAAACTTTTCGAAAACAAGTCAAAAATTCTTTTCTTATGACCCAAATACAGAGCCCAAAATCCATTTTTTCTAAAAATTTTTTATAATGGGCTTAGAAACAAAGTTATTTTAATGACCTTTTGAATGAGCTTACAAAATATTTAGGTCAATTATGAAACATTAAAAATCAATCATGAGCCTAGTTTATACTAAGAATTATTAATCATGGGCTTATTTTTGGCATGAATCATTAGTTACTTTTTCAAGTGAGAAATCTATTTATAATAAACTTCTTAATTTAGTTTTAATCCAATATAGCATAAAAGTTACTTTAGTTGATAGGATGGATTAAAGCCTAATTAATGTGAATTATCATAAAATGATTTTCATGTTTGAAAATATAACTATTGGTTAAAATCGTCCAAGGAAATTTTTCAGAAACAAAATATCCCATGTTGGTATTTTGTAATATCCTCATTTATGTCCTAGAAGTTTTGCATGTTGTTGTTGTTGTTGTTATTGGATTGTTGGTTTAAATTGAGAAAGAAAAGTATAAGTGTTTTGGGAAAGAATTTAGGGTTTAGAGACAAGTTTATATGTTGTGTATATTGTGATATATATAATATATACATTGGTCAAGAGTTGGTCAAGGCAAGAGGAGATATTTTTTTTAGGGCATGTGAAATTACCATAATGGGCAAGAGATAACATAGAGGATTGAGATAAGTATGAGGGCATTATAGTAATTTTCCTTTGGATGGGTATTTAATGAAGTTTGACTTTGTGTTTTCTTCATCATCATTTCTTCTTCTTCTTGTGTTGGCCGGCTCACCATAGACAAAGGAAGACAAGAGAACCAAGCAAGGTTTTGATGTTTGTAGCTCAAGAGTTGAAGGAGATTTCAAGAAATCAAGTTGAGGAATTGTGGAATTTCTTCATTTTAGGTAAGAAATCTCTTGTTTTCTTTGGTTATTTTGAAGTGGTGTTGGATGTGAATTAGGGTTTGGTTGATTTTGTGATTTGGTGTGTTTGATATGTGTTTGCAAGTGTTAGAATTGATTTTAAGTTAAAAGATGGAATTGGTGTTGGTTTGGTGGTGAATATGGTAAGATTTGTGGAGGATGTTAGTGGAGAGTCAAGAGTGAAGTTGGAGTTAGGGTTTTGGAATGGTTTGTGTTTAAATGAATTATGAATGTTTTGTGAAGTGATTCTTGTGTTGAATTTGTGTTTAGAACATTGATTTCATTCATTTGAACCATGCTATATTGTGTATGATGAGTTGAAGTGCCATTAGAGGAGAGTTGTGCATTTTAGGGTTTTGATGTTGGGTGACACGGCCAAGTCATGAAAATTTGGGAGTGTTGGATTGGTTTTTGAGAGACACGGCCGTGTCCATTAGCCGTGTTCACTACTGGATGTTGGTGTTGGGAGACACGGCCACAAGCTTGGCCGTGTCCCTTGCCCGTGTCTCTTGCTGTCCAATTGGGTTGAGTGACACGGCCACAAGCTTGGCCGTGTCCCTCATGTGTGCTGCCCGTGTCCATCAAATGAGTTGGTTAGGGTTTTGTTTCTTTGTTCTTTTTGCATTGTTTTGGTTCTTCAAGGGTAGGTTGGTCCCTAAAATTAACCCTAAACATTTTAAACACACTTGAATCAATGAATAAACTAATCAAATGCATATGGAAGATCCTAAAGCTATGAATCATACAAATTGTTCTTTGCCCTAATTGCATTGTTGAGATTCAAACAAGGTTATGTCATGCATTGTGAAAGGTAATGTGTTTTGTGAGTAATGTACCTTGAAATGTTATATCAAAGATGTGATATCAATGATGCTTTATGCATAATATGAATTGAAATGTGAAATGTGATACAAAGCCATTGTTATTGGCAATGATGATGATATTGAGAGAATGAAGGCATGTTTGCCTAAATGTTGATGAGAATTGAGAATGGAAATGATCATTGATATGTAAATGAATTGTGTGGCTAATGTGTTATTCCATTTTCAGAGTATGTTATTGGTGGCATGCCTAATAAGTGTAACAATCTCTTGAAGTTAGGTTGGATTGAATCCTTGAAGCCTAATTGAGATGTTACCACCCTTGAAGCTAGGTTGGGTTAGTTCTTGAAGCCAAGTTGGGTAGAAGCTTAGCATGCTTTGCTCCCCTTGAAGCTTGGTTGAACTTAATCCTTGAAGCCTAGTTGGGTCTATGATATTGATATTGATAAATGTGATGATAGAACCAAAACATTAACTCTGAAAATTGAATGGCATATTAGTGTGTCTTGGGCCCATGCTTGTCTATGGTTAATGTGAGTCATGAATGATGTTTGTTTTGCTTTGTATTGATGATTAAATGAATACTAATGAGGTATATGAAGAGATAATAAAATGTGATATGTAATGTGAAAGTATATTGTTAATTTTGCATATATGATGTTACATATATATTATGGTTTGAGAAATGACATTGCATTGCATGAAGTCATATCATTAGCATGATTATCTTACTAAGCCCTTGGCTTAGCGCGATAGTGTTTAATCGCGCAGGTGATAGAACTGTTAGAATCGAACCCGAGAGCTCTTCGAGACCGAGTGAGGGTAGGCATTGAAGAGTTGATTTTGGAGACTTAAAGATCAAAGGAGATTTGCCAATCATGTATATCTCTTTTTATATTTTGTAAAGTATTGATTAAATGTACATATTTGTATATTTGTAAATATGGAATTAAGTGTTTTCAAATATGTAAATATTTTATGACTTCCGCTGTGAAATAACTATATGTATGTATATATATATCTAATGTGTTTTATTTTAAAAGTAAATGATCTACTTTTCTATATTATATAATGATAATAGTATTGTATCTATTTAAATGTTTTGAATGTTGAAGAAAACCGTAGCATCCCTATGTTTGGTGCACTTATGCTACATGGTTGTAGTTGTAGTGTGTGTGCATTGGATGTGGGGGTGTTACAATTGTTTTGGTATCAGAGCCTAGGTTTGAGATTCTCAACCTAGGTAATATGTTATAAAAAGAATATTTTGAATTAAAAAGTGAGTTTTTGAAAGAAAATACATGTTTGGGATTGGCAATCTTTGATCTTTAATAAGGTGTGTCCTTCTTTTTGTGTGTTTGCAGTATAGGTGTTGATGGATCCTCATTTGAGACAATCGGTTGAGGGTAGTGAGGAGAGCGTTGCTCCTGAGGATGGAGCTAGGGTTGATAGTGCTGGTGAGGCACCTGTTTCTGGGTCGGGTAGACCAGTAGGTGATGAGGTTCCGCCAGCCTGGTTTAGGAATATGATGGAAGCTATGAGACAAGCACCTGTGCAACCACAGCCACCACCCCCTCAGCCTTCAGTACCAGTAAGGCATTATGATAAACTGAGGAAATATGGAGCGGAGGATTTCTTAGGCACAGTTGATCCAGCTGTGGCAGAACAGTGGCTTGACAGAGTCCAGAGAGTATTTGTTCAGTTGCAAGCCACCTCAGAGGAAAAGTTTGACTATGCAAGATCTTTGCTACAGAAGGATGCCTATGATTGGTGGAAGACAGTGCCCCATTCTATGGATGATCCTCCAACACTGTCTTACACTGATTTCTTGAGAGAATTTGAGTTGAAGTATACTCCAAGGGAGTATAAGGATATGAAGAAGATGGAGTTCTTGAGCTTGAAGCAAGATAGCAAGAATGTAACTGAATATGAGGTTGAGTTTATTAGATTGAGTCATTATGCTGGTGGCATTATTGCTGATGAGATAGATAGATGCCGTATGTTTCAGGAGGGATTGAGGCCCTCTATCATGTGCTTAGTGGCCGGGTCTAGATATCACGATTTCTCCCAGCTAGTGGCAGCAGCTCGAGATGTAGAAAGGGCTCAAGTGATTGCAGTTGCTTCAGAGGAAGAGGTCAGAGTGAGAAGGCCTCAGTTTGAGGCAGGGTCTTCTTCAGTGAAAAGGGGTAGAGGAAGCTTTGTTCCTCGGAATAGTAGGAGCCAGAGACCAGCAGGTAGATCAGTGCAGTTCCAGAGGCAAAGATATAGACCTGCAGCTTCAGTGGCAAGTGCTCCGACCCCTATGGTTCAGAGATCCACCTTACCTATTTGCATCCATTGTGGGAGGCCCCATGGTGGTCCATGTTGGAAAGCTGGTGTTGCTGGGGTATGTTTCAGGTGTGGGTCACCGGATCACTTTGTGAGAGATTGCCCTGAGAGGCAGAGGCAGATGTCAGTTGATTCTGCCGTTTCTCGAGCCAGTGTGAGGGGAGGCAGAGGTGCCAGCCGAGGTGGTAGAGCAGGGTTCAGTTCTAGAGGTGGTGCTGCATCCAGGGAGACTAGACCGGAGGAGGTTGGTTCTTCCCAGAGGATGTATGTTATGCAGAGGCAGCCGGATGCATCGGCGGTCATAGCTGGTACTTTTTCTTTATTTGATACTGCAGTGCTTGCTTTGATTGATCCGGGTTCCACCCATTCTTATATTAGTGCATCTGTATTGCCTGTGTTTGATGTGCATGCTAAGTCCCTAGGATTTGATGTTTTGGTGACAAATCCGTTAGGGCATAGTGTGGTTGTGAGTAAAGTGCATCGAGATAGTGCAGTGAGGGTGCAGGGTGAGGAGTTCCTTGGAGATTTGATTGAGATGCCATTTAAGGAATATGATGTGATTTTAGGCATGGATTGGCTATCTCGACATGGAGCTGTGGTGGATTGTAAAAAGAAAATTGTTTCTTTGAGAACCGGTGATGGGAGAGAGGTGATAGTATCTAATGAGCAGGAACAGTTAGCCTCCTTATTTGTTTCAGCTGTTGCAGCCCGGAGGTTGATTAGAAAGGGATGTGAAGCTTATCTTGCTCATGTGTTAGATACTAGAGTAAGAAGTTCTCCTATTGATAGCATTGCCACAGTTGCAGAGTTCTCTGATGTTTTTCCTGAGGAGTTGCCAGGATTGCCGCCTGAGAGAGAGGTGGAGTTTGGTATTGAGTTGTTGCCTGGTACTACTCCTATCTCGATTACTCCTTACAGAATGGCACCAGCAGAATTGAGGGAGTTGAAAGTGCAGTTACAGGAGCTGTTGGATAAGGGATTCATTTGCCCCAGTGTTTCTCCTTGGGGAGCTCCAGTGCTGTTTGTGAAGAAGAAAGATGGTACCATGAGGTTGTGTATCGACTATAGGCAATTGAACAAGGTGACAATTAAGAATAAATATCCTTTGCCTAGAATTGATGATCTCTTTGATCAATTGAAGGATGCAGCTGTGTTTTCTAAAATTGATCTGAGATCTGGGTACCATCAGCTGAGAGTCAGAGCTGAAGATGTTCCAAAGACCGCATTTCGGACCAGATATGGGCACTATGAATTTTTAGTTATGCCTTTTGGTCTGACGAATGCACCTGCAGCTTTTATGGATTTGATGAATAGGGTGTTTAGGCCCTATTTGGATCAGTTTGTTGTGGTCTTCATCGATGATATTCTGGTGTATTCGAGGAATGAAGAGGAACATGATATGCATCTGCGGATTGTGTTGCAGATTTTGAGAGAGAAGCAGTTATTTGCCAAATTGTCGAAGTGTGAGTTCTGGTTGGATCAAGTAGCTTTTCTCGGACATATTGTTTCAGCAGAAGGCATTAGAGTTGATCCGAGTAAAGTTGAAGCCATTTTGAATTGGAGTCCACCCAAGTCTGTGACAGAGGTTAGAAGTTTTCTGGGTTTGGCAGGCTATTATCGGCGGTTTGTGAAAGGGTTTTCTTTGATAGCTACTCCACTCACCAGATTGCTTCGTAAGGGAGTGAGGTTTGTGTGGACGGATCAGTGTCAGGCTAGCTTTGAGCAGTTGAGAGATATGTTGACTCAAGCGCCTGTTTTAACTTTACCTGTTGAAGGCAAACCATATGTGATCTACAGTGATGCTTCACATAGAGGTTTGGGGTGTGTATTGATGCAGGAAGGGAAAGTTATAGCTTATGCATCTCGTCAGTTGAAACCGCATGAGCTTAACTACCCCACCCATGATTTGGAATTAGCAGCCATTGTGTTTGCATTAAAGATTTGGCGCCATTATCTGTTTGGGGAGAAATGTTTCATTTACACTGATCACAAAAGTTTGAAGTATTTGGGTGTTCAGAAAGAGCTTAACCTTAGACAGAGGAGATGGTTGGAATTGATTAAAGACTACGACTGTTTGATAGATTATCATCCAGGTAAAGCAAATGTGGTTGCTGATGCCTTAAGTCGGAAGTCTTTAGCTGGTTTAACAGTTTACTCGCTCTCGTTGCTTGTTGAGTTGAGAGCTTTGCGTGCCAGTTTTGTACTTTGTGATGATGGTGCATTATTGGCACAGTTGCAATTGAAGCCTGTTTTGTTGGATCAGATCAAAGAGGCTCAGTTAGCTGATAAGAAGATTCAGAAGATTGTTTTAGATTGTCAGAGTAGAGAGAGTAGAGATTTTGTTGTGAGGAATGATGGGAGCCTATGGTTCAAGAACAGATTGTGTGTACCCGATAATGCTGATTTGAAGAGGGTCATTTTGGAAGAGGCACATCAGTCGATGTTTTCTATGCATCCGGGCAACACCAAGATGTATCATGATTTGAGACAGCATTATTGGTGGATTGGGTTGAAGAGAGACATTGCTGAATTTGTATCAAAATGTCTCACTTGTCAGAAGGTTAAAGCAGAGCATCAAGTTCCAACTGGGTTGCTTCAACCGTTGTCAGTGCCAGAATGGAAGTGGGAAAGAGTGACAATGGACTTTGTGTCTGGATTGCCTTTGACACAAAAGAAACATGATGCCATATGGGTGATTGTGGATAGATTGACTAAGACAGCTCATTTCCTCCCAGTTCGGATGGACTATTCTTTGGAAAGGTTGGCTGAGCTGTACATCCAGGAAATTGTGAAATTGCATGGTGTTCCAACTTCTTTGGTGTCTGATCGAGATCCCAGGTTTACTTCAAGATTTTGGAAGAGTTTGCACAGAGCTTTGGGTTCTCGACTACACTTCAGTACTGCTTTTCATCCACAGACGGATGGACAGTCAGAGAGGGTGATACAGATTGTTGAAGATATGTTGAGAAGCTGTGTCATTGATTTCTCTGGAAGTTGGGATAGATTTCTACCGCTTGTGGAGTTTGCTTATAACAACAGTCACCAATCCAGCATTGGAATGGCCCCATTCGAGGCATTGTATGGCAGACGGTGTAGGACACCGCTATGTTGGAGTGAAATTGGTGATAGCAAGTTGATTGGGCCTGATTTGATTCAAGAAACTGAAGAGAAAGTGAAGTTGATTCGAGGCAGATTGAAAGCAGCTTCAGACCGACAGAAGTCCTATGCAGATCTGAAGAGGAGAGACATTCAGTTTGATGTTGGGGATAAGGTATTTTTGAAGGTATCTCCTTGGAAGAAGATTTTGAGGTTCGGTCGGAAAGGAAAATTGAGTCCTCGTTTCATCGGACCGTATGAAGTGTTAGAAAGAGTTGGGCCAGTGGCTTATCGGCTTGCTTTGCCACCTGAGTTGGATCGTATTCATAATGTGTTTCATGTTTCTATGTTGAGGAGGTACAGATCGGATCCATCTCATGTGTTACCATTTGAATCTATTGAAGTGAGCCCAGACTTGACATTTGAAGAGGAACCAGTTGCTATCTTGGCACGGGAAGTGAAAGAATTGAGGAACAAGAGAGTGCCATTAGTGAAAATTCTTTGGAAGAATCATGCAAGAGAAGAAGCAACTTGGGAAAGTGAGCAGACTATGCGAGAGCAATATCCTCAGCTGTTTCGGCCTTGATATCAGGTAATTTCGAGGACGAAATTTCTTTTTAGAGGGGGAGAATTGTAATATCCTCATTTATGTCCTAGAAGTTTTGCATGTTGTTGTTGTTGTTGTTATTGGATTGTTGGTTTAAATTGAGAAAGAAAAGTATAAGTGTTTTGGGAAAGAATTTAGGGTTTAGAGACAAGTTTATATGTTGTGTATATTGTGATATATATAATATATACATTGGTCAAGAGTTGGTCAAGGCAAGAGGAGATATTTTTTTTAGGGCATGTGAAATTACCATAATGGGCAAGAGATAACATAGAGGATTGAGATAAGTATGAGGGCATTATAGTAATTTTCCTTTGGATGGGTATTTAATGAAGTTTGACTTTGTGTTTTCTTCATCATCATTTCTTCTTCTTCTTGTGTTGGCCGGCTCACCATAGACAAAGGAAGACAAGAGAACCAAGCAAGGTTTTGATGTTTGTAGCTCAAGAGTTGAAGGAGATTTCAAGAAATCAAGTTGAGGAATTGTGGAATTTCTTCATTTTAGGTAAGAAATCTCTTGTTTTCTTTGGTTATTTTGAAGTGGTGTTGGATGTGAATTAGGGTTTGGTTGATTTTGTGATTTGGTGTGTTTGATATGTGTTTGCAAGTGTTAGAATTGATTTTAAGTTAAAAGATGGAATTGGTGTTGGTTTGGTGGTGAATATGGTAAGATTTGTGGAGGATGTTAGTGGAGAGTCAAGAGTGAAGTTGGAGTTAGGGTTTTGGAATGGTTTGTGTTTAAATGAATTATGAATGTTTTGTGAAGTGATTCTTGTGTTGAATTTGTGTTTAGAACATTGATTTCATTCATTTGAACCATGCTATATTGTGTATGATGAGTTGAAGTGCCATTAGAGGAGAGTTGTGCATTTTAGGGTTTTGATGTTGGGTGACACGGCCAAGTCATGAAAATTTGGGAGTGTTGGATTGGTTTTTGAGAGACACGGCCGTGTCCATTAGCCGTGTTCACTACTGGATGTTGGTGTTGGGAGACACGGCCACAAGCTTGGCCGTGTCCCTTGCCCGTGTCTCTTGCTGTCCAATTGGGTTGAGTGACACGGCCACAAGCTTGGCCGTGTCCCTCATGTGTGCTGCCCGTGTCCATCAAATGAGTTGGTTAGGGTTTTGTTTCTTTGTTCTTTTTGCATTGTTTTGGTTCTTCAAGGGTAGGTTGGTCCCTAAAATTAACCCTAAACATTTTAAACACACTTGAATCAATGAATAAACTAATCAAATGCATATGGAAGATCCTAAAGCTATGAATCATACAAATTGTTCTTTGCCCTAATTGCATTGTTGAGATTCAAACAAGGTTATGTCATGCATTGTGAAAGGTAATGTGTTTTGTGAGTAATGTACCTTGAAATGTTATATCAAAGATGTGATATCAATGATGCTTTATGCATAATATGAATTGAAATGTGAAATGTGATACAAAGCCATTGTTATTGGCAATGATGATGATATTGAGAGAATGAAGGCATGTTTGCCTAAATGTTGATGAGAATTGAGAATGGAAATGATCATTGATATGTAAATGAATTGTGTGGCTAATGTGTTATTCCATTTTCAGAGTATGTTATTGGTGGCATGCCTAATAAGTGTAACAATCTCTTGAAGTTAGGTTGGATTGAATCCTTGAAGCCTAATTGAGATGTTACCACCCTTGAAGCTAGGTTGGGTTAGTTCTTGAAGCCAAGTTGGGTAGAAGCTTAGCATGCTTTGCTCCCCTTGAAGCTTGGTTGAACTTAATCCTTGAAGCCTAGTTGGGTCTATGATATTGATATTGATAAATGTGATGATAGAACCAAAACATTAACTCTGAAAATTGAATGGCATATTAGTGTGTCTTGGGCCCATGCTTGTCTATGGTTAATGTGAGTCATGAATGATGTTTGTTTTGCTTTGTATTGATGATTAAATGAATACTAATGAGGTATATGAAGAGATAATAAAATGTGATATGTAATGTGAAAGTATATTGTTAATTTTGCATATATGATGTTACATATATATTATGGTTTGAGAAATGACATTGCATTGCATGAAGTCATATCATTAGCATGATTATCTTACTAAGCCCTTGGCTTAGCGCGATAGTGTTTAATCGCGCAGGTGATAGAACTGTTAGAATCGAACCCGAGAGCTCTTCGAGACCGAGTGAGGGTAGGCATTGAAGAGTTGATTTTGGAGACTTAAAGATCAAAGGAGATTTGCCAATCATGTATATCTCTTTTTATATTTTGTAAAGTATTGATTAAATGTACATATTTGTATATTTGTAAATATGGAATTAAGTGTTTTCAAATATGTAAATATTTTATGACTTCCGCTGTGAAATAACTATATGTATGTATATATATATCTAATGTGTTTTATTTTAAAAGTAAATGATCTACTTTTCTATATTATATAATGATAATAGTATTGTATCTATTTAAATGTTTTGAATGTTGAAGAAAACCGTAGCATCCCTATGTTTGGTGCACTTATGCTACATGGTTGTAGTTGTAGTGTGTGTGCATTGGATGTGGGGGTGTTACATATTTTGCTAACCATATACCTAAGAAAAGAGACTCGCCATTCGTGTGTGGAAGTTATAAGGTTGGAAGGGACACCTTAATTATCTTTGTTTGTTTATTATGTGTGCATAAACGCATTGCATAATATATCATTGATCCTTTTTGGCTAATAAATCTATAGTATAGCAGTTCAAAAGCATGAGATAATCCTAAGGATGGTGGACGACACCCTCAATGCCAAGATGGAAGAGTTGAAGGAGGCTCTGGCTGAGTCTATGAGAAACCAACTGATTGCACTTTTGGGGAACGTCGCCGAGGCATCTGCCAGCACAAAGAATCCTAAGGACAAGGGGAAGGCTAAGCCTGGTGAAGTAGCCTTTGATGATGAAAAAGTCATTGTTAATGATGATGATGACTAAGCTCAATACTTCCAACATCCTTAAGATAAGAAGAAAGAGGTGAAGGTTGTAAAAAGAGCAACTGTGGAAAAAACCAAAACATCTGATGTGGAGAAGTTGATTACTAATTTGGAAAATTTTTTTTTAAAAGAAGCTGAAAACTGAGGAAATGTTTTAAGTTGACAAGTTGTTTGTGCTAGATAAAGAGGTCCCATACAAGTTCAAGATGCCTTCCTTTGCAAATTTTGATGGAACTGAAAATCCTCATCTCCATGTGAAGCAATACATCACTACTATGCAGTCTGCCTGAGCTACTAAGGCTCAAAGTCTAAGGTATTTCATGCTCTCATTGGATCCTGTTGTCCAAAATTGGTTCAACACCTTAGAGAAAAGTACCCAAAAAGATTGGGATATGTTATATAAGGCCTTCACAATGTCGAGCTAGAAGTTACCTTGATGAAGGTGGAGACCATTAGGCAAAGACCAAATGAGAACTTTTTTTTTAATTATGTAAAAAGGTGGAGAAACAAAGTTGCATTGCTCATGAGGAGGCCTGATGAGTCAGACCAAATCAGGATCATTATGAGAGGCATCCTGCCCAACCTTTGTGAGAGGCTATCTCACACCCTTATAAGGGATTTCAAGGATCTCTTGCAAGATAGTTTGCAAATTGAAGAGTGGGAAAGGGAGAAGAATCGCTTTTCAGCAAGAAGGAATTAGAAAGGGAACTACCAGTCGGATAATCAAAGCACCCAGAAGGAAGTTTTTAATACAACTGGTCAAGGAAATAGAAGACAGTTCTCAGAGCTGGGAAAACCTTTACCTTGGGTTTTCAACAAGCTACAAAAGAAAGGGTTGTTACAATCGTTAGCTCCTCGACTACTACATAATCCTTTGCCACCAAACTTCGATGCCGAGGCCTTCTATCAATTTCATCAAATGCAAGGGCATGAGATGGATAAATGCACTCATAAGGCATGAGATTCAAGATTTTATTGTGTGAGCGGGGATTTTCACCCCCACTCCCGGTGGAATGGTTCTTGCTACTTCGGCACTGTTTAGGCTTAAGGCCTTAGAGAACACGGACCTAAGTCCAGAGAAAATGGAGTCGCCACCCGGACGGGCTAGGAAAAAGAAAGGGGTGGATGACTCGATTCCTAAGGAATCCCCAACCCCTTAATGGGTTCGGAAAGTTGGGTACGTGTGGGGAAGGTGAGAAATGGCCCAACACCCCCACAACGCCTGGTTCATTGGAACCGGCCTCCTTTACAGGTCTTAATATTATAAAATTCTTAAATATAACAATATTATCCATACTACACACAATAAAAAGAAAGCATTATTATATTAAAATCAAAGCAATGCCCAAACAAAACAAAATAAATAAATGGACACCCATCCAAGGGTCTACAGTTTGCCCCCTGCTTGAATGATCTGAAACCTTAGTGAAAGAGAGTGAAAAGCAATAACACTTAATTTTTGAGATGGCTATTTAAATTTGTTTTGGGTACTTGGACCCGAGATTGATTGAATTTGGGTACTTAAACCTAGGATTGGGTACTTGGATCTGAGATTGATTTAATTTGGGTACTTGGACCCGAGCTTAAATTGATTTTGGGTACTTGGACTCAGGATTAGGTACTTGGACCCGGGATTGGGTACTTGGACCCGGGATTGGGTACTTGGACCCGAGATTGATTAAATTTGGGTACCTGGACTCGAGATTATGTACTTGGACCCGAGCTTCAATTGATTTTGGGTACTTGGAACCGAGATCGGGTACTTGGACCTGAGATTGAGTACTTGGACTCGAGATTGGGTACTTGGACCCGGGAATGGGTACTTGGACCCGAGAATTAATTGATTTTGGGTACTTGGACCTGGGATTGAATTGATTTTGGGTACTTGGACCCGGGATTGGGTAGTTAGACTCGGGATTGGGTACTTGGACCCGAGATTGGATACATGGACCCGAGATTGGGTGCTTGGACCCGAGATTGGGGTACTTGGACCCGATTCGATTTAGGTACTTGGAACCAAGATTGGATGGAATTTGGGTACTTGGACCCAGGATTGGGTACTTGGACCCGAGATTGATTTGATTTGGTTTCTTGGACCCAAAATTAGATTTGATTTGGGTACTTGGACCTGAAATTGATTTGATTTGGGTACTTGGATCCGAGAATGGGTGCTTGGACCCGAGATTGATTGATTTGGGTACTTAGACCCGGGATTGGGTTGAATTCGATTGGATAGTTGGACCCAAGATTGGATGGAATTTGGGTACTTGGACCTAGGATTGGGTACTTGGACCCGAGATTGATTTGATTTGGGTACTTGGGCCCGAGATTAGATTTGATTTGGGTACTTGGACCCGAAATTGGGTACTTGGACCCGAGCTTGAGTTTGACTGACCTTTTATCATTTGAGAAGTCTGATTGCTCCCATTGTTTTATGCATTGTGATTCTTTACCATCAAAATGGATCTTCACCCTTTGAGATCGGGTCTTCACCCTTAAAATGGATCTTCATCCTTTGAGATTAGGTCTTCACCCTTGAAAATGGATCTTCATCCTTTGAGATCGGGCCTTCACCCTTGAAAATAGATCTTCATCCTTTGAGATCGGGTCTTCACCCTTGAAAATGGATCTTCATCCTTTGAGATCGGGTCTTCACCCTTGAAAAGTGGATCTTCATCCTTTGAGATATCGGGTCTTCACCCTTGAAAATGGATCTTCATCCTTTGAGATGGAGTCTTCACCCTTAAAAATGGATCTTCATCCTTTGAGATCGGGTCTTCACCCTTGAAAAGTGGATCTTCATCCTTTGAGAACGAGTCTTCACCCTGGCTTCAGCTCTTTTAGCTGGATTGGTCTTTTGTCTTTTGCACCTTCATTCTTTTGAGAGTTCTATCGTTCCATTCTTTTGTTCTTTCTTTTTGCAAAGATTTAGCTATTTTTAATTGGACCTTATATCCTCTCCTTGCCCCCCTGTGTGGCAAAATATTTGTAAGTGAGTTTAAAAATATTTGGTGCATAAACTCAAAAAATTGAAAAGGAGAAACTTTGCCCCCTGTGTAGGCTCAAACCAAAGATTTTATCCATACAAGCTTTGATTGATGTTTTTGCCGTCTTGTTCTTCGCATAAGCATGCATTTCTTCTCTTTGCAAGATTACTAGAGCTTTCTCAAGCAATGGGCTTTCTATGCCCCCCCTGATTTGATATCTTCTTTTGATTTCTTTCTATTCATTTTGACAAGGAATAGACAACACAAGACAAGAAATTGCGATGTGACATGCTCGTGTATGCATGATATGCATGAATGATACTTACAGCGGTTTTATTGACTCATAGACTGAGGTGATCAGCAGAAGTGTTCTCATTGACTCCTTTTGATGTTTGTTCAAGTCTTGCATGGAATGCTTGAAAGCTTTTGCATTTGTGGTTTTCATCTTTAAGATGTTGAAAACATGAGTGGTGGAGACCCTAAGCAGCAAAGTCAGGGATACATCCTTTTCAAACTATTTTTCAGCATGTCGGCTGATAGCTTCTTCATGACCTTGCCAATAATCATTTCAACAGACTTCCCTTAACTTGAAGGCTTTGTATGACAAAAATATTTTTTATTTGAATTTTAATTTTGAAATCAAATGTTGGCTTTGCCAAATTAATGTCAATGTACCTCAGGACTTGATTTTTCCAAATTAACATATCTATAACATGTCAACCCTAGTTACCATACTAAACTCGGGAATCAATTCTATTTAAGCAAGAATTGTTGCACTTCAGATAGGCACATACACATTACTTAGCCAAAGGTCTCATTTGAGTTTAAATATTGCCTATCTCATATGCATGCTTATCGAAACTATCTCCACTAATAGACTCTGCCTACCAAGAGAGATCAACAAGTCTTTGATATGCTTGAAATTGGGTCTATAAGGGACACAGGTTTAAGTGAAGGCCATTTTGAGATTGAAGCTTGTGTGACACAATGGACAAACCCTCACTCTACAAATTTCTTGTTGAAACTTTAGACAGTTTGGAGGCAATCTTGCTAGACTCCAAATTCCTTCTATCTTCTCAGCATTAATCTGGATCTTGATTAGGACAGTCTTTGCCCTTGCAAAAAGTTTGGTACTCAAATTCATTTCCTTTCTTCTTCTCCCTTTTTCTTTCTTTTTATTTTTCTTACTCTTCCCTTTTTTTTTTCTCTTTATTTTTCTTACTCTTCCCTCTTCTTTCTCTTTCCTTACTCTTCCCTTTCTTTTATCATTTTGTCCTTCTTCCTTGTAGGACTGTCAATTACAGAACTTTTAAGAATTGGATGGTCTTTCTCCTTTTCCTTTGATTTTGATTGAATCTTTGGTTGGGTTGGACCAATTTAAGTCAAACTGTCCAAATGGAAGCCTTTTGCTGCTTAGGTAAAAGAGAACTCAGTTGGCTTTCTGAACCACCTTTTTACGTTTTCTTTTCTTGTTGTTTTTTTTCTTTTCTTTTTCTTCTCTTTTTCTTTTTTTTTCTTTTGTCCTTTTCTTTTCTTTTTCTTCTTTTTTCTCTTCTCTCTTTTTTTTTGTTTATTTTGATATTTTTTGTTTGGTTCTAGCTCTAAAAGAGTTGTCTCTTGGGCTTCCAATAATGGATGAGGGGAGTAACATAAATCTTCATTAATAGGGATAAACCATTTGTTACTCTAATGTTGTCTTGATATATTAGAGATATTAAGTGAACTTCAACTACCCTTATGGTCTTGAACAATTCAAATACCCTTATGATCTTGTAAACATCAACTACCCTTATGGTCTTGAGAACATCAACTACCCTTATGGTCTTGAGAACTTCAACTATCTTCATGGTCTTGAAACTTCAAATATCCTCATGATCTTGACTAATCATTGCTTTCTTTGATCTTCTTGCCTATTCATTTTAGTGATCATAAGACTTGTCAAAAGAATCACAACAGCTCAGGTTAGGTTGTTGGGGTTATATGCCAATGAAAGGAAAGCTAAAATTTTATGAAGGCTCAAAGGGATAACTAGGGATTGATATTTAATTGGGTGGATACTAGTTGTTGGCTAACCAAATAATGCCTAGATCATTTCTCCCTTAAATAAGTAGAGTTCAATTTTGCCTCGAAAGTTTTTCAAAGTATGTTCTAAGACTGACTAGGACCTAGACAAAGATAATTATGCAGGAGCCCTCTCTATGTAAGCATACACAACTCCATGCTATATAGAGTAATTCCCTCACCTAGTAAAGTCATTCGAGTCATGGTGCATAAATATATTAATTCACGAATTATCAAGCTAGATTCCTCATTGGTTAAGCATCAAAATGAACAAAGACCAACAAAAATTTATGATAAAAATAATTTAAATTTGAAAAACACAATAGTTCTAAAATATTAAAGAAAGTTCATTGAGTTAGGCTTCTTTTCCTTTCATATCTTCAATATTTCCATCATGAAAGGATGATAAAACAAAGTCTTCTTCCAATCCTTTTCCCACCATGAAGGTTGCTGGTGGTGGCACTCTGTTGAACATTGGAAATGGATTATCTTTGGTGTTGGGCTTGTCCGGCTCGGGCAACTTGCCATTATCAATTAAATTCTGGATCTCATGCCTCAACTTCATGCAATTGTCCATTTCGTGTCCAGGCCTTTGATGGAATCGGCAAAAAGCATTAGTATCAAAATTAGGTGGAAGAGGATTAGGCAAAGGACGAGGAGTCAAGGGTTGTAACAATCCCTTCTTTTGTAACTTATTGAGAACCCAAGATAGTGGCTTCCCTAATTTTGAAAATTGCCTCATTCCTCCTTGACTAGCGGCATTAACATCAACTTCTTTTTGTGTGCTTTGATTGCCAGACTGGTAGTTCCCTTTCTCATTCCTTTTTATTGAAAAGCGATTCTTCTCCCTTTCCCACTCTTCAATTTGTAGACCAGCTTGGAGAAGATCTTTGAAATCAAGTATGAGTGTATGAGACATCCTCTCATGAAGATTAGGCAACACCCCTCTCACAATCATCCTTATTTGATCAGATTCATCGGGCCTCATCTTGAGTAAAGCAGCCTTGTTTCTCCATCTCTTGACATAATCTACAAAATTTTCATTTGGTCGTTGCCTAATGGATTCAACTTCCATTAAGGTAACTTCCATTTCAACATTGTATCCATATTGTTGGATGAAGGCTTTGTAAAGTAGATCCCAACTCTTTTGTGTTCCATCATCTAAGGTATTGAACCAATTTTGGACAGCAGGATCCAATGAGAGCATGAAGTACCTTAGAGTTTGAGCCTTAGTAGCTCGGGCAGACTACATGGCAGTGATATATTGTTTCACATGGAGATGAAGATTTCTAGTGCCATTATACTTTGCAAAAGATGGCATCTTGAACTTGTATGGGACCTCTTCATCTAGCTCAAATAATTTGTCAACTTCGGACATTTCTTCAGTTTTCAGCTTTTTCTCAAATTTCTTTTCTAAATCAGCAATCATCTTTTCAATATCAGATGTCTCGGTCTTTTCAATAGTTGCCTTCTCAATAGCTTTCGGTTCTTTCTCCTTTTCTTGAACCTCTTGGTAGTATTGAGCCCAATCATTATCATCATCAATGATCACCTTTTCATCATTAAAAGCTGCTTCATTAATTTTAGTCTTCCCTTTGTCCTTTGGTTTCTTAGTGCTAGCAGATGCCTCGGCATGGTTTTCTAAGATTGCAGTCAATTGGTTCTTCATGGTCTCAGCTAGGGCCTCTTTGATTTCTTCCATCTTGGCATTGAGGGCCTCATCCACCATCCTTTGAATTTGTTCAGGCTCCATTGTTTTTGGTGAGCAAGTGATTGAGTCGTTGCTAGATGCTTCGTCTTCGACGTAGGTCGGATTGTTGTAAGCTTTATAACTATCGTAATCTAGGGCTGTGAGCCAGAGAGGATCAATGAGATGAGATGCAAATGTATGCATGTATGCATGTATGCACAAACAATAAACAAACAAGGACGTTCCTTCCAACCTTATAATATCCACACACGAATGGCGAGTCTCTTTTCCTAGGTATATGGTTAACGAAAATACCAACATGGGGTACCTTGCTTTCGAATAATTCCCTCGGACGTTTCAACCAATAGTTATATCCTTGAAAATGGAAATCAATCCATGATAATTCCCATTAATTAGGTTTTAATCAATTCAACCAACCAAAGTAGCTTTTATGCTATATTGGATTAAAACAAAAGTAAGAGGTTTATCATAGATAGATTTCTCACTTGAAAAAGGTAACTAATGATTCATGCCAAAAACAAGCCCATAGTTAATTTATTCTTAGTGTAAACTAGGCCTACAATGCATTTTTGGTATTTCATAATTGACCTAAATATTTTGCAGGCTCTTTGTAAGAATTTTGTTTTTAAGCTCATTACAAAAAGATTTTTAGAGAAGTGGATTTCGGGCTTAGTATTTGGGCCATGGGCCAAAGAATTTTTTTTGATTTGATTTTAGAAAAAGTCTTATGTCCAAAGACCATCTTGAAAAATTTTAAAAATAGTTTTGGTCTTTTGGATTTTAGAGAAAAGTTTATTTTGAGCTTACAATATACTTAGGTCATATTATAAAAAGAACAAACCAAATAGGCCATGATTTAGACTAAGATAAACTAACCATAGTCAAATAACATGCATTTGGGGTAAAACCTAAGGAAAGTAACTAGGCCAATTACATGAGCTTTAGTCTTTGGGTTTAAAGGCTTAGGTTCCCATAGCAAGTATATACCAAATGGTATGAGGCTATGAGTGGTTATGCCATGCTCGATCTCCATACCTTGAGTGAAATTATGGTATCCCTTACATAACATAACACGGGTAACACGGGCATCCTAACTCACGCACACAATGTAATCTAATATGATGTAATGGATAATATCATTATAAGAAAGAATAGAATAATATAAAGACCAACAGAATCAACTTCTCTTGTCCCCAGTGGAGTCGCCACTGTGAGCGGGGATTTTCGCCCCCACTCCTAGTGGAATGGTTCTTGCGACTTCGACACTATTTAGGCTCAAGGCCTTAGAGAACACGGACCTAAGTCTGGAGAAAATGGAGTCACCACCCAGTCGGGCCAGGAAAAAGAAAGGGGTGGATGACTCGATTCCTAAGGAATCCCCAACCCCTTAATGGGTTCGGAAAGTTGGGTATGTGTGGGGAAGGTGAGAAATGGCCCAGCACCCCCACAATGCCCGGTTCATTGGAACCGGCCTCCTTTACAGGTCTTAATATTATAAAATTCTTAAATATAACAATATTATCCATACTACACACAATAAAAAGAAAGCATTATTATATTAAAATCAAAGCAATGTCCAAACAAAACAAAACAAATAAATGGACACCCATCCAAGGATGGAAACATGCCCTTACATCACATGCCTAGATAGGACACCTACCAAAAGGTAGAAACATGCCCTTTACAAAGGTTCTAAAATAGAAAAGAAAATTAAATTACATGATGCTTAACTAATGAGGTACCCACCAAGTGGAAACATACCTCTTACAACTTTTGAAAGTCTAAATTAATTGATAAAAGTAAATAATCATCTATAATAAATAAATCATTCATTAAAAGTATTTAAATATCAATAAAATAAACATCCATCCATGATAAATTAAATAAATCAAGTATTGAAATTAAATAAATTATAGCATAAGAGATAAATCAAAGCAAAATCAAATATGGAATTGAATAAAGCAAATAAAAGTTCAATTATAGCTACTGTGAATTTTTATGGAGTTAAAATAGATTAGGATTTTATGTTTTAAAAGATTGGTAAGACACTTTGATTAACCAAATTAAGATTTGAATGGTGAAATCATGAAACTAGGGTTTTAGACACTTTGATATACTTTGATTTGTAGTTTTAAATAATGATTTTAAGCTACAGTATAATTTTAGCATATTTGTGTTTTTATAGTTTTTTATGTTTTAAAGGATTAAAGTTTAGAAAAAGTTAGGGTTTAATGTTTTAAAAGGTTTAGGGTTTACTATTTTAGGTTTAGAAATTAATTTAGGGTTTTAGGCTTTAAAATTAGGGTTCTCGGGTGATTTGTTGAATTAGGGTTTAAAAAGATAATTTCATGATTTCATGAAGTTTTATGAATTTAAACACATGGATTTAAGTTTTTATAAGTAGAAAAGATGTTTTTTGAAGGCTTTTTTGAATGAAATAGAATTTATTTTAAAGTTTTGAAAGAAACAGAATCAAGTTTTGGTTTTGTTAAAGAATTTGTTCAATTAGGGTTTTAAGATTTTGAAGAAGCAAAAAATAATAATTTTAAGTCTTTTTGGAAAATAAAGTAATGTATTAGTGTTTTAATCTTGGAAAAATTAAATTACAGCTCTAAGATTTTTGATTTAAAAAGCTTAAATTTTATAGATTTGCTACTGTGTAACATAAATCAAAAAGAATTTAACATACATTCTTTTGTTGATTCCTCCAAAAACAATTCTTCTTGGATGAACTAGCTCCAAAGAGAAGCCTTTGTTGCCTTTTTTTTCTTGCTTAATTCATGCTGCTGCTGCTTTTAAAAATCACTTGAATTGAGTTTCCCTTTTCCTTCACTGATTTGGTTTCAAAAAATCAAGCTACTGCCTCTTTTTTTTTTCAATTTGGTTCTATTGGTCCTTATTTATAATGGTTTTAGGTTTTTTATTCCTAATTATAGATGGCAAGTAATATTAATAAAAAAAATTAAAACCTAATTGGATTAGATTTCAAAAAATTTGCGTCGAAAAATTTTGCGCTAGCAAAAACTGCGGTAGCCGGGCCCGTGGCTGTGCCAGCCCGCAGGCCTGCGGGTGAAGTGCTGGGCCTACGGGCGTGCTGGCAAAACGCCCACGGGTCTGCACGACTGCTTTTTGCTGCCGATTTTTTTTTACTCCGATTTTATTTTTATTTTTATTTTTTAATTTTTATTTGTTTATTTTCATTTTTTATTAATAAAAATTAGATACTAAGGTAAAAATTACTTAATTAAAATTATTTTGGACCAATTAGACAACAAAAATCATTTTGGGCTAAATAAAACATATTAGATCGGATTGGGTCAAAAATTAAGGGTCTACAGATTGATAGTGGAAAATTGCTTGAGCCTGATAAGCCCAATACCAAGAGCAATCCTTTGCCTAAATTTAGAAGAGTAACTCCACCAGCAACCTTCATGGTAGGAAGAGGATTGGAGGAAGATTTTGTCTTATCCTCTTTTCAAGAAGGGAGAATTGAAGATGTGAAATGAGGAGAAATTTTATTCAATAAACTTCCCTTAGCTTGGAGTGTTGCTCTATTTATTTTTTTTCTTTAATATTTAATTGAAACAATTATGTTTTTCAAATTATGTTTGTTTGAATAAATTATTTTCATCAAATTTTTCATGGTCTTTGTTCATTTCGGTGCCCAACCGATGATGAATTTAGCTTGATATTTATAAATTAGTATATATATGCATTATAATTTGAATGACTTTACTAGGTGAGGGAATTGTTCTATAGCCTTGAGATATGTATGCTTACTTAGAGAGGGCTTCTATATAATTACCTTTGTCTAGGTCCAAGTTAATCTTAGAACATGCTTAGACGAACTTTCGAGGCAAAATTGAACTCCGCTTATTTAAGGGAGAGATTATATAGGCAATGTTTGGTAATCCAACAACTAGTATCCGCCCTATTATCGTCAATCCCTAGTTTGTCCCTTTGAGCCTTCATAAGATTTTAGTTTTCTCTTCATTGGCTAGTAAACCTAATGACCTACCCTGAGCTATTATTACACTTTTGGCAAGTCTTATAATCCCCAAGGAATAAAAAGAAAAGAAAAAAAAAGAAGAAAAACAAGAAAGGAAAATATAAAAAGAGAAAAGAGAAGAAGAAGAAGAAGAAGAAGAAGAAGAAGAAGAGAAGGAAAAAGGAAAATAAAATAAAATAAAATACAAAAGGCATTTCAGAAAGCCAACAGAGTTTTCCTTTACCTAAAGTAGTAGAAAGCAAAGACAATTTGACTTAAATTGGTCCAACACACCTAGAAATAGAAGAAAGGTCATCTAGTTCTTGAAAGTCCTATACTTGACATTCCTATAGGAAAGAAGGACAAAATGATAAAATGCTAAAAAAAAGATAGAAAAAAAGAGAGAGAAAGGGAATAGAAGAAAAGGAAAGGAATATGGATATCAAATTTTTTGCAAAGGCAAAGACTATCCTAATCAAGATGCAGATTCTTGTCAAGACGAAAGAAGAATGTTCAAAGCTATATCTTTTCATGCTTCCAATTGTCTAAACAAGAAATTTGTAGTGTGAGGTTTTCCCCATATTGTCACAATGGCTCCAACTCTCAAATGGCCTTCATTTAAACCCGTTTCCCTTATAGACCCTATTTCAAGCCTATTAAAGACATGTTGATCTCTCTTGGTAGGTAAAGTCTATTAGTGGAGATAATTTGAATAAGCATGCATATGAGATAGAAAATATTTAAACTCAATGTGACCTTTGGCTAAGTAATTTATATGTGTCTATCTGAAGTGCAGTAGTTCTTGCTCAAATAGAAATGATTCCCGAGTTTAGCATAATAACTAGGGTTCTCATGTTATAGATATGTTAATTTGAAAAATCAAGTCCTGAGGTAAATTGACTTTGATTTGGCATAGCCAACATTTGATTTTAAGATGAAAATTCAAAATTCAAAAAAAAAGTAAAAAAGTAAAAAAAAAAAAAGAGAAATTTTTTTTGCAAAGCCTTCAAGTTAAGGGAATTATGTTGAACCGTTGAACCTCAAAGGACATATTGGGCAAAGGAAATGATTATTGGCAAGGTTATGAAGAAGCTATCAATTGACATGTTGAATTATAGTTTGAAATGGATGTATCACTGACTCTGCTGCTTGGGATCTCCACCACTCATGTCCTTAACATCTTGAAGATAAACCCATAAATGCGAAGCCTTCTGTCATTCTAATGCAATACCTGAATGAGCATCTAGAAGGAACCAATGAGAACACTGCAGCTAATCACCTCAGTCTATGAGTTGATAGAACCACTGTAAGTATTATCATGCATACCATGCATACATGAGTATATCATATTGCATTTTGTTAACTTGTGTTATTTATTGTTTGTCAAAAGTAAACAGCATATACTCTATGAAGAAATCATGAAGCGGATATGGAATTAGGGGGGCATGGAAGACCCATTGCTTGAGGAAGCTCCAGTCATTTTGCAAAGGAAAGAAGAAATGCATGCTTGTTTGAAGAACTAGATAATATACAAACATCAATATAAACCTGCATGGAAAAAATCATTGGTTTGAGCCTACATAGGGGGCAAAGTTTCTCCTTTCAATTTTTTGAATTTAAGCTTGTATAAAACATTTTCAAACTCACTTTCAAATATTTTACCACAAAGGGGGGCAAGAAGAAGATATAAGGACCAGCTAAAAATAGCTAAATTTTTAGCAAAAGGAATAATAAAAAGAATGGAATAGCTGGTTAAACCAAAATTCTCAACTGATAAAAAGTCAGTGAAATTCAATTTCGGATCCAAGTACCCAACTAGTTTTGGGTCTTGCACTCAAAATTTGGTTTCCAGTCAAGCATCCAAAATTCAATTTTGGGTCTTGAACCCAAAATCCAGTTTTGGGTCGAGAACCCAAAATTCAATTTCGGATCGAGCACCCAAATCCAATTTAGGATCGAGAATCTAATTTCAGATCGGTCGAGAACTCAAAATCCAATTTGGGTCAAGCACAGAAATCTAGTTTAGGATCGAGAATCTAGTTTTGGGTCAAGAACCCAAATTCAGTTTCAGGGCGAGAATCCAAAATTTAGTTTTGGGTTGAGCATCCAAATCTAGTTTAGGATCGAGAATCCAGTTTTAGGTCGAGAAACCAAATCCTATTTTGGGTCAAGTATCCAAATCCAGTTTAGGATCAAGAATCCAAATTAGTCTCTAGTCGAGAATCCAAATCTATTTTAGGATCGGGCATTCAAATCTAGTCTTAGGTGGAGAACCCAAAATTTAAACTTTGGTTGAGAACCCAATCAAACTCATTCCGGGTCCAAAACCTAAATCAAATCTAACCTCGGGTCTAGAACCCAACCATTGCCAATCTTGGGTCGAGAACTCATCCTCATCTGAATTAGCTCAAAGTTATGTTGCTTTTCACTCTCTTCTATAAAAGTCTCAGATCATTCAAGCAGGGGGCAAATTATAGACCCTTATTTTTTTACCAAGTCCAGTTCAAATATTTTAAAATAGTCCGAAGTAATTTTTATAATATATAATATTTATTATATTAAAAGAAATTATAAATATTTATTTAAAATATAATATATATATTTTAAATAAAAAATAAAAAAAATAAAAGAATAAAAGAATAAAAAATTAGACTTACGAATCGGCGAGCAGAACGCGACAGCGCGCGTGGCAAGCCAGTTCACCATAGGCTTGCGCTCGCACGTAGGCACTCGCAGTAGCCTCGCCTGGCCCTTGTGCAGCATGCCCCAGCCTCGCATGCCAATCATTGCAGTAGCCCAGTGCTCACCCAACAGCCTGCGCTCCTAACGCCTAGCAGGCCCAATCCTACACACACTGCGATTTCTCCAAAAAACCTTATCAACCTAGGACTGCTTTTTTATTTTCTTGACAGTTTAATTTTCCTTAACCAAATCATATTATGTTTTTTATTTTTCTATAAATATCATATTAAAAGAATTAAATGGGGACTTTTGATTTTTGGGGGGACTTTTAGAATGGCAGTAGACTTTCAAACAAGTAAGCAGGCTTTCAACTTTTGAACTGGAGCAAACTTTCAGGCAGCTTATAAATGGAGAAGCTTCAAATAGCAAACAAACAATCGTATAAATGCAGTAGTATACTTCTTTTGTCCCGCTCAACCATAATTCCAATGAATAATTATGGTGGAGCCAACGAACTACGGTAATCTCTAAACCAATTCAATATAACACGTTTCACTGTTCTTAAATGCTGAATAACATGCTTTGATGATTTTGTTCCTAGGTTAGATACTGAATAATAAACTTTCAATGAGACCGCCGTATGGGCTCACCGAAGGGGTCAATGTTTATTTATGTATTATCAGTCTTTGTGTTTAACTTCCTTTATTTAAAATCGTAATTTAAGATGTAAATCCTAAACTTATATATTTATTGCTTTATTTAGTTTTAGATTTGATTATTTAGTTTATTATATATTTTTATGAATGATTTATTTAAATTTTGATGGCTGATTTATTTAATTTATGATGAATGAGTAGATGAATATTTTCTTGATTATTATTTGTTTATTAATAATGTAAGAGGTATGTCTCCACTTTGTAGATGCCTCATTAGTTAAGCTTCATGTAAATTAAATTATTTTTATATTTTGGGATTAATGTAAATGACACATTTTCACCTTTTGGTAGATGTCCTATTTTGTTTTAGACATTGGACAATGTAAGGACATGTTTTCATCCTCGGACCGGTGTCCTTTTATTTGTTTTGTTTAAATACTGCTATGATTTTTAATAAAGTATCTGTTTATTCTTATGATTGCATGTATTATGGATAATATCATTATTTTTAAAAATTTTATAATATTAAGACCTAAAAGGAGGCCAGTTTCAATGAACGGACGCTGTTGGGGTGTTGGGCCATTTCTCACCTTCCCCACGCATACCCAACTTTTCGAACCCATTAGGAGGTTGGTTTTTCCTTAGGAATCAAGTCATCCACCCCTTTCTATTTTTTCGGCCCGTCTGGGTGGTGGCTTCATTTTCTTCGGATTTAGGCCCGCGTTCTCTAAGGCCCTGAGCCTAACGGTGCTAAAGTCGCAAGAACCATTCAACATGGGAGTGGGGGCAAAAATCTCCACTCACACTATGGATTGATGTTAAAATGGTGGATACTAGTTATTGGCTCAACAAACAATGCCTAGATCATCTCCCTCTTAAATGATTAGAGTTCAATTTTGCCTCAAAAGTTCTTCAAAGCATGTTTTAAGATCGATTAGAACCTAGACAAAGGTAATTATGCAGAAGCCCTCTCTAAGTAAGCTTATACAACTCAATTCTATAGAACAACTCCCTCGCCAAGAAAAGTCATTCAAATTATGATGCATAGATACATTAATTTATGAATATCAAGTTATATTCGTTATTGGTTGAGCACCAAAATGAACAAAGACCAATCATAAATAAAAATTTGATGAAAGAAGTTTATTCAAATAATCTTAATTTGAAAAACATAATTGTTCTAGTAAACACCAAAGAAAGAAAATGAAATAAAATGCCGAACAAGCCAAGGGAAGTTGGAATAGAAAAAGCTTCATCTATTCGGACATGTCAGGGGTAAGGATCATGTTGGCTTGGGTCCCTTTCAATTACTTAAGGACAACATTATTTTCTCCCTTCTTTCCTTTTGTTCTAGCATTTCTACCTTTGGCATTCTCTTTTTCTTTTGGAGGAGCCTTACTAGAAGGTTTGCTAGGGTGAGTATTCAACACTTCTTCTTTTTCAAGCTCATACCAAGCCCATCCTTCTTCCTTAGATTCTGATTTGGCACTAATGTCAATCGAGTCCCAAGACTCATCTACAATAAAAGTAGTCATTGTCTTCTTGTCCATGGAATTTCCTCCTTCTATCATAAAGGTCACTGGTGGTGGCACTCTTCCAAATTTATGTAAAGGATTATTATTGGTGTTGGGCTTATCCGGCTCAGGTAGCTTACCACTATAGAAAATCTTGGATCTCGAGCCTTAATCGAACACACTTATCTATCTTATGCCCTTGCACTTGATGGATTTGGTAGAAGGCCCTGGCATCAAAGTTTGGTGGCAGTGGTTTGTGTAGCGGTTGGGGTGCCAATGGTTGTAACAAATCCATTTTCATTACATTTTTAAATGCTTTTGACAAAGGTTTCCCTAAGTTTAAAAATTTATGCTTCTTTGTTGGCTCTGTTGTTGCATTTATCTCAATACCTCTTTATCCCTTTCGACTCTACCTGGCAGGATGGTAGCCACCCTTTTTGCCCCCTTTTTCATCGCATGTGTTATTTTCTTTCTCCCATTAGTCATATAAGTCTTTAAAATGCTTAGTAAAAGTATGGCTCAATTGATCTTATAGAATAGGAATTGACTCTTCATTTCTTATTTGAAACCCTAATTGTAAGCCGCTGTAATGAAATCTAAATAATTGTAAGCTACTGATGTTTAGATAATTGTAAGCAATAATAATAAAAAACTACTATTGTGAGTTTAAATGAATTAAACATTGAGGATGTACCTTTGTTTATTGGCTCCACCAAATTGAAAGAGGTGACCCAGCTTACTACCTGAATCCACTTAGGTTTGGCTGGAGGTTAAATGCAACCAAAGGCAATTTTTGATTCTTGCCTCCTAGGTTGTTGAGTATGTGCTTTTGTTTTAATTATTACTACTGCCTATTTTAAGTATTACTTTGTCTCTGGCTTTTAATTATTGTCGCCCTTTGATAATTGTTACTACCTTTATAATTGTCACTTACGTCTGCATTTATAAGGAACAAACTAGGTTAAACAACTGTCCATAGATTGAGCTTAATCATGATTTCCAAATTAAGCATGGCTCAAATTAAGACTCAAATTAGGAACCATATTGAATTAAAATCAGTTTATTTAAGCATGAAACCTATCCATATCGAATTAAACCTTGCTTAATTTGATATGGACCAACCATATGGAATTGGATTGCATCCAACTCGACATGGATAGTGTCTATATCGAATTGAGTCCAATTCGATATGTACACCATCATATCAAATTGGATCAAATCCAATTCGATATGAACACATCCATATCGAATTGGACTTGATCCAGTTCGATATGGATGTTATCCATATTGAATTGGACTTATCTAATTCGATATGGACAATGTCCATATCAAATTGGGCAGGCCTAATTCAACAGTGCATGGCTCATATCCAATTAAGCTTAACCAAACCTATTTGAACTTTGCATCAAACCATTTTAGGGCTTTAAAAGTTGAACTGGCTTATTTTAGGCCTTATAAAACTTGACCAATCTAATTAAAAGCTTTAACTAGGTTTAAGCCATTAAGAATGGACCGAACTTGACTATGCCTCTATTAATCGAGATCAAACTAGCTTAGGGTCAAAGTTAAGGGTCTACACCCTCTTCTCTGCTAGCCTCATAGCCAAAACAATACCCATATCAATTGTTGTCTTACCCGGTACAAGTGTAAGATTATCGCAATTAATATTCAGGTACTCAATAATTTTAGTGATCAACCCTCCTATAATAATTTTACTGGATTTCTTAATCCACTTCCTCACATCTTTTGGCAAACCAAAAACTAGAATTAAAGGGTTTTTCTTGCATAACACAATAAAGGAAATGTAATTCTTTGGAATTGACAGTGACTCTTCCCTCTACCAAAGATAGTATTGGCTAAGACAATATGGATATATCGAAAAAAGGGTTTGTAAAATTAGAGGGTATGAATATTTTTCCATTAAATTGGCCCATTTCTCCTAATCTAGTCCATTTTTGCTTTTCATCAAACCTAGGAGTTCTCCCACTAGTGCTTTGTAATTCAACTAGACCAATAGTATGCCCAAATTCAATCATAAGCCAACTATAATTCTTATTGGCTAGTATGAATTCCACCTTTTCATTATGTGCAGTATTACTATCCTGAGGAATAAATTTAAAAGCACTTAAAAACTCAAGTGTCAATTTAGCATATGTGGGATAGTACAAGCTAGCAAAAATTATCTATTGCATATCCATGAACGTTTTAAATAATAAATCATTCCATCCTAACTTTCTAATCACATTGCTATCAATAAATCTAGATGGAATAATCTTTTGAGCACTGAGTTCATGGTACCTTTTTATTTCAACTTCATCTCTAAAATGAATTTCTAAGGACCTGTTGAGTCTTTAAGGTGGTAGTGATAAAGGTGGAGATAGTGTTGATGATGAAGAAGATTCTACTTGCCTCCTCCTTTTGGAGCTTTCTCCCTTTGATTTCTTGGCTAAAGTCTTGCTTCTTGTATTTTTGATGTTTTATTTGATTTAAATTGAGGAAGATTTGATGAAAATTGAGTGAAAAAATGTTTATTTGGTCGTGGGATGAGAGGTTGAGGGCGTGGGATTCAAAACTAGGTTGCCAGGGTTTGTAACAATGAAGAGAGAGACAAAACATTATGCTTTTATAGTAGCAAAGGTGACACATTCATGGCACATAATGCCATGACCATGGGCATCTCTTTGACTAGTCAAAAGTGAATTTGTAAAGATTTTGGCAGCCCTGAAGCAAAAGACACCGTGGCTATGGCCCTTGGGATTGCACGGCTGTGAGATCTGTTTTGCTTCAGCCATTTCTTTAAGTTTTCTCTTCTTGTGTTTGGCAGTCTTGTTTACTATCCCACGACTATGGGGTCTACAAGCCACAGTTGTGGCATAGGTTTTTACTCTGCCACATCATAATTTTAGCTATGCTTCCATTTTTAGAGCTTCAAGGTGAATCCCATGACCATGGTGTTGCTGTACCACGGTCATGGCACCTGTTTTCCTAAAATTTCTTGTGGTTTTGTACTTCAAATCACCTAAACAACAAATTTAAAACAATATTAATCAAAATACTCAAAACAAATACAATCCAAACTAATAAAAATAACAAAATGAAAAATGAATTGGGTTTCCTCCCAATAAGCGTTATGTTTATACTCGATAGCTTGACTATCTCCTTTAGTTGTCAAGGTGGAAGATCACGAATCACTTCTTAACCCATGATATTATTTCTTATGTGATCTTTCCCAAACTTTTGATATCCCTCAAATGGTGGTTGCTAGTTGCCTCAAAAACAATAGGAGATTTATCTCATTCCTTGTTATTAGCTTCATTAATAGGGCCTTGAATTGTAAAAGAAGGGTCTTTTGATGTTGTCATGTTCAATTCTATGTATTCATCCCCTACTTTTAAAATGATATTGCCACCTTCCATATTAATTATAGCTCTTACAGTTTCTAAGAAAGGTCTTCCTAAAATTAGTAGAATGTTTACATCCTCATCTACATCTAAGATGATAAAATCGGCAGGAATATAGAACTTATCCACTTTAACTTGTATATTTTTGACAATTCCCATTGAATATTTCATCGAGCAATCTGTAAGTTGCAAAGATATCTTTGTGGGCTTTATCTGTATGAATCTTAATTTCCTAAAACTAAAAAAAAAATGCATTAGACTAATTCTAAAACCTAAATCACATGAGGCATTTTGAAAATTTCACCAAATTTACAAGAAATAGAAAAACTCCCTGAATCTTTATGTTTAGAGGGAATCTTATCCTAAAGAAGATTATTGGACTCTTCCATAAGTATAATCTCATCATTCTCCTCCCTCTTTTTCTTCAACCTTTGATGAAAAGGAATAGGTGGCACATAAGGTTTAATCTCTTGCTTAATTGGTGCCTCTTCTTTATCAGCTTCATTTTTTTTCATTACAGGTTGAGAAGAAGGAATTTGTAGAATTTGGGGCTCTTGCGAAGAGTCTTTAAGTTGTATGCTATTTAAAAAAATAACATTATAATGTTCTCTTAGATTAATTTTTGGTTGGCTTGGAAGAGCTTGAATTGTTCCATCCTTGATTCTAGCCTATCATATTGTCTTTCTATTTTATTGAATCTTTCTAATGTTATTCCAATAAATTTTTTAGCGAAGACTCATAAGATGGCTTCTTAAGAGTAGAAACTTGGTTTTCATTTCTCATGTATGGAGGTTGATAGGGTACTTTTTTGTTCTTCTAATTTTCCCAAGATAAATTAGGATGATTTCTCCATATCGAGTTGTATGTGTTCCCTTGAAAATTTGGACCCCTATTTTGATTACCCAATAATTGGACTTGCTCCATAATTCTGCAATTTGTTGTCTTGTGGCTTCCTCCACATCCTTCGCATGCTAGAGATGATGATGATAAGTTGATATGCTCCAATTTATTAGCTATTGTATCTACCTTAGCTACAAGTAAAGAAAAATTATCAATTTCATGTAAACCTACAACTCTTTTATGCTCACCTCATTTTGAAGTCTAATGGTAGTTATTTGTTGCCATTTCTTCAATCAAATCATTGGCTTCGGAAGGATTTTTGTCCATAATTACACCACCCACTGTTGCATCAATCATTCCTCTAATATTTAGATGAAGACCATTTTTAGGTTTGAATCAAAAGCCATTCAGGTACTCCATGGTGCAGACACTTCCTTTGCAAATTTTTGAAATGTTCCCAAGCTTCATACAAACTTTCTCCATCAAGTTGAATAAAGCTTATGATATCATTTCTTAATTTAGAAATTTTTTCTCGTGGAAAATATTTTGCAAGAAAAGCTGCGGCTAGTTGATCCCATGTGGTAAACTTGTCCAGAGGTTTAGAAGTGAGTGAATTCTTTGCTTGATCCTTAAAAGAAACTGAAAAAAAATCACAAACGGATTGCATCATCAGATACACCATAAATTTTAAAAGTATCACACATCTTTAAGAAGTTAGAGATATAAGCATAAGCATCTTCATGTGGCATGCTATGGAAAACTGATTGTTCAATCAAGTTGAGAAGTGATGGCTTTAAATCAAAAGTGTTGGCTTACACTAATGGTTTAGTTATGCTAGACCTCAGTTGAGCAGAAGGCATAGCATATTGTTTAAGCATCATATTTTGAGGATCTCCCATGGTTGGTTCTTCATCAGATGAATCAATAAGATTATCAATCATATGAATTTCTACTGAAGTTCCTTCCACTAATTTTTTCTTTCCTCTCCTTCTTTTTCTTCCTACAAAATCATTTAATTTCTGGATTAAATGATTTTTAATTTTTGTCTTAATTTCTACTGACTCAATTTTTGTATTTGGATTTCTTCATATATAAACTAAAGATTCTTAAATTGTATTTGGATTTCTTCATATATAAACTAAAGATTCTTAAATAAAGGTAAAGAAATTAAGACAAAAATTAAAAATCCAAAGCAATAATAGTTTAATATTATTAATATTAAAATGATTGCATCCCCGGCAATCGTACCTAAAACTTGTTAGGATCTAAGTTTAGCTATCTACAAGTGCATAGGTCGTATCAAGTAATAAAGTGATGAGTAAAGTATAGTTCCCACGAGAAGAGTTATTCTAAGTACCAAACAATTAAACTGTTTATTATTTGGATAATAAAAGTCAATTTATGATTAACTTAAGCTTTAATAAATTGAATTGCTTTGAAATTAAATATAATGATATAAAGCTTAGGGTTAAGTTACCTTTATTAATTTACCATGGATTTTTTAAAGAATTGATTTAGTTCAGTTTTCCTTTTCGATTAAAGGCTGGATTCTCCTTAACTAAGCCTTAGTCTCTTTCAAGTACTAAAGCTAATATCAATTTAATCCTTACATCTACTCTCATGGTCATAAGTAATTAAATCCATTCATTAGGTTTTATGAGAATCGTCAATCAACCTCTTAAGGTTTTCCTTCACACAATATCTCAATTCAATTAATTATTAGCCAGATAATCAAAGTATTGATATCAAATATAACAAAATAATCAAATAAGAACTTAGCTAAATAAATAGGCATATACTATTCCATAATAAACTCAATATAAGGGACCAACCCTAAATAGAATTTGCTTTCTCATATTTGAAAATAAAAACAAAATAATTATTAATTGAAATGAAGAAGAATTCCGCTTGGATTCTTGAATCTCTTCCTTTGAATCCTAAATTCACTCTTCTCTTAAAAGAAAGACTAGAACTTAATTGATATAAGTTTAAGAGTAAATCTCTAACCTTACTACAATATCTCTTGTATCTAACTCTCACTTACTTATGAACTCAATCTAACTTCAATTTAACTTCTTATGCTTGAATCCTTAGAGGTAATGTGTTTATATAGAGTGTTTAGAAGCTTCTTGGTAGAGGCAAGCTGAAAAATGCATGAACACAACTTTCTACAGCTGTTTGGATCTTTAATTTTCAACTTTCTGGCTAAAAGTCATACATTTCAACCTCATGGTCGTGGCATATAGGTGACAAGGTCATGGCCTGGGTTGGAATGAATTGTTTTGAGAGATTTTCCAACTGGAAATGGTAGTTAAGTGAGCTACGGTAGTGGTGTTTGAATGCCACAGTCGTGGCTTTTGAATATAGGCTGCAAACTCCAACTTTTCTTCCTTTTCTTCACTTAGGCAGTAAGCAATTGGTTCCTACGGTTGTGGTCCTTAAATGCCATAGTCGTGGCTTTCATTTTTCTTCTAAAACTTTTATTTTTCTTCCATTTTTGATGTGGCAGACTCAATTTAAAACCCAGGATCATTGCCTTGAAGGGCCATGGGTATGGATTTTGAATTCTCTTAATTTTTGCTTACGTTTCTTCAATTTTGCATCACTTATTATTAAAAGCCTTGAATCTTACATTTCCAAGCTAAAATAAGATAATTCTAACTCAAACAAACAAAATCCATCAAATTCAATTGGAAAACTATTAAAATTATGGTTAGAATTACACAAAATATTGATCATAATTTCACTCTATCAATGGGTTAATACTAAGATATTTTTGTGGATTGCAATTTTTATTATTTAGATTTTAAGAATGTAAAAGGCATGTTTCCACTTATAGGTTCCTTATTTGTTTAATTTATTTAGTTTGTATAGTTTAATTTATTTAAAGATTTTGGAACAATTGTAAGGGATACGTTTTCACTTTTGGTGGGTCTCATATTTTATTTTTATGGACATTTCGACATTATAAGTTCATGTTTCCATCTTGTATGGGTGCCTATTTTTTTATTTATTTGATTTATAGCATAAGGTTGATTTATTTCAATAATGCATGTAATATGGATAATGTCATAATTTTTCAAGGATTCAATAATATTTAGACCTGAAAAGAATGCTGATTCCAATGAACTGAGCGTTGTGGGGGTGCTAGGTTATTTCCACATGTGTACCCAACTTTTCAAACTCAGCAGGGTTGGAGATTCCTTAGGATTTAGGCTTGTGTTCTCTAAGGCCCAAACACTAACAATACCGAAGTCACAAGAACTATTTCACCAGGAGTGGGGGCAAAAATCCCCACTCACAATAACATTTTAGGATATTTTCAGTCAATACATAATTTAACACTTTAGACACTTTTATTCTGTTCAATTCAATATAAAATTTTATTAAATCTCACTTTTATTTACTATAAACTTTCAGTACATATATACATATAATTTCTTATAATCAAATAATCTAATATAAACAAGTATTAACATATATATAATACAATAAGCTTTTCTTATCTTTATATTTTTGCCCTCATATATTGAGTTTTAAATCTTAGGTTCGGATAATAGGTCACTAATGAAAAATAAATATCCACTGTAAAGAATATGGCCAAAGGCCAATTGATAACACAGATTATCCACTAATGACATAAATATCTACTATCACTGGTGGCACAAAAAGTGTCCACTGATAGTACATAGTGTCCACTATTGCTATAGGTGTCCACCCTTTGGCTAGCCATCCAATCCAAAAAATAGGTTTATAATCAGTATAATCTGACAATACACTTACTTTATTATTTCAAAAGAATTCTATAATCATCATATTAGTTATAATAAAATATGTCTTCTTTCCTTTCATTTAGTCTTTTCACTTTTACAAAATAATGAAATATTTAGCCTTTTCACTTTAATAAAATAATGAAATAATCTTTACTTTAATTAATTTAATTGTATAATATAATTTATTTTTAAAATTTCATTGAACTTTCCTTTAGGCATTTTACAAATATACATATCTTATAAATTTTATAGAATTTGAACAATTATTTCAATTGCAAATATTATATATATCATACATATACCAAATTAATTTGGCTAACTTTATTTACATATTAATTTTATTTTTTCAATTCACATTTCATGTAATACCCTTATACTCAATATATGTATACTACATACTCCCCATGTATGTAATATACATATAGAGAATACAAGAATGTCACAACCCATTTTAAACAATTCAATCATCACTTATAAAATTTGTATAACTTAAAATTTTTAACTTATTTTATATAAATAATAGAGGAAATATTTCTTGTTAAAACACATATGTATCTTCATTACCCAAAAGTTTATTCAAAATATTTTTAATAAGTAGCGGAATATACATATTTATATACATCAAAATCAATATGTATAAAATATGAAATTTATATATGCTGGCAGTTTGTCTCTGATCTTAATGTCCACAATCAACACTGCACTCAAAGGCCCAAGCCTAGACTCGACTTTGTCTAGCTGAACTCTCCGGCTCAACCGGATCTACCCTGTCACATGTGCGATGAACCACAATCGTGCTAAGCCAAAGGCCTAGTGGTACAAACTTTGATAACAATATAGTTCAAATGTAATGCCAATGTCAAACTTTCAAGAATTAGAAACAATATACAAGGATATCATATTTCATAATATTAAATCTCATTATATTGCACAATTGTTCCACCATTCATAATTCACATTAAATCAAAGACAAGCATGGGCCCAAAAAGAATCTAATATGCTATTCAAATTTCAGAGTTATAGCTTTGGTCCAATATAACAACATTTGTCTAGCCCGAAGGCGAATCATAATCACAATGAAGATTACCTCATATGTAACATCCCAACTAGGCTTCAAGGACTAGGCCCAACCTAGCTTCAAGGGTCTACTACATCATGTAACACCCAACTAGGCTTCAAGAACCAAGCCCAACCCAGCTTCAAGGGATTGTTACTATTTAGGCATGCCACCAACAACAAAACTCTAAAAATGGAATAACATATTAGGCACACAATTCTTTCATAATTCCATTATCAAATCCTTTCTAATTTTCTCATGATCAACTAGGCACAATGCCTTAAATATCTCATTTATATCAGTTTAACCATCACCAATGGCTTTACATACCATCATTAGTGTATACATAACAAATTGCATTATCCATACATTTTGAATCATCATCGTATATTTCACATAGTTCACATTATCAAAATCATAGTATTATTCTCATGCACCAATAATGTAGTAGGTAACTTAACACATTTTCCAACCAAATGTGTTAAGTCCTAATATCATGTAAAAATGAACAATTATTCAAAGTTTGTACTTACCTCTAAAAGCAACAACACCACTTCCAATCTCCTCTTCCAAGATATCCCTCTCAACACTTGGATTATGATAGCTCAAATCTCTTCAAAGCCTAAAACAAAGGTGATTATACATACTCACTTAGTGATACACATAGGAAAATAAGGAAAAGCACTATCTAGGGCAACTTTACACTTGACACGCTCAACAACACGGGCGTGTCCATGATCGTACCCTAAACCCATAACACAGAAGATATGACACGCTCTAAGACATGGGCATATCTGTGAGCGGGGATTTTTGCCCCCACTACCGGTGGAATTGTTCTTGCAACTTAGGCACTGTTTAGGCTCGGGGCCTTAGAGAACACGGACCTAGGTCCAGAGAAAATGGAGTCGCCACCTGGATGGGCAGGGAAAAAGAAAGGGGTGGATGACTCGATTCCTAAGGAATCCTCGACCCCCTAATTGGTTCAGAAAGTTGGGTACGTGTGGGGAAGGTGAGAAATGGCCCAGCACCCCCACAACGCCCGGTTCATTGGAACCGGCCTCCTTTAAAGGTCTTAATATTATAAAATTCTTAAATATAACAACATTATCCATATTACACACAATAATTAAAAGAAAGCATTAATATATTAAAATAAAAGCAAGGTCCAAGCAAAACAAATAAATGGACACCCATCCGAAGATGGAAACATGTCCTTACATCACATGCCTAAATAGGACACCCACCGAAAGGTAGAAACATGCCTTTTACAGTTGTTCTAAAATAGAAAGGCAATTTAAATTACATGAATTTAACTAATGAGGTACCCACCAAGTGGAAACATACCTCTTACAACATTTGGAAATCTAAATAAATTGATAAAAATAAATAACCATTCATCATAAATAAATCATTCATCAAAGGTATTAAATATCAATAAAAAGTAAACATCCATCCATATAAATTAAATAAACAAAGTATTGAGCTTAAAATAAATTAAAGCATATAAAATAAATTAATGCATAATCAAAAATAGAATTGAATAAGGCAAATAAAAAATCTAAGTTATAGCTACTGTTTCCATTTAGGATCCTTTATTTCATGTGTTTAGGGTTTTGGATTTTCATGGGTTTAAGCTACTGTGACTTTTAAAGAATTAAAATAGATTAAGGATTTTATGTTTTAAAAGGTTGGTAAGACACTTTGATTAACCAAATTAAGGTTTGAATGGTGAAATCATGAAACTAGGGTTTTGGACACTTTAAAATACTTTTGATTTGTGGTTCTAAATGATGATTTCAAGCTTACTGTGTAAAATTAAAATATTTGTGTTTATATGATTTTTAAGGTTTTAAAGGATTAGGGTTTATAAAAAGTTAGGGTTTAAGGCTTTAAAGGGGTTAGGGTTTTACTATTTTAGGTTTGGAGTTGAGTTAGGGTTTACTGTTTTAAAATTAGGGTTTCGATGGATGCAAGAAGCTTTTAGGGTCTGAAAATCAATTTGATGGTTTTATGAAGTTTTATGAAAATAAACAAATGATTTAAAATTTTTAAAAGCAAAAAAGTAGTTTTTAAGGCTTTTGGAAAGAAACTGAATATAATTTAAGGGTTTTAATGATTTGGAAAGTAAATTAGGATTTTGGGGTTTTGAAGAAACTAATTTAATAACTTTAAATTCTTTGGAAAATAAAACAACGAATTAGTGTTTTTAACTTTTGAAAAGCTAAATTAAAGTTCTGAGATTTTGATTTTGAAAGCTACAATTAGATAGTTTATGCTACTGTGAAAAATATAACAAAACAAAAATTTAATACATACCTCCTTTTGATGGTTCCTCCAAAAAAAATTCACCTTGGATGAATTAAAAAAAAGACAATTGCTGCCTTTGATCATTTGTTAATGCTTTTCTGCTCCCTCGAAAGAAAAATCAGCTTGATTAAAGTTTCCTTTACAGATTCAGTTTCAAACTCTTTCCATTTTCCTCCTAATTTTTGATTCAGTTTACTGCCAGAAAGAATTTTTAAAGTTTCCAAGTTTTCCTACTCACTCTCGGTCATCAATTTCTCCCCTTCTTTTCCGTGTTGTTTAATCCATATTTATAGAAGTTTTTTTGAATTTTTTTCCTAGTTGCTCACGGCATACATTATAGAATAAGAAAAGGAAACTAAAACCTAATTGTATTAGGTTTTGAAAAATTTGCGTCGAAAAATTTTGCTGGCGAAAAAAAAAACTGTTAAGGTAAAAAAACTGGTGAAAAAATTTACCGCAGGAAAAATTGCGCTGGTAAAATAATTTGCCACAGTTGGCTATGGCAGGGGGTGGGGAATCGACCTGAGGGCCATTTCGCCTGCAAAAAACTCCTACGGGCAAAATGGCCCACGACCAAGCCCGCGCTGGAATTTTCAGCTATGATTTTTCCGTCGCCGATTTTTATTTTTATTTTTTATTTTTTATTTGTTTATTTTTATTTTTTATTAATAAAAATTAAAAAATAAAGTAAAAATTATTTAATTAAGATAACAAAAATCATTTTGGACTAATTAAAATATATTAGACAACACAAAAATTATTTTGGACTAAACAAAATATATTAGACCGGACTGGGTCAAAAATTAAGGGTCTACAGTTTGCCCCTTGCTTGAATGATCTGAAACTTTAGTGAAAGAGAGTGAAAAGCAATAAGACTTGATTTTTGAGATGGTGGAGCTTTTGGGTTCTGGACCCGGTTTGAGTTCTAGACTCAAGGATAATTCTAGGTTCTAGACCTAAGGAAAATTTGGGTTCTGAACCCGAGATAAGTTCTGGACTTAGAAATAATTCTAGGTTCTGGACCTAATGGTAAAATTTGGATTCTAGACCCGAGCTATGTTCTTGGACATAGAAATATATTCTAGGTTCTGGACCTAAGGAAAATTTGGGTTCTGGACCCGGTTCGAGTTCTGGACTCAAGGAAGATTCTAGGTTCTGGACCTAAGAAAAATTTGGGTTCTGGACCCGGTTCGAGTTTTGGACTCAAGAAAGATTCTAGGTTCTGGACCTAAGGAAAATTTGGGTTCTGGACTCGAGCTAAGTTCTTGGACTTAGAAATAAATTCTAGGTTCTGGACCTAAAGAAAACTTGGGTTCTGGACCCGAGCTAAGTTCTGGACTTAGAAATAATTCTAGGTTCTAGACCTAATGCAAGTTTGGGTTCTGGACCCGAGCTAATAATAATTTTTTATTTCAAAAAAATTGGCTAATTTTTATGCATATGTCTTCTTATTTCCCCCTGGGTGTAAAAATATTTATAAACCTGCAATTATTTGAATGATTAAAGTAAATAAATGAATTTACTGTTTATTTACTGTGTAATCACTGTTCATATACTATTTACTATTCATAAATAGTAAATTTACTATTTGCAAATAGTATCAAATAGTATTTACTATAAGAAATAATACTTCTACTATTTATCAATAGTGAAATTTACTATTCATGAACAGTTTTGAATTTTGTTTTTTTGCTTGTCGTTCCTCTATAAAAAGCCACCATTCCTTCATTTCATTTCACAGCACAATTTCAATTTCATAATTCTCTCAAATTTCTTTCAATTTTAGCACATATTTTTCAAAAATAATGCATGCTTCGAGGTCAGGGACTCATTCTAATGCTGAGTTATTGGAGTTTATCCGGCATCATGAAGATACAAATTTAGATATACTGGCTAGGACGCCGCTCTATCGCAGTTCCAATCCAAAGAGCGAGGTAATTATTTTTTCCTTTTTTATTGCTCTTGATTTTTTTGTCTTTCTGTTTTGCACTCTTTTTTTTTTGTCATGTAACACCCCATCTTAGCCTACGTTTATAGACCAAGATGGACTGTTATCTCATGGTGGTTGTGTCTTAATAGTTTACTTAGCAAATTTTAAATGCAGATTTTAAAAAAATTTTGCCATAACCTCCCCTAAATATGGAGGTCCCAAGTGTCGCCAAAACTGATTTTTCTTATTTTTTGAAAATATTTTGTTTCCCAATTCAACTCAAGCACACTCCCAATAATCCACCCTTATAACCTCAACTACATTCCTGCAAGAAGAATTCACACTTCTATACTTGCATACATAAGTGCTAAACCCAAATAAGATTTATTAGATTACTAGCAGTGTACGTGTTCTAGCTTTTCAGCATAATACATTTATTTGCTAGATCATACAAGCTTATGTACATGCCATATTGCTACAATCAATCATATCCAAACTCCTACCCAAAGTAGTAGTCAAGGCCAGCTACGCAGGACATGCTGCAATCTCGTCTCCTCGTTTAACCTACGAGTTTAGAGGGAAACTAAACTCGCTAAGCAATTGCTTAGTGGGTACTTAAATCATTGCAATAAATAGATAAAATGAAAGAATGATTTGAACATACATTTATATACTTTAAATACTTGAAAGGAACAAATACAAAACACAGATGGTAAAAAGGCTTGACTGAATAATTTGAATTTAAATCATTTTTCTTGCTTTTATCATTTTGGTTGCTCTACTGGTTTAACAGAACATCAGCGGATAAGGAAGGGTCATGATAAACATATCTCATCATGATCATATTTCATTATTTTTCATCACAATTCTTGCACATATGCCAATGGCCATTATCATTTCATCATTGATCATGTCATTGTAATCATCGGCCTTCAGCCGGAATATCATATCATGTCATAAGCAGTACTGCAGTAATAGTATGATGCATCATACCCTTATCTCAAGGGTTCTGTCATAACCAAGTAGAGCGTAAACAATTCATTAATTAATTTGATCATGATATTCAATAAGCCATGATTTTTCCATAATGCATGTATTGTCAGAATAGCTTGTCATGATGCCTTTCTGATCATTTCCAATTCTCCTTCATGTCATTTGATATGATTTAACATCAATCCATAACATAATATTCCAGTTTTAACACATTTAGAAAAATGACCAAATGAATAGTAGCGCGGTGCGTAAAATCGGCAACGCAATGGCGCGCGACAACTAAATAGTAAAATCTGTTTTTACTGCTGAAAATCAGTCAACTTTGGTAACAGTTTTGACTAAGTAAACAACCTTATTTTTGGATGAAATTTTGCAGGAAAACACTTTCATAAGTTAACTAAATTCATGTAAAATTTCGTCGAAAAATTCTTTTGTTTTTCCCTTCAACGGACTGCCCAAAATGAAAGCTGCAGAATGGTGCCCAAAAGGGACCATTCGGCCCAATTTTCAAAATTTGAGGAAAATTCATTTTTTTCTTGCAAAATTGATTTTTAGACTCCTTTTGTGATACCATTGAAGAACTAAGGGTCCCTCTTTCAAAAATCAAACCAAAGGGATGATTAAAAGTTCTTCAAAGTTTATGAATGATTGAACAAATTTAGCTAGTTTGTTTTGTTTTCATTATTTTCACAATCAATTGATTACAAATGGTTCAAGAGCACTTTCCCACATATTTACCACACATAATAACATTATTTCAAAACCATTTCAAAAGTCCCATAATGCAAAATATGTGAATTAATTGAAAAGGCAATGATTTAAGTACCAAACCTTGTTTATTCGCTTTGTTCCTTGCTTGTCTTATTCTTTCTTCCCTTCTTCTTCTTTATCCCTTTGATTTCCTATATGAAAATTATTTTCATAATTTTCATAACTTCCATAATAAGAATGTGATAAAAACTATATGTTCAAGCCTTTATTCTTACTATCTAAAGCTACTAATTACCATTTACTCATCACTTCTACATGTATGGATCATTTAATCTAATTTCTCTTCACTTTCTTAACTTTCCCATAATCTTCCCAACTTTTCTTTCATTGATAACTTGAAAACTATCAATCAAATGAATAAACTAAAGCTAGAATTGGAATCCTTACCTTAAATTTAAGCTTTTCCTTCCAAAAATCCATTTGAACACTTGAAAAATTCCTTCCCTTTTTTGGTGGAGAGAAATTCGGCCATGCCTCTCAAAAATGGAGAGAAAAATGTGTCCTTAGTTCTTTAATCATCCTTCTCTCTCTTTTTATATTTTTCCATTTTCCATTTATTTAATTAATTTCATTTTGGAGGGTTAAGATGTAACCACACAAAAGTATCTTTAACTAGGATGGTGCCATATGGAGGGTTAAGATTAATCCAACCCAAAAGTGTCTTTAAACAAGATTTTGACATGTGTCCTTTTCTAGAAAATTACTATGCCATGTGTCCCTTTTCTAGAAAATGAGTGAAAGTGAAAAGACCAAAATACCCTTCTATGGAAGGTTTTGCCTTTTCTTCGTAACCGGGTGGTTTTACGACGCGTAAAATGTACCATTCTCCTCCTTTCAACCTCTCGTTTCCATTTCCGACATTCATTCTTGATTTTGAACTAATTTATAAAAATTACGCTCATGCCCTTGACTTTTGTAAAAATTCCCTTTAGGTCCTTAAGTGATTCGGGTCTCCACTTAGGTTCGTTCTTCAACATCGATCACTGCGGAGTCCTTCCGTTTACTTCGGATACCTTTACGTGTCTTGTTTTCCAGTGTATACATTATTAGCACAAGAATGACAAAAATACCCTTGGTCAAGAATCCACTGTATCTCTCAAACTATGCATTTTCGGGAAAAACCGTGGTGTTCCGTTTCGACCCAATTTTTCTCTACTTTCCATTTCTGGAGTCTGTTATATGCACTATTAAGAACCTCCAGTACAACCTTTGGAAATTACAGTTACCTCCCCAAAACTTTTTGAAATTACAGTCACCTCCCCAAAACTTTTACAATCTTTTCAGTTAGGTCCTTTTTGTCCTATAAAGCTTCCTTTCACTTCGTGTTCTTTGGTGATTACTCAGGACGGCTCCTCTTACTGTACATGGACGTACTGTACATATGTACAAATTGGGTCGTGACATTTCTTCCCCTCTAAAATTTAGGCTTCGTCCCGAAGCCGATCAGGTGTAAAATTTAGGCTTCCATCCTCATTATTCCTTCTCTTTCCCAAAATATCTCTTCCATTCTATGGTTCCTTCGCCGCACTTTAACTGGAGGAAATCTCTTATTTCTTAATCCTTTGACTTTTCATGCTAAAATTTCTATTGGTTCTTCTTCATAATTTAGGTCAGATTGGACTCTGATGTTTTGTGTCTTTATATCGTGTGCGAAGTTCAAACGATATTGCCTTATCATTGAAACGTGAAAAACATTATGTATTTTGTTCAATTCTGGTAATAGAGTTAACCGATAGGCTATTGATCTATGCGTTCGATGATCTCGTATAGTCCAATAAGCCTAAGGCTTAACTTACTTTTCTGCTTAAACCTTAATACCTTCTTTCATGGGAAAGTCTTAAGAAAAATCTTGAGAGTTCTATGTCCCTTCGTTTCGAGTTCGCATATGATTTTATCTTGTCTTTACTTAATTTCGTCCAACACTCTGGTGTTCCATGTTTTCTTTCGTATAATTCTTTATAGGGCGTCACTGTATGCTGAATTAATAGTCGTTGTTATATGCATATTCAATTAAACTCAAATACCTATTCCAGCCACCCTTAAATTCTATAACACATACTCTTAATATGTCCTCCCAAAATTTGGATTACTCTTTCAAATCGTCCATCTGTTTACGGGTGAAAGGCAGTGCTATAATTTGTTTGGGTTTCAGAAGCTGTTTGCGACTTCTATCATAACTTCATGATGAACTGTGGATCTCTGCCTAAAATGATAGACGTTGGAATCCTGTGTAATCGTACAATTTCCTTGGCGTACATTTCCACCAATTTATCTATTGAATAATCCATTTGTAAAAGTAGAAAATGAGCTAACTTGGTTAGGCAGTCAACGATTATCCGAATAACGTCCTGCCGGCCTCGTGTCATTGGTACTTCTATGACGAAATCCATAGTAATATGTTCCCACTTCCATACCAGACTGGGAATTAGTTGTAACCGTCCCGATAGGATTTGATATTTCTCTTTTGCTTGTTGACATATTAAACATTTGGTCATAAAATCAACAATATCTTTCTTCATTCCAGGCTACCATTAAAACTTCTTTAGATATTGATACTTTTGTAACTCCTGGATGCATTGCGTAGAGACTACTATATGCCTTTCGAAAAAAAATTTTCTTTCTTATGTCTCCCATTGTTAGTATCATTTCTCTATTGTCATAATACAAACTACTGTTCTTAGAAATTTAGAATTTTATCCTTTCCTCCTTGCACTTGCTTGATCCATTTTTGTATTTGTTCGTTTTCCTTTTGCACTTGATGAATTTCTTGAAAAGAAACATAGTTTATGCTTGCATTTCTACTTCTAGTACTTCCTCTTCCATTGATCTTAAACTGATCTTTATAGCGCCTAAGGCTGGTATCAATTTTCCACCAAGTGCGTCGGCCACCACGGTAGCTTTTCCTATATGATATTTTATAACTTAGCTGTTATTTCCAAAACTTGGGTTTACTTTCCTTACCATAAATTGAGATCCTCTTGGGTTGGCGGATATTTTAAACTTTTGCGTCTGTATAAATATAACACTTTTCTCCAAATAAATCATATCTCCAAATCTTGAAAGCCAATACGATAACTGTTAATTCCAAACAGTGTGTCGGGTTATCATTATTTTTTTTTCGAATGGGTTAAATCATCAAAAGACTTATGCGACTATTTTATCCTTTTTGCATAAGCATATAACCTTAACCGATGTGTGAAGCATCACTATATATCACAAATTCTTTGCTGGACACGGGCCGTATGGGTATTGCAACATTCGTTAACTTTTCCTTTAGTTTCTCAAGTTCCTCTAACATTTATCAGTCCATTGGAGTTTGGCATTCCTTTGAAACAACCTTGTCATTGGGATGATAATAATGGAAAACCCTTTTATAAAACATTAATAGTACCCAGTCAGTCCTAAGAAGATTCTTACTTCTATTACTATCTTTGGTGTTTTCCATTTCAAAATGGTTTTCATTTTCTTAAGACCTACTTTAATGCCTTATGCTAATATGGTGTGTTCTAAGAATGTCACTTTTTCCAATCAAAACTCACATTTGTCATATTTGACGTACAATTGCTTCTCTCGCAACATTTGCAATACTATGCAAAAGTATCAATCGTATTCTTCTTTGTTCCTTAAATAAACGAAGGTGTCATCTATGAACACCATTTACAAATTGGTCAAAGTATGGATGAAAGATATGATTCATTAAATCCATGAATACTACTAACACATTTGTGGGCTTAAAAGGCATTACAAGGAACTTATAACGTCCGTATCGAGTTCTAGATGTAGTCTTTGGAATGTCTTTTCCTTTGATCCGCAGCTGCTGATATCCCAGTCGGTGATCTATATTATTATTATTATTATTATTATTATTATTATTTGAAAAGACCTTGGTTCCTGTAAGTTGGTTGAATACATCGTCGATGGACGGTAATGGATTTTTATCCTTAATCGTAAGCTCATTCAACTACTTATAGTTCACATATGACCTTAAGGATTTATCTTTCTTCTTGACGAAGAGTACTGGTCTGCCCCATGAAGAAATACTTGGCCATATAAGACCCTTGTCGAGTAGCTCTTATAATTGAGTTTTCATTTCTTTGGGTTCCGCTGGTACCATTCGGTATGAGGCAACCATCACCGGTGCAATTCCCGGATATACATTTATAGTGAATCCTACTTTTATCTTAGGTGATAATCCGGGTGGCTTGTCTAAAGAAACATTGAGAAAATCACGCATTGTTGATACCTCTTGAATCTTTATCACATTCTTCTTTACTTCCATAGTGCTTATCAAGTGTGCCTCACATCTGTTTGTATGGAATGCCTTGTTGTAACTGCTGCTGTTACGTTGTTTAGGTAATCGGCTCTCTTTCCTACTGCCGTCACTTCCTCATTGTGGGGAGTATGAAGTGTTACTCTCTTTCTTCTTATCATCGACCACTGTTTTATGCCTTGTTAGCCAATCCAATACCAACATTATGTCAAATTCTCGGAATGGTAACTCTATTAATTTTTTTGGAAATGCATTTTCATGTAACTCTATAGAACATTCTTTAATCACTTGTGTGTAACTACCTCGTCTCTTATCGGATTTATAACTAATGTTTCAAACTTAACATATCCTACTGGTAATTCTTCTAAGTTTTCATTGCGTAGGCTCTAGCTGGTATACTTGAATTGAGCTAGTCAATGGTCTCTGATTGTGCTCTTTGAAAATTAGAATCACTTTCCTTTCCCCTGCTTCGGCCTCGGCCAAAAGCGGGCCGTGATTTTTTTTTCTGTCGGTGCTGGTGCATTCACTTGTCTTTTTGGCAGTTTACCCTAACATGATATGGTGCCCCGCATTCCCAGCATCCATCTGTTAAATACCAGCATTCACTCTTATGTCTTCATCCACAGTGTTTGCATAGAGGAGTAATATATCCTTCAAATCTATATTTCTTTCCAATCCTCCAATAATTTTTGAATTGATACTTTTTCCTTTTTCCTTTACCTAGTCCTTGGGTTGTTATTACTTTCATTCTTTCCTTTTTGATCTAATTTTAATTCTGCACTTTCTACCTCTTTGGTTCTTAATTTCTCTCTTTCTCTTCTCTCTTTTTTTTCCATCATTTCCTGAATTCATAAATCTCATATATCTTCTTCTTATAATTTCTTAATTTTGATTATTACATTGGGGCATTTTCAGGAGGAATCACAATACAGTGTTTTGATTAGATTTTGTCTAGTTTCTACTCATATGGTCAGTCTCCTACCTTATTAAGACTCACGGGATGGTCACCCATCATCATTGATTGAGCACGTTTAACTCCGGTTTCCTGCTAAATTTCAACACGACGGTGTCGGGTCAGCAGTATCTTCTTAGTGCGCTTACTTCATCTGCTTGTGTGAATATTGTACATATTCTCTAATGGTCGGACATGAGAATTTCTCATATACTTATTTCTGTTCACTCATCTTTGTTATCTAAGTTCTATCTATTTTATCTCTTACTGTCTGGTCTTAACATTTTACGTACTTTTCTTTTATCCTCTTATAAGGACCCCGGTATACTGGCTACGGATGTCTGGCACTTTGAACCTCGGCCGAATCCTTGGCTTTGTGATCGCCGTCTTTACTATTCAAAACTATCTTCACTTCTAAACTTCTTCTCAACTTGTCGAAATCTTCCCAAGCTTTAAGTTTGTACTCTCTTTTGTTGCATACGTTGGTGTCTACTTCTCTAATCTATGTATACCCTCTCAATACCTAAAACTTTCACAGCTAATCTTGAAAATTTAAACACGTCCATGACTACTAATTGTACTTTAATTTCATTATTTAATCCTTCCAAAACCTTTGACGTCTTTCTTACTTTGTTTCTATCATTTTCTTTGCATACTTACTGAGGCGGGTGAACTCTCTATCATACTCAGATACTGTCATTCTTCCTTGCTGTAGATATATAAACTCATTTTTCCTTGCGTTTAAGTATGTTTACCAAGTATATGTTTCTTCTACCAAAAGGGACATGGCATAATTAAATCTTTTATCTGGTGTGCATCTCAGTTGTTCCAATGCCCTACTGGTACTGTCCAAGCAGTACTCAACTTTTTCAAATCCTTCTTCTCTACTAACCTTAAATTCTTTACCCTCATATTTCCTTAACTTCTCTATTGGGGACTTCCTTTCTCTTTTGGTAGCAACAGGTACCATTCTTGCCGTTTATTGCAATGGTACTGTCATCTGTCTTAAATAAACTTCGGGGTCTTCCACAGCCACCGTTGCGGGTCGTGGCATAAGTCCAAGACCCATTTCTACATTTATGGATACAAAAGCGTGTGATTCCTTCTCTTGATCTATAACTCTTTGTGATTCTGCCTCTTGCCACCTTATACCGTATACATATATCATGATAAAGATTAGCAGCTGGCTTGACTCAACACATTAACTTTCCTATATGGCATGTACGTAATCACTATTAGATTTTCCTTTATCACATGTACCTTATATACTTATGTATTTATAATATTCTTTCTACTATACTGATATTTTGTACCTAAATGATATATGCTCTCATTTCTTATCTGCTATAGGATATCCCATTTTACATTGGTAATGGCCACTCCCAACATAAAATGTGTATCCTCCTATGTTGAATTTTCCAGGACCAGCTAAACCGGTGCTCTGATACCACTAAATGTAACACCCCATCTTAGCCTACGTTTATAGACCAAGATGGACTGTTATCTCATGGTGGTTGTGTCTTAATAGTTTACTTAGCAAATTTTAAATGCAGATTTTAAAAAAATTTTGCCATAACCTCCCCTAAATATGGAGGTCCCAAGTGTCGCCAAAACTGATTTTTCTTATTTTTTGAAAATATTTTGTTTCACAATTCAACTCAAGCACACTCCCAATAATCCACCCTTATAACCTCAACTACATTCCTGCAAGAAGAATTCACACTTCTATACTTGCATACATAAGTGCTAAACCCAAATAAGATTTATTAGATTACTAGCAGTGTACGTGTTCTAGCTTTTCAGCATAATACATTTATTTGCTAGATCATACAAGCTTATGTACATGCCATATTGCTACAATCAATCATATCCAAACTCCTACCCAAAGTAGTAGTCAAGGCCAGCTACGCAGGACATGCTGCAATCTCGTCTCCTCGTTTAACCTACGAGTTTAGAGGGAAACTAAACTCGCGAAGCAATTGCTTAGTGGGTACTTAAATCATTGCAATAAATAGATAAAATGAAAGAATGATTTGAACATACATTTATATACTTTAAATACTTGAAAGGAACAAATACAAAACACAGATGGTAAAAAGGCTTGACTGAATAATTTGAATTTAAATCATTTTTCTTGCTTTTATCATTTTGGTTGCTCTACTGGTTTAACAGAACATCAGCAGATAAGGAAGGGTCATGATAAACATATCTCATCATGATCATATTTCATTATTTTTCATCACAATTCTTGCACATATGCCAATGGTCATTACTATTTCATCATTGATCATGTCATTGTAATCATCGGCCTTCAGCCGGAATATCATATCATGTCATAAGCAGTACTGTAGTAATAGTATGATGCATCATACCCTTATCTCAAGGGTTCTGTCATAACCAAGTAGAGCGTAAACAATTCATTAATTAATTTGATCATGATATTCAATAAGCCATGATTTTTCCATAATGCATGTATTGTCAGAATAGCTTGTCATGATGCCTTTCTGATCATTTCCAATTCTCCTTCATGTCATTTGATATGATTTAACATCAATCCATAACATAATATTCCATTTTTAACACATTTAGAAAAATGACCAAATGAATAGTAGCGCGGTGCGTAAAATCGGCAACGCAATGGCGCGCGACAACTAAATAGTAAAATCTGTTTTTACTGCTGAAAATCAGTCAACTTTGGTAACAGTTTTGACTAAGTAAACAACCTTATTTTTGGATGAATTTTTGCAGGAAAACACTTTCATAAGTTAACTAAATGCATGTAAAATTTCGTCGAAAAATTCTTTTGTTTGCCCCTTCAACGGACTGCCCAAAATGAAAGCTGCAGAATGGTGCCCAAAAGGGACCATTCGGCCCAATTTTCAAAATTTGAGGAAAATTCATTTTTTTCTTGCAAAATTGATTTTTAGACTCCTTTTGTGATACCATTGAAGAACTAAGGGTCCCTCTTTCAAAAATCAAACCAAAGGGATGATTAAAAGTTCTTCAAAGTTTATGAATGATTGAACAAATTTAGCTAGTTTGTTTTGTTTTCATTATTTTCACAATCAATTGATTACAAATGGTTCAAGAGCACTTTCCCACATATTTACCACACATAATAACATTATTTCAAAACCATTTCAAAAGTCCCATAATGCAAAATATGTGAATTAATTGAAAAGGCAATGATTTAAGTACCAAACCTTGTTTATTCGCTTTGTTCCTTGCTTGTCTTATTCTTTCTTCCCTTCTTCTTCTTTATCCCTTTGATTTCCTATATGAAAATTATTTTCATAATTTTCATAACTTCCATAATAAGAATGTGATAAAAACTATATGTTCAAGCCTTTATTCTTACTATCTAAAGCTACTAATTACCATTTACTCATCACTTCTACATGTATGGATCATTTAATCTAATTTCTCTTCACTTTCTTAACTTTCCCATAATCTTCCCAACTTTTCTTTCATTGATAACTTGAAAACTATCAATCAAATGAATAAACTAAAGCTAGAATTGGAATCCTTACCTTAAATTTAAGCTTTTCCTTCCAAAAATCCATTTGAACACTTGAAAAATTCCTTCCCTTTTTTGGTGGAGAGAAATTCGGCCATGCCTCTCAAAAATGGAGAGAAAAATGTGTCCTTAGTTCTTTAATCATCCTTCTCTCTCTTTTTATATTTTTCCATTTTCCATTTATTTAATTAATTTCATTTTGGAGGGTTAAGATGTAACCACACAAAAGTATCTTTAACTAGGATGGTGCCATATGGAGGGTTAAGATTAATCCAACCCAAAAGTGTCTTTAAACAAGATTTTGACATGTGTCCTTTTCTAGAAAATTACTATGCCATGTGTCCCTTTTCTAGAAAATGAGTGAAAGTGAAAAGACCAAAATACCCTTCTATGGAAGGTTTTGCCTTTTCTTCGTAACCGGGTGGTTTTACGACGCGTAAAATGTACCATTCTCCTCCTTTCAACCTCTCGTTTCCATTTCCGACATTCATTCTTGATTTTGAACTAATTTATAAAAATTACGCTCATGCCCTTGACTTTTGTAAAAATTCCCTTTAGGTCCTTACGTGATTCGGGTCTCCACTTAGGTTCGTTCTTCAACATCGATCACTGCGGAGTCCTTCCGTTTACTTCGGATACCTTTACGTGTCTTGTTTTCCAGTGTATACATTATTAGCACAAGAATGACAAAAATACCCTTGGTCAAGAATCCACTGTATCTCTCAAACTATGCATTTTCGGGAAAAACCGTGGTGTTCCGTTTCGACCCAATTTTTCTCTACTTTCCATTTCTGGAGTCTGTTATATGCACTATTAAGAACCTCCAGTACAACTTTTGGAAATTACAGTTACCTCCCCAAAACTTTTTGAAATTACAGTCACCTCCCCAAAACTTTTACAATCTTTTCAGTTAGGTCCTTTTTGTCCTATAAAGCTTCCTTTCACTTCGTGTTCTTTGGTGATTACTCAGGACGACTCCTCTTACTGTACATGGACGTACTGTACATATGTACAAATTGGGTCGTGACATGTCATATATATTTTTTATATTTTTTTGTTATTATTTGTTATTTAAAAAATAAATTAATTTAAGTAGATAGAATAATATGTACTTACCTAGTATTAACTTACCTGGGTCTGTGTTAGCGTGATCGTTGCATTTTTCGGGCTGGAGGGTGTATTTACAAAGCCCGACAATGGTACGATGTAGTGCCTTCTCGAGTAAGGCGAATTATCCGAGATTGTGGCTTTGAGCAGTTCATCTTACAATTGTCGTCTGAGGAATATCAGATAGACCGGAGCGTAGTCCAGGTGCTTGCAGAGCGATGGTTGGATACAACCCACACTTTTCACTTGCCCATTGGAGAGATGACAATTGGTCCGGTCGATTTTACTGCCATAACTGGCCTTCGATATGATGGTGCTCTGGTTCCTCTAACCAACAATATTTTAACATTTAAAGAAATTCAGGAATTAATTGGTATGGGACCGTCCTATAAAGGGCCTTTTAAGATAAAAATCAAGCCAATTCATAGTTATTGGATGAACTACGAAGGATGGGTTGGCAGAGACACGGCCGAACAGTACTCTCGAGGATTTTTGTTATATCTGCTCGGGTCGACGATCTTAGGCAGCACTGAATCCTCCATTCACTTGTCAATGTTGAGTGCCCTTTCTTATCTCAGAATGGTACCATCTTCTGGTTGGGGTGAAGCTGGTCTCGCATGTCTTTACCATGGTCTTGATAAGCTTTGCCGAAACAAGAAGTCTTTTGTCTGCTTGATGGCCGTTGTCGAGGTATTCTTTTCCTTCACCAATGCTATTCCCACTTTTTTGTTGCATGAATTTGATCTTTATTATTATTGTTGTAGGTATGGGCATATGAACATAACCTCGTGAGGGTAACCGGTATTTTTTGAGAGAGAGTCGGGTATCCGAGATTAAATTTCTGGTTATCCAATCATGTGGATAATCCCAGCTCTCACCATGTGCATACTCACTTCTATGTGATGAGCCGCTTAACCTGGGATCAGGTAAAATAACATTAGTATGCTTTGAATTTTATGTGAAAGTTTTACTTACCTTATGTTACCTTATGCGTTGATGAGGGCTGCACTGTCTTTCCAACATTCTCGCCGAATTATTGCTGGCCCAGTGTCTAGTGGCTGGTTTTCGGGGAGAAAGTCTATGAATGGTTTCTCAGTCCAGAGCAGCGGAGGTTTCCAATGCAAATCCTAGAATATACTTTAAATATTATGTCAATGTCATAGGATGCATGGTGGTCATCCCGGTATGGTTATGATGCCGAGTCATTTCTCCATTTACCGAGTCCATTTTACGCCTATTTCATTCCAAGAAGACTCTTGAACTTTGATGTATCTCCTGTTGGTGTGCAGGAGATTTCTAACGAAAATGAGGGTAGAGATGAAGAAGAACATCACGGAGCTGCAGGAGAGTCTGTTCCACATCTCAGGGTCAGTACTTCTCAGGTAAATGGCCGTGTCACCTGAGTGTGTCGTCTTCTGTTTCTCCTCTGGTCTTTTTTATTCTTTGAAGATGAGAGTGACATGGCTAGTGGCTTGGCCGTGTCTCTTGGGTGTGTCAGCTTGATTTGGCTTGGCCATGTCTTGCTTGATTCATGCTCTTCTTTCCTTGTTTTGATCTTCCAAGGGAATTTTTGCATTTTAACCACTTTTCCCTTGCAACTTTTTTTTCTTTCTTTGATTTTTCAATGATTGTTACAGGCTGTTGGCTCATTTGATCATGAGGTTGGACCTTCCTTTACTGCCCCTTCATCTGCTCACTCTAGCCCGCCAGATATGCCATCTCATCCGCAGGGTATTGATTTGAATTACCTGGTATGTTCCTTATTTCATGGTAACTTATGCTATATGTATGCATGATTATGTATGTTCTTACCTTTTCCTCTTCGGCTCACTGCGGATGCTTGAAGAACAAAATAGGAAACTTCAAGAAGACTGAAGGCAAGTCGTCAGCAGGCTTCTCATTTTGAAAATTTATATCATCAATCTGAACAACATTTTTGAGATTTTCGATTTCAGGGGATGAGGGATCCCGGTGCTTCTTCATCAAGAGGCCCCCAAACTGATGACCATGAGATCCTTTCTTCTTCTTCCGATGAGGACCATGACGGATCAGAACCTTAAGGTAATAGGGATTTTGGTGTTCTCGCTTCGGGTGATCCTGGGATGAGTAATTTGCAGGGTTTTGGTGCTCCTGCTTTGGGTAGACTTGGGACGAGTGATTTTCCTCCTCCTTCAACAGGCGATGATTTTTCAAGTCTTTATTTGGTGACCTACCACCACCCTCTTAGTGATATGTAAATATTATAGTAATTGTAAAATATTGTACAATAATGAAAAATATACAATTTGTATCTTTAACGTAACTCCCTCTTTTTTTTGTTACAGTACACCATAGTTTCATAATTCACATTCACTTCATTTGCTAAACCAAATCCAACGTGGTAAAGGAATTTCATTGCTAATTCCTTTCCTTATGCCATATGGTCTTACCCTTTCCCATCACATTTTCCTTTTCACTTTAGGAAAAGGTTTATTTCTTCTATATAAATCACCCTTCATGCCATATTTTAATACATAAACCAAAATTCTTTCTCTTTCAACGTGAAGACTCCCTTTAATAATTTTAATTTTTTTTTATTCATTCACCATGACCGAGCATCATTCAAAGAAGATAAAAATTCTATTTAAGAATATGGATGCCATTCATTGGAAGCAAATTTCATGGTCAAAACTTGATGTTTTAAAATGTTTTTAAAATGTCAAATTGGACCAATCCTTCTTACATGCCATAGCTTCCTTTTGGGATACTGATTCTAGGGTATTTAAAATTAATAGCTTCAAAATATGTCCCTTGACTGAAGAATTTGAGGCCATCCTTGGATATCCAAATAATCAACAAATGGCATTACCCACATTGATTTCCAAGACTCAATAGAAGATGCAAATGTTATTTCAAATTCCAAAACACAAAGTTCTTCGGTTGATGAGAGGTAAAAAAATTCTACTTGCTCCTTTGATTGACTTTTGTCTTTCTCATTTGGCCCCTACTAGCATATGGGGATGCATGCTTTGACTTTGCTTGCTCGGCCACTTCTTGCTTGTTTCTTCTGATGGCAATATTGATCAATGGGTATTGGATATCATAGACCAAATGGAAGGAGGTTTGTTCCCTGTACCTGTGATCTTAGCCGAGACTTGAGTTGGATTAGACTGATTTAAATCAGGATTGTCAAAGAGACTGACTGGGAGTCCGTTGCTGCTTCAGGTAATTACCTAAATTGCCCTTTTATGTTTTTAATTTAGGTTTTCTTTTTTCTTTTCTTTATTGCTCTAATTTTTGCCTAGTCCACCCAAGTGGGTTTTCGGAACTAGCGAGCTGTCCTAATTTTTACCTAAGCTGCCCTTGTGGGTTTTCAACTTAGCGGACTCTTTTTTTTTAATTTAATTCTTTTTTCCACAGATTTGGCTTTAGGAGCATCTTTGCTTGCTTGATACTCCATCCATGGATTTTTCCAGATACCTACCACTTCATCATTATGCTAGGAAGCTACTCCATCCTGCTTCTTCATATGCTGACTGGGTTGACTGGATCCATTCACGCTCTGAAGTCAATATCCGTTGGTTGGTACCTTGGTGGAAGATTTCTTGTATCACCATATGGACATACCTGATGTACGTTCCCCTTCCTGCTCTTCGTCAAGGTACATGTTATGATCCTCGCTGACTTGGGCATCAGTATGGAGCTGAGCCTCGTGATTCTGACTTTGCTCCCAACTTGGACATGCCTTGTTTGACTAAAGCCTACTTGGATCGGCTGAGGCAAAGCTGGCCTACACATTACACTTATCGACTGCCATAGATTTTACATTTGTCAATTCAGAAAGTGTATAGTTAGGATGAAAAAATAATTAAAGTAATAAAAGATGCTTCTTTTCCGTTTATAATTTGTCATCACCTTTTGCTATTGTGTTTATTTATTTCATCCATATCTGGTCGAATACTTATAACAGTGCACATAGAATAATTTTAACATTAATTCTGTTTTATTAAATTGGGGAACAACCAAACATAAAGCTAGCATACACAAGATTACTCATGTTGCCAATTAGCCCTTTCGGGTTTTCTAATTGACGATTTTCTCTCATTTAGCCCTAATTGTTGCCTAGCCCACCCTTTCGGGTTTTAGGAACTAGTGAACTGCTCTAACTTTTGCCTAGGCCACCCTTTTTGGGTTTTCAACCTAGCGAGCTCTTTTTCCCATCTTTTTTTTTTCTATCATACATAAAACCTCTTCAACCTATCAATGTTTACTGACTCACTAAATTTGTTCCCGTCCATGTCTGATAACTTCACTGCACCTTTATTCATGACTTGTTTCATGACATATGGCCCTTCCCAGCTAGGTCTGAACTTCCCTCTTGGATCAGATACATTAGGCTTACATTGCTTCAACACCAAATCCCCAATTATGAATTTTCTGACCTTAACCCTTCTATTATAGGCCCGAGCTATCTTCTTTTGATACAGTTGGTGATGATATAGTGCCTTTAATCTTCTCTCTTCTAGTAGAGCTAACTGTGTGTATCTGCTTGCTACCCATTCTGTTTCAGGCAATTCAACTTCCAAGACTACTCTCAATGACTTAATTTCTATTTCAATTGGCAATACTGCTTCCATCCCATAAACCAAAGAGAACAGTGTCATTCCAGTAGGTGTTCGTACACTTGTCCTATATCCCCATAAAGCAAAGGGAAGCATCTTTGACCAATCCTTGTAAGTCTTAGTGATCTTGGACAAAATTTGCTTAGTTGTCTTGTTTGTTGCTTCCATGGCGCCATTAGCCTTTGGTCTATAAGGAGAGGATCTATGATGATGAATTTGGTTCTTGGAGAATAAATCCTTAACTGCTCCTTGAAACTGTACCCTTTGTCTGATATCACACTGTGCGGGACCCCATATCTGTAGATGAGGTTCTTTTTGATAAACCTAGCCATTTGACTTGCACCTAGCTTGTTGAAGGATTTGGCTTCGTCCCATTTTGAAAAATAATCTATTGCTACCACAATGAAACGTTGCCCATTTGAAGCTGTCAGATGTATCTCTCCTATAATGTCGATATCCTAGGTTTCAAATGGCCAGGGTGAAGACATTGAATGCAGTTCTTTAGGAGGCATGTGATTCAAGTTACCATACATCTGACATTGTTGGCACTTCTTTACAAACTCAATACAGTCTTTCTCCATGGTCAACCAATAGTAACCTTATTGAATAATCTTCTTAACTAGGGCCAAACCATTCATGTGTGGACCACAACTTCCCGCATGTATTTCTAACATGATGCGCTCCACTTCAGGTTTTCTTAAACATCTTAAACGCACTCCATCTGGCAATCTTCGATATAACTCTCCATGGAAGGTGATGTATTGTAATGACCACCTCCTTATAGCTCTTCTTTCTTTCTTCGTTGCCCCCGGCGGGTATTCTCTTTCCTCCAAAAATCGTCTTATAGTATCATACCATGCATCATGGTCTGTATCAACTTCTATAGTTGTCTCATATTCATAGCAAGGAGTTGATGAACTGGTCAAGATTAGAGGCTTAAGGAATAGGCTAATAGGGTTTTCCCATACCGAAGCCAATGTGGCTAGGGCATCAATCATCTGATTTTCTTCCCTTGATAGGTGCATAAACCTACACTCCTTAAAGTTCTTCTTCATCATGGTCAAGTAATGGTGGTATGGTTTCAATTTTTCTTCTTTCAACTCCCATTCTCCATTTACTTGGGATACAACTAGCAATGAATCGCCATAAACTTCCACCTTATCCACTTTCATAATCATTAGGGTTTCCAAACCAAAAATGCAAGCTTCGTATTCCACCATATTATTAGTTGCCCTAAATTTCAACTTTTTGGCTAAAGGGATAAGTTCCCCTTCGGGCGATTCTAGTATAACTCCTAAACCTCCTCCTTTCTTGTTTAATGCTCCATCAAAATACATTTTCCACCCTTGTACTTCAATTGCTTCTAAATGTTCATCTGGAAATTCCAAGATTACCTCTTCGCTTTCTGGTAATGGTTGTTGGGCCAGTAATTCTGCCACCGTTCTGCCTTTGATTATTTTCCTGGTTACATACTCAATCTCAAATTTCTCTAATATTATCAACCATTGACCATATTTCCCAATTAAAGAGGTTGCCACCCTTAGGTACTTCATTGGATCCAACCTGGAAATTGCTTGCACACTATACGATTGATAGTAATGTCGTAACTTCATAGAAGACCAAACCACGGCTATACATGTCTTTTCAATGATACTATACTTAATTTCATAAGGTAGGAGCTTTCTACTCAAATAGTAAATTGCATGCTCAATCCCTGATTCGTCTGCTTGGGCTAGTATGGCTCCTATCGACTCTTCTTCTACTGCTAAGTATAGTAATAGAGGTTTGCCGGGTTTAGGTGGTTTTAAAGCAGGTGGATTCAACAAATACTCTTTTATTCGATCAAAGGCCTTTTGACATTCTTCATTCCATACAACCGGCTCATAAATTGTTGTGAGCTTTGCTATAAATATGCTAATGTACTGCAGTTTATCAATGAATCCCTGAACTTCTCTCTCCGTCTTTGGGGCTGGCATATCCCTGATTGCTTTGGCTTTGTCAGGATCTATCTCAATGCCATTCGGACCAATTACATGTCCCAATAATTTGCTTGAAGTCACACCGAATACACACTTCTTCGGGTTTAATCTTAGCTTATATTTCAAAGCTCTATCGAAGAATAATTCTAAGTTTTGGAAGTGTTGCTCCCTTGTATCCGACTTAACCATCATATCATCAACATATACTTCAACTTCTTTGTACATCATGTCATGAAATAGTGTGGTGGCCATCCTTTGGTAGGTTGCTCCAGCATTCTTTAAGCCGAACGGCATCACCCTATAACAAAATATACCCCATGTAGTAATGAAAGCAGTTTTGGCTTTATCCTCTTGGGCCATTAACACTTGATTGTATCCGGAAAATCCATCTACAAATGAGTATAGCACGCTAGAGGCTGCACTATCAATGAGAACATCTATATGAGGTAAAGGAAAATCATCCTTAGGGAAAGCCTTGTTTAAATCTCTATAGTCCACGCAGACCCTTATCCTCCCATCTTTCTTTGGCACGGGTACTATGTTGGCTAGCCAATCTGGATATTCTATCACTTCAAGGAACTTCACTTGTATTTGCTTAGTGACCTCTTCTTTAACCAATTCAGCCCACTCAGGTCTTTATCGCCTAAGCTTTTGTTTGATAGGTTTTATGTGAGTGTAAGTAGGAATATGATGCTCAGCTATGTCTCAATCTATCCCCTGCATATCTTCATAAGACCAGGCAAATACTTCTTCATATTTTAGAATATTTTTTCAAATCTCTCTCTCTCATCAAGAGTAAGGTCGGATGCTATGCTAATGTTTTTAGGATTTTCAGTTGTTCCTAAATTCAATGATTGTGTGTTAACAGAATTAATATTAAAGATGCTCATGTAACTGCTATTTGAATGTATGCAACCATCAGGAGAAATATCACACAAGTAAGCAAAATCAGACTTTATTGCATTCATTTTGGAAAAGAAAACATCATCATCCTCATACAAAGCAGACAAATTAAAATCAAAATCAAAATCATTGTTCTCAAAATCATAAAGCAAGATGTCTTCAAACTTTTCTTCAACCAGGGCAGCAATCTCATCCAGAGTCTTCTCGGCTTTCAGGATAGCTTCATTCTTCTCTTTTGGATTGGATTCTTTGTTGGCTAATAGGGTGAGCTCTTCCTTCACTTGCTCCACTAGCTCGGCAACATCTACAAAAATTTCAAAACCTGGGATTAACTTACCCATGAACATTATTGGCTCGGGCTTTCCTTAGAGTGGTCCCATAACTAGTGCTTTGACAAAAATCTCTTCAAGTGGTGGGAAGGTCATCATCTCACTTTTTTTTGGCTGGATATTATTGTCTTCATCATGTCCCAACCCTTTCTTGGAAGTTTGAGTTCTAAAATCTGGCAACTTGGTCAAACCGGCCTTAACCTTTCCAAGACCAGCTCCGGGAAGGTAGTTCATGTTCTTCATCATATTCAAGACTTTGGAGTCCACCACTTCATCATTAGAAATTGCAGCTACTTGAAAACCATTGAGAGGCCTCTTAATCATTAAAGCGTTAACAATCTCATTGTCTTTAGCTTCAATGACCACTGTCCCATCTCGGTTGGGGAACTTGATCTTTTGATGAAGGGTGGAAGGAACTCCACCAAGAGGATGAAACCATGGTCGCCCCAAGAGTAAGGAGAAGGTAACTGGAATGTCTAAAACAATAAACTAAATAATAGATTCAATTGGACCAACCTTGACAGCGGCTTTGAAAGTTCCTTCGGCATGCCTCTTAGTGTTGTCATACGCACGAATCGTTACGTCGGTCGGGCTTAGATCTCTTGTTGACATGGCTAGCTTTGGCAATATCTTAAGTGGACAAACATTTATGGCGGACCCATCATCAACCATTACACATGGAGTCCTCTTCCCCTTGACTTCTATTTTGATAAAGAGAGGGTAGATATGGTCTCTCACCTCCTCCGGTAAATCCGCATCTGAAAAAGAAACTGCTCCAATATTAACTTCACTCTTCTCTTGAACCTCTTCACATTTCATTACCCCTCCAACTTTTATGAAGTTGATCAACTCCTTTGGTGTCATAGAGGTAGAGATTGGCATGCTAGCTAAGGCTTTGGCCATAGTTTCTCGGTGCTTTTTAGAAGTAGCTAATAAGTCCCAAATGTTAACACTCGCTTGGGTTCTTTTCAATTGCTTGAGCACAGCATCATCTTCTTCTACTTCAACTTCCTTTCCCTTATTAGTTTCTACCTCCTTAGGTGATGGCCTTGCATAAGGCTTACCGGATCTAGTGTTCATCACCTCATCTTCTTTGGGCTCGAACCAAGTCCACTCCTCCTTCTTGGGTACAATATCATCATCACTATCACTTGAATCCCAAAACCCGTTGACAACACAAATTGCTACTTCTCCACCCATCGTAGCTTGTTCAATTTTGAAAAATGCCTCTTCTTCTTTGGTTGCTTCTCCACCCACATCTTGAAAAGAAGACATGACAAAGTCCTTATGCAAACCTCCTCCAATCATGAAGGTTGCCGGTGGTGGTGCCCTATTGAATTTTGGCAATGGGTTGTCTTTGGTGTTTGGCTTATTGGGCTCGAGTAGCTTCCCATTATCAATTAGATTTTGGATCTCATGTCTCAACCTTACACATCTATCCGTGTCATGCCCTTGCATTTGGTGAAATTGACAAAATGCTTTGGTGTCAAAATTAGGTGGGAGAGGGTTAGGCAAAGGACGAGGATTTAAGGGTTGTAGCAATCCCTTTCTTTGAAGCTTATTGAGAACCCAAGACATTGGTTTTCCCAATTTTGAAAATTGTCTCCTCGTTCCTTGGTTAGTAGCATTAACACCGACGGCCTTTTGCATGCTTTGGCTACCAGATTGATAGCTCCCTTTCTCATTCCTTTTTGTTGCAAAATGGCTCTTTTCCCTTTCCCATTCTTCAATTTGCAAACCAGCTTAGAGAAGGTCTTTGAAATCATGGATGAGTGTATGAGACATCCTCTCACGAAGATTAGGCAACACCCCTCTCACAATCATCCTTATTTGATCGGATTCATCGGACCTCTTCTTGAGTAAAGCGGCCTTGTTTCTCCATCTCTTAACATAATCTACAAAATTCTCATTTAGCCTTTGCCTAATGGACTCTACTTCCATTAAGGTAACTTCTAACTCAACATTATATCCATATTATTGGATGAAGGCTTTGTAAAGTAGATCCCAACACTTTATGTTCCATCATCTAAGGTATTGAACCAATTTTGGACAACAGGGTCCAATGAGAGCATAAAGTACCTTAGGGTTTGAGCCTTAGTAGCTCGGGCAGACTGCATGGCAGTGATATACTGCTTCACATGGAGATGAGGATTTCCTATGCCATTGTACTTAGCAAAGGAAGGCATCTTGAACTTGTAAGGGACCTCTTCATCTTGTTCAAATAGTTTGTCGATCTCAGACATCTCTTCGATTTTCAACTTCTTCTCAAATTTCTTTTCTAAATTAGCAATCATCTTTTCAACATCGGATGTCTCGGTCTTTTCAATAGTTGCCTTCTCAACAACCTTCTGTTCTTTCTTCTTCTCTTGAATATCTTGGTAGTATTGAGCCCAATCATCATCATCATCAATGATTACTTTTTCATCATCAAAAACCACTTCACTAACTTTAGTCTTTCCTTTGTCCTTTGGCTTCTTAGTGCTAACAGATGCCTCGGCATGATTCTCTAAGATTACAGTCAATTGGTTTTTCATGGTCTCAGCTAGGGCCTCTTTTATTTCTTCCATTTTGGCATTGAGGGCTTCATCCACCATCCTTTAAATTTTTTTGGGCTCCATTGTTTTTGGTGAGCAAGTGATTGAGTCGTTGCTAGATACTTTGTCTCCGGCGTAGGTCGGATTGTTGTAAGCTTTAGAACTATAGCAATCTAGGGCTGTGAGCCAGAAAGGATCAATGAGATGCAAATGTATGCATGTATGCATGTATGCATGAATAATCAATGAAGAAAGATAATTAGGACGTTCCTTCCAACCTTATAACATCCACACACGAATGGCGAGTCTCTTTTCCTAGGTATATGGTTAACAAAATACCAACATGGGGCATCTTGTTTTCAAATAATTCCCTCGGACATTTCAACTAATAGTTATATTTTCAAAAATGGAAATCAGTTCATAATAATTCCCATTAATTAGGTTTTAATCCATTTATCCAACTAAAGTAGCCTTTATGCTATATTAGATTAAAACTAAATTAAGAGGTTTATTATAGATAGATTTCTCACTTGAAAAAGGTAACTAATGATTTATGCCAAAAACAAGCCCATGGTTGATTTATTCTTAGTGTAAACTAGGCCCAAAATTGATTTTTAGTATTTCTTAATTGACCTAAATATTTTTGCAAGCTCTTTCTAAGAAAAGGTTAGGTAAAAATAATCTTGTTTTTAAGCCCATTGTAAAAGATTTTAGAAAAATGGATTTTGGGCTTAGTATTTGGGCCATGAGCCAAAGAAAAGTTTTATGTCCAAAGACCATCTTGAAAAATTTTGAAAATAGCTTTGGTCTTTTGGATTTTCTAAAGAAAAATTTATTTGAGCTTACAATGTACTTAGGTCATATTAGAAAAAGAACAAACCAATTAAGCCATGATTTAAGCCAAGATAAATTAACCATAGTTAAACAACATGCATTTGGGGTAAAACCTAAGGAAAGTAACTAGGCTAATTACATGAGCTTTAGTCTTTGGGTTAAAAAGGCTTAGGTTCCCATAGCAAGTTTATACCAAATGGTACGAGGCTATGAGTGGTTATACCATGCTCTATCTCCATACCTTGAGTGAAAGTATGGTATCCCTTACATAACACAACACGGGTAACACGGGCGTCCTAACTCACGCACACGATGCAATCTAATATGATGCAATGGATAATATCATTATAAGAAAGAATAGAATAATAAAAAGACCAACAGAATCAACTTCTCTTATCCCCAGTGGAGTCGCCACTGTGAGCGGGGATTTTCATCCCCACTCCCGGTGGAATGGTTCTTGCGACTTCGACACTGTTTAGGCTCGGGGCCTTAGAGAACAGCAACCTAGGTACAGAGAAAATGGAGTCACCATCCGGATGGGCTAGGAAAAAGAAAGGGGTGGATGACTCAATTCCTAAGAAATCCCCAACCCCCTAATGGGTTCGTAAAGTTGGGTACGTGTGGGAAAGGTGAGAAATGGCCCAGCACCCCCACAACACCCGGTTCATTGGAACCGGCCTCCTTTGCAGGTCTAAATATTATAAATTCTTAAATATAACAACATTATCCATATTACACAATAATTAAAAGAAAGCATCAATATATTAAAATCAAAGCAAGGTCCAAGCAAAACAAATAAATGGACACCCATCTGAAGATGGAAACATGTCCTTACATCACATGCCTAAATAGGACACCCACCGAAAGGTAGAAACATGCCCTTTACATTTGTTCTAAAATAGAAAAAGCAATTTAAATTACATGAATTTAACTAATGAGGTACCCACCAAGTGGAAACATACCTCTTACAACATTTGGAAATCTAAATAAATTGATAAAAATAAATAACCATTCATCATAAATAAATCATTCATCAGAGGTATTAAATATCAATAAAAAGTAAACATCCATCCATAATAAATTAAATAAACCAAGTATTGAGCTTAAAATAAATTAAAGCATATAAAATAAATCAATGCATAATCAAATATAGAATTGAATAAGGCAAATAAAAAAATCTAAGTTATTGCTACGGTTTCCATTTAGGATCCTTTATTTCATGTGTTTAGGGTTTTGGATTTTCATGGGTTTAAGCTACTGTGACTTTTTAAAGAATTAAAATAGATTAAAGATTTTATGTTTTAAAAGGTTGGTAAGATACTTTGATTAACCAAATTAAGGTTTGAATGATTAACCAATTTGTGGTTCTAAATGATGATTTCAAGCTTACTGTGTAAAATTAAAATATTTGTGTTTATACGATTTTTAAGGTTTTAAAGGATAAGGGTTTATAAAAAATTAGGGTTTAAGGCTTTAAAGGGGTTAGGGTTTTACTATTTTAGGTTTGGAGTTGAGTTAGGGTTTGGTGTTTTAAAATTAGGGTTTTGGTGGATGCATGAAGCTTTTAGGGTTTGAAAATCAATTTGATAGTTTTATGAAGTTTTATGAAAATAAACAAATGATTTAAAGTTTTTAAAAGCAAAAAAGTATTTTTTTTAAGGCTTTTGGAAAGAAACTGAATATAATTTAAGGGTTTTAATGATTTGGAAAGTAAATTAGGATTTTGGGGTTTTGAAGAAACTAAATTAATAACTTTAAATTCTATGGAAAATAAAGCAACGAATTAGTGTTTTTAACTTTTGAAAAGCTAAATTAAAGTTCTGGGATTTTTATTTTGAAAGCCACAATTAGATAATTTATGCTACTGTGAAAAATATAACAAAAAAAAAATTAATACATACCTCCTTTTGATGGTTCCTGCAAAAATAATTCTTCTTGGATGAATTAAAACAAAGACAATTGCTACCTTTGATTTTTTGTTAATGCTTTTCTGCCCCCTCGAAAGAAAAATCAGCTTGATTAAAGTTTCCTTCACAGATTCAGTTTCAAACTCTTTCCATTTTCCTCCTAATTTCTGATTCAGTTTACTGCCAGAAAGAATTTTTAAAGTTTCCAAGTTTTCCTACTCACTCTAGATCATCAATTTCTCCCCCTCTTTTTCGTGTTGTTTAATCCATATTTATAGAAGTTTTTTTGAATTTTTTTCCTAGTTGCTAATGGCATACATTATAGAATAAGAAAATGAAACCGAAACCTAATTGTATTAGGTTTCTGAAAATTTGCGTCGAAAAATTTCGCTGGCAAAAAAAAAACCTGCTGTTGAAAAATTACACTGGCAAAAAAATTTACTGCAGGAAAAATTGTGCTGGCGAAATAATTTGCCGCAGTTGGCTGCAGCAAGGGGGTGGGGAATTGGCATGCTGGCCATTTTTCCCACAGGAAACTCCTGCAAGCGAAATGGCCCACGGCCAAGCCCGCGTTGGAATTTTCGGCGATAATTTTTTCGTCGCCGATTTTATTTTTATTTTTATTTTTTGATTTTTATTTGTTTATTTTTATTTTTTATTAATAAAAATTAGATAATAAAGCAAAAATTATTTAATTAAGATAACAAAAATAATTTTGGACCAATTAAAATATATTAGTCAACAAAAAAATTATTTTGGACTAAACAAAATATATTGGACCGGACTGGGTCAAAAATTAAGGGTCTACAGTATCATTGCACGTGTCAATACTCCAACAACATAGTACCTATGACACAATCAGTGACATAGGCGTGTCACTGATCGTGTCAATCCTCCAACATCACAGAAGCTATGACATGTTCAGTGACATGGGCTTGTCACATCACATGTCAAAACTCCTCCAATACAGTAGCTATGACACGCTTAGTGACATGGGCGTGTCATTGATCGTGTCACCCACACTGAAAATAGAACCATCAACACGCCCAAAGGCATGGCCGTGCTACTGGGAGTGTCATGCCAAAAATCTGATATCGACATAAAAATTGCCACATCCAACTATCATCTTTCATTAACCTTTTCAACTCCAAACCAACACAACTAAAACCATCATTATACCACAATAAACTTGTATGAACATCCACAACTCAATTAAAAGCACAAATATACACAATCACAACCAAGACTTCTCAACTCAAAGTTGCACAACTCACAACTTTTATTCTCTTCACCAAACTTAACCCTTTTTCTTCAGTCCAACCCTAAATTTCAAAGTTAACAAGACAAAACAACTTCAAACATACAAAAATCAACCATAAACACAACTACATCAAACATCCAACAAACTCATAAACACACTCTCAAAGGAAATCAAAGAAACAAGTTGGAAACTTACCAAATATGAAGAAAAATCCTTAAAACCTTGATCACTTGAAATCCTTCAATTGTGTAATATCCTCATGTATGCCTTAGAAGTTTTGATTATGTTGTTGTTGTAAGTTGGATTGAATGTATATGTTATATGAAGAGAAAAGAAATGGGAAGAGAAGGTTTATGTATATGTGTTTTGGGAAAGAAAAGAGGGTTTAGAGAGAGGTGTATATGTTGATTATATGGTAATATATATAACATATAAGTTGGTCAAAAGGGAGAGTCAATGCAAGAAGATATTTTTATTTATGATATGTGAAATTACTATCAAGGACATGTGAGTTAAAAGAGAGCTAAAGTAAATGGTTAAGGGCATTGAGGTAATTCTCTTTTGGAAATCTCTTGGTGGAGATTAAAAGAAGGAAAGAAAGGTTGACTTGTTATTTTTCTTTTCTTTGCTTGAAGTGGTGGCCGGCTATCCAAAGAGAAGAGAGAGCAATTGAAGTGTTTTGATTTCTAACATCAAATTGAAGGATGAATCAAAGGATGAAGTTGGAGATTTGTGAAATTTCTTCATCTAAGGTTAGTACTCTCTTGTTTTCTTTTATTAATCTTGAAGTTGTGTCTAAGGTGAATTGTGATTTGTTGATGTGATGATGTGGTGTGTTTGAATTGTGTTTATAAGTGTTAGAATTGATTGTAAGTTAAAAGATTGAATTGGTGATTGGTTTGGTCTTGAATATGGTAAGTTATGTGGAGGTTGATAGTGGAAGATCAAGAGTGAATTTGGTTTTAGGGTTTTGATGTGATGAATGATTAAATGTATGGTTAATTGTGATTATTGTGTTAAACATGCAAAATAAGTGTTAATGACTTTGATTACATCCATTTGAATGAGTTTATGTTGTGTATCATGTGTTTAAATTCAATTAGAAGTGTTTTGGCCACAAATAGGGTTTTGTTCTTGAGTGACACGGCCAAAAGCAAGGAGAGACACGGCCAATTCATGAAAGACACGGCCAAGTCAAGGAAAATTGAGCCGTGTTGGATTGATTTTGGAGGGACACGGCCGTGTCTTATGCATGTGTTTGCTACTGCCAATTGGTTTTGAGAGACACGGCCACAAGCTTGGCCGTGTCCCATGAAGGTGTTTGCTACTGTGATGGTTCTTGACTTTTCTCACTTTGTTTTGATTCTTCAAAGGTTTTGTTGTTCCTAAACCTAAACATAAACACTCTAAACACTTTGAAAACAAAGAATGATCTAAATAAATATATGTGGAACATACATTCATATGATGTTGAGATTATAGCACACATTTGATGAGATTGATGAAGCATATGAACAATGTTAGGCTATATGCATTATGAATGGTAATGTGATATGTACTTTGAAATATTGTATCAATGATGCATATGATTATGTATAAACAATGTTATGTTCTGCATTGTGAATCTTGTGAATGGTAGTATGTTATATGAACAATGTGACTAATATTATGACTTGTATAGTGTGGAAGAGATGAGGATCATCCAAAAAGGTATGTGCAATGCAATTTATTATAATAAATGTCTTAATAATGAATGTTGTCAATGTGTTTTGAGAAATGATGAAATGTGAGATCATCATGGTTAATAATAATGATTGAAATGTTATAAAGGGATATGTTGTTTATATGATGATGAATTTAAGATACATGTGCAATGAAATTGATTATGTATGCTTGAATAATGAAGTGTATAATGTGAATTGAGACATAAAGAGATGTAAAGCTAATGATCGGTTTGTTTAGTTAATGTAATTGATGTTGTATATGTATAATGATGATTCAGATGTGATGTGAAGCCATTGTTATTGGCTAAGATAACTCAAATGTGATGTGAAGCCATTATGATTGGCTATGATGATTCAATTGAAAGACATAAGGCATGTTTGCCTAATTGATGATGAGAATTGAGAATGAAAGTAATAAATGAATTGTATAACTAATGTGTTATTTCATTTTCAGAGTTTGTTGTTGGTGGCATGCCTAAAATGAGTAACAATCTCTTGAAGCCAAGTTGGGTTGATGCTTAGCATGCTTTGCTCCCCTTGAAGCTTGGTTGAACCTAATCCTTGAAGCCTAGTTGGGTCTATGATAATGATAAATGTGATGAATGAACCAAAGCATTACTCTGAAAATTGAATGGCATATTAGTGTTGTTTGGGCCCGAGTCTGTCATTGTTGTCAATATGATATATATAAATGTTGTAATAAACGAGTAATGAAATCTATGGTGGATTTGGTTGGAAATGTGATTCATGATTGATGAATTGTGAATAAAATAATGACATGAAATGTTATGTAATATGTATATTGAAATATTGATTTTGAGTATTAATGTTGGATTGATGATTGGTGATAATGACATGATATATAATGTGGGTATTAATATGTTGATGGTGATTATTAGTGATGAATTGTGGTTGGTGAAAATGATATGTATATAATACATGAAATTAGTTAAGATATATGAAAGGTGCAATTTAAAAGGAGAACATGATAAGAAACTAATGGCACATGGAATTGATATATCATTATATATTAGTATTTTTATAATGTATGTTTATATGTTATTTTTGTACTACTAAGCTCTCGGGCTTAGCGCGAATGTGTAATCGCGCAGGTAGTTTGGTGGAGGATATGAAGTCTTTCGTTATCCCAAGAGAAGAGTAAGAGTTCGTCGAGACCAACTAGAGGGTAATGCATACATGTATAACTTTTAATTATGATGTATTTCTGGTAAGAGAATATTTATATGTATAAATGGAGTTTTGATAAAGATAATGATTTTGTAAATGTTATTTAAATTAACGTATTATGGTTTGAACTCTGTTACAGGTTTTTAAAATATAACAAAAAGTGACATCCTTATGCTTTATATACTTACTGTATGTATACTAAGTATATGTATGGTACTTATATAGGGTATTAGGGTGTTACAAATTGCTTAAGTTAGGAAGAACAAAACCTCTTTTCCCTTTGATGGTGATGGTGGCCGGCTACTAAGGAGAGGAAGAAGAAGATGCAAATAGTCAATAACCACTCTACTAACAACTATCACTTTTAACCACATGAATTTTCCCTTCTTTTAATCTCCACCAAGCAATCAATAATATTATATTATAATATCATCTTCCACTATCCATTAATGTTAATATCTTATTAATTAAAATTTCATTTAACCAAGTTAACTTGTTGACTTGTATATAATGTATATATCTTCATATACATAACATATACACATCTTCCTTTTCTCTTTTCTTTTTCACTTAATCAAATATATACGCTAATCTTTTAATTAATTTTCAACAATTAGTATTTCCAAAATTTTGGGGTATTATATGGGATATTACAATTCTCCCCCTCTACAAATAAATTTCATCCTCGAAATTACCTTCTCTCAAGTCTGGAACAACTGGGGATACTGATTCCACATCAACTGTTTACTCTCCCATGTTGCCTCTTTAGTAGCGTGATTCTTCCAAAGAACTTTCACAAGTGGCACTTTCTTATTTCTTAAATCTTTCACTTCACGAGCCATGATAGCCACTGGTTGGTTCTTCCTCATAAGTTAAATCTAGACTCAACTCAATAGATTCTACTAACAGAACATGAAATGGGTCTGACCTGTACCTCCAAATAATAGAAACATGGAAGACATTGTGAATTCTATCCAATTCAGGAGGCAAAGCTAATCTATAAGCTACTGGTCCAACTCTCTCTAGTACATCATAAGGTCGAATGAAACGTGGACTCAACTTTCCTTTTGCGGCCAAATTTCAAAATTTTCTTCCAAGGAGATACTATCAAAAATACTTTATCTCCTACACTGAACTCTATGTCTCTTCTCTTCAAATCTGAATAAGATTTCTGTCGATCTGAGGCTGTTTTCAAATGATCCCGAATTATCTTCACTTTCTCTTCTATTTCCTTAATCAAATCGGGGCCAATCAATTTACCTTCTCTAATCTCATCCCAACATAGAGGCGTCCTGCATCTCCTACCATACAATGCCTCACAAGGTGCCATTCTAATACTGGACCGATGACTGTTGTTATAGGCAAACTCAATCAGTGGCAAAAATCTGTCCCAACTCCCAGAGAAATTGATGATACAACTCCTCAACATATCCTCTAAAATCTGTATCACTCTCTCTGACTATCCATCTATCTAAGGATAGAAAGCAGTGCTAAAATATAATTAGGAACCCAAAGCATCATGCAAACTCTTCCAAAACCTCAAAGTAAACCGGGGATCTCGATCTGACACTAAAGAAATTGGGACTACATGCAATCTCACTATCTCACTGATATACAGCTCAGCTAACTTCTCAAGAGAAAAATCCATTTGAACTGGAAGAAAATGAGCTTTCTTTATCATCCGATCAATAATCACCCAAATTGCATCATGCTTCTTCTGAGTTAAGGGCAAACCAGTCATAAAATCCATCGTCACTCTCTCCCATTTCCACTCTGGCACTGATAATGGCTAAAGTAATCATGAAGGAACTTGGTGTTCAACCTTCACTCTCTAACAAGTGAGACATTTGGATACAAACTCTGCTATGTCCCTCTTCATACCTGACCACCAATAAAATTATTTCAAATCCTGATACATCTTGGTACTCCCAGGGTGCATAGCATAAGCTGACTGATATGCTTCCTCCAAAATTACCTTTTTCAGACTTGCATTATCAGGAATACACAACCTATCTCTAAACCACAAACTGCCATCACTTCTCACATGAAAGTCTTGACTCTCTCCTTTTTGGCAATCCAATACAGCTTTCTGGATTTTCTCATCTGCAAACTGAGTCTCCCTAATCTGATCCAATAACACCGGCCTCAATTGCAACTGCCATCAATGTACCATCATCACAAGACTCAAATCTAGCATGCAATGCTCTCAACTCAACAAGCAACAAAAGCGAATAAGCAGTCAAACTTGCCAAAGACTTCCAACTCAAGACATCAGCAACAACATTTGCCTTACCAGGATGATAATCAATTAAACAGTCATAATCTTTAATCAACTCTAACCACCATCTCTGCCAAAGATTCAACTCTCTCTGAAAACCCAAGTATTTTGAACTCTTGTGATCTGTATAAATGTAACACTTCTCCCCATACAAGTAATGTCGCCAAATCTTCAAAGCAAAAACTATAGCTGCTAACATTAAATCATGCATCGGGTAATTCAGCTCATGCAGCTTCGATTGTCGAGAGGCATAACCAATGACTCTACCCTCCTGCATCAAAACACAATCTAAACCACTATGAGAAGCATCACTATAAATCACATAAGGTTTACCTTCCACAGGCAGAGTAAGGACAGGAGCCTGAGTAAACATCTCCCTCGGCTACTCAAAACTCGCTTGACATCAATCTATCCACACGAATCTAACTTCCTTCCAAAGTAATTTGGTGAGTGGAGTAGCTATCATAGAAAAACCTTTCACAAACCCTCGATAATAGCCTGCCAAACCCAGAAAACTTTTAACCTCTGTCACAGTCTTCGGTGGACTCAAATCCAAAATAGCCTCAACTTTAATCGGATCAACTCTAATACCCTTTGCTGAAACCACATGATAGAGAAAAGTCACTTGATCAAGCCAAAACTCACATTTAGATAGCTTAGCATACAATTGCTTCTCTCTTAAAGTCTGCAATGCAATCCGCAAATGCTTATCATGATCCTCCTCATTACGTGAATACACCAAAATATCATCAATAAAGACCACTGCAAATTGATCTAGATAGGGTTTGAACACGCTATTCATCAAATCCATAAATGTTGCTGGTGCATTCATCAACCCAAAAGGCATCACCAAGAACTCATAATGCCCATACCTCGTATGGAAAGCTATCTTAGGTACATCTGCATCTCTGACTCTCAATAGATGGTATCCTGATCTCAGATCAATTTTAGAGAAAACTATTGCTCATTTCAACTAATCAAAAAGATCATCTATTCGAGGCAGTGGATAATTGTTCTTAATGGTCGCCTTAATCAACTGCCTATAATCAATGCACAATCTTATGGTACCATCCTTCTTCTTCACAAATAAAATGGGCGCTCTCCATGGTGACACACTAGGGCGAACAAACCCTTTATCTAACAACTCCTGCAACTACACCTTTAGCTCTTTCAACTCAGCAGGTACCATATGATAAGGGGTAATAGAGATAGGAGTGGTACTAGGCAACAAATCGATACCAAACTCAACCTCTCTCTCAGGGGGTATCCCTGGAAACTCCTCAGGAAAAATATCTGGGAATTTAGCAACTGTGGGTATAGTGTCTAGCTGAGAACCCACTACCCTGGTATCTACAACATTAGCAAGATAAGCTTCACATCCTTTCCGAATCATCGTCCTAGCTGAAACAGCTGAAACAAACATGGATGAAAGATATCTCTGCTCACTAGATACCATCACAGGTTCTCAGGGTAACACACTTCTTCTGACAATCTACAACATCCCCATTCTTAGATAACCAATCCATGCCTAAAATTAAATCATACTCCTTGAAAGACATCTCAATCAAATCACCATGGAACTTCTCCTCCTGAACCACAACCAGACTAATATGATGAACCTTGCTAACTACAATACTATACCCTAAAGGATTTGTCACCAAGACATCAAATCCTAAGGACTCAGAATGCAATTCAGTCACAGGCAAGATGGATGCACTAATATATGAATGCGTCGATCCAGGATCAATCAAAGCAAGAATTGAAGTACCAAATAAAGAAAATATACCAGCAATGACGACTGAAGCATCTGGTTGCCTCTGCATAACATAAACTTGCTATGATGGTTCTGCCTCATCTGGTCTACTACCTGCGGTAGAACCTCCTCTCTGACCAGACCATGTCCGACCTCCTTTGCTAGGACCTCTGCCACCACAACCCTCTCTAACACTGGGTCGAGAAGCTACAATATCATTCTACCACAATGCACATAGGTATATGAAACTGGCCTCTGAACTACTGGAGTCAAAGCACTAGCCACAGAAACTATAGGTCTCGATCTCTGCCTCTGCTACCATACCGACCTACCAAACTGCCTCTGACTCCTATTGAATCTAGGAAAATATCATCTTCTGCCTCTCTTCACATATGAAGACCCTGCCTCACTTTGGGGTCTCCTAACTTTGGTCTCCTCATCTCTATCAGCTACTGCAAGACCCTGTGCTCTCTCAACACTCCTGGCTGATGCAACCAGTTGAGACAAATCCTGATACCAGGAGCCTGCGTTAATGCACATAATAGAGCATTTCAACCCCTCCTCAAACCTCCGACACCGGTCAATCTCATCCGAAATAATCCCACCAACATACTAACACAACTGGGTGAACTCTATCTCATACTCCGACATAGTCCTGGTATCCTGCTTTAAATTTAAAAACTCTATCTTCTTTGCATCTTTATACTCCCTTAGAGTATACTTCTGCTCAAACTCTCTCAGGAAATCATTGTAGGTCAAGGTTGGTGGATCATCCAGGGCATGTGGAACCATCTTCCACCAATCATATGCATCCCTCTGCAGAAGAGATCTAGAATAATCAAACTTTTCTTCTAGAGTAGCCTGCAACTGGATGAACACTCTCTGGACTCTATCAAGCCACTGCTCAGCTACAGTAGGGTCTGTAGTACCCACAAAGTCCTCAGCTCTGAACTTTCTCAACTTATCATATTGCCTCGATGGTACTTGCGGCTGTGACTGTGGTGGCGGCAGCTGCTGAGCTCGAGCCTGCCTCAACAATTCCACCATATGTCGTACTCAGGCCAGCAGAAACTCATCAACTGCTGGTCTTTCTGGAACAGGAGCAGGTGCCTCTCTACCTATCTCAACTCTAGCTCCATCTCTACTCTCAACAGGAGCCACACTCTCAGCACTACCCTCAATAGACTGAGGTGTCTGAGACACCATCACTACCCAAATCTGCAAACACAACAAAAATTGCTACATAAGAGATCAGAAACTGCCAGTGCCAATGTATCTTATATAAAAAAAACCATATTTTAAAATCTCAATTTTCTTTTTTATTACACCCACCTAGGTTGAGAACCTCAAACCTAGGCTCTGATACCAAAATTAATGTAATGCCCTTATACTCAATATACGTACACTACATACTCCCCACATATGTAATATACGTATAGAAAATACAATAATGTCACAACCCATTTTAAACAATTCAATTATCACTTATAAAAGCTGTATAACTTAAAACATTTAACTTATTTTATATAAATAATAGAGGAAACATTTCTTGTTAAAACACATATGTATCTTCATTACTCAAAAGTTTATCCAAAACATTTTTAATAAGCAGTGGAATATACATATTTATATACATCAAAATCAATATGTACAAAATATGAAATTTATACATGATGGCAGTTTTTCTCTAATCTTGATGTCCACAATCAACACTGCACTCCTTTGAAACTTATTGCGCACATGATGCCCAAGCCTAGACTCAACTCGGTCTAGCTGGACTCTCCGGCTCAACCGGATCTATTCTGTCACCTGCGCGATGAACAACAATCATGCTAAGCCAAAGGCCTAGTGGTATAAACTTTGATAACAATATAGTTCAAATGTAATGCCAATGTCAGACTTTCAAGAATTAGAAACAATACACAAGGATATCATATTTCATAACATTAAATCTCATTATATAGCTCAATTGTTCCACCATTCATAATTCACATTAAAGCAAAGACAAGTATGGGCCCAAAAAGAATCTAATATACTATTCAAATTTCAAAGTTACAGCTTTAGTCCAATATAACAATATTTGTCTAGCCTGAAGGCAAATCATAATCACAATGAGGATTACCTCATATGTAACATCCCAACTAAGCTTCAAGGACTAGGCCCAACCCAGCTTCAAGGGTCTGCTGCATCATGTAAAACCTAACTAGGCTTCAAGGACCAAGCCTAACCCAGCTTTAAGGGATTGTTACTTTTTAGGCATGCCACCAACAACAAAACTCTGAAAATTGAATAACATACTAGGCAAACAATTCTTTCATTATTCCATTATCAAATCCTTTCTCATTTCTCATGATCAACTAGGCACAATGCCTCAAATATCTCATTTATATCAGTTTATCCATCACCAATGGCTTTACATACCATCATTAGTGTATACATAACAAATTGCATTATCCATACATTTTGAATCATCATCATATATTTAGCATAGTTCACCTTATGCAAATCATAGCATTATTCTCATGCACCAATAATGTAGTAGGTAACTTAAAATATTTTCCAACCAAATGTGTTAAGTCCCAATATCATGTAAATATAAACAATTATTCAAACTTTTTACTTACCTCTAAAAGCAACAACACAACTTCCAATCTCCTCTTCCAAGATATCCCTCAACACTTGGATTAGGATAGCTCAAATCTCTTCAAAGCCTAAACCAAAGGTGATTATACACTTGACACGCTCAACAACACAGGTGTGTCCATGATCGTGCCATAAACCCACAACACAGAAGATATGACACACTCTAAGACATGGATGTGTCACTGCACATGTCAATACTTCAACAATACAGTAGCTATGACACACTCAGTGACATGGGCGTGTCACTGATCGTGTCAATCCTCCAACATCACAGAAGCTGTGACATGGGCGTGTCACTTTACGTGTCAAAACTCCTCCAATACAATAGCTATGACATGCTCATTGACATGGGAGTGTCACTGATCATGTCACCCACACTGAAAACAGAACTATCTGCACGCCCAAAGGCATGGCCGTGCTACTGGGTGAGTCAGGCCAAAAACCTAATATCGACACAAAAATTGCCACATCCAACTATCATCTTTCATTAACCTTTTCAACTTCAAACCAACACAACTAAAACCATCATAATGCCACAATAAACTTTCATGAACATCCACAACTCAATTAAAAGCACAAATATACACAATCACAACCAAGACTTCTCAACTCAAAGTTGCACAACTCACAACTTTTATTCTCTTCACCAAACTTAACCATTTTTCTTCAATCCAACCCCAAATTTCAAAGTTAACAAGACAAAACAACTTCAAACATACCAAAATCAACCATAAACACAACTACATCAAACATCCAACAAACTCATAAACACACTCTCAAAGGAAATCAAAGAAACAAGTTGGAAACTTACCAAATATGAAGAAAAATCTTTAAAACTCCAACTTGATCACTTGAAATCCTTCAATTACTTGAGTTAGGAAGAACAAAACATATTTTTCCTTTGATGGTGATGGTGGCCGACTACCAAGGAGAAGGAATAAGAAGATGCAAATAGTCAATAACCACTCAACTAACAACTAATACTTTTAGCCACATGAATTTTCCCTTCTTTTAATCTCCACCAAGAAATTAATAATATTATATTATAATATCATCTTCCACTATCCATTAATATTAATATCTTATTAATTAAAATGTCATTTGACCAAGTTAACTTGTTGACTTGTATATAATGTATATATCTTCATATACATAACATATACATCTTCCTTTTCTCTTTTCTTTTTCACTTAATCAAATATATACACTAATCATTTAATTAATTTTCAACAAGTAGTATTTTCAAAATTTTAGGGTATTATATGGGATATTACATTTCACATTTTCATTATAACAATAACTTCTAAATATATTTATTCATTTTCATTTAATTTATTCTTTCAAAATATGAGTTTCACAAATTATTATTCTCACTTGAAGTGTATAAATATTTATATATGCATTTTGTATACACTTCATATATCTTATATATATATGGTGAATACTACATTTTCCTCCAATTTAAACTTTATTATTTTTCCCTAACACTCTATTTATATACATATAACTCAATCCTCAATACACACTCAACTCCAATAATAATGCCATATACATATTTTGGTCCTTATTAGATTTTTTCATTTTTCTCTCTAACTATTATCAATAAATAAAATTTAGTTCTCCAAACACTTCTATTTATAATTTATCTATTATATTAAGTCATCTAATGGTGTTGCAGTCACATATACATTAGGTATAAGTTATGTATATCTTTACACTATTTTCAAAATTTAACTTCCATCATTTATCGAACTTTCACTTCTCCTCTTTGTTTGCTTTATTTTCCTTTTTGAATTATTTTAAGTCATTAATAATCCATCATTCCATCAATTTTTTACCTTAATTTCATGTTATCTTATTTCCCAAAAATATTCCAAAAATCTCTTAATCACACGCAATCAGCATTGTTCCATTCTCTAACTATACAGTCATCATGAATATCCGAAAATATATATTAATACATTCCTTGTATTTTTTCCACTTCTTAAATTCACCATTTAATGGATTGATTACACTTTAATCTTATAAACAATCTACAGATAGTTACTCTTACTTCCAAGATTTAATCAATATATCACTATTAACTTTATTCACTTAAATTAGACTATCAAATTCAAGCCTATACTACCATAAACAATTCAGTGAAATATAATTCAATATACCTACAATAAATTACATTAAGTTTAATACTATATTTTCTTACTCAAGTTAATTGTTTTCCCACTTCAATTCTCAATTAATAACACTTTCATTTCTTCCTTCCTCACATTCACTTGCCTATGTAAAACTTTAATCATATAATTCTAAAAATACTACTATTTTTAACTTTAAACATAACTTACTTAAACCAAATTTATCCATATATCTAATAATAATCAACTCCATATACATTTTATATCCATAAACAAATAATTCAATATATAATTCTCCAATTAAAATACTCCAAATAACCATTTAATTTCATAAACACATTTCATTTAAAAAAATAAGTTAATTTAACATTCTAATCACTCTAAGTATCATGCAAATCATATTTACTAAAAATAAAGTTTTTCTTTCCTATTTAACAAATCTTCTATAATCATATAATCCACTATCTAACTAATTCTAAGTTCTCTTTAATATGAATTCAAGATAATCATTAATGAATACACCTCAAATATAACTAATATAATCATATTTCCAAGTTAGAAAATCTCATAACCCTAAAATTATCCAAAACCCTAAACTTACCAAATATCCTAATTTGTTCCATAACCCTAAATTAACTCATAAATGATTGAATTGCTTTTTTATATGATTTCAATTAATAACAATAAATACATATTGTATGTCTAGTAAACATAACTTTATTATCATAAAAGAAAATTCCATACACATTTTCTTCACAAATCATTCAACATACACTTTCTTTCATAATAATTTCATTTGAATAAATCAAATGTTCACATAAGCAATTAAAAATCAAATAAAACTTAAATAATAGCAAAGTATTTGATATACGAGCACTAACCTCTTTCAAATTGCTCATTCCTTGCTCTTCCTTTCAATTCTTTGGATTAGTAGTGATTTCCTTGAAAAATCATGCTTAAAGTAGCTAATTTCCACCAAAATCATATTTTTCTTTCAAAAATATCTATGTTTTTTAAGTTAAAGAGTGAAAGAAGAAGATGGAGATAAAGATAAAGATGATGGTGGCTATGGATATAAAAGGGAGCAGAAGAAAGTAGAAGGGCTTTTATAGTATTTAGGGTTTTAATCCCATACATTCACTCATACCATTATTTTCATACACCTATTTTCTTTAATTATCTCTTAACCTAACTTTTGATTATGTAAATTTGTAAAAATAATTACTTTAGCTATTTTAAAACCCCATATCCACATTTCACATTCCAATTATGGAACAATTTCATTTTAGGGCCATAAGGGTATCCTTTTCAAAATCTTTTCCAGAAATACCAATTAAATCTATACCTGGATTTAATTTTTCACTTATTATAGCTTAATCAATCTTATTTCTACCAATTATAAATACTTAAACTACAGATAATATCATAATCACTCTGATGCATAGACTTATATATACTCTTAGTACAGAAAATCAATATTTAGAATTTTCAAGCATTACATCTCGTCTTCACCTCCATCTCTTTGAGCCAAGCTCTAATACCAGTTGAAGAAAAAATTGAAAAATTAAATCCTGAAATTACGGTGCAATGGGATCAGTGGATCAGTAGTAGTTAAATAAAAGTATGACCAAAATAAAAATAATCAATAAAAAGAGATACCAATATTACATAGTTCATCTTTTTTTATTTGTGATACATACACAGGCTAAACTCTGAATAATATCTTCCACTAATAAATAGAATTACAAGAGAGAGACTTTTCTAAAAAATATTCTAGAAGTAAAATACTCACAATTGAGATAAATCCAAAATATTCCCAAAAAGTAAAGCCTCATTATTTTATCACTTACAGAAAATACTCACAAATAATTTTCTTCTCTCTCTCTATCTCTATATATATATATTATTGTTTCTTTTCTTTTTTGTGTGTATAAATTGGAGAAGGAAACGTAACATCCTTATACCCTATATACATATAATACATACACTCTGTTTATGTAAAATATGCATATATGGTACTAAAATATCATAGGTCTATTCATTTTAAAATTTCCATCAGTATAAGAAAAATATTTTAATTCTTTAAAAAAAATTCAGTAGTTAAATTAACATCTATAATAGAAATAAAATTCTCAATATGCATATTTTAAAGAAAAATCTCTGAAAAAAATTTACCAGAGTTTTATCTGATTTTCGGACATTTCCAAAATCAACATACACAACTTGTATGAAAATTTGCATTGCCGAAAATCCACATTAGTTCACACACCAACAAAACTCCAATTATCTTAAGCAATCACTCAAAACTCATTATTTTATAAATGTACATAATTAATAAATGCCATTATTATTTACAAATCTTTCAAAACATACTTGTTCAAACTTTACATAAAACATACAATGCATATAAAAATTCAAAATAAACTTTAATAGAAATTATACATTTATGCAAATGACACAATTGGTCTTGCAGTGCTCTAGATCAATAAGTATCTACCACAGTCTCGGTTCCTCTAATCGATGACTCTTTTACCTACACGATTTACAACTGTGCTAAGCTTACAAGCTTAGTGATACATATTTAAAACAATAACAAAAACTAATCATACATTTATATTTATCTTCCTCAACTTATGGCTTTACAATAATAAATTCTTTATGTATTATAAAACCCTTGTTAATTTTTATTTTATATATCATATCGATTGCAAGGCCCAATTCTGCTAAGGCCAACTTAGTCTCTAAACCCAACTCCGCTTAAGTCTATTAACATATGCATTTTCAGTCATAGATCATAAATTATATCACAATCAAATCATCATAATCCATTATCCATAACACAACACACGTATACATATAAACATATCACAAACACACACATTTGGCCCAAACAACCATATACAGTATTTGGGTTCCAGAGATATTGTTATGGTCTATCATGACAACCAAGGATCTAAGCGTCTGGCCCGAAGGCAAACAATGACAATATCACCAAAAATAATTCACCGGAATAAAATACTATACAAGAAAAACACACATTTCATTTCACATTACACTTTTAAATATCATTAATATCCATATTTCAAATATTTATAACATATTTCATCATCTTTCTAGCTACAACCACAATATGACTAATAAATCATATTTCTAGTATATTTATTACATTTTTCATAACTCTTGTGATCATGTCGAACTATGATCACCATTACATATCTCATTAATCATCACGACACATATTCATTTATCATTTCTATTTTCATATTTCTCATATCATCTCCCCATTTTCACAAATCATTCACTTATCAATCTTCTTCATCATTCTCATGTCATAAGACATATATACATTTCAAATCATTTCACCATTTTAGATCCACATTACCTATCCTTAAGTCACCTTCACAATGTGACTCACCTCATTACTTTTATCACATGTAACACCCTTATACCCTATATACGTATACTACATACACGCAGCATATGTAAAATATGTGTATACAGTATAAAAATGTCACAATCCGGTTTAATAAAATTTTTACTTTTCCAATTAAAAATCTTAAATGCTTTAAGATGTATATTTTAATAACAAATAAAATATTTATTATGAATCATAGGTTCAAAATAAGCATTTTTCATAAAAAATCACTGGAAAAAAAATTTGCCAGAGTTTTGTTTATAATTTGGACATTTCCAAATTTCAACAAACCACAACCTGTATAAGAAAAACACTCCCAATAACATCAAATCACCATTTCATCACTACTTTTCAATTCCTCCACATTTTCTCAAATTATTTATACATATATATATATATATATATCAATAACCCACATAAAATCCCATTTTAAACAAATTATCCAAAATATTCTTCATAGTTTACATTATATACATAACATGGTATCCATAAAACCAAAGTGTGCTAAAATATAAAATATATACATGCTGACAGTGTCTCTGATCTTGATGTCCAAAATCAACTCTACAATATACTCAAATCTAGACCTAACCTGGTTTAGAAGAACTCTCTGGCTCTACTAGATCGCCCCTGTCACATGTGCGATAAATTATAATCGCGCTAAGCTAAAAGCCTAGAGGTTCAAACTTTGATAACAGTAAAATTTTAAGCAATGCCAATGCACAATACCTTGCATATCATGTCACAGTGTGTCATATAATTTCATTTTAAAATATATTCTTTCATTATTCAATAATTCACTTAAGAACAAGCACAAGCAAGGGCCCAAAGGATCTAATATGCCATTCAAATCTCAGAGTTACTATTTTGGTCCAAATTGACACCATGTGTCCAGCCCCGAAGGCAAATCATAATAATTGCTCAAAAGCTAGCCCTGAAAGAAAATCATATTACTGTAATGCCAAGCATTTAGCCCCAAAGGCAAATCAAGTAATTGCTCAAAAGCTAGCCCCGAAGACAAATAATGAGGATAAACTCATAGGCATACCGCAAAATACAAAACTCTAATGAATAACATACTAGGCACACAATTATTTCATATTTTCCATTATCAATTTCTTTTTAATTTTCTCATAATCAATTAGGCACATTGTCTCTTTTCTCATTATCAATTAGGCATTTTGCCTCATTTCCTAATTTTTCTCATTCATTTCAATACCATATCATATCATTTCATCATTTCTCAACATATCATTGCAATGTATCATATTTTACATTAAAGCACATTAACCAAATATTTTAGATATTTTTAAATAATTCACAAATAAATTACATTTTATACACTTTAGCTATTAAAAATGGCTTTTCACAATGCTTTTAATGCATAAATAACAAATGACATTACCCAAACACTTTGGGTCATTTTCACACTATTAACAAAATTCTCACTTTATGCAATTTAGCCATTAACAATGGCTTTCCATAATGCATTTAAAGCATTCGTAACAAATCATATAACATAGCGCAATGTTCATGCATATTTAATGCATCAAGTAACTTAACACATTTTTTCAACTAAAATGTGTTAAGCCCAAATTATTGCCAACACCTCTAATTTATCAAAAGTTTATACTTACATCTAAAAGCTCCCAAATGCAAGTTCAAAAACAACCTCCAACCTTCTCTTCCAAGTTACCCTTCAACACTTGGGTTGGTCAAACTACTTCCTCTCAATGCCTATACCAAATATGATAATAAATAATCATTTAATACCACATTTAAAGGTATTTTCAATCTTGAACCATAATTAAACACCATTTAAATCAAAATCCCAAAGTTAAGCCTAACCTAAATCATAATTAAACATCATTTAATACCAAATTTAAAGGAATTTCCAATCTTAAATCCCTTTTTCAAAACCCTAAATCACACCACTTCCATTTTCAAACTCTATCCAAACTCTTTCAAATCCATCATTTGACTTTAAAATACTTGTTTATGAATCAAAACAACTCATTTGGAACCAAATTGCATAATTAAATCTTATGAATACAAAAGTACAATTCTCCCATAACCCTAAATTCACTCTTTTCACCAATCTTTACTCAAACTTAACCATTTCTTCAATCCAAGCTTAAAATCATTGTTAACCACTTAAAACAACTTCATTCATATCCAAATAGACAATTAAAATATATTACTTCAACAAGTCAGACTTCACATATTCACATCTTTATGAAAATTTAAGGAAACAAGTTGAAAACTTACCAAATTATGATGGAAAACCCTTAAAATCCACTTGGAACTTGTTAAATCCTTCAATTTAAGAAGCTTGGGAGAAGCAAAAGCTTCACTTAAACTCCCATGGAATTTTGGCTAAGGAAGGAAGAAGAAAAAGAAGATGACCAAATGAGTTTTTCTCTTTCTTTCCACTTTCAATATCAACCTTATATATATATTATTTAATTATATTTTTAATTAATTAATTATTTATTTATTTAATTAAAACCGCAAAATTTCTTCTTCCATTAAAATAATATATTTTTGAATTATTTAAATAATTTTAAATTTTTTAAAGTTTATTTACCAAAATACCCCTTGACTTTGGCTTTTGACTTGACTTTTATATATTTTATGTATATTTCATGTAAATTTCACATATACATTACACTTTTTTATTTAAAATTCTTTCATTTTCCATTTAAATCATTTATTTAATTTTAATTTATTTTATTTAATTTTTAAAAATTAGGAATTTTCAAAAATTATGGATATTACAATTCTCTCCCCCTAAAGAAAATATTTCGACTGCGAAATTACCTACTATTAACTCTAAAACAACTGAGGATACTGACTCCGCATCATCTGCTCACTCTCCCATGTGGCCTCCTCAGTGGCATGATTCCTCCAAATGACTTTTACAAGTGGCACCTTCTTGTTCCTCAACTCTTTCACTTCTCGTGCCAAAATCGCCACTGGTTCTTCCTCGTAAATTAGGTCTGGACTCACCTCAATGGACTCCACTGACAAAATATGGTATGGGTCTGACTTGTACCTCTAAAGCATCAAGACATTAAAGACATTGTGAATTCGATCCAACTCAAGAGGTAGAGCCAATCTGTAAGCCACTGGCCTAACTCTCTCCAATATCTCATATGGTCCTACGAAATGAGGACTCAAGTTCACTTTGTGACCGAATCTCAAAATCTTCTTCCAATGAGACACCTTTAGGAACACTTTATCTCACACACTGAACTCTATGTCTTTCCTCTTCAAATCTGTATATGATTTCTGCCGGTCTGAAGCTGCTTTCAAATGACCCCAAATCATCTTTACTTTCTCTTCTATTTACTTAATCAAATCAAGACCGACCAATTTTCCTTCTTTAACCTCATCCCAACACAAAGGTGTCCTACATTTTCTGCCATACAAAGGCCTCATCCCATCCCAATATTGGATTAACGACTATTGTTATAAGAAAACTTGACAGTGGCAAGAATCTATCCCAGCTCCCAGTGAAATCAATGATACAGCTCCTTAACATATCCTCTAGAATCTATGTCACTCTCTTTGACTGCCCATCTGTCAGAGGATTGGAAAGTAGTACTAAAATATAATTGAGAACCTAAAGCATCCTACAAACTCCTCTAAAATCTCGATATAAACCATGGATCTCGGTCCGATACTAAAGAAACTAAGACTCCATGCAACCTCACTATCTCACTGATATACAGCTCAGCCAACCTCTCAAGAGAATAATCCATTCAAACTAGAAGAAAATGAGTTGTCTTCATTATTCAATCAACAATCACCCAGATTGCATCATACTTCTTTTGGGTCAAAGGCAGTCCAGACACAAAATCCATCATCACTCGCTCCCATTTCCACTCCGGCACTGATAATGGCTGAAGCAACCCTAAAGAAACCTGCTACTCAATCTTCACTCTTTGACAAGTGTGACATCTGGATACAAATTCTGCTCTTCATACCTAACCACCAATATTGCTGCTTCAAATCCTGATACATCTTGGTACTACCAAGATGCATAGCATAAAGTGACTGATGTGCTTCCTCTAATATCATCCTCTTTAATCCTGCATCATCAGGAATACACAATCTATCTTTGTACCATAGACTGCCATCATCTCTCACATGAAAAGTCTTGACTCTCCCCCTTTTGGAAATCCATCACAATCTTCTGGATTTTCTCATCTGCCAACTGGGCCTCCCTAATCTGATCCAACAAAACTGGCATCAACTGCAACTGAGCCATAAATGCCCCATCATCATAAGACTCAAATCTAGCATGCAATGCTCTCAAATCAACAAGCAACGAGAGTGAATAAGCAATCAAACTTGCCAAAGACTTTCGACTTAAGGCATCAGCAATAATATTTGCCTTGCCAGGATGATAATCAATCAAACAGTCGTAATCTTTAATCAACTCTAACCATCATCTCTGTCGAATATTCAACTATCTTTGAACACCCAAATACTTCAAACTCTTGTGATTAGTATAAATAAAAAACTTCTCCCCATACAAGTAATGCCGCCAAATCTTCAAGGCAAAAACTATAGCTGTTAGCTCCAGATCATGAGTTGGATAATTCAACTCATGTGGCTTCAACTGTTGAGAGGCATAATCAATGACTCTACCCTTCTACATCAGAACACAACTTAAACTACTATGTGAAGCATCACTATATATTACATAAGGTTTACCTTCCAAGGGCAAGGTAAGGACAGGAGCTTGAGTCAACTTCTCTCTCAGCTGCTCAAAACTCACCTGACACCGATCTGTCCGCATAAATTTAACTCCTTTTCGAAGTAATCTTGTGAGCGGTGTAGTTATAATAGAAAAACCCTTCACAAACCGATGATAATAGCCTGCTAATCCTAAAAAACTCCTAAAATCTATCACAATCTTCGGTAGACTCCAATTTAAGATAGCCTCAACTTTAATAGGATCAACTCTAATACCCTCTGCTGAAACTACATGATCGAGAAAAGTCACCTTATCAAGCCAAAACTCGCACTTAGATAGCTTAGCATACACTTGCTTCTCTCTCAAAGTCTACAAAAAAATTCACAGATGCCTATCATGATCCTCATCATTATGGGAGTACACCAGGATATCACTAATGAAGACCACCACAAACTGATCTGAAATCCATAAATGTTGTTGGTGCATTCATCAATCCAAAGGGCATCACCAAAAACTCATAATGCCCATACCTTGTGCGAAAAGCTGTCTTGGGTACATCTACATCTCTGACTCTCAACTGATGGTACCCCGATCTCAGATCAATCTTAGAGAATACTGCTGCTCCCTTAAATTGATCAAAGAGATCATCTAACCAAGGAAAATGATACTTGTTCTTGATGGTCACCTTATTCAATCATCTGTAATCAATACACAATCTCAAAGTGACATCCTTCTTCTTCCCAAATAAAATAGGTGCTCCCCATGGAGACATACTAGGATGGATGAACCCTTTATCCAGCAACTCTTGTAAATACACCTTCAGCTCCTTCAATTCAGCAGGTGCCATCTGATAAGGGGTAATGGAGATAGGAGTGGTACCAGGCATAAGATCAATACCAAACCCAACCTCTCTCTCAAGAGGTACCCCTGGCAACTCATCAGGAAAAATATCTAAAAACTCAGCAACTGTAAGTATACTATCAAGCTGGGATCCCACTACTCTGGTATGTACAAAATGAACAAGATATGCCTCACATGTAACACCCCTATATCCCGTATACGCACACTACATACTACTACACCTATAATATACGTATACCGAATACAGGAGTGCCATGGTTTACTAAACAAACAAATCTTTCAATTTAACAACATTATAAAACATAATAGATAAAATATTTATTTATTAAGCAGCGAAAATGTAGCGGTATTTACATATATAAATACATCAAAATCAATAGTTACAAAACATAAAGTTTATACATGTTTGGCAGTTCATCTCTGATCTTTAAGCCCACAATCAACACTTTAAAATCTAGACTCAACTCGGTCTAGCTGAACTCTCTGGTTCTACCCTGTCACCTGCGCGATGAACCACAATCGCGCTAAGCCAACAGCTTAGTGGTACAGACCACAGTAACAATATGCTATAATGCAATGTCAATATCATACTTTCAACAATAAAGACAATATTCATAAATGGTATATTAATATTTTCCATAACACCACATTCCATTATTATATTCAATTGTTTCACCATTCATGAATGACATTGAATCAAAGACAAGCATGGGCCCAAGAGACACTAATATGTTATTCAAAGTTTAGAGTTACTGCTTTGGTCCATAATCACAATCATCAATACATTGATCCATGGATAATCAACTAGATTTGAGCTTATGACCCAGTCTTTTCACTCAATCTAGTTTTAAGAATTTGTTTTTGAGGCTTACGACCCAGTCTTTTCACCCCAAAAACATCACATTTCACATTTTTCAGCTGGACTCGGCTTACGACCCGGTCTTTTCACCTATCCAGCAATTCATAGACATGCCGCCAAACCCAGAACTCTGAAAAATGAATAACATATTAAGCACACAATTATTTCATTTATCTCTTTATCAATCTCTTTATCAATTCATTTCATTTCTCATTTCATATTCCATAATCAAATAGGCAACCATGCCCCAATCATTTCATTTGCACTATCATAGGCAACAACAATGGCCTCACATTATATCATATCTCAATTCGCATTAAAGAAATTCATCATTAAAGTATTCATAACCAAATGCACTGAACATACATTTTGAACAATCATTATATCTTTCACATTATGCAAATCATAGCATTAAGCAAATGCATCAACAATACAATAGATTACTTAACACATTTACAACCAAATGTGTTAAGTCCCAATGTCATGTAAATGTATGCAATAATGTAGGGTTTGTACTTACCCCAAGAACAACTCAAACCAATCTATACACTTCCTCTTCCAAGAATCCTCAAGACTTAGGTTAGGGCAACTCAACCTCTTCACAACCTAATCCAAAAGGAATAATACACACTCACTTAGAGATACACATGAGATAATAAGACTAAGGACTAACTAGGGCAAACTCTACACATGACACGCTCAACAACACACGCGTGTCCCTGACCGTGCCCTAAACTCACAACACAGAAGTTTTGACACGCTCAGAACCACGGGCGTGTCACTGAACGTGTAATACTTTTGTCTCACAGAAACATTGACACATCCAAAAACACGGGCGTGCTCATGGCCGTGTCAATTCTTCACCAACACAGTAGCTATGACACGCTCAGTGACATGGGGGTGTCACTGGACGTGTCACCCATCCAAGAACACAAAACCATTGACACGCCTAAAGACCTGGTCGTGCTAATGGGCGTGTCAGGCCAAAAATGAAAATTCCGGCAACAACAACAACACATCCAACAAATCTCTTACTTCCACCATTTCCACTTCAAACAAACTTAATTAAACACACCCAAAAACCATAACAAACTTGCAAAAACACCAAAACAACTCAAAACATACATCAAACACAAATCATAATCATCACCACAAACCCAAAACACAACCACAACACTTTCTCTTCTAACAAACTTACTCTTTCCTTCAATCCAACCCCAAAAATCCAAAATCAATTGAACCAAACACTCTTAAACACACCACAATCAAACAAACACATATCAACCACAATCTCAACTCACAAACTCAAACAAAATCAAAGAATCAAGTGGAAAACTTATCAAAGATGAAGAAACTCTTAAATTTCCAAATTGATCACTTGAAAACTTCCTTCAATCTTGAGTTTGGAAGATCAAATCTCTCTCTTGCTCTCTTGCTATGGAGGGTCGGCCAAACAAAGAAAAGAAAAGGAAAGAAAATGAGGCACGAAGAAGAAAGAAGGAAAGAAGAAAACAAAGAAAGCAAAGTCAACTCTCTCAACAACTCTCTTCCTCAAAACCCTCTCCACCAAGCAATATACAATAAAATAATCCAAAATATCTCCATCCACTTCCACTCACTCTTATTCAAATCAATTAATTCCTTTGACCCTTCATACATTGACTTGTATATGTTGTATATATCCCAATATATACAACATATACACTCTACTCAAAACCTCTTCTCTTACCACTAAAATAAATACACTAAATCCAAATACAACAATAAATACTCCAAAAATTTTAGGGTATACTTTGGGATATTACAATTCTCCCCCTCTAAAAAGAAATTTCGTCCTCGAAATTACCTGATCTTAAGTCTGAAACAATTGAGGATACTAATCTCGCATCGCTTGCTCATTCTCCCGAGTTGCCTCTTCTTTACCATGATTCTTCCAAAGAACCTTTATAATTGGCACTTTCTTATGTCTCAACTCCTTCATTCCATATGCTAAAATAGCAACTGGTTCTTCTTCAAAAGTCAGATCCAGACTCACTTCAATAGATTCAATGGATAGAACATGAGATGGGTCTGATCTGTACCTCCGCAGCATAGAAACATGGAAAACATTATGGATTCTATCCAACTAAGGCGGCAAAGCAAGTCGATAAGCAACTGGTCCAACTCTTTCTAATACTTCATAAGGTCCAATAAAACGAGGACTTAGCTTCCCTCTTCTACCAAATCTCAAAATCTTTTTCCAAGGAGACACTTTTAGAAATACTTTATCTCCAACATCGAACTCTATATCTCTCCTCTTCAAATTTGAATAAGATTTCTGTAGATCTGAAGCTGCTTTCAACCGATCCCGAATTATCTTCATTTTCTCTTCTGTTTCTTTAATCAAATCAGGACAACCCATTTTGCCTTCTCCAGCTTCATTCCAACATAGAGGCGTCCTACATCTTCTACCATACAATGCCTTAAATGGTGCCATTCCAATACTGGATCGATGACTGTTGTTGTAAGCAAATTCCACAGGTGGCAAAAATCTGTCCCAACTTCCTGAAAAATCAATGACACAGCTTTTCAACATATCCTCCAAAATCTGTATCACTCTCTCTGACTGCCCATCTGTCTGCAGATGAAAAGCAGTGCTAAAGTGCAATCGAGAACCCAAAGCACCATGTAAACTTTTCCAAAACCTTGAAGTAAACCGGGGATCTCGATCAGACACTAAAGAAATTGGAACTCCATGTAACTTCACTATCTCACTGATATACAGCTCGGCCAACTTCTCAAGAGAATAATCCATTCTAACTGGAAGAAAATGAGCTGTCTTTGTCAATCGATCAACAATTACCCAAATAGCATCATGCTTCTTCTGAGTCAACGGCAAACCAGACACAAAATCCATTGTCACTCTCTCCCATTTCCATTCAGGCACTAATAAAGGTTGAAGCAACCCTGTTGGAACTTGATGCTCGACTTTCACCCTCTGACAAGTGAGACACTTGGATACATATTCCGCAATGTCCCTTTTCATACCAAACCAGCAGTAATGCTGCTTCAAATCCTGATACATCTTAGTACTCCCAGGGTGCATAGCAGAAACCGACTGATGTGCTTCCTCCAAAATAATCTTTCTTAAACTAGCATCATCAGGAACACACAATCTATCCTTGAACCAAAGGCTACCATCACTTCTCACATGAAAATCTCGGCTCTCCCCATTTTGGCAATCTGACACAAGCTTCTGAATTTTCTCATCAGCCAATTGAGCCTCTTTAATCTGATCCAACAACACCGGTCTCAACTGCAATTGAGCCAACAATGCACCATCATCACATGATTCAAAACTAGCATGCAATGCTCTCAACTCAACAAGCAACAATAGCGAATAAATAGACAAACCTGCCAAAGACTTCCGACTCAAGGCATCAGCAACAACATTTGCCTTACTAGGATGATAATCAATCAAACAGTCATAGTCTTTCATCAGCTTCAACCATCGTCTCTGCCGAAGATTTAGCTCCCTCTAAACACCCAAATATTTCAAACTCTTATGATTTGTATAGATAAAACACTTCTCCCCATACAAATAGTGTCGCCAAATCTTCAAAGCAAAAACTATAGCTGCCAATTCCAAATCATGTGTCGGATAATTAAGCTCATGTGGCTTCAACTACCGAGAAGCATAAGCTATGACTTTACCCTCTTGCATCAAAACACAACCTAAACCATTATGTGAAGCATCACTGTAAATCACATATGGTTTATCTTCCACAGGCAAAGTAAGAACAGGAGCTTGAGTCAACATTTCCTTCAACTGCTCAAAACTAGCTTGACACTGATCTATCCACACAAATCTAACTCCCTTTCGAAGTAATCTGGTGAGCGGAGTAGCTATCAAAGAAAAACCTTTCACAAAGCGTCGATAATAGCCTGCCAAACCCAGAAAATTTCTAACTTCAGTCACAGACTTCGGTGGACTCCAATTCAAAATAGCATCAACTTTAATAGGATCAACTATTATACCATCTGCTGAAACTATATGACCGAGAAAAGTCACTTGATCAAGCCAAAACTCACACTTCGACAGCTTAGCATATAATTGCTTCTCTCTCAAAGTCTGCAGTACAATCCGCAGATGCTTGTCATGATCCTCTTCATTATGCGAATACACCAAAATATCATCAATGAAAACTACCACAAACTAATCTAGATAGGGCCTAAATACCCTATTCATCAAATCCATGAAAGTTGCAGGTGCATTCATCAACCCAAAAGGCATTACCAAAAACTCATAATGCCCATACTTTGTGCGGAAAGCTGTCTTTGAAATATCTTCAGCTCTGACTCTCAACTGATGGTACCCTGATCTCAAATCAATCTTAGAAAACACTACTGCTCCTTTCAACTGATCGAAGAGATCATCTATCCGAGGCAAAGGATACTTATTCTTGATAGTCACCTTGTTCAATTGCTTATAATCGATGCACAACCTCAAAGTACCATCCTTCTTCTTCACAAACAAAACAGGAGCTCCCCACGGAAAAACACTAGGGCGAACAAACCCTTTATCCAACAATTCTTGCAACTGCACCTTCAACTCTCTCAACTCAGTAGGTGCCATTCGATAAGGAGTAATAGAGATGGGAGTGGTACCAGGCAACAAATCGATACCAAACTCAACCTCTCTCTCAGGGGGTAACCCTGGTAACTCCTTAGGAAACACATCTGAAAATTTCGCAACTGTGGTTATACTATCAAGTTGAGAACCCACTACTCTGGTATCCACAACATGAGCAAGATAAGCATCACACCCTTTTCTAATCAACTTTCTAGCTGCAAAGGCTGATACAAACAACGATGCAAGTTGTCTCTGCTCACTAGACACCATCACACTTTTACCATCACCGGTTCTCAAAGTAACACACTTCTTTTGACAGTCTACCACAGCTCCATGCTTAGACAACCAATCCATGCCTAAGATCAAATCATACTCCTTAAAAGGCATTTCAATCAAATCCCCCAAAAATTCCTCACCTTGCACCACAACTGAACTATCTCGGTGCACCTTGCCAACAACCACACTATGCCCTAAAGGATTTGTCACCAAGACATCAAATCCTAGGGACTCAGTATGCAATTCAGTCACAGGCAAGATAGATGCACTTATGTATGAATGAGTAGATCCTGGATCAATCAAAGTAAGAACTGAAATGCGAAATAAAGAAAATGTACCCGTAATAACTGCGGAAGCATCTGGCTACCTCTGCATCACATACACTCTCTGAGAAGACCCTGCCTCATCTGGCCTACTGCCTCCGGATGTAGAGCCTCCTCTCTAACTGATCCCAGGTCGACCACCTCTACTAACACCTATGCCACTTCGACCTCCTCTCACACTAGGTCGAGAAACTGCAGAATCTGCCTGCCTATGCTCCTGCATCTCAGGATAATCTCTAATGAAATGATCAGGCGATCCACATTTGAAACACACAGCTGATCCACCAATCTTCCAACAAACACCCCCATGTATCCTACCACAATGAACACATGTAGGTGGAGTAGACCTCTAAACCACTGGAGTCGGAGCACTAGCTACAGAAACTGTAGGTCTTGGTCTCTGCCTCTAATACTGAACTGATCTACCTGACTGCCTCAGGCTCCTACTAACTCTTGGAATAAAACTTCCTTAGCCTCTCTTCATAGATGAAGACCCTGCCTCAAACTGGGATCTCCTAACTCTGGTCTCCTCTTCAGTAGCAGCTGTTGCAATAGCCTGTGCTCTCTCAACACTTCTAGCTGCTGCAACTAACTGAGAAAAATCCTGGTACCGAGAACCAGCAACAATACACATAATAGGAGGCATCAACCCCTCCTCAAATCTTCTACACCGGTCAATCTCATCAGAAATAATCTCATCATACTTTGTTACAGTCCGGTTATCTTGTCTCAGATTCAGAAATTCCATCTTCTTGACATCCTTATACTCCCTCGGAGTATATTTCTGCTCAAACTCCCGCAGAAAATCACCATAAGACAAAGTCGGTGGATCATCCATGGCATGAGAAACTGTCTCCCACCAATCATAAGCATCCTTCTGCAATAAGGATCTAACATAATCAAATTTCTCTTCAGGAGTGGCTTGCAACTGGATAAATACCCTCTGCACTCTATCCAACCACTGCTCAGCTACTGCAGGATCTGTAGTACCAAAGAAATCCTCAGCCCCATACTTCCTCAATTTATCATAATGCCTCACCGGTACATGTGGCTGTGGTGGCGGTGGCGGCTTTACTGGAGCATGCCTCAACAATTCTACCACATGCCGTGGCGGTGGCGGTGGCGGCTTTACTGATCTCTCTGGCACAGGAGCAGGTGCCTCTCCAGCTCTATCAACCCTAGCTCCATCTCTACCCTCTTCCGGAGCTACACTCTCAGCACTACCTTCTATGGACTGACGTGACTGAGACGCCATTACTACCTATGTCTGCAAACAAAGCAGAATATACCTTATTAAACATCAAAGACTGCCAATACCAAAACATGTATCTTATTTAAAAACCATATTTCAAAATCAACATTTTCTTTTTCTTACAATTGACCTAGGTTGAGAATCTCAAACCTGGCTGTGATACCAAAACAATTGTAACACCCCTATACCCCGTATACGCACACTACATACTACTACACCTGTAATATACATATACCAAATACAGGAGTGCCACAATTTACTAAACAAAAAAATCTTTCAATTTAACAACATTATAAAACATAATAGATAAAACATTTATTTATTAAGTAGCGGAAAATGTAGCGGTATTTACATATATAAATACATCAAAATCAATAGTTACAAAACATAAAGTTTATACATGTTTGGCAGTTCGTCTCTGATCTTTAAGCCCACAATCAACACTTCAAAATCTAGACTCAACTCGGTCTAGCTGAACTCTCTGGTTCTACCCTGTCACCTGCGCGATGAACCACAATCCCGCTAAGCCAACGGCTTAGTGGTACAGACCACAGTAACAATATGCTATAATGCAATGTCAATATCATACTTTCAACAATAAAGACAATATTCATAAATGGTATATTAATATTTTCCATAACACCACATTCCATTATTATATTCAATTGTTTCACCATTCATGAATCACATTGAATCAAAGACAAGTATGGGCCCAAAAGACACTAATATGTTATTCAAAGTTCAGAGTTACTGCTTTGGTCCATAATCACAATCATCAATACATTGATCCATGGATAATCAACTAGATTTGAGCTTACGACCCAGTCTTTTCACTCAATCTAGTTTTAAGAATTTGTTTTTGAGGCTTACGACCCAATCTTTTCATTTATCTCTTTATCAATCTCTTTCTCAATTCATTTAATTTCTCATTTCATATTCCATAATCAAATAGGCAACCATGCCCCAATCATTTCATTTGCACTATCATAGCCAACAACAATGGCTTCACATTACATCATATCTCAATTCACATTAAAGCAATTCATCATTAAAGTATTCATAACCAAATGCATTAAACATACATTTTGAACAATCATTATATCTTTCACATTATGCAAATCATAGCATTAAACAAATGTATCAACAATACAATAGATTACTTAACACATTTACAACCAAATGTGTTAAGTCCCAATGTCATGTAAATGTATGCAATAATGTAGGGTTTGTACTTACCTCAAGAACAACTCAAACCAATCTATACACTTCCTCTTCCAAGAATCCTCAAGACTTAGGTTAGGGCAACTCAACCTCTTCACAACCTAATCCAAAAGGAATAATACACACTCACTTAGAGATACACATGAGATAATAAGACTAAGGACTAACTAGGGCAAACTCTACACATGACACGCTCAACAACTCCGGCGTGTCCCTGACCGTGCCCTAAACTCACAACACAGAAGTTTTGACATGCTCAGAACCACGGACGTGTCACTGAACGTGTAATACATTTTGTCTCACAGAAACATTGACACGTCCAAAAACAAGGAGTGCTCATGGCTGTGTCAATTCTTCACCAACACAGTAGCTATGACACGCTCAGTGACATGGGGGTGTCACTGGACGTGTCAATACTATTACAACACAGAAGCTATGACACGCTCAGTGACATGGGCGTGTCACTGCTCGTGTCACCCATCCAAGAATACAAAACCATTGACATGCCTAAAGACCTGGTCGTGCTCATGGGCATGTCAGGCCAAAAATGCAAATTCCGGCAAAAACAACAACACATCCAACAAACCTCTTACTTCCACCATTTCCACTTTAAACAAACTTAATTAAACACACCCAAAAACCATAACAAACTTGCAAAAACACCAAAACAACTAAAAACATACATCAAACACAAATCATAATCATCACCACAAACCCAAAGCACAACCACAACACTTTCTCTTCCAATAAACTTACTCTTTCCTTCAATCCAACCCCAAATATCCAAAATCAATTGAACCAAACACTCTTAAACACACCACAATCAAACAAACACATATCAACCACAATCTCAACTCACAAACTCAAAGAAAATCAAAGAATCAAGTGGAAAACTTATCAAAGATGAAGAAACTCTTAAATTTCCAACTTGATCACTTGAAAACTTCCTTCAATCTTGAGTTTGGAAGATCAAATCTCTCTCTTGCTCTCTTGCTATGGAGGGTCAGCCAAACAAAGAAAAGAAAAGGAAAGAAAATGAGCCACGAAGAAGAAAGAAGGAAAGAAGAAAACAAAGAAAGCAAAGTCAACTCTCTCAACAACTCTCTTCCTCAAAACCCTCTCCACCAAGCAATATACAATAAAATAATCCAAAATATCTCCATCCACTTCCACTCACTCTTATTCAAATTAATTAATTCCTTTGACCCTTCATACATTGACTTGTATATGTTGTATATATCCCAATATATACAACATATACAGTCTACTCAAAACCTCTTCTCTTACCACTAAATAAATACACTAAATCCAAATACAACAATAAATACTACAAAACTTTTAGGGTATACTTTGGGATATTACATCACATCCCTTCCGAATCATCCTCCTAGCTGAAGTAGCTGAAATAAACATGGATGAAAGATGTCTCTGCTCACTAGATACCATCACATCTCTACCATCACGTGTTCTCAAGGTAATATATTTTTCACTGACAGTCTACCACAGCCCCATGCCTGGATAAACAATCCATGCCTAGAATCAAATTATACTCCCTGAAAGGCATCTCAATCAGGTCACCAAGAAACTCCTCATCCTAAACCACAATCAAACTATCTCGGTACACCCTACTAATCACAACACTGTGCCCTAAAGGATTTGTGACCAAAACATCAAATCCTAGGGACTTAGAATGCAAATCACTCATAGGCAAGATGGATGCACTGATGTATGAATGAGTCGACCTAGGGTCTATTAATGCAATAACTGAAGTACAAAATAAAGTGGAAGCATCTAATTGCCTCTGAATCTCGTAGACCCATTGTGATGGCCCTGCCTCATCTAGCCTACTCCCAATAGTAGAACCTACTCTCTGACTAGTCACAGATCTACCACCTTTGCCAATGCCTCTGCCACCACGATCCCCTCTAACACTGGTCTAGAAGCTATTGTATTTGTCTGTCTATCATCTTGTGGCTCTAGATAATCTCTAATAAAATGATCTGGCAATCCACATCTATAACACATTGCCGGTGCACCTAACCTCCAGCAGACACCCCCATGTGCCCTACCACAATAAAAATAGGAAGGTAGAGCAGGTGTCTAAGCCACTGGGGCTAGAGCACTAGCCACTGAGGCTACAGGTCTCTGTCTCTATCTCTATTGTTGTTGTACTAACCTGCTAGACTACCTCTGGCTCATACTAAACCTCTGAGGATATCCCCCTCGGCCTTTCTTTGTTGATGAAGAACTTGCCTCACCCTGGGGTCTCCTAGCTCTGCTCTTCTCGGCTCTGGTAGTTGTTGTAAGACCATATACTCTCTCTACACTCTTGGTAGCTGCAACCAATTGAGAAAAGTCTTAATACCAAGAGCCTACTATAAGACACATTATAAAGGGTCTCAGCCCCTCCTTAAACCTCTGGCACCGGTTAATCTCATCAGAAATAATCCCTCCAGCATACTGGCTCAGCCGGATAAACTCAATCTCATACTTAGTCACTGACCCGATATCCTGCTACAAACTTAAGAACTCCATCTTCTTGGCATCCTTATACTCTCTGGTAGTATACTTCTTTTTGAATTCCCACAGAAAATTGTCATAGGTCAGAATTGTTGGATTAGCTGTAGCATGGGGAACCGTCTTTCACCACTCATAGGCATCCCTCTGTATAAGAGATCTATCATAATCAAACTTCTCCTATGTACTAGCCTATACCTGGATGAATACCCTCTGGACCATGTCTACCCACTGGTCTGCTACAGCAAGGTCTATAGTACCAATAAATCTTCGACTCCAAACTTTTTCAACTTATCATACTTTCTCATTGGCAGCTGCAGCTGCGGTTGTGGTGGCAGCTGTGGCTGCTAAACTGGTGTCTGCCTCAATAGCTCCACCATAGCCGTACCCAGCCCAGTGGAATCTCCTTAGCTGCTGGTCTCATTGGTATAGAAGCAGATGCCTCACCAGCAGTCTCAACTCTAGCTCCATTTCTACCCTTATTAGAAGCTACACTTTATGCACTTTCCTTTGCAGACTGATGCGTTTGAGACGCTATAACTACCTATATCTTCAAACACAGCAGAAATTATCACATCAAAGATCAGAAACTACCAATGCTAATGCATGTATCACAATTAAAAATCATATTTGAAATCTCCATTTTCTCTCTTTAACAACCCACATAGGTCAAAAACCTCAAACCTAGGCTCTGATACCAAAATAAATATAACACCCTTATACCCTATATACGTATACTATATACACCCAGTATATATAAAATACGCATATACTGTATAAAAATGTCACAATCCGGTTTAATAAAATTTTTACTTTTCCAATTAAAAATCTTAAATACTATAAGATGTATATTTAAATAACAAATAAAATATTTATCATAAATCATATGATCCAAAATAAGCATTTTTCATAAAAAAAAATCTCTGAGAAAAAAATTTGCCAGATTTTTGTCTGTAATTTGGATATTTCCAAATTTCAACAAACCATAATCTGCATAAGAAAAACACTCCCAATAACATCAAATCACCATTTCATCACTACTTTTCAATTCCTCCTCATTTTCTCAAAATATTTATACAAATACATATATATATATATATAAACAACCCATATAAAATCTCATTTTAAACAAATTATCCAAAATATTCTTCATAGTTTACATTATATACTTCAAGAAAACATAACATGGTGTCCATAAAACCAAAGTGTGCTAAAATATAAAATATATACATGTTGGCAGAGTCTCTGATCTTGATGTCCAAAATCAACTCTTCAATCTACTCAAATCTAGACCCGACCAGGTATAGAAGAACACTCTGGCTCTACCGGATCGCCCATGTCACCAGTGCAATGAATTACAATCAGGCTAAGCTAAAAGCATAGTAGTACAAATTTTAATAACAGTAAAATTATAAGCAATGCCAATGCATAATGCCTTGCATATCATGTCACAATATCTCATATAATTTTATTTTAAAACAAATTCTTTCATTATTCAATAATTCACATAAGAACAAACACAAGCAAAGGACCAAAGGATCTAATATGCCATTCAAATCTCAAAGTTACTATTTTAGTCCAAATTGACACCATGTGTCTAGCCCTGAAGGCAAATCATAATAGTTGCTCAAAATCTAGCCTCGAAGGCAAATCATATCACAGTAATGCCAAGTGTCTAACCCCGAAGGAAAATCAAGTAATTGCTCAAAAGCTAGCTCTGAAGGCAAATAATGAGGATAACCTCATAAGCATACCGCCAAACACAGAACTCATAAAATTGAATAACATACTAGGAAAATAATTGTTTCATATTTTCCACTATCAATTTCTTTTTCATTTTCTCATAATCAATTAGGCACATTGTCTCTTTTCTCATTATCAATTAGGCACATTGCCTCATTTCCTCATTTTTCTCATTCATTTCAATGGCAAATCATTTCATTTCATCATTTCTCAACATATCATTATAATGTATCACATTCTACATTAAAGCACATTACCCAAATATTTTGGGTATTTTCACATAATTTACATATAAATCACATTTTATGCACTTTAGCCATTAACAATGGCTTTTTACAAATGCTTTTAATGCATACATAACAAATGACATTACCCAAATACTTGGGTCATTTTCACATTATTCACGAAATTCAAACTTTATGCAATTTAGCCATAAACAATGGCTTTTCATAATGCATTTAATGCATTCATAACAAATCACATAACATAAAACAATATTTAATGCATCAAGTAACTTAACACATTTTTCCAACTAAATGTGTTAATCACAAATTGTTGCCAACATATCTAATTTATCAAAAGTTTGTACTTACCTCTATAAGCTCCCAAAAACAAGCTCAAAAACAACCTCCAACCTTCTCTTCCATGTTACCCTTCAACACTTGGATTGGCCAAACTACTTTCTCTCAATGCTTATACCAAATGTGATCATAAATAATCATTTAATACCATATTTAAAGGTATTTTCAACCTTAAACCATAATTAAACATCATTCAAATCAAAACCCCAAAGCTAAGCCTAACCTCACTTTAACTTTGAAAAACCATATTAAGCCATTCAATTTGGTGTTTCAAGTTTATTTATATTATTAAAAATAGATTATAACATGTTTAAAATAATTATATTACATAAACATATGCTTATGTCCAAAATCCTAAAATGGCATAACCTTCCCCATTGAAGGTTTTTCATTCCAACTCAATCCAATTATCATTTCAATCTTATTTTCATCATTAATATAGTTAAACAATATGTTTGAAACAATAAAATCAAATAATTCACTATACTTTGAAAAATCCCTTTTCCAAGACCCTAAATCACACCACTTTCAATTTCAAACTCTATCCAAACTCAACCAAATCAATCATTTGACTTTAAAATACTTGTTTATGTATCAAAATAACTCATTTGTAGCCAAATTGCACAATTAAATCACATGAATACAAAAGTCCAATTCTCCCATAACCCTAAATTTTCTGTCTTCGCCAATCTTTACTAAAACTTAATCATTTCTTCAATCTAACCTTAAAATCATTGTTAACCACTTAAAATAACTTCATTCATATCCAAATAGATAATTAAAATATATTAATTCAACAAGTCAAACTTCACATATTCACATATTTAATTCAAGAAAACAAGTTGGAAACTTACCAATTATGATGGAAAACCCTAAAAATTCACTTGAAACTTATTAAATCCTTCAATTTAAGAAGCTTAGAAGAAGAAAAAGCTTCACTTGAACTCCTTTGGAATTTTGGCTAAGGAAGGAAGAAGAAGAAAAAGATGACCAAATGAGTTTTTCTCTTTCTTTCCACTTTCAATATCAACCTTATATATATTATTTAATTATATTTTTCGAAAAACTAAATTAAAGTTCTGAGGTTTTTTTATTTAAAAAACAAAATTTCATAGTTTATGCTACTGTGAAAAAATAAAACAAAAAGAATTTAACATACCTCCTTTTGTTGATTCACCAAAAATAATTCTTCTTGGATGAACAAGAACAAAGACAATTACTGCCTTTGAATTGTTTAAATCGTGTCCCTGCTATTCTAGAAAAAAAGAAATTGAATTGCTCCTTTTCCTTCACTCATTTGGTTTCAAATTTTCAAGTCTTTGTTGGATTTTCGGCTCCCTTTTTTCTTTGTGTTTGGTCCTTATTTACAATGGTTTGATATAGTTTATTCCTAATTAGTCACGGGAAGTAATATTAATAAAAAAAGAAACCAAAACCTAATTGAATTAGGTTTCAAAAAATTTGCGTCGGAAAAATTACGCTGTAGAAAAAACTGCCGCAGGAAAAAATGCGCTGGCAAAAAAATGCGCTGGCGAAAAAATTCTGCCGCAGGGAATTGCAGCATGGGTGGGCTGCGGGCGTCGCCCATAGGAAAATCCTACAAGCGAAATAGAAAAGCTATTTCGCCCGCAAATTTTTTCTGCGGGCGAAATGCCCACGGGCCCGCGGGATGATTTTTTCGTCGCAGATTTTCCGACTCCAATTTTTATTTTATTTTTATTTTTTGACTTTTATTTGTTTATTTTTATTTTTTATTAATAAAAATTAGATACTAAAGCAAAAAATTATTTAACAAAAATTATTTTGGACCAATTAGACAACAAAAATCATTTTGGACTAAATAAAACATATTGGACCGGATTGGGTCAAAATTTAAGGGTCTACAGTTTGCCCCCTGCTTGAAAAATCTGAAACTTTAGTGAAAGAGAGTGAAAAGAAATAAGACTTAACTTTTGAGATGGCTAAGATTTTGGATTCTGGACTCGGTTTGAGTTCTGGACTCGAGGATAAATTCTAGGTTCTAGACCTAAGGAAAATTTGGGTTCTAGACCCGGTTTGAGTTCTGGACTCAAGGATAATTCTAGGTTCTCGACCTAAGAAAAATTTGGGTTCTATACCCGGTTCGAGTTCTGGACTCAAGGATGATTCTAGGTTATAGACCTAAGAAAAATTTGGGTTCTGGACCCAAGAGATTTAGATACTCAATCATAACTGGATTCGGATACTCGATCCTAAATTGGGTTGGGATACTCGATCCTAAACTGGATTTGGATACTCGATCCTAACTTGATTTGGATACTCGATCCTAACTGGATTGGGATACTGGATTCAGATACTCGATCCTAACTTGATTTGGATACTCGATCCTAACTGGATTTGGATACTCGATCCTAAACTGGATTGGGATACTCGGCCCTAAATTGATTTGATTTGGGTACTTGGACCCGAGATTGGATTCAATTTGGATACTTGGACTCGAGATTGGGTACTTGGACCTAAAATTGGGTACTTGGACCCGAGATTGGGTACTTGAATTTTATTTGGGTACTTGGACCCGAGCTTGAATTGATTTGGGTACTTGGACCCGAGAATGGGTGCTTGGACCCTAGATTGGGTACTTGGACCCAAGCATGAATTGATTTGGGTACTTGGACCCGAGAATGGGTGCTTGGACCCGAGATTGAGTTTGACTGACCTCTTATCATTTGAGAAATCTGACTGCTCCGGTTATTCTATGCATTGTGGTTTTTCACCCTCAAAATGGATCTTTATCCTTTGAGATCGGGTCTTCATCCTTGAAAATGAATCTTCATCTTTTGACATCGGGTCTTCACCCTTGCAAATGGATTTCATCCTTTGAGATTGGGTCTTTACCCTTGAAACATGGGTCTTTATCCATTGGAGGTCGGGTCTTTACCCTGGCTTCAGCTCTTTTAGCCAGATTAATCTTTTGTCATTTGCATCTTCATTCTTTTGAGAGTTTTAATGTTCCATTCTTTTATTCTTCCTTTGCACTTTTGCAAAAAATTCAGCACTTTTTAGCTAGCTTTCATATCCTTTCCTTGCCCCCTGTGTGGCGAGATATTTGCAAGTGAGTTTGAAAATGTTTTATATATAAACTCAAAAAATTGAAAAGGAGAAACTTTTCCCCCTGTGTAGGCTTAAACCCATGATTTTTCTATGCGAACTCTGATTGATGTTGTTGTTGTCTAGTTCTTCGCACAAGCACGCATTTCTTCTCTTTGCAAAATTACTGGAGCTTTCTCAAGCAATGAGCTTTCTATGCCCCCCTGATTTGATATCTTCTTTACTTCGCAGGGTGTTTGCTATTCATTTTGCCAAAGAATAGACAAGAAAGTGTGATGTGCATGAATGATACTTACAGCGATTTTATTGACTCACAGACTGAGGTGATCGGCAGAAATGTTCTCATGGGTTCCGTTTTGATGCTTGCTCAAATCTTGCATTGGAATGATCAAAAGCTTTTGCATTTGTGGCTTTTATCTTCAAGATGATGAAAACATGAGTGGTGGAGACCCCAAGCAGCAGAGTCAGGGATACATCCATAGCATGTCGGTTGATAGCTTCTTCATGACCTTGCCAATAATCATTTCCTTTACCCAATGTGTCCTTTGGAGGTTCAACATACTTCCCTTAACTTGAAGGCTTTGTATGACAAAACATTTTTTGATTTATTTTATTTTATTTTGAAATCAAATGTTGGCTTTGCCAAATTAATGTCAAATGTACCTCAGGACTTGATTTTCCAAATTAACATATCTATAACATGACAACCCTAGTTACCGTACTAAACTTGGGAATCATTTCTATTTAAGCAAGAACTGTTGCACTTCAGATAAGCACATACACATTACTTGGTCAATGGTCTCATTTGAGTTTAAATATTTTCTATCTCATATGCATGCTTATCCAAACTATCTCCACTAATAGACTCTACCTACCAAGAGAGATCAACGGGTCTTTGATAGGCTTGAAATGGGGTCTATGAGGGACACAGGTTTAAGTGAAGGCCATTTTGAGAATTGGAGCTGGTGTGACACAATAGACAAACCTTCACACTATAAATTTCTTGTTTGAACTTTAGGCAGCTAAGAGCAATCTTGCTAGACTTCCAAGTTCTTTCTATCTTCTTGGCATTAATTTGGATCTTGATTAAGACAGTCTTTGCCCTTGCAAAAAGTTTGGTACCCAAATTCGTTTCTTTTCCTCTTCTCCCTTTCCTTTTTATTTTACTTATTCTTCCCTTTCTTTGAGCATTCTATCATTTTGTCCCTCTTCCTTGTAGGACTGTCAAGTACAAAACTTTCAAGAACTGAACAGTCTTTCTCCCTTTTTCTTTGATTTTGATCGAATCTTTAGTTGGGTTGGACCAATTCAAGTCAAAACGTCCTTATAAACCAAACTTTTGTTGTCTTAGGTAAAAGAGAACTTAGTTGGCTTTTTGAACCATTTTGGGTTTTCTTTTTCATTTTTTCTCTCTTTGTTTTGTTTTCTTTTTGTTTTCTTTTGTCTTTTTTGTTTTCTTTTCTTCTCTTTTTTCTTCTTCTTCTTCTTTTTTTTTTTTGTTCTAGCTCTAAAAGAGTTATCTTGTTTGTACCAACTTGGGCTTCCAATAATGGATGAGTGGAGTAACATAAATCTTCTTTAATAGGGATGAATCATTTGTTACTCTGATGTTGTCTTGATATATTAAAAATATTAGGAAAACTTCAACTATTCTTATGGTCTTGAAAGCATCAACTACCCTCATGATCTTGAGAACTTCAACTATCTTCATGGTCTTGAGAACTTCAACTATCCTCATAATCTTGACTAATCATTGCTTTCTTTGATCTTCTTGTCTCTCCACCTTAGTGATCATAAGACTTGTCAAAAGTATCACAACAGCTCAGGGTGGGTTATTGGGGTTTGTAAACCAATGAAAAGAAAGCTAAAATTTTATGAAGGCTCAAAGGGACAACTAGGGATTGATATTTAATTGGGTGGATACTAGTTGTTGGCTAACCAAATAATGCCTAGATCATTTCTCTCTTAAATAAGCAGAGTTTGATTTCACCTCGAAAGTTTGTCAAAGCATGTTCTAAGACTGACTAGGACCTAGACAAAGATAATTACGCAGGAGTCCTCTCTAAGTAAGCATACACAACTCAATGCTATAGAGCAATTTCCTTATCTAGTAAAGTCGTTCAAGTCATGATGCATAAATATATTAATTCATGAATTATCAAGCTAGATTCCTCATCGGTTGAGCACCAAAATGAACAAAGACCAACAAAAATTTTGATGAAAGTAATTTATTCAAGCAACTTTAAATTTGAAAAACACGATAGTTCCAATTAAAAAAAGTAAAATTGAAATGCAACATCCAAGCTAAGGAAAGTTCATTGAATTAGGCTTCTTTTCCTTTCACATCTTCAATATCCCCATCTTGAAAAGATGATAAAACAAAATCTTCTTCTAGTCCTTTTCCCACCATGAAGGTTGCTGGTGGAGGTACTCTTCCAAACTTAGGCAAAGAGTTGTTCTTGGTATTGGGCTTTTCCGGGTCGGGTAGCTTACCACTATCGATCAAGTCTTGGATCTCATGCCTTAAACGAGCACATTTATCTGTTTCATGCCCTTGCATTTGATGAAATTGATAGAAGGCCTCGACATTGAAGTTTGGTGGCAATGGATTATGTAAAGGTCGAGGAGCTAACGGTTGTAACAACCCTTTCATTTGCAGCTTGCTAAAAACCCAAGATAGAGGCTTCCCCAGATCTGAAAATTGTCTTTTATTTCCTTGACCAGTTACATTAATATCAACTTCTTTTTGCATGCTTTGATTTTCGGACTGGTAATTCCCTTTCTCATTCCTTTTTATTGAAAAGCAATTCTTCTCCCTTTCCCACTCTTCAATTTGTAGACCAGCTTGGAGAAGGTCTTTGAAATCGCGGATGAGTGTATGAGACATCGTCTCACGAAGACTAGGCAACACCCCTCTCACAATCATCCTTATTTGATCGGATTCATCGGGCCTTTTCTTGAGCAAGGCAGCCTTGTTTCTCCATCTCTTTACATAGTCCACAAAATTCTCATTTGGCCTTTGTCTAATGGACTCCACTTCTATTAAGGTAACTTCCAACTCGACATTATACCCATATTGCTGGATGAAGGCTTTGTAAAGCAGATCCCAACTCTTTTGTGTTCCTTCATCTAATGTATTAAACCAATTTTGGACAATAGGGTCCAATGAGAGAATGAAGTACCTTAGGGTTTGAGCCTTAGCAGCTCAGGCGGACTGCATGGCAGCGATATACTACTTCACATGGAGATGAGGATTTCCGGTGCCATTGTACTTGGCAAAAGATGGCATCTTGAACTTGTATGGAACTTCTTCATCTTGCTCAAACAATTTGTCGATCTCGGACACCTCTTCGATTTTCAATTTCTTCTCAAATTTCTTTTCTAAATCAGCAATCATCTTCTCAACATCTTATGTCTCGGTCTTTTCAATAGTAGCCTTCTCAACAACCTTTGGCTCCTTTTTGTATTGAAGATATTGGTAGTATTGAGCCCAATCATCATCATCAATGATCACCGTATCATCATCAAAAGCTACTTCATCAGTTTTAGCCATCCCCTTAACTTTCTTGGTGCTAGCAGATGCTTCGGCATTGTTTCCTAAAATTGCAGCTAGTTGATTCCTTATGGTCTCGGCCATGGCCTCTTTGATTTCTTCCATCTTGGCATTGAGGGCTTCATCCACCATTCTTTGAATTTGTTTGGGCTCCATTGCTTTAGGTGAGCAAGTGATTGAGTCATTGCAAGATACTTCGTCTCCGGCGTAGGTCAAATTGTTGTAAGCTTTAGAACTATCGTAATCCAGGGCTGTGAGCTAGAGAGGATCAATGATATGAGATGCAAATGTATGCATGTATGCATGTATGCACAAACAATCAACAAATAAAAATAGGACGTTCCTTCCAATCTTATAACATCCACATGGGTATATGGTTAACAAAATACCAACATGGGGTATCTTGCTTTCGAATAATTCCCTCGGACATTTCAACCAATAGTTATATTTTTTAAAATGGAAATCAATCCATGATAATTCCTATTAATTAGGTTTTAATCCATTCAACCAACTAGAGTAGCTTTTATGCTATGTTGGATTAAAATGAAATTAAGAGGTTTATTATAAATAGATTTCTCACTTGAAAAGAGTAACTAATGGTTCATGCCAAAAACAAGCCCATGGTTAATTTGTTCTTAGTGTAAACTAGGCCCACAATTGATTTTTGGTATTTCATAATTGACCTAAATATTTTTGCAAGCTCTTTGTAAGAAAAGGTTGGGTGAAAATAGTTTTGTTTCTAAGCCCATTATAAAAAGATTTTAGAATAATGGATTTTGGGCTTAGTATTTGGGCCATGGGCAAAAGAATTTTTAACTTGTTTTTAGAAAAAAATCTTATGTCCAAAGACCAACTTGAAAGAATTTTGAAAATAGCTTTGGTCTTTTGGACTTTAAAGAAAAGTTTATTTTGAGCTTACAATATGCTTAGAAAAATAACAAACCAAATAAGCCATGATTTAAGCTAAGATAAATTAACCATAGTCAAACAGCATGCATTTGGGGTAAAACCTAAGGAAAGTAACTAGGCCAATTACATGAGCTTTAGTCTTTGGGTTAAAGGGCTTAGGTTCCCATAGCAAGTATATACCAAATGGTACGAGGCTATGAGTGGTTATGCCATGCTCGATCTCCATACCTTGAGTGAAAGTATGGTATCCCTTACATAACACAACACGGGTAACACGGGCGTCCTAACTCACGCACACGATGCAATCTAGGATGATACAATGGATAATATCATTATAAGAAAGAATAGAATAATATAAAGACCAACGAAATCAACTTATCTTATCCCCAGTGGAGTCGCCACAGTGAGCGGAGATTTTTGCCCCCACTCCCGGTGGAATAGTTCTTGCGACTTCGGCACTGTTTAGGCTCGAGGCCTTAGAGAACACGGACCTAAGTTCGGAGAAAATGGAGTCGCCACCCGGACACACCAGGAAAAAGAAAGGGGTGGATAACTCGATTCCTAAGGAATCCCCAACCCCCTAATGGGTTCGGAAAGTTGGGTACGTGTGGGGAAGGTGAGAAATGGTCCAGCACCCCCACAATGCCCGGTTCATTAGAACCGGCCTCCTTTATAGGTCTTAATATTATAAAATTCTTAAATATAACAATATTATCCATATTACACACAATAATTAAAAGAAAGCATCATTATATTAAAATCAAAGCAATATCCAAACAAAGCAAATAAATGGACACTCATCCAAGGATGGAAACATGTCCTTACATCACATGCCTAAATAGGACACCCACCGAAAGGTAGAAACATGCCCTTTACATTGGTTCTAAAATAGAAAAGCAAATTAAATTATATGATATTTAACTAATGAGGTACCCACCAAGTGGAAACATACCTCTTACAACATTTGGAAATCTAAATAAATTGTTAAAAGTAAATAACTATTCATAATAAATAAATCATTCATCAAATGTATTAAATATCAATAGAAAGTAAACATCCATCCATGATAAATAAAATAAGCCAAGCATTGAACTTACATAAATTAAAGCATATAAAATAAATCAAACATAATCAAATATGGAATTGAATAAAGCAAATAAAAGTCCAATTATAGCTACTGTGACTTTTTATGGAATTAAAATAGATTAGGGTTTTTGTTTTAAAAGGTTGGTAAGACTCTTTGATTAACTAAATTAATATTTGAATGGTGAAATCATGAAACTAGGATTTTAGACATTTTAAAATACTTTTGATTTGTGGTTTTAAATGGTGATTTCAAGCTACTGTGTAAAATAAAAGTATTTATGGTTTTATGGTTTTTAATGTTTTAAAGGATCGAGGTTTAGAAAAAGTTTGGGTTTAAGGTTTTAAAGGGGTTAAAGCTTAATATTTTAGGTTTAGAAGTTGAATTAGGGTTTTAGGATTTAAAATTAGGGTCTCGGGTGATGAATTTGAATTAGGGTTTTGAAAGACAAATTGATGATTTCATGAGGTTTTATGAATTTAAACAAATGGATTAAAGTTTTTATAAATAAAAAAGATGTTTTTTATGGCTTTTTGGAAGAAACAGAACCAAGTTTAAAATTTTGAAAGAAACAGAATCAAATTTTGGTTTTATTGAAAAATATGTTTAATTAGGGTTTTAAGGTTTTAAAGAAGAAAAAATAACAATTTTAAGCCTTTTGGAAAATAAACCATAATTTTAAGCCTTTTGGAAAATAAACCATAATTTTAAGCCTTTTGGAAAATAAATTTTTTAAATAACAATTTTGGTTTTATTGAAAAATATGTTTAATTAGGGTTTTAAGGTTTTAAAGAAGAAAAAATAACAATTTTAAGCCTTTTGGAAAAAAAAAATAAATCAAATTTTAAGCCTTTTGGAAAATAAATTTTTTAAATAAAAATTTTGGTTTTATTAAATAAGGTTTTTGACTTTAGAAAAACTAAATTAAAGTTTTAAGGTTTTTTTATTTAAAAAACAAAATTTCATAGTTTATGCTACTGTGAAAAAATAAAACAAAAAGAATTTAACATATCTCCTTTTGTTGATTCTCCAAAAATAATTCTTCTTGGATGAACAAGAACAAAGACAATTGCTGCCTTTGAATTGTTTAAATCATGTCCCTGCTATTCCAGAAAAAAAGAAATTGAATTGCTCCTTTTCATTTACTGATTTGGTTTCAAATTTTCAAGATGGTTTGATATAGTTTATTCCTAATTAGTCACAGCAAGTAATATTAATAAAAAAAAGAAACCAAAACCTAATTGAATTAGGTTTTGAAAAATTTGCTTCGGAAAAATTGCGCTGCCGAAAAAACTGCCGCAGGAAAAAATGCACTGGCAAAAAAAATTTGCTGCAGGAAATTGCGGCAGGGGCGGGCTACAGGCGTCGCCCGCAGGAAATTTCTACAGGCAAAATAGAAAAGCTATTTCGCTCTTAGGATTTTCCTGCGAGCAAATAGAAAATCTATTTCGCCCGCAGATTTTTCCTGCGGACGAAATGCCCACGGGCCCGCGCGATGATTTTTTTGTTGCCGATTTTTCAACTCTGATTTTTATTTTACTTTTATTTTTTGACTTTTATTTGTTTATTTTTATTTTTTATTAATAAAAATTAGACACTAAAGAAAAAAATTATTTAACAAAAATTATTTTGGACTAATTAGACAACAAAAATCATTTTGGACTAAATAAAACATATTGGACCGGACTGGGTCAAAAATTAAGGGTCTACAGGCTTGCATAGCTATATCTTTATATATATTGAATTTTAAATATATATATATATATATATGTGATTATAAAGTGAAGAATTATGATAGATATGTTAATTATGTAAAATGTTGGTATCTGGAATGAATCATACGATGAGTGTGGTTCATGCTTACATGATGAGAATATAAAATAGGAAATATGGTTGGATGTCAAGTGTGAATTATGAATGAATGATGAATATGATAAAATTAGATGATTATGTGAAAAAGAGGAAACATGATGAAATGACAAATGTATATTATGTGTACCTTATACATAACTAGTTGCTGGAAGATTGCGCTTGGTAATTGGCATGCCTTATGCGATGGGGTGAAGGCACTGGGTGCCACAGAGATGCTACTACGCCCCTGAGTTAGACACATTAGTGTCATTACTATTGAGATAGGCTATGGATGAGACACTGGGTGTCACAGATATTGTTAAGTCCACTAGCATTAATATGCCATGGTTGTGTAATTTGTTTAGTATATTGGCAGATTAGTTTTGTTATCCACGGGCATGGCCTAAGATGACATAACCGTATGATAGTTTTGGTGAGATTGATAGTTATGCTTCAAGAAAAATGGTTAAGACTTATGGTTTGCATAGTTGTATCTTATAATTTTATGTTAGAAATTTGTTTATAATTATAGAAAGTGTGGAAAGAGAAAAGAATTGTGAAAATGTGATGAGTTATGGATAATGTGATAGGAAAGTGATTATGTAAATATAGTAATGGTATGAAAATGTGAGGAGATGATAAATGGGAGAAATTATAAAACGTGACTGAGAGTTATATTGAATATGTTAAAAAATGGTATAATGTGAATAAGTTGATGGAAATGATGTTTAAGTGAATGAACTATGGGTAATGAATATGGTATGAGATAATCATGAGAATTATGTAGAAATTGTATAGAGATAATAGAAAAAAAATATGAATATTGAAAAATAATTTGAAGTGATTTGTTATAAATAATCATTAATTTTAGAAAGTTGAAATGATGGATCCGAAAAGAACCAAAATTTGAATATCAGTTTGACCTGGTAGAGATAGGTCATGAGTTGAAATATAATGATAAGTTTAAATAAGTTAAGTGTTGGCTTGGATCGAATGAGGCTGTGACGTTGGCATTGTGATAGTTAGATCAATTGATCTAGATTGCACTAAGGTTTTGAACCAATATTGAGATTTAATATGTATAGTTGTATTAAGAGTGTGAGAGATATGTGATAATATATATGATGTAATATTCTGATATGTGTGTGGATATGAAATGAGTTAAGGTATATCAATTGTAAATGATTATAAAAGAAAAAATTTGATTATTAGTAAAGTAAGTTTAAAGGCATTGTATTAATGTTAATGCTAAGAGAAGAACATTTTAAAGAAGGAATTAAGTTTATAAAAAATAAGAGAATTGTTATCAATTAAGGTTTGACAAGTGTCTATTTGTAAATATAAGAAAGAGATAATTGAATAGAAATACAATCCTAGAAATGATTGTGATGATTGGATAGTCAATGTTAAGGTGTAAATAATAACCTTTAAATTTACAGTTGTGAGAGTATATTTATAAGATGATGAAATGATAAGAGATTTTCAGTGTAATAGATGTATGATATATATATATATATATATCAATGAGACTAACTAATTTTGTATGATGACTATTTAATTGATAATAGGATGATCTATCAGGATTGTTATGATTAAAATGGAAAGTATAGGGATAAGTTATAAAAATTATAAAAAGATGATTAAGAATGACCCTAAAGGGGATAGTAGAGATTATGTGATTTCTTAAAGTAATGATTTGATAAGATGATTAATTTCATATGGGAAATTAATATAGTGTTTTGAGTTAGATAATTTATTACTATACCGGATAATTTCGAGGACGAAATTATTTAAGAGGGAGAGAATTGTAACACCCCAATTTTTATTGAATGTAATGAGATACACTAATTGGTGAGAGTTATTAGAAGTATAAACAACATATACACTATATATAAAAGGTAAATATAAATGATATATATATAATGGTAAAAGAATTAAAAATTTGAAAGTGGAAAAGTTAAAATGTAAAATAATAATATTATTATTATATATATACCTAATTAGTAATAATAATAATAATATATATATATAGTAGTTAAAAAGGAAAAGGAGAGTCATCAATCTCCAGAAATTTCTTCTTCTTCTTCTTTTCTTTTCATTCTTGGCCGTTTCCATAGACAAGGGAGAAAGAGATGATTTTAATTTCACCAATCATCAAATTTTACTAAGAATATTCAAGAGCTGGTAATAGTTTTGGTGCTAAGTGGTGTAATAAGTAAGGTTTGTTTAACTTTTGATGAATTTTCTTTTGAGTAGAGTTTAAATAAATTGTATGATTATTTAAATGATTAAAATGAAGTTAATCAATATTGAAATGATGAATTTAAAACTTAAGTGAGTGACGGAATATAATTTAGTTAGAGTTTGGACTAGTAAAGATGAAAAATAAGGTTTTGTAAGGAATTTGGCTAATCATGAGCTGGAGGAAGATTAAAGAGCTTAAAAGTACTTAGATGGATTGCTAATAACATCTTTGAACTTATAAATCGATTAGGGGTTGATTGAATTGAGTGAAGAAACTAATAGAAGGAAGTGAAAGATTTAGAAAAATTATTGTGCAAAGGAGTTTTTTCTCCAATTTGAGCTTCAAAAAGGTAAGTATATACGTGGATTATACTCTTGATTATAGTTTGCATCATTCTAAGTTGATAATTTTGTGTTTTGTTGATAAAAAGGGTGTGAAAAAGTGATTTTGGGATGCCATGGACATGGCTATTGGATGCCTAATTTTTAATTCAATTTAGATTTTATATCAAAAAATTTAGCCTGATAGGGGTATTGAAATGCCCATGTCACTTGGCATGTCGTAGATGCTATTTTTCAAATTAAATGATAGGGGCAGTGACACGCCCATGTCATTGGGCATGTCAAAGCTTCTGTAAGGTGAATAAATGACATGGTTAGTGACATGCCCATGTCACTGGGAGTGTTAGTTGAAGATTTTACCCAAAGTAACTCTTTTTCTTTGTCTTTCATCCTTGATTTATGGCTTGTATAGCTATATCTTTATATATATTGAATTTTAAATATATAAAAATGTGATTATAAAGTGAAGAATTATGATAGATATGTTGATTATGCAAAATGTTGGTATGTTGAATGAATCACATGATGAGTGTGGTTCATGCTTACATGATGAGAATATGAAAGAGGAAATGTGGTAGGATGTCAAGTGTGAATTATGAATGAATGATGAATACGATAAAATGAGATGATTATGTGGAAAAGAAGAAACATGATGAAATGACAAATGTATATTATGTGTGCCTTATACATAACTAGTTGCTAGAAGATTGCACTTGGTAATTGGCATGCCTTATGCGATGGGGTGGAGGCACTGGGTGCCACAGAGTTGTTACTACGCCCCTGAGTTAGACACATTAGTGTCATTACTGTTGAGATATGCTATGAATGAGACACTGGGTGTCACAAATATTGTTATGTCCATTAGTGAGACGCATTGGTGTCATTATGATGAGATAGGCCAAGGCAATGGTTCTATAACTAGTTTATTGTATAAGGATATTTGGGCCCAGTGTATGTGTTTGCAATAAATAAGAACAATATTATGATTTGTGGGTGTTAATTTTAAAAGAATGAGATTTGATAATAGGAAATGTTCTTTTATTAAATATATAATTGATATGAAACTAAGGTAAGGGATTTAAACAATACTAAAATGTGACATCCTTATATTTTATATACGTATTGTATGTGTACAGGGTATATGTACAGTACTTATATAGAGTATAGGGGTGTTACATTGTTAATCCAAAACTATCCCAAAGAATATTGAAGTCTTGTCTATGGAAGAAGTTCAAGATGGAATGGAAGATGAAGATGAAGGTGATGAGAATGGTGTCTCCTCCTAAAAACAATAACAAAATTAATGTATGGAGAATGGTCGTTTTAATGTTTTCAACATGTGCCCCCATCACTCCCCCTTCAAATCATATTTTTTTTAATTGCCAATTGCTTTTCGAACTCACCTCACTCCCATTTGCTCCCTCCTTTTTCCTTTTTTAAATCTTTCATTCCATAAAATAAGTCACTTTTTACTTCTTTTATTTTTTCTTTTTAAAAGATAAGTCTTGTTGTCTCCTATCTTGTCCCTCATCTCGTGCAAATAATTCAGAGTCACACAAGACACAACCAAGTCATGAGTGACTCAGTCGTATCACTAAAATTTCCATGGGACACGACCAAGACATGAGGTCGTGTCCCTTGATGCCTTCGTGGTTTTCTTCTCATAGGGAGTGACATGGCCAATGGCTTGGCAGTGTCACTTGCATGTGTTCACTTCTATCTCTTTTCTTTCTCTTTTCTTTAGTTTGCTCTTCAAGTGAGACTATGTTATGTGACACTGTCAGTGGCTTGTCCATGTCTCTTGCTTGTGTCTGCCTCTACTCAATTTTTCTTAGGGACACGGCCAAGCCAACATGCCCTAGCCGTGTCATGCTTGTTTTTTGCCTTGATGAGAGACACGACCAAGCTAGTAAGTTTCTTGGTCGTGTCACATGCTTTCCACCAATTTTGGATCCATCAAGTGAATTAAAGCTCTATTGTTTTGCACTTCAACCTATATCATGACACTTTAAACAAACTTAAGAACAAATTTAAAGAAACATCAATAAAAAGCCAATAAAATTACCCTAAAAATACATACATAAATGATCAAAATAATTACCCCACACTTAATTCTTTTCTTATCCTGAAGCAAAGTTAAAATCAAAACAAAACTAAGAAAAATTTAGTCAAGTTCAAGAGTTATAAGGACATATCAAGACTCCCTTTTTCTAAAATCCACAATCCTTATCGGATCAAACAAAATCAATACTCATGCATTTTAATGACTTTCCATGCATAACCAATGTTGTCACTCCTTTACAAACTCTTTAAAGTGTTTAAATAAGGTAGTGTTTACACTCATAATATTCAATGATTATCACCATAGGTTTCTTATCAATCAATTTTCCACCACTAAATTCCAATAAACCATCAATCATAAGGTCTTTCATTTGGTTGTAATGAGGCTAAGGTAAAGGTATAACATTTGGGAGTGTGAGTTTATTCATTGAGTTCAAGAGCACTTTAAGAATGAAGTAAGCAACATAATACAACTAAATAATCCCAAAACACCTTCCACTCACCTAGCTCTTGACATTAAAGAACTTTTTAAGGGATTCCATGTTTCAATAATTTATGTTTATATTTTTAGGGTAATTTTATTATTTTTTAGTTAATTTTTCTTTTAATTTGTGTTTAAAGATTGTTTGAAGTATTTGATTTAGGTTGAAGTAAAAAACAATGGAGTGATGGATCAAAGTTTGTGAAAAATCAAGAGACACAACCAAGACACCAAATACCTTAGCCATTTCACTCATCAAAGGCAAGGAAGAAGCAAGACACGGATTGAGGCAACTTGGCTTGGCCACGTCCTTCAGGAAAATTGGGCAGAGGCAAACAATGGTAAGAGACACGGCCAAGGCCTTGGCCGTATCCCACTTGATGAAACCAAAGAATAAAGGAAGCAAAGCAAATGGCATAGGTGAACACAAGTAGAAGACACGACCAAGCCACTGGTTGTGTCACATAACACAGCCAGGGCCTTGGTCGTGTCCCACTTGAAGAAGAAAGAAGTGTTAGAAGCAGCCATGGACATGGCCAAATGACTTGGCCATGTCCATAAGAAAATGAGTGACATGGCTAAGTCACTCATGACTTGGCCATTTCTCATATGGTCCCTTTGAATTATTTTGCACGAAGTGAGGAACAAATGGGGAAAAAAGACTCTTTCTTTTTTTAAAAAATATTAAAAATAAGTAAAAGGTGGATGGCTTTATGGGAAAAATATTAAACAAAGAAAAAGAGGGAGACAAAGAGTGGTTTGTGAGTTGGCAAGACAATGCTTGGTGTCTTAAAATATTGAAAAGAATTGGAAGTGGAGGGGGATGGAAATGCATACATGTTTGGCTTGTTTGAGATCTATCTACTTCTAAGATTTTGGTTCTTATTTTGGAGGGGGAGACATCATTCTGTCTGCATTTTTATTTCCATTCATGTAACACCTCTATACCCTGTATACGTACCAAGCATGCTTAAACGATCGTAATATACGTATACTGAATATAGAAAATGCCACGGTTTAAAAAGACACAACAAATATCTTTGTAAATAAGTGAAACCAATCTCAAACAAATAAAAGAAATCCAAAAGACACTATATACAAAATGTTTAATAATTCACAGCGGAAATTATTACAAATATGTTATAAATCAAGGTTTACAAAACATAGAATATATATACATGATTGGCAGCTCTTCTCCGATCTTTAAGTCCCAAAATAACTCTTCAATGTCTACTTTCACTCGGTCTCGAGGAGCTCTCAGGTTCAACTCTGTTACCTGCGCGATCAAACACTATCGCGCTAAGCCATCGGCTTAGTAGTACAAAATATATTAACATTATACTTTAAGGCAAAATAATGTTACACATCTAAATCATAAAGTTAACATCACCCCTTTATATTTCATAAAGCATACACATAGAAGCACATCACATTACCACATCATACTACATTCAATGTTATAACAATATTCATATTACCTCTTCATAGTTCCATTGATTTTACCATTCAAGAATCACATTATATACAAAGACAAGCATGGGCCCAAAACACACTAATATGCCATTCAATTTTCAGAGTTAATGCTTTGGTTTTGTTATCACATTTATCATTATCATAAACCCAACTAGGCTTCAAGGATTTAGGTTCAACCAAGCTTCAAGGGGAACAAAGCATGCTAAGTATCAACCCAACTTGGCTTCAAGAACCAATCCAACCTAGCTTCAAGGGTTGTAACATCTCAATTAGGCTTCAAGGATCCAATCCAACCTAACTTCAAGAGAATGTTACCAATAGGCATGCCACCAATAACAAAACTCTGAAAATGAATAACACATTAGACACACAATTCATTTATTATTTCATTCTCACATCTCATCATCAATTAGGCAAACATGCCTTATGTTCTTCCAATAGAATCATCATAGCCAAACACAATGGCTTCATATCATATTATATCTCAAATCATATTATTCATATAGCATCATTGATACAACATTTCAAAGTATATTATTATTGAAATGTACATAATCAAACACATTAAACATCCATTAAAAATGATCATCATTGATATATATACACATATATAATTCACCTTATTCTTAAATTTAGAATCCTCAATACACATTAGTTTAGGTCATCTTTGTTTTAAGTATATTCAAAGTGGAAATACAAAAAGACCTTGGAAGGATTCAACAATGTGAGAAAAGCAAGAAACAAATCACAGTAAGGGACACCCTCAAGGGACACGGCCAAGCTTGTGGCCGTGTCTCTCATCCAAAAGCAACAGAAGCAGACATGGGCAAGGGACACGACCGTGTCCTCTCCAAAAATCACCAAACACGGCCAAATTTCCATGGACTTGGCCGTGTCTCTCAAAAATATTTTAGGTTGGCCGTGTCTCTTCCTTGGTTTGGCCGTGTCTCTCATGTATACAAACCCTAACTATGGCCAACTCTCTTTTGATTGAATAAAAACACAATATACACAACATAAACTCATTCAAATGGATGTAATCAAAGTCATTAACACTTATTTGGCATGTTTAACACAATATTCACATTAACCATACATCAACAATCCATTTAATCATCTACCATTTCAAAACCCTAAAACCAAACATCACTCTTAACTTATCATCTTCCAACCAAAACCAACATCAATCCAATCTTTTTAACTCATAATCAATCTCAACACTTATAAACTCATCTCAAACACACCTATTCATAATCTCAACACATCACAAACCACCTCAAACATAACTTCAAAAATAGCAAAGATAAACAAGAGAGTACTTACCTTAAATGAAGAAATTTTACAAATCTCCAACCAACTCCTTTGATTTCTCCTTCAATTTGATTCTAGCATCAAGAACACTTCTCTTGCTCTCTCCTCTCTTGAATAGCCGCAAACAAAGGAGAAGAAAAGAAAAATAGTCACAAGTCAAACTTCTCTTCTTCTTTAAATATCCACCAAGCAATTCTAACAAAGCAATTACCTAAATGCCCTCACCAATTTAACTTAACCTTTGTCACTTATATGCCCATTTAAGTAATTTCACATGTCACAAATAAATATCCTCTTCCATTGACCATCCCTTTTGACTAATGTATATGTTATGTATATAACCATACACCCAGCATATACACTTTCTCTCTACACATTTCTTTCCTTTTTAAACAATACATAAACATTCTCTTTCCAATTTCTTTTCTCTTACACATCAACATATACATTCAATCTAATTAAAACAACAATAATATTCAAAACTTCTAGGGCATACATTGGGATATTACAATTCATCTTTCATTTCTTCCATAGACAATACTTAATCAAGTTTAGGGATTAAATTGAGTGAGCAAGCTCCTTAGAAGATTAGGTTTTGAAGAAAGCTTAATTGGAGTTGTAAGCTTGAGAAAGTTGCCATTCCATCTTTCAAGATGATTGAAGTGGGCTTGGAATTTGTTCATCATACATCAAGGTGGAAGTTAGGCGGAAGACAAGTAATTCAACTCTTGGCGTCTATAAGGAGTTTTTCATATTCTCTCTTTTAATTCATTTTTAGATTGTTGTTGTTTTATTATGAACATTAATATTACAATGTATAATTTTGATTTTATGAATATTGAGATGGATATTTGTTTTAATTTGATGATGAGCTAATTTACTCATGCCTTAGGTTGTAGTAGATTTGATTAAATGACTTGATTTAATAATTCCATTAGTATATCTTGTTATTGGTTGATTGTATTGGACTTAAAGTTAGTTTGATAGATTGACCACCTATTAATCACTTAATATTGAACGATGGACCGAGAGGTGAAATTCGATATTGAAACTATGTAATCAACCACCATAAGAATAAATTAGAAATATAAGTTCTAGGGGTTTATTTAATTTGCAATTTTAAAACAATTGGTTGTTGTTAATTCATGAATGTGAAAACTAATGAATTGGTAATTACTAAATAAAATCAAGGAACAAATTAAAATACAAGGTTATATTAATGGATAATTTGAGAATCAAGATTTAATTAAATTGATCTACAACCATCGGCACCATTCCTAGAATTGAATTAATTTTACACAACTACTACTCATTTTTACTTTTAAATTTTAATTACAAATCACCAATTCAATAGCACACACTCAATTTTATTTATTTTGTTTAAATCAAACTATTACAAAATGATTTCTTTCCTATGAGACGACCTTGGGGCGATCACCATTACTACAATTACCTTGTATACTTGCGAGTGTCGCTTTGTAGTAGTAATTAATCGAGTGCAACACTCCATTTATTAACTTTGCAATGATCATTCCCAAACTTATTCCAACCTACAGACAAGAACAACAACCTCTATTATATATATTATTATTATTTTCAAAATATGACTCGATTTGATTCCTATTTTAGATTTAATTTACAATAATTTGAGAAAGGAAATCTAATACAAGAACATAATCATTACAACACAATTATTTGCAATGTTCAACCTACTAAATTTAACCCCACACTTTATTTAACATAACTCCTAATCACATAAACTCTTAAAATGCTCTTCACCTAATGAAAGGGTAAGAGTTAAAACAAAATGGTTCAAGGCTAATAATTTTGTAAAAAAGAAAGAAAAGGAGAAATGAAATAGGCTCAAAATTAGCTAACTAAGGTCGAATATAAGGTTGGTCTTTTAAGCTAAAATGGGTACACCTAATTACGTTAATCATATAAACGCCCAACCAAAATTGTTATGCAGTCTCAAAATACATGTCAAAGCAAGTTCTAGCAATTCATCAATCAAGGATGTTCGCACACAAAAAGAATAATAAGTTGGCATCCAACTTAAAAAGGCTCAATTTCTCACAAGTTTAAAAGGCAATGCAAGGAATATCCATCCAAATCAACAATAAGCACCTATTTTATCTAATTTTCAATTCATGCTTCTAAAATTAAAAGGTCGACTATCAATAATCTTATAACAATTGAAATTTTTAAAATTCTAAATAATATAAAACAAGGTACTTCAATTAAATAAAACAACTATATTAACAAAACAACTAAATTGAAAACAACAACTTAAATTGACAATAAAAACTTTGCACCCCCACGCTTAAGATTGACATTGTCCTTAATGGAAACAAGCATAATTTAACGAAGAAGAGTTAAGGTACAACCTATTTTCCATCATTTCCATGCGTGAGATAAAGTGATACCTTATCATTTAATCAACAAAACATTAATTGTTTAAAGAAAAAAATATCAATAATATAAGATAACAAAAGTTTAAGGTTTAAATAACTAAAAATCAAAAATAAAAATAATAACTAAAACATCCAACAACTGAAAATAAAAAATAAAAAGTGTTATCAATAAGTTGACGCTGATAGAATCTATGGTGATGGAGGATGTGATGATGATGCTACTGAAGGGTGAATGCTAAGAATTTTGGCTAGGTTGTTATTAATGAGCTCCAATTGGTTTAGGACTTCAGCATGATTGCGATCCATTTTACTTTTCAGGGCTTCTATCCTACTAATGACCTTATAATTTTTAGGAACTGGGGCATCTTCATCTAAGTTGAGTGAATCCGAGTCAGACTCCTCATAAACTCATTGTCTCTTTTGGCGGCCCCCCTGTGCACTTGGCTCTTCAGAAGCCATCACATAAGCCTCTCCCCTCTTAGTAATCATGTTCATTTTCTCAAGGGTGGCTAGGTCAAGCAAGTCACTACCCGAAATTTTTGTCATGTTGCAATTATTCAGGTCAAAACCATCATTAAGTGTAATGGCTAGGGTGGTCACCAATCCACCAATACAAATTGTCCCCTTTTTCCTATTAGCCACACTATAAAAAACATTGGTTAACCAATAACCGGTACTAATAGGTATAACATTATTAGCACAATCTAAGAAAAATAGCTTGCTAAATTAAACTACCCTCGAGCTTTCATTCCTAGCAAAGAATCCATAAGACATAAAACAATGCAAATATTGCAAAGCGGGATTTAACAATTTTGTTGCTTTAGCCGATTTGGCTACATACGTCCTGCCCGATCTTAATGCTCCCTATGCAAATTGTTGCTTAAAATCCTTTGGCATAGATTTTTCCTCCTATTGGTTAAAACCAAAAATATCATTCAAATGTGCAATATCAATCACATATGGTTTCCCAAGCAATTTGAATCCCAACCTAGTGCAAATCTTAGATTTATCTCTTTCAACTTTAATAGAGGCAAGAAATTCAATGGTGAGTTCTTGAAATTGCAAAGGTTTGAGGGAAACAAATCTTTTCCATCCTAGGTTTTGCACATACCTAGTTAAATTCTCCCTAATTTGAAGAGCATTAAGAGATTCTTCATTTACATATCTTGTTGGAAAGAGGCCCCTTGCTAAGAGAGCTATTCTCTTTAAAGAAGATGATGAAGATGATGGAGGTTGCCTCCTTGTAACACCCCGATACTCCATATAAGTACTATACATACACCTGGTATACAAACAGTAAGTATATAAAGTATAAGGATGTCACTTTTCGAAACATTTTTAAAACCTTTAACAGAGATCAAACCACAATACATAAATTTAAAGAACAATTACAAAATTATTATACTTTTAATGATCTTACATATATATCATAATCTTATATTTATCCAAACTTCATTTATACATATAAATATACTTTTGTCAGAAATACATCATAATTAAAAGTTATACATGTATGCATCACCCTCTAGTTGGTCTCGACAAACTCTTACTCTTCTTGTGGCATAACGAAAGACTTCATATCTTCCACCTAGTCACCTGCGCGATTACACATCCGCGCTAAGCCCGAGAGCTTAGTAGTACAAATATAACATATAAACATACATTATAGAAATTCTAACATATAATGACATATCACTTTCATATACCATTAATTTCTTATCATGTTTTTCCTTTTGAATTACACCTTTCATATATCTCGACTAATTCCATATATTATATACATATATACATATCATTATCATCAACCACAATCCATCATTAATACTCACAATGTATATATCAATATACACATTACACATCATGCTTCATAACATTGTTTTATTCACAATTTACCAATCATGAATCACATTTCCAACAAAGTCAACCATAGATCTCATTACTCATTTATTTCAACATTTATATATCACATTAACAACAATGACAGACTCGGGCCCAAAAGACACTAATATGTCATTCAATTTTCAGAGTTAATGCTTTGGTTTTGTTATCACATTTATCATTATCATAGACCCAACTAGGCTTCAAGGATTTAGGTTCAACCAAGCTTCAAGGGGAACAAAGCATGCTAAGTCTCAACCCAACTTGGCTTCAAGAACCAATCCAACCCATCTTCAAGGGTTGTAACATCTCAATTAGGCTTCAAGGATTTGACCCAACCAAGCTTTAAGGGGAGTAAAACATGTTAAACTTCTACCCAACTTGGCTTCAAGGATCAAGCCCAACCTAACTTCAAGAGATTGTTACTATCATTAGGCATGCCACCAACAACAAACTCTAAAAATGGAATAACACATTAGCCACACAATTCATTTATTATTTCATTATCCACTTCATTCTCAATTGAATCATCATCTAGACAAACATGGCTCATTTATCACAATTGAATCATCATAGCCAATCACAATGGCTTCACATCACATTTGAGTTATCATAGCCAATCACAATGGCTTCACATAATACATATATCATCATTGATATATACAATATCAATTACATTAACTAAACAAACATATTATTATTCAATGATATCATCTACATCATCATAACCCAGAACATTAGTTTCACATCTCTTTATGTCTCAATTCACATTATACACTTCATTATAATCAATTTCATTGCATATGTATCTTAAATTCATTGTCATATAAACAACATGTCCATTTATTTCATTTCAATCATTATTAAAACATTTATCATAACAAATTACATTGCACGTACCTTTTTGAATGATCCTCGCATCTTTCATACTATATAAGTCATAACACTAGTCACATTATGTTAACAATATAATAAATTGCATAACATTGTTTATATAGCATCATATGCATCATCAAATGTATGTTCAATCTCAACAATGCAAGAAGAACAAAGAACAATCACAGTAGCCAACACACTCAAGGGACACGGCCAAGCTTGTGGCCGTGTCTCTCAACACCAATTCAGGCCAAGGCAGACACGGGCAAGGAAACACGGCCGTGTCTCTCAACCAACACCAGGCAGTGGCAAACACGGGCAAGGGACACGGCCAAGCCAGTGGCTGTGTCTCTCCAAAATCTATCCAACACGGCCAGATTTCCTTAGACTTGGCCGTGTCTCCCAAAAATCTTTAGTTTTGGCCGTGTCTCATCCTTGGTTTGGTCGTGTCTCACATATATACAAACCCTAAATATGGCCAACTCTCTTTTGATTGAATTAAAACACATTATGCTCAATATAACCTCATTCAAATGGATGTAATCAATGTCTTTAACACTTATTTTACATGTTCATCACAATAACCACATTAACAATACATTAACAATACATTTAAACACATACCACTTCAAAACCCTAAAACCAACATCATTCTTATTCTTTCAATATCAACATCCACTTAACTTACCATCTTCAAACCAAAACCAACACCAATTTAACTTTGTAACTTACAATCAATTTCAACACTTATAAACACATCTCAAACACACTTAATCATAATAACAACAAATCATAACTCACCTCAAACACAACTTCACAAATAACAAAGGAAAACAAGAGAGTACTTACTTGAATTGAAGAAATTTCACAAATCTCCAACTTAATCCTTTGATTCTCCCTTCAATTTGATGTTTAGAACTTAGAACACCTCTCTTGCTCTCCCTTTTCTTTGGTAGCCGGCCACACCAAATGAGAAGAGCAGAAAAATAAAATCAAGTCAAACTTCTCCTCTTCTTTTAATCTCCACCAAGCAATTCTAACAAAGCAATTACCTAAATGCCCTTATCTATTTAACTTAACTCTTGTCACTTATATGCCCATTTAAGTAATTTCACACATCCCAAATATAAATATCTTCTTCCCTTGACTCTCCATTTGACTTATGTATATGTTATTTATACTACCATATATGCAACATATACACTTCCTTTAAAAATTCTTTTCTCTTTCAAATTAACATTTACATTCAATCCAATCAAAACAACAATAATATTCAAAATTACTAGGGCATACATTGGGATATTACACTCCTCTTGTGGTGGGACACCATTTTGGTTCTAGACATTTTAAATCTTAGTGAAAATTGAAGATTAGAGGGATTTATTTGTGTTTTAATGAAGAAATAAGGAGAATTTGATGAAAAATTTTAAAGATTTTGGGTTGGGTAAGAGAGAGAGGTGAGAGAGAGAAAGAAAATGGAGTTTTTAGTGTTTGAGTGGGGAAGAAACTGGAAAAATCGGGCTTTAAATGGGTTTAAAAAGGGATGACACGGCCAAGTTGGAATTGACTTGGCCGTGTCATGTGATTTAAGGGTGGACACGGCCAGTGGCTTGGCCGTGTTCAGTGAGTGTGTTTGCGTTTGTAAGTCTGGGCATTAGATGGATGAAAGATGACACAGCTTGGTGACTTGGCCATGTCTAGGTGACACAGCCACGAACACGTCCAAATTGCATGGCCGTGTCCACGTCTGTGAAAATGGAAATTTTTTTGGGATGCTTGATACGGCCAGTGGCTTGGCCATGTCACTTGGTAGTGTCTGCCACTGCCATTTTAGCACCATTTTTTGAGTATTTAGATATATTAGCCAAGGCTAAATAATTCAATCTTTTCTTTATTCCCTTCCCTAAAACTCAAGCAAAACAAAATGCCTATACCACATTCCATTCTCTTTATTACAAACCAAAAGAAATGAAAGTTTAGAAATTAAAAATACAATTTTAACTAAGGAATACAAACTGATAGGTTACCTCCCATTGAGAGCTTCTTTAATGTCGTATTGCTAGACATCGTTGTATCACTCATTAATAAATACGATACTTCAACTTTGAGCTCTTCAAAATAGGGCTTCACCCTTTGCCCATTCACCTTAAATGTCTTGTTGGTTTTCAAATTTATTAATTTAACAACTCCAGATGGAAATGATTGAACTACTTGAAATTGTCCACTCCAACGGGACTTTAATTTTCTTAGAAACAACCTCATCTTGGAATTGAACAAGAGGACTTTCATTCTCAGTTCAAAGGTCCTTTAAGGATCATTATGTCATGCATAGCTTTTGTTTTCTCCTTGTAGATCCTTGTACTTTCATAAGCCTCGTTCTTAAGCTCATCAAGCTCAAAACTTTGCAACATTCTTTTGTTCTTTTGCTCCATCCAAGTCCATATTTGTGGCCTTGATTGCCCAATAAGCATTATGCTCTAGTTCCACCGATAGGTGGCAAGCCTTGCCAAAGACCAATCTATATGGACTCATTCCTAAAGGTGTCTTAAAAGCCGTCTGATAAGCCCACGATGCTTCCGAAAGTCAGATCGACCAGTCCTTTCTTGTCCTGCACACTATCTCAGCTTGTCCGAATATTTAGGGGTGATATGGGGTTGACACCTTGTGTCGGATGCCCATCTTTGTCATCAACCTTTTGAACCATTTATTATAAAAATGGCTTCCTTCATCTCTCACAATTACCTTGAGTCCCAAACCTGATTAAAATATTTTCCTTCAAAAATTTTAAAACAACATTAGCATCATTAGTCTTAGTGGGGATAGCCTCAACCCACTTGGACACATAATCCACTATAAGAAGGATATATTCAAAGCCAAATGACTTGGGAAATGGCCCTATGAAGTCTATTTCCCACACATCAAAAATTTCTACCACAATAAAAATATTGAGAGGCATTTCATTTCTTTTGCTAATGTTCCCTACTCTTTGGCATTTATCACATCTTATACAAAAATTATAAGCATCCTTGAAAAGAGTAGGCCAATACAAACCACTTTGAAGAACTTTCTTGGCAGTCTTCTTTCCTCCAAAATGCCCTCCATAATACATGTTGTGGCAAAATTGCAGCACTTGTATTTGCTCTTCTTCTGGCATACATCTTCTGATAATTTCATCCCTACAGATTCTTAACAAAATTATTCATCCCAAAAATAGTACTTACAGGAATGCAGGAACCTCTTCTTTTCTTGAAAATTCAAATATTTTCTAACTAAACCAGAAGAAAGAGAGTTAGCAATATCGGCATACCATGGTGCTTGAGTTAAAGGAAACAAGTGTTAGTCCAAAAATTTTTCACAAGCAATTTCTACATCATTATAAAATGGTCGGCTACTACATTCTCACTTCCTTTCCTATCTTTGATTTCAATATCGAATTCTAGCAACATCAAAACCCATCTAATGAGCCTAGGTTTAGCTTGTGATTTAGTCAATAGGTCTTTTAAGGCTATGTGGTCCAAAAATACTATGACTTTGGATCCTATTAAGTAAGTTCTAAACTTTTCAAGTGCAAATACCATAGCAAACATTTCCCTTTTAATAGTTGTGTAATTCACTTGTGCATCATTTAAAGACAAACTTGCATAATAAATTACACACATCATTTTGTTTACTCTTTGGCCCAAAATGGCTCCAATGGCATAATTTGATGCATCACACATTATTTCAAAAGGCAAGTCCCAATTAGGTGCAACAATTTTAGGGGCATAAGTCAATTTTTCTTTCAAAATTTCAAATGCTTCTAGACTCTTATCATCAAAAACAAATGAAACATATTTTCCAAGTAAATGACACAAAGGGCGTGAAATTTTGAAAAAATCCTTTATAAACCTTCTATAGAATCGAACATGTCCTAAAAAACTTCTAATCCCTCTAACAGATGTGGATGGTGGTAGATTCATAATCAATTCAACCTTAGCTTTGTCAACTTCAATCCCTTATGGGAAACAACATGTCCCTAGACAATTCCATGATCAACCATAAAGTGACTCTTCTCCCAACTCAAAGTTAGATTACATTCAATACATATTTCAAGTACAAGAGTCAACTTATGCAAATAATCATCAAAAGAATTGCCAAAAATAGAGAAGTCATCCATAAATAACTCAATGCACTTGTCAACCATATAGAAAAAATGGAAAGAATACATCTTTAAAATGTTCCTGGTGCACTGCAAAGTCCAAATGTCTTCTTCGAAAGGCAAATATCCCGAAGGGACAAGTGAAAGTTGTCTTTAGTTGATCCTCTGGTACTATAGGGACTTGGTAGTAACCCGAAAGACCATTAAGGAAATAGCAAAAAGTATGTCCAGATAATCTATCAAGCATTTGATCAATAAATGGTAAAGAAAAGTGATCTTTCTTGGTGACATTATTTAATTTCCTATAATCTATGCACATTCGCTACCCTGTTTGAATTCATGTAGGTACTAACTCTCCCTTCTCATTCTAGATCATAGTTAAACCTACTTTCTTTGGCATAACATGTATGGCGCTAACCCACTCACTATCGGCAATGGGGTAAATAACCTCTTCATCAAGCAATTTAAGAACCTCTTTTTTGACTACTTCACTCATATTAGGGTTAAGCCTCCTTTGAGCCTTTCTCACCAGTTTAGCTCCCTCTTCTAAAATTATCTTATGCATACACATAGAGGGACTAATACCTTTGATATTACTCAATCCCCAACCAATGGCTCTCTTGAATTTTTTTAACATTCTCACAAGTTTGTCTTCTTCATTACAATTATGAGTAACAAAGATTATCACTGGTTGTGAGTTGTTCTCCCTAAAAAAACATGCTTTAAATGCTTTGGGAGTTCTTTAAGTTTAACCACTTTTGGTTGAATCTTCTCTTTCTCAATTTTAAGTTCCCCCTCAACACTCTCATTGTCCAACATGGACTTGTATTTCCTAATCTCCTCATTAGGAATCTCAACTTCTTCACCCAAAGTTAGGGCCCTCTCTAGCTTGTCTTCACCAATTTCCTGCAAGAAAACTTCTTCAATGGTAAGATCAGTAAAATTGATAAAAGAACATTCTTCATACACAACAGTAATGGGAATAGGGAAAGTGTTAAAAATTGAAAATTCTACAGTTTGTCCCAAAACAGTCATGGTTAATTTTCCACTTTTAACACCAATCAATGTGTTAGTTGTGGCCATAAAAGACCTCTCTAATAAAATTGTATGTTTTGAATCCTTAGAGATTTCTTCCCCCATATCTAAGATAATAAAATCAACAAGTATAATCAAACCACCTACTTGAACTAGAACATCCTCTATGATTCCCTTAGGGTATCTAAGAGTTTGATCCACAAGTTGCAACACCACTTTAGTTGGTTTAAGTTCCCCTAGCTCTAATTTCAAATAAATGGAGTATGGCATCAAGTTTATACTAGCTCCTAGATTACACATGCCAATAGTTTCTTTCCCATTCCCCATAGAGATATTAACTATAAAATTCCCAAGATCCTTTAGCTTTGGAGGTAACTTGTGTTGTAAAACAACACTTATTACTTTTGAAACTATCACTTTTTCATCCAACATGTACCTTTTCTTTTTAGTGTTTAATTCCTTGAAGAACTTGGCATAAGCTGGCATATTTTTAATCACCTCAAGTAAGGGTAGGTTAATACTTATCTTTAAGAGCATGTTATAAATTTTAGAAAATTATTTATCATGCTTCTCATTTTTTAACCTGCTTGGAAAAGGGATTGGTGGTCTGTAAGGATTTGAAAATTTGTGTGGCTTTGGTGCAACGGATGCCTCCTCACTATCCTCCTTCGATTTACTTAGTGGAGCTTTGCTTGCTTTCATTTCCTTGCCATTTTCTTGAATTGTACTTGCATCCAAAGAACCATCAATTTTATTATCACTGATTTTATTATCAATTACCTTACCACTTCTTAAGACCATGATTGCTTTGGCTTGCTCTAGTTGACTTAAAAATTTTCCTTGTTGATGATCTTGAAGTTGATTAGACAATTGACCCACTTGGGTTTCCACCTTCTTAAGTGATGCTTTTAAAGAGTCAAACCGCTTGTTATTCACCTCTTGATTTTGATTGCTTATTTGAATGAAAGCATTCAAATTATCTTCAAGTGAAGGTTTCTCTACTTGTCTTGGCTTGAAGTTTGCCCTTGAAATTGGGGACCTCTTTGATAAGGTGTTGAGATGGAACATATTATTGATTCTTCCATAAAAAAATTTGGGTGATTTCTCCAACCAGGGTTATAAGAATTTGAGTATGGGTCATTCCTACCCCTTTGTTGGAAACCTTCAAAAGCATAAACTTGCTCTTACCCTTCTTGGAATTGATCAAAGCTTGAAGGGCACACATTTGCATGATGGCCTACAATACCACATGATGCGCATGACTCTTAGCTTGGCATTGGCAAGTTTCCTCTAGCATTTAGCAATTTCACTTGTCTTGTCAATTCTACAATTTGCCTTGCCATTTCTAAGTTTGCATTCAACTCATATGCTCCTCTACACCTTTCCCTAAAACTCTTTTGCTGTGAATTTGCTCCCAATATTTCAAATAATGCAACCATTTTTGTAGTTGTTTTGTCACCCATTGTGCCCCTTGCAACATTATCCATTGTGTTTTGACATTGTTGAGTTAGCCCATCATAAAAGAATTGATTAAGCAATTATTGTGGACAATAATGATGAAAGCATTGAAACAATAAAGATTTGAAGTGATCCCATGCCTCATGAATTGGTTCTCCATCAAATTGGGTGAAAGTTGTAATACTCCCCCTAAGCTCCTTAGTTTTCTGATGAGAATAGAATTTTCCCATAACATTGTTATACACTTCGGTTGATGTGGTTAAGGAATTCTTTGGTAACGTCATCAACCACGTCTTCACCCTATCCTTCAAGCTATATAGGAAATATCTCATTTTAAGTTCATCTTCCATTAATGCTTGCAAAGGGAATGTATGCAAGGTTGTGTAAAAATCTCAAGTGAAGTTGAGAGGATCTTCATTCAACAATCCATGGAAAGAGGGCAGCATACTATAATGAGTATTTTTGAGTTCATAATTTTTTATTACATTGCTCAATCATATGCATGATGTTGTTACTCTAATAATCAGTGGGTAAACTCCTTCATAGGCGGTTCCTCTACCTCACCCATCTATAATTTTGTTTTCTCTTCAAATCGCTCTTTGGTTTCTTCTCCTTCTTATCCCAAAGGATCAACTCCTTCGGTTCTAGGAAGCCTATGAATATTGTCTATATACGAAACAAGTTTGTTTCCTTGGGACCTTCGCCCTTGCATAAATCACCTAGGCAATTCAAAAAGAAACACTTTAAATAATTAAAATAATTAAAATAAAAGAATCAACTATCACTAAAAATAGCCTTCCCTGGTACCAAAAACTTGTTGCACTCAATTTAATACTACTACAAAGTGATACTCACAAGTATACGATGTTATTGTAATAATGGTGATTACCCCAAGGTCGTCTCACAAGGAAGAAATTATTTTTTGCAAGAGTTTGATTAAAAAAATATTAAAGTTTGAGTGTATGATGTTGAAATGGTGAGAAGTAATTAAAATTTAAAAGTAGAACGAGTGATGATTGTGCAAGATTAATTCAATTCTTAGAATGATGCCTAGGGTTGTAGATTAATTTAATCAAGATTAATTCTCAAATTATCCATTAATATAACCTTGTAATTTAATTTGTTCTTGAGTTTAATTAGCAATTATCAATTCATTAGTTTTCACATTCATGAATTAACAACAACCAATTATTATGAATGTGCAAATTAATAGAACCCTAGAGCTTATATTTCTAATTTATTCTTAGGGTAGTTGATTGTATAGTTCCGATATCAAATTTCACCTCTTAGTCCATGTGAACGGGAATTTTCATCCCCACTTTCGGCGGAATGGTTCATGCAACTTCGGCACTGTTACGCTCAGGGCCTTAGAGAACACGGGCCTAAATCTGGAGAAAATAAAATCTCCACCCGGATGAGCCGAGAAAAAGAAAGGGGTGGATGACTCAATTCCTAAGGAATCCCCAACCCCTTAATGGGTTTGAAAAGTTGGGTACATGTGGGGAAGGTAAGAAATGGCCCAGCACCCCCACAACGTCTAGTTTATTGGAACCGACCTCCTTTTCAAGTCTTAATATTATAAAATTCTTAAATATAGTGATATTATCCATACTAAATGCGATCATAAGAATAAATAAATACTTTATTAAAATCACAACAATGTCCAAACAAAATAAATAAGTAGACACTCATCCGAGGATGGAAACATGTCCTTACATCGTCTAATATCTAAAACTAAATAGGACACCCACTGAAAAGTGGAAACGTATTCTTTACATTGATCCAAAAACTTTAAAATAAATTAAATTATATGATGCTCATGATATGAGGTACCCAAAACATGGAAACATACCTCTTATGATGTTTTGAAACCAAAGCAAATCAATAAAAGCAACCAACCATTCATCATAAGTAAAATATTCATCTAGGACATAAAACATCAATCAAAATGCATAATAATCATTCATCTAATTTAAATAAAATGGTAAGTATATAAATTTAGGGTTTATGCATCATTTAGGATTTCTTGAATGAAATTAGGGTTTTATAGGTTTTATATTTAACAATTAGGATTTTGTATTTACTGGACTAGTAAACTAAGAAATATTTATTATGAAAGAAATAATTGACTACTGGATGTTTGAATTAAAGATTAGATTTGAAATAAACTAGGGTTTGAATCTAGAGAATGGATGTTTCGAATTTAGGGTTTTGGAAAATAATATTAAGATTTAGGGTTTAAGTAAATAAAATTGAAGATCATGAAAATAGGATTAAGAGTTAGGTGTTTGGAAAGAATAGGCTACTGTGAATTTTAGAAAAATAGAATTAATTATGATTTTTAGAAAACAGATTAATGTTTTGTGATTTTAGAAAAGTGCAATTAGGGTTTTAGGCTTCAAAAATTAGTTTAATGGGTATTAAGCTATTAGGGTTTTGAAAAATAATTTTTAGGGTTTTAGATAGAAACTAGATGATAAATAAAACAATTAATCAACGTGTTTTAAAAAAAAATCCATCCATTGCATGCTTAAACAATTCATCAAATTGAATAATGAGTCTACTAGAAATATAAAAAATTAATAGAAACTCAAACCTCCGTTATTGGTTCCACCACAATTTTAATTCTGGTTGAACAATAACAAAAACAGTATGTAATGCCTTTTATGGACTATTTTGTTGTTTGCTCCCTCTTGATCATTCAAGTCCGAGGTTATGAATAAATTACCAAAAAGAATTTGAATTATTCTTGAATAAAATTTTAATCCCAAAAGTCTCAATCCCCAAAAGATCAAAAAAGTCCTTTTCTGTGTGTTTTAATGTGGTATTTATAGGTAATTAAAATAAAAAACCTAGTATGTTAAGGAAATTAAAATTATTTTGAAAATAAAATCAAAAACCAAGTAAAATAAGGTTTCGGCGAGAACTGCGCGCGGGTCCAGGCAAAATTGGTGCTGGGCGAGCTGGGAGCAAGCTACAGGCTAGAAGCAGGCAAAACTGTGTGTGGGACGCAGTTTCGTCGCAGGTTTTACCTGCGAAAAATTAGCCTATGGCCAATTTGCCACAGGTGCCTGTGGCCTATTCGTCGCTAGCTACATTCATCGCTGATTCTACCGTCGTCAATTTTTTTATTTTTATTTATATATAAATAAATAATAAATGAAAAATAAAATAAATATTAATATAAATAATAAATAATAAATATTTATAAATAAATGATAAATAAAATAAAAAATAAATATTAAGTAAAATAAAAAATAAATATTAAAATAAATAATTTATACCACAAAAAATTATTTTAGACTTGTTTTAAAATTTTTGGACTGGACTGGATCAAAAATTAAGGGTCTACAGTTTGCCCCTTGCTTGAACGATCTGAGACTACAACAAAAGAGAGCAAAAAGCAATGTGATTTTTGACTAGGTTTAGAGCCAGACTGGACTCTCTACCCAAGGTTGGTTTGAGTTCTGGACTCAAGAATAATTTGGGTTTTAGACCCAAGGTAAGTTCTGGACTTAAAAAATAATTTAGGATTCTAGACCCGGGGTAAGTTCTGGACTTCAAAAAATTATTTTGGTTATGGATCCGGGATAAGTTCTGGACTTAAAAATTAATTTGGGTTCTGGAACCAAGGTAAGTTCTAGATTTAAAAAATAATTTGGGTTCTGGACCCGGAGTAAGTTCTGGACTTAAAAATAATTTGGATTTTGGACCTGGGATAAGTTTTGAACTTAAAAATAATTTGGTTCTAGACTCGAAGTAAGTTCTGGACTTAAAAATAATTTGGGTTCCAGGTATGGGATAAGTTTTGGACTTAAAAATAACTTGGGTTCTGGACTCGAGATAAGTTCTGGACTTAAAAATAATTTGGATTCTGGACCTGAGATAAGTTCTGAACTTAAAAAATAATTTGGGTTCTGGACCCGAGGTAAGTTTTGGACTTAAAAATAATTTGGGTTCTGGACTCGGGATAAGTTCTGGACTTAAAAAATAATTTAGATTCTGGACCCGAGGTAAGTCCTGGACTTCAAAAAATTTTGAGTTATGGACTCGGAGTAAGTTCTGGACTTAAAAATAATTTGAGTTCTGGACCCGGGATAAGTTCTGGACTTAAAAATAATTTGGGTTCTGGACCCAAAGTAAGTTCTAAACTCTAGAATAATTTGGATTCTAGACCCGAGCGAGTTTTGGACTCTAGAATACTTTGGGTTCTGGACCCGAGGTACCTTTTATTAGTTGAGAATTCTGGTTGTTCCATTCTTTAAGGGATTGTGGGTCTTCACCCTCAAAATGGATCTTCATCCTTGGCATCGGGTCTTCACCCTTAAAAATGGATCTTCATCCTTTGGACTTCGGGTCTTCACCCTTCAAAGTGGATCTTCATCCTCGGCATCAGGTCTTCATCCTTAAAAACGGATCTTCATTCTTGAAAAATGGGTCTTCACCCTTGAAATTGGATCTTCATCTTTTAAGTTGGATCTTCATCCTTGGCAGGGTTTTCACCCTTGAAAATAGATCTTTATCCTTTAGACTTCAGGTCTTCACCCTTGAAAGTGGATCTTCATCCTTTAGACGTTTGTCCTATATTGGCTTCAACTCTTCTAGCTGGACTGATCTTTTGTCTTTTGCATCTTCATTCTTTTGATAGTTCTAATGTTCCATTCTTTTGCACTTTTTCAAAAAATTCAGCCATTTTTTAGCTAGCCCCTTATATCTTCTCCTTGCCCCTATTGATTTTTCTCATGCAAGCTCTGATTGATGTTTGTATTGTCTAGTTCTTTACACAAGCATGCGTCTCTTCTTTCTTTTGCAAAATGACTAGAGCTTCCTCAAGCAATGGGCCATCCATGCCCCATGATTCCATATCCGCTTTATGGTTGCTTCATAGAGTATTGTTGTTTACTTTTGACAAAGAAAATGCAGTGTGATATGCTCATGTATGCATGATATGCATAAGTAATACTTACAGTGGTTCCATCAACTCACAGATCGAGGTGATCAGCAGAAGTGTTCTCATTGGCTCCTTTCAGATGCCTGTGCAGGTCTTGCTTTGGAATGATAAAATGCTTCACATTTATGGCTTTTATCGTCAAGATGTTGAGAACATGAGTGGTGAGGCCCAAGCAACATAGTTAGGGATACATCCATTTCAAACTATATTTCAGCATGTCAGTTGATAGCTTCTTCATAACCTTGCAAATAATTCTTTACTTTGCCCAATATGTCCTTCGAGGTTCAATATATTTCCCTTAACTTGAAGGCTTTGTATGAAAAAAAAATTCTTTTTTGAATTTTGAATTTTGATTTTGAAATCAAATGTTGGCTTTGCCAAATCAATGTCAATTTACCTCAAGACTTGATTTTTAGAATTTAGCATATCTATAGCATGACAACACCCTAGTTACCATACTAAACTCAGGAATCATTTCTATTTAAGCAAGAATTGTTGCACTTTAGATAGGCACATACACATTTCTTGGCCAAAGGTCTCATTGAGTTTGAATATTGTCTATCTCATATGAATGCTTATTCAAACTATCTCGACTAATAGACTCTATCTACCAAGAGAGATCAACATGTATTTGATAGGCTTGAATTGGGGTCTATAAGGGACATGGGTTAAATGAAAGCTATTTTGAGATCAGAGCTGATGTGACACTGTTGACAAACCTTCACACTATGATTTTCTGTTGGAGCCATAGGCAATTGGAAACATGAAAAGATAGAGCTTTGAAAATTCATCTTTCTTTTTGACATTAATCTGGATCTTGATTATGATAGTCTTTGCCTTTACAAAATATTTGGTACCTACATTCCTTTTCTTTCTTCTTTTCCCTTTTCTTTCTCTTTATTTTTCTTACTCCTTCTTTTCTTTGAGCATTTTATCATTTTACCTTCTCTCCTGTAGGACTGTCAAGTACATGACTTTCAAGAACTGGATGACCTTTCTTCTATTTCTCTAATTTTTATTGAATCTTTGGTTGGGTTGGACCAATTCAAGTTAAATTGTCCTTATGGAAGTCTTTTGTTGGTTTAGATAAAAGAGAACTTGGTTGGCTTTCTTCTTCTTTTTATTCCTTTTGTCTTTTTTTTCTTCTTCTTTTTATTCCTTTTGTCTTTTTTTTCTTCTTCTTTTCTTCTTTTCCTTTTTTTTTTGGTTCTAGCTCTAAAAGAGTTGTCTTATTTGTACCAACTTGGGTTTCTAATAATGGATGAGTGGAGTGACATAAATCTTCTTTAACAGGGATAAATCATTTGTTATTCTGATGTTATCTTGATAGATTGGAGATATTAGGTGAACTTCAACTACCCTTATGGTCTTGAGAACATCAACTATCCTTATGATTTTTGCTATGAATTCCATTCTTTAATCTTCTTGCCTCTTCACCTTAGTGATCATAAGACTTGTCAAAAGTATAACAATAGCTCAGGGAAGGTCATCAGGCTCATAAGTCAATAAAGAGAAAGGTCATTATGCAGGAGCCCTCTCTAAGTAAGCATACACAACTCAATGCTATAGAAAAATTTCCTCACCTAGTAAAGTCATTCAAGTCATGATGCATAAATATATTAATTCATGAATTATTAAGCTAGATTCATCATTGGTTGAGCACCAAAATGAACAAAGACCAATAAAAATTTGATGAAAATAATTTATTCAAACAATCTTAATTTGAAAAAACATAATTGTTCCAATTAAATATTTAAGAAAGCTGAATAAAAAGGGTAACACTTCATGCTAAGGGAGGTTCATTGAGTTGGAGTCGAAGATACTTTATTTATTTAAACATATCAAGGGCAAGGATTTTTTTCATCATCAAGGATCATTGCTTCATCATCCACAGTTAGCCCAAGCTTGCTTAGTGGCATATCATCTTTAGCAGCTTTGCTATCCATATCATGACAAGATGACAAAATAAGACTCTTCATGAAGGTTGCAAGCGGTGGCGCCCTTCCAAATTTAGGCAAAGGATTATTCTTAGTGTTGGGCTTACCAGGCTTAGGCAGCTTTCCATTGTCAATCAAATTTTGGATATTGTGCCTTAATTGAACACATTTATCTGTCTTGTGGCCTTGAGTATGATGAAATTGACAAAAAACTTTGGTATCAAAGTTTGGAGGCAGAGGATTCGACAAGGGTCGAGGAACTAATGGTTGTAGCAAATCCATCTTCATTAGATTCTCTATCATTTTCAACAAAGATTCTCCTAAGTCTGAAAAATTTATGCTTTTTTGTTGGTTCAGTTGCTGCATTTTTCTCAACACCTACTCTTTCCCTTTGACTTTGCCCACTGGGGTGGTAGCCGCCCTTATTGCTCCACTTAGACAGCACATGGTTCGACTGGTCTTGTAGAATAGGGATTGATCCCTCATTTTTCATTTGATCTCTATTAGTGAACATGCTCCCCGTTGATGCTGCCTTTCCCTTCTTTCTTATGTCAATGGGAGATGCCTCATTAGCATTGTTGATGATCTCCATAATTTCAATCAACTGGGTCTTCATAGTTTCAACCAATTGATCTTGTAGCTTGGCCATCCTAGCTTTGGCAACTTCATCGACTATGTCCCTTAGTTGGTTTGCATCCATCCTTCCAATGAAGCACTTGAATCAAAAATCAATGTTGTAGGTGGTCTCGTTCTATGCTCTTGAATTGCCGTACTTTAGATCTATGAGCTAGAAAGGATTAATGACATGTCATGTGATGCATGTATGCATGTATGCACAAACAATAAACAAACAAGGATAAATATGACGTTCCTTCCAATCTTATAACTTCCACACACAAATGGCGAGCCTCTTTTCCTAGGAATATGGATAACAAAAATACCAACATGGGATATTTTATTTTCAAAAAGTTTCCTCAGACGATTCAACCAATAGTTATATTTTCAAAAATGGAAATTAGTTCATGATAATTCCCATTAATTAGGTTTTAATCCATTCAACTGATTATAGTAGTTTTTATGCTATATTGGATTAAAACTAAATTAAGAGGTTTATTATAAATAGATTTCTTACTTGAAAAAGTAACTAATGATTCATGCCAAAAATAGGCCCATGGTTAATAATTCTTAGTACAATTAGGCTCACAATTGATTTTTGGTATTTCCATAATTGACCTAAATATTCATAAGCTCTTTCAAAAGATTATGAAAATAATTTTGTTTCTAAGCCCATTGTAAAAAGATTTTAGAAAAAATGGATTTTGGGCTTTGTATTTGGGTCATGAGAAAAGAATTTTTAATTTTTTTAGAAAAGTTTTATGTCCAAAGACCATCTTGAAAAGTTTTGAAAATAGCTTTGGTCTTTCGGACTTTAAAGAAAAATTTATTTTGAGCTTATAATGTACTTAGGTCATATTAGAAAAAGAACAAATCAAATAACCCATGATTTAAGCCAAGATAAATTAACCATAGTCAAACAACAAGCATTTAGGGTAAAAATCTAAGGAAAGTAATTATGCCAATTACATGAGCTTTAGTCTTTGGGTTAAAAGACTTAGGTTCCCATAGCAAGTATATACCAAAAGGTACAAGGCTATGAGTGGTTATACCATACTCGATCTCCATACCCTGAGCGAAAGTATGGTAGCCCTTACATGACACAACATGGGTATCACGGGCGTCCTAACTCACACACACAATGCAATCTAAATGATGCAATAGATAATATCATGATAAGAAAGAATAGAATAATATAAAGACCAATGAAATCAACTTCTCTTATCTCCAGTGCAGTAGCCACTGTGAGCAGGGATTTTTGCCCCCACTTTCAGTGGAATGGTTCTTACGACTTCGGCACTGTTAGGCTCAGGGCCTTAGAGAACACTAGCTTAAACTCAGAGAAAATGAAGTCTCCACTCGGGAAAAATGAAAGGGTTGGATAACTCGATTCCTAAGGAATCTTCAATCCCTTAATGGGTTCGGAAAGTTGGGTACGTGTGGGGAAGGTGAGAAATGGCCCAGTATCCCCACAAAACCTGGTTCATTAGAATCGACCTCCTTTTCAGGTCTTAATATTATAAAATTCTTAAATATAATGATATTATCCATACTACATGCGATCATAAGAATAAATAAATACTTTATTAAAATCACAATAATGTCCAAACAAAATAAATAAATAGACACCCATCTGAGGATGGAAACATGTTCGTACATCGTCTAATAACTAAAACTAAATAGGACACCCACCGAAAGGTGGAAACGTGTCCTTTACATTGATCCAAAGGCTTTAAAATAAATTAAATTATATGATGCTCATGATATGAGGTACCCAAAACATGAAAACATACGTCTTATAATGTTTTGAAACCAAAGCAAATCAATAAAAGTAACCAACCATTCATCATAAGTAAAATATTCATCCAGGACATGAAACATCAATCAAAATGCATAATAAGCATTCATCTAATTTAAATAAAATGGTAAGTATATAAATTTAGGATTTATGCATCATTTAGGGTTTCTTGAATGAAATTAGGGTTTTATAGGTTTTATGTTTAACAATTAGGATTTTGTATTTACCGGACTAGTAAACTAAGAAATATTTAATATGAAAGAAATAATATGGCTACTAGATGTTTGAATTAAAAATTAGGTTTGAAATAAACTAGGGTTTGAATCTATAGAATGGATGTTTCGGATTTTGGATTTTGGAAAATAATATTAAGGTTTAGGGTTTAAGTAAATAAAATTGAAGATCATAAAAATAGGATTAAGACTTAGGTGTTGGGAAAGAATAGACTATTGTGAATTTTAGAAAAATAGAATTGATTATGATTTTGAGAAAACAGATTATTGTTTTATGGTTATAGAAAAAGTGCAATTAGGGTTTTAGGCTTCAAAAATTAGTTTAATGGGTATTAAGATATTAGGGTTTTGAAAAATAATTTTTAGGGTTTTAGATAGAAACTAGATGATAAATAGAATAGTTGATCAATGTGTTTTAAATAAAAATCCATCCATTGCATGCTTAAACAATTGATCAAATTGAAAAATGAGGCTACTGGAAATATAAAAAATTAATAGAAATTCAAACCTCCGTTGTTGGTTCCACCACAAGTTAAATTCTAGTTGAACAATAACAAAGACAGTATGTGCTGCCTTTTATGGATTGTTTCGTTGTTTACTCCCTCTTGATCCTTCAAGTTCGAGTTTATGAATAAATTACCAAAAAGATTTCGAATAGTTCTTGAATAAAATTCCGATCCCAAAAGTCCCAATCCCCAAAAGATCAAAAAAGTCTTTTTTTTGTGTGTTTTAATGTGATATTTATAGGTAATTAAAATAAAAAACCTATTATGTTAAGAAAATTAAAAAGTATTTTGTAAATAAAATCAAGAATCAAGTAAAATAAGATTTCAGCAAGAATTGCGTTCAAGTCATGGCGAAATTGGCACTAGGTGAGCTGGGAGCTGGCTACGGGCTGGACTCGGACAAAACTGCTCGCGGGGCGCAGTTTCATCACAGGTTTTTTGCCTGTGAGAAATTGGCCCATGGCCAATTAGCCGCAGGCAAAACCTGTGATGAATTGGCCTGTGGCCAATTCGTCACCAGTGACTTTCGTCGCCGATTATGCCGTGCCGATTTTTTATTTTTTATTTATATATAAATAAATAGTAAATGAAAAGTAAAATAAATATTAAAATAAATTATAAATATTTATAAATAAATTATAAATAAAATAAATAATAAATATTAAGTAAAATAAATATTAAATATTAAAATAAATAATTTATACCATAAAAAATTATTTCAGACTTGTTTTAAAATTTTTGGACTGGACTGGATAAAAAATTAAGGGTCTATAGTCCATCATTCAATATTAAGAGATCGATAGATGGTTAATCTATCAACCTAACATACAATCTAATCCAATCAACCAACAACAAGGTATATTAATGGCATTATCAAATCAAGTCATCCAATCAAATCTACTACAACCCTAGACATGGGTAATTTAGCTCATCATCATTTCAAAATAAACGTTCATTTCAATATAAATCAAATCAAAATTATCAATTGAAATATTAATGTTTATAACAAAACAACAACAATCTAGAAGTGAATTAAAGGAGAGAATATGAAAAATCGCTTGAAGATGCCAAGAGTTGAACTTCTTGTTCTTCCTCCTAGCTTCAACTTGAATGTGATAAGAAAAACTCCTAAGCCCTCTTTAAACCTTCAATAAAATTCCTATCCTTGAAAGATAAAAATGAAAATTCTCTCAAGCCTCCAACTCTTCAATCAAGGCCCTCTTTAAACCCTAACCCTCTCAAGAGCTTGTTAACCCAAAACTATCCCAAAGAATGTTGAAGTCATGTCTATGGAAGATGTTTAAAATGGAATGGAAGATAAAGATGAAGGTGATGAGAATAGTGTCTCCTCCCAAAAACAAGAACAAGATTAATGTATGGAGAATGGTCTTTTTAATGTTTCCAACATGTGCCCCCATCACACCCCCTTCCAATTATATTTTTTTTAATTGCCAATTGCTTTTCCAATTCACCTCACTCCCATTTGTCCCCTCTTTTTTTACTTTTTCAAATCTTTCATTCCATAAAATAAGTCACCTTTTACTTCCTTTATTATTTCTTTTTAAAAGATAAGTCTTGTTGTCTCCTATCTTGTCCCTCATCCCATGCAAATAATTCAAAGGATTCATATGAGACATGGCCAAGTCATGAGTGACTTGACCATGTCACTAAATTTCCATGGGACACGGGCAAGACATGAGGTCGTGTCCCTTGCTGCCTTCATGGTTTTTTTTCATGGGAAGTGACACGGCCAGTGGCTTGGACGTGTCACTTGAATATGTTCACTTCTTTCTCTTTTCTTTCTCTTTTCTTTGGTTTGGTCTTCAGGTGAGACACGACCAATGGCTTGGCTGTGTCTCTTGCTTGTGTCTACCTCTGCTCAATTCTTCTTAGGGACATGGCAAAGCCAACTTGCCCTAGTCATGTCAAGCTTGTTCCTTGCCTTTGATGAGAGACACGGCCAAGCCAGTAAGTGTCTTGGCCTTGTCACATGCTTTCTACCAATTTGGATCCATCAAGTGAATTAAAGCTCCATTGTTTTGCACTTCAACCTATATCATGACACTTTAAACAAACTTAAGCACAATTTTAAAGAAACATCAATCAAAAGCCTATAAAATTACCCTAAAAATACATATATAAATGTTCAAAACACTCTCTCACCAGCGTGATTCATACAACTGCACTAATCATATGGCTTAATGGTACATATTTAAAACAACATATATATACACATCATAATACCTTTCTTAATTATAATATAATTTTGCAATATTTTTATAATCACCATTTATTTTATAATTCATCCATCATATATATATATATATATATATCCAAACTCGCATCTTGTAATGTAACTTACCTCATAATGCAACTTTCAATATTTATACAACACACATATATTCACACTTATACACATTGGGCCCAAAACCCCTATACAATTTTCTAGTCTAGTTATTACAATATTATTTTCATGATCCAGCTCTACTCGAGTCTATTTTTAATCTCAATCTCATGGCCTAGCTCTGTTCAGGTCTATCAATGTATGCATAATCAATCTCAATAGTACTAGACAAGTAATTGTATATGTTACAACACACATTAAATTATGATCTTGTCACATTCTCATCTCATTATCACATTTTTCACTATCATCATATTTACTCTTTCTTTCATAGTTTCCACATTTTCTTTCTCATTTCTTGTCACATTATTCATTTCTCATCTTTTCCACTCATTTTTAGCATTTTTCATTTCTACAATGGCTTACCTTTACATTTTCATGCACTAAACACATTTTTTGTTTGTAGAACACTCATACCCTGCCAAAACCAAAATGAAAGGGACATAACACATTCACAAGTCACAATGTGTTATGTCAACAATAATGCTATTAAAACAACATTTATTAAATTATGTACTAACCTTATTCTTCTTTCAAAGCCTTATTTTGATTAAATTCTACATTTCCTCACTTGATCTATTTTGACCTAATCACACATAACCCAAACAACAAGTAACATTATTTATTTAGAATCATTCACATGCTAATTCTATACAATTTAATAACTAGTTATTCAATTTTTCCAATAATTTCCAACAGAACCCTAATATCTTTCCTTATTACTTTATCCAAACTTCAACTATCCTTAATCATTTCCATCATCCAACTATAAACTCATTACATATGCATCAATGTAACATTAAAACAACTCATTTTCATAATTATTAAAACCACTTTCAAAAATCCTAATTACACATAGCATCTACTCATATCCAATTTCTAACTATAAAATCATAACATTTACACTAAAACAACATTAAATCATCCCTTTACAATAATTATAGCCACCCATATAAAAATCCTAATTTTTACATAATCTTCCCATAACCCTAAATTCATCATCTATGCTCATCTCCACAAATTGATCATCAAATCATCATATAACCATTATATTAACTCAATTACTACCAATTTTAATAATTAAAACAACTTTCTCTCTCTATCCATTTCAAAAATAATCTTAAAAACTCAAAACAATAAGCTTTAGAAGAACTACTTACTTGTTTTCTTGATTTTTCTTCAAAATCTCCTAGAAATCTTTGGATTTCCTATGTAATTTGAAGTATTTAAAAGCAAAAACTCACTCGCTCACTCTGTAGATGGAAATTTGGCTATAAAGGGAAGAAGAAGAAGGTGAATAGTACTTTTCATTTTTTTTCTTCTTTTACTAACCATTTATAATAATTTATTTATTTATTTAAATTACTTTTAATATCCATCATGTATTTTCTTTGTTCTTTTGACTTTTGTTTTCTTTTTATTTATTTATTTATTTTAATTATTATCTCCCATCCATAATTATATATATTTATACTAATTTATATTACATTTATACATTATTTTATATATTTTATTTATTTATTTATATTTATATATATCATGTGTATGTAATACATATTCCATGTATACACCAAGTATACAATATGTATATATCTTATATTTCTCTCTTCAACATATTAATTGTCCTCCAAATTAATTATTTAACAATATTTAAAATTTACGGGTGTTATACTTCCTAGATAAAATAAGTGAGTAGCAGTCTTCAAGAATAAGTCCCAAAGGTGAAAAGAGAGGGGTTTTGTTGGCAATATAGCTTATGACAACTTAACAATCCGACTCTAACACCACTTAATCCTAGTTTTCTTCTCAAATCCAACTTGGTGTTTTCATGAATTCCTAGTGCTTCTATTGTAGTTGTGCTTACAAACCTATAAAATTCAGAGCCCAACTAGCCACAAATTGGTTCAAGTGATCTCTTAAAACCAAACCGATGCCTTGTGAGCCATGACCAGCAGGTGCAACAACATCAACATTAAGCTTCAACCAACCTACTGCAGGCTTGTTCCACCTAATTAGGTTATTGAAGGATAAACATGGAACTTGTTGATGAATAGCAGCTGCTGAACAAAACTCGAGGTCTAAGAGGGTAGTTGATGAAGAATTTGTTCAGGTGTAGATGACTTTCTTTCCTAGAGAAGAAGATTATGACTGCACCATAAGTGCTAGCATATCAAGGCCAAAAGATTATAATCTATTACTAATAAGATATAAAGCCTCTGAGTCAGCTAGGTTTTAAAGGAAGTGCATGAATATGGACTCAAACCTAGTCTGGATAGTTGCTAACACTACTATACAATAGGGCACCAAATTAGATAGTGCCAAATGGTCTCATTAGTGCCTTGACATGCTAGGCATAGGACGTCTAATTCCATGTTCTTTGCTCTCAAATTCATACCTATGGGAACAACATCATGGCAAGCTCTCTAAAGAAAATTCTTCAACTTTAGGTCTAGTTTTATACTCTAAATGGAACTCTATAGCTAGTTGTCTAGACCCAACTAAACCTGCATTGTAGATGACAAACTAAGCTTATAGGCATCTTTAATTGTGTAAATCCCAATTGATGCATCATTCCATATCAGCACATCCTCAACTTGTCTTTTAGATAATGGAAGTGATAGGATTAAATGTCTGCCACACTCATTGAATATGGATTCCACTAACTCCTTGTTCCATGAATTATCAATAATTAGTTTCGATACATGTGTTACTTGTGGATTTGTAGGGGTAGCAGTAATAATTCATGAGTTAGAGTGATCTGGAAGCCAATGGTCATTCCAAATGGATATTTCATCTCCCTTAATAGCTAGATGCGTCCTTTCTTGAGCAAATTCTGAGTACCCTAGATGTTGCACCATATGTAACTTAGATTGGCACCAAGCTATGCATCTAGAAAAAGAAAAGTTTGGATAATATCGAGCCTTAAGAGCTCTAACAACTAAAGAATCAGGATACTTGATGAGTTTCCAGCTTTGTTTTTCCACTATTGATTGATTAAAATTTATCAATCTTCTAAATCCTAACCCATCAAACTTTTTCAGTTTGGTTAACCTTTCCTAAGACATCTTGTTGATACCCTTTCCTATATTGGAACTAGATTACCATCAAAACTTGTTCATTAGCCTCTCAATTTAGGTACAAATTGAGAAAAGTAATAGAAATATGCTTATGATAAATGTTAGGATTGATTAAGCTACAAATTTGAGAAGAACAACTTTGCAGCTCTTGATAGAAATTTCTTTTTCCAAGAAGTCTGGTATTGCCAGATTTTATCCTTGATATAGGCAAAAATTTAACATTTCTTCTAGCCTATAATCAAAGGCGTGCCAATTTAGAGTCCTAAATTTGACACTTCACTTACACCCAATGCTTGACAAGTAGTGATTCTCACATTAGCAGGCACGTTAGTACTTAAAAAAGTAGAAGACTTCTCAAAACTCACCGATTGTCTAGAGGCTTTAGCATATACTTTATTTACTTCTTCTATGGTAAATACTTAAGATTCTTTAACTTTGAATAACAATAAATAATCATCTATAAAGAAAAGGTGAGAGATTGAGGGAGTGCCTCTTGCAATCCTATAGCCATGGATGAGCCCTCTAGCTTCCTTTGCCTTAATGAGTACGAAAAAACCTCCTATGCACAAAAAGAAAAGTAAGAGAGAGAGTGGGTTTCCTTGTCTAAGCCTTCTTTCTAGAGAAAGTGGTCCTAACTTGGCTTTATTATGTAGAATGACAGAGGTCACAAAAGACATAATCAATTCCACCCAACTAGTTTTAGAGTTTATTTAAATTAAAATTGCTTTTAGATAATACCATTCTATCCTATTGAAAGCCTTACTCATGCCAATGTTTATAGCTGCAAATCCATGTTTCCCTTGTGATTTCCTTTCATGAGTATGTGTAATATATGTGGTTTTAATTAAATTAAATAAGTATTTGATGATTAACTAAAGTGTGGGTAGATGTATATGTGAGTATATATTTGATGTATACACAAAAGATATATAATATATACAAAGTATATACCTAACATATACTTATAGTATATGTTGAATATATATTATACACCTAATATATATATGATATACACATGTTGTACACATAATATACACATAAAGTAAATATAAATAACATATACATATACCTAAAATATGTAAGACATATATAAGAGTATTTATGGGTGGAAGATTGAAATAAAATAAATAATTAATAAAAGAAAAAGAAAGTCATAAGTAGAGAGAAAGTAGTTGTGGATATTAAAAGCAATTTAATAAATAATTATATAATTAAATAAATTAATACTTAAGGATATTAAAAGAGGAAAAACATAAAAATACTATTGTGAGCGGGGATTTTCGCCCCCACTCCCGGTGGAATGGTTCTTACGACTTTGGCACTGTTTAGTCTCGGGGCCTTAGAGAACACGAACCTAAGTCCTGAGAAAATGGAGTCGCCACCGGGACGGGCCGGGAAAAAAGAAAGGGGTGGATGAATCTATTCCTAAGGAATCCCCAACGGGTTCGGAAAGTTGGGTATGTGTGGGGAATGTGAGAAATGGCCCAGCACCCCCACAATGACCGGTTCATTGGAACCGGCCTCCTTTACAGGTCTTAATATTATAAAATTCTTAAATATAACAATATTATCCATACTACACACAATAAAAAGAAAGCATCATTATATTAAAATCAAAGCAATGTCCAAACAAAACAAAACAAATAAATGGATTACATCACATGCCTAGATAGGACACCCACCAAAAGGTAGAAACATACGCTTTACATAAGTTCTAAAATAGAAAAGAAAATTAAATTGCATGATGTTTAACTAATGAGGTACCCACCAAGTGGAAACATACCTCTTACAACTTTTGGAAGTCTAAATTAATTGATAAAAGTAAATAATCATCCATAATAAATAAATCATTCATTAAAAGTATTTAAATATCAATAAAATAAACATTCATCCATGATAAATTAAATAAATCAAGTATTGAAATTAAATAGATTAAAGCATAAAAGATAAATTAAGGTATAAATAAATATGGAATTGAATAAAGCAAATAAAAGTTCAATTATAGCTACTGTGACTTTTTATGGAATTAAAATAGATTAGGGTTTTATGTTTTAAATGGTTGGTAAGATTCTTTGATTAACCAAATTAAGGTTTGAATGGTGAAATCATGAAACTAGGGTTTTGAATACATTAAAATACTTAAATTTGTGATTTTTGATTATTGAATTTTAAGCTACTGTGCAATTTTTGGGTTTTCATGTTTTTATGTCTTTTTATGTTTTAAAAGGATTAGGGTTCATAAAAATTAGGGTTTAAGATTTTAAAAGGATTAGGGTTTATTATTTTAGGTTTAAAAGTTGAATTTTGGATTTTAGGCTTTAAAATTATGGTAGGGTTCTCGGGTAAAAGATAGTTTTTAGGGTTTTAGAAATCAATTTGATATTCTATGAAGTTTTGTGAATTTAAACAAATGAATTGAAGTTTTTATAAGTAGAAAAGATGTTTTTTAAGGTTTTTTGAATGAAATAGAACCTATTTTAAAAATTTGAAAGAAACAGAATTTGATTTTGGTTTTGTACAAAAATATGTTCAATTAAAGTTTCAAGATTTTTAAGAAGAAAAAATAACAATTTTAAGTCTTTTTATAAAAGAAGGTCATGTTTTAGTGTTTTAACTTTGGAAAACTAAATTAAAGTTCTAAGATTTTAACTTTTGAAAAACACAAAAAATCCTAGTTTTAGCTACTATGTAAAAAAATTAGAATTTAGAATTTCATACCTTCTTTTGTAAGTTGCTCAAATTGCTTCTTCTTGGATGAACTAGCTCCAAAGACAAGCCTTTGTTGCCTTTGGAGTCCCTTTAATCGTGATGCTGCTGTCCAGATAAGATTTAAATTGAATTTCTTCTTTTCCTTCCTTGATTTGGTTTCAAACTTTCCAAAATCCCTTTGGATTTGCTCTCTCTCGGCCACCTCCAATTTTAATTGCCTTTGGTCCTTTTTATAGTGGTTTAAGGTTATTTATTCCTAATTAATTAAGGTAAGTAATATTAATAAAAAAAATAAATTAAAACCTAATTGGATTAGGTTTCAAAAAATTACGTCGAAAAATTTTGCGCTGGCCATAATTGTGGCAGCGGGCCCGTGGCTGGGGCCAGTTGGCGTGTCAGCCCGCAGGAGGCGTGCCAGCACGCAGGAAATTCCTAACTCGCCCCGCAGGAAGTTATTTCGCCCATAGGAAATTCTTGTGGGCGAAACGCCTGCAGGCCTGCGGGTGAGCTGCTGCTAGGCCGACGGGCCCGCGCGACCACTTTTCCCTACCGATTTTTTTTTCGACTCCGATTTTTATTTTTATTTTTATTTTTTAATTTTTATTTGTTTATTTTTATTTTTTATTAATAAAAATTAGATAATAAAGCAAAAACTATTTAATTAAAATTATTTTGGACCAATTAGACAACAAAAATCATTTTGGACTAAATAAAGCATATTGGATCGGATTGGGTCAAAAATTAAGGGTCTACAGTTTGCCCCCTGCTTGAATGATCTGAAACCTTAGTGAAAGAGAGTGAAAAGCAATAAGACTTAATTTTTGAGGTTTTGGGTTCTGGACCCGAGAGATTTGGACACTCGATCCTAAACTAGACTTGGATACTCGATCCTACCTGGATTTGGGTACTCGATCCTAAATTGGATTTGGATACTCGATCCTAAGCTGGATTTGGATACTCGATCCTAAATTGGATTTGGATACTCAATTCTAACTGGATTTGGTTACTCGATCCTAAACTAGATTTGGATACTCGACCCTAAACTGGATTTGGATACTCGATCCTAAATCAAATTTGGATACTCGATCCTAAATTGGCTTTGGATACTCGATCTTAAACTGGATTGGGATACTCGATCCTAACTAGATTTGGATACTCGATCCTAAATTGGATTGGGATACTCGATCCTAACTAGATTCGGACACTTGATCCTAACTGGATTTGGATACTCGATCCTAAACTGGATTTGGATACTCGATCCTAAATCGAATTTGGATACTCGATCCTAAATTGGCTTTGGATACTCGATCCTAAACTGGATTGGGATACTCAATCCTAACTGGATTTGGATACTCAATCCTAAATTGGATTGGGATACTAGATTCTAACTGGATTCGGACACTCGATCCTAACTGGATTCGGATACTCGATCCTAAACTTGATTGGGATACTCGATCCTAAATTGGATTTGGATACTCGATCCTAACTGGATTTGGATACTCGATCCTAACTAGATTTGGATACTCGATCCTAAATTGGATTTGGATACTCGATCCTAACTGGATTTGGATACTCGATCCTAAATTGGATTGGGATACTCGATCCTAACTTGATTTGGATACTCGATCCTAAACTGGATTTGGATACTCGATCCTAAACTGGACTTGGGATACTCTATCCTAAACTGGACTTGGGATACTCGATCCTAAGCTGGATTTGGATACTCGATCCTAACTGGACTTGGGATACTCGATCCTAACTTGGATTTGGATACTCGATCCTAACTTGGATACTTTGACTTAAGATTTGAATTGATTTTAATTTAATTTGGGTACTTGGACCCGAGATTAGATTTGATTTGGGTACTTGGACCTGAGAATGGGTACTTAGACCCAAGAATTAATTTGACTAACCTTTTATCAATTGAGAAGTCTGACTGCTTCGGCTGTTCTATGCATTGTGATTCTTCACCCTCAGAATGGATCTTCATCCTTGGAGATTGGGTCTTCACCCTCAGAATGGATCTTCATCCTTGAAAATGAATCTTCATCTTTTGACATCGGGTCTTTACCCTTGAAAATGGATCTTCATCCTTTGAGATCGGGTCTTCACCCTTGAAAATGGATCTTCATCCTTTGAGATCGGGTCTTCACCCTTGAAAATGGATCTTCATCCTTGAAAATGAATCTTCACCTTTTGACATCGGGTCTTTACCCTTGAAAAATGGATCTTCATCCTTTGAGATCGGGCCTTCACCCTTGAAAATGGATCTTCATCCTTTGAGATCGGGTTTTCACCCTGGCTTCAGCTCTTTTAGCTGGATTGGTCTTTTGTCTTTTGCACCTTCATTCTTTTGAGAGTTCTATTGTTCCATTCTTTTGTTCTTTCTTTTTGCAAAGATTTAGTTATTTTTAATTGGACCTTATATCCTCTCCTTGCCCCCCTGTATGGCAAAATATTTGTAAGTGAGTTTAAAAATATTTGGTATATAAACTCAAAAAATTGAAAAGGAGAAACTTTGCCCCCCTGTGTAGGCTCAAACCAAATATTTTATCCATGCAAGCTTTGATTGATGTTTTTTCTGTCTTGTTCTTCATATAAGCATGCATTTCTTCTCTTTGCAAGATTACTGGAGCTTTCTCAAGCAATGGGCTTTCTATGCCCCCCTAATTTGACATCTTCTTTTGATTGCTTGCTGTTCATTTTGATAAAGAATAGACAATACAAGACAAGAAAGTGCGATGTAATATGCCCATGTATGCATGATATGCATGAATAATACTTAAAGTTGTTCCATTGACTCACAGACCGAGGTGATTAGCAAAAGTGTTCCCATTGGTTCCTTTTTGACGCTTGTTCAAGTCTTGCATTGTGGCTTTTATCTTCTATATGTTGAGAACATGAGTGGTAGAGACCCCTAATGGTAGAGTCAGGGATGCATCCATTTCGAATTATGTTTCAGCATGTCAATTGGCAGCTTGCCAATAATCATTTTCTTTGCCCAATATGTCCTTTGGAGGTTCAACATACTTCCCTTAACTTGAAGGCTTTGTATGACAAAACATTTTTTTTTTTGAATTTTGATTTTGAAATCAAATGTTGGCTTTGCCAAATTAATGTCAATGTATCTCAGGACTTGATTTTTCCATATTAACATATCTATAACATGACAACCCTAGTTACCATACTAAACTCGGGAATTATTTCTATTTAAGCAAGAACTGTTGCACTTCAGATAGGCACATACACATTACTTGGCCAAAGGTCTCATTTGAGTTTAAATATTGTCTATCTCATATGCATGCTTATTCAAACTATCTCCACTAATAGACCCTACCTACCAAGAGAGATCAACAGGTCTTTGATAAGCTTGAAATGGGGTCTATAAGGGACATGGGTTAAATGAAGGCCATTTTGAGATAGGAGCTGGTGTGACACACTGGACAAACCCTCACCCTATAAATTTCTTGTTTGAATTTTAGGCAGCTTGGAGGCAATCTCTCTAGACTCCAAATTCTTCTTGGAATTAATCTGGATCTTGATCAGGATAGTCTTTGCTCTGGCAAAAAGTTTAAGACCCAAATTCATTTCTTTTCCCCTTTTCCCTTTTCTTTCATTTCATTTTTCTTACTCCTCCCTTTCTTTGATCATTTTGTCATTTTGTCCTTCTTCCTTGTAGGACTGTAAAGTACAAAACTTTCAAGATCTGGATGGTCTCCCTCCTTTTCTCCAATTTTGATTGAATCTTTGGTTAGGTTGGACCAATTCAAGTTAAACCGTCCTTATGGAAGCCTTTTGCTGCTTTAGGTAAAAGGGAACTCAGTTGGCTTTCTGAATTTCTTTTGTTCTTCTTTTTTCTTTTTTCTTTTTTTTTTCTCTTTTTTCTTTTCTTTTCTTTTTCTATTGATTTTTTCTTTCTTTCTCTCCTTTTTTGTTTTTGGTTCTAGCTCAAACAGAGTTGTCTTATTTGTACCAACTTGGGCTTCCAATAAATAGGGATAAATCATGTTGTCTTGGAGATATTAAGGGAACTTCAACTACCCTTAGGGTCTTGAAAACGTCCACTATCCTTGTGGTCTCGAAAACATCAACTACTCTTATGGTCTTGAGAACTTCAACTACCCTCATGATCTTGACTAATCATTGCTTTCTTTAATTTTCTTGCCTCTTCATCTTAGTGATCATAAGACTTGTCAAAAGTATCACAACAACTCAAGGTAGGTTGTTGAGGTTATATGCCAATGAAAAGAAAGCTAAAATTTTATGAAGGCTCAAAGGGACAACTAGGGATTAATATTTAATTGGGTGGATACTAGTTGTTGGCTAATCAAATAATGCCTAGATCATCTCTCCCTTAAATAAGCAGAGTTCAATTTCACCTCGAAAGTTTGTCAAAGCATGTTCTAAGACTGACTAAGACCTAGACAAAGATAATTATGCAGGCGCCCTCTCTAAGTAAGCATACACAACTCAATGCTATATAGCAATTCCCTTATCTAGTAAAGTCATTTGAGTCATGATGCATAAATATATTAACTCATGAATTATCAAGATAGATTCCTCATTGGTTGAGCACCAAAATGAACAAAGACCAATAAAAATTTATGATAAAAATAATTTATTCAAACAAATTTAAATTTGAAAAACACAATAGTTCCAAAATATTAAAGAAAGTAAGATTGAAAAGCAATATTCAAGCTAAGGAAAGTTCATTGAGTTAGGCTTCTTTTCCTTTCACATCTTCAATATCCCCATCTTGAAAGGATGATAAAACAAAATCTTCTTCCAATCCTTTTCCCACCATGAAGGTTGCCAGTGGAGGTACTCTATTGAACCTTGGTAATGGATTGTCTTTGGTGTTGGGCTTATCCGGCTCGAATAGTTTGCCACTATCGATTAGGTCTTGAATCTCATGCCTTAGACGAGCACATTTATCTGTTTCATGCCCTCGCATTTGATGAAATTGACAGAAGGCCTCGGCATTGAAGTTTGGTGGCAATGGATTATGTAAAGGTTAAGGAGCTAATGGTTGTAACAACCCTTTCTTTTGCAGCTTCCTAAAAACCCAAGATAGAGGTTTCCCCAATTCTGAGAATTGTCTTTTATTCCCTTGACCGGTTACATTAACATCAACTTCTTTTTGTGTGCTTTGATTGTTAGGCTGGTTGTTCCCTTTCTCATTCTTTTTTATTGAAAAGCGATTCTTCTCCCTTTCCCACTCTTCAATCTGTAGACCAGCTTGGAGGAGATCTTTGAAATCACGTATGAGTGTATGAGACATCCTCTCACGAAGATTAGGCAACACCCCTCTCACAATCATCCTTATTTGATCGGATTCATCGGGTCTCTTCTTGAGTAAAGCAGCCTTGTTTCTCCATCTCTTGACATAGTCTACAAAATTTTCATTTGGTCATTGCCTAATGGACTCAACTTCCATCAAGGTAACTTCCAGCTCAACATTATATCCATATTGTTGGATGAAGGCTTTGTAAAGTAGATCCCAACTCTTTTGTGTTCCATCATCTAAGGTATTGAACCAATTTTGGACAGCAGGATCCAATGAGAGCATGAAGTACCTTAGAGTTGGAGCCTTAGTAGCTCAGGCAGGCTGCATGGCAGTGATATATTGCTTCACATGGAGATGAGGATTTCCAGTGCCATTGTACTTAGCAAATGATGGCATCTTGAATTTATAAGGGACCTCATCATCTTGTTCAAATAGTTTGTCTATCTCGGACACCTCTTCGGTTTTCAATTTCTTCTCAAATTTCTTTTCTAAATCAGCAATCATCTTTTCAATATCAAATGTCTCAGTTTTTTCAATAGTTGCCTTCTCAAAAACCTTTGGCTCCTTTTTATCTTGAAGATCTTGGTAGTATTGAGCCCAATCATCATCATCAAAAGCCACTTCATTAATTTTAGTCTTCCCTTTGTCCTTTGGTTTCTTAGTGCTAGCAGATGCCTTAGCATGGTTTTCTAATATTGCAGTCAATTGGTTCTTCATGGTCTCAGCTAGGGCCTCTTTGATTTCTTCCATCTTGGCATTGAGGGCTTCATCCACCATTCTTTGAATTTGTTCGGGCTCCATTGTTCTTGGTGAGCAAGTGATTGAGTCATTGCTAGATATCTCATCTCCGGCATAGGTCGGATTGTAAGCTTTTGAACTATCATAATCGAGGGCTGTGAGCCAGAGAGGATCAATGATATGAGATGCAAATGTATGCATGTATGCACAAACAATAGACAAACAAGGACAAATTATGACGTTCCTTCCAACCTTATAACATCCACACACGAATGGCGAGTCTCTTTTCCTAGGTATATGGTTAACAAAAATACCAACATGGGGTACCTCGCTTTCGAATAATTCCCTCGGACGTTTCAACCAATAGTTATATTTTTGAAAATGGAAATCAATCCATGATAATTCCCATTAATTAGGTTTTAATCCATTTATCCAACTAAAGTAGCTTTTATGCTATGCTGGATTAAAATTAAGAGGTTTATTATAAATAGATTTCTCACTTGAAAAAGGTAACTAATGATTCATGCCAAAAATAAGCCCATGGTTAATTTATTCTTAGTGTAAACTAGGCCCACAATTGATTTTTGGTATTTCTTAATTGACCTAAATATTTTTGCAAGCTCTTTGTAAGAAAAATGTTGGGTGAAAATAGTTTTTTTTCTAAGCCCATTGTAAAAGATTTTAGAAAAATGAATTTTGGGCTTAGTATTTGGGCCATGGGCCAAAGAATTTTTGATTTGTTTTTAGAAAAGTCTTATGTCCAAAGACCATTTTGAAAAGTTTTGAAAAATAGCTTTGGTCTTTTGGATTTTAGAGAAAAACTTATTTTGAGCTTACAATATACTTAGGTCATATTAGAAAAAGAACATGTAATATCCTCATATATGCTCTAGAAGTTTTGATTATGTTATTGTTATTGTTGTTATTGTTGTTGTTGTTATATTGGATTGTATATATGTGTTAATTGCAAGAGAAAAGAAATTGGGAAAGAAAATAGGGTTTAGAGAGAATGGTATATGTTGTGTATATGATGATATATATAACATATAAATTGGTCAAATGAAGAGTCAAGGGGGGTAGAGATATTTATTTGGTTATTGGTGAAATGACTATTAAGGGCATTGGATTAAAAAAGAAAGCTAGAACAAATGATAAAAGGGTGATTTGGTAATTGTTTGAATTGGAACACTTGGTGGAGATTAAAAGAAGAGTTGACTTTATTTTTGTGGTTCATTTCTTCTTTCTTCTTTGTGTGGCCGGCTTCTTCATAGACAAAGGAAAACAAGAGACAAAGTGAAGATCTTGATGTGTTAAGCTCAAATTGATGGAAGATTGAAGTGATCTAGTGGATGATACAAGAAGTCTTATAACTTTGGTAAGTTCTCTTGTGATCTTTGTGTTTATTTGAAATGATATTTGAGTTTGATAGATTTTTAAGAGTGTGTTGGTTGATTTTGAGATGTGAGAAGTGTTTGAGTGATTGGATGATGGATGTTGAGTATGGATTGAAGAAAAGAGTAAGTGGTTGGAAGAGATGATGTTGTATATGTGGTGAGGGTTTTGAGATGATTTTGTGTTTTGTGCTTGATGTGTGTTTGGCTTGTTTTGGTGTGTTGCAAGTTTTAGATGAGTTTTGAGTATGTTTTGTTAAGATGGTGTGAAGTGGATGTTGTTGGATAAAAGTGTTTTGTTGAGTGTTTGGTTGTTTTGGTCGGAATCTTGATTTGTGGCCGGACACGCCCATGAGCACGTCCAGGGTCTTTAGGCGTGTCAATTGTGTTGGAGGCAGTAGGTTTGACACGACCAGTAGCATGCCCGTGTTATTGAGCGTGTCATAGCTACTGTGAGATTTGAGAATTTACACGCCCAGAAACACGCCCATGTTGTTGAGCGTGTAAATACTTCTGTGTTGTGGAGTTAGGGCACGGTCATGGACACGCCGGTGTGGGTGAGCATGTCAGGGTTAGGGTTTGCCCTAATTAATTCCTAATTGGATTATCTCTTGTGTATCCCTAAACAAGTATATGCTATTACTTTTGATTTAGGTCTTGAAGATAGTGATTAATCATTGATTTAAGAGATAGAAGGATCTTGAACAAGGAAGTGTTAACAGTAGTGTGATTTGTTTTTGAGGTAAGTACAAAACCTATATGATTGTGTGTAAGTTCAAATGTGGCATTATTACATTGTTAATTTATTTGAGCAATGTGTATTGTTATGTTTATATCACTGATGATATATATATATATATGAATAATGTGAATGACATGATGATGTAAATGAATGTGTTTATGAAAGATTGAAATGTTATGTTGTGAATTGAGATGAAATGGAATATAGAGCCATTGTGATTGGCTATGATGATATAATTGAATGATGTATGGCATGTTTGCCTAATTGATGAGAAAGATTGAGAAAGAGTTTGATAAAGAGAATAATGAAATAAGTGTATGCTTAATATGATATTCAATTTCAGAGTTCTGGTTTTTGGAGGCATGCCTACTTAATGAAAGGTAACAGTCTTGCTGGGTTGAGGATCTCTTCAAATTGAGTTGAATTGAGGTCCAAGAGACTGGGTCTGTTACACTATGATAATTGATATTATGAGATATTTGATTTGCAACAGTCTTGCCGGGTTGAGGATATCCTCGAGTTAGATGAGTTGATGATCCAAGAGACCGGGTCTGTTACGCTATCCATGGATAGAGATAAATATATATGTATATGTTGCCTACGGGCTTGATAATGGTGTTTATGAACCAAAGCAGTAACTCTGAATTCTGAATATCGTATTAAGTACTTGATGGGTCCATAGGTGTCTAGGTTTTTTGTATAACATAAATGTTGTTCTAATGTAATGAAATGTTAATATTACTTATATGATGAAACGGACTATTCACGGAATATTGTTTGTTGAGTATGATCTTTACTAATTGTGTGTGTATCATTGATGTTGATTTATTAATACAAATGTGAAACATTGCATTGCACTAAAGCATAACATTAGCATGAATTGTCTTACTAAGCCCTTGGCTTAGCGCGATAGTGTTTGATCGCGCAGGTAATAGGGTTGAACCCGAGAGCTCTTCGAGACCGAGTGAGAGTAGACAGTGAAGAGTTGATTTTGGGAACTTAAAGATCAAAGGAGACTTGCCAATCATGTATAACTCTTTTATATTTTGTAAATATGGGTTATATTGTAAATATATGTATAATTGTAAATACGTATTCAAATGCTTTCATATATGTAAATGTTTTCTATATTCCTCTGCGTAATATTTAAATGTATGTATATATATATCTAATAAGTTTTGTTTATAAGTAAATGATTTACTTTTCTATAATATATAACGATAAGGGTATTGTATCAAGTTTAAAATGTTTTGAACGTTAAGAAAATCCGTAGCATTCCTATATTCGATACATGTATACTACATTGTGGTGTATGTAGTGTGTATGTATTGGGTGTGGGGGTGTTACAGAACAAACCAAATAGGCCATGATTTAGACTAAGATAAACTAACCATATTCAAACAACATGCATTTGGGGTAAAACCTAAGGAAAGTAACTAGGCCAATTACATGAGCTTTAGTCTTTGGGTTAAAAGGCTTAGGTTCCCATAGCAAGTATGTACCAAATAGTACGAGGCTACGAGTGGTTATTCCATGCTCGATCTCCATACCTTGAGTGAAAGTATGGTATCCCATACATAACATAACACGGGTAACACGGGCGTCCTAACTCACGCACACAATGCAATCTAAGATGATGCAATGGATAATATCATTATAAGAAAGAATAGAATAATATAAAGACCAACAAAATCAACTTCTCTTATCCCCAATGGAGTCGCCACTGTGAGCGGGGATTTTCGCCCCCACTCCCGGTGGAATGGTTCTTGCGACTTCGGCACTGTTTAGGCTCGGGGCCTTAGAGAACACGGACCTAAGTCCGGAGAAAATGGAGTCGCCACCCGGACGGGCCGGAAAAAAAGAAAGGGGTGGATGACTCGATTCCTAAGGAATCCCCAACCCCCTAATGGGTTCGGAAAGTTGGGTAAGTGTGGGGAAGGTGAGAAATGGCCCAGCACCCCCACAACGCCCGGTTCATTGGAACCGGCCTCCTTTACAGGTCTTAATATTATAAAATTCTTAAATATAACAATATTATCCATACTACACACAATAAAAAGAAAGCATCATTATATTAAAATCAAAGCAATGTCCAAACAAAACAAAACAAATAAATGGATTACATCACATGCCTAGATAGGACACCCACCAAAAGGTAGAAACATACGCTTTACATAAGTTCTAAAATAGAAAAGAAAATTAAATTGCATGATGTTTAACTAATGAGGTACCCACCAAGTGGAAACATACCTCTTACAACTTTTGGAAGTCTAAATTAATTGATAAAAGTAAATAATCATCCATAATAAATAAATCATTCATTAAAAGTATTTAAATATCAATAAAATAAACATTCATCCATGATAAATTAAATAAATCAAGTATTGAAATTAAATAGATTAAAGCATAAAAGATAAATTAAGGTATAAATAAATATGGAATTGAATAAAGCAAATAAAAGTTCAATTATAGCTACTGTGACTTTTTATGGAATTAAAATAGATTAGGGTTTTATGTTTTAAATGGTTGGTAAGATTCTTTGATTAACCAAATTAAGGTTTGAATGGTGAAATCATGAAACTAGGGTTTTGAATACCTTAAAATACTTAAATTTGTGATTTTTTATTATTGAATTTTAAGCTACTGTGCAATTTTTGGGTTTTCATGTTTTTATGTCTTTTTATGTTTTAAAAGGATTAGGGTTCATAAAAATTAGGGTTTAAGATTTTAAAAGGATTAGGGTTTATTATTTTAGGTTTAAAAGTTGAATTTTGGATTTTAGGCTTTAAAATTAGGGTAGGGTTCTCGGGTAAAAGATAGTTTTTAGGGTTTTAGAAATCAATTTGATATTCTATGAAGTTTTGTGAATTTAAACAAATGAATTGAAGTTTTTATAAGTAGAAAAGATGTTTTTTAAGGTTTTTTGAATGAATAGAACCTATTTTAAAATTTTGAAAGAAACAGAATTTGATTTTGGTTTTGTAGAAAAATATGTTCAATTAAAGTTTCAAGATTTTTAAGAAGAAAAAATAACAATTTTAAGTCTTTTTATAAAAGAAGGTCACATTTTAGTGTTTTAACTTTGGAAAACTAAATTAAAGTTCTAAGATTTTAACTTTTGAAAAACACAAAAAATCCTAGTTTTAGCTACTGTGTAAAAAAATTAGAATTTAGAATTTCATACCTTCTTTTGTAAGTTGCTCCAAAATTGCTTCTTCTTGGATGAACTAGCTCCAAAGACAAGCCTTTGTTGCCTTTGGAGTCCCTTTAATCATGATGTTGCTGTCCAGAAAAGATTTAAATTGAATTTCTTCTTTTCCTTCCTTGATTTGGTTTCAAACTTTCCAAATTCCCATTGGATTTGCTCTCTCTCGGCCACCTCCAATTTTAATTGCCTTTGGTCCTTTTTATAGTGGTTTAAGGTTATTTATTCCTAATTAATTAAGGTAAGTAATATTAATAAAAAAAGAAATTAAAACCTAATTGGATTAGGTTTCAAAAAATTGCGTCGAAAAATTTTGCGCTGGCTAAAACTGTGGCAGCGGGCCCGTGGCTGGGGCCAGTGGGCGTGCCAGCCCGCAAGAAATTCCTGCGGGAAGTTATTTCGCCCACAGGAATTTCCTGCGGGCGAAATAACTCGCCCCACAGGAATTTCCTGCAGGTGAAACGCCCGCAGGCCTGCGGGTGAGCTGCTGCTGGGCCGACGAGCCAGCGCGACCACTTTTCGTTACCGATTTTTTTTCCGACTTCGATTTTTATTTTTATTTTTATTTTTATTTTTATTTTTATTTTTATTTTTTGATTTTTATTTGTTTATTTTTATTTTTTATTAATAAAAATTAGATAATAAAGCAAAAACTATTTAATTAAAATTATTTTGGACCAATTAGACAACAAAAATCATTTTGGACGAAATAAAGCATATTGGATCGGATTGGGTCAAAAATTAAGGGTTTACAACTATTCACCTTCTTCCTTCAATAGCTTAGCCCAAATTTTGGAGGTTTAAAGAGAGAGAAAGAGAGAACGAGCATCATATCCGTGATTTTAGAGAAATTAAAAAAATATTTGGAGGTATAAAAGTTGTTTATATCCAGTATATATATATAGTGTATACATAATATATACATATTGTATATTAATTGTATATGTTGGGTATATATATTACATACTTGATATATTTAATACACATATAAGATATATTTGATATGTATATAGGATACACATTATTTACGCATATGGGTATTTATATTCATTAAATATACATTACATATATAGCACATACATTACATAAATATATACATAATGGTATATGTGAAATATAAGTAGCATATATAAGACATATACATAAAATATATTACATATATGTGAGGTATAATTTAGTGTTGGAAAAGTGGATGATGATGCTAATAATAATAATAATAATAATAATAATAATAATAATAATAATAATAATAATAATAATAATAATAAAAGAGAGAAAATTCAATGAAGAAAATAAGTTGATTGGTTGAAATTATTTAAATTAATTAATTATTATATATTTAAGGATGAGAAAGTTAAAATTTAAAAAAAAATAATTCAAAATTAAAATGATTTTTGGATAGTGCAAGATGATGAAAAATTTGGAAATTAATCAAATAAATCAAAATATATTTATTTTGGGTGGAAGAGATAAATAGCATATAAATTATTTATTAATTTAATAAATAAATATAGATATATATCATTGGTTAAGAGGAATAAAAAGTCAAAAATATCATTATTTTTACATCTTCTTCTTCTTCATAAACATATCCCACCAACACAATCACTTCATCTTCTTTCTTCTTCTTCTTTCTTTATTTTCTACATGAAAAATCATGACTCTTTTGAAAGAAATTTAAGATTTTAATAGGATTTAGTTAGATTATGCATGATTTCTCAAGGAAATCATTAAAGAACCAAAGAAATTGGGGAAAGAGATAGGAAGTGATAGGAAGAGCCAATTTAAAAGAGACTAGTACTTGTATATTTAATAATTTACTATTATTTGGATTTTATTTGATTCTTTATGCCTATAAAAGTTTATTAAACTCTAAATTTGAATTAATTATGATAGATTTGATTATTTGAGATATTAGAGAAAAAAATGAATATGGCGTTAAATGAGAAATAATTGAGTATTGATTAATTTTTAGTTGTGATTAAGTATATTGGTGAGGGTTTAGACTTAAAAATATGCTTAAATGAACTTTTCAATTATTAAAGAGTTGCTTTAGGGTTATGGGATAATTAAGTGGAAACTAGGGTTTTGGTATGGGTGGTTTTAATTATTGAATTAAGATGATTTAATGTTTTTCTAGTATTTAAATGATGATTTTATGGCTAGAAATTGAATATGGGTAAGCTTGGATGAAGTTAGAGTTTATGGATATATTATGTGTAATTTGGATATTTGAAAGAGGGTTTAATAATTGTGAAAATGAATTATTTTAGTGTTGTTTTGACGTAAATATAATGAATTTATGGTTGAATGATTGAAGCAGATAAGTGGAATAGTAGTTTGAAAGAGTTGCAGTGCTGAAATAAGGTTTTGGTGGAATTTGGAAAGAATGAGTATAATTAGTGTTTGATTGATTTAAATGACTTGGAATGTGATGCTAATGGTATATTTCCATTTAAAATGTGATTTAGGATTGAGTAAAGTGGATTTGTAAAATCAAAGTGAAGAAGGGCAATTGGTGAAGTTGGTGTTGAAAGAGTGCATTGGGCTTGGAGCTAGCATTTTCAAGGTCAGTATATACTTTGATAGCCTTTGCATTGATCGCATTTGAATTTTTTTAGCACATTGTGAATTATGAAAAGGTACTAAGTTACTTTGATATTGGAAGTCATGGTAAAAGTATATTGTTGTTTGTGAAATTGTGTGAAATTCTTGAATTGTGAGATATTAAGCCATTGTAGAATGGCCAATATCTATGTTAAGTGTAATTGGTAAAAGTGCATTTTGTGCACTTGGAATGGAAAGTATGCCACACTAGGAACATAACAAGAAAATATATTTGAATAATTGAAATAAGTGGAAAAGTAGACAAATAATACATAGAATTTGGAAATGTGTGGAAATTGGTAAAGATATGAAAATATGATAAGAATGAAAATTATGAGATAAAGAATATCATGTTATGATATCTTGATAATGTGTGATTGAGAATGATAATAATGTGATAGATTTTTATGTGTAAAAGATGGATAAATGAATGTGTTGTGGTTTGTTGATGAGATATATGGTAATATGTGATATGTATAATGTGATGTGGTAAGGCGTGAAATTAATATATAAATGTGATTATTTATGAGATATGTGATGGAGATCATGGAATGATATGATCACTATACATATGAGAATTCTTGAGAAGGGATGTGAGATGAGAAATATGTTAAATGATAAGAAATGAGTTGTTGAAAGACTTGAGCAGAGCTAAGTCTTAATAATAAAAATGAGATTATGAAAATATGATTTGATGAGATAAATAAGTATATAGCGTGTGTGTTGCCTTGCATAATATCTTGTTCAAGAAAAATTAATGTTGGGGATTATATGATGGTGAGCCCAAGCAAAGCTGCGCCACGACCTGAGCAGAGCTAGGTCATAAGATTGAGGACCCGAGTAAAGCTGGGTTGAGAAAATTGAAATGATTTTTGCCTATGGGCTAGACACTAGGTATCACAATGGACCAAATCAATTATTCTGAATCTTGATGATTGTGCAGGGAGTAGTTGGGTCTAACATATGATGTGATATCGTGTCTTGTAAAGTTTTGCTAGTATTTCAATGAAATGACTTGATGAATTAAATGAGGTCAGTTGAGCAATGTGCTATGCTGGTAATGTGGCAATGAAATATTGAGTTGATGAATATATGTGTGTGTGGCTGTGATATCTTTATATATGAATTTTGTGATGTTGATGTTGTGTGACTCATATATATATATATATATATATGTTTGAAGAATTAGAGGATGAATGATGAGTAATTTATGATGAATATTTACGTGCATATGAATTATAAGGTAAATAAAATGCAAAAATAATAGTGTATGTATTGATAGTATGATCATAAAATATAAGTTAAAAAGTATACATGTGTGTTAATTAAATTATTGTATGGTTATAGTATGTACCACTAAGTCGTAAGGCTTATCATGATTGTTTGATTCGCGCATGTATTAGAAGTCAGACCAGGGTGAACCTGTGTGTGATTGAGATTTAAAGTTGTTGTGCCACGAGACCAACTTAGATGGTGATGCATACATATATAGTTTATGTACTATGTAATGTGTATTTTGTATAGTAAAAATATTATATGTATATTAGATCTATTTTGTAAAAGGTTATTGTGTATATATGAATATTTTAATAAGTATTGTTACTTGAAATATGAATTTACAATGTACATTGGTACTATTTGAGAATTTTTGAATATATTTGGAGAGATGATAGAGTATTGGAAATGTAATATATTTGGGAGTGAAATTTTCTATGCAGGTTATGTATTTGTTATTTTAGACAATATTGAAATTTCAAATAAAACTCTGACAAATTTTTTCTAGTTTTTTCTTATAAATTTGTATTTTTAACTATTAATTACTTATATATATATTTATTCACTCATTAAATTATCTTTTAAAGAATAATATATCTTCCTAAATTGTAATGAAGAATTTTCTAATGTCAAGAGTGATGGTACTTTTGTATTCTGCATATATATATATATATATATGTAGAATATATATATTAATATTACTCAATGGATAAGTTTATAAAAAGTGATAATGTGTGGAGTCACCTTGTGAATGTGACTCATGGTTATGCATTGTAAATGCATTTTAATGTTTAATGGTTGTGAAATGTGGAAAATGAGCCACATTGTGATATGACTCATGGTTATGCATGCTATAATGTGAAAATATAGGAATAATTAATAAAGTGAATGATAATGTGGAATGCAATGTGTTTGTGATGAAATAAAAAGTGTGAAATGAGTCACATTGTAAATGTGACTCATGATTGTTGTGAAGTAAATGTTAAATGGTAATGTGAATGTGAGGTATGTTTGAATGTGTGAAATGGAAATGGTTATAAATATTCTAGTTGGCACTATAGAGTCAATTTGCTAACAGTATGTCATGATGCTTATTGTGCCTACGGGTGAGACACACTTGTGTCGAATATCTTTGAGCTAAGGAGACGACCTTCAAGCGATGATAGACATTGTTTCTCCAGTGTCAAGAGAGGGTGGCCTACGAGTGATTTAAGTGGCACATGCCCTAGGTGCCAATAGAGGTGGTCTACAGGCAATGATTTGACACTAGCCCCAGTGTCTATAGGGGTGGCCTTCGGATGATTGATGATGCATTTGCCCCAGTGTCGAGATGAATTAAATTGGTTTGGTGCAAAATTTAGTTGGGCCCAACTTATATGTTTATGAGAATGTGTGCATGTATAAGCTACAGGAGTGTTTTGTTTTATGGTTTATGAAACCTTAAGCATCTTTTGGAATTATGTGATGCATTGTGTAGTGGTCTTTATATGTTGATAAGTATTTTTTTAATATTTAATTGTTTATTGTTATTAAGATATGTAGCACTAAGCAAAATTGCTTAGCGTGATTGGATGTATCGCGCAGGTGACGGAACTGCAAAATAGAGTGATCCAGAGTTAGTTTATGATAGAAGCATTAATTTTTCCATGAGACCAATAGTGCTAGGGTTAACATACATGTATTAATTACAATATTATGTATTTTAGTAGATACATCATGTAGCACCCTTATACTGTATATACATATAATATATATATCCAGTATATATATAAAATATGCATATAAGGTATAAAAATATCACAATCCGGTTTCATAAAAAAAGTTTTCACTTTACCAAATTAAAATCTCAAATACCTTGAAATGTATATTTGAATAATAAATAAAATATTCTTTATAGATTATAGGTTCCGAAATAAGTATTTGACATAAAAATCTTTAACAAAAATTCATCAGAGTTTTATCTGTAATTTGGACAATCCCAAAATTCAATAAACTCAACATGCATAAAACAAACACTCCTAATAAAATCAAATCACCATTTCACCAATACTTCTCAATTTCTCCATTTTTTTTTCAAAATATTTATACATAGATATATATATATATCAACAACACATATAAAATCTCATTTTAAACAAATTATCCAAAATATTCTTTACAGTTTACAATATATACTTCAAAAATATAATATAATATACATAATATCAAAATGTACTATAATATCAAATATGTATATGCTGGCAAATAGCTTTGATCTTGATGTATCCAAAAATACTTCAAGCTCAATAAACACAAGCCTAGACCCGACCAGATCTAGTAGAACTCTCCGGCTCTACCGGATCGCCCCTGTCACCTGTACGATGAATTACAATTGTGCTAATCTAAAAGCTTAACGGTATAAACTTTGATAACAATAAAACTGTAAAACAATACCAATACAAAATGCGATTACATATCATGTCGCAATGTGTCATATAATTTCATTTTAAAATATATTCTTCAATCATTTTATCATTCACATAAGCACAAATACAAGCATCGGCGCAAAGGATCTAGTATGATATTCAAATCTCAGAGTTACTATTTTCGTCCAAATTGACACCAAGTGTCTAGCCCGAAGGCAAATCACAGTAATGCTCAAAAGTTAGCCCCGAAGGTAAATTATATCACAGTGACGCCAAGCGTCTAGCCCTAAAGGCAAATCAAAGTAATACTCAAAAGCTATCCCCGAAGGCAAATAATGAGGATAACCTCATAAGCATGCCGCCAAGCACAGAACTCTGAAAATTGAATAACATACTAGGCATACAATTATTTCATATTTTCCATTATCAATTCCTTTCTCACTTTCTCATAATCAAATAGGCACATTGCCTCATTTTCTCATTTATCTCATTCATATAATTGTCAATTCATTTTATTTCATCATATCTTAACATATCATCACAATGTATCACATTTTTACATTAAAACACATTACCCAAATATTGTAGGTTATTTTCATATAATTCACATATTTCACATTTTATGCAATTTAGCCATGAACAATGGCTTTTCACAATGCCTTTAATGCTTATATAACAATCACATTACCCAAACACTTTGGGTCATTTTCACATAATGCACATATTTCACATTCTATTCAATTTAGCCATTAACAATGGCTTTTCACAATGCATATAATGCATACATATCATTACACATGTCATAGCACATTGTTCATGAATATTTCATGTATCAAGTAGCTTAACACATTTTTCAATTAAAATGTGTTAAGCCCAATGTAATGCAAACATATCCAATTTATCCAAAGTTTGTACTTACTAAGCAAACTCAAAATCAACCTCCAACCTTCACTTTTAAGTTGCCCTTCAACACTAGAGTTGGGCAAATCACTACTTCTTAATGCCTATACCAAATGTGATCAAATATAATCATTTAATATTGCATTCTAAGGCATTTCAAGCACCAAACCTTAATTTAAACACTACTTTAATCAAAACCCAAAAATTAGGCCTAACCTTTCTTTGACTTAGAAAAACCATATTAAACCATTCAAATTGGTGTTTTAAGTTTATTTATATCATTATAAACATATTTTAACATGTTTAAACCAATTACATTAAATAAACACATGTTTTTGTTCAAAACTCTAAAATGACATAACCTTCACCATTAAAGGTTCTCCATTCCAACTCAATCCAATTATCATTTCAATCTTATTTCCATCACTTATATCATTAAAGAACATGATTTAAGCATTAAAATTAATAATTAATCATTCTTTGAAAATTCACTTTTCCAAAACCTTAAATCAACACTACCTCATCCAATATCTATCCAAACTTAACCAAATCTATCACTTGACTTTAAAATCCTTGTTTATGAAACAAAATAACACATTTAGAACCAAATTGCACAATAAAATCACATGAATTCAAAAACTCAAAAGTTTCATAACCCTAAATTCTCTCTCTTCACCAAACTTTACCATTTCTTCAATCCAACTTAAAAATCATTATTAGCTACTCAAAATAACTTCATTCATGCCTAATTAAGCAATTAAATATTATTTTCTCTCACTAGCAATTTAAACATAATCTTAAAAAGAAAGAAAACCAAGTTTTAGAGAATATGTACTTACTTGAATCTTGATTTTTTCTTTAAAATTCTTTTGAAACCTTTGATTTTCTAATTAATTTGGAGTATATAGGAATAATTTACTCTCTCACTCTTTCTAAATGAAACTCTCTGCCATGGCTAGAAAGGGAAGTAGAAGAAGCTCAGTTTATGTATTTTTCCACTTGTCCTATCCATATATATTAAATTAATTAATTAATTAATTTGTTTTAATTCTTCACCAATCATTTCATCTTTGACTTTTTTTATTTATTTATTTTTCATCTTTTTCATCCATAAATATCTATATATATAAATATTTATATCCAATTTATATGTTGTATATACTTTAAGTATATGTATATGTCATAAATATATTACTTATATTTCTCATATATCATTATGCACATATATACAATATATATACTATATATGTATAATGTATATTTAATATATTTAATGTAACACCCCTTCCCGACCTACGTGTGTAAGCTGAGTAGAGGCGCCACACTATCCTAATGTTGCTACCAATTTTACTTAGTCAAATTTTAGTTCCGATTTTTACAGAAATTTTGCCATAGTTTCGCCTAGAAATTGAATCCCAAGTGTCGACAAAACTGGTTTTTTTCTGATTTTTGAAAACATTTTTACACAAACCAATGCAAACAAAATCATTCTCAGTATACTCCCAATAAATCCCCCTTATAACCTCAACTACAACCTGCAAAAAGGATTTACACTTCTAGTACAAAATAAAGTAAAGGTTTATTATGAAACACAGTAGATAAAATATTTGTTCACTATGCAGCGGAAAGTAACAATATATACAAATTCATATACATCAAAACTTCAGTTTTACAAAACATAAAATTATACATGTTTGGCAGTCAGTCTTCGATCTTTAAGCCCACTATTCACACTTCAAAATCTAGACTCGACTCGGCCTAGAGGAACTCTCTGGTTCTTCCCTGTCACCTGCGCGATGAACCACAATCGCGCTAAGCCCACGGCTTAGTGATACAAACAACCATAATATTATGCCTTAATGCAATGCCAATGTCACACAATCAAGTTTCATAAACAATTCAAAAGAATATTATATTTCACAATCTTACATTATTTAATAATTAATCAAAACATTCATGATTCACATTGAAAACAAAGACAAGCATGGGCCCAAATTACACTAATATGTTATTCAAAGTTCAGAGTTACTGCTTTGGTCCATAATCACAATCATCAATACATTTATCCATGGATAATCAACTAGATTTGAGCTTACGACCAGTCATTTCACTCAATCTAGTTTCAATAATTTGTTTTTGAGGTTTACGACCCGGTCATTTCACCCCAAAAACATCACATTTCACATTTTTTAACTGGAATCGGCTTACGACCCGGTCATTTCACCTATCCAGTGATTCATAGGCATGCCGCCAAAACCAAAACTCTGAAAATTGAATAAACATATTAGGCACACAATCATTTTATTTATCTTTTTTTTTTCAATCTCTTTTCATTTCATTTCTCATAATTAATTAGGCAACCATGCCTCCATTATATATCTCATTTGCATCATCATAGCCAACAACCATGGCATCATATCTCATATGATCTCAAATCACAATAAAACAATTCTTCATAACATCATATCTTTCACATTTCATTTCCATATTTCATTTCATCATCATATAAGAAAATATATTTCAACCATCTCATATTATATTTCAAATCACATTAATCAGTTCATTTTTCAAATGGATATAATCAATGGCATTAACACATATTTTACATGCTCATCACAACATTCACATATTACCAAACATAATGTGATTTTTAATATCCATCAACAATGCATTAGGTTCCTTATCACATTTACAATCAAATGTGTGTCAAGTCTCAACATCACATGAATGTATGCAATAGTGTAGTTTCTACTTACCTTAAAACCAACTCACACCAATCTATATACTTACTCTTCCAAGAATCCTCAACACTTAGGTTAGGGCAACTCAACCTCTTCACAACCTAATCCAAAAGGAATATTAGCAAAATGACCATATGAATAGTAAATTCTGGTTTTAGACTCAACTTTATCCTTATTTTGAAAAATTGTATAAAATAATCTACTTGACTAAAAACTCTAAAAATTTTACAGAACTTAATTTTACATCTTAAAATCATTCCTTTAAAATTTCAGATCAAACTGAACACAAAATCTTAGTCAAATAGTTCACCCAACCAGACTGCCCCAATTGCCCTGCATCCTAGCAGCAGTTCTGAACTTTGTGAATTCCATAAATTAAATTCAATCAACATGGTTCCAAATTATTTTTCTCAAATACTAGACTCACTAAGAAAGAACATAACCAAAATTCAATTGGATATTATTTTTCTACATTTTACTAAAAATCCCGAAAGATAGATGTCTCAGTTAAAGTACCTGCTAGAACAGGTCTAATAAAAATAATCTTTCCAAAATCATAACCATTCCAAAATCGAATCAACATATTTTTCAGTCATTCTAGACTCATAGAGGCACAACATATCAAAAATTCACTTCAAGAAAATTTTTCTATATTTAATTAAAAATTATACAAGTCACAGCATTTACTAATTGTAAAACAGAAAAATTCCAACTTCACTAAACACAACTCTTACTCTTCCATCACCAACACCAACCTAACTTCTTATCTTTAATTCCATTTCAACACTTTTACACACACCATACACAAACACACTCCAACCATCAACAACACTCCATCAAACTCAAACAAAATTCCAAATAGAACAAGAGAAATCAAGAGAAAACTTACCAAAAATGATGAACTTCTTGAATTTCCAACTTAATCTCTTGAAAACTCCTTCAATTTTGAGTTTGGAACAAACAAAACTCACTCTTGCTCTCTTGCTTTGGATGGCCGGCCAACAAAAGGGAAAGAGAAGAAAATGAATAAGTGAAAGAGACAAAGTCAAACTTCTCATCTCTTTAAACCTCCACCAAGCATTTCAAAAGAAAATTACTTAAATACCCTCATTTATTTATTTTAACTTCCTTTCACTTACATGCCCTTTTTAGTAATTTCATAATTAACAAAATAAATATCTTCTTCCTTTGACCATCCATTTGACTTGTATATATGTTATATATATTTCCATATATACAACATATACACTCTCTTTTAAATTCTTTTTTCTTCCCAATTACACATATACATTTTAATTCAAAAAAAACAACAATTATATCAAAACTCCTAGGGCACACTTTGGGATATTACAATTCTCCCCCTCTAAAAAGAAATTTCGTCCCCGAAATTACCTGATATTATGTCTAAAACAGTTAAGGATACTGATCTTGCATTGCTTGCTCTCTCTCCCAAGTTGCCTCTTCTCTCCCATGATTCTTCCATAGAACCTTCACTAATGGCACTTTCTTATTCCTCAACTCTTTCACTTCATGTGCCAAAATAGCAACTGGTTCTTCTTCAAATGTCAAATCCGGGCTCACTTCAATGGATTCAACTGGCAAGATATGAGATGAATCTTATCTATACCTCCGCAACATAGAAACATGGAATACATTATGGATTCTATCCAACTCAGGCGGCAAAGCAAGACGATAAGCAACTGGCCCAACTCTTTCTAATATCTCATATGGTCCAATGAAACGAGGACTTAGCTTCCCTTTTTGACCGAATCTCAATATCTTTTTCCAAGGAGACACTTTCAAATATACTTTATCTCCAACATCAAACTCTATGTCTCTCCTCTTCAAATCTAAATAAGACTTCTGTCGGTCTGAAGCTTCTTTCAACCTATCCCGAATCATCTTCACTTTTTCTTCAGTCTCTTTAATCAGATCAGGACCAACCAATTTGCCTTCCCCAACTTCATTCCAACATAGAGGCGTTCTACATTTTCTTCCATACAATGCCTCAAATGGTGCCATTCCAATACTGGATTGATGACTGTTGTTGTAAGCAAATTCTACAAGTGGCAAAAATCTGTCCCAACTTCCAGAGAAATCAATGACACAGCTTCTCAACATATCCTCAATAATCTGTATCACTCTCTCTAACTGCCCATCTGTCTGCGGATGAAAAGCAGTGCTAAAATGCAATCGAGAACCCAAAGCACCATGTAAACTCTTCCAAAATCTTGAAGTAAATCTAGGATCTCAATCAGACACTAAAGAAATTGGGACTCCATGCAACTTTACTATCTCATTGATGTATAATTCAGCTAACTTCACAAGTGAAAAGTCCATCCAAACCGGAAGAAAATGAGCTGTCTTTGTCAACCTATCAACAATCACCCAAATGGCATCATGCTTCCTCTGTGTCATAGGCAAACCAGACACAAAATCCATTGTGATTCTCTCCCATTTCCATTCAGGCACCGTTAAAGGTTGAAGCAACCCTGTTGGAACTTGATGCTCAGCTTTCACCCTCTGACAAGTGACACATTTGGACACAAATTCTGCTATGTCTCTCTTCATACCAAACCACCAATAATGCTGTCTCAATTCATGGTACATTTTTGTACTTCCCGGATGCATAGCAAAAACCGATTGGTGTGCTTCCTCCAAAATAACCTTTTTCAAACTATCATTATCAGGAACACACAATCTATCCTTAAACCAAAGGCTACCATCACTTCTCACAAAGAAATCTCGGCTCTCCCCATTTTGGCAATCTGAAATAATCTTCTGAATTTTCTCATCTGTTATTGAGCCTCCTTAATCTGATCCAACAATATTGGTCTCAATTGCAACTGAGCCAACAATGCACCATCATCACATGCTTCAAAACTAGCATGTAACGCTCTCAACTCAACAAGCAACGAGAGCGAATAAACAGCCAAACCTGCCAGAGACTTCCGACTCAAGGCGTCAGCAACTACATTTGCCTTATCAGGATGATAATCAATCAAACAGTCATAGTCTTTGATCAGCTCTAACCATCGCCTTTGCCAAAGATTCAGCTCTCTCTGGACACCCAAATATTTCAAACTTTTATGATCCGTATAGATAAAACATTTCTCCCCATACAAGTAGTGTCGCCAAATCTTCAAAGCAAATACTATAGCCGCCAATTCCAAATCATGTGTTGGATAATTAAGCTCATGCGGCTTCAACTGCCAAGAAGCATAAGCTATAACTTTACCCTCTTGCATTAAAACACATCCTAAACCATTATGTGAAGCATCACTGTAAATCACATATGGTTTATCTTCCACAGGCAAAGTAAGAACAGGAGCTTGAGTCAACATTTCTTTCAACTGATCAAAACTAGCTTGACACTGATCTATCCACACAAATCTAACTCCCTTTCGAAGCAATCTGGTGAGTGGAGTAGCTATCAAAGAAAAACCTTTCACAAACCTTCGATAATAGCCTGCCAAACCCAGAAAATTTCTAACTTCAGTCACTGACTTTGGTGGACTCCAATTCAAAATGGCCTCAACTTTACTCGGATCAACTCTTATACCATCTGCTGAAACTATATGACCGAGAAAAGTTACTTGGTCAAGCCAAAACTCACACTTTGACAGCTTAGCATACAACTGCTTCTCTCTCAAGATCTGTAACACAATTCGCAGATGCTTGTCATGTTCTTCCTCATTACGTGAATACACCAAAATATCATCGATGAAAACCACCACAAACTGATCCAGATAGGGCCTAAACACCCTATTCATCAAATCCATGAAAGCTGCAGGTGCATTCGTCAATCCAAAAGGCATTACCAAGAACTCATAATGCCAATATCTTGTGCGGAAAGTTGTCTTAGAAACATCTTCAGCTCTAGCCCTCAATTGATGGTACCCTGATCTCAAATCAATTTTGGAAAACACCGCTGCTCCCTTCAACTGATCAAAGAGATCATCAATTCGGGGCAAAGGATACTTATTCTTGATAGTTACTTTGTTCAATTGCCTATAATCGATGCACAATCTCAAAGTACCATCCTTTTTCTTCACAAACAACACAGGAGCTCCCCACAAAGAAACACTAGGGCGAATAAACCCTTTATCCAACAACTCCTGCAACTGCACCTTCAACTCTCTCAATTCAGCAGGTGCCATTCGATATGGAGTGATAGAGATGGGAGTGGTACCAGACAACAAATCGATACCAAACTCAACCTCTCTCTCAGGGGGTAACCCTGGCAACTCCTCAGGAAAAATATCTGGAAACTCCGCAACTGTGGGTATACTATTAAGTTGAGAACCCATTACTCTGGTATCCATAACATGAGCAAGATAAGCAACACACCCTTTTCTAATCAACTTTCTGGCTATTACAGCTGATACAAACAAGGATGCAAGTTGTCTCTGCTCACTAGATACTAATATACTTCTACCATCACCAGTTCTCAAAGTAACACATTTCTTTTGACAATCCACCACTGCTCCATGCTTAGACAATCAATCCATGCCTAAGATCAAATCATATTCTTTAAAAGGAATTTCAATTAAATCACCAAGAAACTTCTCACTTTGCACCACAACAGCACTATTACGATGCACCTTACTCACCATAACACTATGTCCTAAAGGATTGGTCACTAAGACATCAAATCCTAAGGACTCTGAATACAATTCAGACACAGGCAAGATAGATGCACTTATGTATGAATGAGTAGATCCTGGATCAATCAAAGCAAGTACTGAAATGCCAAATAAAAAAAATGTACCTGCTATAACTGCTGAAGCATCCGGCTTCCTTTGCATCACATATACTCTCTGAGAAGATCCGGCCTCATCTGGCCTGCTACCCCTGGATGAAGATCCTCCTCTCTGACTAAACCTAGGTCTACCACCTCTATTGAAACCTCTGCCGCCTCGACCACCTCTACTGACACTAGGTCGAGAAGCTGCAGTATCAGCCTGCTTATACTCCTGCATCTCAGGACAATCTCTAACAAAATGAGCTGGTGACCCACATCTAAAACACCCAGCTGATCCACCAATTTTCCAACAAACACCCCCATGGGTCTTACCACAATTCTCACATACAGGTGGAGTAGACCTCTGAATCACTGGAGTCGGGGCACTAGCTACAAAAACTGTCGGTCTCGGCCTCTGCCTATGATACTGAACTGATCTGCCCGACTGTCTCTGGGCTCTACTGGTTCTCGGAACAAAACCTCCTCGACCCCTCTTCATAGATGAAGACCCTGCCTCAAACTGAGATCTCCTTACCCTGGTCTCTTCCTCAGTAGCAGCTGCTGCAATGCCCTGTGCTCTCTCAACACTTCTAGCTGCTGCAATAAGCTGAGAAAAATCCTGGTACCGGGAACCAGCCACAATGCACATGATAGAGGGCCTCAATCCCTCCTCAAATCTTCTGCATCAGTCTATTTCATCAGAGATAATTCCCTCGGCATATCGACTCAACCGGATATACTCAATCTCATACTCTGTTATCGTCCGGTTGTCTTGCCTCAAATTCAGGAATTCCATCTTCTTAATATCTTTATACTCCCTCGGAGTATATTTCTGCTCGAACTCCATTAGAAAATCACCATAAGATAATGTAGGTGGATCATCCATGGCATGAGGAACCGTCTTCCACCAGTCATAGGCATCTTTCTGCAGGAGGGATCTGGCATAGTTAAATTTCTCATCCGAAGTGGCTTGCAACTGAATGAATATCCTCTGCACCTTATCCAACCACTGCTCAGCCACTGCAGGATCGGTAGTGCCCAAGAAATCTTCAGCCCCATATTTTCTTAACTTGTCATAATGTCTTACCGGCATCTGAGGTTGTGGTGGTGGTGGTGCTGGCTGCATTGGAGCTCCCCTCAACAGTTCTACCATATGTTTTAACCAACCTGGCGGAGCCTCCTCAGCAGCTGATCTCTCTGGCACAGAAACAGGTGCCTCACTAACCCTCTCAATCCTAGCTCCATCTCTACTCTCTTCAGGAGCTACACTTTCCGCACTACCCTCAACAGACTGTCGTGAATGAGATGCCATCTCTACCTATATCTGCAAATACAGCAGAATATTCCTCATTAAAGATCAAAGACTGCCATACTAAAACATGTATTTTACTCAAAAACCCACTTTAAAAATCAAAATATTCTTTTTCTTACAATTGACCTAGGTTGAGAATCTCAAACCTAGGCTCTGATACCAAAAATTGTAACACCCCTTCCCGACCTATGTGTGTAAGCTGAGTAGAGGCGCCACACAATCCTAATGTTGCTACCAATTTTACTTAGTCAAATTTTAGTTCCGATTTTTTACAGAAATTTTGCCATAGTTTCGCCTAGAAATTGAATCCCAAGTGTCGACAAAACTGGTTTTTTTCTGATTTTTGAAAACATTTTTACACAAACCAATGCAAACAAAATCATTCTCAGTACACTCCCAATAAATCCCCCTTATAACCTCAACTACAACCTGTAACACCCCGATACCCTATATAAGTACTATACGTATACCTAGTATACATACAGTAAATATATAAGATATAAGGATGCCACTTTTCGTTACCTTTTAAAAACCTGTAAGAGAGTTCAAACCATAATACATTAATTTAAATAACATTTACAAAATCATTATCTTTATCAAAACTTCATTTATACATATAAATACTCTCTCGTCAGAAATACATCATAATTAAAAATTTATACATGTATGCATTACCCTCTAGTTGGTCTCGATAACCTTTACTCATCTTGTGGCATAATAAAAGACTTCATATCTTCCATCTATATACCTGCGCGAATAAACACCCGCGCTAAGCCCGAGAGCTTAGTAGTCCAACTATAAAATATAAACATATAGTATAGAAGTATTGACATATAATGATACATCAATTCAATATATAATTAGTTCTTATCATATCTTCTTTTCTTTTTAATTTCATCTTTAATATATCCTAGCTAATTTCATATATGATGTACATATATACATAATATTATCACCAACCCCAATGCATCACCAATACTCAAAACCAATATATTAATACCCCTACATTATATATACCATACCAATCATTATTGCAATACACACTTTACATATCATACCAATTATTATTGCGATACACACATTACATATCATACACTCATTATTGCAATACACACATTACACATCATATCACTCATTATTGCAATACACAAATTACATATCATACAAATCATAAATCACATTTCCAATAAAGACAACCTTTATCATCAACCACAATTCATTTACATATTACACTTAATAACATTATATTATTCACAATTCACCAAGCATAATTCATTATTAATACTCACAACCAATATTTCAATACTTGCATTTCACATTGACAATAAAGACAGACTCGGGCCCAAAACACTAATATGTTATTCAAAGTTCAGAGTTACTGCTTTGGTCTATAATCATAATTATCAAGCCCGTAGGCATCATATATCAATATCTCTATCCATGGATAGCGTAACAGACCCAGTCTCTTGGATCATCAACTCGGCTAAACTCGAGGTGATCCTCAACCCGGCAAGACTGTTACCAATCATATATCTCATAATCACAATTTCTCATAGTGTAACAGACCCAGTCTCTTGGATCTCAATTCAACTCAAAATGAAGAGATCCTCAACCCGGCAAGACTGTTACCTTTTTCATTTTATAGGCATGCCTCCAAACCCAGAACACTGAAATCGAATAACACATTAGTTACACAATTCATTTATTATTTCATTATCAATCTCATCATCAATTAGGCAAACATGCCTTATCTCTTTCAATTGAATCATCATAGCCAATCACAATGGCTTCATATCATATCATATCTCAATCCATATGATACATATGGCATCATTGATATCACATTTCAAAGTATATTATTCATATAATACATTGCCATACACAAGATTCACAATGCATATAACATAACATTTTCTCACTTCTCAAAACACATTAACATCATTCATTACTAGAGCATTTATCATAACAAATTGCACATACCTTAAGAATGATCCTCATTTCTTCCTACCTTTCCCATTTCATATGTCATCCTTTATATATATCTATATATATAGCAATTTACATTCTTCATTTACATTCACAATATAATAGCTTATTTAACACTTCCATCCCAATGTGTTAATGGTCAAAGACATATAAGGATATACAATCAAATAGAGTTTATGCTTACCTTGTTAATGATCTTCACATCCTTCACATCATTCAATCATCACCTTAGTCCAATTATATTAACAATATAATAGATCACTTAACACATTTGCAAACAAATGTGTTAAGCCTCAAATTATGTAATTAAATACAATCATATGTATTGGTACTTACCTCAAGAACTATTCCCATTCCTCTATACATTTCCTCTTCCAAGAATTCTCAACATTTAGGTTAATGCAACACAATCTCTTCAAAACCTAATCCAAAGATCATTATTTATAGGTTTAGAATCATCCACATACATTTGTTTAGGTCATTCTTTGATTACAAAGTACTTAGGGTGTATATAAAATGTTTAGGAGCACAAGACTTTTGAAGAATCAAACAATGCATGAAGAACCAAAACCATCACAGTAGCAAACACACCCAAGGGACACGGCCAAGCTTGTGGCCGTGTCTCTCAAAACCAAAACTTCCCGAGGCAGACACGGGCAAGGACACGGCCGTGTCTCTCAACACAACTCAGGCAGTGGCAAACACACTCAAGGGACACGGCCAAGCCAGTGGCCGTGTCACCCCAAAACATAACCAACACGGCCAAAATCCCTCCAACTTGGCCATGTCACCCAAATCTCTCAAGTCTTGGCCGTGTTTCTCATCGATTCTAGCCGTGTCACTCAAGAACACAACCCTAATCAAAACCAACACTCTTCCAAATGCATTTTCACACCCTTTGCACAACAATAACTTCATTCAATTTGTTCTAATCAATGTTATTAACACATATCTTACATATTCATCACATTAACAACACATAAACATTACATTAAAACATTCACCAATACCAAACCTTAAAACCAACTTCCCACTTGATCTTCCACAATCAACCTTCACATATCTTACCATATTCACAACCAAACCAACACCAATTCCATCTTTTAACTTACAATCACTTTAAACACTTATAAACACATATCAAACACACCAAATCATCACATCAATAAATCACAATTTCTTTTAGACACAACTTCAAAATTGACAAAGGAAAACAAGAGAAGTCTTACCTTAGATAAAGAAATTTCACAAATCTCTAACCAATCCCTTTGATTGCCTCTTCAATTTGGTTCTAGCTTCAAGAACACCTCTCTTGCTCTCTCTTTTCTTCAATGGCCGGCACACACATGAGAAGAGAAGAAGAATGAATACAAATCAACCATTTCTTCTTCTTTAAATCTCCACCACCCAATTTAACAAAACAATTACCAACATGCCCTCATCCATTTAATTAACCTTTTGTCTCATATGTGCCCATTATAGTCATTACACATGTCACACAAAAATATCCTCTTGCATTGACTCCACCTTTGACTTATGTATATGTTAATTATACAACCATATAAACAACATATACACTTCTCTCTACACCCTCTTTTCTTTCCCAAAACACAAATACATAACCATTCTCTTCTCAATTTCTTTTCTCTTGCAATTTGACACATATATATTCAATCCAATTTATAACAACAACAACAATAACATAATCAAAACTTCTAAGGTATACATGAGGATATTACAATTCTCTCCCCCTTAAATAATTTCGTCCTCGAAATTATCTAGTATAATTGTAATCCGTTCATAATACCATACCATCTTAACTTCCATATGAAGTTAATTATACGCTTAAGTCATTATATCATCAAATCATATAACTCCAACTCTCCTCTTTAGAATCAACCACCTTCTTTAAATTCTATAACTCATCATTCTATATGATTATACATCTGGTTACTTTCTTAATCAAACATTCAAAAGATCACATTACATTTTCTATTAATATCTTTATACCAAAATCAGATCATCATATAGCACAATAATACTTTGTCAAATCTTTATATTTAATATATATTTTGTTCTTTCACTTCTGTATAATTACTCTCTTAACTTTAACATTAAAAACCATTGACTTATATCTGAACATTAATTATCCCTTCATTACAATCACTGTCTAAATAGACATTTATCACTCTCAATAGATAACAAAATCCTGATTTTTCATAAATGGAGTTATTTCTTTAGCACGCTTTTCACTTAACTTACATATTAATACATTATCTTTCAACTTATTTTATAGATAACCAATCTTTTTCTCTTCTTATCATGATTAACAATTACTATATTCCACTCATTCATGTCCAATCATACTTTAAAATTTACATCATATACATTATCATGTAAATACCTATTTTCTTAATACAACTATACACAATAAATTTCAATAATGATTCATAATCTTAGCCAATTCTAGATCCATTGATCTATCTGTCACAATATATCCATATTCAAATCTTATTCAACTCCAACCAACAATTAATGTATTTGACTCATCATAAAATTTCACCATATTCATATATGTATATATATAACTTAATTCCATTAGGGCAAACTTATTTTCAATTCCTGAACTCTTCCGATCCATTTTCAGTCAATTCATCATGATAACAAATCACTTCCAATTATCTTTTAATATACACATAGTTTACTCTTTATTATCTTAGTATAATTTCCACCAATTTTCATAAAAATGTTATATCATACTTAATATCTATAATTCATTCACTCAAACTTTGAGTTCATTCCCTTAAACCTCAAGCTACATACCATAAACATATTCAGTATAACTTTCATTCATATATTAGAATTTCTCCCTTTTTAATATCTCTTCACATTTCAAATTATTGTTATACTGATTTCAATTACCTTTTCATATTATTCATAACTCACCATATTTCCATAATTTCTTTTTTTTTCTTTATCTTCACCATTATAACCAAGTTCTTAACATAAAAAATAATAATAAGGTACAACCTTATTCATCATAACTTTTAACTATACTTCTCAAACAAAATTGTCAACCTCACCAAATCCGTATTACAATCATTATATCTAAGATCCAAATCCATGGATAACAAATTAACCGATCCAAAATACTGAACAAAACACATGACTTTAAGAGATTAATATTCAAACCTAGAACTTTCAAATCAATACTGTTCTTTTATAATTCTATTCTCAATCTTTACAAATACAAAGCTAAGGTGTATTTTAAAAAATTATATAGTCCTTCTTTACATTTTTAGTATAACAGAAGTTAACACATTCCAACTTCGTTTCAACCAATTTGTACTCGCTTATATGATCCTTATCAACTTAACTCATGCTTCAACAATATTACTATATACATATTCAATCATATACAGTTCTTATACAATTTCTATTCATCACTTCATTTCTAATCCATTTACAATCTCTTATAATATAATTACATAGAACTTTTCATATGTGAATACTTTGAAACTCTAAATATAATATAATCATCAAGTTCAATACTCATTATAACAATTTCCACTGTCCAATATTACTCAAGTTCTTTCCATTCTCACTTCCATCACATAATCCATCTAGCTTTACACAGTTCAAGACCTAATCTCTCTTAGGTCCACTAATACATATAACATTGTTTTTCCATATCACAAATTCTATAATTATACCACATACATCTTCATAGGTCATCTACAAAACATGATTCACACCTTTATGTATATATATATAATTTCATTCACATGTCATATACATGTACACACTTAATTTATATGCTCTTATAGTATTTTCCTTTTTCATACATTCAATACAAATTTAGTGTTTATCATTTTCTTTTAAACACTATCCTTCTCATTCCTCCAATATGATATAAAGTATTTATTCACACTACAAACATATATATTCCGACTATAGTAACACTTCATATTCATCTCAGTCACATTCCCAATGTGACATCTCTTTCACTTTCGTCTTTAAAAATATTTAATACACTCCCATATTCATTCTTACCCTGTTCAGTAAAATGACTTAAAATAACTCATTTCTATTTATTTATCCACTTCCTTGATTATTTCAACACAAATTCTCATACTATCAATCACATTACTCAATTCATAATACTTTCATATGCAATACTAGTCATTTCACTTAGCTCATGCATTGCATATACAGTTAACTATCAATATCCCAATAATCTATATCAAATGCCACTAAAACTTTAACTTCTCAACTTACTACCTCACTTAAACTTCAATTTGCCAAACTCATCTTATATATTTATATATCACAAAGCAGTATTAAAACATATACTTTTCACAATTATCAAGCTCACTTCAACAATTCAAATATCACCTATTACCACCATTACATTGAGCTTTCACAATATCCAAGCATCTCACATTTCTAACATTGAATTCACAATGTCTGTATTAAGGTAACAATACCAATGTATATTTTTACTTAACCCATATCATCTCTTTTTCCTTTAAACAAAATCTTAACTTTACATATCCATTTGTTTACCATTCAACATATATATATATCACTCACATATATATACATATGTACATTACATCCAATCATATACACATTGAGCCCAATAACCTTTATACGCTTTTCAAGTCTAGTTATCACAAATTTCAGTTTTCTTAAACTAACGTTGCTCAATCCAATTCTCACTATCAATCTTATCACGTGACCTAGCTTTGCACAAGTTCATCAATACAAGCGTAATCATTCTCAACATTAATAGACAAATAATTATATAGGTTACAAACATGCAATACTGTACGTACCTTACATTTTCAAGTGATCAACTCAATTTTTGATCACTAACATATTACATTACATTATCACATTAAATTTACAATATTTGCATTAAAACAACAATGCAAACAACACCATTATATTTCCTTACATTAACCAATATTTTTATTTTATTTTAGTTTTCATATCATTTCTTTCTCTAGTTTTTACTTTCAAGTAAAAACCTCATTCAGACATTATCATCCCTCTCATAATTCAAATTTATCCCACATCACATAATGCCACATCTGAGACCAACCTAGGTGTCAATGCATATACATGTATTACAAATTACATTTCAAAACTCTTCTTTGTAATTCATTTTAAACATTTCAAAACTTTTTCTTTTTAATTTCACTTAGGCCGAGAATCTCGAACCTAAGCTCTGATACCAAAATAATTATAACACCCCGATACCCTATATAAGTACTATACGTATACCTAGTATACATACAGTAAATATATAAGATATAAGGATGTCACTTTTCGTTACCTTTTAAAAACCTGTAACAGAGTTCAAACCATAATACATTAATTTAAATAACATTTACAAAATCATTATCTTTATCAAAACTTCATTTATACATATAAATACTCTCTCGTCAGAAATACATCATAATTAAAAATTTATACATGTATGCATTACCCTCTAGTTGGTCTCGATAACCTTTACTCTTCTTGTGGCATAATAAAAGACTTCATATCTTCCATCTATATACCTGCGCGAATAAACACCCGCGCTAAGCCCGAGAGCTTAGTAGTCCAACTATAAAATATAAACATATAGTATAGAAGTATTGACATATAATGATACATCAATTCAATATATAATTAGTTCTTATCATATCTTCTTTTCTTTTTAATTTCATCTTTAATATATCCTAGCTAATTTCATATATGATGTACATATATACATAATATTATCACCAACCCCAATGCATCACCAATACTCAAAACCAATATATTAATATCCCTACATTATATATACCATACCAATCATTATTGCAATACACACTTTACATATCATACCAATTATTATTGCGATACACACATTACATATCATACACTCATTATTGCAATACACACATTACACATCATATCACTCATTATTGCAATACACAAATTACATATCATACAAATCATAAATCACATTTCCAATAAAGACAACCTTTATCATCAACCACAATTCATTTACATATTACACTTAATAACATTATATTATTCACAATTCACCAAGCATAATTCATTATTAATACTCACAACCAATATTTCAATACTTGCATTTCACATTGACAATAAAGACAGACTCGGGCCCAAAACACTAATATGTTATTCAAAGTTCAGAGTTACTGCTTTGGTCTATAATCATAATTATCAAGCCCGTAGGCATCATATATCAATATCTCTATCCATGGATAGCGTAACAGACCCAGTCTCTTGGATCATCAACTCGGCTAAACTCGAGGTGATCCTCAACCCGGCAAGACTGTTACCAATCATATATCTCATAATCACAATTTCTCATAGTGTAACAGACCCAGTCTCTTGGATCTCAATTCAACTCAAAATGAAGAGATCCTCAACCCGGCAAGACTGTTACCTTTTTCATTTTATAGGCATGCCTCCAAACCCAGAACTCTGAAATCTAATAACACATTAGTTACACAATTCATTTATTATTTCATTATCAATCTCATCATCAATTAGGCAAACATGCCTTATCTCTTTCAATTGAATCATCATAGCCAATCACAATGGCTTCATATCATATCATATCTCAATCCATATGATACATATGGCATCATTGATATCACATTTCAAAGTATATTATTCATATAATACATTGCCATACACAAGATTCACAATGCATATAACATAACATTTTCTCACTTCTCAAAACACATTAACATCATTCATTACTAGAGCATTTATCATAACAAATTGCACATACCTTAAGAATGATCCTCATTTCTTCCTACCTTTCCCATTTCATATGTCATCCTTTATATATATCTATATATATATAGCAATTTACATTCTTCATTTACATTCACAATATAATAGCTTATTTAACACTTTCATCCCAATGTGTTAATGTTCAAAGACATATAAGGATATACAATCAAATAGAGTTTATGCTTACCTTGTTAATGATCTTCACATCCTTCACATCATTCAATCATCACCTTAGTCCAATTATATTAACAATATAAAGATCACTTAACACATTTGCAAACAAATGTGTTAAGCCTCAAATTATGTAATTAAATACAATCATATGTATTGGTACTTACCTCAAGAACTATTCCCATTCCTCTATACATTGCCTCTTCCAAGAATTCTCAACATTTAGGTTAATGCAACACAATCTCTTCAAAACCTAATCCAAAGATCATTATTTATAGGTTTAGAATCATCCACATACATTTGTTTAGGCCATTCTTTGATTACAAAGTACTTAGGGTGTATATAAAATGTTTAGGAGCACAAGACTTTTGAAGAATCAAACAATGCATGAAGAACCAAAACCATCACAGTAGCAAACACACCCAAGGGACACGGCCAAGCTTGTGGCCGTGTCTCTCAAAACCAAAACTTCCAGAGGCAGACACGGGCAAGGACACGGCCGTGTCTCTCAACACAACTCAGGCAGTGGCAAACACACTCAAGGGACACGGCCAAGCCAGTGGCCGTGTCACCCCAAAACATAACCAACACGGCCAAAATCCCTCCAACTTGGCCGTGTCACCCAAATCTCTCAAGTCTTGGCTGTGTTTCTCATCGATTCTAGCCGTGTCACTCAAGAACACAACCCTAATCAAAACCAACACTCTTCCAAATGCATTTTCACACCCTTTGCACAACAATAACTTCATTCAATTTGTTCTAGTCAATGTTATTAACACATATCTTACATATTCATCACATTAACCACTTAAACAACACATAAACATTACATTAAAACATTCACCAATACCAAACCTTAAAACCAACTTCCCACTTGATCTTCCACAATCAACCTTCACATATCTTACCATATTCACAACCAAACCAACACCAATTCCATCTTTTAACTTACAATCACTTTAAACACTTATAAACACATATCAAACACACCAAATCATCACATCAATAAATCACAATTTCTTTTAGACACAACTTCAAAATTGACAAAGGAAAACAAGAGAAGTCTTACCTTAGATAAAGAAATTTCACAAATCTCTAACCAATCCCTTTGATTGCCTCTTCAATTTGGTTCTAGCTTCAAGAACACCTCTCTTGCTCTCTCTTTTCTTCAATGGCCGGCACACACATGAGAAGAGAAGAAGAATGAATACAAATCAACCATTTCTTCTTCTTTAAATCTCCACCACCCAATTTAACAAAACAATTACCAACATGCCCTCATCCATTTAATTAACCTTTTGTCTCATATGTGCCCATTATAGTCATTACACATGTCACACAAAAATATCCTCTTGCATTGACTCCACCTTTGACTTATGTATATGTTAATTATACAACCATATAAACAACATATACACTTCTCTCTACACCCTCTTTTCTTTCCCAAAACACAAATACATAACCATTCTCTTCTCAATTTCTTTTCTCTTGCAATTTGACACATATATATTCAATCCAATTTATAACAACAACAACAATAACATAATCAAAACTTCTAAGGTATACATGAGGATATTACACAACCTGCAAAAAGGATTTACACTTCTAGTACAAAATAAAGTAAAGGTTTATTATGAAACACAGTAGATAAAATATTTGTTCACTATGCAGCGGAAAGTAACAATATTTACAAATTCATATACATCAAAACTTCAGATTTACAAAACATAAAATTTATACATGTTTGGCAGTCAGTCTTCGATCTTTAAGCCCACTATTCACACTTCAAAATCTAGACTCGACTCAGCCTAAAGGAACTCTCTGGTTCTTCCTTGTCACCTGCGGGATGAACCACAATCGCGCTAAGGCCACGGCTTAGTGATACAAACAACCATAATATTATGCCTTAATGCAATGCCAATGTCACACAATCAAGTTTCATAAACAATTCAAAAGAATATTATATTTCACAATCTTACATTATTTAATAATTAATCAAAATATTCACGATTCACATTGAAAACAAAGATAAGCATGGGCCCAAAATACACTAATATGTTATTCAAAGTTCAGAGTTACTGCTTTGGTCCATAATCACAATCATCAATACATTTATCCATGGATAATCAACTAGATTTGAGCTTACGACCCAGTCATTTCACTCAATCTAGTTTCAATAATTTGTACATAACTTAATTTTACATCTTAAAATCATTCCTTTAAAATTTTAGATCAAACTGAACACAAAATCTTAGTCAAATAGTTCACCCAACCAGACTGCCCCAATTGCCCTGCATCCTGGCAGCAATTCTGAACTTTGTGAATTCCATAAATTAAATTCAATCAAAGTGGTTCCAAATTATTTTTATCAAATACTAGACTCCCTAAGCAACAACATATCCAAAATTCAATTGGATATTATTTTTCTACATTTTATTAAAAATCCCGAAAGATAGTTGTCTCAGTTAAAGTACCTGCTGGAACAGGTCTAATAAAAATAATCTTTCCAAAATCATAACCATTCCAAAATCGAATCAACATATTTTTCAGTCATTCTAGACTCATAGAGGCACAACATATCAAAAATTAACTTCAAGAACATTTTTCTATATTTAATTAAAAATCATACAAGTCACAGCATTTACTAATTGTAAAACAGAAAAATTCCAACTTCACTAAATACAACTCTTACTCTTCCATCACCAACACCAAACTAACTTCTTATCTTTAATTCCATTTCAACACTTTTACACACACCATACACAAACATACTCCAACCATCAACAACACTCCATCAAACTCAAACAAAATTCCAAATAGAACAAGAGAAATCAAGAGAAAACTTACCAAAAATGATGAACTTCTTGAATTTCCAACTTAATCTCTTGAAAACTCCTTCAATTTTGAGTTTGGAACAAACAAAACTCACTCTTGCTCTCTTGCTTTGGATGGCCGACCAACAAAAGGGAAAGAGAAGAAAATGAATAAGTGAAAGAGACAAAGTCAAACTTCTCATCTCTTTAAACCTCCACCAAGCATTTCTAAAAGAAAATTACTTAAATACCATCATCTATTTATTTTAACTTCCTTTCACTTACATGCCCTTTTTAGTAATTTCATAATTAACAAAATAAATATCTTCTTCCTTTGACCATCCATTTGACTTGTATATATGTTATATATATTTCCATATATACAACATATACACTCTCTTTTAAATTTTTTTCTCTTCCCAATTACACATATACATTTTAATTCAAATAAAACAATAATTATATCAAAACTCCTAGGGCACACTTTGGGATATTACATTTAAATACTCATATGCACATATAATGTGTATCTCATAGACATATCAAATATACCTTATATGTATTATATATTATATTTAATTATATTTTTTAATTAATTTATTAATTATTTTTTATTTAATAAAAAAACCCATAAATTATATTTTCCATTCATTATAATTTATTTTTAAATTATTTAAATAATTTTAATTTTAAAGTATATTTATCATATTGTCGTTTGACTTTTAGTTGACTTTTATATATTTTATGTATATTTCTCATATATATCTCATATTCTCACTTCTAAACTTTTCATTTTCCATTTAAATAATTTATTTAATTTAATTTTTAATTTATTTTATTTAATTTCAAAAAAATTAGGGATGTTATACATCATATGTATTGTAAACATATGTTGAAAAATTATATCTATATATGTATGTCTATTAAAATATGATGCTTTGGGTAAATTGTTGAGATTATTGGAAGATTGTTGCTAGATGGAAGTTTTTTGAAATTATTATTATATTTCGAGTGTGAAATTTTGTGCAGGTTGTGTAAATTGAATTTTTTAAAAATTTTAAATTACAGGTAAAACTCTGGTGATTTTTTTAAATTTTTTCATTAAACTATGTATTTTTGGTATTTAATCTACTAATCAATATTTTATTTAATTATTAAAGTACATTATAAGGTTTAAAATATTTTCTTATAAATATGGTAAATTTTAAATGAAGGGTAACAATGACACTTTCATATTCTGTATATCTATTTTACATATACAGAGTATATGTATTATACATATAAGGGATACAAGAGTGTTACAGTATGCAAAGATTCAAAAGCTAAAAAATATGGTCAGTGAGACATCTGCTAGGGATGAAAGGACGCTAATTGTTTGCTACTAGTTTATAAAGGACTTGTTGAAAGTGATTAGCTAGTACTTTTAACATGATTTTATATACAACATTACATAGGGAGATAGGCCTCAAATCACCCATAACCACTGGAACCTTCTTAGGAATGAGTACAACATTAGTTATGCTGATGGAGGCTAGAATTAATCCTTGGTTCAGGGAAGCAAGGTAAATATTGCAAACATTTGTACCACCATAAACCAATATTTCTGAAAAAAAAAAAAGCCTGGTTTCAATTGAAACCATATGATCCGGGAGCACACTAAAAATTGCTTGTCTTACTTCAACCATATGATAAGGTTTCATAAGGAGATTGAGAATGAATGCAATTTATAACTTCCTCACATAGATTAGCTTTGGATTTAAAGAGAGAGTAGAAATAATTGATTATTAAATCACCCAAACAATTATTCTTGTCCCTTCATACCCTATCAGATCCCTTTAGTATTGAGATTGTATTTCTTTTCCTTCTAGGATTTGCCATGGCATGGAAATTCTTTATATTTGTGTCACCCCCCTTAAGCCAGTGCTACTTAGCTCACTGCTTCCAATGAATTTCATGCCTTAGCAAAATCTTTGGATTATTACTGTTAACTTGCATGTAAAGTGCGATGTCTTCTTTTCGAGTAAAATTATGAAGAGCTCTCAATCTTTTCTTACAATCAGTAAGCTCTTTTTTCTGAAATTTGGGACATGACTTGCATTCCATTCCATTAGGTCTCAGTTACAATCTGATGGTTTTGAAAATAGGTCACCGTCAGGATCACGTGTCCAAGAAATTTAGATGACATCTAAATAGTCAGGTTCAAGCATCCATTTGTTTTCAAATTGAAAATAATAGGCCTAGGGTTGATATTGCAACCTATCAAGGACAAAAAATAATGAAAGATGGTCCAATATAGATGTGTCTAAAACTTGGTCCTTGGAGTTTGGAAACCTCAAAAACCATGGAAAATTTACAAATATACGATCAAGTTTCTCATAAATTCACCCCTTACTGCCATGTCCCTTTTCCCATGTAAAGAAACTTCCCTTCACATCAATTGGACACAAACTACAATAAATTGTAACTTATTTGAAACCATGCATCATCCAATTTTCTCTTGTTTTCCCACCTTCCTTCTTTGGTGCTTATAGAATGTCATTAAAATAGCATGAACATGCCAATCCCTTACTAGATTATGAAGGAGATTCCATGAATCTCTGCGATGAGAAGCTTCTGAATGCCTATAGAAAACCTGTCAGGCTCCATTCAGTCAAACCTACCATTTTAAATTGTGATATCAATGTGATTCCTAGAGAAGCTTCTATGATTAACACTGTCGATGTTATTTCAAAATAAAGCCAGACCCCCACTATGACCTGAACAATGAACAGAAAAAAATTCTCAATCCCAAGCTAGGTTTGAATAAAATCAATCCTACTTTTTAATGCAAGGGTCTCCATTAGAAAAACAAAATTTGGCTTATGAATACGGACTAGCTCCTTTAGGAGTTGAATTGCCCATAGGCTGCCAAGCCTTTAGCAATTCTAGCTAAGGCAACTTATTACTGAGGGAGGCTCTAAGGAACAAAGATAGGTTCAATAGCAAGATAATTAGTATCTAAATGAGATTTCTCAAACTTAGTATAACCTCCATATCATTTTTTTTATCTTCTCTAAGCCAAGTTATGATCCTCATGATTTGAATGAGAGGTATAGGTCCCTTCCTTTCCACTATTAAAATTATCGGCATGATCAATGGCACCTTCCTTCCTAGCTATCCCACTAGATTCATCATGACTCTCTAATGATAGAAACCATAACCATCTTTCTCCTCCAGAGATGCCAGCACTACCAGAGGATGCAGGCATACATGAATCATAGAGTCTAGTGGTTGATTCAGGTCCTTGATAAATGAATTTTTCATAAAAATTTCAGTATGCCCTAGTACTTCACAGAGAAAACAAAAAGGAGGTAGCCTCTCATATTTAAAATCAACCCACTGCCAATTATAATCCTCAATCTTGATTTTTAACCTTCTCTTTAATGGTTGCCTAACATCAACTCTAACCATTATCCTCATATAAGCTCTCCAGAAACAGACATGATTGTTCTAATAAAACTCTATGAAATCCCTTCTGTAATTCCCTATCAAGATGGCAGTGCTTTTAGACATGTAGCTCCAATGTAGGTGATGTACCTGAACCCAAAAAGGTGAGAAGAAAAGGGGAACTCTAGCAGGGACATCATTTCTATCCATCTTTTAAAGAAGCAATTGCATGCGATCAAAAGTCCAAGGACTTAGATTCAACTCTTTGAATGTCAATCTCATGAAAAAATTAAAATAAGTAGGTTGAATTCCTAAATCTTTAATATGTACTCCTTCGAGAGGACATTACAAAGAGGCCATGGTGTATTGCATGACCTGAAACTTTACGGGTCTCGTGCGTAATAGTCTACCAACCAAACATAAATTAGGGTTTTCAACAGATCCCCTATGCTCTCCTAAACCCAATTGTAGATGCACTCTGTCTTCTTCTTCGATATATAATCTTCACAAAGCATTACCTACAGAGTTTTGGCTGACGCTATCCATCAAAACAAATTATAACAAACTGTGGAGTTGTCCACGAATGAGAAAGACCTGGAAAAATTTGAACAAAGAAAGACAAACCATAACGAAAGAAACTCTGCTGAGTGAACAAGACTATGAAACCTTACCATACAGGCAAGACCAATCTCTTGAGAGGACTCGATGGAAGTTTTTGTTTAATTATTTTTGTCCATTTAATTAGATCAAATATTTTCTTTATGAGATCCATTAGTCGAAGTACACACAATTCAATTAAAAATAAGTCGAATTGAAATATTTCATAAGTGAAGTCGAATTCAAATATTTTATATGTGAAATTTGAATAATTGACCAATATATTAATTCATTTAAACTCAAAATACATTGCATAAATTTAAATATGTTGTTAAAAATTTTAATTATGCAAGATTAAAAAAAATCTACAGAATTAAAAAAAACTGTCCTTGATGAAATTTAAAAGAAATTATTTCGTGATAAAATAAAATAAAATGACATATTAACTGTTGTTTTCCATCTTTAAAAAAAGAAAACTATTCTTTTACATAAAATTTGAAAGATTAATAATAAGATAATTGATATGAATAATTATATAAATATAATTTTAGGGGATAATAGAGAATATTTAAACTTAAATTTTACCTTTTGTTTTAGGAAATCATTTTATTTTGAATTATTATTATTATTTTCCAAGAAAAAAAATATGTTAGAACATTTCATTTTAATGATATTTGAAGCACAAAAATTAATTTAAAAATACATTTTATATTTTTGAACGTTGAGACATAATTTAGGAGAAAATGCATTTTTCTTGAGAAATATATAGAGTCGGAGTCAATGAGTCATTCTTCTTTTCATTGTAATACTAAAAAATACAATTTTTATTTTTACATCTTTTATTTTTTTTCAATGGAAAAAGAATAGTTTTTCATTAAAAAAAAAGTAACCATATCATTTAAAAATAAAAAATAATTTTTTATACGATAAAAAACTACAAATTGATACAGAATTACAAAAAATTGTCCTTGATGAAATTTAAAAGAAACTATTTCGTGATAAAATAAAAGAAAATGACATATTAACTGTTGTTTTCCATCCTTAAAAAAAGAAAACTATTCTTTTACATAAAATTTGAAAGATTAATAATAAGATAATTGATATGAATAATTATATAAATATAATTCTAGGGGATAATAGAGAATATTTAAACTTAAATTTTGTAATATCCTCATTTATGCCCTAGAAGTTTTGCATATTGTTGTTGTTGTTATTGTTGTTGTTATTGTTATATATTGGATTGAATGTATATGATGGGATAAGAAAAGAAATTGGGAGGAGAATGCTTGTGTATATGTGTATTGGGAAAGATTTAGGGTTTAGAGAGAATGGTATTTGTTGTGTATATGATGATATATATAACATATAAATTGGTCAAATGAAGAGTCAAAGTGTTGGTTAAGTGGAAGAAGATATTTTTGTGTTAAGTGTGTAATTACATATAAGGGCTTAGATAAGACAAAAAGTTAGTTATATGATTGAGGGCATTTTGGTATTTTGCTTGGATAAGAATACTTGGTGGAGATTAAAAGCAAAAATTGACTTGGTGTCTTCATCATTTTCTTCTTTCTTCATGAAGTGGCCGGCTCTCCATTAACAAAAGGGAAAGATAAGTGTTCTTGATGCTAGAAGTGAATTGAAGAAGCAATCCAAGGTTTTGACAAAGGATTGGTGGAATTTCTTCTTCTAAAGTAAGTATTCTCTTGTTTTCTTTGTTTATTTGGAAGTTTTGTTGGAAGTGAATAAGGGTTTGGTGATTTTGTGATTTGGTGGGTTTGAGATGGGTTGTGTTGTGTTTTCAAGTGTTTAATTGATTTTAAGTTATGAGTTTAATTAGAGGTTGTTGTTGGAAATGGTGGAGATGTTGATTTGGAAGAATGGAGAAGAGTGTTGATTTTAGGGTTTTGAGATGATATGTGTTTAATTGTTATATTAATGTGTTGTGAAGTAATTCTTGTGATGAAAATGTGTTAGAACATTGATTTTGTTCACTTGAAACATGTTATATGATGAATATTGTGTTTGAGTGAAATTGAGAAAGTGTTGGTTTTAGTTAAGGTTGTGTTGATGGGTGACACGGCCATATGCATTAGTGACACGGGCGTGTCCATCAAAGGTGATGGGCGTGTCAATTGTTTGAATTGGCTACTGTCTCTTTTGTTGTTAGTGACACGGGCGTGTTCCATCAAGTGGCTGGGCGTGTTCATCAAATGGGTTGGGCGTGTCCTACAAATGAATTACATATTGTTTTATACTTTGTTTCTTTTTACATTGTTTTGATCCTTCAAAGGTTCCATTGTTTCTAAACTTAAATATGAACATTATAAACATGTTTCAAACACAAGAATGATCTAATCAAATGAATGTGGAAGATCATAAAGCTATGAATCATATCAATTGTGTTTTGCCCTAATTGCATTGTTGAGATTTAGCAATGTTGTTATGCACTTTGAATGGTAATGTGTTACATGAGTAATGTATATTGAAATGTTGTATCAAAGATGAAATGATAATTCAAATAAGACATGATATGAGACAATGCCATTGTGTTTGGCTATGATGAATGATGCTATATGAGATATAATGTGATCATGGATGAGATAAATATACACTTGAATAATGAAGTGTTATATTGTGAAATGAAATGTGAAGCCATTGTTATTGGCTAATGTGATTCAATGGAGATAAATGAGGCATGTTTGCCTAAATGATAATGAGAATTGAGAATGAAATCTAAATGAATTGTGTGGCTAATGTGTTATTCCATTTTCAGAGTTTGTTGTTGGTGGCATGCCTAATAAGTGTAACAATCTCTTGAAGTTAGGTTGGATTGGATCCTTGAAGCCTAATTGAGATGTTACCACCCTTGAAGCTAGGTTGGATTAGTTCTTGAAGCCAAGTTGGGTAGAAGCTTAGCATGCTTTGCTCCCCTTGAAGCTTGGTTGAACTTGATCCTTGAAGCCTAGTTGGGTATATGATATTGATAAAAGTGATAATAAACCAAAGCATTAACTCTGAAAATTGAATTGCATATTAGTGTGTCTTGGGCCCATGCTTGTCTTTGTTTAGTGTTGTTTATGGATTGTTTAATGATTAGTTAATGAAGTATGAGAAAAGATGTTGAAATGTGATATGCACATATTTATATGTTGAATTATGAAATGTAAAGGTATGATGTTAGCTTTGCATTTAAATGGTTACATGTATAATATGAATTGAGAATTGACATTGTATTGTATTAAAGCATATCAATAGCATGTTTTATCTTACTAAGCCGTTGGCTTAGCGCGATAGTGTTTAATCGCGCAGGTAATAGAGTTGATAGAGTTGAACCCGGTAGTTCTTCAAGACCAAGTGAGAGTAGACCTTGAGGAACCCATTTTTGGGAGCTTAAAGATCAAAGCAGACTTGCCAATCATGTATACTTCTTTATATTTTGTAAAGAAATGTTTAATGTGTAAATATGTAATTATTTTATAACTTCCGCTGTGTAATATTTAAATATATATATATATATACATAACTAATATGTTTTGTTTTATAAGTAAATGATCTATTTTTCTATAATGTATGATGATAAGGGTATTGTATCAAGTTTTAAAGTGTTCTAAATGTTAAGAGAAATGTAGCATTCCTATGTTTGGTGCACATATGCTACATTGTTGTGGTTGTGGTGTGTGTGCATTGGATATGGGGGTGTTACAATTGTTTTGGTATCAGAGCCTAGGTTTGAGATTCTCAACCTAGGTAAAATGTAAGGAAAAGAATATTTTTACTTTTAAAAAAAATGAATTTCTGAATAACATAAATGTTTATGATTGGCAGTCTTTGATCTTTAATAAGACATCATCTGCTGTGTTTGCAGATATAGGTAGTAATGGATCCTCACTCACGGCAGTCAATTGAGGGAAGTGCGGAGAGTGTTGCTCCTGAGGAGGGAGCTAGGATTGATAGTGTTGAGGAGGCACCTGCTTCGGTGTCGGGTAGACCAGTTGGTGAGGATGTTCCGCCAGCTTGGTTCAGGAATATGATGGAAGTTATGAGACCAGCACCTGTGCAACCAGTGCCACCACCCCCTCAGCCTTCAGTATCAGTGAGGCACTATGATAAGCTAAGGAAATATGGAGCAGAGGATTTCTTTGGTACAGTTGATCCAGCTGTGGCAGAACAGTGGCTTGATAGAGTTCAGAGGGTATTTGTTCAGTTGCAAGCCACCCCTGAGGAAAAGTTTGACTATGCAAGATCTTTGCTACAAAAGGATGCATATAGTTGGTGGAAGACAGTGCCCCATTCTATGGATGATCCACCAACTTTGTCATATGCTGACTTTTTGAGAGAATTTGAATTGAAGTATACTCCAAGGGAGTATAAAGATGGGAAGAAAAGAGAGTTTTTAGATTTGAGGCAGGATCACCGGACCGTGACAGAGTATGAGGTTGAATTTATCCGGTTGAGTGAGTATGCTGGGGGAATTATAGTTGATGAGATTGATAGATGCAGGAGATTTGAGGAGGGATTGCGGCCTTCTCTTATGTGTCATGTGGCTGGATCCAGATATACTGATTTTTCCCAGCTTGTGGCAGCAACTCGCAGTGTGGAGAGAGCTCAAGTTATTGCAGCTGCTTCAGAGGAAGAGACTAGAGTTAGGAGGCCCCAGTTCGAGGCAGGGTCTTCTTCTGCGAAGAGAGGAAAAGGGAGTTTTGTTCCTCAGAGTAGTAGGAGCCAGAGACCAGTGGGTAGGTCAGTGCAGTCACAGAGACAGAGATTTAGACCTGCAGCTTCAGTGGCGAGTGCTCCAACCCCTATGGTTCAGAGATCCACCTTACCCATCTGCATTCATTGTGGGAGGCCACATGGTGGTCCTTGTTGGAAAGCAGGGGTAGCGGGAGTTTGTTTCAAGTGTGGGTCACCTGATCACTTTGTGAGAGATTGCCCTGAGAGGCAAGAGCAGGTGTCAGTTGATACTGCAGCTTCTCGGCCCAGTGTGAGGGGAGGTCGAGGAAGCAGGGGTTTTGGCAGAGGAGGCAGAGTTGGGTTCAGTTCCAGAGGAGGTTCTGCATCCAGAGAGAATAGACCAGAGGAGGTGGGATCTTCTCAGAGGATTTATGTGATGCAGAGGCAGCCTGATGCATCGGCAGTCATAGCTGGTACTTTTTCTTTATTTGATACTCCAGTACTTGCTTTGATTGATCCGGGTTCCACCCATTCTTATATTAGTGCATCTATTTTGCCTGTTTTTGATGTGCATGCTGAGTCCCTAGGATTTGATGTGTTAGTGACAAATCCGTTAGGGCATAGTGTGGTTGTAAGTAAGGTGCACCGAGATAGTGCAGTAAGGGTGCAAGGTGAGGAGTTCCTTGGAGACTTGATTGAGATGCCATTTAAGGAATATGATGTGATCTTAGGAATGGATTGGCTATCTCGACATGGAGCTGTGGTGGATTGTAAAAAGAAAATTGTTTCTTTGAGGACTGTTGATGGTAGAGAAGTGTTAGTATCTAATGAGCAGGAACAGCTAGCCTCCTTATTTGTTTCAGCTGTTGCAGCTAGGAGATTGATTAGAAAGGGGTGTGAAGCCTATCTTGCTCATGTGGTGGATACTAGAGTGAAGGGTTCTCCCATTGATAGCATTGCCACAGTTGCTGAGTTTCCAGATGTTTTTCCAGATGAGTTGCCAGGATTGCCTCCTGAGAGAGAGGTGGAGTTTGGTATTGAATTGTTGCCTGGTACCACTCCTATCTCGATTACTCCTTACAGAATGGCACCAGCAGAATTAAGGGAGTTGAAAGTACAATTACAGGAGTTATTGGACAAAGGATTTATTCGCCCCAGTGTTTCTCCTTGGGGAGCTCCTGTGCTATTTGTGAAGAAGAAAGATGGTACCATGAGGTTGTGTATCGATTATAGGCAATTGAATAAGGTGACTATTAAAAATAAATATCCTTTGCCTAGAATTGATGATCTCTTTGATCAGTTGAAGGGTGCAGCTGTGTTTTCTAAAATTGATCTGAGATCTGGGTACCATCAGCTAAGAGTCAGAGCTGAGGATGTTCCGAAGACAGCTTTTCGGACCAGGTATGGGCATTATGAGTTTTTAGTTATGCCTTTTGGTCTGACGAATGCACCTGCAGCTTTTATGGATTTGATGAATAGGGTGTTTAGGCCCTATCTGGATTAGTTTGTAGTGGTCTTCATCGATGATATTCTGGTGTATTCGCGGAATAAAGAGGAACATGATATGCATCTGCGAATTGTGTTGCAGATTTTGAGAGAGAAGCAGTTGTTTGCCAAATTGTCGAAGTGTGAGTTCTGGTTGGATCAAGTAGCTTTTCTCGGACATATCGTTTCTGCAGAAGGCATCAGAGTTGATTCGAGCAAAGTTGAAGCTATTCTGAATTGGAGTCCACCCAAGTCGGTGACAGAGGTTAGAAGTTTTCTGGGTTTGGCAGGCTATTACCGGCGATTTGTAAAAGGGTTTTCTCTAATAGCTACTCCACTCACCAGATTGCTTCGTAAGGGAGTGAGGTTTTTGTGGACGGATCAGTGTCAGGCGAGCTTTGAGCAGTTGAGAGATATGTTAACTCAAGCGCCTGTTCTTACTTTACCTGTGGAAGGCAAACCATATGTGATCTACAGTGATGCTTCACATAGAGGTTTGGGGTGTGTATTGATGCAGGAAGGGAAAGTTATAGCTTATGCATCTCGACAGTTGAAACCGCATGAGCTTAATTATCCAACCCATGATTTGGAATTGGCTGCCATTGTATTTGCATTGAAAATTTGGCGTCACTATCTGTTTGGGGAGAAATGTTTCATCTACACTGATCACAAGAGTTTGAAGTATTTGGGTGTCCAGAAAGAGCTCAATCTTCGTCAGAGGAGATGGTTAGAATTGATTAAAGACTACGACTGCTTGATTGACTATCATCCAGGTAAAGCAAATGTTGTTGCTGATGCCTTGAGTCGGAAGTCTGTAGCTGGTTTAACTGTGTATTCGCTCTCGTTGCTTGTTGAGTTGAGAGCATTGCATGTCAGTTTTGTACCTTGTGATGATGGTGCATTGTTGGCACAGTTGCAATTGAAGCCAGTTTTGCTAGATCAGATTAAAGAGCCTCAGATGACGGATATGAAGATTCAAAAGATTATTTCAGATTGCAAAAATGAAAAATCTAGAGATTTTGTTGTGAAAAGTGATGGGAGTCTCTGGTTCAAGAGCAGATTGTGTGTACCCGATGATGCTGTTTTGAAAAAGATCATTTTGGAAGAAGCTCATCAGTCGATGTTTGCTATGCATCCGGGTAATACGAAGATGTATCATGATTTGAGACAGCATTATTGGTGGATTGGGTTGAAAAGAGACATTGCTGAGTTTGTATCGAAATGTCTCACTTGTCAGAAGGTTAAAGCAGAGCACCAAGTTCCAACCGGGTTGTTGCAACCGTTGTCAGTGCCAGAATGGAAGTGGGATAGAGTGACGATGGATTTTGTGTCTGGTTTGCCATTGACACAAAAGAAGCATGATGCCATATGGGTGATTGTGGATAGATTGACTAAGACAGTTCATTTCCTTCCAGTGCGGATGGATTACTCTTTGGAGAGGTTGGCTGAGCTGTATATCCATGAGATTGTAAAGTTGCATGGTGTTCCAACTTCTTTAGTGTCTGATAGAGACCCCAGGTTTACTTCAAGGTTTTGGAAGAGTTTGCATAGTGCTTTGGGTTCTCGACTACACTTCAGTACTGCTTTCCATCCTCAGACAGATGGGCAGTCAGAGAGGGTGATACAGATTATTGAAGACATGTTGAGGAGTTGTGTCATCGATTTCTCTGGAAGTTGGGACAGATTTCTACCGCTTGTGGAGTTTGCTTACAACAACAGTCACCAATCCAGCATTGGTATGGCACCATTTGAAGCATTGTATGGTAGACGGTGTAGGACACCTCTTTGTTGGAGTGAACTTGGTGAAGGTAAAATAATTGGCCCTGATTTGATTCAAGAAACGGAAGAGAAAGTAAAGTTGATTCGAGGCAGATTAAAAGCAGCTTCAGACCGACAGAAGTCTTATGCAGATCTGAAAAGGAGAGACATAGAGTTTAATGTTGGAGATAAGGTATTTTTGAAAGTATCTCCTTGGAAGAAGATTTTGAGGTTCGGTTGGAAAGGGAAATTGAGTCCTCGATTCATTGGGCCGTATGAAGTGTTAGAAAGAGTTGGGCCAGTGGCGTATCGACTTGCTTTGCCACCTGAGTTGGATCGTATTCATAATGTGTTTCATGTTTCTATGTTGAGGAGATATAGGTCGGATCCATCTCATGTGTTGCCATTTGAATCTATTGAAGTGAGCCCAGACTTGACTTTTGAAGAGGAACCAGTTGCTATCTTGGCACGAGAAGTGAAAGAGTTGAGGAACAAGAGTGTACCATTGGTGAAAGTGCTATGGAAGAATCATGGAAAAGAAGAAGCAACTTGGGAAAGTGAGCAATTTATGCAAGAGCAGTATCCGCAGTTATTTCAGCTTTGATATCAGGTAATTTCGAGGACGAAATTTCTTTTTAGAGGGGGAGAATTGTAATATCCTCATTTATGCCCTAGAAGTTTTGCATATTGTTGTTGTTGTTATTGTTGTTGTTATTGTTATATATTGGATTGAATGTATATGATGGGATAAGAAAAGAAATTGGGAGGAGAATGCTTGTGTATATGTGTATTGGGAAAGATTTAGGGTTTAGAGAGAATGGTATATGTTGTGTATATGATGATATATATAACATATAAATTGGTCAAATGAAGAGTCAAAGTGTTGGTTAAGTGGAAGAAGATATTTTTGTGTTAAGTGTGTAATTACATATAAGGGCTTAGATAAGACAAAAAGTTAGTTATATGATTGAGGGCATTTTGGTATTTTGCTTGGATAAGAATACTTGGTGGAGATTAAAAGCAAAAATTGACTTTGTGTCTTCATCATTTTCTTCTTTCTTCATGAAGTGGCCGGCTCTCCATTAACAAAAGGGAAAGATAAGTGTTCTTGATGCTAGAAGTGAATTGAAGAAGCAATCCAAGGTTTTGACAAAGGATTGGTGGAATTTCTTCTTCTAAAGTAAGTATTCTTTTGTTTTCTTTGTTTATTTGGAAGTTTTGTTGGAAGTGAATAAGGGTTTGGTGATTTTGTGATTTGGTGGGTTTGAGATGGGTTGTGTTGTGTTTTCAAGTGTTTAATTGATTTTAAGTTATGAGTTTAATTAGAGGTTGTTGTTGGAAATGGTGGAGATGTTGATTTGGAAGAATGGAGAAGAGTGTTGATTTTAGGGTTTTGAGATGATATGTGTTTAATTGTTATATTAATGTGTTGTGAAGTAATTCTTGTGATGAAAATGTGTTAGAACATTGATTTTGTTCACTTGAAACATGTTATATGATGAATATTGTGTTTGAGTGAAATTGAGAAAGTGTTGGTTTTAGTTAAGGTTGTGTTGATGGGTGACACGGCCATATGCATTAGTGACACGGGCGTGTCCATCAAAGGTGATGGGCGTGTCAATTGTTTGAATTGGCTACTGTCTCTTTTGTTGTTAGTGACACGGGCGTGTCCATCAAAGGTGATGGGCGTGTCAATTGTTTGAATTGGCTACTGTCTCTTTTGTTGTTAGTGACACGGGCGTGTTCCATCAAGTGGCTGGGCGTGTTCATCAAATGGGTTGGGCGTGTCCTACAAATGAATTACATATTGTTTTATACTTTGTTTCTTTTTACATTGTTTTGATCCTTCAAAGGTTCCATTGTTTCTAAACTTAAATATGAACATTATAAACATGTTTCAAACACAAGAATGATCTAATCAAATGAATGTGGAAGATCATAAAGCTATGAATCATATCAATTGTGTTTTGCCCTAATTGCATTGTTGAGATTTAGCAATGTTGTTATGCACTTTGAATGGTAATGTGTTACATGAGTAATGTATATTGAAATGTTGTATCAAAGATGAAATGATAATTCAAATAAGACATGATATGAGACAATGCCATTGTGTTTGGCTATGATGAATGATGCTATATGAGATATAATGTGATCATGGATGAGATAAATATACACTTGAATAATGAAGTGTTATATTGTGAAATGAAATGTGAAGCCATTGTTATTGGCTAATGTGATTCAATGGAGATAAATGAGGCATGTTTGCCTAAATGATAATGAGAATTGAGAATGAAATCTAAATGAATTGTGTGGCTAATGTGTTATTCCATTTTCAGAGTTTGTTGTTGGTGGCATGCCTAATAAGTGTAACAATCTCTTGAAGTTAGGTTGGATTGGATCCTTGAAGCCTAATTGAGATGTTACCACCCTTGAAGCTAGGTTGGATTATTTCTTGAAGCCAAGTTGGGTAGAAGCTTAGCATGCTTTGCTCCCCTTGAAGCTTGGTTGAACTTGATCCTTGAAGCCTAGTTGGGTATATGATATTGATAAAAGTGATAATAAACCAAAGCATTAACTCTGAAAATTGAATTGCATATTAGTGTGTCTTGGGCCCATGCTTGTCTTTGTTTAGTGTTGTTTATGGATTGTTTAATGATTAGTTAATGAAGTATGAGAAAAGATGTTGAAATGTGATATGCACATATTTATATGTTGAATTATGAAATGTAAAGGTATGATGTTAGCTTTGCATTTAAATGGTTACATGTATAATATGAATTGAGAATTGACATTGTATTGTATTAAAGCATATCAATAGCATGTTTTATCTTACTAAGCCGTTGGCTTAGCGCGATAGTGTTTAATCGCGCATGTAATAGAGTTGATAGAGTTGAACCCGGTAGTTCTTCAAGACCAAGTGAGAGTAGACCTTGAGGAACCCATTTTTGGGAGCTTAAAGATCAAAGCAGACTTGCCAATCATGTATACTTCTTTATATTTTGTAAAGAAATGTTTAATGTGTAAATATGTAATTATTTTATAACTTCCGCTGTGTAATATTTAAATATATATATATATATATACATAACTAATATGTTTTGTTTTATAAGTAAATGATCTATTTTTCTATAATGTATGATGATAAGGGTATTGTATCAAGTTTTAAAGTGTTCTAAATGTTAAGAGAAATGTAGCATTCCTATATTTGGTGCACATATGCTACATTGTTGTGGTTGTGGTGTGTGTGCATTGGATATGGGGGTGTTACAAATTTTACCTTTTGTTTTAGGAAATCATTTTATTTTGAATTATTATTATTATTTTCCAAGAAAAAAATATGTTAGAACATTTCGTTTTAATGATATTTGAAGCACAAAAATTAATTTAAAAATACATTTTATATTTTTGAACGTTGAGACATAATTTAGGAGAAAATGCATTTTTCTTGAGAAATATATAGAGCCAGAGTCAATGAGTCATTCTTCTTTACATTTTAATACTAAAAAATACAATTTTTATTTTTACATATTTTGATTTTTTTTTTCAATGGAAAAAGAATAGTTTTTCATTAAGAAAAAAAAAAGTAACCATATCATTTAAAAATAAAAATAATTTTTATACGATAAAAAACTACAAATTGATACAGAATTACAAAAAACTGTCCTTGATGAAATTTAAAAGAAACTATTTCGTGATAAAATAAAAGAAAATGACATATTAACTGTTGTTTTCCATCCTTAAAAAAAGAAAACTATTCTTTTACATAAAATTTGAAAGATTAATAATAAGATAATTGATATGAATAATTATATCAATATAATTTTAGGGGATAATAGAGAATATTTAAACTTAAATTTTACCTTTTGTTTTAGGAAATCATTTTATTTTGAATTATTATTATTATTTTTCAAGAAAAAAATATGTTAGAACATTTTGTTTTAATGATATTTGAAGCACAAAAATTAATTTAAAAATACATTTTATATTTTTGAACGTTGAGACATAATTTAGGAGAAAATGCATTTTTCTTGAGAAATATATAGAGTCAGAGTCAATGAGTCATTCTTCTTTTCATTGTAATACTAAAAAATACAATTTTTATTTTTACATCTTTTGATTTTTTTTTCAATGGAAAAAGAATAGTTTTTCATTAAAAAAAAGTAACCATATCATTTAAAAATAAAAAATAATTTTTTATACGATAAAAAACTACAAATTGATACAGAATTACAAAAAACTGTCCTTGATGAAATTTAAAAGAAACTATTTCGTTATAAAATAAAAGAAAATGACATATTAACTGTTGTTTTCCATCCTTAAAAAAAGAAAACTATTCTTTTATATAAAATTTGAAAGATTAATAATAAGATAATTGATATGAATAATTATATAAATATAATTTTAGGTGATAATAGAGAAAATTTAAACTTAAATTTTACCTTTTGTTTTAGGAAATCATTTTATTTTGAATTATTATTATTATTTTCCAAGAAAAAAATATGTTAGAACATTTCGTTTTAATGATATTTGAAGCACAAAAATTAATTTAAAAATACATTTTATATTTTTGAACGTTGAGACATAATTTAAGAGAAAATGCATTTTTCTTGAGAAATATATAGAGCCAGAGTCAATGAGTCAGCCAGAGTCAATGAGTCATTCTTCGTTTAATTGTAATACTAAAAAATACAATTTTTATTTTTACATCTTTTGATTTTTTTTTCAATGGAAAAAGAATAGTTTTTCATTAAAAAAAAGGTAACCATATCATTTAAAAATAAAAAATAATTTTTTATACGATAAAAAACTATAAATTAATGCAGAATTACAAAAAACTGTCCTTGATGAAATTTAAAAGAAACTATTTCGTGATAAAATAAAAGAAAATAACATATTAACTGTTGTTTTCCATCCTTAAAAAAAGAAAACTATTCTTTTACATAAAATTTGAAAGATTAATAATAAGATAATTGATATGAATAATTATATCAATATAATTTTAGGGGATAATAGAGAATATTTAAACTTAAATTTTACCTTTTGTTTTAGGAAATCATTTTATTTTGAAATATTATTATTATTTTCCAAGAAAAAAATATGTTAGAACATTTCGTTTTAATGATATTTGAAGCACGAAAATTAATTTAAAAATACATTTTATATTTTTGAACGTTGAGACATAATTTAGGAAAAAATGCATTTTTCTTGAGAAATATATAAAGCCAGAGTCAATGAGTCATTCTTCTTTTCATTGTAATACTAAAAAATACAATTTTTTATTTTTTCATCTTCTGATTTTTTTTTCAATGAAAAAAGAATAGTTTTTCATTAAAAAAAAATAACCATATCATTTAAACATAAAAAATAATTTTTTATACCATAAAAAACTACAAATTGATTTGATTTTGAAATCATATTTATTTATGTCATAAAATTATTTTTGTATGAGTAATATGTATCTTCTTAATATAATAATTAATATATTACCAGAGGCGGAGATAAAGGGGGTCCCATGGGGCCCTGTTCCCCCCTCAGTCAAAAATAAAAAATTTTTAGGTATATTTGAGAATGAATATTACATTGGTTGAGATGGAACAACTTGGCCTTACTATGTGAGAGCACGCAACTTCGATCCACGCTCCCAACATTTTTCATCCTTTTTTTTCCAATCTTTAAAACTGGGCCTTTTAATCAAGCCCATTACAAACAAACAAGATTTGTCAATGACTCTGCCCATTACAAACAAACAAGAATAACTTAATTGTGACTCTTTCTCTTCTTTCTCACGTTTCTTCTTCGTTAATTCCTTTTTCTTTCTTTTTTTTTTTCAGATAACAGTTTCTTCCTTTTTCAATTTCATTCTTTCACCGATTGGCACCAGCAAGGCAGCGGCAACAAGTTAAGAATAGGTACACCACTTACTTTTAATATCATATTTATTTTGTTGCAATTTTTTTATCTTGCTAAAATGAATTGAAATTTGAAAAATAATGAATTAAGAAATTGGCTTGAATACTTGAGGACATTATAAATTTGAAATGTTTAATTTGATTTTGTAGTATGAAGTTTTTTTTTTTTTTGAGAAAAGTAGTATGAAGTTAAATTGAAATTATTATTTTTTTGTAGTTTATAATCTGGAATTTTTTTATTTCTTTTATAATTTGATATTTTTAATGTTTAGTATTTGATAAATTGAAATGGCTACTATATATCTATTGACTATTGTGATTGAATTATTTTTCTTATTCTTTGTAGTTATATGGAGCGATATTTTAAAAAATTAAGACCAAGTAGTGAAGAGTCGCCATCAGTTAATCAAAATATTCAATCGACTCAACCACATAAGGAAGCAATTGTTCAACCGGTACCACCAAAAGAACCTACTATTCAACAACATGAGATTGATATAGAAAATATTCCTTCTGATCCGGGATTACGACCTAGCATAATGAGTTATCCACCTGATGTCCGAGATCAGGTACGTAGAGCCTATTTATTAAAAGGTCCATGTCAACCACGCAATCATACTTTTCCTAAAAGAGTAGAAGGAGGTAGAGAAAGGAAATTTATATTATCGTGGTTTGATGATTTTAGTGATTGGTTAGAATATAGTATTGAAAAAGATGCGGTATTTTGTTTGTATTGTTATCTTTTTTCACCCGGACATAGTGAAAGAGGTCATAATACTTTTGTATCTGAAGGTTTTTCAACTTGGCGAAAGAAAGAGAGAATAAGAGATCATGTAGGAAAACACGATTCTTTGCATCATAGGTGTCGATTAGCTTGTCAAGATTTAATGAATCAAGAGCAACACATTGAATTTGCTTTTTCAAAACATTCTGAAAAGTCAAAGCGTGAGTATCGCTGTAGATTATATGCATCATTACTTGCTCTTCGCTATCTTTTGATGCAAGGTCTACCTTTTCGAGGACATGATGAATCTGAAACTTCATTAAATCAAGGAAATTTCATTGAATTTGTTAAAGTATTGGCTTTAACTAATGAAGAAATTAATAGTGTTGTGCTTCATAATGCTCCTGAAAATCACAAGCTCACTTCTCCTATTATTCAAAAAGATATCATTAGTGCATGTGCATTTGAGACAACAAAAGCTATTATTTCAGATATGGGCAATGATTTGTTTTCTATTCTAGTTGATGAATGTCGAGATGTTTCAGTTAAAGAGCAAATGGGTGTTGTTGTACGGTATTTGAATGAACAAGGGTGTGTGGTTGAAAGGTTTATTGGTGTTGTTCATGTACATGATACAAGTGCCTCAACGCTTCTAGCAGGTTTGAAGTCTTTCTTTTGTACTTATGGCTTAAGCATATCTGGTTTGAGAGGACAAGGGTATGATGGGGCTAGTAACATGCGGGGTGAATTCAATGGCCTCAAAAGTTTAATTTTAAAGGAAAATCCAAGTGCTTATTACATTCACTGTTTTGCCCATCAACTCCAACTTACTCTTGTTGCAGTTGCTAAAAAGCACCATAGTGTATGTTCATTTTTCCATACTATTAATCGTTTGGTGAATATAGTTGGAGTTTCTTGTAAAAGAAAAGAAATGCTTCGAGAATTGCAAATGGAAAAAGTGGCAAAAGGAATTGAAGAAGGTATCATAAAAAATGGACGAGGGTTGAATCAAGAGATGACATTGAAGAGGCCGGGAGATACTCGTTGGGGTTCTCATTACGGTACGCTTATTAATTTGATTCATTTATTTTCTTCAGTTGTGGATATTGTTGATTATGTTAGAGATAATGGGATTGATGATTCACAAAGGGGTGAGGCCATTAAAATGTTTGATATTGTGATTCAATTTGAATTTGTGTTTGTGTTGCATCTTATGAAATTGATTTTGGGAATCACAAATGAGTTGTCTCAAGTTTTACAAAAGAGGGATCAAAATATTGTGAATGCTATGAATTTGGTAAAAGTGTCAAAACTCCGTTTGCAGGATGTTAGAGATAATGGTTGGGAGGATTTATTGAAAGAAGTGTTTGAATTTTGTGCTAAAAATGAAATTAGTGTGATAAATATGGACGAGCATGTTTTTGTTCCAAGATCAAAGCGGGGAATGGAACCAATGACAAATCTCCATCATTATCGAGTTGAGCTTTTTTATTCAGTAATTGATATGCAACTTCAAGAGTTGAATAGTCGATTTGATGAAGTTAATACAAAGTTGCTTTTGTGTATGGCTTGTCTTGATCCTAAAGATTCATTTTCTGCATTTGATGTGAGCAAATTAGTTGAACTTGCAAAGTTTTATCCCTCTGACTTTTCGCCAGTTGATTTAATTGAACTCCAATCTCAACTTCAGAACTTCATTGTTGATGTGCGTTTGGATAAGAAATTTTCTGAATTAAAAGGAATTGGAGATCTCGCCAAAACTATGGTTGCTATAAAAAAGCATAAAGTTTTTCCTTTAGTGTATCTGTTAATCAAATTGGCATTGCTTTTACCAGTTGCTACAGCTACAGTGGAAAGAGCTTTCTCCGCAATGAAAATTATTAAGAGTTCACTTCGTAATAGCATGGGAGATGAGCTGCTAAATGATTGTTTAGTTACCTATATTGAAAGAGATGTATTTGCAAGTATTGACAATGAAACAATTATGAATAGATTTCAATCAATGAAAAATAGGCGAGGAATATTGTAATTTAATGTTTTAAATTTTCTTTGTATCCAACATTTTTCTTGTTTTATTTATTTTATTATAAATGTTATTTTTGTGAATTATAAATTTTAAGTTGAATTGGACCCCCCTTATCTAAAATCCTGGCTACGCCACTGTATATTACATAATATATCTGTTTGAGATGGAGCTGATTAAATTAATTTATAAATTTATATGTCAATTATTATTAAAGAAAGTAAACTAATCAATAAATTAATAGTTAAATGGCATAAAAGATTATTTTTAAATTTTTAAAAAATTAAAATTAAAAAATAAAATAAGAATAAAAATTGGAGTGCAAAAGACCACTTTGGTAAAAAGAAGACGGCTGACAAAGTTTGTTGGATAAATAGAAAATTAACGAAATCAAGATATTATTTTTAATTAATAATAAATACAGAAAAGCAAAAGGGTAGAGTTGGAAGCAAAAAGTCAAGTCAGAGGTGAGAAATAGAAAATTCAAAGAACGTGAGCGTTCCTTCATGGACTTTGCCAACACTGCTTCTCCTCCTCTCCTCATCTAATTCACACCTCACCACCAACGATCAATCATCTCTGAGCCTTCCGTAATCTCTTTCTCTCTGTTTTTCGCAATACCCATCTCTTTTTTTTTCTTTCTGGGTTGGTTTTCAAGGTCAAGGTGAGAGCTTCTTCTTTAATCTTCTAATTATTTTCTTTGATCTTTCTCTGAGCCTTGTTTTGCCTATGTTAATTGCAACCTTCAATATCAATTCCACTTCTTTTTTTTTTTTTTAATCAAACTTTTGTGGCTAAGTTCATTCCTAGTTTGCTGGCGTGTAGCGATTTTTATTATGAGTATTCTTGTTCTGTTTAGGACTTGTAAGTAACTTTGTAGCTAGGATTTTCTTTTTTACGGAGTGGGATTTTTTTCTTTAGTTATCACATTTACTAGTATAATCAATTTTATGAAAGTTGCGTTTGTATTGAAAAACAGAGGCATAAGAATTTCTGTTCTAGACATGCTAGGACTATTAATTCTTTCATTTGTTTAAATCTTTTCATCCTGCAAATTTTGTGTACCTAAGATAATGTGTGTTTTCTGATGTTCTGGGTTAGCTGATCTTTGAAGTTATTCATTCAAACATTTGTTGACAGTTAGAAAGGCCTATCAGACAATTATGACCTGTTTTTCTTTTCTATTTGGTCGGAGGATTGATTCTTCATCAAAAAATTCATTTGGAGTCGATGAAGGTAAATGCAAATGAAGCATTTTCTTTATGCTTAGGTTTTGCTATGTATATTTTCAATAGATTTTCATGTATCTTGACAAGAGAGCATATTGAGGTTATCAACATGGTTATTTGCCTGAAATAATTATTTCTACTCTGCAAATCTCACAGCTTTTTTTACTAGTACCAACAATAAGGCTTCTTATTTCTGTTTCTGAACAGAAGTAGCAGACCTTCACAATGTTAGACTCTACACCTACAAGGAGTTGAGAAATGCTACTGGAGATTTTATTCCAGCCAATAAAATTGGGGAGGGTGGTTTTGGTTCTGTATACAAGGTACTTGTATGAGTATTATAAGTATTAATTTTGCACATAGTTTTCTGTTTTGTCTCTTTTTCTTGAGAAATACACACATCTCTTAAGAATATTGCCAATGGTCAGGGACGGCTTAAAGATGGGAAAATCGCTGCTATAAAAGTTCTTTCAGCCGAATCAAGACAAGGAGTAAGAGAGTTCTTAACGGAGATTAATGTGATATCAGAGATAGAGCATGAGAATTTAGTTAAGTTATATGGCTGTTGTGTGGAAGGGAATCATCGAATTTTAGTCTACAACTACCTTGAGAATAACAGTCTTGCACAAACTCTACTTGGTAATGTTCTGTTCATCATTTGGAAGCCTTTATTATTGTTTTATTCATGTTTCTATTGGTAGTTGTAACCATTAGAAAAGTAGTTCCATTCTTGAGTTCTGTAGAAATTTGCTAAATTTTTTTCTTAATATTTTGTTCTTTATTTCTCATTCATTGAGCATCTTAAATCCATAAATATTACAAGTATATGGATCTAAACTATAGCATTTACCCAATGGTTTCTATTACTTTTTTCCTTTTCAGGAATAGGTAATAGTTACATTAACATCCAATTTAGTTGGAAAACACGATCTAGAATATGCATTGGGGTGGCACGGGGGCTTGCCTTCCTTCATGAGGACTTACAGCCACACATTGTCCACAGAGATATCAAAGCAAGCAATATTCTTCTTGATAGAGACCTATCTCCCAAAATTGCAGATTTTGGTCTAGCCAAACTTATTCCACCCAACATGACTCATGTCAGTACACGTGTGGCTGGAACGATGTAAGTTTCAGATTTTTATTCACTTTCTAGTCTGCTGTAACCAAGTCCATTTACATTATTCTATATAGCATTGTTGTTTCATTGAGATTGGAATACCATTAAGGTGCCAATTGTGTATCATTTGGTTGTTTTGAATTCCGACACATGTTTTGGATTGTGAATTTGCACACGTCAAAACCATCATTCTGCTTAAAGTTGATTTCAGTGTACTTAAGTTATTCTTTTTTTTTCCTTTGCACTACCCATTTTTGGTTTGAGGCATTGGAAGCATTGATTTTGGTGAAATTATGTAGAATATTCTATTGGCATGTCTAGAGTGGTTGATAATCCTGTCACAGGTGCAGATCATTTGAAATCTTGATCATGTTTACTGGTTATTTTGATAATTATTTTCCAGAACTAGAGTAAAGTTGGTATAGTCCTTGAATCATGTCCAATTCCAAATAGGCTGCTTTTATAAGCATGGGATCTTAATCTTGTGCTGCTCCACTGCAATGAAATGTTTAAGATTACATTTGGGTCATCTTTTGAGCCATGTGATAGAATTTTGTATATGTGTGCATCCACTGATGCTTATGTCAACAAGTATTTAGTATCTTCTAGTAATATCTGCATTTGTTCTTTTTTAGAGGTTATCTAGCACCAGAGTATGCAATAAGGGGGCAGCTAACACGGAAGGCAGACATTTATAGTTTTGGTGTTCTGCTTGTGGAAATTGTCACTGGAAGATGCAACACAAATACACGATTACCTATTGAAGAACAGTATCTTCTAGAACGGGTATGGATTTCTTTGGTCATTACTATCATGGTAATATATTTTATCAATTGGCAAATGCTTGGGTAAAATGACAATCCTGTTATTTTTGCAATTTCAAGACTTCTTTTATCTTCTTCGTCGAAAATTATTATTATTATTATTATTATTATATTTTATCTTCTTGAGCTTTTCCTTATTTGTAATATTTGTATGAATAGATAATAGCTAGAGTTAAGCACACAAAAAAAGGCTGATAGATTTAACATCACATGATAACCATAACGACTAAGAGCAATAAATAGGTTAAAACCATATCAGTACGAGGGAAGACAAACAGGAGTATCTAAAGTCTATATAAAGAAAAATAATTCAACACTCACATATTTACCATGTTTGTGGCTGAATCCTCACTCTACCTTGCATATTCTTGCCATATTTCTGCCAAAACTGTAGGCATGATCTCCAATTGGGATTGTCTCTGGATCAAACTCAGATTTGATTAAGGTATATCCTAATTCAACATGCTAAATGAAAATACTGAATATCAGTTTGCTTTTTGATCAAACATTTTTTCATTTTTAATAAATTCATTAAAGTTTTATTTATCATTCAGTTTAGATGTAGGATTCAGTGATCTGAAGCTAACTTTTTGATGAGTTGAAAGTTTTAACACCTACAAAATAAAAACTGAATCAAGAGAAAACTAGATGTAATCGAACTAGAAATACTGGATCAATTAAAAATGGACAAATAATTATAATTTGTAATTTAGATATTGTTAATGCATATATTATTAACTTAAAAGTATTATCATAGTTGTACATTATTGTTAAAAATCCTTCAAATATTATATCTAATTATATTATTAACAAAAATGATATTTTATATAATTAGTAAGAATTCAATTTTTTTTTTGGGACTTTGCTATTAATGTTGGTGGTTCTATTCCAATATTTGGTGTTAACTGAATACTGTACACTTCTAACTCATCTCACGCAGTCAAAGCTACCTGGGAATATAAGAAAAAATATTTCAAACCTATAACAATCCAATGAAGCTACAAAATCAATTAAAAGTAATATCTTTAACAATCACATCCCTGGAAAAGTCTTTCAATGTGCCAATAGGCTCAATACAAATATTTCTCAAAGGTCATGTCTCCAAAATGTATCAAAATATTCAAGAAAACAAATGTTAAAACATTCACAATTGTGCAATGACTGTTTACTTTTCCAACTATTGAACTAATTGCTATTATTTTATACATATCTGCAAATAAAATCAGTCTTTGTATTTGTACTTGTTTGTTTAAAATAAAAATGTATGTTAATATTAATTTCCTACCATAGTTGATTTCTAATTGATAGATTAAAAAAATTCAAATAGAACAGATAAATGGACTAAAAATTATTGATTTTTCTGTATCTAAAATATTGAGAAATAAATCAGATCCAGACTAAAATTTGGTTCATTGACAGTCCAAAGTCAGTGTAACCCAAGAAAAATGGTGATGAATGTCATATATTCTTCCTATCAACTCTTAGATGCTGCAGCCTTATCTAAAATTTTCCATCTCTGAAGTCATTGTCAACAGCATAAGTTGTCAACCACCTTGCCTCCGAACCAAGTTGTAGCTAGAGTTTAAAGATCCCGCATTGGAATCTTGTGCTTTTGTGTTCTATCACATCAGCAGGGCCTAATATATGTGTGTCCTGAATTTGTTTGGCTCTCGTGTTCACCATGTCTGTGTGTTAAAGAGGCGTTGGAGTTAAAAGATCCCTTATCACTATCCAACTAAAGTCTTGGTTGGAAAATTTCCAGCAGAGGTGTTGATTTAAGTCAACCAGGTTCTTTCCTATACCTTGATATGTAATTTTTACATGGTTTTAAGCTTTTATTGGCATCAAGTTAGATCATATGGAGGATATCAGGAAAATGGTGACAAGCTTTCTTATGTTGTATTAAACTACTTAATAATCATGCCGATAGTAAAATATATAATTTCACTGCTCATCACATTGGGCTCATGTTGCAGACATGGGAACTTTATGAACGAAAGGAGCTGGTCTGCCTGGTAGATACAGCACTAGGTGGTGACTTTGATGCTGAGGAGGCTTGTAAGTTTCTAAAAATTGGGTTACTCTGCACCCAAGATGCTCCCAAGCTCCGGCCTTCCATGTCTACAGTAGTAAAGTTTCTAACTGGGGAGAAAGAAGTTGATGACAGTAAGATAACAAAACCAGGTTTAATCACTGATTTCATGGATCTCAAAATACGAGGTCGCACAAACACCAGTTTCCAAAAAATGCCATCTTCCTATAACCCACCGAAATCTGAAACAAAGACAGGATCTTCCTATAATTTGTCGTCTGATTCAGACAACCTGGATGATTCAACCTTGTCATCAGGAAACTCAACTAGTGCAGCGACCACCTTCAATGCACCACCATATGATCGAAGTGTTTAAACGTCATTGTGAAAAATTATATCCATTTTATTTATTATTTCTTTCTTTTTTAGGCTTGTAATTGTGTAAATTCTAGAACCATGTTCCCTTCTTTCTTCATCTCCTTTTTTTTGGGTAGTTTCTTCAGCTGCAGAATTAGCTAGCTAAAGAATTTTTGTAGGAATGCATTTTCTTGTAAATGTAAAACGTTTTGTAAAATGAAGAAAGTGTGCTTGGTTTTGATCTCAATTTTGTTATTTCCTGTTTGGGACAAAAGAATTCTATGAATTTTCACTTGAAAGATAAACATAAATCCATCTTCATTTGAAATACATATTCATCCAAAAGTTCTAAATTTTTATGAAATTTATTTATAATTATGCATGCATATATGAGTTTTAATATGTAATTTTGTTTGCACCTTACTTAAAATTGGCTCAATTGGCCCAAAAAGCCTAGGGCTCAGAAAGTAGAAAAACCCAAGAAGCTTCGGCCATCAGCTCTTTGTGCATCAGTAACCGAAATCCCACAATGTTGAAAGCTTGTGTGCCATGATCCCACAAAGGCAAAATGGTTTCAGTTGTAGGTGAGACCGAGAGTTAAGGGAAATGTGATCTAGAGAAGAAGATTTAAAGAGAAAATGGAAAAAAGAAAGGTGACATCAGAATCAATCAACAAAATCCTATACAAATCCAATAAAACCAAGTTTTTCCATGATATGTATCTCTTTATTGTTCAAATAGTCAATTAGTCATTTAGATTGTGAATATTGTGTTCTTTTGTCCATAAATATCTGTAATTACGTGTTTTTGCAGTATCTTGTCATCAATTCGCCAGCTTAGTACCTTAAAGACTTAGTTTTGCATGTAGAATCCAAATAAATTTATAAAAGGGAGTTTGAGAACTTCATTTCTTTTGTGATCCTAGAAGTCAAGTTTTTGAGGTGTTTATAACCTTTGGCAGGCTTGCATTCCACACAACTGAAGGCCATAAGGTTTAACTCTTCTTTGAGGGAAACAAACAAATTTGGCATGCCGAGTGGGACACGTTCAATGCAATGCCACCTAAAAGAAACCTAAGAAAAGATACTACTGGGTTGAATTATTCAGAGGTTGCCTATGCAACAGCAGGTCAGGAAGGGTTTGTTCCTTCTATGGTGGAACAAATAGAAAAGGGAAATTTGTCTCTTGGTGAAACTTAGAATGCACCTAAGGAACAATAAACTGTGGAGACTACTAGGAAGAATTCCATAGCTATTGAAGATGATGAGAAGCAGATGCTTACTAAAATACTGAGGAATGTGATAGTTACAAAGATAGTTTCAAAAACATCAAGAAGTAATGATGCATTCTCTAAGTGACATTCTAGACAAAGGATGAACTTCTAGGGAAATGAGTGCATCAATCCCTAATGTAGGGACTAGGCAGACCAAAAAAAAGATGGTGGATGAACTTAGGGGGCAAGCCACAGTGGTTGAACCTATGGAATGGCATAGGCCACAAGACTATACTGAAGAAAAGTATGTTCCTCCTCATAGAAGAGAGAAGGAAAATGGAATTTATCGAGGGGCATGTGGAAATGGCCGCCAAAAAAACAAGCTTGTTGCTGCCTAATAATTCTTTGGCTCAACCTGTAACACCCCTATACCCCGTATACGTACACTACAAACTACCACACCTGTAATATACGTATACCGAATACATGAGTGCCACGGTTTATAATAAACAAACCAATCTTTCAATTTAACAACATTATAAGAAAACTTAAAAACATTCAAGTTATATTATAAAGTATAATAGATAAAACGTTTATTTATTACGCAGCAGAAAATGTAGCGATATATACATATATATATATACAACAAAATCAATGTTTACAAAACATAAAGTTTATACATGTTTGGCAGTTCGTCTCTGATCTTTAAGCCCACAATCAACACTTCAGAGTCTAGACTCGACTCGGTCTAGCTGAACTCTCCGGTTCTACCCTGTCACCTGTGCAATGAACCATAATAGCGCTAAGCCGTAGGCTTAGTGGTACAAACCAAAATAACAATATGTTTTAATGCAATGTCAATGTCATACTTTCAAGCAATAGAAATCATATTCAAAATGCTATATCTCATAACATTACATTTCATTATCTAACTTAATTGTTTTACCATTTATGATTCACATTGAAACAAAGACAAGCATGGGCCCAAAAAGGATCTAATATGTTATTCAAAGTTCAGAGTTACTGCTTTGGTCCATAATCACATTCATCAAGCCCGTAGGCGATATATATATATCTATCCATGGATAGTGTAACAGACCCAGTCTCTTGGACCTCAACCCGGCTAGACCCAAGGGCCCCAGTATCTTGGTCCTCAACCTGGCTAGACTATTACCGTTTTTGAGGCTTACGACCCAGTCTTTTCACCCCAAAAACATCATATTTCACATTTTTCAGCTGGACTCGACTTACGACCCTGTCTTTTCACCTATCCAGCGATTCATAGACATGCCGCCAAACTCAGAACTCTGAAAATTGAATAACATATTAAGCACACAATTATTTCATTTATCTCTTTATCAATCTCTTTCTCAATTCATTTCTCATTTCATATTCCATAATCAAATAGGCAACCATGTCCCAATTATTTCATTTGCATTATCATAGCCAACAACAATGGCTTCATATCTCATCATATCTCAATTCACATTAAAGCAATTCATCAATTTTGTAATACATTGTTTAACACATTTGCCATCAAATATTTTAAATCTCAATGTCATGTAAATGCATGCCATAATGTATGGTTTGTACTTACCTCCAAAAGCAACTCACACACAACACTAAACTCCTCTTGCATGAATCCTTCAATACTTGGATTAGGGCAACTCAAACTCTTCACAACCAAATCCAAAAGGAATAATACACACTTATTTAGAAATACACATGAGATAATAAAGCTAAGAACCAACAAGGGCAAACTCTACACATGACACTCTCAACAACACTGGCGTATCCCTGACTGTGCCCTAAACTCACAACACAGAAGCTTTGACACGCTCAGAACCACGGGCGTGTCACTGAACGTGTAATACATTCTGTCTCACAGAAGCATTGACACGTCCAACAACACAGGCGTGTTCATGGCCGTGTTAATCCTCCCTCAACACAGTAGCTATGACACGCTCAGTGACATGAGCGTGTAACTGCTCGTGTCACCCATCCAGAAAATAGAACCATTGACACGCCCAAAGACCTGGCCGTGCTCACGGGCGTGTCAGGCCAAAAATCCAGATTCTAGCAACAACAACAACAACACTTCCAACAAACCTCTTACTTCCACCATTTTCCACTTCAAATAAACTTAATTAAACACACTCAAAAACCATAACAAACTTGCAAAAACACCAAAACAACTCAAAACATACATCAAACACAAATCATAATCATCACCACAAACCCAAAACACAACCACAACACTTTCTTTTCCAACAAACTTACTCTTTCCTTCAATCCAACCCCAAAATCCAAAATCAATTGAACCAAACACTCTTAAGCACACCACAATCAAACAAACACATATCAACCACAACCTCAACTTCACAAACTCAAAGAAAATCAAAGAATCAAGTGGAAAACTTACCATGGATGAAGAAACTCTTAAATTTCCAACTTGATCACTTGAAAACTTCCTTCAATCTTGAGTTTGGAAAATCAAATCTCTCTCTTGCTCTCTTGCTATGGAGAGTGCCGGCCAACATAGAAAAGAAAAGGAAAGAAGATGAGCCACGAAGAAGAAAGAAAGAAAGAAGAAAACAAAGAAAGCAAAGTCAAACTCTCCCAACCACTCATCTCCTCAAAATCCTCTCCACCAAGCAATAAACAATAAAATAATTAAATATCTTCTTCCACTTCCACTAACTCAATTTCCAATTAATTAATTAATTTCCTTTGACCCTTCATTCCTTTGATTTGTATATGTTGTATATATCCCAATATATACAACATATACACTCTACTCAAAACCTCTTCTCTTACCACTAAAATAAATACACTTAATCCAAATATAACAATAAATATTTCAAAACTTTTAGGGTATACTTTGGGATATTACAATTCTCCCCCTCTAAAAAGAAATTTCGTCCTCGAAATTACCTGATCTTAAATATGAAACAATTGAGGATACTGATCTCGCATCGCTTGCTCATTCTCCCAAGTTGATTCTTCTCCACCATGATTCTTCCAAAGAACCTTCACAATTGGCACTTTCTTATGTCTCAACTCTTTCACTCCATGTGCTAAAATAATCATCGGTTCTTCTTCAAAAGTCAGATCCGGACTCACTTCAATAGATTCAACCGACAAAACATGAGATGGATCTGATCTGTACCTCCTCAGCATAGAAACATGGAAGACATTATGGATTCTATCCAACTCAGGCGGCAAAGCGAGTCGATAAGCAACTGGTCCAACTCTTTCCAATATCTCATACGGTCCAATAAAACGAGGACTTAGCTTCCCTTTGCGGCCAAATCTCAAAATCTTCTTCCAAGGAGACACTTTCAGAAATACTTTGTCTCCAACATTAAACTCTATGTCTCTCCTCTTCAAATCTGAATAAGATTTCTGTCGATCTGAAGCTGCTTTCAACCGATCCTGAATTATTTTCACTTTTTCTTCCGTTTCTTTAATCAAATTAGGACAAACCAATTTGCCTTCTCCAACTTCATTCCAACATAGAGGCGTTCTGCATCTTCTACCATACAATGCCTCAAATGGTGCCATTCTAATACTGGATTGATGATTGTTGTTGTAAGCAAATTTCAACAGTGGTAAAAATCTGTCCCAACTTCTAGAGAAATCAATGACACAGCTTCTCAACATATCCTCTATAATCTGTATCACTCTTTCTGACTGCCCATCTGTCTGCGGATGAAAAGCAGTGCTAAAGTGCAATCGAGAACCCAAAGCACCATGTAAACTCTTCCAAAATCTTGAAGTAAACCGAGGATCTTGATCAGACACTAAAGAAATTGGAACTCTATGTAATTTCACTATCTCATTGACATACAACTCAGCCAACTTTTCCAGAGAATAGTCCATCCGAACTGGAAGAAAATGAGTTGTCTTCGTCAACCGATCAACAATCACCCAAATAGCATCATGCTTCTTCTGAGTCAATGGCAAACCAGATACAAAATTCATTGTCACACGTTCCCATTTCCATTCAGGTACTGATAAAGGTTGAAGTAACCCTGTTGGAACTTGATGCTCAGCTTTCACCCTCTGACAAGTGAGACACTTGGATACAAACTCCGCTATGTCCCTCTTCATACCTGACCACCAGTAATGTTGCTTCAAATCATGATACATTTTAGTACTCCCAGGGTACATAGCAAAAATTGATTGATGTGCTTCCTCCAAAATAATCCTTCTCAATCTTGCATCATCAGGAACACACAATCTATCTTTAAACCAAAGGCTACCATCACCTCTCACAAGAAAATCTCTGCTCTCTCCTTGCTGGCATTTTGACACAATTTCCTGAATTTTCTCATCAGCCAATTGAGCCTCTTTAATATGATCTAACAACACCGGTCTCAACTGCAACTGAGCCAACAATGCACCATCATCACATGATTTAAAACTAACATGCAACGCTCTCAACTCAACAAGCAACGAGAGCGAATAAACAGTCAAACCTGCCAAAGACTTCCGACTCAAGGCATCTGCAACAACATTTGCCTTACTAGGATGATAATCAATCAAACAGTCATAATCTTTGATCAGCTCCAACCATCGTCTTTGCCGAAGATTCAGCTCCTTCTGAACACCCAAATATTTCAAACTCTTATGATCCGTATAAATGAAACACTTCTCTCCTTACAAATAGTGTTGCCAAATCTTCAATGCAAACACTATAGCTGCTAACTCCAAATCATGCGTCGGATAATTAATGTAACACCCCTATACCCCGTATACGTACACAGCATGCTAATACGATCGTAATATACGTATACTGAATATAGAAATGCCACGGTTTACAAAACACACAAACCATCCCTTTAATATAATATGAACAATTTTAAAACATTTAAGGAAATTTAGAAAACACAATAGACAAAATGTTTATTCAAAACGCAGCGGAAAATATAATAAATATTTTCAAATACATATACATCAAAACTCAAGTTTTACAAAACATAAAAAAAATATATACATGTTTGGCAGTATGTCTTTGATCTTTAAGCTCCACTATCAACACCTCAAAATCTAGACTTGACTCGGCCTAGAGGAACTCTCCGGTTCTTCCCTGTTACCTGCGCGATGAACCACAATCGCGCTAAGCCAACGGCTTAGTGGTACAAACTACAAAAATATTATGCTTCAATGCAATGTCACACTATCAAGTTTCATGAAGTAATATTCACAATTCCACATCCATACATAAATTACACATCATGATATATTTTCATAGTTTCATTATTCAAGAATCACTTTTAAACAAACACAAGCATGGGCCCAAAAAGAATCTAATATGTTATTCAAAGTTCAGAGTTACTGCTTTGGTCCATAATCACAATCATCAAGCCCGTAGGCAATATATATATCTCTATCCATGGATAGTGTAACAGACCCAGTCTCTTGGATCTCAACCCGGTTAAAACCGAGGAAATCCTCAACTCGGCTAGACTGTTACTGTTTTTGAGGCTTACGACCCAGTCTTTTCACCTCAAAAACATCACATTTCACATTTATCATTTCACATTTTTCAACTGGAATCGACTTATGACCCGGTCTTTTCACCTATCCAGTGATTCATAGGCATGCTGCCAAACCCAGCACTCTGAAAATTGAATTAACATATTAGGCACATAATCATTTCATTTATCTCTTTATAAATCTCTTTTCATTTCATTTCTCATAATTGGATAGGCAACCATGCCCCAAGTATATTTCATTTGCATTACTATAGCCATCAATTATGGCCTCATATCTCATATTATCTCAAATCACATTAAAACAATTTATCATATCATCATATCTTTCACATTTCATATTTCATATTTCATTTCATCATCATATAAGCAAACATGCTTCAACTATCTCATTTACATCCTTATAACCAACCACATTGGTTTTACATTTCATTATACCATTCATAACATTTTTCACATAAATTAACAATGTAATCAATTACTTAACATATGTACAATCAAATATGTTAAGTATCAAAATCAAGTAAATGCATGCAATCATGTAATTTGTACTTACCTTAAGCACCACTCACACAAATCTATACACTTCCCTTCTCCAAGAATTCTCCACCACTTGAATTAGGGCAATTCAACTTCTTCACAACCTAATCCAAAAGAATAACACACTTACTCAAAGATACACAAGAGATAATAAGACTACAATCTAATTAGGGCAAACTCTAACCATGACACGCTCAACAACACGGGCGTGTCCCTGACCGTGCCCTAACTCCACAACACAGAAGCTTTGACACGCTCAGAACCACGGGCGTGTCACTAAACGTGTAATACATTCTGCCTCACAGAAACATTGACACGTCCAACAACATGAGCATGCTCATGGCCGTGTCAATTCTCCAACATCACAGTAGTTATGACACGTCCAATAACACGGGCGTGTTAATGATCGTGTCACCCATCCAAAACACAGAACCATTGACACGTCCAAAGATCTGGCCGTGCTCAAGGGCGTGTCAGGCCAAAAAAACAGATTCCGGCCACAACAACACTTTATCCAACAAATCACTTGCTTTCACCAAAATCCACTTCAAACAAACTTAGCTCAACATACCCAAGAACCATAACAAACTTGCAAAAACACCAAAACAACTAAAAACATACATCCAACACAAATCAAAATCATCACCAAAAACCCAAAACACACCCACAACACTTCCTCTTCCAACAAACTTACTCTTTCTTTCAAACCAACCCCAAAATCCAAAATCAATAGAATCCAAACACTCATAAACACACCACAATCAAACACACTCCTACTATCAACAATAATCCATCAAACTCAAACACAACTCCAAATAAAATAAAGGAAATCAAGAGAGAACTTACCAACAATGATGAAACTTCTTAATTTCCAACTTGGTTACTTGAATCACCTTTCAACTTTGAGCTTGGAACACAAAACTCTCTCTTGCTCTCTTGTCTTGATGATGCCCGGCCAGCAAAGGAAAAGAAAAGGAAATGGAGAATAAATGAAGACAACAAGTCAAACACTTATCTCTTTAAACCTCCACCAAGTCATTTTAATATTAAAATAATCCAAATTAATCTCACCCATTCATAATTTCCTTATTAATTAATTCCATAAATCATAACATAAATATCTCCATCCATTAACTTTCTTTGACTTTGTCTTGGGTATATGTTGTATATATTTTCATATACACAACATATACACTCTCTCTATAATTCTTTTCTCTTTCCAAAGAAACATATACGTTAAATCCAATTATAACAATAATACCAAAACTTCTAGGGCACATTTTGGGATATTACAATTAAGCTCATGCGGCTTCAACTGTCGAGAAGCATAAGCTATGACTTTACCCTCTTGCATCAAAACACATCCTAAACCATTATGTGAAGCATCACTGTAAATCACATATAGTTTATCTTCCACAGGCAAAGTAATAACAGGAGCTTGAGTCAACATTTCTTTCAACTGCTCAAAGCTTGCTTGACACTGATCTGTCCACACAAATCTAACTCCCTTTCTAAGTAATCTGGTGAGTGGAGTAGCTATCAAAGAAAAACCTTTCACAAAGCGTCGATAATAGCTTGCCAAACCCAAAAAACTTCTGACTTCAGTTACAGAATTTGGTGGACTCCAATTCAAAATGGCCTCAACTTTACTCGGATCAACTCTTATACCATCTGCTGACACTATATGATCCAGAAAAGTCACTTGATCCAGCCAAAACTCACACTTCGACAGTTTAGCATACAATTGCTTCTCCCTCAAGGTCTGCAACATAATCCGCAAATGCTTGTCATGTTCCTCTTCATTACGTGAATACACCAAAATATCATCAATGAAAACCACCACAAACTGATCTAGATAGGGCCTAAACACCCTATTCATCAAATCCATGAAAGCTGCAGGTGCATTCGTCAATCCAAAAGGCATCACTAAAAACTCATAATGCCCATACCTTGTGCGAAAAGTTGTCTTAGGAACATCTTCCTCTCTAACTCTCAACTGATGGTACCCTGATCTCAAATCAATCTTGGAAAACACTGCTGCTCCCTTCAACTGATCAAAGAGATCATCAATCCGAGGCAAAGGATACTTATTGTTAATAGTCACCTTATTTAATTGCCTATAATCGATGCACAATCTCAGAGTATCATCCTTCTTCTTCACAAACAAAACGGGAGCTCGCCACGGAGAAACACTAGGGCGAATAAACCCTTTATCCAACAACTCCTGCAACTGCACCTTTTAACTCTTTCAACTCAGTAGGTGCCATTCGATAAGGAGTAATAGAGATGGGAGTGGTACCAGGCAACAAATCGATACCAAACTCAACCTCTCTCTCAGGGGTTAAACCTGGCAACTCCTCTGGAAAAACATCTGGAAATCCCGCAACAGTGGGTATACTATCAAGCTGAGAACCCACTACTCTGGTGTCCACAACATGAGCAAGATAAGCATCACACCCTTTTCTAATCAACTTCCTAGCTGCAACAGCTGAAACAAACAAGGATGCAAGTTGTCTCTGCTCACTAGATACCATCACACTTCTACCATCACTGGTTCTTAAGGTAACACACTTCTTTTGACAATCTACCATAGCTCCATGCTTAGACAACCAATCCATGCCTAAGATAAAATCATACTCCTTAAAAGGCATTTCAATCAAATCATCCAAAAACTCTTCACCTTACACCACAACTGAACTATCACGATGCACCTTACTCACCACAACATTATGTCCTAAAGGATTTGTCACCAAGACATCAAATCCTAAGGACTCTGAATGCAATTTAGACATAGGCAAGATAGATGCACTTATGTATGAATGAGTAGATCCTGGATCAATCAAAGCAAGAACTGAAATGCCAAATAAAGAAAATGCACCCGCAATGACTGCTGAAGCATCCGGTTGTCTCTGCATCACATACACTCGCTGAGAAGACCCAGCCTCATCTGGACTACTGCCTCCGGATGTAGAGCCTCCTCTTTGACTGATCCCAGGTTGACCACCTCTACTAACACCTCTGCCACTTCGACCTCCTCTCACACTAGGTCGATAAACTGTAGAATCTGCCTGCCTATGCTCCTGCATCTCAGGACAATCTCTAATGAAATGGTCAGACGATCCACATCTGAAACACACAGCTGATCCACCAATCTTCCAACAAACACCCCCATGTATCCTACCACAATGAACACATGTAGGTGGAGTAGACCTCTGAACCACTGGAGTCGGAGCACTAGCTACAGAAACTGTAGGTCTCGGTCTCTGCCTCTAATATTGAACTGACCTACCCGACTGCCTCAGGCTCCTACTGACTCTCGGAATAAAACTTCCTCGGCCTCTCTTCATAGATGAAGACCCTGCCTCAAACTGGGATCTCCTAACTCTGATCTCCTCCTCGGTAGTGGTTGCTGCAATACCCTGCGCTCTCTCAACACTTCTAGCTGCGGCAACTAACTGAGAAAAATCTTGGTACCGAGAACCAGCAACAATACACATAATAGAGGGCCTCAATCCCTCCTCAAATCTCCTGCAACTATCAATCACATCTGAAATAATTCCACCTGCATAATGACTCAATCGGATATACTCAATCTCATACTTTGTCACTGTCCGATTCTCCTGCTTCAAATTCAGGAATTCCATCTTCTTAGCATCCTTATACTCCCTCGGAGTATATTTCTGCTCAAATTCCCGCAGAAAATCACCATAAGACAGAGTAGGTGGATCATCCATGGCATGAGGAACCGTCTTCAACCAATCATAAGCATCTTTCTGCAATAAGGATCTAGCATAATCAAATTTCTCTTCAGGAGTAACTTGCAACTGGATAAATACCCTCTGAACTCTATCCAACCACTGCTCAGCTACTGTAGGATCTGTAGTACCAAAGAAATCTTCAGCCCCATACTTCCTCAATTTATCATAATGCCTCACCGGTACTTGTGGCTGTGGTGGCGGTGGTGGCTGCACTGGAGCTTGCCTCAACAATTCTACCACATGTCTTAGCCAAACTGGAGGAACCTCATCAGCAGCTGGTCTCTCTGGCATAGGAACAAGTGCCTCTCCAACTCTATCAACCCTAGCTCCATCTGTACCCTCTTCAGGAGCTACACTCTCTGCACTACCTTCTAAAGACTGACGTGACTGAGACGCCATTACTACCTATATCTGCAAACACAGCAGAATATACCTCATAAAAAATCAGAGACTGCCAATACCAAAACATGTATCTTATTTAAAAACAATATTTTAAAACTCAAAATTTTCTTTTTCTTACAATTTACCTAGGTTGAGAATCTCAAACCTAGGCTCTGATACCAAAACAATTGTAACACCCCTATACCCCGTATACGTACACTACAAACTACTACACCTGTAATATACGTATACCGAATACAGGAGTGCCACGGTTTATAATAAACAAACCAATCTTTCAATTTAACAACATTATAAGAAAACTTAAAACATTCAAGTTATATTATAAAGTATAATAGATAAAATGTTTATTTATTACGCAGCGGAAAATGTAGCGGTATATACATATATATATATATATACAACAAAATCAATGTTTACAAAACATAAAGTTTATACATGTTTGGCAGTTCGTCTCTGATCTTTAAGCCCACAATCAACACTTCAGAGTCTAGACTCGACTCGGTCTAGCTGAACTCTCCGGTTCTACCCTGTCACCTGTGCAATGAACCATAATAGCGCTAAGCCGTAGGCTTAGTGGTACAAACCACAATAACAATATGTTTTAATGCAATGTCAATGTCATACTTTCAAGCAATAGAAATTATATTCAAAATGCTATATCTCATAACATTACATTTCATTATCTTACTTAATTGTTTTACCATTTATGATTCACATTGAAACAAAGATAAGCATGGGCCCAAAAAGGATCTAATATGTTATTCAAAGTTCAGAGTTACTGCTTTGGTCCATAATCACATTCATCAAGCCCGTAGGCGATATATATATATATATCTATCCATGGATAGTGTAACAGACCCAGTCTCTTAGACCTCAACCCGGCTAGACCCAAGGGCCCCAGTATCTTAGTCCTCAACCCGGCTAGACTGTTACTGTTTTTGAGGCTTACGACCCAGTCTTTTCACTCCAAAAACATCATATTTCACATTTTTCAGCTGGACTCGGCTTACGACCCTGTCTTTTCACCTATCCAGCGATTCATAGGCATGCCGCCAAACTCATAACTTTGAAAATTGAATAACATATTAGGCACACAATTATTTCATTTATCTCTTTATCAATCTCTTTCTCAATTCATTTCTCATTTCATATTCCATAATCAAATAGGCAACCATGTCCCAATTATTTCATTTGCATTATCATAGCCAACGACAATGGCTTCATATCTCATCATATCTCAATTCACATTAAAGCAATTCATCAATTTTGTAATACATTGTTTAACACATTTGCCATCAAATATTTTAAATCTCAATGTCATGTAAATGCATGCCATAATGTATGGTTTGTACTTACCTCCAAAAGCAACTCACACACAACACTAAACTCCTCTTCCAAGAATCATTCAATACTTGGATTAGGGCAACTCAAACTCTTCACAACCTAATCCAAAAGGAATAATACACACTTATTTAGAAATACACATGAGATAATAAAGCTAAGAACTAACTAGGGCAAACTCTACACATGACACGCTCAACAACACGGGCGTGTCCCTGACCGTGCCCTAAACTCACAACACAGAAGCTTTGACACACTCAGAACCACGGGCGTGTCACTGAACATGTAATACATTCTGTCTCACAGAAGCATTGACACGTCCAACAACACGGGCGTGTTCATGGCCGTGTTAATCCTCCCTTAACACAGTAGCTATGACACGCTCAGTGACATGAGCGTGTAACTGCTCGTGTCACCCATCCAGAAAATAGAACCATTGACACGCCCAAAGACCTGGCCGTGCTCACGGGCGTGTCAGGCCAAAAATCCAGATTCTAGCAACAACAACAACAACACTTCCAACAAACCTCTTACTTCCACCATTTTCCACTTCAAACAAACTTAATTAAACACACTCAAAAACCATAACAAACTTGCAAAAACACCAAAACAACTCAAAACATACATCAAACACAAATCATAATCATCACCACAAACCCAAAACACAACCACAACACTTTCTTTTCCAACAAACTTACTCTTTCCTTCAATCCAACCCCAAAATCCAAAATCAATTGAACCAAACACTCTTAAACACACCACAATCAAACAAACACATATCAACCACAACCTCAACTTCACAAACTCAAAGAAAATCAAAGAATCAAGTGGAAAACTTACCAAGGATGAAGAAACTCTTAAATTTCCAACTTGATCACTTGAAAACTTCCTTCAATCTTGAGTTTGGAAAATCAAATCTCTCTCTTGCTCTCTTGATATGTAGAGTGCCGGCCAACATAGAAAAGAAAAGGAAAGAAGATGAGCCACGAAGAAGAAAGAAAGAAAGAAGAAAACAAAGAAAGCAAAGTCAAACTCTCCCAACCACTCATCTCCTCAAAATCCTCTCCACCAAGCAATAAACAATAAAATAATTAAATATCTTCTTCCACTTCCACTAACTCAATTTCCAATTAATTAATTAATTTCCTTTGACCCTTCATTCCTTTGACTTGTATATGTTGTATATATCCCAATATATACAACATATACACTCTACTCAAAACTTCTTCTCTTACCACTAAAATAAATACACTTAATCCAAATACAACAATAAATATTCCAAAACTTTTAGGGTATACTTTGGGATATTACACAACCAATTCGCCACACTAGCCTCATATGTATGATATGGAAACTGCTCCACAACCAGGATGGAAAGTGAACCGAGTCATTCCACAAGAGCATATATTCAAAGCAAACATTAATATGGAAGTTGTTAGAGAAGTTGTGTAAGAATTATATGGGCTTAGCCTTGGACAAATTGGCCGCCTAGAATTTGTGAAGCCATATCCAGAGGTAACAGAGAAAGAGAATCCCTATCCCAGAGGAAATTGTATTTCAAATTTTTCCCTACTATCTGGAGAAGATAGGCAGTCCACGCTTGAGCATATTGCCAGATTCACCATACATTGTTGAGAACTGGCAAACTTTGAGAGTTACACTTCAAGTTGAGGCTATTTCCTAACTCCTTAACTGTTAATGCATTTATCTGGTATAATACCCTTCATAGGAATTCAATCTTCACTTGGTTAGAGATGGAATGTCAGTTTCATACATAATTCTTCTCGGCTAAACCTGAAGTATGTATTGGAAAACTTGTATTATCCTCTAACAACCCTATCTGAGAACCATCAGTAGATGCTATCCAATACAGTATAGTCATATAACCAATATTAAATATTAATTAAAAATAATTCAACTAAATAATTCGACAGAGCTTTCTCTATAATATTCATTGTCAAAATATCTCTTTCAACCTAACACCACATGCATAAAAAATACTTCTATCTTTCTTAAATCAAACTCAACTCCAATAACAACAATTCACCAATAGTCAATCACAATAAAAAAAATCACAATCCAAATAAATGTAACATTCTCATATCAATCTGCATAACTTTATATATATTTTTACAATCTCCCAAAATAAAAATATACCCAAATTAAAATTCCAAAATAAGACACATAAAGCCTATCCAATTTACACATTAAATACAATCCTATGATCAATCATTACTGGTCTTAAGAAAGATTCATAATTTATAATAAAAAATCATATATGAAGTCTAATATCCTAACATACTACTATGTGAACTGTATTTAAATTGGTAATATAAAATTTCTTTAATAATAACACCATTAAAGGCTGCAATTGATCTTTAGATTTTTAATTCTCCACTTGTCGGGTCAGTTCTGGTTCATCTAATTTGCTCATCAGAAAGATTTAACACGTTAAGCATATTGCTTAGTGATGTTTGTATATACAAATATCAAAAAAATAATAATTATGACAGTAAAAGTAACAAATCTAATTTTTTATGAAAATAAATCAATAAATCAAATACTTTCAATCAAACTTATTTTAATATTAATAAGTTTCAAATTCAATTTAAATAATAAAATATACCTAATTGCAATTGTTTACTAAAACATCATTGTTTTTAATACAATTTTTATTATCACATTTCAAATTCAATTTAATTAAATAAGATATAACTAGATTACATTCATTTATCAAACATTACAATTACCCACGTTGCAATGGTACAATTATATTTTCCACTTACAATTTATATTAATGTTCACAATGCATTTGTCATGTTTTCAGTAAATTTCACTTATTGATTTAACACTTAAAATACTTTCATTCAATTTAACACTTTAAACACTTTCATTCAAATTACACTTTGAGCACTTTCATAATGTTTAATACAATTAAGCTTCCAAATAAGCTTCAGTAAATCTTACTTTTCATTACAATTTATTATAAGTTTCAATATATATATGTACCATAATCTAAAAAGTTTTACAAATTTTTACACTCATATACTTAGTTTCAAATCTTAGACTCAAATAACAGGTTAATAATGATAATTAAATGCCCACTATCAGAGTGAAAAGAGAAAACTCAACATAAGCCCTGTAATATTTATGTCTGCATCAGTCAACATGGCCAGTGGCCTAATAACAGTAATTAAATGCCCACTATCAGAATTTGAGATGAGAAGAGAAACTTCAGTATAAGCCCTACAATACTCATGCCTATATCACTATGAAACAATGTGCCCAATAACACCATCTAGCTAGCCATTTTATCCGATAAGCAAGTTTATTATAAGTATAATTCGACAATTCATTTCTCATTCCCATCAATTTCACCACTATAATATTAATTTGTACTAAAAACATTATTTAAGATAAACATTTCTTTCCTCACCAACTTTTAATCTTTTTCACTTTAGCAATACAATAAAATAGGTTCTATTTCAAATAATTCTAAATATATTTCATAACTTATCTTTAAATCTCAATGAAGTTGCTTTTTAGGCATATTACAAGTATATAATAGGTATACTCAACCTTTTCATTTGTTGTTCATTCATTTCTTACAACACTTATTTGTTTATATAAGTCCTTCTTGAATTACTCTACACATCTTTATAAATTTTATAAATTATGAACAATTCTTTTCAATTTCATTTGTCAAGTATATTAAATATACATGACTAGAATAATTTGGCTAACTTTGTTCATATATCAATTCTATCTTCTCAACTCACATTTCACATTCTACTTATAATAATTAGATTCTAAATAGATACTCCAATTTCTCTTAATTAGCTCTTTCTAAATATATGAATTTCACAAATTATCATCTTCATTCCATGAGTGTATATTTTATGTATAGACTATGTATATCTTATGTGTCTATATATATTCTATAATTTTTACATTTTCCACTAAAAACTTATCCTTTTTTTCAAACATGTTATTTAATCTCTTTATACACTAAACTCAATATTCAAATATCATTCCCTTTAATTCTAATAGCAACGCAATATACTAAAACTTGATCCTCATTGGGTTTTCCATACATACAACCCCTTCTTTCTCTTTAACTACTAATAAGCAATATAATTTAACTTATCAAACACTTCCATATACAACTTAGAAATTAACTTAAGTGGTGTTCTTATCAAGTATACAGTAGGTATATAGTCTGTATATCTAAACATTATTTATTAAATTTAGTTACTGTCACTTATTTGGTTCTTCCTTTCTTTTCTTCTTATTTTAATTATCTTTCTTTCCAATCTATTTTGAATCACTGTAGACCAATCTTATCAATTTCCTTATGTTAATTCTCAAAATTTCTTATTCCTTTCAATACACTACAAAAATATTCGGCATTTACGACGGATATCTGCGACGGACTTGTTTTCATCGCAAATTTGCTACGGATCTGCGACGTATTTGCGAAGGAAGGACAAGTTAGAGGAATTTTGAGAAATTGGTTGCAAATCGGTTGCAAATCCGTAGTAAATCTGCGACAAAAATCATTCCGTCGTAAATAATCGTTGCAAAAGTTGGCGTGGATACTTGGCGGGAGAGAGACCCGCGTATATTTTTTTGCGAAAATTTTTTCCATCGCAGATTGGTTGTAGAAAACACTAAACAAAGCAATTTGCAACGGAGATCTGCTACCGTCTATTGCCGTCGCAAATTTCACTATAAAAATATTCGGTATTTGCGACGGACTTGTTTCCGTCGCAAATTTGCTACGGATCTGCGACGTATTTGCGATGGAAGGACAAGTTAGAGGAATTTTGAGAAATTGGTCGCAAATCGGTTGCAAATCCATAGTAAATCTGCGACGAAAATAAGATTTAAATATATATATGTATCCGTCACAAAGCGGTGGCAAATCTGTAGCAAATTTGCGACGGAAACAAATTTAAATATGCATAGAATAAATTAATTAGCATTTAGTGTCAAATAAAATTTAATTAGCATTTACTAATAAAGCAATATAATAAATTTCATTTATTTTGTTAAAATAAATATTCAATTAATAACCAATAATTATTTTGTTAATAACACAAAATATCTCATTAATAATTTAAGGGGCAAAAATAAAATAATGAATATTAATTCATTACATCCCAGTATTAGTATTATAAAATTATATTTTATTGTATATTAATTTATTATTTATTATTTAACATATACACATAAAAAATAATTTTATAATTTAACTACAAAATAAAGTAAAAATATAAATATATATAAAACTTAAAAGTATAATTTATGTTTGAATACTTTTCAAAAAAAAATATTATGTTTGAATAACTAAATATAAGAAATAGTTATATATATAACGCCAAAACCACGCCGTTTTAGATTTGTATAAAATCCAATTAATCTCTATTCTAAAAAAAATCCCTTATTTCGCTCTCCATTCCTCTTTGCCTGCGCCGCTCACTTCCTCTCATATCTCTCTCAAACCCTCACCATCGCCATCATCGATGCTGCCAAGCCGCTTACTCACCATTAATTTTTTCGTTAGCCGCTTGCTCACCATTGCATGCTCACTATTACTTTGTTAGATTTGCTCACCAAATCGTCAAACGAGAAATGAATTCTTCATATTCTAATTCCAACTCCGATACTTCTAGTTCTCGGCGACGAACTGGACCATCTCTGGTGGCTCTCTCAAAAATTCCATCACCTTCGAGTCGTCTCTGTCTCTAATCGCCGACGAAAAGTTTGATAATCTCAGTCAATCCTCCGCTGATGTTTCAACATCCAAATCACCTATTATAATGTACCCTTCCTCGCCTGATTATTCTACTCCACGCGAAATCACAAGTAAGTTTTTAACATTTCTTTTTTTTTTTTTGTAATTTCTTGTAAATTTTATTTGTTTTGTTGTTTAGATTATCTAAGTTTCTTAATAAGTGATTTGAAAAATGAATTTAAGTTATTATTTGTGAATTGAATTTGGTTACTCACAGAAAGAAAGGGAAAATTTTTATTATTTTTAAAATTTTATATAATATGAAAGAGTACATTTGCTTAGGAGGAGAGTTCAGTAATTTGTATAGATTTTTATCCCAAAGTTCTGTGTTATCGTTTATCATGGTACCCTTTGTATAGCCGAAAGTGAAAGTCTGTGTCTTTTTTGTTTTTGTACTTCACTATGAATGATGATTATGAATTTTGTTGCAATGCAGTTAGATTTTCCTCTTACTTTGTTTACGGGCAATTAGTCAGTCAAAGAGGAAATTCTTATTGTGCCAAGTGAAAGAGGAAATTCTTATTGTGCCAAGTCAAAGAGGAAATTCTTTCTTAGATAGGAAAGATGAACAGGAGATATAATTAGAAAGAAAGTACAGATAGGTGACTTTTTTTTATAGGAATGGAGTCTACTATATCAGTTCTTGTAGTAACAATTTAATGCCTTAACTAGAATTTTTTTTACTGAGACATTAAGTTTTTTTTTATTCAAATATAAATATTGTCAAATGCAATTAAAAATAAATGGTAAAAATTTTAATATCAAATGCTTGATATGTTGATATCGAGTTTCAAATTTGTTCTGTATTGCATATAGAAAATAAAATTGTAGATATGACAATGTAGCACTGCATGTAATTACTTTGCTTGGACCACTTAATGAACTTTTTGAATGAATTTATTTCTGTAGCCTAAAGTTGCATTTCCATAAATTGGTCATAGAATAGGTCTATGCATTGCTGTGTTTCTTTTCTCAGTTTTCCATTTATGCAGCTTAAATTAGTTGAAAATTTTTTACTCAAATATGAATTTGGAATTGGTTTAAATGACGGGAGTGTGGGTATATATTTCTCCAACAGATGCACCTGGATACATTTATTATCATCTCCATCATTATTCATTTATTATCCCACTATCATTTATTATCATCTCCATCATTATTCATTTCTTTTCTCTTTTTTTTTTCTTTCTCAGTCACAAAGCAAAACGTGAAATTATAATTTTTTTTTCAATATATATCGTCATATCCTTCAATTTTCGTTATTAGAATTGCGCTATTTTTTATTTCCATAAAATTAATATAAAAAAAGAAAGCCTTTGGCTCTCATACACGTCACAGAAAGATTTCTCATCAAATTATATTCATTATTTTAGGTGTTAATATTTTGTCACTTTTTATTGGGCTTGATTATTGATTATTTAAAAATTTAGATTATTAATTGGTGAGATCCATATATTATTAGACATGTTTTTAACTCTTCGTATTACCTTTGAAGATATAAAAGAACATAAACAGATACAGATCAATGGGCCATCAAATCCGAATATTCAGTAGCTTTCCCCATCAAAATAGTTAAAACACATTTTATATGCTATCTCTCACATGAAACAATTGCTTAAAACTATATAAATACATACGTACACATGTACATAAAAATATAGGCCCAGAAGCTACTTGGCACTAACTAATCAATTACTCAACTCATTACATTAGTAGATTACACTTATGTCATTGTCACCACCAGCCCCCGGGCTACCTTCTATATAATTGAAAAAAATATAAATAATTATTTTTATATATTTATATTTTTTAAACATGAGTATGTCAATTTTTTTTTATAAATATACAAAATATTTCATTAGTAATATTTTTTTTATAGGGGGTAAGATGATCCAAATTAAATTTAATTCAGTAGATAGCTGAGCTCAAAACAATTAATTAGTAACTGTTGTTTTTTTCATTTTTCACACAACATATTTGATTCGGCTATTGAATGCAAATCAACTGTATTCTACAGCTTTACCAAACGTAATGTTCTAGCACCTAAAAAGAAAAAACCAGTAGCTTAATTATATATATATATTTAATATTACAACAGAGGAAGAATCGATTATGGATTGCTCAAGAGGGTGTATTTACCATTAGGTTAAATCTCGGTGTACTTATAAAAATATATTTTCATTTGATCAGATATGGTTGGCACATAATATCGAAAAGCCTTCTTTTAATCTATTTTTATTGAATTAGTAACACTAATATAGTATTGTCAAATATTCTGCAGAGTTGTCCCTTTAATTTGTTTGTGAATGATGGAAATATTGCCCATTGTCTGTTTGAGTGGCTTGGCCACTTAGTTCTTTAACTCCTCTTATCTGTAAACAAATTGTTCTTTGCATTGCAATTCAATTGGCAATTTTTGAACTCGTAGCCTTCAGTTTTTTTGAGTTAAATATACAAAATATTTTTATCTGTAAAAATAAGTTGATTTGTATGTCAATTTTTTTTTATAAATATACAAAATATTTCATTAGTAATATTTGTATGTAAACAAGTTGATTTGTATGTCAATTTTTTTTTATAAATATACAAAATATTTCATTAGTAATATTTTTTTTATAGGGGGTAAGATGATCCAAATTAAATTTAATTCAGTAGATAGCTGAGCTCAAAACAATTAATTAGTAACTGTTGTTTTTTTCATTTTTCACACAACATATTTGATTCGGCTATTGAATGCAAATCAACTGTATTCTACAGCTTTACCAAACGTAATGTTCTAGCACCTAAAAAGAAAAAACCAGTAGCTTAATTATATATATATATTTAATATTACAACAGAGGAAGAATCGATTATGGATTGCTCAAGAGGGTGTATTTACCATTAGGTTAAATCTCGGTGTACTTATAAAAATATATTTTCATTTGATCAGATATGGTTGGCACATAATATCGAAAAGCCTTCTTTTAATCTATTTTTATTGAATTAGTAACACTAATATAGTATTGTCAAATATTCTGCAGAGTTGTCCCTTTAATTTGTTTGTGAATGATGGAAATATTGCCCATTGTCTGTTTGAGTGGCTTGGCCACTTAGTTCTTTAACTCCTCTTATCTGTAAACAAATTGTTCTTTGCATTGCAATTCAATTGGCAATTTTTGAACTCGTAGCCTTCAGTTTTTTTGAGTTTCAACTTGCATTTGGAACCTCATCTTGGTTGTGCTGCTAGTACAATTATTAAAAAGAACTAGTTGAATTATTCGATTTTTGTGTTTATGAGGTGATCATAATCATTGGAACTGAGACCCATAAATAGGTTATGTCATAATCTGGTTAATACTTTTTTTGTTAAATGTTATTAAATTGCCTATTTATGAATACTGCTTGTGAATTGTGTGTATTGGCTACTAGATTCTTTTGACTCTAACGTTGTTTTGATTTTCATTTTTAGGAAAGCTTTCAGAAATTGAAAGCATCACAATCTACAGAAGAGGCAAATGGAGAGGAAGTTCAATCTTGTACTAAGGATGATGATGATTTATTTGTTGAAGCGGCAGGAGGAACAAAGAAGGCCAAATTATATGGGTTGGGGAATTTAGCGATTTCTCACATCTTTAAGGGCAGTGGAAGTACATCTCAACAAGTGAATGAGAATATGTTAACTGAGATACGTGATGAGATAAGTAATAAAGTCAGTCATATAGAGAGCAAATTAGAGACCAAGATTGCAGATATGACTCGATTTTTGGCTGAGAACCAGACTTGGATTCAGAATATGTTACTAGGACGGCCAACTGAACCTCCTAGATGGGCTCCAACAGAACCAACCCCACCAGCAGAAGATCAAGTAACAGAAGAACATCCAGATAATGACTAGTGTATGCCTTCGGCTTAGTTTTTACTTTTGAAAGTGTTCATACTTTAATACTTTAAAATGTTTAAAACTTATATATTGTAATGACTTTTGAATTATGTTAGTTTAATTAACTATTGCATTTTATATCAATGAAAATTGGTGTAAATTTAGATTTATGTAATTAAATTGTAAATATTATTACTACAGGTGTGTATTTTATATATAAAATCCATATAATGACACAAAAATTGTAAATCCATTGCATCTGCGACGAAATTTGCGACGAAAAACACCACGGCATATATATACTCCAGAACATCTGCGACGGCCTTTGTGACTGATTTGCGACGAGTTTTGCGACAAAATCTGCGATGAAAAATCTGCAACGACAATCTGCGACGGAATACTATGACCTTGAAAATGGCAGGAAGATAAATTTGCTACCAATTAGCGACGGTTTCTGCGACGGTTACTGTTTGCCCGCGAAAATTTGAGTGGCAAATTTGCAACCGCCTAGTGGTAGCAAATCGGTCGCAATTTGCGACGGCCTGTCACAAAATTTAAAATTGCGATGCCTTTTTTATTAACGGATCGTATCCGTCGTAGATCGGTCGCAAATCTTGATTTGCGATGGATCTACGACGGATTCTGTCCGTTGCAGATAGCGTTTTTTTGTAGTGATAATATCCCAATATTTAGCTAATCACTTGTAATTATCACTTACCCATTCTCTAGTTATACACTCATTTTGAATATTTAATTATATTTATCAATAATTTCTTTAATTTTTTTCCCTCTTTTTAAGTTTCACTATCTAATAAATTAATCTTCCATCAACTACATTATAAACAACCTTTCCATCTTTTCATAATTAAATCAATAATTCATTACTAATTCCACTTAATTAAACCAAAAAAATAATATCCAATACTCAAAGAATACCATTGGACTCAAGCATAAACCTCCACAAGCAAATCAATTTATTCATGCACCAAATTCAACTAAGTTTAATGCTAGTCTATTCTTCCTCAAAATTGGTTTTCCCAATTGAATTGCACTCTCCTTTCTCTTTTCTTTAGAAACACTTGAATATGCACAATTTAACAATATAATTTAATAAATTCTTTTACAATTGACTTTAACCATAATTCATTTAACCCAAAATTATCAAATATACTTCAAATAATCATTTTGTTCCATAAACATTTTTCTTCCATAATCAATTAAATTAACATTTCTTTAATTCAAAGATTCTCTTAAACATGGTTTTAAGTTAAATAACTAACAATTAAACTTCCAAACACCATAAATATAATTATATTTTCAAGGCAGCAAGTTCTATAACCCTAAAATATTTCATTACCCTAAACTTCCAAAACCTTATTTTCCACATTTAAATGTTCCAATGGTTCATTTAAACATAATTCATATTAAAAACCAAGATATACACTCTTTAGATATTATAATATTAGTTTTACTTTCAAAGAATTAAATTTTCACAAACATCTTCTTCACAAATCACTCAGTATACAATTTCTTTCACAAATAATGTTACTTTATCAAACCACAAGCTTCTTTAAGTAATCAAAATCAAGATTATTTTAGTTAACAACAAAATAAGTTGTAACATCCTTAAATAATCCAATTAAAGAATTAGGAAGAGACACTATCGGATTCCTCACACTACATTAATAAAACAAAAGTACCAAACTAAAGAAAAACCTATGCCATGGCCGTGTCATCACAAAGGACCACACTCATGTCATCACAAAGGGCTACGACTGTGTTTCAAAAATTTCTACTGCCATTCTTCAATAAAAGGATAGGGTCGTGTTAAACACCAAGACATACCTATGCATCTCAAAATGCTACTGTCATTCTTCAATAAATAAACATGGCCATGTTAAACACCAAGACACTCCCGTGCATCTCAAAATGCAACTATTTCCAGCAAAACATACAACTCAACTTGTAAAACTAGCACTCCAAACACTCATACACTCAATTTCACTTCATTTTCCTCCATTTCACCTTCATTCATTCATAATAACACTCAAATTCTAAATCTCTATTCGTATGTGTTTACATATCAAATAATTTACATATTGTTAATCTATCAATAACTAAACATAAATCTCAAAATGTTCTTGTCTTTTTCTTTTTACAAATACCCATGAAACTACTAGAGTTGCTATATGAATTGAAATAAAAACTTGATACAAAATCTTCTAAAAAATCCACCTTGTAGTGTTACAATTGATCTTGAAGCTTTATTAACTCACTTTGTAGGATCTCCTCTTCTAGTTTGATCTACGTGTCGGAAATAAGTCTAACATGCTAAGATTTCTCTTAATAGTGCTTGCACATTCATAAATTACCAAATAAGTGAAATAAGGCATATGACATTAAAACTATTATACTTGGTAAATAAATCATCCCAACAACCGTCATAAATACAAAATTAAACATTTAATACAAATTTTCTTATTTAAGGTGATTATTTCTTAATTTTCTCACTCACACTGAATTTTAAACCTTAAGTTTTATAATGGGTCACTGATGGTAAAAAAAAAAATACCCACTACAAGGAATATGGTCAAAGGCCCACTATGATGCAAAGCATCCACTGATAGCAAAAATGTCTACTTTCACTTTGACACAAGATGTCCACTATCACTAGGACATCTAGCCCTTTGATTAGCCAAAAAATCTATGAACTAGGTTTAATCTTATTATAATCCAACCAAAAACACAAGTTTTGCACAATTAATTCAATCAATATCATTCAAACAATTTACACATGCTTTAAAAATTAAAAGAAAGTAACATAGTAGTAAAATATAAACATAAAAGCACAAAACCTCCTTTCCAAGTGCTCTTTCTCTCTTTCTTAATTTGTCTTCAATATATGATGATTTCGTCACTTGATCATACAAATTCCCCTACAAATTTTATGATTTATATGAAGGATCATACAAATTCCCCTACAAATTTTATGATTTATATGAAGGTTCTTTAGTTTTTCATATAAGTGGGTTGAAGAAGGAAGAAGAAGGTAAAGCGATAATAATGGTGATGGTAAGGTTGGCTAAGGGATAAGGAGGAAAGAAAAATAAAATTCTAGTATTCAGTTTATATAGCTTTTAGATTTTTTTAAGGTGTGATGCTCACACCATAGCTTTTTTGAATACTTCCTTTTTAAGTGGCTCCTAAAGTCAACTCTTAATTTAATGATTCTTTAGGTATATTTTCTCTACTTAAATTTATAAATCTATTATTTATTTTTCCCATCTATTTCACACATTCATACCACTCTCCACTTCATTCACAATCTAATATGCTTATACCTCAGAAATTCATTGTTTAAAAATTCTAACCATTACAAGTCTCTTCCGCTTAAAAAATTTTATCCTTGAAGTTTACCTCTTATAGATGTTTAAAAAGTTGAGGATGTTGTTTTCTCATTGCTTCTTCAATCTCCCATGTGGCTTCTTCTATTAAGTGATTCTACCATAATACTTTCACCAAAGGAATGCATTTGTTTCCCAATTCCTTAGTTTCTAGTACTATGATAGCCACTAGTTCTTCCTCATAACTCAAATTTGGATGTACTTCAATAGCTTTCACTTGTATCACATGTGATTGATTCGATTTGTATCTTCTAAGCATCGACACATGAAATGCATATGTATTTTGGTTAATTCTAGGGGTAAAGCTAGTCTATAAGCTATTGGACCCATACGTTCAATTATCTTATATGGTCTAATAAACCTCGGACTTAATTTTTCTTCTTGCCAAAATGAAGAACATTCTTCCATGGCAATACTTTCAAGAATACTTTATCATCCACTTTATATTCAATGTCTTTTCTCTTCAAATCTACATAGGACTTTTGTCTATCTGATGCCTCTTTCAACCGATCTTTTATAAGCTTCACCTTCTCTTCAATTTCTTAATAAAATCAAGTCTTACAATTTTATTTAACCCATTTCTATCCATCAAAGTGGAGTTCTATATTTCCTTCTATACAATACTTCCTAGGTGCCATACCAATACTCGTATGGTAACTATTATTATAAGCAAATTCTATTAATGGTAAGTGTATGTCCCAACTATTTTAAACTCAATAACATAGCTTTTAAGCATATACTCAAGTATCTATATCACTTTTCTGATTGGCAATCAGCCTGTGGATGAAATGTTGTGCTCAAATGAAGACGAGTACCCAACGCTTCCTGAAAACTTCTCCAAAATCTCAAAGTAAAATGTGGGTCTTGATATGATATGATAAACTTTGGCACTCCATGAAGTCTAACTATCTCGTTAACATACAATTTTACAAGCTTATCCAATGAGTACTCGGTTCTAATTGGAAGACAATGAGCTGAATTGGTTAATCTATCAACCACTATCCAAATGGTGTCATGCTTCTTCTGAGTATTCGAAAGACTCATCACAAATCTATAGTAACTCTATCCCACTTCCATTCTGGTATCAAGATTGGTTGCAATAATCCAGATGGTACTTGATGTTCCGCCTTAACTTGTTGACACACCAAATAGTTGATAACATATTCAGTGATGTCCCTTTTCATTTTGGGCCACCAATAAAAAGGCTTCAAATCTTGATATATTTTATTGCTTCCTGGATGCATGGTATATGTAGCATTATGAGCTTCTTCAAGAATGTTCTCCTTTATTTCCTTCACCATAGGAACACAAAGTTGATTCTTAAAATACAACCCACCATTTTCTCACATCATATAATTCAATTTCTCACCTTTGCATACTTGCTTCATTACTTCTAGAAGCTTTTGATTTTTTTTAGCCTCAATAACTTTATGCTTAAGCATTAGCTCAATTTTGAATTCCACCAAGACTTAAGGCGTCAACCACCATGTTAGCTTTTCCCAAATGATAATCAATAATACAATTATAATCTTTAATCAATTCCTGCCACCATCTTTGCCTTAAATTAAGTTCTTTCTATGTAGGTAAATATTTTAAACTCTTATGATAAGTGAAGATATATCATCTCTCACCATACAAATATTGTCGCCATATTTTTAAGGCAAAAGTAATTGCTGCAAGTTTCAGATCATGTGTTGGATAATTAAATTCTATTTTGATCATTGACAATCAAATTAATAAGTACTAATAATTTCAAACAAGTTTATTGTTGTAGGCATGAAATTTTAGCTTTTGTGCGATTTCCCGAGCCATCGAGTGACCGCGCCAAGCAGCTAGTCAAGAAAATCGAACTTCACAGAACAAATGGTGAGTATGTCGAGCGGTGAAGTTGGAAAGTGAGCTGGTCGTGTGGCCACTCGAGCTAATCGAGCGATCGTACAATCATACCATGTAATACCCCAAAAATTTAGTAGAATAGATTTAAATATTTTAATTGGGCATTAGAATTGTATATGAGTATGTAAATAGATTGGTTAGTAAAGAAGCAAGATAAATGTTCAAACTCTAAAGTCCAACATTAAATAATGAGCAGGATATATACTTATAGGTGACATGATAAAGTAGCTCAAAATAAAGTGAGGGCCAACTTAATTAATGGGCTACATGCTAGGAAGCCCAAATTTAAAATAAATGGAATAAAAGATCTAATTGAGATGTGAAAGCCCAAAGAAATAAGAGGTAAAACAAATTAAAATAAATTCAAATTTCATGTAATAAGAAAAAATTACGTTTTAATTGTAATAATTAAGATTAAATATGAATATAGACATTAATAGAATTATAATTATTCAATTAGAATTAAATATAAAATTAAATATTAGTTTAAATGACCCAAATGAGTGAAGTATATATACATATAATTTTGAATTTTGAATGATTAAATGAATAAGTAAAGGTAATAAATGCTAACGTGATTCCATGAAATGCATAAAATGTAGACACATGCATGCACAATAATAATCAATGTAAGACACGTATTAAAAACACTTGCCCATTTTTAAAGATAAAAGGAAAACATGTGTTAGGCTTCAAGTTTAATTCATGCAACGTGTGAAGTGGAAATTAAATATAAAAATGATGATGCCATCCTATAAAATATAATATTACCTAAGCTAATAGATGTAATGATGACTAATAATTAAATAATGTTAAATTAAGTTGTTGGAAACAAGTCATCAAGCACGTGTAGAGTGCATGTTTAAACATTAACAAGTGTTAATTTAATCTTCAAACACTTGACATGTATCATCTGTTGTCATCCAAAAATTTGAAGTTACAAAATCCTTTTGGGTTGGTACAACGGTCTTCAACAAAAGCCAAACATCCATTTTATTATAAAAAAAAACAATAATAGAATTAGTTGAAACCCTCTTATCCTTGTAGAATCGAGAAGCAAGAGGCTAGAAGAACCAAGTCTGTACAAATTTTTGGAGCTGTAATTTTAAATATTAAGGAGATATTTCTAAGAAGCTATAAGAGGTGTGTTCAAAATACTAAAAATATGCTTACATATACTATTTGCCACAATAATAGACTTGTTTGAAATGGTAATCAAGATAAAATGAAAGTTATGGAATCTTAAGTTCTATAAAAGGATAAAATTGAATTTTTACTTGATTAGAAGTAGAAAAGATTATAGAATGTGTGATATATATATATATATATGTATGAAATATAAATATATACATGAAATATATTATATATATATAATATATACTCATGAATTGATAATGATAATTCATGAAATTTATATGCATGGAAAGAGCTAATTAAAGGAAAATAAACTGTCTTTCTACAATTCAATTTTAATATGTAAAATGGAAGATATGAGTTTATGAAAATGAATTTGTTAATAATTCAGAGATGGCCACCTTGCTCGAGAAATTGTAATTTATGTTAAATTATTGTTATGTGTGTGATAGTGTTATGTATGTTATGTGTGATGATTGGTTGAAATAAAGTAAGATAATAGTAAGCATGTATGTTGGAATAATTTCATTGGTGGAAATTTATGATAGGCATTAAAAAATATGAAGATTATAATTGCGGGCCACGTTGAATTTGTCTTGTATATTTTTTGTCTAATATATGAATTTGAGGATATATGATATATGTATGAGACGTGATGATTAAACTAAGAGTAATATTAAATATGTATATGTTTGGCTTGTATATTGAAATTCGGTTAAGTAAAAAGGTGAAGGGAATGATTTAATTGGCCGAAAATTTTTAAATAGATTTCTATAATCTAAATTAGCTAACAAGAAAAACTATAATTTGTCCTTCTAAATGTTTTTCATGAAGAAGTCATAAATAAAATAAAATGAATATAACAATAATAATTATGAATAACTATGGTGTTAGCATAAGATGGCAAAACTAATACAAAATAATAATCAACATGAGATAAATTTAAAAAAAAAAAAACACAAGATCTAAGATCTATTTAAAGAACCTCTCTAGAAGTGATTAACAAGAGGAGATATTAATCGAGATTAAGAAGAAAAAAGAGAAATGCTTAGTTTGTATGTTGATATATTGTGTTATTACTTGTATTATATTTGAATCTGTAGTATCATGATAGAAATGAGGTGATTTTGTGATTATTGTTAATTTGAAAATTTATTATAGTTTTGATTTAAGAGAAAGTTGAGAGTATTGAGTATTGATCTAAATATTATGAGTTAAAAGAAAACAAAAATGTATAATTGAGATATATATATTGATGTTGTCAATAACTTAGGTATCCATATATTGAATAGGAATCAAGTTGTGAAAACTTATAAGAGAGTAAAGAAATTATAAGAGAGTGAAGATTTGAGGAATTTGATGTTAAATGGGCTGTTAGAGGTAAGTATAAATTTTTGATGAATCGGTTATGTTGTCATAAATTTGGGCTTAACACATTTTAATTATGTTGTATGTTTTAAGCTACTTGATGTAATGAATATTCATGAACATTGTGATATGATATGTGATTTGCCTTGTATGCATCAAAGACATTGTGAAAATCCATTATTAATGGCTAATTGCATAAAATGTGATTTATATGAGTTATGTGAAAATAACCCAAAATATTTGAGTGATGTATTTTTAATAAGAAATGCATATATATTGTGATAAAATGATGAAATAAGATGAATTAAAGTGAATTGATATTGATATGAATAAGATAAATGAGAAAATGAGGCAATGTGCCTAATTAATAATGAGAAAAGAGACTGTGTGCCTAGTTGATTATGAGAAAATAAAAAAAAATGATAATGAAAAATATAAAATAATAGTGTGCCTAGTATGTTATTCATTTTTTAGAGTTCTGTGTTTGACGGCATGTCTATGAGGTTATTCTCATTTTTTGCCTTCGGGATTAGCTTTTGAGCAATTACTTTAATTTGCCTTCGGGGCCAAACGCTTGGCATCACTGTGATATGATTTGGCTTTAGAGCTAGATACATGGTGTCACTTTTGACCAAAATAGTAACTCTAGGATTTAAATGACATATTAAACCTTTTGGGCCTATGCTTGTGTTTGTTCTTGTGTGAATTATTGAATGATAAAAGAATATGTGAGATAAATTAATGATATGATTCATATGTTAGATATGGAATAAAAGTTAATAAAATTTTTATAATAATATTGTAAAGCTATAATTTGAGAAAAAGAAAAATAAATGTGGGTATAATTTATATTATTTTTATTAAATAAAATATATATATGTACCACTAAGCTTTCGAACTTAGCGCGGTAATGTGTATAGCGCAGGTATTAGAAGTATAGATCATAGTACCCGAACGATGATTAGGACTTGGAGATTTAGTGTGCCACGAGACTAACCTAAAAGGTGTTACATTCATGTATAATTTTTATACTGCATGATTTGGGTTGTGTATAGTAAAAATATCATGTGCATATTAAACTGGTTTGGTTAAATCTTATATATGTATATGACATTTTTGTATATAATTGATGATGTGATAATAGTTTTAAAGAAGTGATGGATTTTGTAAATAGATATAGGTATATTTTGGGAGTGTGATTTCTTATGCAGATTGTGGTAATTGAATTGAGATTTACTAAAATTACAGATAAAACTCTAGCGAAATTTTTTTTCAGAGATTTCTTTATAAACTTGTAATTTCATAATTTACAACTTAAGTATGTATTATTTATTAGTACTTATTTTTGTTAATGAAAAAGAGAATTTTTTTATATGTGATTTATTATGGCACTTTTATATTTTGTATGCGTATATTATTTATATAGATTATATGTATTGGACATATATAGGGTATAAAGGTATTACATACCGAGGTAAAATTCATAAAAGTTACAGAAGAGTTTGTTATTTCATTGTATAGTGAAGTCAGGATGCCCGGTATGCGTGTGACCGCACTGAGTATCGAGCAACCACATCAAAAATTGAGCTAAAATCAAAAACTTACAAAGAGGTTGCAGTCTCAACGTGTGGTGGAGTCAGGTCGCAAGAAAGTCATGCGACCGCACTGTATTCTTGAGCGACAGTACCTCACAATGGCCTAAAAGCTTAGAATTGGCAGAAGAGAGCGGTCAGCTCGTGCGGTGCTTCCTCAACACTCAAACTCTTGTGCGATTGCCCAATACCACCAAGCGACTGAACAAGGCCAACACATTTGAATGTTAGCACAAAATACCTTTGAATAATGGAAAATGAACACAGATGAAGAAATTTAAATCAAACGGTAATATTGCTTTGTGCGACCGTATACGAGCCGTGTGACCACACGACATGATAGCATGGCCATGGAAGATCCTATCAGACATTAAAATCTTATCGTTGGAGTTAGTCGTCAGAGCAATTTTTAAATTGTGTGATCACATAAGGCATTGGGCGACCACACAATGAGTCTCGACCACCAAATTAGCGGAAGACAAGATCTATACATGTGTGAACCACTTCAAATGGCTAGTTCATGACCAAATGGCTATAAATACCCAAAGAAACCTCTTTTTTGAGGGGAATTGTGATTGTAATAGCCTAAGCAATATACTTTCAATTTCATTTACTACAATTAACATTTATATTGTTGAAGTGTTAGGCGTGAGCATCAAAAACACCATTATAAGTTGAGTGTTAGCTTTAGAACACATAGATTTTAGAGTGATCCTTGGGAAAAATCTTGTAAGGGTTGTGAGGATTAATCTTAAACCATTGTAAATTTTCGTTTGAGCTTATGAAAACACCTAGTTAGAGTTAAGCTTGTAAAAACTCAAGATTAGTGGAACCTTAACAAGTTGTTAAGAAAGTAGATGTAGGACTGAGGTAAATACGAACCACTATAAATCTTTGGTGTTTATTCTTCTGTAATCTACTCAATCTTCTTCTTCATCTTCTTGATCTTTCTTTTAAACTTTCAAAATATCATCACCACTCAAATCAACCAATTCACCCCCTCTTAGTAGCTAATTTGGGACAACAATTGATATCAGAGCTTATAAATTTTAAGAAACTTAATTGTGAAATTTGATCCAAAATGACAATCATTCCACCAATAAATACCTCTACATCAACTTCTACCTCCAACTCTATGGTTTCTACACATGAAAACCTAAATTCCTTCCTTAAACCTTATTTTGATGGAATGGATTGCTCTTATTGGAAACATAAGATGTATTTATTCCTTGTTAGTGAAGGAATTGAACTTCTAAAATATGTTGAAAATCAATGGAAACCACCCACTCATGAAGTTGATGGTATCTAAGTTCCTCTTCCTAAAGCTCAATGGACAAGTGACAAAGTGAGGGCTCATTTTAAGAACAATAGGACTGTAACACCCCTTCCCGGCCTACATGTGTAAGCCGAGTAGAGGCGCCACACTATCCTAATGTTGCTACCAATTTTACTTAGTCAAATTTTAGTTCCGATTTTACAGAAAATTTGCCAGAGTTTCCCCTATAATTGGTGGTCCAAAGTGTCGACAAAACTGATTTTTTTTATTTTTGAAAAATATTTTATTTCACAATTCAACTCAAGCACACTCCCAATAATCCTCCCTTATAACCTCAACTACAATCCTGCAAGAAAAGTTCACACTTCTATATCGTTTCTCAAGATTACATATCATTTGCTAAGTTTCATTACCATACCACTGTTTATTCTCTTGTTACATACACCATAATACTTAATATGTTAACAAACCTTTACAATAGATATAACGTACATGCCATACTACTATTTTATGTCAAAAGTCCTATCCTAATCACCGTCGAGCTGATGCGAGCCGCTGCAGAAATGCTGATCCTCTATACACTATCTGCGAGTTAGACATATAACTCGCTGAGCAACTTATTGCCCAGTGGGTACTTTAACCATTGCCATACAATGTCTACTTAATATCACATATAAAAGTAGAATACTGCATAATTAAACTATTTTTATACAATCATCATATTTATATTTTCTAATTAAGTTAAGATTCACATTCTGTATGTAAACAACATGTAATATAACTTCATTATAATTACGAGTTAATCTGCTCCACTAGGTAATTATGAATACACCGATCTCGAAATGAGGCCTCGTATAGAGTTATGCGTGGTCTTGACCTCACATGACTAATTGCCATGGTCTTGGTCTCACACGATATGACTGCGTGGTCTTGACCTCACACGACTAATTGCCATGGTCTTGGTCTCACACGATATAACTGCGTGGTCTTGACCTCACACGACTAATTGCCATGGTCTTGGTCTCACATGATATAACTGCGTGGTCTTGGTCTCACACGACTAGTTGCCATGATCTTGACCTCACACGATATAATCCCCATTTTAGACCGGTTTTACCCATTTACCGAGTAGAGCATATATAACATTTCATATATACCCATTCACTTCGTATATATACCACATATTCTCCATGTATATACAATATATATTTACACAAATATCACATATACTCACATATGTATCATATGTATTCACATATTTTCCATCTTAATTTATTCTTCATATCATAATTAAACTCAATACCAAAAATAAAATAATAAAACACCCACACCAAGTTTTTGACCAAATTAATAATGAAAATTTACCATATGAACAATAAACTCTGGTTCTTGACCCAACTTGATCCTTGTTTTAGAAAATTTGTATAAAATAATCCACTTGGCTAAAAACTCTAAAATTTTTACATAATTTAGTTTTACATCTTAAAATCATTCCTTTAAAATTTTAGATCAATCTGGACACAAAATCTTGGTCAACTAGTTCACCCAACCAGACTGCTCCAGTTGCCCTGCATCCTGGCAGCAGTTCTGAATTTTATAAATTCCGTAAATTAAATTCAATCAATGTGGTTCCAATTTATTTTTCTCAAATACTAGACTTACTAACCAACAACATATCCAAAATTCAACTCAAAATAATGTTTCTATATTTAATTAAAAATCATACAAGTCACAGCATTTTACTAATTGTAAAACAGAAAATTTTCAAAAAGAGTTCAATGGTTAAAGTACCAAACCTTGCTCTTTTAATTCCCTTTTACTTTTCTTCTTTTCCTTCCTTAATCTTTGTTTTTTTCCTTCAAGAAATTCAAGAACACAACCTTAAATATAACCCTTAGAATTTAGAACATGTACTACCCTTCCATTTCTTTTCAAACTAAACCCTAATCTAACCTTATTAAACCTTAGAAACCTTGATTCTTTCATTTAATTGATTAATATCATAACTACTTAAAATTTTTCCAAATCCACCATAAGAACCCTAATTTCCAATCTTCCAATAGATATATAAATACTTAAAATTGATACTAGAATTGAATTCTACATACTTGAAAACCTTAAAACTTATCTTGAAAATCAAACTTGACAAAAATTGGAACTCTTTGGTGTTCTTCCCTATGGTGGCCGAAATTTTGGAGAGCTTTGGGAGAGAGAGATTTGTTCTTCATGCCATGATATATATATAAGGGAAATGATGCTCACTTTTGGGTTGGATGAATGTTTTAAAGCCAAATGTCCACACTTTTCTCTTTCTTCTTTATTATAACTTTTAAATGTCCACTTTTCATTAGCCCAAATGTCTCCTACTTTTATTTATTTAAAAACCCAAGTCCTTAAACTTTCTTTTAATTATATTTTGGCCCCTCCACCATTTTGTGTTGAAATATCTATGGTCTAAGGTGTGAAAAGACCAAAATACCCTCTGGCGATTATTTGTTCGTAACTTTTAACCCATACAATTTCACGAGGCAAACTACGTATAGTTTTGATCCTCTCAACCTATACTTTCTATTTTTAAGGTCTATTTTTGGTTTCCAAGTCGTTTTGAAAAATTACCAATAAGCCCTCGACTTTTTACAAAATTCCCTTTAGGTCCTTTCTTTGCTCGGGTTTTGCCCGGACTCCGTTTCTACTGTCGATCGTTTCATATTTACCTCCTTGACATCCTCTACTCACTCTTGTGTTTATTTCCTACTTCGGATTCATTTATAAATTTTAATTAATAATGACCAACATGTCCCTAGTCAAAATCTCCTATATCTCCCAAACCGTGCGTTTTCTGGAAAAACCGTTAAGCGTAGTTGCGACCCAATTTTTCTCTACTTTCCATTTTTGGAATCTGTTATGTGCACTATTAAGAACATCCAGTATGACTTTTGGAAATTACAGTCACCTCCCCAAAACTTTTAGAAATTACTCTTAGGTCCTTAGCCTTTCGAAAAATTACCTTTAGGTCCCGTCGACTTCACGGGCCTCCTTTGCACACCGATTTTGTTTTTGACTATCTCGAGCCTCTATTTGACCACTTATTTATGCCTTTCTTGCCTAATACTCGACTACCTAAACTTTGGGATGTGACAAGGACAACCTCTATCTTGATGAATTCAATGTCAAGAAAAGAAGGTGGGAGAGTTCAACATCTTGCTTGTGCATATAGTATTTGGAAGACTCTTAATAATAAAATTTTGAGAGCAATTAGAGTAAAGAAGAGTTTTAAGTCTAAGGTTTCTTCAATTGAAGAAGCCCATGACCTTAGCTCTTTAAGAACTAATGAACTCGTAGAAAAACTACTCACCTTTGGATTGCACACAGAAAAGGAAGAAGAACAAAGTGAAAAGCATAAAAGAAAAGCAATAGCTCTTAAGGCAATAAAGGATGTTGAGAGCTCAAGTGAGGAAGATAGTGATAATGAAGAAGAAATGGCTATTCTATCTAAAAGGATAAGTGATTGGAAGAGAAAGAGAAGACTATAAGCTAACAAAGGTATATTTTCTAAATCCTCCTTCAAAGATAAAGAGAAGAAGAATGAAGTAAAATGTTGTGAAAGTGGCAAAACCAATCATATCAAATCGGATTGCTTCAAATTAAAGAATAAAAAGAAGCGGAATAAAGAAAAGAAGAAATCACTCAAAGCCATGGGATGAAGATTCCTCAAGGGAAGAAGAAGAGGAAGAAAAGCAAGGAATCTATATCTCATGGCTATCAGGGATAATGATTATCACACCAATGAGGTAGGTACTATTTGAACTTAATTGCATATGATGATAATGTTGATGATACCTTAAATGATAGTTATTTGATTGAGCACATGAACCTTAGAGTAGAAAAATATTTCTCTAAAAATTAAATTTTACAAAGATAAATATTCTAAGCTAGAAAAAGATTTTGTATCTCTAAAGAATACCACATTAGAATTAAAGACATCAAATAAATAATTATTGAAATTAATTGATAAAATGTCTAAGAACTCATATTGCTTAGAAAATATGATCAAGAAAAATAAAATTTTGAAGGAGAAATAAATGGATTAAAAGAATCTATTTTAAAATTTCATAAGGGAAAAGAGGCCTTGGATACATTGATCAACAATCAAAGGTCACCATCTTTGAAACATGGTAAATTTCTTCAAATTTAATTGTGAAATTTAATCCAAAATGGCAGCCATTCCACCAACAAACACCTCTACACATGAAAACCTAAATTCATCCCTTAGACGCTTCTTTGATGGAATGGATTATTCTTATTGGAAACATAAGATGTACTTATTCTTAGATAGTAAAGGGATTGAGCTTTGGGAATTTGTTGGAAATGAATGGAAACATCTTTTACTTATGAAGTTAATGGTGTCCAAGTTCTTCTTTCTAAATCACAATGGTCAAGTGCCAATGTTAGAGATTGGTTTAAGAATAATAGGGCTGCCTCCATCTTAATAAATTCAATATCGAGAGAAGAAGGTGGGAGAGTTCAACATCACACTTATGCACATTGCATTTGGAAAACTCTTAAGAACTATCATGAGGGTACTATCCAAGTGAGGTTCACCAAAAAGCAAATGCATGTACATGAGTTATTCAAGATGAAGCCCAACAAAAATGTCACCGATATGACAAATCACTTGCTTGCCATTATTAACGAATTAAAGAAGTATGGCAAGATATATGATCACAATGATGTCAATAGTAAAATCTTGAAAGCACTTAAAGCAAAGAAGAACTTTGAGTTTAAAGTTTCTTTAATTGAAGAAGCTCATGAACTTAGCTCTTGAGAATCGGTGAATTAGTAAAAAAAAACTAATCACCTTCGAATTACACACCGAAAGAGAAGAAGAACAAGGTGAAAAGGATAAGAGGAAAGCAATATCTCTCAAAGCCATCAAAGAAGTTGAAAGCTTAAGTGATGAAGGTAGTGATAATGAAGAAAAATTGGCTATGCTATCCAAAAGGATAAGTGATTGTAAATGAAAGAGAAGACTACAAGCTAACAAAGGTACATTTCCTAAATCCTCCTTCAAAGATAAAGATAAAAAGAATGAAGTGAAATGTTATGAATATGACAAATTCGGTCATATCAAGTTAGATTGCTTCAAATTGAAAAACAAAAAGAAGTGGGATAAGGAAAAGAAGAGGTAACTCAAAGCTTCATGGGATGATGATTCCTCAGGTGAAGAAGAAAATGAAGAGGAGGAAGAAATTACAAATCTATATCTCATGAATATTGAATATAATAACAAATACAATGAGGTAAGTACCCCATCTTTAAACTTGATTGCATATGATGATGGTGTTGATGGTGCTTTAGATGAAAATGGTTTGATTGAACATATGAACCTTGGTGTAGACCCTTAATTTTGGCCCTCAGCTAATCTGATCTCAATTAAAAAATGCCAAGCTAAATATGGTCATTTTAAAAGCTTAAACCTAGTTTATAGCTTTGAAATAGGTCGGTCTGGTTTTAAAAGGCCTAAATTAAGTTGGTTCACTTTTTGAAACCCTAAACTAGTCTGACTTATTTTTAAAGGCACAAATCAAATTGGTTCATCTTAAATTAGCCTAAATTAAATTTGTTCGATCCAAATGTTAGACTCGATTGAGTCGGGACGGGCCCAAGGAACATGAGCAAATGCTCATGCAGACTTGAAAGGTCCATGCTCATGTCGATTTGGCACACCAAATCAATGTGAGATATACCCAAATCGACATAAGCCTAGCTCATGTCGATTTGGGTGTGCCAAATCGACATGATCCTAATTTTAAAGCAATTTGGCTGGAAATTTAATTTCCTAATCAAGCTAGAATTTGTTTAAACCTTAGATTAAGCAGATTAGGCTTAGGGTTAAGTCATTGTTTGCTTATAAATATATTATAAAAAGGCAGGGATTAAAGAAGTTAACATGGGCAACCAAGAGGTAGCAAGAAATAACATAGAGAGATTAGCAATTAAGAGTTTAGAGCAACAGAAACCAAAACAAATTTAAATTAAACAACCAAGGAGGTAGTAGCCATTGTCTCAAGCTTGCTTCATTCATCCAAGTTCAAGGTTGGTCAGGCAGTGGCACGGATTTGATTCAACATATCCACCAACAAACGGAGGTTTGAATTTATTAAACCTTAATTTACAGTAATTGTTTAGTCTATTAACATTGTTTTGTTTAATAATACAGTAGCCATTATATTAACTTACAATTGAAATTTCAATACTTTAAATCAATATAATCCCATGCAGTAGCTTATTAAAATAAAACACCTAGTAGCCATATATTTAATGATAATTGAATTATGAGTCTCGGACAGAAACCAAACCCTAATTTGTAAAAAAAAAATCCTAATTTACATGTAAAACCCTAGTTTAAGAAAAATTCTAATTTGTATAAATATAAAATTCTAGTTTAGGAAAAATCCTAGTTCCTCAACAAAATCATATCATATAAATCGTCTACCTTTCGGGACCATAGTTCATGACACCTCGTCAATGGGGTCATTATTTATTTGTGGATTATAAGTCTTTGTAATTAACCTTAATTTTCTTTTATTAAACTCTAATTTTGTATATATAATGCTTTATTTAAGATTAAAACCTAGGTTGGATTATTTGATTTATTGTTACATGCTTTATAATGGATGATACATTTAGATTGTTCATTTTATTTAATTGAACTATGTTTGTTTATTTGGGTTTCAATGATGTAAAGGCATGTTGCCATTCGTGGGTGCCTTATTTATTTAATTTATTTATTCTATGTAGTTTAATTTATTTAAAGGCTTTGGGATAATTGTAAGGGACACGTTTTCACCTTTTGGTGGGTGTCCTATTTTATTTATTTTCTTTGTGAAAATTTAAATATTTATAAGGGCATGTTTTCATTTTTGTATGGATGCCCATTTTATTTAATTTGATTTATTTATAATATAGTATTCATTATTTTTATAAATTCATGTAACATGGATAATGCTATAATAACTAAGAATTCAATAATATTTAAACCTGAAAAGGAGGCCGGTTCCAATGAACCGCGGGTTATGGGGGTGCTGTGTCACTTCTCACCTTTCCCATGCATACCTAACTTTTTGAACCCAATAGGGGGTTGAGGATTCCTTGGGAATCGAGTTATTCACCCCTTTATTTTTTTTAGTCTGTCCAAGTAACGACTCTTTTTTCTTCTGGTTTAGGCCCGTATTCTCTAAGGCCCTGAGTCTAACAGTGTCGAAGTTGCACAAATTAGTCCACAGGGAGTGGGGGTGAAAATTCTCGCTCATAGTGGCGAATCCACTGGGGATAAGAGAAGTTGATTCCATTGGTTTTTATACTATTTTATTCTTTCCTATTATAATATTGTCCATTGCATCATTTAGATTACATTGTGTGCATGAGTTAGGACGCATGTGTTACCCGTTTTGTGTTATATAAGGGATACCATACTTTCACTCAAGGTATAGAGATTGAGCATGGCATAACCACTCATAGTCTCATACCTTTTGGTATATACTTGCTATGGAAGTCCAAACTTTTCAACCCAAAGACCAAAGCTCATATAATTAACCTAGTTACTTTTCTTAGTTTTTTACCCAAATGCTTATTGTTTGACTATGATTGATATATTTTGGTTTGAATCATGACCTATTTGGTTTGTTATTTTTCTAATATGACTTAATTATAGTGTAAGCCCAAAGTAATTTTACTCTTTTAATGACTAAAATGATTTTATTCTTTTAAGCTAAAAGATCAAAAATATTTTTGAACCCTTTTTCAAAGATGGTCTTTGGATGTGAAACATTTTTAGATGGGATAAAATCCTTTACTACTTCTTGGCCCAAATAAAAAAGCCTAAAATTTATTTTCAAACAAACTTTTTTACTATGGGCTTTGAAATAAAACCATTTTTCTCTTCATTTTACAAACCTTTTCTTAAATGGGCTTACAACTAGTTATGTCAATTATGGAATACTATAAATCAATTGTGGGCCTAATTTATACAAAGAATTATTAATCATGGGCTTATTTTTATCATGAATCATATGTTGCTCTTCCAAATGGGAAATCTATTCATGATAAATCTTTTAATGTAGTTTTCATCCAATGTAGCACAAAAGCTATCTTTTTGTTGGACCAATGGATTAAGACTTAATTAATGGAAATTATCATGGATTGACATCTAAGTTTGAAATTACAATTATTGGTTAAACCATCTGAGTGAATTGTTCAAAAATAAGATATTCCATGTTGACATTTTATTGACCATATACCTAGAAAAAGAGACTTACCATTTGTGCGTGGTAGTTATGAGGTTGGAAGGAACGTCCTGTGTTTCTTTGTCTATCTATTATATGTGCATCTATGCATCTATGCATACATGCATTGCATTACATATCATTGATCCTTTCTGGCTTATAGCCCTAGAGTACAATAGTTCAAGAGCCTACGATAATCCGACTTACACCAGTGATGTGGAATCCAACAATGATTCAATCAGCTTCTCACCAAAAGCAATTGATCCTGAGCGAGTTCAGAAGATGGTAGATGATGCACTTAACTCCAAGATGAAAGAACTAAAGGGGGTCCTAATTGAGACCATGAAAAGCCAACCGGCTGCACTATTAGAAAACACTACTGAAACATCTGCTAGTACTAAGAAGCAGAAAGACAAGGGAAAGGCTAAGGTTGGTGAGGTAGCCTTTGATGATGACAAAGTTGTGGAAAAATTGAAACTTCTGTTGTGGAGAAAATGATTGCTGATTTAGAGAAGAAGTTTGAAAGCAAGCAGAAAACTTAAGAAATGTCAGAAGTGGACAAGCTATTTGAAAAAGATGAGGAAGTCCTTTACAAGTTCAAGATGCCTTCCTTTTCCAAGTTTGATGGAACTGGAAATCCTCATATCCTTGTGAAGTAATACATCACTGCTATGCAGCCTGTTTGAGCTACCAAGGCTCAAACTCTAAAGTACTTTATGCTCTCATTGGATCCTATTGTATAAAATTGGTTCAACACCTTAGAGGATAGTACTCAGAAGAGCTATGATTCTTTATACAAAGCCTTCATCCAATAACATGGGTATAATGTTAAGATAGAAGTTACTTTGATGGAAGTTGAGTCAATTAAATAGAAATAAAATGAGAATTTTATTGACTACGTAAAAAGGTGGAAGAGCAAAGCTGCATTACTTAAGAAAAGGCCCATAGTCAGACCAGATCAGAATGATAGTGAGAGGTATAATGCCCAACCTTCATGAGAGATTGTCTCAGACCCTTATCTGAGATTTCAAAGATCTTCTCCAAGCTAGCTTGCAAATAAAAGAGTAGGAATGGCAAAATAATCACTTTTCTGTAAGGAGGAATGAAAGAGGAAATTACCAATCTAGCAGTGAAAGTGCATAAAAAGAATTGGATGTCAATGCAACTACAGGTCAAGGGAAAAAACACATTTTTCAGAGTTGGCAAAACCTCTATCTTGAATTTTAACATGTTACAGAAGAAAGGGCTATTACAACAATTGGCTCCTCGACCTCTACACGATCCTCTGCCACCAAACTTTGATGCCAAGGCCTTCTATCAATTCCATCAAATGCAAGTCATGATACTAATAAATATGCTTGATTAAAGCATGAGATCCAAGATTTGATTGATGGTGAAAAGCTGTCTGAGCCTGATAAGCTCAACACCAAAAATAATCCATTGCCTAAGTTTGGGAGAGTGCCACCGCCAGTGACATTCATGATAGAAGGAGGATTGATAGAAAGTTCTATCTTGTCATCTTTTCAAGATGTAGATGGAGGAATTGTTGATGAGGAGGAAATAACCATTGCCTCTAACATGTCTAAGTAGATGAAGCACCATCAATTACAATTCAACAAACTTTCTTAGGCTGAGTACTACTTATTTTATTTCTACTTTCTTTAATATTTTTGTAATAATTATATTTTTTAAATTAAGATCGTTTGAATAAATTACTTTTATTAAAATTTTGTTGGTCTTTGTTCATCTTTGTGCTCAATCGATGATGAGTCTACCTTGATATTCATAAATTAGTGCATCTATGCATCATGATCCGAATAACTTTACTAGATGAGGGAATTATTCAATAGCATTAAGCTATGTATGCTTTTTTAGAGAGGGCTCCTACATAATTATAAGTGTCTAGGTCCTAGTCAATCTTAGAACATACTTTGATAAACTTTCAAGGTAAAATTGAACTTTGCTTATTTAAGGGAGAAGTGATATAGGCATTATTTGGTAAGCCAATAACTAGAATCTACCCAATCAAATATCAATCTTTAGTTGTCTCTTTGAGCTTTCATGAGATTTTAACTTGCTCATTATTGGCTTGTAAGCTTGATAACCTACCCTATGCTATTGTGACTCTTATGATAAGTTTGATGATCAATAAGGTGAAGGGGCAAGAAAATCAAAGAAAGGAGTACATGGTCAAGACTATAAGGATAGTTAAAGTTCTCAATATCTTAAGGGTAGTTGAAGTTTACCTGATATTAGACCTAATATCTCATATCTATTAAGATGACATAAAGGCAACAAATGATTTATCCTTGTTGAAGCAAACTCACTCTAATCCACTCACTCGCAGTTAGAAGCATAGAATGATGCAGAAAAGATAACTTTCTTAGAGCTAAAAACGAGAAAAAATGAGAAAAAAAAGAGAAAAAAATACAGAAAAGAAAAAGAAGAAGAAAAAAAATGAAAAGAAAATAAAACCCAAAAGACGGTTCAGAAAGCCATTCGAGTTTTTTTTTTATCTAAAGAAAACAAAAGACTTCCACTTGGTTTATGACAACAGATTGACTTGAATTGGTCCAATCCAGCCAAAGATTCAAATAAAATTAGAGAATTAAGGGCAAGATCATCTTTCATTTATCCAATATAGCTTTAGGTCTACAATCTTGAAAGTCTTAGACTTGATATACCAAAAAGGAAAAGGACAAAAAGTGTAACACCCTTACAAACTTCCCACATATAGTACATATTCCCTCAAATATGTAGTATGCACATATAGGACAAGAGCATTACTAAAACACATTAATCTTACCTTATTAGTTTAAGCTATTTAGTTGATAGTTTATGTTATTATATAAATAAATAAATAGGCATACGAAAGATAAATCATTTTGTAGAAATTTTACCAGAGTTTTATTTAAAATACGAATATTATCAAATTCAATCAATTCAACCTGTATATACGTATAATAGTTCTCAAAAGTACTCGTTCACTAACATCCCAAAATTCCATATTTTACATACATACATGTATAGATATGTGAATATGATATTACTTATTTACAAAACATCTTTTAGTCATAATACAATTCTTTATATTTTACAAAATAGATATTACATCCACAACACCTTAAAATAAATATTTACATGCTATGCTTAGGCTTGACCTGTGGCAATCGACGGTTCTAGTATTCGATCACTATCTATGCCTGACCTGGTTTAGAAGGACTCCTAGCTTTCTGTTTCGTCACCTGTGTGATAAACAACTCGTGTTGAGCTACAAGCTCAGTGGTATATACTTGATAATGCAGTATTAATATAACAACATAATATAAAGATACATCAAACTTTAATATAAAACAAATGTATAAATATATACTTAGCATACATCATGCAATGGGCCGACATTCCTTATACCATAAACTAGTTTCAAAACCATTTTTTTGGTCTATCTTATTACAATGACACCAATGTATCTCACTAGTGGACGTAGCAACATCTGTGACACCCAGTGTCTCATCCACAGCGTATATCAACAGTAGTGACATCAAAGTGTCTAACTCAGGGGCATAACAATATCTGTGACACCTAGTGTTTCATCCCATACATATATGGCATGCCAACTACCAAACACAATGTTCTGACAACTATTTATAATATAAGGCAAAAAACAACATTTCACATTATATATGACATTCACCATATGACTCATCAACATACTACAATTATCATAATCATTATATTTTATCATTGTTCTACATTTTATAAAAATATATACATTCTTAATACAACATATATAAAGATATAGTTATGCAAGCCATGAATCACAGATGAAAAATCAAGAAAAACAACTATTTTTGGCAAAATTCTTTAATTGACATGCCCAAAGACATGGGCGTGTCACTGACCGTGTCATTTATCCACTTTACAAAATTTTGGACATGCCTAGTGACATGGGCGTGTCACTGCACCTGTCATTTATATTGAAAAACAACTTCTACGACATGCTCAGTGGCATGGGCGTGCCACTGCCTCTGTTAGGCTAAATTTCTAGGTATTAAATATGAACTGAAGTATGAATTAGGTACCCAATAGCCATAGCCATGGCATCTCAAAACCCCTTTTTCATACCATATTTATCAACAAAACACACTCCTAACAACTTAGAATGATGCAAAGAAAAGACAAGAGCATGATCCAAGTATATACTTATCTTTTTGAAGCTCAAATTGGAGAAATAACTTCTTTTGCATAATAATTTCTCCCAATCTTTCACTTTCTTCTATTAGTTCTTTCACTCAAATCAATCAATCCCTAATCAATTTATAAATTCAAAGATGATATTAGCAATCCATTTAAGTACTTTTAAGCCCTTTAATCTTCCTCCAACTCAAGATTAGCCAAATCCATTACAAAACCTTAGTACTTAATTACTATTTCAAATTCTTGACAAACTTTATCCAAATATTTAACCAAATATATTTAATCACTCATTCAAGTTTTAAATTCATCATTTTTATATTTATTAACTTCATTTTAATCATTTAAGCAATCATCTAATTTATTAAAAATTCTACTTAAAAGAAAATTCATCAAGAATTAAAAAAACTTACTTATTATTCCATGTAGCACCAAAAACAATCACCACCTCTTGAAATGTTCTTAGTAAAATTTGATGATTATTGAAATCCAAATCATCTCTCTTTCTCTTGTCTATGAGAAATAGCCATGAAGGAAAGAAAAGAAGAAGAAGAAATGAAATTTCTAGAGATTGTTGACTCTACCCTTCCTTTTTACCTACCATATATATATATATATATTTGGTAAAGGTGGACGGTACCACCGCTGATTTTATTAATTAAATCTAATGTATGGAAGACCCATACTATCAGTCAATACAATCCCTTTAATGTAATTTGGCAAAGAGTTAAAAGATAAAAACCACCTAGAAACACCATTCAATCTACTGTAATAGGCTAAAAAATGTGCAACTTGATTTGCCTCTCTATGAACATGAGAAATAGAGTGAAAATTTAAAGACAAAAGAGCCCTTGCTCTCTTAAAATGCGGTGACACATCAGAGACCGAAGACATCAACTGAACTAGCTCCAAAGAATCTACCTCCACCTGAACATAAGCATAGCCAGCTGTATTCACCCATTCAAGCGCATGAACCAAGGCTGTCAATTCAGCCTCCAAAACGTTCCTCGCTTTGATCAAGAAAGCTCCAGCAGCGATAATATAGCCTTCTGAGTCACAAAGGACAGTGCCTCCAGAAACAGTATGCAAAGAAAATGAGGCATCAACATTTAGTTTAAAACAATGAATAGAGGGCTTACTCCATGCAACCAGCTTATTACCAATTAGATTTTTATATATAATAATATTATTTGTATTTTAACCTTTTCACTTTCAACTTTTTAGTTCTTTTACTATTTACATTTAACATTTATATGTTATATATATATCATTTATATTTAACCCTTTTATATATCATGTATACGTTATTTATATTTTCCAAATCTCTCACCAATTAATGTGTATCATTAGATTCAATGAAAATTATGGTGTTACAGAAAGAAAGAGGAAGAAAAGGCGGTATAAAGATAAAGATAGTACTGATTGGATCTAAATTTATGCCAAGAAAATAGAAGGACATTTAAACTTTGTATTTTCATAAATTTAGTAGGAAAGTGACGCCTAGAAGGTGAAAATGGAACCTCTAACAGTATGCAGTTCCAACAAAAAGATTGTAATGTAAATGTTTATCAGTAGTGTCACATCATCTCCAATATAAAAATGGCCTTCACTTAATCCATGTCCCTTATAGACCCATTTTCAAGCCTATTAAAAATATGTTGATCTTTCTTGGTAGGTAGAGTCTATTAGTAGAGATAGTTTGAATGAGCATGCATATGAGATAGACAATATTTAAACTCAATGAGATATTTGACCAAGTAATGTGTATTTGCCTATCTTGTAATATCCCAATTTTTTTAAATTCTTAATTTTTGAAAAATTAAATAAAATAAAATATGATTTAATTAAATAAATTAAATAAATAATTTTAAATAAAAAATGAAGGGATTTTAAACAAAATAGTAAAATATATGTGTGATATATATAAAAAATATACATAACATATAAAAGTCAACAAAAAAAGTCAATACTTTTAAAAAAAGTCAAAGTAAAAGGGTATTTTGATAATTAAATCTTAGAAATTTAAAATTATTAAATTAATTCAAAAATAAATAATTTTTAAATGGAAGAGGTATTTTGAGATTTTAATTAATTAAATAATTAATTATTAAATTATTTAAAATATATATATATATATATATACGGTTATAAATGAGCAGAAGGAAAGAGAAATGGTTGTCTTTTTCATCTTCTTCTTCTTTCTCCATTGAAGGCTCAAATCTCCATGGATGCCAAGAGAGGATTTTTGTTTCTTCCAAGCTCATTTAATTCAAGGATTTTAAGAGTTTCAAGTGGATTTTTAAGGATTTCCACCAAAATTGGTAAGCTTTCCAACTTTTTCCTTGAATTTCCATAGAAGTTTGATTATGTGTGTTTTGGAATTTTGAAGTGCTATAGTTTAATTGTTTATTTTTTTATGAATGAAGTAGTTTTAAGTGATTAACAATGATTTTAAGATTGGATTGAAAAAATGGTTGAGTTTGGGTACGGAAGGGTGAAGAGAGAGAATTTAGGGTTATGGACTTTTAGGGTTTGAGAAATCATAGTTTTTAATTGTGAAATTGGATTCCAAATGAGTTGTTTTGATGCATAAATAAGTATTTTAAAGTCAAATATTGAATTTGGTTGGGTTTGATTGGGGTTAGAAATGGAAGTGTTGATTTAGGGTTTTGAAAAAGTAATTTTTCAAAGTTGTTGAATCATTTGATTTTATTGGTTAAAGCATGTTCTTTAGTGATAAAAGTGATGAATATAAGCTTGAAATGGTAAATGGATTGAGTTGGAATGGAAAACCTATAATGGGGGAAGGTTATTCCATTTTAGGGTTTTGGTCATGTAATTATTTTAAACAAGTTAAAAAATATTTTTAATAATATAAATAAACTTAAAATACCAAATTGAATGGCCTAGTATGAAATTCCAAAGTTAAAGTGAGGTTAGCCTTAACTTTGAAATTTTTGCTTGGATGGTGTTTAATTATGATTTAAGATTGGAAATGCCTTAGAATATGGTACTAAATGATTATTTATGATCACATTTGGTTTAGGCATTGAAGAGAGTTGATTTGCCCCATCAAGTGTTGAAGGGCAAGTTGGAAGAGTAGGTTGGAGCTTGTTTTAAGCTTGCTTTTGGAGGTATGTACAAATTTTGGATGACTGGTTATATTTGCATTACATTGGGCTTAACACATTTTGGATTAAAAAAATGTGTTAAGCTACTTGATACATGAATCATGTATGAATAATGTGCTATGACATGTGTAATGTCATATATGTATTAAATGCATTGTGGAAAGCCATTGCTAATGGCTAAATTGTGTAAAATGTAAAATATGTGTATTATGTGAAAATGATCCAAAGTGTTTGGGTAATACCATTTATTGTGTATGCATTAAGGACATTGTTAAAAAAGCATTGGTAATGACTAAAATGCGTAAAATGTGAATCATATATGAATTATGTGAAATTACCCAAAATATTTGGGTAATGAGATTTAAAGTAAAATGTGATGTAATATGATGAAATGATATTGATATAAATGAGAAAAATGAGAAAAGTGAGAAAAAGATGAGAAAATAAGGCAATGTGCCTAATAGACAATGAAAAATGGGGCAACGTGCCTAATGAATTATGAGAAAATGAGAAAGAGATTGATAATGGAAAATATGAAATAATTGTGCACCTAGTACGTTATTCAATTTTCAGAGTTCTGTGTTTGGCAGCATACCTATGAGGTTATCCTCATTATTTGCCTTCGGGGCTAGATGCTGGGTATCACTGATATATGATTTGCCTTCAGCCTATACGTTGGACGTCACTTGCTTTCGAGCTAGATACTGGGCATCACTATAATTTATCTTCGGACTAGGCGCTGGGTATCACTTACTTTCGGGCTAGACACTGGGTGTCAATATGGACCAAAACAGTAACTCTAAAATTTGAATAGCATATTAGATCGTTTGGGCCCATGAATGTGTTTGTTTTTATGTGAATTGTGAAATAATTGAGAAATATGTTAAAATGAAATGATAAGAGATATGATATTCATATGCATTATGCATTGGCATTGCATTTGAGCTTTATTGTTATCAAAGTTTGTACCGCTAGGATTTTGGCTTAGCGAGATTGAAATTTATCGCGCAGGTGACAGAGTAGATCCGGCTGAATAGGAGAGTTCTTCTAGACCAAGTTGGGTCTAGATTTGAGAGTTTGCAAGTAGAGTTGATTTTGGGGCGTCAAGATCAGAGACACTGCCAGCATGTATATATTTTTATATTATCATATATTTTAGAGATTATGTATATTATATTATGTTTCCAGTGTATATATACTATAAATAAAAAAGAATATTTTAGATAAAAAAATATGAAGTGGGTTTTGTATATATTTTGATATGTAGACATATGGAAATGTATAAATATTTTGAGAAAATGTGGAGATATTAAGGAGGATGGATGAAATGTATTTTTGGGTTATTTAGGAGCATTTTTATGCAGGTTGTGTTGTGTTGTTAATTTGGGAATGTCCAAATTATAGATAAAACTCTGGCAAATTTTTTTCAGAGATTTTTTTTATGAAAAATGCTTATTTTAGTACCTATGACTTATAGTAATATTTTATTTATTATTTAAATAAACATTTTAAAGTATTTAAGATTTTTAAATTTGAAAAGTGAAATTTTTTTATTAAATCGGCCTATGACATTTTTGTACCTTATATGCATATTTTACATATACTGGGTGTATGTATTGTACATATATAGGCTATAAGGGTGTTACATATCTGAAGTGAAATAGTTCATGCTCAAATAGAAATAATTCTCGAGTTTAGTATGGTAACTAGAGTTGTCATATTATAGATATGTTAATTTAAAAAATCGAGCCCTAAGGTATATTGACACCAATTTGACAAAGCCAAAATGCAATTTTAAATTTAAAAAAAAAAGAATTTTTTTTGTTAGATGAGCATTCAAGCTTAGGGAAGTATGTCACATTGTTAAACCTTAAAGGACATATTGGAAAAATAAGGATCACTTGCAAGGTCATCAAGAAGTCACCAATTAAATGTGTTGAAATGGATGTTTCTTGTGTCTCTAGCTATGCTGCTTGGGCCCTCGCTGCTCATGATTTCATCTAGAAGATAAAAGCCATATATGTGAAGGCTTATGATATTCTAATATAAGACTTGAATGAGCATATGAAAAGAATCATTGGGAGAACTTCAGATGATCACCTTAGTCCGTGAGTCAATGGAATCACTGTAAGTGTTATTCATGCATATCATGCATACGTAAGTATATCACACCACATTTTGTTGTCTTGTATTGCCCATTCTTTGTCAAAATGAACAACAAAACACTATGAACCAAACATTGAGATGAAGATATGGAAATAGTGAGGCATAAAATACCCATTGCTTAAGAAAGAGCTAGTCACTTTGTAAAAATAGAGATGCATGCTTTTGCAAAGAACCAGACAAAATGCGAACATCAATCAAAGCTTATATGGGAACAAAATTATTGGTTTGAGCCTACACAGGGGAAAAAGTTTCTCTTTTCAATTCTTGATTTTATGTGTGTATAAAATATTTACAGACCCACTTTAAATATTTTGCCATGCAGGGGGCAAAGAGATGATTTGTGGACTAGCTAAAAAATAGCTGATTTTTTTTTGCAAAAGGAGGAACAAAAGAAGAAAGTAAAAACCCTAAAAATTGAAGATACAAAAGATAAAAGATCAATCTAGCTATAAGAGCTGATGCCAATGCAAGACAATGTCTAAGGATGAAGATCCATTTTGAAGGGTAAAGACCCAATGTCCAAAGGATGAAAATCCATTTTGAAGTGTGAAGAGCCAATGTCCATATGATGAAGAACCTTTTTGAAGGGTGAAGACCCAATGTCCATATGATGAAGATCCTTTTTGAAGAGTGAAGACCGGATGAAGATCTGTTATGAAAGGTGAAGGCCTGAAATAGCTGGCTAGAAGAAAGCCATAACTCTTAAATGATGGAAGGTCAGTCCAACTAGAGGAGCTGAAGTCAACCCATTAAAGAATGGAACCAATTGACTAGAAGAAATCCAGAATTCTCAAACGACAAAAGGATAATCAAGCTAGAAGAACTTAAGTCACGGGTCGAGTGCCCAAATCAATTTAAATTTTAGATCAAGAACCCTAATTGAGTCTTGGGTCAAGAACCCAAGTCCTAGCTTAGGTCGAGAACTTAGATCCAGTCTAAGGTCAAGAACCCAAATCCAGTATCGGGTCAAGAACCCAAATCCAGTCTCGGGTTGAGAACCTAAATTTGATCCAGGGTCAAAAACTCAAATCTAGTATTGGGTTGAGAACCTAATCTATCTTCGGTCCAGAGCCCAAATCCAGTCTCAGGTCTAGAATCCTTGGGTCCAAAACCCATCCATATCCAAAATCAACCCAAAGTCATATTGATTTTCACTCTCTTCTACTGAAGTCTCAGATCCTTCAAGCAGGGGGTAAACTGTAGACCCTTCATTTTGACCCTAAGCTAATTCGATCTCAATTAAAGAAGGCCAAGCTAAATATGGCCCAATTTTAAAAGCTTAAACCTAGTTTATTGCTTTGAAATAGGTTGGTCAAGTTTTAAAGGGCCTAAATTAAGTTGGTTCACTTTTTGAAACCCTAAACTAGTCCAATTTATTTTTAAAGGCACGAATCATTAGTTTAGATTAAATTAGCCCAAATTAAATTTGTTCGGTCCAAATATTAGACCCGCTTGAGTCAGGACGGGCCCAAGGTGACATGAGCCAATGCTCATGTTGATTTGGATACCCAAATTGACATGAGCAATGGGTCATGTAGATTTGAATGTGCCAAATCAACATGACCCTAATTCTAAAGCAATTTGGCCAGCAATTTAATTTCCTAATCAAGCTAGAATTCATTTAAACCTTGGATAAAGTAGATTAGTTTTAGGGTTAAGTCATTGTTTGGCTATAAATATATGATAAAAAGACAAGGATCAGGAGAGTTAACATCGGCAACCAAGAGGCATCAAGAAATAGCATAGAGGGATTAGCAACTAAGAGTTTAGAGGAACAGAAACCAAAACAAATTTAAATTAAATAACCAAGGACATAGTAGCCATTGTCTCAAGCTTGCTTTATTCATCCAAGATCAAGGTTGGTCAAGTAGTGGCACAGATTTGATTCAACATATTGATATTAGTGAAACCAACAAATGGAGGTTTGAATTTATTAAACCTTAATTTATAGTGATTGTTTAGTCTATTAACATTATTTTGTTTAATATCACAGTAGCCATTAGATTAACTTACAATTGCAATTTCAATACTTTAAATCAATATAATCCGATTCAGTATCTTATTAAAATAAACACCCAGCAGCCATATATTCAATGATAATGGAATTATAAGTCTTGGATAGAAACGAAACCCTAATTTATATGTAAAAACCTAGTTTAAGAAAAATCCTAATTTGTATGAATATAAAATCCTAGTTTAGGAAAAACCCTAATTTTCCAACAAAACCATATCATATAAATTGTCTACCTTTCGGGACTGCCGTTTGTGTCAATATTTATTTGTGGAGTTTAAGTCTTTGTGATTAACCTTAATTTCCTTTTATTAAACTCTAATTTTGTATATCTAATGCTTTATTTAAGATTAATACCTAGATTGGTGATAAGTGCACAATTGATGATATTTTATTCCTATTTCTTAATATGATTATTATCCAATTGAGTTTAATTTGTTTGTTCAAAGTGTATTTTAGGGTTAATTTTAGGAATTCTCTGTATTTTGAGGCTTATGGTCATTTAGGAGGAATTACGGATGAAAGTAGAAGAAAAGAGAAAAATTCATCAATGGACACGCCCATGGACATGGGCGTGTCAATGGACGTGCCCTTGATGCTGCATACATAAGCATTGACACGCCAGTGACATGGGCGTGTCACCAAGTATGCCTTTTGCAATGTTTTACAGTAGCTGTGACACGCCCAGTGATATGGGCATGTCAATGGATGTGCCTTATGTTCAAAATCTCAGTGGCAATGACACGCCCAGTGACATGGGCGTGTCAGGCAAAATTATCTACACTATAAAAGCTATGCTGAAGTATGAATTAAGGATCCAAATTTCATAATTTATAACCTAGAGCCGACTTCTAATGCAAAGAGGAGAGTTTTGGAGCTGAGATTGAGGGTGAAGACATACTCTAAACAAGATCCAAATCAAGAATCAAGGATTGAAGTGAAGAAATACAAATTATTCGCCATGGATTGTTTGGTTTTTTTTATTCATTTTTCTTGTTCTATTTTTCTGGTTTTGAATATGAACTAATTCATTCTCTATCTAGATATTGATGAACCCTAGCTTATTTGTATGGATTGAATAATTATATTTAGTTGAATCATTTGATTGAATTATTTTATTCTTATGATACTTAATGATCTATTTCCAATTGATAATAGCATGCTTATTGATTGGTTGCAATTTTCATATTATTGACTTGAGAAAGCTTGATATGAATTGAATACTCATAAGGGTTGAGGATTGATTGGAGTACTAGAGATAGACTTACAAGATCCTTTGGTTTATAGTTTCTTGTTCCTAATGCAAGATATAATTAATTGTGTTTGAGAAGAGATTCCGACACTTTACTTAGTGATTAGGGATTAATTCACTCGAGAGAGGTTTTAGTGTAAGTTAGAGGAATGCCAACTCAACTATATTAAATGATTTAACTGAATTGATATTCATAAATATCATTGAGGCTAGGGGGATTCAATATATGGATAATTTTATTACCATCAATCCTTTTTGCTCAACATTTAATTTCTCTTTACTTTCAGTCATTAGATTAATTGTTTTTAATTACACCACATCACAAACCTATTGATTTGCTAAACAATGGTTAAGATATGCACTAGTACTTGACCTTGTCCTCTGTGGAATGATAACTCACTCACAACTTTATTAATTGGTCAACCCGTGCACTTGTGGTATTGCTATAGCGTAGCTCGCGCGCACCAAGTCTTTGGCGCCGCTGCCGGGGACAACAGTTTCAATATTAGTAATATAATCAAGATTGTAGATTTAGTTTTATTTTTATTTGTTTTTAACATTGGTTCTTGCTTATTTTTAGGTATTTCCTCCCGTTTATGACCAGAGGTAACTCATCCCAACTATTTGAATTAGATCCAGAGCTAGAAAGAACATTAAGGAGAAAGAGAAAGGAAGAAGAGGAGGAAGTTTTGGAAGATGCAGAAACAAAAATAAATCTGGAAATAGCAGAAGAAGAAGAAGAGTTTGACGTGATGGAAGGAGCTGAGCCAAGAACAATGCAGGAGTTTGCTAAGCCCAATCTCAATGGAGCTGAATCTAGTATCCGAAGGCCGACAGTTACTGCAAACAACTTCGAAATAAAGGCAAATGTAATTCAAATGGTGCATCAGACTTGTCAGTTCAATGGGTTTCCTGATGAAGATCCTAATGCACATATTGAGAATTTTCTGGAGATATGTGACACATTCAAGATAAATAATGTCTCAGAGGATGCAATTAGGCTGAGGTTATTCCCATTTTCCCTTAGAGATAGACCAAAGAAGTGGCTAAAATCTTTTCCTCCATGAACCTTCACCACATGGGGTCAGTTGGTAGAGAAATTCCTAGAAAATACTTCCCACCGTCCAAAACTGCTAAGTTGAGGAATGATACCTCATCCTTTCTGCAGCAAGATGGTGAGACCCTTTATGATGCCTGGGAAAGATTTAAAGATTTGTTGAGAAGGTTTCCTCATCATGGACTTCCACTATGGCTTCAAATTCAAACATTTTACAATGGGTTGAATTATGTAAGTAAGCAATCTATTAATGCAGCAACTGGTGGTACCATAAACAATAAGACACCTGAACAAGCAAGGGATTTAATTGAAGACATGGCTATCACCAATTATCAGTGGCAAGCCCCAAGGGAGCAAGGAAAGCTGAAAGTCATGGGTTCACACCAATTAGATCCCGTGGTGGTTTTGACAGCCCAATTAGAAGCATTGAATAAAAAATTTGATTCTTTGGCTTCTTCTTCTAGGAAAGTAATGCAAGTGATGTCTTGTGAATGGTGTGGGGGTGGACATCAAAGTCAAGAGTGCCAAAATGGCAACATGTTTGCCAGGCAAGAGCAAGTAGATTATGTGGGAAATATGCCAAGGCAACAACAGAATGACCCCTACAGTAACACATACAATCCGGGGTGGAGAAATCATCCAAATTTCTCATGGAATAATCAAAATAATCCTAGACCTCCCCCTGGATTCCAGCAGCCCCAACATCAACAAGCTGCCCCTCCAAGAAAGAGTAATTTGGAGGACATGATGGAGAAATTTATAGCAGCTTCTGAAACTAGGCTCTAATCAACCGAAACCACCCTAAGAAATCAGGAAGCCTCCATTCATAATTTGGAGAATCAGGTGGGGCAAATTGCCAAGTTGCTAAGTAAGAGACCACAAGGAAGTCTGCCTAGCAACACTGAGGCAAATCCTAAAGAGCAACTCAAGGCAATTACACTAAGGAGTGGAAAAGAAATCGGAGGTAATGTGGATGAGAAAAGAGGAGAAGTGGCAGAGAAAAGGGCTGAAATACAAGAAAAAGAAAAAGAAGACAATCCTCCTGTCACTTTGGGAGAGAAAATTGCATTGGAAAGTGAGAAAGAAAGTAGCCCCATATTGAAGGAATACCGACCTAGAGTACCTTATCCGGCAAGGTTGAACAAGGACAAGATTGATGCTCAGTTCGGTAAGTTTCTTGAACTTTTTAAACAATTGCACATTAATATTCCATTTGCTGAAGCTTTGTCACAGATGCCTAAATATGCTAAATTTTTGAAAGATATCCTTTCTAACAAAAGGAAACTTGAGGAAGTGTCTTAAGTGCAGTTATCTGTAAAGAGTTCAGCAATTTTGCAAAGGAGGTTACCTAAGAAGTTAAAAGATCCAGGTAGTTTTACCATTCCATGTTTAATAGGTAACCTTGAGGTCAAGAGTGCATTAGCTGATTTGGGTGCTAGCATAAGTGTTATGCCCTATAAAATTTTCAAGGAGTTAGGCATTGGTAAACCTAAACCAACACTTATGACCATCTAACTTGCTGATAAGTCAGTAGTCCACCCTCGTGGCATTATAGAAGATGTGTTGGTAAAAGTCAGGGATTTCATTTTCCCCAATGATTTTGTTGTCATTGATATTGACGAGGATGCAGATGTTTCACTTATTCTTAGTAGGCCATTTTTGAATACAGCCCATGCCCTTATCAATGTTCATGATGGCACATTAACTTTGAGAGTGGGTGATGATAAAGTTATTTTTAGGATATATGATGCTATGAAACATTCACTTTTACTTGATGAGGCAGAATCATGCAATGATGTTATTGAGCATGAGACCATAAATTGTGTTACTAAAATTGTTTCCAAGGATCTCCTTGAGTTGTGTTTATTGCAGGAAAATGTTGAGGATCAAGAAGCAATGGAGCAGCTTGCTTTTCTTGAAGCAAGCAAATCATTCAAATGCAGGGCATATGAGACTATTGAGGTGCCAAACGAAGAGAAGCCAAAACCATCAGTGATTGATCCACCCAACTTGGAACTAAAACCCCTTCCATATCACCTTGAGTATGGATTTTTGGTGGAGGAGAAAAAATTACAACCACCTGCCCCTGCAACTGCACCTGCACCTCAAGTTGATGTCTCCGATGATGAGACTGGCAGTGACGATTCCGGCGATGCACAGATTTTTTACTAGCCCACATTTTTATTTTGTTTTTATTTTATTTTCATTTCTTTGCTTGTTTAATATTCTTTTTAGTTTTCTTTCTTTTTCATTGCTTTTGGACTATTGTTATTTTCTTTAAGAACTATTTCTTTTGTTTATTTATTTTATTTATTTATGTCTTAACCTTATTTTTTTTGCATTTTAGATTTTTGTTTTGAGGCAAATCCTCCTTCACCATACTCTTGGCACTGTACTCATATTTAACCATTCATGGACATGAAAAGGGCAGTTTTTCTCTCTCTTCATTATTTCTTGTTTTGCATACACATTGGGGACAATGTGCGTCTTACGTGTGAGGGAGAGGTATACTTTCTTGATTGAATTTTTATTATTTCATTCTTTCTATTTGATTTATTTGTCTCAATTAATTTCTGCAAATTGTTTTTCTTTTTGGATTTAAGTAAGCTAGATTGTTGTAATAAGTGTGAATTGATGTGGTTTCCCTTTATATGTTGAACTAATATGAGATTTCCTAAATGACAATTTCTTGTTGAGGTTAACTTAGTGATCTTGATCAATTGCTGATGATTGATTGTAATAGCTATAGTTGGGTTGTGGATTGTTGGAAATTGGACACATCTAAAGTTTAAAACCTTAGTTACATTTTTGAGCATGTTATAATTCCTTAGATTCTTGAGTCGGACTTAGTATGACCCTTAAGTTTCTGACCCTTGAGTTGTTTAAAAAAATAATAATAAATAAATAAATAATTCTAATTAAAGGAGCTTTGAAAATTTATCCCTGTTCCGCTGATTTTTACTCTTGAATTAAAACATATGAGTTGGAATCATGAATAATGCTAGTAGCCATTTGAACGGTGATTCTGGCTGAGTAACCGGGGGTCGGCATCACAAATATTTACCTTCGCGTCAAAAGGTTAGTATTAGTTCAAACAAGTCGGGCTCCTTAAAATGTATATACATGTGTTGTAACACCCCTATATCTCGTATACGTACCAAGCATGCTTAAACGATCGTAACATACGTATACTGAATATAGAAAATGCCACAGTTTAAAAAGACACAACAATAAACTTTATAAATAAATGAAACCAATTTCCAACATTTATAAGAAATCCAAAAGACACCATATATAAAAATGTTTATCAAATTCACAGCGGAAGTTATTACAAATAAGTTATAAGTCAACGTTTACAAAACATAATATATATATATATATACATGATTGGCAGCTTTTCTCTGATCTTTAAGTCCCAAAATGAACTCTTCAAGGTCTACTCTCACTCGGTCTCGAAGAACTCTCAGGTTCAACTCTGTCACCTGAGCGATCAAACACTATCGCGCTAAGCCATCGGCTTAGTAGTACAAAGTATGCTAGCATTATGCTTTAGTACAATGTAATGTCACACATTTTATTAATAAATCAACATCATAGATGGAAGGCTAACAACATACCTTTATATTTCATAAACTACACATATATAAACATATCACATTTCAACATCCTTCCCTATAACTCACTAATCAATCATTTTACCATTCATAAATCACATTAAACAAAGACAAGCATGGGCCCAAAACACACTAATATATCATTCAATTTTCAGAGTAAATGTTTTGGTTTAATCATCACATTTATCATTATCATAAACCCAACTAGGCTTCAAGGATTAGGTTCAACCAAGCTTCAAGGGGAACAAAGCATGCTAAGTCTCAACCCAACTTGGCTTCAAGAACCAACCCAACCTAGCTTCAAGGGTTGTAACATCTCAATTAGGCTTCAAGGACTAGACCCAACCAAGCTTCAAGGGGAGTAAAACATGTTAAACTTCTACCCAACTTGGCTTCAAGGATCAAGCCCAACCTAACTTCAAGAGAGTGTTACTATCATTAGGCATGCCACCAACAACAAACTCTGAAAATTGAATAACACATTAGCCACGCAATTCATTTATTATTTCATTATCAATTCTCATCATTAATTAGGCAAACATGCCTTATATCTTTCAATTGAATCATCATAGCCAAACACAATGGCTTCATATCATAGCATATCTTAATACTCATCTTAGCAATTCCTCTTTCAAATGTAAAATCATTTGTATCATCATATCATTCATATAATACATATATATATCATCATTGATATAAACATAGCAAAGTACATTCTTCACAAGCATCAACAATGCAATAATGCAGGATGTGTACTTACCTCAAAAGCAATTTACACAACTCAAAACACTCCCTTTCCAAGGTTCTTATGCTTCTTAAATCAATGACAAATCACCTTCTTCAAGACCTAATCCAACAAATATAACACTCACTTACTTAAGGATACACAAGAAGTAATCAAGTTAAGAGTTAACTAGGGCAATCTCTACACATGACACGCTCAACCACACGGGCGTGTTCCTGACCGTGCCCTAACTCCACAACACAGAAGCAATTACACGCTCATGACCACGGGCGTGTCACTGGGCGTGTAATACATACTGCCTCACACAAATACATCAACACGTCCAACAACCTGAACGTGCTCCTGGCCGTGTAAATTCTCCATTCTCACAGTAGCTATGACACGCTCAATAACACGGGCGTGTTACTGGCCGTGTCAAACCTACTGCCACACAGAACAATTGACACGCCTAAGAACCCTGGACGTGCTCATGGGCGTGTCAGGCCAAAAACCCAGATTCCGGCCAAAACAACACCACAACTAACAAATCACTTCCATCCACCAACATCCACTTCCACCAAACTTAACAAAACATACCCAAACATCACCTCAAACTTGCAACAACACCAAAACAAGCCAAAACACACATCAAACACAAATCACAAACATCATCAAAACTCTAAACATAACCACAACTCAATCTATACCAACCAACTTATTCTTTTCTTCAATCCAACCCCAAAATCCAAAACCATTTAAACCAAATACTCTTAAACACCACACAATCTAACCAAACACATAACCATCACAACTCCAACTCACAAACCCAAATAAATCAAAGAATCAAGTGGAAAAGACTTACCAATGATGAAGAACTCTCAAACCTCCAACTTGATCTCTTGAAAACTCTCTTCAATCTTGAACTTGGAAAAGCAAATCTCCCTCTTGCTCTCTTGCTTCTTGATGGCCGGACAACACAGAAAAACAAAGAGAAAGAGAGAAATGGTTGAGGACCACGCAGAAAAAAGAAAGAAGGAAAACCAAATAAGCCAAGTCAAACCCACTTTTCCTTAAAATCCTCTCATCCAAGTATTTATATAAAATAATACAAATATCTTCTTCCACTCCACTAACTCTAATCCCACTTAATATAAACTATCCCTTAAACACAATTAATCAATAATTAATCTCTTCCTTTGACTTTCCCAATGACTTATGTATATGTTATATATATTTACATATATACAACATATAAACTCTCTCTTCATTTATTTTCTCTTTTCCAATTAAACACAAATACACTTACTTCAATTACAACAATTATTACACCAAACTTTTAGGGTATATTTTGGGATATTACATGTGTATATATATTTGATTAAAAAAATAAAAAATAAAAAAAATAAAAAAAATAAAAATTTGAGGGTTAGAGAACTTAAGAGAAAATTTACATTTTTCGTACTTTGCTCATGGCTTTTTGATTTTCTGGAATTTTTTGCTCAATCTTTTAACTTTGGATTTTTAGGTTTTAGATCTGTGATATTTTTTGTTTTAAAACTTCTTGATTCAGCTGTTGTGATTGTAAATCAGTTTTTGGTTGAGAAAGTGAGGTTTTCTGATTCGAGTATTGTCAAAACTTTACTTTTCTTTTTAAATATAGAGGGGTCCATCATTTATGCTTATTACAGTGATTTAGTTTGCTTGAGGACAAGCAAAAACTCAAGCGTGGGGGAATTTGATAAGTGCACAATTGATGATATTTTATTCCTATTTATTAATATGATTATTATCCAATTGAGTTAATTTGTTTGTTCAAAGTGTATTTTAGGGTTAATTTCAGGAATTCTCTGTATTTTGAGGATTATGGTCATTTTGGAGGAATTATGGATGAAAGTAGAAGAAAAGAGAAAAATTCATCAATGGACACGCCCATGGACATGGGCGTGTCAATGCACGTGCCTTTGATGCTGCATACAGAAGCATTGACACGCCTAGTGACATGGGCGTGTCACCAAACGTGCCTTTTGCAATGTTTTACAGTAGCTGTGACATGCCTAGTGATATGGGCATGTCAATGGACGTGCCTTATGTTCAAAATCTCAGTGGCAATGACACGCCCAGTGATATGGGCATGTCAATGGGCTTGTCAGGCGAAATTATCTACACTATAAAAGCTGCGCTGAAGCACGAATTAAGGATCCGAATTTCATATTTTATAACCTAGAGCCGACTTCTAAAGCAAAGAGGAGAGTTGTGGAGCTGAGATTGAGGTTGAAGGCATACTCTAAACAAGATCTAAATCAAGAATCAAGGATTGAAGTGAAGAAATACAAATTATTCGCCATGGATTGTTTGGTTTCTTTTATTCATTTTTTTATTCTATTTTTCTGGCTTTGAATATGAACTAATTCATTTTCTATCTAGATATTAATGAACCTTAGCTTATTTGTATGGATTGAATAATTATATTTAGTTGAATCATTTGATTGAGTTGTTTTATTCTTATGATACTTAATGATCTATTTCCAATTGATAATAGCATGCTTATTGATTGGTTGCAATTTTCATATTATTGACTTGAGAAAGCTTGATATGAATTGAATACTCATAAGGGTTGAGGATTGATTGGAGTACTAGAGATAGACTTACAAGATCCTTTGGTTTATAGTTCCTTGTTCTTAATGCATGATCTAATTAATTGTGTTTGAGAAGAGATTCCGGCACTCTACTTAGTGATTAGGGATTAATTCACTCGAGAGAGGTTTTAGTCTAAGTTAGAGGAATGCCAACTCAACTATATTAAATGATTTAACTGAATTGATGTTCATAAATATCATTGAGGCTAGGGGTATTCAATATCTGGATAGTTTTATTACCATCAATCCTTTTTGCTCAATATTTAATTTCTCTTTACTTTCAGTCATTAGATTAATTGTTTTTAATTACACCACATCGCAAACCTATTGATTTGCTAAACAATGATTAAGATTTTCACTAGTACTTGACCTTGTCCTCAGTGGAATGATAACTCACTCACTACTTTATTACTTGGTCGACCCGTTCACTTGCGGTATTGCTATAGTGTAGCTCGCGCGCACCAATTGGATTATTTGATTTATTATTACATGCTTTATGATGGATAATACATTTTGATTTCTCATTTTATTTAATTGAACAATGTTTGTTTATTTGGATTTCAATGATGTAAAAGGCATGTTTCCATTCGTGGGTGCCTTATTTATTTAATTTATTCATTTTATGTAGTTTAATTTATTTGAAGGTTTTGGGACAATTGTAAGGGACACATTTTCACCTTTTGGTGAGTGTCCTATTTTATTATTTTTCTTTGTGGACATTTGGACTTTTGTAAGGGCATATTTTCATCTTTGTATAGGTGTCCATTTTATTTAATTTGTTTGATTTATAATTTAATATTCCTTATTTTTATAAATATATGTAACATGGATAATGTCATAATAACCAAGAATTTAATAATATTTAGATCTGAAAAGGAGGTCGGTTCCAATGAACCGGGCTTTATGGGGGTGCTGGGACAGTTCTCACATTCCCAATGCATACCCAACTTTCTGAACCCTATAAGGGGTTAGGAATTTCTTAGGAATCGAGTCATCCACCCCTTTCTTTTTTCCCTATCCATTTGTGTGGCGACTCTATTTTCTCCGGATTTAGTCTTGTATTCTCTAAGGCCCTGAGCGTAACAATGCCGAAGTCACAAGAACCATTCCACTAGAGGTGGGGGCAAAAATTCCCACTCAGACTTAAAATAGGAAAGTATTTCTCTAAGATGAAATTTTATAAAGATAAATGTTCCAAGTTAGAAAAGGATTTTGTATCTTTGAAAAACTCTACATTGGAATTGAAGACCTCAAATAAAAATTTGTGAAAATCAATTGATGAAATGATTAGAAATTTATAGAGCTTAGAAAATATGATTAAGGGAAATAAAATATTGAAGGATGAAATAAATGAGTTAAAAGAGCCAATTTCAAAATTTCACAAGGGAAAAGAGACCTTAGATACATTGATCAATTATCAAAGATCTCCCTCCTTGAAACATGGTTTAGGATTCATTGGCTCATCTAACACTTCATCTAATGTACCAACATTTATAAAAGCATCTATAACTCAAACCTCTAGTGTTGAAGTTGTAAAGAACAGTAATGCACAAACCAAACCTAAAAATGCTAATAGGATAACATTGGGTTCACAAGCCTTTAGAACTAAAGTTCCAAGAGCAAATCATGCATTCATGTATATAAGGCATGTACATAAACACAAACATGTACAAAAGAAATCTCATTCAACACATACTTGCAATTATGTGCATGGTTTATTGAATCTCAATAGAAAAGTGTATAAGTATAAAACTTTGTTTCAATGCACTTATTGTATGAAATTTGGACAAAAAAGCACATTTCTCTGTATTAGGGAGGCTCATGTCAAGTTAGAGGATCCTTCTACTACTAACCCCCAAGGACCCAACTTCATTTGGGTACTTAAAAGAATATGAACATTGCTATTTTATAGGTATGCCTAAAATCCACTATCAATGAAAATGATTGGCTTGTATATAGTGGATGGTCAAGGCATATACAGATAATGTGTAACACCCTTATACCTTATATATGTATAATACATATACTCATAATATATAAAATATGCATATACAGTATAAAAATGTCACAATTCGATTTAATAAAAATTTTCACATTTTAAAATTTAAAATTTCAAATGCTTAAAATTGTATATTTAAATAATAGATAAAATATTTATTATCAACTATAGGTTTCAAAATAGTATTTTTCATAAAAATCTCTGAAAAATATTTGCCAGAGTTTTGTCTGTAATTTGGACAATTCCAAAAATTCAATCAAACATAACCTGCACCAAAAACACTCCCAATATACAATACATCTCATATTTCCCCAACACTTCTCAATTTCTCCATATTTTCTCAAACCATTTATACATATACATATGTATTTATCAAAACAAATATAAAACCCACATTATAAAATTTATCCAAAATATTCTTTATAATTTACATTATGTACTTCAAAAACTTAACATAATGTACATAATATCAAAATGTACTATATAATATAAAATATATACATGCTGGCAGTGTCTCTGATCTTGATGAACCTAAAATCAACTCTATAATCAACTCAAATCTAGACCTGACCTGGTCTAGAAGAACTCTTCGGCTCAACCAGATCATCCCTGTCACCTGCGCGATGTGTTACAATTGCACTAAGCTAAAAGCCTAACAGTACAAACTTTATAATAATAAAACTTAAATATAATGCCGATGCATAATGCATTTGTATGCCATGTCTTAATGTGGCATTCAATTTCATTTTATAACATAATTTCTCATCTTTTTATAAATCACATAAAACACATGCACAAGCATGGGCCCAAACAAACTAATATATTATTCAAATTCTAGAGTTACTATTTTGGTCCAAATTGACACCAAGTGTCTAGCCTCAAAGGCAAATCATAGTAATGCTCAAAAGCTAGTCCTGAAGGCAAATCATATCACAGTGACTCCAAGCATCTAGCCCCAAAGGTAAATCATGTATCAGTGACGCATAGCATCTAGCCCTAAAGGCAAATCATGTATCAGTGACGCATAGCGTCTAGCCCCGAAGGCAAATAATGAGGATAACCTCATAGGCACGCCACCAAATATAGAACTCTGGAAATTGAATAACATACTAGGCACACAAATAATTCATATTTTCCATATTCAACTTTTTCTCATTTTTTCATAATCAACTAGACTCATTGCCTTATTTCTCATTATAAATTAGGTATATTGCCTTATTTTTCTCATTTTATCCACAATGCATCATTTTTCTCAATTTTCCTCACTTTGCATCATTTTTATTTTTATTTCTTTTTCTCATTCATATCAATGTCATTTCATTTTAATTCATCATATTTCATCAGAATGTATCACATTTCACATAAAAATTAATTACCTAAATATTTTGGGTCATTTTCACATAATTCACGTATTTCACATTTTTTGAAATTTAGCCATTAACAAAGGCTTTTCACAATGCATATGATGCATACATGGAAAATCACATGTCATAAAACAATGTTCATGAATGTTCAATGCATCAAGCAGCTTAACATATTTTCTAACTAAAATATGTTAAGCCCAAATTTATGACAACATAATCAATTCATTAAAAGTTTATACTTATTGTTTTAAGCTCTCAAAAGCAAGCTCAAAATCTCCCACCAACCTACTCTTCAAAGTTGCCCTTTGTAGATCCTTAATTTTTAACCCAACTCAGTTTAGCCCCAGTTAAAAGGAAATTAGATCAAATTTTAAGGTTTAAACCAGTCTGAAATAATTTTAAAATCATAAAATGGTCCTATAATGTTAAAATCCCAGGATAAGTGGGTCTAGGCCCAAACTTGGTCGAATTGTCATGCTTGCAGTGAAATTGGCATGTCCAATTTGTCACAGGACATGCCTCTGGTGAATTGGGCATGCCAATTTGCCACAGGTGATTGCTTGTGGAGAATTGGCATGACCAATTTGCCACAGGCCCTACTTATGGTGAATTGGCCATGCTAATTCATCACAGGCTTTGTCTTAGGGCAAATTGGCTTGCCCAATTTGCCACAGGCCCATGCTCTTGAGTTTAATTAGGGCCTTTTGAGTTTAATTTTGAATTGCGTCCAGATTCAATTTATATCCACTTCCAAATCTATTTCTGATGGAATTAGCCTCGGGAGTTTTTGAAATTGAAGGAAAGACAAGACTCAGATACAAGGTTAAATCTAATATGTTTTCTTATAAATAGAGGTTTTAAGAACTGTTAGAAGGGGGTCAGCAATTTTAGCAAGGAAACCAATACTGAGCAATAACAATTAACAAAAAGCATCCGCACACCAAAGGTAGTAACCAACCACTGTCTTTATCTTTGCTCGACCAGAAGTAATAATTGGTACATGCAAGCAGCTTGGATTAGTCTATTCAATTTGGTGGAGCCTTCAATGCTGGTTTTATTTCCTAAATTCAACTTGTTTAAAGCACACAGTAGCAAGGTTATTTTTCATATCTTGATTTATTTGTTTTGATTATCATTTCGATTTAAGAGTTTAATTGTTGAAATCTTAATAGTGCATTTTATAAAACCAAAAATCAATCAATAAACCACCAAAACCTTAAACCAATTTTATCCAGTAGCCAAACTGCAATTCTTAAAAACCCTAAAATCAATTTTCAAACTTTAAAACCCTCACCATATTAATCATATTTTCTCAAAATTATTTTCCAAACCCTAGTTTTTAAAATATCCAAGACCCTAACCCTTTATTTTCAAAAATCGAAAACCCTAAACTTGTTTTGAAAATCATTTAGCTTTTTGAGGCACTATTCCCAAACCCTAGTAAGAGGCGCTGCCCCCTTAACCCCTGCCTGCTAACCAGCTAGTGGGACTGTCGTATGTATGGCGCCCTAAATTTGTTAACTTAGTCAATGTTTGATTATGTATTATACCTTTTTTTGTGATTTAATTATATTTAAGCCCTAATTTATTATTGTTTAATGATAATGTGCATTATTATGATTTATTTACTTATGGATTATAATTTCTTATCATTTGGGATTTTTAGATTATAAAAGGCCTGTTTCCATTCGTGGGTGCCTTGTTTGTTTAATTTATTTATTTTCTATCTTTAAGGACTTTGAAACATTGTAAGGGACACGTTTTCACCCTTTTGGTGGGTGTCCTATTTTAGTTATTTGTATGAGCATTTGGATATTTATAAGGGCATATTTCTATCTTGTATGGGTGCCCATCTTTTGATTGATTTGTTTTAAATTAATAATATGATATTTTATTTTATTGCATGTAGTATGGATGATATTTAATAAGTTAAGAATTTAATAATATTTAGATCTATAAAGGAGGCCGGTTCCAATGAACCAGGCGTTTTAGGGGTGCTGGGCCACTTCTCACTTTCCCCATGCATACCCAACTTTTCAAACCCAATAGGGGGTTGGGGATTTTTTAGGAAATGAGTCATCCACCCCTTTCTTTTTTCCCTGCCTATTCGGGTGGTGACTCTATTTTCTCTAGATTTAGGCTCATGTTCTCTGAGGTCCTAAGCCTAATAGTGCCGAAGTTGCAAGAACTATTCCACATGGGAGTGAGGCGAAAATTCCCGCTCACACCCTTCAACACTAGGGTTGGGCATATCACCTTTCCTTAATGCCTATACACAACGTGATCAAATACAATAATTTAATATTACATTTTACGGCATTCTCAACATCAAACCTTAATTAAACATCACTCTAAATAAAATTCCAAAATTTAGCCTTACCTCACTTTAACTTTGATAAACCATATTAAGCCATTTAAATTAGTGTTTTAAGTTTATTTATATCATTACAACCATATTTTAACATATTTAAACCAATTACATTAATTAAATACATGCTTTTGTTCAAAACCCTAAAATGGCATAACCTTCACCATTGAAGGTTCTTCATTCCAACTAAATCCAATTATCAATCCAAGCTTATTTCCATCACAAATATCATTAAACAACATGCTTTGAACATTAAAATCAAACAATTTACCATAATTTGAAAATTCCCTTTTCCAAAACCCTAAATCAACACTACTTCATCCAAACTCTATCCAAACATAATCAAATCCATCATTTGACTTTAAAATCCTTGTTTATTCATCAAAATAACACGTTTAGAATCAAATTGCACAATTAAATCACATGAATTCACACATCCAAAAGTTACATAACCCTAAATTCTCTCTCATCACCAAACTCAACTTAAATTCAACCATTTCTTCATTCCAACCTTAAAATCATTAATAACTACTCAAAACAACTTCATTCATATCCAATTAAGCAATTAAAACATGCTACTTCAAAACTCCAAAATCAACATAATCATTTATCCATGGAATTCGAAAGAAAAAGTGAGAGAACTTACTAATTATGATGGAAAACCCCAAAACTTCACTTAAAACCTTGAAAATCCTTCAGTTTAGGAAGCTTGAAAGAAGCAAAAATCTTGAGTTCTTCATCAATGGAGTTTTGGCCACACAAGGAAGAAGAAGAAGAAAAAGAAGACCAAATGTTAATTTCTCTCTCCATCCACTTTCTTTTTTAACTTTATATATATTATTTTAATAATTTTTAATTATTTATTTATTTAAAAAAACAAAAACAAAAAAATTATTTTTGAATTGTATAAATAATTTCTAATTTTCAAAGTATATTTATAAAAATACCATTGGGCCTTTGACTTTTCATTTAAAAGAGTTAACTTTTATTTGACTTGTATATATTATGTATATCTCATGTGTATTTCACATATATATTCCACTTTTTCACTTAAAATTATTTAATTTACCATTTAAATCATTTAATTTAATTTAATTTCAAAAAAATTAGGGACGTTACATAATGTAAGGCTTTTTACAACACTAACTTACAAGCATGGAGGTATTGTTACCTTTGGAAATAATGCTAAAGATAAAATAATTGACATTGGTTCCACTGGTATACTTGGTAAGAACATGATTGAAAATGTATGGCTTATTGATGGATTAAAACATAATTTGCTTAGTGTGAGTCAATTGTGCGATAAAGGGTATGATGTAAGTTTTGACTCTAAACGATGCAAAGTTACCAATTCAAATGATGAACTTGTATTCAAAGGAGTTAGCATTGGCAATACATATAAAATTGACTTATATTCCAATAATGCTTTTGAATGTTTGATTACCAAAAGTAATGATGCTTGGCTATGGCATAGAAGACTAGGATATGATAATATGGATCACTTACAATGCATAAGTAAAGAAGAACTAGTTGATGGTCTCCCTAAAGTAAAATTCAATAACGATAAGACTTATGAACCTTGTCAATTTGGTAAGCAACATAAAAGTTTATTCAAATTTAAAAATATTGTAAGCACTTCTAGACTATTAGAGCTCATTCACTTAGATTTGTTTGGATGAAATAAAGTTGCTAGCTTAGGTGGCAAGTTATATGCATTTGCACTTATTGGTGATTACTCAAGATTTACATGGGTTAACTTCTTAGCTCAAAAGAATGAAGCTTTCAATCATTTTAAAATATTTGCAAAAAGAGCTCAAAATAAAAAAGACTATGTAATCACATATATTAGAAGTGATCATGCCAAAGAATTTGAAATGAGAACTTTGAACATTTTTGCAATGAGTTTGTATTTCACACAACTTTTTGGCTCCAATAACACCACAACAAAATAGTGTGATTGAAAGGAAAAATAGAACATTGATTGAAATAGCTAGGATAATGCTCAATGACCATGATTTACCATTTTACTTTTAGGTAGAAGCCATTAATACCGCATGTTATATTTCAAATCATGTTTACAAAAGGCCTTTGATAAACAAAATTTCATATCTTAGAGTGTTTGGATGCAAATGCTTTATATTGAATACCAAGGGCAATCTTGGAAAATTCTCATCCAAATTGGATGAAAGCATATTTTTAGGATATTCATCATCTAGGAAACATTTAGAGCATTTAATAATAGAATAGTTGAAGAACCAATGCATGTTATTTTTGATGAATCCTCTATACATGATCAAAGAAAAGGTAGTGTTCTTGATGATTTATAGGTACTTTTGAACAACAAGAAAAAATCAATGTTCCAAAGAATAATCATGATGAATAAGAAGAAGAGTTTCAAGAGCTACCCAAAGATTGGCAATATAAGAAGCATCATCCAAAAGAACTAATCATTGGTGACTCCTCAAAGGAAGTAAATACTAGATCTCAATCAAAGTACTTGAATGCTAACATTGCTTTTGTTTCTTAGATTGAGCCAAGGACCATTGAGGAGGCTCTTAGTGATGCGTGTTGGGTGATTGCCATGTAAGATGAACTTAACCAATTTGAGAGAAACAAAGTATGGGAACTTGTTCCTAAACCTAAAGACTATCTAATTATAGGATGTAAATAGGTATATAGGAATAAGCTTGATGAAAATGGTCTCATCACTAGAAATAAGGCTAGATTGGTAGCCAAAGGTTATAACCAAGAGGAAGGGATTGACTATGATGAGATATTTGCTCTCGTTGCTAGATTAGAAGCCAATAGAATATTGATTGCATTTGCATGCCACATGAATTTTAAACTTTTTCAAAAGGATGTTAAAAGTGCATTTCTAAATGGGTTTATAAATGAGGAAGTTTATGTTGAACAACCGACCGATTTTGAAGATTATAAAATTTCAAATCATGTCTTCAAGCCTACCAAAGCATTATATGGATTGAAACAAGCTCCAAGAGCTTAGTATGATAAACTTAGTACAGATTTGCTTGAAAATGGATTTTCAAAAGGCAAAGTTGGCACAACTCTTTTTGTTAAAAAGAAAATGCATAACATTTTGACTCTGCAAATTTATGTTGATGACATTATATTTGGTGCTACTAATGAATCTTTGTGCAAGGACTTTGCTTCATTTATGACTCAGGAATTTGAAATGAGCATGATGGGTGAACTAAAATTCTTCCTTGAACTACAAATTTAGCAATGCAAAGATGAGATCTTCATCAACCAATCCAAGTACACAAAGGAACTCCCAAAGAAGTTTAGAATGGATGGTTGCAAATCAAGTAAGACTCCGATGAGCACATCCTTGAAACTTGACAAAGATGAAAGTGGTAAGGTAGTAGATGAGAAGAAATATTAAGGTATTATCGTATCACTACTTAACTCCTTCTAGACCGAATATAATGGATTGTGTATATATGTGTGCTAGATTTCAATCTTATCCTAGGGAATTGCATTTAAATGCAACTAAAAGAATTTTAAAATACTTAAGTGATAAATTGCATTTAGGTCTGTGGAATCCTAGAAACACATCATTTGACATATTAGGCTTTTCCAATGCAGATTTTGTTGGTAGCCTACTAGTTAGGAAAAAAATCGCCGGAGCATGTTATTTTCTTAGTGAATGCTTAGTTTCTTAGTTTAGCAAGAAACAAGCGTTGGCTGCTTTATCTACCACGGAAGCCGAATATGTTGTTGTATGTTTTTGTTGCACACAAGTTCTTTGGATGAAATAAAAATTGCTTGACTATGAAAAAACATTTGATCACATTCCTATTAAATGTGATAACACTAGTGTAATCAATTAATCCAAGAAACCCATTTAGCATTCTAGGTCTGAGTATATAGACATCAAACATCATTTCTTAAATGATAATGTTCAAAATCACAATATAGTCTTAGAATTTGTTGAAACTCAAAATCAACTTTATGATATTTTTATAAAACCCTTAAATGAATAAAGATTGAATTTTATAAAATGAAATATTGGCATGATTGATGGAAAATCTCTTGCATAATCACTCTTTATTTCTCCCAAAATCTATTTTGATCATATGTATTTAAAACATTTTTAAGACACAAAATGACTCACTTTGTGTGGTCGCCCCAAAATACTGAGTGCTCGCATATCATCTGCTCTTTCCCAAGCCCGAGCCATAAAAGTCATTGTGAGTGGGGATTTTTGCCCCCACTCCCGGTGGAATGGTTCTTGTGACTTCAACACTGTTTAGGCTTAGAACCTTAGAGAACACGGACTTAAGTCCGGAGAAAATGGACTCGCCACCCAGACGGGCTGGAAAAAAGAAAGGGGTGGATGACTCGATTCCTAAGGAATCCGCAACCCCCTATGGGTTTAGAAAGTTGGGTACGTGTGGGGAAGGTTAGAAATGGCCCAGCACCCCCACAACGCCCGGTTCATTGGAACTGGCCTCCTTTACAGGTCTTAATATTATAAAATTCTTAAGTATAACAATATCATCCATATTACACGCAGCAATTGAAATAAAGCATCGTTATATTAAAATCAAAGCAATGTCCAAGCAAAACCAATAAACGGACACCCATCCGAGGATGGAAACTTGTCCTTACATCATCCACGTCTAAACTAATAGGACACCCACCAAAAGGAAAAAATATGTCCTTTACATTGGTCTAAAATATAAAAGCAATTTAAATTACATAGAACTTAATTAATGAGGTACCCACAAAGTGGAAACATACCTCTTACAACATTTGGAAATCAAAATAAATCGATAAAAGTAATTAAATAACCATTCATCATAATTAAATCATTCATCAAAGATATCAATCAAAATATAAAACAAACATCCATCCATCATAAATTAAATAAATCAAGCATTGAAATTAAATAAATCAACCACCAAAGCATATAATAGAATACATAATCAAATCTAAAAAATAAAGCAAGTAAAGATACAAATTAGGGTTACTGTTTCTATTTAAAATTCTTTAATTAATATTTTAGGGTTTTGGAACCTTAAGATATTATTATTGTTATTTGTTTAGGCTACTGTTGGTTTTAAGAGAATTGAAAGGGATTAGGGTTTTATAATTTAAGAAATTAGTAAGGTTCTTTGATTGATCAAATTAGGGTTTGAGGAGTAAAATTATGAAACTAGGGTTTTAGAATAATTAAAACATTAGGTTTATAGTTCTTGGTTACTGGATTGTTGTTTTGGATTTACTATATTGAATTTGAATGTTTAGGTTTATAAGGTTTTAATGTTTTAAGGATTAGGGTTTAGGAAAACTAGGGTTTGCATATTGGTTTTGAGGGAATTAGGGTTTAGGAAAACTTAGGGTTTAGAATAAATGGTTTTGGGGTTTACTGTTTTGGTTTCGAAGTTGAAGAAAATAGTTTAAAGTCTCTTTTGCTTCAATGGAGGCTCGGCCTATATGAAGAAGACGAAGATATGAATTTTTGATTTTCTCTTTCTTTCTACTTTCAAATTCAGACCACATATATTATTTTAATATTTTTAATTAATTACTTAATTATTTATTTATTTATTTTAAAAATGATAATTTTTGTCTTCCATTCATAAATAATTTATTTTTAAATATTTAATTAATTTTAATTTTACAAAGTATAATTACAATTTCGCCATTTGACCATTGACTTTCTTCTTTAAAAGTTGACTTTTGTATATGTTATATATATTTCATATATATACCACATATACACTTTATTTTCTCACTTCTAATCCTTCAATTTTCATTTAAATTATTTATTTAAGTCATTTAATATAATTTTTATAAATTCACGGATGTTACACCTTCTACATTTCTTTCAATCTTCTATATTTCTATTTTCTTTTTCTTTTGTTTTTGATTGAGGATATGGCACCCAAAACCAAAACCACCAAAAAGAAAGACACAACCAAAGGTAATGAGATTGTCATTAGTGAACCCCAACCTCAACCTCAACCAAATCTAAACATTTCACTAGAAAAAGTATCCATCCATACAAGCCTAAATACGAAAATGAGGATGAGAAAACCAAGTACTATTTGCTCAAGAAAAAGACCCATGAACCAACCAAAATGCTTACGAAATGGATGCTCCTAACTTTATCCAAGGTGAAAATCTATAGCTACCTTGATAGAATTAGGTGGAGGCACTTTGCATTTTCTAATGAGCTAGGTTTCTCTAGCCTCTCTAAAGAATTTCTAATGCCTCTAAGGGTAGATAAAAACCACAATGCACCTATAGGATTCTATGGAGTTTATTTTAGGCTTTTTGAACAAGATTTTGCTCTTTCCATAAAAGAATTTTGATGAAATTTGGGGATTCCAAACTCATGGAGCTTTCTCCTATAATGATTTGGATTATCCTTTAAAAAACTATTCATCTTTTTGGAGTAAACTATCCATTGAAACCTAATACAATAATAGGCCATCCAAAGCCATCATTTTAGGACCCTTCTCTTTTGGCTCTTACATAGAATCATCACTTACACTATTCACCAAAGAAGTGATTGAAATGAAAAGGTTACTTAACGTAACTTAATTTTTCTTGCATGCTATTGTGCAAAATGAGCCAATTCAAAGTGCTAGGTTTCTCATAGACATCTTTATTCATTATGGGAAGTTTAAGGCTAAAACTTTCTTTCTATCCTCTCAAATTACCTAACTTGCAAGACTCTTAGGATTCCTAACTACTCAAAATCTTACAACCCTAAGTGATCGCCTTGATCCAGCCATAAACTCCATCAACCTAGACTACCTTGAACATGCTAGATGTATCCAAAAAGTTGATGATCATTACGAGTATACATTTGGTAGCAAGGGAGTTATCCAAAGGGAAAGGAAAAGACCTAGGTACCATATTATGGAAGAAGAAGGTGAACCTATCCATGTTGTTGTAGAGCACCTCCCTAGACCTAAACCCAACAAGGAAAAAGGTGAATCATCCAAAACCCTCAAACTTATTCTCAAGGCCATATCTTCTCTCCAAAAATAATTTAAATATTTTAAGAAGGATGTCATAAATAGAATCACAAAACTCAACAAAAAGGTTGATCTCCTTTCCAACATTCATCACGACATATATGACTTACACGGGAAATTTGATCTTCATCAATGTGAGTTAAGTGAATGGGATTTGAGTGACCATATTGAAAGTCCTTATGAAGGATCCTCACAATCCTCACATGACTCCTTTCCAACTCCTTCTCTTGGTGATGACAATGAAAAATCTCCAACTCCTCCTCCACCATCTAGAAAAGGAAAAGAAAAATTTTAGATTAATCATTTTCTTATATTTTTCTTTCAATGGGCATCAAATTTATTTTTCTCTTGTATTCACATTTATTAGTATCAATGAACTTTATCTTTTTTTTACTTTAATTTCCTTTTTGCCTTTGTCGAAGGGGGAGAAAGATGTATGTGATTGAATTAATTGCTAAAGGGTTAGATAAATTTAATTATCAAAGGGAGAAGATAACTTGATTATAACAAGAAAAGAAAACAAATTGGTATCTAGAAAAGAAAACAAATTGCATGCATCAATTGTGAAAATTTTTAACATAGGGGGAGAAAATTTATTAATTGTATTAATTACTTCATGCACTTGATTATTTTTAACTTAAATTCAATTTTATTGCCAAAGCCAAAAAGGGGAAGATTGTTAAGATTATTGGACAAGCAAACTATATTTTGATCATTGACAATTAAATTGACATAGAACTAACAATTTCAAACAAGTTTGTTTTACAAAGTTAACCGAGTGCCTTTGTGCGATTGCCCGAACTACAAAGCGACCGCATAAATGCAGCATGAGCATAGAACCAATGTGATATACAGATTTGTCGAGCACATATTCAAACAAACATATAGAGTGTCGAGCTAGATATAGAATTGCCGAGCTAAGAGAACCAAACTGTCGAGCTAAAAGCAGCCCGATGGAATAACTGAGCTAAGCAAGTAGTGCAGCTCTATACCGAGCTAGATAAACCAACTACAACCAACTAAGATAAGTCCATAATTCTTATAAAAGAGTTTGTGTTGTCAGTGAGATGTGAAGTTAGGATGTCGGGTAGGCGTGCAACCATAATCGAGCATCGAGTGACCGCACCAAATTAAGGTAAAAATTCATAAACTCATAAAAAGGTAGTGGTCTCAGTGTGCGGTGAAGTTAGGATACCAAAAATTTGGGCAACTACCCAAGACATCTGAGCAACCGCACATAACAAAGACCTAAAAATCTAATAAGAATATAAGAGATAGCGGTATGCTCTCATGGTGCTTCCTTGATGCTCAAAAACTTATGCAACCGCCTAGAAGAACCGAGTGATTGCACAAGTTTGACAAATTTGAATCTTAGTGCCAAATATCTTGGATCAATGATAATCAAATATGTGGATGAAGAAATTTGAATTCAATGGTAATTTTGTGCTGAGCGACCGCACGCTGAGTTGGATGACCGCACTGTTAGAAAATCGAGAAGAATCTGCAACCCTTGCAGCAGCGGAAAACAAAAATTTCTTTCGATTTACTCACAGGATCCATGTGATCCATTCAGTTCGATAAAAGAGATTCGAAACTAACCTTTTTGCGTAGCTTCAAAACGATTAACAGATGCTGCCTTCTGAAGACGAACACCCTCTAACGAAGTCCACACAAATGTACGCCGTTCTGAGTGCTAGCTCACTAACGGCAGTGGCTGAACTTTTTGCAAAAATGAAACTAGGGTTTTAGGTTTTTCCTCTTCTTCCGTTTTCTTTCAAAACGAATAATGATCAGATCATCATCCCTCTAGCCCTTTTAAAACCGTTTAAAAGACTCGTCAAAACCCTAACTGTCCATATCCTATATGGACCCACGTTTTTTAATAATTATTATCTAATAATAATTATTATAACAATATTATTATTAATATCTAATAATAATAATAATACTAACAATAATAATAAAAATATAATTATTATTATTTAAGTACAGCCTACGTTCTATGTGTGTGACCCGATAGGCTCATATTAATTGGTAGTGTATTTCAATCTCTATTGAAATGCACAAATCATAATTGGCCTCTAGCAAGACATTACGACTACCCAATTAATCATGAGAATCATTATAAATGAAAACCTGAAATAGTACATGCATTAATCCCTTTGTCACACGATATCTAGTTTGAACATAAGTCATAGTAAATGTCATACTTATATTGTCCAAACTTATGATTACTCGATCTCCAAGTTAACTGATAAACAAATAAGATTGATCTTATATCAACTTATTTGAGCACGGCCATGCATTTCTCAGTTACACTTATCGAGGGGCCCAGAAGATATCTCTCTCATAGAGAGGGACAAATTCCATCTTGATTGTTCATTTTCCTCTACATAATTTATACCATGTTCAAGCATAACCTTTATAATTATCTAGTTACAGATAACGTTTGATCATGTCAAAACATAATATTCCTTATGTTGGAAACTATGACAATCTCAAGTCAAAGGATTAAATGAAAACTATTATGATATACACTTATGACATTAAACCATGAAGTGATATCTATGTGGGTCTATCCAATACACTGTTCTCTAACATGTATCCATAATATTGATTTGTATCTTCATACCTATAATCATCTTATGATTATCAAATCAATATTACACTAGTTATATTTATTATTATCTCCATAACAATAATAAACCAGGGATATAATCATTATTATATATAACATGCAAACATAACAATGATAATAAAAACTTCTTTATTAATAACAAAATGAATAACATTAAGGTCCAAATCAATGGCCTAGGGCATATACACTAACACGCACGATACAAAGGTATCGAAAAGCTACATTTTGTTGGATAACAAATATGACTGTTAGAACTAGCCATTAGACAGAGCTTTTAAATTGAGCGACTGCATGCCAAGCCGAGTGACCACACACCGAGCTCCACCCACCAAATTAGTGGAAGACAAGCACTAAACATGTGGGAACCAACTCAAATGGCTAGTTTAAGCCAAATGGCTATAAATACCACATTAAACTTCATTTTTGTGGTCAGAGAATACTTTGATTATAATTGTAATCTCATTGAACAACATTTTTCATTATCTTGTCTAAAGATCAAAATCTAAAATCTTGGAGTGTTAGGTGTGAGCATTAAACACCATCAAACGTTTGAGTGTGAGCTTAAAAATACTTAGGCTGTGAGAGTGAGCCTGGGAAAACTCTTGTAAGGGTTGTGAGGATTGATCTCAAACCATTCTAATAGTTTGATGTGAGCTAGGGAAAGCACCAAGTTAGAGTTAATCTTGTAAAAACTTAAGACTAGTGGAACCTTAATAAGTTGTTAAGGAAGTGGACATAGGATTGAGGTAAATCCAAACATCTATAACTCTTTGTGTTCTTTCTTTTGTACTATACTCAATCTTCATCTCTTACTTTTAAATTTGAAAATTGTCATCACTCTTCATATCAACCAATTCATCGCCCTATAGGTTGCTAGTTTGGGAAATAGGGTTTAGTGGCTCATCCATCACTACATCTAATGCACCAACATTTGTAAAAGCATCTACAACTCAAACCTTTGGTGTTGAAGTTGTTAAGAACACTAATGCACACACCAAGCCTAAAAATCCTAAAAGGATTATATTGGGTTCACAAGGCTCTAGAAATAAAGTTCCAAGAGAAAACCATACATTCATTTATATAAGGCATGTACATAAACACAAAAATGCACAAAAATAATCTCATTCAGCACACACTTGCAATTGTGTACATAGTTCTTTAAATTTCAATAAGAGAGTGCATAAGTATAAATTCTTGTATCAATGAACTTATTGTATGAAATTTGGATATAAGAGTACCTTTTACTATATTAGGTTGGCTCATCTCAAATTAGAGGACCCTTCTACTACTAAACCCTAAGGACCCAAGTTCATTTGGGTACCTAAAAGAAGGTAAACTTTATTATCTTGTAAGTACGCCAAAAGTCTGCTATCAATGAAAATGTTTGGGTTGTGGATAATGGATGTTCAAGGCACATGATGGGCAATGCAAAGCTTTTACAATACTCACCTACAAGCAAGGAGGTAATGTAACTTTTGATAATAATGCTAAAGATAAAATCATAGGCATTGGATCCATTGGTATACTTGGGAAAAATATGATTGAAAATGTATGGCTTATTGATGGTTTAAAACATAACTTGCTTACTATAAGTCAACTGTGTGAAAAAGGATATAGTGTGAATTTTGACTTAAAAGGATGCAAAGTCACTTCTTCCAATGTTGAACTTGCATTCAAAGGAGTTAGAATTGGCAATACTTATAAAATTGATTTACATTCTAATAATGCATTTGAATGTTTGATTACTATTAGCAATGATGCATGGACTTGGCATAGAAGATTAGGATATGCCAATATGGATCATTTGCAATGCATTAGTAAAGAAGAGCTTGTTGATGGTCTCCCTAAAATAAAATTTAATAAGGATAAAATTTGTGAACCTTGTTAATATGATAAAAAAATAAAAGTTCATTTAAAACAAAAAAAAGTTGTCAGTACATCTAGACCCCAAGAACTTATTCACTTGGATTTGTTTAGACCAAATAGAGTTGCAAGCTTAGGTGGCAAGTTATATGCATTATGCTCATTGATGATTACTCAAGGTTTACATGGGTTAATTTCTTAGGTCAAAAGAATGAAGCTTCAATTAGTTTAAAATTTTTGCAAAAATAGTTTAAAATGAAAAAGGCTATATAGTCACATCTATTATAAGTGATCATGGCAAAGAATTTAAAAATGAAAACTTTGAAAATTTTTGCAATGAGAATGGTATTTCACATAACTTTTTGGCTCTTAGAACACCATAACAAAATGGTGTGGTTGAAAGGAAAAATAAAACATTAGTTAAAATGGCTAGGACAATGCTCAATGAGTATGATTTACCATCTTACTTTTGGACGGAGGCCGTTAATACTGCATGTTATATTTCAAATTGTGTTTACAAAAGGCATTTGATAATCAAAATTTCTTATGTGATTTGGAATGGAAGAATACCCAAAATCTCATACCTTAGATTTTTTGGATGCAAATTCTTCATTTGAATACCAAGGATAATCTTGAAAAATTTTCATCCAAATCAAATGAAGGCATATTTTTAGGATATTCATCTTCTAGCAAAGCATATAGAGTTTTTAATAGGAGAGAACTAGTAGTTAAAGAATCAATGCTTGTTGTTTTTGATGAATCCTCTAAACTTGATTAAAGGAAAGGTAGTGATCTTGATAATTTTATATGTACATTTGAAGAACAAGAAGCAAATAATGTTCCAAAGGACAATCACAATGAAATTGAGACAAGAATGGAGTAAGAAAAAGAATCACAAGAACTACCCAAAGATTGGCAATACAAGAAGGATCATCCATAGGAACTTGTCAGTGGTGATACATCAAAGGGAGTAACTACTAGATCCAAACTTGAGTACTTAGATGCTAATGTTGCTTTTGTTTCTCAAATTGAGCCAAGGACTATTGAGGAGACTCTTAGTGATGAATATTGGATGATTGCTATGCAAGATGTACTCAACCAATTTGAGAGAAACTAAGTGTGAGATCTTGTTCCTAAACTTAAGAATCATCCAATTATAGGATGTAAATGGGTATATAGGAATAAGCTTGTTGAAAATGGTCTCATTACTAGAAACAAGTCTAGATTAGTAGCCAAAAGTTATAACTAAGAGGAAGGCATTAACAATGAGACATTTGCTCCCGTTGATAGATTAGAAGTTATTAGAATATTACTTGAATTTTCTTGTCATGTGAATTTTAAAAGTTTTCAAGTGGATAATAATCATATGATCACATTCCTATAAAGTGTGATAGCACAAGTGCAATTAATTTATCCAAGAACCCCATTAAGCATTCTAGGTTAAAGCATATAGACATCAAACATCATTTTTTAAGGGATAATATTCAAAATCATAATGTAATCTTAGAATTTGTTAAACTCAAAACCTACTTGCTGATATTTTTTTGAAACCCCTAAATGAGGAAAGATTAAACTCTATCAAACAACATATTGGTTTGATTGATGGAAAAACCCTTAAATGATCACTCTTTTACATTTCCACATCTATTTTGATCATTTGCTTTTAAAAAAAATAAAAAACCCTATTTGTTACCCTTGTCTAGTAGCCTAAAAATCCCGAGTGATCGCACATCAATTGAGTCTCCTAATCCTGAGCTTTAATATTTCTCTTGACGAGAGCATAACTACTAGTGCAATTGCCCAAAATTCAAAATTTCAAATTTTCTCCACCATTACACACTCATTATGCTTGTGTGAGCACCCATTGCTTGGAGAGCTCATCAGACTGAGCTTGAGGTCACACAACAGGTTTAGCGACTGCATAACAGGTTGAGCGACCGCAGAACATGTGTAACTGACAAATTTTTAAACGTTGGATCTTTTAAATTTTAGCCCATTTTGCCTCCAAACAGTCAAAAATAGCTAGTTTTTCAAATTTTTCCTATAAATACCCTTCTTTTACATACAAATACATCTTTACAAACTCACAAACACATTTTCAAACAATCTTTCAAGTCTTTAATCATTAAGAAGAAGTTTTTGATGGTTTTTCAAACTCCATTAGCATTCTACTTTTTACCTTTCTTTCTATCTTCTACATTTCTATACTTTCTTTTTTTTTTTTTGCTTTTGTTGAGGTTATGGCACCGAAAACCAAGACTACCAAAAAGAAAGACACAACTAAGGGTATAGAGATTGTCATTAGTAAACCCTAACCTCAACCCCAACCCAAATTAAAACACTTCACTAGGAAGAATATTCAGCCACACAAACCCAAGTATAAAATTAAGGAAGAGAAAACAAAAATGCTACATGCTTAAGAAAAAGACCATAGAACCCACTAAAATGCTTGCAGAAGGGATGCTTCTAGCACTAAACATCTAAGGATAAACTATGTAGCTACCTTGATAGAATTGGGTGGAGGCAGTTTGTATTCCCAAATGAGCTAGGTTATCTTAGACTTACAAGGGAGTTCCTAATGTCTCTAAGGGTACCATAGGATTGTATGGGTTTATTTTTGGCTTTTTGACCAAGACTTTGCTCTATCTTTAGAATAATTTGGTGAAGTTTGGGGATTCCAAACCGATGGAGCTTTCTCCTATACGAATAGAGATTTTCCCTTGAAAAACTACTCTTCTTTTCGGAGTGAGCTTTCCATTGAAACTGAATACAATAATAGGTCTTCAAAAGCCATCCATTTTAGAACTCTCCTCTTTTGGCTTTTGCATAGACTAATCGGTTACACCATCCACCAAAGAAGTGATGAAAATGAAAAGGTCACTCAACGTGACTTGTTTTTTCTTGTATGCTTTCGTGCATAATGAACCAATCCAAAGTGCTAGGTTCCTCATAGATACCTTCCTACATCATGGAAAGTATAAGGCAAACACCTTCTTTCTCTCATCCCAAATCACATAACTTGCTAGACACTTAGGTCTTCTAACCCCTAATAATTCTGTAATCCTAAGTGATCCCCTTGATTCAGCCACCAACTCCATCAACTTAGACTACCTTAAGCATGCTAGATACTTCCAAAAGGTTGATGATCACTATAAGTATACCTTTTGGAGCAAGGGAGTTATCCAAAGAGAGAGGAAGAGGCCTAGGTACCACATTATGGAAGAAGATGGTGAACCAACCCATGAAGAAGTTGAGCGCCCCCTAGACCTTCCAAACCTTCCAAAGAAAAGGGTGAGTCATCGAAAATACTAAAGCTCATCCTCAAGGCCATAACTTCTCTTCAAAGGCAATTCAATAATTTTATGAAGGATGTAACCAAGAGGATCACATAACTCAATAAAAAGGTTGATCTTATTTCCCACATTCATCATGACATATATGAATTGCAAGGGAAATTTTATCTTACTTAATGTGAGATGAGTGAATGGGATGTGAGTGGGCATATTGATAGCCCTTACAAAGAATCTCCCTAATCATCTCATGGATACTCTCCCTCTCCTTCTCTTAATGGTGATGATGATGAAAGGACTCTAACTCCTCCTCCACCATCAATAAAAGGAAAAGAAAAAGTTTTAGCCTAACTAATTTATTTGTATTTCTTTTTCATCTTTGCATTTACCTTATATTATCTTATATTGAAATTTATCTTTAATGAGACGATGGATTTTCTTTCTATGCATTATATTCTTTTAATTTCTTTTTTGCCTTTGTCAAAGGGGGAGAAGAGTGTATGAATTTTATTGTTCTTTTCCTATACAAAAAGGGGGAGAAAAATACAAAGGGGAAGAAAACTTAAAACTTAAAGACTAAAATTAAGACTTCAAACTTAATACAATCCATACATTGAGGGGGAGATCTTAAATTTAATGAACATACATTCCATATACATTAATATGCAATTGAATTACAATTGATGCATGCACTTAATTATTTTTTTCAATTTGCTTACCAAAGTCAAAAAGGGAAAGATTGTTGGACAATTAAACTCCATTTTGATAATTGACAATCAAATTAATATGTACTAATGATTTCAAACAAGTTTATTGTTCTAGGCATGAAATCCTAGCTTTTGTGCCACCACCTGAGGCACCAAGTGACCGCACCAAGTAGCCAGTCAAGAAAATCAAACTTCATATAATGAACGGTGGGTATGCTGAGCGCTGAAACTGGAATGCTAGCTACTCGTGTAACCATCCGAGCTAACCGAGTGACTGCAGAATCATATCGAGCTAAAATCCATAAAATTTTTAGAAGAGTTCATAGTTTTAGTGTACGATGAAGTCAAGACGCCCGGTAGGCATGCGATAGCACTAGAGCATCGAGTGACTGCACTAGAAACTAAGCAAAATCATAAACATATAAGGAGGTTTGCGGTCTCAGCTTGTGATGGAGTCAAGACAGAAGAAAGACGTACGACCACACCACATTCGTGAGCGACTGCACCTCACAGTGACCCAAAGGATTAGAAATGGCAGAAGAGATAGCGGTCAGCTCATGTGGTGCTTCCTCAATGCTCAAACTCTTGAACGATTTCCCAACACCACCAAGCAACCGCACAAGGCCAACACATTTGAATATTAGTGCCAAACACCTTTACCAATGTAAATTGAACATGTGGATGAAGAAATTTAAATCAAACGGTAATATTTCTTTGTACGACCGCACGACATGTCAACATCAGCATAGAAGATCCTGTCAGACAATAAAATCTTATTGTTTGAGTTAACCATTAGAGCAATTTCTAAAATGTGCCACCGTACAAGGCATTTGGCGATTGTACAATGAGTCTCAGCCACTAAATTAGTGGACGACAAGCTCTAAACATGTGAGAACCACTTCAAACAGCTAGTTCAAGACCAAATGGCTATAAATACCTTAAGAAACCTCTTGTTTGAGGGAAATTGTGATTTTAATACCTAAGCAATATAGTTTCAATTTCATTTACTATAATTAACATTTATATTGTTAGAATGTTTGGTGTGAGCATAAAAAAAAAACCATAATATGTTGAGTGTTAACTTTGAAAAACTTTAGGTTTTAGAGTGAGCATTGGGAAAACTCTTGTAAGGATTGTGAGGATTAATCTCAAATCATTTTAAAGTTTGGTGTGAGCTTGTGAAAAATACCAAGTTATAGTTAAGCTTGTAAAAATTCAAGATTAGTGGAACCTTAACAAGTTGTTAAGGAAGTGGACGTAGGATTGATGTAAATCTGAACCACTATAAATCTTTGGTGTTTATTCTTCTTTACTCTACTCAATCATCTTCTACATCTTTTTCATCTTGCTTTTAAACTTTCAAATTATCATCACCACTCAAATTAACTAATTCACCCCTCCTATTCATTGCTAATTTGGGACAACATCATGAGTGTGATAATTTAACTCATGGGACTTCAATTATTGAGTAGCATAAGCAATCAACTTACCCTTCTACATTAGTACACAACCAAGTTCTTGATGAGAAGCATCACTATAAATCACATAATCTTTACTTAGAGTTTGTTATATCAAGATCGACGCTTTTGTCAACATTCCCTTCAACCATTAAAAAATAGCTTGACACTGGTCATCATATTTGAACTTAATCTCTTTTCTACGTAACTTAGTCATAGGAAGGGCTATCTTTGAAAATCCCTACACAAACTGTCTGTAGTATCAAGCTAAGCCAATGAAACTTCATATTTCTACTATATTTTTTGATGGTTTCCAATTCATAATTGTTTCAACATTACTAGGATCCACACAAATACCATATGCTTATACCTTGTATCCTAAAAATGCCATCTCTATTAGCCGAAATTCACATTTTGACAACTTATAATACAACTAGTTCTCTTTTAATATCTGCAATACCATTCTCATGTGCTTATCATGCTCTTTTCTATTATTGGAAAACTCCAGCATATCATGAAATAAAAATAACTAGAAATTGATCTAGAAAAGGTTTAAAGACTCGATTCATAAATTCCATAAAAGTTGTGGCAATAGCAAACCAAATGGCAAAACTAGAAATTCATAGTACCCATATCAGGTTCTAAAAGTTGATTTTGAACATTGGCTTCCTTAACTTTCATCTAATAATAACCTGATTTAAGATCAATCTTGGAGAAGATTCTTGCTCCCTTCAATTTATCAAACAAGTCTTTTATTCGGTTAAGTAGATACTTATTTTTTATGATCACTCTGTTTAACTAACGGTAGTCAATACATAATCGTAGTGTATCATCTTTCTTTTTCACAAAAAGAACTGGTGCAGCCAAGGAGATACACTGAGTCTAATAAACCCTTTATCAAGTAATTCTTAAAGTTACATCTCTAACTCCTTCAATTCTGAAGGTGTCATTCTATATGGTGGTATAGAAATTGGTGTTCTTTATAAACAACATTGATAACAAATTACACTTCCCTATCAGTTGGTACCCTGATAATTCTTCCAAGAAAACATTAGGAGACTCACACACCTTAACATACGTGTTTTATTAAAAATATAATTAATAAATAATTTGGAAGGGTTAATAAAAATGTTGAAAGGTGAAAGTGCCTAATGTATATTTAGTGTATACGTTAAATATACCTAAAGTATAAATTTCACTAAAAATAAAAAGTCAAAAAGTAAAAGTTAAAAGTCAAAAGTAAAAGTTAAAAAATTTAAAAAGTATAATAAATAACAATAACTCTAAATTAAAAAATATTTTTGGATGGATTAGGTTAAAAGAGATATTTAGTAATAAATATTAATTAATTACTTAACCAATATATATATATATATATGGTTAAGAAAGAAAGACAAAATCAAAATTTCTTCTTCTTCTTCTTCTCTTCTCCATCTTGGCCGAATTCAATGGGAGTTAGAAGGGAGAAATGTCTCTCCAATTCCATCAAAATTTCACATGAATAATTAAGGATTAAGAGTGGATTTGAAGATTTACTAAAACTAGGTAAGGTTTCTTTCAAATTTAAGGAGTTCTCTTTAAATTGATGAATATGTAAAAATTGGACTTTGGATGGGAGTTTCAATGAATTGTTATGAAGATATTTTTGTGTGAAATTAATGATTTTATTGTTGGTTACTTGAAATGAATGGATTTTATGAAAGTTTAAAGGTAGTAGTATGGATTAAGGTTTATGATGATTATGTGAAATTTCAATTTGTGATGGAGGTTACCAAATCATGTTTTTAAACTTACCAAGGTACTATAAGGATTGATACAAGCTCTAAGAGCTTGATATGATAGTCTTAGTTCATATTTTCTTGAAAATGGTTTTTCAAGTGACAAAGTTGATACAACTCTTTTTGTTAAAAAGAATAAGCATAACATTTTGATTGTACAAATTTATTTTGATGATATTATATTTGGTGTCACTAATGAATCTTTGTGCAAGGAATTTGCTTCTTGTTGACTAGGGAATTTGAAATGAGCATGATAAGTGAATCCAAATTTTTCCTTGGCCTACAAATCAAGAAATGCAAGAATGGGATCTTCATCAATCAATCAAAATACACAAAGGAACTTCTCAAGAAATTTTTAATGGATGGTTGCAATATATGAGCGGGGATTTTTGCACCCACTCCCATATGGAATTATTCTTGTGACTTCGGCACTGTTAGGCTCAGGGCCTTAGAGAACACGAGCCTAAATTTAGAGAAAATGGAGTTGCCACTTGGATAGACTGGGAAAATATAAAGGGGTGGATGACTCGATTCCTAAGGAATTCCCAACCCCTTAATGGATTCGGAAAGTTGGCTACGTGTGGGGAAGGTGAGAATGACCCAGCACCCCCACAATGCCCGGTTCTTTGGAACCGACCTTCTTTTCAAGTTTAAATATTATAGAATTCTTAATTATTATGATATAATATGTAATACCCTTGTACCCAAAATATGTACACTACATACACCCAACATATGTAATATATGTATAGAGGATACAAGAATGTCACAACCATTTTAAAACAAAACAAATCTTCAATTATAAAACCTGTATAATCTTAAAACATTCAATTGATATCATATAAATAGTAAATGAAACAATACTTGTTAAAACACACATATATATACTTCATTACCAAAGATTTATCCAAAATATTTTTGATTGCGGAAGCAAAATATTCATATTTATTTACATCAAAGTCAATATGAAATAAATATGTACAAAAATATGAAATATATACTTGCTGGCAGTTTGTCTCTGATCTTGATGTTCCACTAACAACTCTGATCTCAAAGTCTTAAGCCTAGACTCAACCCAGTCTAGATGAGCTCTCCAGCACACCCGAATCTACCCTATCACCTACGCGATGAAACACAGTCATGCTAAGCCAAAAGCTTAGTGGTACAAACTTTGATAACATTATAGTTCAAATGCAATGCCAATGCACACACATATGAATATCACAACTAATAACATTATATATCATTATATTACTCAATTCATAATTCACATCAGAGCAAAGACAAGCATGGGCCTAAAAAGGATCTAACATGCTATTAAAATTTTAGAGTTACTGCTTTGGTCCATAATGACACCTTGTGTTTAGCCCCGTAGGCAATATATCCATGGATAATATAACTATATTTGAGCTTACGACCCGGTCTTTTCACTCAGTCTAGCTTTAAGGATTTGTTTTTAAGGCTTATGACCCAGTCTTTTCACCCTAAAAATATCATATTTATCAGCTTGGCTTGGATTATGACCCGGTCTTTTCACCAACCCAACATCTAGACTGTAGGCAATTCATAGGCATGCCGCCAAACTCAGAACTCTGAAAATTGAATAACATACTAGGCAATCAATTTATTCATATTTCTCATTATCAAATCCTTTCATAATTTCATACTCAAATCCTTTCTCATTTTCTCATGATCAAACTAGGCACATTGTCTTATTATATCATCTTTTTCTCACTTTTCTCATTCTTCTCTTTTATATCAATATCAATTTATTACATTATTTTTCACATATCTCATCACATTATTTCACATTTCTTTTCAATTAAAACACATTACTTTGATACATCAACATAATTCACATTATGCATATCATAACATATTTCTCATTCATCAACAATATATTAAGTAACTTAACACATTTTTCCAACAAAATGTGTTAAGTCCCAATGTCATGTAAATGTATGCAATCATTCAAAGTTTGTATTACCTCTAAAAGAAACAACACCACTTCAACCTCCTCTTCCAAGATATCCCTCAACACTTGGATTGATAACTCACTTCTCTTCAAATCCTAAACCAAAGATGATTATAAATACTCACTTAGCGATACACACAGGAAATAAGGAAAAGCACTATCTAGGGCAAACTCTATACTTGACATGCTCAACAACAAGGGCGTGTCCATGATTGTACCCTAAACCCACAACACAGAAGCTTTGACATGCTCAGTGACATGGGCGTGTCACTGCATGTGTCTATTCTCCAACAAAACAGTAGCTATGACATGCTCAGTCACATGGGCATGTCACTGCACGTGTCAATTCTACCACAACACAGTAGCTATGACACACTCAGTGACATGGGCGTGTCACTGCACATGTCACCAACACCAAAAATAGAACCATCGACACGCCCAAAGACATGGCCGTGCCACCGGGCGTGTTAGGCAAAAAACCTGATACCGACACAAAAATGCCACATCCAACTATCATCTTTCAATAACCTTATCAACTCAACACAAACTCATCCAAATCCATCAATATACCATATTATACTTGTATAAACATGAACGCAACTCAAATACAAGCAAAAATACGCAATCACAACCAAGACTTCTCAACCCAAAAGTTACATGTTGCGCTCTAATAAACACTACTAGAACTACACTTGCAAGTATACGAGGCTGCTGTAGTATTTTGGTGAACACCTCAAGTTCATCTCACAAGGAAGCTAGATAAGCTAATTATTTATCAAATCGTAAATAACAAATTATCAATAAAATTAAATTGCTAAACAACTAATGAAAATAGAATGAGTTGAATTTAGAACAATGCAAGTAAACTGAGCAGATATATTGATTCACTTAATAGAAAAGTCTAGGGTTTGCACTTCTCTACTAACTTATATGTATGAACGGCTACTCTTCTCAACTGATTTAATTTCAAAGATCAGATTTCAAGCAACTTAATTAATCAAATCAAGGAAATAAGCTCTCGCATTCAAACCTCTTTCAAATAATCCTGTTACAATAGAAATGATCTCTCCTTAGGTTTATATTTGTAATTCACCTAAATCCCTAATTGAATTATTCCAGCATTAGATTTCATTTCTCAATCCTTCATCTAAATAGCTCAAACACATAATTGGTGGCCAATCAAATATATATTAACATTAATCCATTCAATTAAGGATAAAGAAATAATTTAGTTAAGAGCAATAACCATTTCATACAATCATAGTAGATCCATACAAACCCTAAACTAGATCAAAATTAGTTCATAATGATGCTATCAAACAAATTCATCTCATTAAAATTCAAAGAAATTAATTTAGACATTAGAGAATTCATGAATACAATTCCAATGAAACTTAAGAGATGGAGTTTGAGAACAAAACCAAATTACAAACTTCCTTTGGCTTCTGAAGAATCTCTTGCTCAGATTTTTGCTAAAAGAATAATGCAATGGCTAAAACTAATTTGATCTAGAGTGTTTGCATGAGAGTGAAATCAAAATTCAAAAGAAAAGTGAAGAATAGCTGAAAGTGTGTATAATCCCCTTTTTCTCTTACCCTAATCTTCCTATTTATACAAAACCCTCGCTGAAAATCTGCGTTTTCTTTCTTTCCTTATCCCCATGAAGTGACACGGCCAAGCTTGTGGTCGTGTCATATGACATGGCCAGTGGCTTGGCCGTGTCACCTGGGTTTGTCAGCTTCTGTGTCTCCTTGCTCTTCTTTGCTTCTGTGGAGATGAGAGTGACACTGCCAAACTTGTTGTCATGTCATGTGACACGGCCAGTGGCTTGGTCGTGTCACCTGTCAGTGTCACCTACTGATTCTCTTCTTTCTTTGCTCTTCTTTCTTGGTTTAATATGGGACACGACCAAGCTTATGGCCGTGTCATGTCACACGGCCAGTGGCTTGGCCGTGTCACCTGCCAGTGTCAGCTTCTGCCAAATTTTCCTTTCTTTCTTGGTTCCCTTGGTTTTGCCCTTAAGGTGAGACACGGCCAGTGGCTTGGCCATGTCTCCTGCCCGTGTCATGATCTACCAAAAATTTCCTTGAGGTGACATGGCCAAGCTTAATTTGGCTTGGCCATGTCTTGCTGCTTCATGCTCTTCTTTCTTTGTTTTGATCTTCCAAGGGAGTTTTTGCACTTTAACCTAAAACAAACACTTAAAAACAAACTTTAAACAAGAATCAAATGAAACATTAACTAAAAACAGATAAACATCACACTAAAAACTAGTACAAAAATGACATAAACACTGGGATGAATCAAAACTACCAAAATGCATGAAATCACTAAATAAACATATTAAAACTACCAAAATGCAAGAAGAAAACAATAATCATCATAATAAATAAATAACAATTTATGACAAAAACTAATAAAACAACTACTCCACACTTAAAACTTTGCTTGTCCTCAAGCAAATTCACATGGCATAAATTAAAAACTCAATTAACCTTAACTATAATTCAAGTATATAAGATGAAATCCTTTAAGACTCAACAATAAATAAATGCAATTTACTTCAATCAAGATTTTCTTAACTCAATCATTAATTCAGACATAACAAATCTCATCTCTCATCTAAGTGTTTCTCTCAATTTCAAAGGTTAATTCACTCAAACCAATCATGACTGCATACTGCCATAAACTTGCTTAATTATCCAATCTCCCTTATTGATTTTTCTCAAGAAATAATCCGAAGGTCTTTTCGTTTGGATGTAATGGGGCTAAGGTGAAGGTGTGAGAATAGACATTTAAGTTTGATCATTAAGAAATGGAGTATCTAAATTAGACAATAATCTTACGTAGAAACTCGTAACTCCCTCAAATAGCATATTCACCAACCCTTGTTAGTCTCACATACTTGCATACTTAAAGAAAAGTAAATGAGTCAAAATTCCTCTTTGATGACTAATGCTAGAAAATATATGAATTTTGTATATATATATATATATCTTCTCTTTTTATTTTTATTTATTATTTTTCACATATATATACAAAATATAAAATGGCATTGAACATCCAGCTCAAATGTAGAGGAAAAGAATAATCAACTCTTAGTCAAATACAATGTGCAAAGTATGCATTTAGCCCCTAATCTTACTAAAGCAATACTATTTTTTTTAATTGCTTACCCCACACTTATGAATTAAACCACTCCTATTGTCATATCATAAGAAACTCCATTCCTTAATGAAGGTATGATAATAAAAGGAAAATGTTGAGTTGTGAATTGTGTTGATTAATCAAGAAAAGGTCAAAGGCTCAACTTGGCTCACTAAGGAATTCATAATTAAGGGAGGTATTTTTAAGCTAAAAGGGGTAATCCTAATTTGCCTTCATCATTTTAAAACGTGAGATGAAAGTATAATGTGAGTTCAATTAGTATGCAAAATCATGAAAGTGCACACTTAAGAAAGAAAATCGATTAACAATAATATTCAATCTATGAGGCTCAAAACTCTCAAAGGGTGGGTTCTCAGAGATTTATATATCATGAATAGTAGAATGTGAAAATTGATCCTGAATGAATTCAAATACTAATCTCTATGCTGATACTAAAGGCTCAAATGTAATGCTAGAATTACAGAAAAGTCAATAAGTTTCCAATAATTATGCCATGAAAAACACACAATAACTCACAAATAAAACAAAACCAAAAATTCACAATATAACTCACAAAGTAAGCAAAACAAAAATTAAAGAAAAGCTTAAAAATTACCCCACACTTATGAGTTACATTGTCCTCAATGTAAACAAAAGAAAAGATAGAAAGAACCTCTTTTGTGTCACGCATAGTGAAGCTTTCATACAAATAGTCACATGAAAGAAAACAACAAAAGCAAATACCGCGACTTTAGCATACACATGCGAGCAAGGAAAGTTGGAACGTGATAGCCCTCCTTTTCTCAATTAAACTCAATGCTCCTGGCCTGTTCTCTGCAAGAATAAAAGCACTTCTAATCTCCAAACCATCAAACCTTAAAAAAAATAAAAATAAAAGGGAAAATAAATAAATAACTGAATATACTAAACTAAAATGCTAAAAACAATAACAATGGGTTGCCTCCCATCGAGCGCTTCTTTAACGTCGTCTTAGCTAGACGTTACTGCAAGAATTAAGGATCGTAGATCAAAGCACTATCGACAATCCTTACTTCTTGGAACCCCTCATTATATGGTTTAACTCTCTATCCATTACTTTAAAAGTTTCATTCGTTCGAGAGTTAAGTAATTCTATAGCACCGGAAGGATATACCTGAGTTATCTCGAAAGGACCACTACATCGAGACTTGAGTTTTCCTGGAAACAGTCGGAGATGAGAATTAAAAAGCAAAACCTTCATACCTGGGCTCAATGTCTTTCGTACTAAAATTCTATCATGAAGTGCTTTAGTGCGGTCCTTATAAATCCTCGAACTCTCATATGCCTCGTTCCTTAGTTCATCTAACTCCGAAATTTGCAGAAAATGGTCTCTCTTTGTCTTGTCCAAATCTAAATTCAGAGTCTTAATTGCCCAATACGCCTTGTGCTCTAACTCCACTAGTAAATGACAAGCCTTACCGAAAATCAATCAATATGGACTCATACCCAAGGGAGTCTTGAAAGCAGTTCGATATGCCCACAATGCATCATTCAATCTACTTGCCCAATCCTTCCTTGATGAATTGACTATTTTTTCCAGAATTCCTTTGATTTGCTTGTTGGATGTCTTAACTTGTCCTGAAGTCTGTGGATGGTATGGGGTCGCCACCTTGTGTTTCACACCCGACTTGTGCATTAATTTCTCATAAAGTTTGTTGCAGAAATGACTTGCCCCATCACTGACTATCACTCTTGGCTTGCCAAATATGCTAAGAATGCATTCCTTCACAAACTTAACAATCACATTAGCATCATTAGTTCGGGTGGGGATTGCCTCCACCTATTTTGAAACATAATCAACAACAACTAAAATGTACTCATAACCAAAAGATTTGGGAAAAGGACCCATGAAGTCTATTCCCCAAACATCAAACAGTTCAACCACAATATAAGATTGAAGGGGCATTTCATTCCTCCCAATATTACCTACTCTTTGACAACGGCCACAATGCTTACAATATTCTTTAGCATCTTTGAATAGAGTAGGCCAGTAAAATCCACTTTGAAGCACTTTTTCTGCAGTATTTCTCCCTCCAAAATGACCACCACAGTGAAGGTCATGACAAAATTGAAGAACTCTCAGTTGTTCTTCCTCAAATACACACCTGCGAACTATCTAATCTTTGCATATACGGAATAGGTAAGGTTCATCCCAAAAATAGAATTTACTCATGTGTAAAAACTTTTTCTTTTCCTGAAATGACATGTCAGAATGCAAAATACCACAAGCAAGATAGTTAGCAATATCTGCAAACCAAGGTGAATTCATTACCGCAAACAACTGCTCATCAGGAAATGCTTCTAGATTTCTATGAATGCTATCAGATGCAAGATTTTCACCAAAGAAAGGTAATCTAGATAAATGATCAGCTACAACATTTTCACTTCCCTTAGTATCTTTGATTTGAAAATCAAATTCTTGCAATAATAACACCCATCTAATTAAACGAGGTTTAGCATGTGGTTTTGTCAATAGATATTTTAGAGCTACATGATCTGAATACGCAATAATTTTAGACCCAATCAAATATGCTCTAAACTTATCTAAGGAAAAAACAATAGCTAGCATTTCTTTTTCAGTTGTTGTGTAATTAACTTGTGCACTATTTAGGGTCAAGCTAGCATAATAGATCACTCTCAAAAATTTCTCAACCCTTTGCCCAAGGATAGCTCCTACTGCATGATTGGAGGCATCACACATAATATCAAAAGGTAAAGACCAAACAGGAGCTACAATTACCAGTGCACTGGTCAATTTTTCCTTAAGAGAATTAAAGGCTTGCATGCATTGTGCAGTAAATTCAAATGGAACATCTTTCCCAAGCAAATGACACAATGGTTGGATTATTTTAGAAAAATCTTTAATAAACCTTCGGTAAAAATCTGGATGCCCTAGAAAGCTTCTTATTCCCTTAACAGAGGTAGGTGGGGGTAACTTAGCAATCAACTCTACCTTAGCTTTATCCACCTCAATCCCTTTACTAGACACAACATGGCCTAATACAATGCCGTGAGTAACCATGAAATGACTCTTTTACCAACTCAAAGTGAGGTTACATTCAATGCATCTCTCAAGCACAAGAATAAGTTTACTGAGGCAATTATCAAAAGAGTCACCAAAAATAGAAAAATCGTCCATAAATACCTCAATAAAATCATCTATCATGTCCGTGAAAATAGACATCATGCATCTCTGAAAAGTTGCAGGCGCATTGCATAAGCCAAAGGGCATACGTCGAAATGCATAAGTCCTAAAAGGGCAAGTAAAAGTGGTCTTGGATTGATCCTCTGGTGATATCAGGACCTGATAATAACCTGAAAGTCCATCCAAAAAGCAATAATGTGAGTGTCTAGAAAGTTTATCCAGCATCCGGTCAATAAAAGGAAGAGGGAAATGATCTTTCTTTGTGGCATTGTTCAACTTCCTATAGTCGATACACATTCTCCACACAGTGTTAGTCCTAGTAGGAACCAATTCATTCTTTTCATTTTTTACCACAGTGATTCCTGATTTCTTAGGTACTACATGTATTGGGCTAACCCAATTACCATTGGCTATCGGGTATATCACTCCTTCATCAAGCAATTTAAGCACTTCCTTCTTAACCACTTCACTCATGTTTGGATTAAGGCGCCTTTGGGTCTCTCTCATAGGTTTAGCTCCCTCTTCTAAGATAATTCTATACATACACATTGAAGGGCTAATACCTTTGATATCACTCAATCCCCATCCTATTGCTCTTTTCAATCTTTTTAATTCACTCACCAACCTCATCTCTTCCCTTTCACTAAGTTCGCTAGAAATTATCACAGGTAAGGTGTTGTGATCTCCTAAAAACACATATTTCAAATTTTTAGGCAACTCTTTTAGCTCTAACTCAAATGAAGGATTATTCTCTTCTTTTTGGATGGAGGGGAGCTCAAATGCTGGGTCTTCCTCAATTTCCTCTATTTTAGCACTTTCTAATATCTCAAGGCTACTGGCTATTTCTGAGTCAAAAATATCCAAGCCACGATCTAAGGTCAGTGCCAGCTCCAATTTATCCGAAGAACTTGTTTGCAAGAAAACATCTGAAACAACTGCGTCAATACAATCAATCAAAGAGCAATCCTCATATAATGCAGTTGTAGGAATGGGAGAAGTGTTAAAAATAGAAAATTGAACCATTTGTCCCGAGACAATCATTGACAATTTACCATTTTTAACATCAATCAAGGTGTTGGTCGTAGCCATAAAAGGCCTACCTAGTAGAATAGTGTGTGCGAATGGTGTAGGGTTATTTCCTTCCATGTCTAGAACTATAAAATCCACAGGCACTATCAACCCACCAACCTTAACTAACACATCTTCTATAACTCCTTTCGGGAATCTAAGAGATCTGTCAGCTAATTGCAAGACCATTTTGGTAGGTTTAAGTTTCCCAAGTTCTAATTCAAGATACACAGAATAAGGTATCAAATTAACACTGGCTCCTAAATCACACATGCCATTAGTCCCCTTTCCATTACCCATAGTAATTTTAATTATGAAACTGCCAGGATCCTTTAGCTTCGGAGGTAGTTTATGTTGTAGAACAGCACTAGCTACCTCTGATACTATCACCTTTTCATTTGGCTCATACCTCTTTTTCTTGGTGTTCAATTCCTTGAAGAATTTGGCATAAGCCGGCATGTTCTTTATTGCTTCAAGTAAAGGTAAGTTAATACTTACCTTAGACAACATGTTGAAGATGTCTGAAAATTGCTTATCTTGTTTATCATTCTTCAACCTACTGGGGAATGGTATAGGTGGCCGGTAAGGATTACTTGCCTTGTGTAAATCTGCTGAAGGAGATTTCTCCATTGATTTTTCTCCAGCACCCTTATCCTCTGGTTCTCCTTCCTTTTTGTTCTCTTGATCACCTGCATTCACAGAATTATTTTCAACATCATTATTTATTACCTTGCCACTTCTAAGAATAGTCACTGCTTGTGCCTGCTAAGGTTGACTCGAAAATTTTCCTTTTTGTTGAATCTGCATCTGTTGTGCAAGTTGTCCAACTTGGGTCTCCACTTTCTTGAAAGATGCTTCCAATGAATCCAACCTTTTGTTATTCATCTCTTAATTCTTGGTACTGACATGGATAAAAGCATGTAAACTATCCTCCAAACTCTCTCTCTTAGGCTGCCCTTGATTTGAAGATTGCCCCGGCAGTTGATTTTGTCTCTACAGCAAATGGAAAGGTTGTTGAGAATTATTTGTTGCCCAAGAAAAGTTTGGATGATTTCGCCAACTAGGATTGTAAGTGTTTGAGAAAGGATCATTCCGGGCTCTTGGTTGATATCCCCCCATAGCATTAACTTGCTCAGCCTCATTTCCATAAGACTCGTATACAGAGGGGCATATATTTACTCCGTGCCCAAAAGTTCCACAAATTCCACACATTCTTTTAGAGGATGAAGAAGTATTGTTCTTCTTGTTCAGCATCTTCACTTGCCTTGTCAATTCAGCTATCTGATTGACCATCTCACTGTTGGCTTCCAATTGATTTACCCCTTTACTTCTTCCTCTTACACTTTTCTGTTGGGAATTAGCTCCCAGCATTTCAAAGATTTCATAAGTCTCATCTGCTGTCTTTTCTCCAATAGCTCCCCCAGCTGCATAATCAATAGTATTCTGAAATTGCTGGGTTAGACCATTGTAGAAAAATTGATTCAGCAGTTGAAGTGGGTGGTGATGGTGTGGACATTGGATTAACATCTTAAACTTGTCCAAAGCCTCATGAAATGGCTCTCCTTCAAATTGAGCAAATGTAGTGATTTTTCCTCTTAATTCAGCTGTCTTATGATGTGAGTAAAATTTGCCCATAAACTTGTTATAAACTTGCTCCTAAGTTGTCAAAGAATTTTCAAGCAACATCATAAGCCAGCTCTTTGCCCTATCCTTTAATGTGTACGAAAAACACCTCATCCTCAATTGGTCTTCTGTTAGTCCTCCCAATGGAAATGTGTTGAGGGTGGTTTAGAAATCCAGGATAAAATTCAAAGGATCTTCATTCGGAACTCCATAGAAAGATGGCAGCATGTTGTAATGGATATTCTTCAACTCATAATTTCTTGCTGCCTCTATCAATCTTATACATGAGGTGGAGGTTTCTATGACAGGTCTGGCAAAATCCCTCATAGTTCTTTGCCTTTTCCATATTGGTAGATTGTGCAGTATCCCACTCAAAATCAGAAATTTCCTCCTCTGTATCAAACCCGGTATACAATTCAAACTCTTCTCTGCTCCTTTTCACTCTCTGAATTTCTGGAATAATTGGGTAAAGCTCTCCTCCGAGTGATCTCCTGCCTTGCATAAACAAAATTTCTAAAAAAAGAAATTATTAAAAGCAAAAGAAAAATAAAATGTAAACAATGAAAAATAATTTAAAATATTTATGCCTAATAAACAATTACGCCAATTAGCCTCCTCGGCAACGGCGCCAAAAACTTGTTGCGCTCGAATTAAGTACTACTACAAGCGTCACTCGCAAGTATACGAGGTAGTTGTAGCAAAAGTGATTGCCCCAATGTCGTCTCACAAGGAAGGTGTAGTTCGTAATAGCTTGATTGTCAACTTATTTAAAAATTAGAGTTTGTTGTTTGGAATGGTGCAGGAGTAATTTAAACCTAAGTGTAATGAGTGTAAGGGTTAATGTGTGTGATGGTTGTTCAAGATCAAATCTATTCTTGGGAAGGTGCCTAGGGTTATAGGTCCATTCAATCAAAGCTCAATTCTCAATTATCAATTAACATAACCTTGTAAATTAATTTGTTCCTTAAGGTTAATTAGTCAATTACCAATTCATTAGTTCTCACATTCATGAAATAGCAATAACCAATTATTTTACATTTGCAAATTAACAAAACCCTAGAACTTATATTTCTAATTCATTCATAGGGTGGTTGATTATATAGTTTCGATATCGGATTTCACCTCTCGGTTCTTCATCCAATATTCAAAGATTAATAGGTAGTTAATCTATCAACCTAACATTTAATACAATACAATCAACCATAAACAAGGTACATCAATGGACATATCAAATCAAAGCATTCAATCAAATATACTACAAACCCTAGGCATGGGTATTTAGCTCAACATCATCAATTTAAAACATTCATTCAACTCAATATAAATCAATTACAAATTGTTCATTGCAATATCAATTCTCTTAATATAACAAAAACAATATTGAAATGAATTAAAAGAGAGAATAGAAAAACCCCTTGTAGATGCCAAGAGTAGGATTACTAGTCTTCCTCCTAGCTCCACTTTGATATATGATGAAGAACTCAAGCCCTCTTCAATGGATGATTCTCTTTTGCAAAGTGGAATGGAGCTTTCTCAAGTCACCAATCCTTCAATGAAGCTTCTTCAACCTTTAAGAGCTTGTTAACCCATTTTATCCCAAAGAATCTTAAAGATCTTATCAATGGAAGATGGAGAAGATGGAGAGGATAGAAATGGAGGATGAAGATGAAGGGACAAGGAGAGTGTCACTCTCTCCTCTCCCCAAATCATTTTTCTCCACTCTTTTCTTTATTTTTTCTCTTTCTCCTTTCTTTTTCACAAAACCCTAGGCCTCCTCTCTCTCTTATCGACCTATTCCTCTGTTTTGTGCAAAAGATTTTAAATATATTAAGGGGACACGGCCAAGCTTGCTGCCCATGTCATGTGACATGGCCAGTGGCTTGGCCATGTCTCTTGCTAGTGTCGCCTTCTGCCTTCTTTCTTTTCTTTATTCTCAAGTGGTGACACGGCCAAGCTCCTGGCCATATCATGTGACATGGCCAGTGGCTTGGCCATGTCTCTTGCCAGTGTCTCCTTCTACCTTCTTTCTTTTCTTTCTTTGGATTTTGCTCTTTAGGTGAGACACGGCCAGTGGCTTGGCCGTGTCTCTTGCCAGTGTTAGTCCCTGTTTCAATTTCTTTGAGGGATACGGCCAAAATAAGGGTGACTTGGCCATGTCTACCAATTTTTCCTTGGACATGGTCAAGCTTCAAGCGACATGGCCAAGCTTCGAGCGACATGGGCAGAGACATGGCCAAGATGGTGCATGTGTTCAAAACTGCTTCTATTTTCATATGAATTTATTTTCTTAGGATGAAACACGGCCAAAGACAATGAGACATGGCCAAGCTTCAAGCGACATGGCCATGTCATGTGAGTGTGTCAAGTACTGCCTCTTTATTTTTGCTCTTTCTTTGCTTTGGTTTCTTTGTTTTGCTCCTTGGATGAGACATGGCCAGTGGCTTGGCCGTGTCTCCTGGCCTTGTCAAGCTCTGCCTTGAATTTCTTGAGGGAACATGACCAAGCTTGATTTGGCTTGGCCATGTCTTGCTTGATTCATGCTTTTCCTGCACTGTTTTGATCTTCCAAGGGAGTTTTTGCACTTAAACCTAAAACAAACACTTGAAACAAACTTAAAACAAAAATCAATCAAAACATTAACTAAAAACACATAAAAATCACACTAAAAACTAGTACAAAAATGATCTAAACAACTACCCCACACTTAATTCCTTGCTTGTCCCCAAGCAAGGCTAAAATCAAAACACTAAACAAGATAAATTTTGTTAAGTTCAAGAGTTATAAGAATGCATCAAGACTTCCCTATTCCTAAGTCCACAATCAATATCAAATAGAACAAAATTGATACCCATGCAATTAAGTGATTTTCCATGTATAACCTATGTTGTCGCTCCCTCACCAACTCTTATAAGTGTTTGATAATGGTGGTGTTTACACTCATGACAATCAATGAAAGAATATTACCATAGGCTTGCTTATCAATCAAATCTCCACCACAAAATTACAATCAAGCATCAATCAAAAGGTCTTTCTTTTGGTTGTAATGGGGCCAAGTTAAAGGCATTATATTTAGGAAATGTGAGCTTAATCATTAAGTTCAAGAGCACTTCAAGAATGAAGTAACCATTCATATATATATGCCCCAACAATTCCAAAACACCTTTCACTCATCTACCCTTAGCCTTTCCCTTATCTTTCGGCTTCTTAGTACTAGCAAATACTTCAACAGTGTACCCCAATAATGTAGCCAGTTCACTTTTCATGGTCTCAGTTAGGAGTCCCTTTTGTTCTTTTGCATTGGAGTTGAGTGCATCGTCTACCATCTTCTGAACCTTCTTAGGATCCATTTTGTTTGGTGAAAATATGACTGAATCGTTGTTGGATTCCACATCATTGGTGTAGGTCGAGTTGTCATAGGCTCTTGAACTACTGTACTCTAGGGCTATGAGCCGGAAAAGATCAATGACATGTTATGCAATGCATGTATGCATGTATGCATGGACGCTCAAATAACAGATAGACAAAGATACACAGGACGTTCCTTCCAACCTTATAACTTCCACACATGAATGGCGAGTCTCTTTTCCTAGGTATATGGTCAACAAAATATCAACATTGGATATCTTATTTTTGAATATTTACTTGGACAGTTTAACCAATAATTGTATTTTCAAACTTAGAAGTCAACCTATGATAATTCCCATTAATTAAGTCTTAACCAATTAGTCCAACAAAATATAGCTTTTATGATATATTGGATTAAAACTAAATTAAATGGTTTATCATAAATAGATTTCACCATTTGAAAAAGCAACTAATGGTTCATGCCACAGACAAGCCCATGATTAATAAGTCTTGGTACAAATTAGGCCCACAATTGATTTTAATATTCCATAATTGACCAAAATAATTGTAAGCCCATTTAAGAAAAAGGTTTTAGCAGCAAAAATCCGACATGGGTCATGGACACATTTAAGCTGTAACACCCCTTCCCGACCTACGAGTGTAAGCTGAGTAGAGGCGCCACACTATCCTAATGTTGCTACCACTTTTACTTAGTCAAATTTTTGTTCCGATTTTTACAGAAATTTTGCCATAGTTTCGCGTAAAAATTCAATCCCAAGTGTCGACAAAACTGGTTTTTTCTGATTTTTGAAAACATTTTTACACAAACCAATGCAAACAAAATCATTCTCAGTACACTTCCAATAAATCCCCCTTATAACCTCAACTACAACCTGCAAAAAGGATTTACACTTCTAGTACAAAATAAAGTGAAGGTTTATTATGAAATACAGTAAATAAAATATTTGTTCACTGTGCAACGGAAAGTAACAATATTTACAAATTCATATACATCAAAACTCAAGTTTTACAACACAAAATTTATACATGTTTGGCAGTCAGTCTTCGATCTTAAAGCCCACAATTCTCTCTTCAAAATCTAGGCTTGACTCGGCCTAGAGGAACTCTCTGGTTCTTCCTTATCACCTACGCGAAGAATCACATTCGCGCTAAGCCAACGGCTTAGTGGTACAAACTACAGTGCTATGATGCTTTAATGCCATGCTAATGTCACACAATCAAGATTCAAGATCAATTCAAGAGAATATTATATTTCACAGTCTTACATTATTTAATAATTAATCAAAACATTCATGATTCACATTGAAAACAAAGACAAGCATGGGCCCAAAAAGGATCTAATATGCTATTCAAAGTTCAGAGTTACTGCTTTGGTCCATAATCACAATCATCAAGCCCGTAGGCGATATATATATCTCTATCCATGGATAGGGTAACAGACCCAGTCTCTTGGACCTCAACCTGGCTACCCAAGGAGATCCTCAACCCGGCAAGACTGTTACCTGTAACAGACCCAGTCTCTTGGACCTCAACCCGGATAAACCAAGGAGATCCTCAACCCGGCAAGACTGTTACTTATCATATATTTCATATTCATAATTCATATAGTGTAACAGACCCAGTCTCTTGGACCTCAATTCAACTCAAATTGAAGAGATACTCAACCCGGCAAGACTGTTACCTTTTTACATTTTATAGGCATGCCGCCAAATCCAGAACTCTGAAGGTTGAATTAACACATTAGGCACACAATCATTTCATTTATCTCTTTATCAGTCTCTTTTCATTTCATTTCTCATAATTAATTAGGCAACCATGCCTCAATTTTATATTTCATTTGCATTATCATAGCCAACAACCTTGGCCTCATATCTCATATGATCTCAAATCACAATAAAGCAACTCTTCATAACATCATATCTTTCACATTTCATTTCGTCATCACATCTTGCACATTTCAAATTTCGTTATATTTCAAATCACATTAATCAATTCATTATTCAAATGGGTATAATCAATGGCATTAACACATATTTTACATGCTCATCACAACATTCACATTATACCAAACATAACATTATTAATATACATCCACAATGCATTAGATTCCTTATCACATTTATAATCAAATATGTCTCAAGTCTCAATATCATATGAATGTATGCACTAATGTAGTTTGTACTTACCTTAAAACCAACTCACACCAATTTATACACTTACTCTTCTAAGAATTCTCAACACTTAGATTAGGGCAATTCAACCTCTTCACAACCTAATCCAAAAAGGAGTATTAGCAAAATGACCATATGAATAGTAAATTCTGGTTTTGGACTCAACTTAATCCTTATTTTGAAAAATTGTATAAAATAATCTACTTGACTAAAAACTCTAAAATTTTTACAGAACTAAATTTTACATCTTAAAATCATTCCTTTAAAATTTCAGATGAAACTGAACACAAAATCTTGGTCCAATAGTTCACCCAACCAGACTGCCCCAATTGCCCTGCATCCTGGCAGCAGTTCTGAACTTTGTGAATTCCATAATTCAAATTCAATCAACGTGGTTCCAAATTATTTTTCTCAAATACTAGACTCACTAAGAAACAACATATCCAAAATTCAATTAGATATTATTTTTCTACATTTTATTAAAAATCCCGAAAGATAGCTGTCTCAGTTAAGGTACCTGCTGGAACAGGTCTAATAAAAATAATCTTTCCAAAATCATAACCATTCCAAAATCGAATCAACATATTTTTCAGTCATTCTAGACTCATAGAGGTACAACGTATCGAAAATTCACTTCAAGAAAATTTTTCTATATTTAATTAAAAATCATACAAGTTACAGCCTTTACTAATTGTAAAACAGAAAAGATTTCACTAAACACAACTCTTACTCTTCCATCACCAACACCAACCTAACTTCTTATCTTTAATTCCATTTCCAACACATACAAACACACCACAAGCAATCCTAACCATATTATCAACAACACTTCATCAAACTCAAAAAAAACTTCAAAAACATCAAGAGCAATCAAGAGAGAACTTACCAAAATAATGAAATTTCTTGAATTTCTAACTTGTTTTCTTGAAATCTCCTTCAATTTTTTTTTTGAGCTTGAGCACAAAACTCTCTCTTGCTCTCTTTTGTCTCATTAAAGTGGCTCTTTCCTTGCTCTTTTCCTCTAATTCTTGAGTTTATGGTGATTTTCTTGAAAAACCACACATAAACTATCTAATTCCCATAAAAATTTGAATTACTTCCAATGGATTCTAAGTTTCAAGTAAAGAAATGAAGGAAGATGAAGAAAGTAAAAGAAATGGTGATGGTGAAGATGGAGTCCACGTTTTATGGAAGGAAGAAGAAAAGAAAATGAAAAAAAAAAACAAAAAGAGACAAAGTCAAATTTATAGTCTTCAAACATTCTCCACCAAGTCTTTCAATAATAAAATAATCAATTATTTCCTCTTCCACTCATTTATTTCTTCTAATTAATTCTTTAATTCAATAATAAACAAATATCTTCTTTAGTTGACCATCCATTTTGACTTGTATATATGTTATATATATTTCCATATATACAACATATAAACTCTCTCTTAATTCTTTTTTCTTTCCAATTACACATATACATTTAATTCAAATAAAACAACAGTTATATCAAAACTTCTAAGGCACACTTTGGGATATTACATAAGCGCATTTGAAAAAGGTATTTCAAAGCCCACAAAAAAGGTTTATTTCAAATATAAATCTTGGGCTTTGTACTTGGGTCATGAGGTGAAAGAAACTTGGACCCATCTTTAAAAGGTTTTATGTCCAAAGACCATCTTGAAAAGTTTTTGAAAATAATTTTGGTCTTTTGGTGCTTAAAAGAATATAATTATTTTGGGCTTACATTTTAATTAGGTCATATTAGAAAAAGAACAAACCAAATAGGCTATGGTTAAAACTAAGATATGTCAATCATAGTCAAAAATAAGCATTTGGGTAAAAACCTAAGGAAAATAATTAAGCAATTATATGAGTGGTTGAAAAGTTTATGCTCCCATAGCAAGTATATACCAAAAGGTACTAGGCTATAAGTGGTTATGCCATGCTCCATCTCTATACCTTGAATGAAAGTATGGTTGTAACACCCTTATATCCTATACACGTATAATACACACTCCAAGTATATGTAGAATACGCATATACGGTACAAAAATGTCACAACCCGGTTTAATAAAAATTTTCACATTTTTGATTTAAAATTTTAAATACTAAATATATAAAATTAAATAGTATATAAATATTCTTTACTTTTTATAGGAACTCAAAATAAATATTTTATAAGAAAATCTCTGAGAAAAATTCGCCAGAGTTTTGTTTATAATTTGAACATCCCAAAATTTAACAAAACACAACCTGCATCAGAAAACACTCCTAAATAAATTTCAAATCACCATTTCACCCATACTTCTTAATTTCACCAAGTTTCTCAAACATTTATATATATGTATATAATTTAAAACACATTTAAACCCCCATTTCAAATAACTTAACCCAAACATTCTTTATAGTTTACAATATATAAAATCCAAAAACATGATATAATATGCAAAATACCCAAAGTATACAATAACATAAAATATATACATGCTGCTGATAGTGTTTCTGATTTTGATATCAACTCTACAAGCACAACCACAAGTTTAGACCCGACCTAATCTAGAAGAACTTTCCAGCTCAGCCAAATCTACCCTTTCACCAGCGCGATGTAAACAATCTCGCTAAGCCAAAAGCCTAGCTATTCAAACTTGATAGCAATAAAACTCAAATGCAATGCCAATGCACAATGCATATGGATATCGTATCATTCCATTTTCTCATACTTTTCAAATATTTCACAATCCACAATTCACATAAAAACAAACACAAGCAAAGGCCCAAAGATAACTAATATGTTATTCAAATTTCAAAGTTATTATTTTGGTCTATAATGACACCATGTGTCTAGCCCCGAAGGTAAAATATCAATGTAATAGTCCAACAAGGTCTGAGCTTACGACCCGGTCTTTTCACCCAGCCCAGTTTCAAGGACTTGTTTCTAAAGCTTACAACCCAGTTATTTTACCTCAAAAACATTTTCACAGTGACGCCCAACATCTAGCCTGAAAGCCAATCATAGACATGCCACCAAATGCATAACTCTAAAATTTGAATAACATACTAGGCACACAATTTATTCCCATGTCTCATTATCAATCTCTTTCTCATTGTCACATAATCAAGCTAGGCACATTGCCTTATTTTCTCATCTTTTTCTCACTTTTCTCACTTTTCTTATTTTTCTCATTTTTCTCAATTTTTTTTATTTTTTTCGATATCAATTCATTTCATTATGTTTTTACATAACTCATTACATTATAACACATTTTTACATTTACAATACATTAACCAATTACTTTGGGTATTTCCACATAATTCACATATTAATCACATTTAATGTAATCTAGCCAATACCAATGGCTTTTTAACAATGCACTTAATGCATACACAACAAATGGCATTACCCAAACACTTTGGGTCATTTTCACATAATACACATACTTCACATTTTACACAATTTATCCATTATCAATGGCTTTTCACGATGCATTCAACACATATATGACATTACAAATGTCATAGCACATTATTCATACATAACCAATGTATCAAGTAACTTAACACATTTTTCAACCAAAATGTCTTAAGCCCAAATGTGATGCAAACATAACCAATGTATTCAAAGTTTGTACTTACCTCCAATAGCAACCAAAACAAGCTTAAAACAACCTCCAATCCTATCCTTTCAACTTTCCCTTCACCACTTGGATGAAGCAAATCAACCTTCCTCAATACCAAAACCAAATGTGATAACAAATAATCATTTAGTATCACATTTAAAGGCATTTCCACTATTAAACTGTAATATCCTCATATATGCCCTAGAAGTTGTGATTATGTTGTTGTTGTTGTTATATAATTGGATTGAATATATATGTTAAATTACAAGAGAAAAGAAATAGAGAAAAGAATGTTTATGTATATGTGATTTGGGAAAGAATTTAGGGTTTAGAGAGAATGGTATATGTTGTGTATATGATGATATATATAACATATAAGTTGGTCAAAATGAAGAGTCAAGAAAGAAGATATTTATTTTTGTTAAGTGTGAAGTTACTATAAAGGGCATGTAATGAATGGTAATCAAGACAAATGGTATAAGGGTGTTTAGGTAATTACTCTTGTTGAATCACTTGGTGGAGATTTAAAGAGGTGATATTTTGTCTTTTCTTCATTTCCTTCTTCTTCTTCTTCTCTTCTCCACGTTGGTTGGCTCCTCCTTAGACAAGAGAGAGCAAAGTGAGATTTGTTTAATTCTAACATCAAATTGAAGGGAGAATCAAAGGATTTAATTGAAGATTTGTGGAATTCAACAACTTAGGTAAGTTCTTTCTCTTGATTTTCCTTTGTTCTTTTGAAATTGTGTTTGGGATTGGTGAGTTGATATGGATGGTTGATTAAGTGTGTTTGTGATGTGTTTTTAAGTATTAAGTTTTGAAGGAAGTGAATTGTCCTTGATTTGGGAAGTGAAGAAGTCTTGGAAAAGGAAGTGTTTAGAAGTGGTGCTTAAGGTAAGTACACACTTGTTTCTCTTGCTAATTGAAGTTGTTTGAAAGTTTGATTGTTATATGTTGGTGATGAAAATGTTGTGATGAGTATGTAAAATAATTGCTAATGATGTTGATTATGTCCATTTGAATGAGGTTATGTTGTGTACAATGTGTTTTAAGTTAACCAAAAGAAGTTTGGCTACATTTAGGGTTTATGTATGAGAGACGTAATTTGGAACGGTCGCTATTAGTCATGGGCGGTCGCTATTTAGTCATGTGCGGTCGCGACTTAGGTCGGACTTCTGACCGCGAAACCTACTGTGATAAGGTTTCATCGTGTAATTGTATGGCGCGGTCGTATTCAGGTGAGGCGCGACCGCTAGAAGTGTTCTGTTCTGCTTTATTTGAAGCAATTTAATTTTGTAACAAGATTCTCAAATACATGTTAAATAGATCATCCATATGAGTTGTCAAGGATCAAAATAGAGATCATTTGTCTAACATCATTGTTGAGATTGAACAATGTTATATTATGTATTGTGAATGGTAATGTATTATATTGTTTGCATAACGTGACTAGTGTTATGACTTATATAGCGCGAAAGAGGCGATGATCATTCAAAAAGGTACGTACAATGTAATTTGTTATGATAAACGTTTTAATAATGAATGATGTTAATGTGTCTTGAGAAATGGTTGAAATGAAATAAATAGACATATTGTTTATATGACGATGAATTTAAGATACATATGCAATGAAATTAATGATGTATGTTCGAATAATGACATGTTCATGTAGTTAATGTAATTGGTGTTGCATATATATATATATCAATATTGATTGTGAGTATTAATAATGAATTATGCTTGGTGAATTGTGAATAATATAATGTTATTAAGTGTAATATGTAAATGAATTGTGGTTGATGATAAAGGTTGTCTTTATTGGAAATGTGATTTATGATTTGTATGATATGTAATTTGTGTATTGCAATAATGATTGGTATGGTATATATAATGTAGGGGTATTAATATATTGGTTTTGAGTATTGGTGATGCATTGGGGTTGGTGATAATATTATGTATATATGTACATCATATTTGAAATTAGCTAGGATATATTAAAGATGAAATTAAAAAGAAAAGAAGATATGATAAGAACTAATTATATATTGAATTGATGTATCATTATATGTCAATACTTCTATACTATATGTTTATATTTTATAGTTGGACTACTAAGCTCTCGGGCTTAGCGCAGGTGTTTATTCGCGCAGGTATATAGATGGAGGATATGAAGTCTTTTATTATGCCACAAGAAGAGTAAAGTTTGTCAAGACCAACTAGAGGGTAATGCATACATGTATAAACTTTAATTATGATGTATTTCTGACGAGAGAGTATTTATACGTATAAATGAAGTTTTGATAAAGATAATGATTTTGTAAATGTTATTTAAATTAATGTATTATGGTTTGAACTCTGTTACAGGTTTTTAAAAGGTAACGAAAAGTGACATCCTTATACTTTATATATTTACTGTATGTATACTAGGTATACGCATAGTACTTATATAGGGTATCGGGGTGTTACATAAACCATATTTAAACCCCATCCAAGCAAAAATCCCAAAAGTTAAGGCTAACCTCACTTTAAATTTGGATTCTCATACTAGGCCGTTCATTTTAATATATTAAGTTTATTTATATTATTAAAAACATATTTTATTACATTTAAATCTATTACATTACAAAAATACACTCTTATACATAAAACCCTAAAATAGCATAACCTTCCCCCATTGAAGGTTTTCTATTCCAACACAATCCATTAATAATTTTAAGCTTATATTCATCACTTATATTACCAAACAACAAGATTAAACCAATAAAATTATACAATTCAACAGCTTTGAAAAAATCATTTTTCAAAACCCTAAATCACACTTCCATTCTCAAACTCCAACCAAACACAACCAAATCAATATTTAACTTTAAAATACTTGTTTAAGAACCAAAAAACTCATTCAGAACCAATTTGCACAATTAAAAACTATGATTTCTCAAGCCCTAAAAGTCCATAAAGCTAAATTCTCTCTCTTCACCATTCTTTATCCAAATTCAACCATTTCTTCAATCCAACCTTAAAATCATTAATAACTACCAAAAATAACTTCATACACAATAATTCCAAAAATTATAACATACTATTTAAAAATTCAACATCTCACATATTAAAAATTTTCATGGAAATCCAAAGAAAAAACTAAAGAACATACTTTTTCAAGTGGAAATCAATAAAAATCCTCTTTGAACCTTTGAAATCCTTCAATTCTTAGAGCAAAGAAGAAGAAAAATTCTTGAGCTTTCTCCTATGGTGGTTCAGCCAAGAAGAAGAAAAAGAAGAAGAAGACTATTTTTTTTTTAATTTCCCTTTCCTTTCATCATTTAATTATAACCATATGTATATAGTTTATAATAATTTAATAATTAATTATTTAATAATTTATTAAAGAAATTAAAAGGCTAAATGTAGACCCTTAATTTTGACCATAAGTTGGTACGGTCTTAATTAAAGAATGCCAAAATAAATTCGATCCGATTTACAACTTCTAATAAGTCGGCTTGATTTTAAAAGTCACAAACTCAACAATAAAATCCTAAACCAAGTCTTTTTTAGACTGTCCGGTCCAAAAAATTAAAAAATATGAAATTAGTTCAAGTTCAAAGGGCCCAAGTGACATGAGCCAAAGGCCATTTCAACCTGGTTGCCGAGGTCGACATGGCCTTGTTCCATGTCAATCATGGCACACCAAATCAACATGGTCTTCAATTGTTTTTGGTTTCCTAACTAAACTAGAATTTGTGTTAAGGACGGGTTAATATTCGGGTTAGGGTTTTTGAGTGAGGTTTTGGCCTATAAATAAGGTTTTAGACTTTAATAAGGGTGGGAAATTAATATTGAGAGAGATTAAACAAACAAAAAAAAATAGAAGAGATGGCAACAAACAGAGAAGAACAACACCAATTTTTTGAGAATGAAAGAAACAACAGACAGAAATATCAAGACAACCAAAGAAGAAGGCAGAGTCCATACTGTCTTCACATTGTTCATTCAGAAATAAATTTTTTTGGTGGAACCAATAATGGAGGTTTGATCTTTAATCATAAATTATTCATGCTCACAGTAGCTTTGTTTTCTTTGATTAATAAGAACATGCAGTAACTTGATCTTTGAACATGCAGTAAATTGATCTTTATTTTAATAACTTTAATTGTTTACTTTAGTTAATACATTAATTAGTTGGTTTTTAAAACTCCACTTGCATGTTTTATAAAAACTAAAACTTAAAACCATCCAGTAGCCTAAGTCATTGATTAAATTATCCAAACCCTAAATTATTCTTTTGTTTCCAAAATTTTAAAATCATAAATCTTTCTCTCTTAAACCCTAAATTCCTTAAACCCTAAAACCCTAACCAAACCTATTTTTATAAATCATAGTAGCATTATTTTCATAAAAACATTTGAAACCATAAATCTTTAAACCATCCAGTAGCATTATTCTTTTAAAAAAATAATATTAGCGGGACCGCCGTATGGACTCGTTGAAGGGGTCAATATTCATTTGTGTATTACGAGTCCGTGTATTTAACTTTCCTTTTTCCAAATCCCTAATTTAGTAATTAAAATTCTAAAACCCTATTTTAAGATGTGAACTCCAAATTTATATATTTATTACTTTATTTAATTTTAGATTTTGATTATGTAGTTTATTATATGTTTTGATTTATTTAATTTCAATGCTTGATTTATTTAATTTATCATGGATGGATATTCTCTTTATTATTATGATTATTATTTGTTTATTTTAGTATTAAAATTGTAAGAGGTATGTTTCCATTATTGGGTACCTCATTAATTAATTTTTGTGTAATTTAAATTGTTTTTATATTTTGGACCAATGTAAAGGGCAAGTTTCTACCTTTCGACGGGTATCCTATTTAGTTTTAGACATTAACGATGTAAGGACATGTTTCCATCCTTGGATGGGTGTCCATTTATTTGCTTTGTTTGGACATTGCTTGAATTTTAAGATAATGATGCTTTATTTTAATTATTGCATGTAGTATGGATAATATTGTTATATTTAAGAATTTTATAATATTAAGACCTGCAAAGAAGGCCAGTTCTAATGAACCGAGTATTGTGGGGGTGCTGGGATATTTCTTACCTTCCCCACAAATACCCAACTGACGCGGACCCTTAGCAACAATGGCAGCAAACCCAACGTAGAACAATGGTAGAGAACTCCTTGAAACTTGATAATCACCTCCTAAGGAACCCAACGCCTATAAAGAGACGCAAACTCACTATGATTGAAGGATTTAGTTGGTAAGAAGAAGGAAAATGCCACAACTCTTGTTGATAAGTAAACCTAATTCTTGATGCAAAGAAACAATTAAAGAATCCACTCTAATCTCTCTCACACGAAAATTCACAAGAAGAACTTGTAGAAGAATTCAAAATTTTTTATTAATTGTTGTTTATGAAATTCTGCCTAATAGTGCCCTTAAATAAGGGTTACAAAATTCCTAATTGCATATGGAAAATTAAGACTAAAACATTCCTAATTGCATAAGGAAAACATTCCTAATTGCATAAGGAAAATATTAAGTATGGAAACAAAATCCTAATCCACTAGGGAAAATATAAAGTATGGAACAAAATCCTAATCCACTAAGGAAAATATAAAGTATGGAAACAACCAAACTAATCCCTTCAACATAAGAAATGCCCCACACTATTTGGCCTGTCCATGGGCCTTAAATTACTTCCCAAGGCTTTATATGAACCCCCATGGACCTTTCTTGCACGTTGGACCTTTCTTTAGCTAGCCTTTAGCTTCTACACTAAGCATCATAATCAGCTTTGGTGTGCCTTCTTCTAGCTCTATCTCCATCTTCTTGAATGATAATTCTTAAAGCTCTTTGGAAATCACTTCTTGAATATGCAAAGCCATACTAGCTTGATATCTCTTTACCTTGCTCCTAGTGATTGGTCCACTTGCTAGCTTCAAGGAATCCTTTCTTGCATCATTCTCCCCCTCTTCAAAAAGATTTGTCCTCAAATCTGCATCATCAAAAGGAGAAAGATCACTTACATTGAAAGTAGCACTAACATTATACGTACCTGGTAAGTCAATCTTGTAGGCATTGCCATTAATCTTCTCCAGCACTTGGAATGGGCCATCTCCCCTTGCTTGCAACTTATTCTTCCTTTGGTTAGGAAACCTCTCTTTTCGAAAATGCACCCAAACCCAATCTCCTACTTGAAACTTAATCTCACGTCTCCCTCTATTTGCAGAATCAGCATATCTCTTGTTCCTTTTCTCAATATTCGCCCTTGCTTTCTCATGCATCTCTTTCACCAATTTAGCTTTCTTCTCACCATCTAAACTAACAAGCTCATGAGAAGGTAAAGAAACAATATCCAAAACTGTTAGTGGGTTAAAACCATAAACAAGCTCAAAAGGTGAATATCCTGTAGAAGAATGAATAGCACGATTATAAGCAAACTCAATAAATGGCAAACAATCTTCCCAAGAACTCAAATTTTTACCCACTAAAGCTCTCAACATGGTACCTAAAGTTCTGTTTACTACTTCTGTTTGTCCATCCATTTGAGGATGACAAGTGGTGGAAAATAACAACTTGGTACCTAACTTTCCCCAAAGCACATGCCAAAAGTGAGACAAAAACTTGGTGTCTCTATCAGAAACTATGGATTTTGGTATCCCATGAATTCGAACCACCTCCCTAAAGAAGAGTTCGGCCACTAAACTAGCATCATCACTCTTCTGACATGGGATAAAGTGTGCCATCTTACTAAACCTATCAACAACCACAAATATGCTCTCTCTCCCCATCTTAGTCCTTGGTAATCCTAAAACAAAGTCCATACTAATGTCCATCCAAGCAGAACTAGGAACGGGTAATGGCATATATAAACCATGGGGCATAGACTTAGACTTAGCTTGCCTACAAGCCAAACAAGCCTTACAAATCCGAATTACATCCCTTTTCATATTCAGCCAATAAAAGTGTTCATTCAACATGTCTAAAGTCTTATCAACTCCAAAATGCCCCATCAAACCCCCACAATGTGATTCTAATACTAGCAAATCTCTCATAGAACATCTAGGCATGCATAATTTCGAACCCTTAAATAAAAACCCACTATAGAAAGAATTAAAAGCACCATGCTCACAAGCATCATAAACATTGCCAAAATCAGAATCACCAACATATAAGTCCTTTATACATTCAAATCCAAGCAATTTAGTACTCAAAACATTAAGTAAAGCGTACCCCCTTGAAAGTGCATCTGCCAATACATTGTCTTTACCTTGCTTGTATTTGATCACATAAGGAAACTTCTCAATCTTCACAACCCATTTTGCATGTCTTTTATTCAATTTGCCTTGCCCTTTCAAATGCTTCAATGATTCATGGTCTGAATGGATCACGAATTCCTTGGGCAGCAAATAATGCTCCCATACTTCCAATGCTCTCACCAAAGCATATAGCTCCTTGTCATAAGTTGAATAATTCAGCTTTGCCCCATTAAGCTTTTCACTAAAGTATGCAATGGGCTTCTTCTCCTGCATCAAAACAGCTCCAATACCTAAACCAGAAGCATCATATTCAATTTCAAAAGTAGAATCAAAGTTAGGTAAAAGCTAAAACGGGTGTAGTAGAAAGCTTCTCTTTCAAAGCATCAAATGCTTCTTGTTGCTCCTTGCCCCAAATGAATCCCACTTCTTTCTTGATTATGCTAGTCAAGGGGGCTGCCAATGTAGATAAATTAGGGACAAATCTCCTATAAAAGCTTGCCAATCCGTGAAAACTCCTCACTTCTGTCACACTTGAAGGATTCGACCACTCTTGGATAGCTTTCACCTTCTCTTGATCAACTTCAATTCCCTGCATACTTACAACAAAACCAAGAAAAACAACCCTATCTAGACAAAAAGAACACTTCTTAAGCTTAGCATAAAGGTTTTGCTCCCTAAGGATTTCAAGCACTTTCCTAACATGTTTAACATGCTCTTCCTCAGTTTTTCTATAAATCAGAATATCATCAAAGTAAACTACCACAAACTTACCTAAATAAGCTCTCAAAACATGGTTCATTAATCTCATGAAAGTACTAGGTGCATTAGATAAACCAAAAGGCATAACTAACCATTCATACAAACCATATTTCATTTTGAAGGCAGTCTTCCATTCATCTCTAGGCTTCATGCGATTTTGATGATAACCACTCATAAGATCAATCTTTGTGAAATATTTCGCCCCATGCAATTCGTCCAACATGTCATCAAGTCTAGGAATGGGATGTCTATACTTCACAGTAATCTTGTTCACAGCCCTACAATCAACACACATCCTCCAAGAACCATCTTTCTTGGGTATTAATAAGACTGGAACGGCACAAGGACTAAGTCTTTCACGAACCAAGCCTTTCTCCAAAAGCTCTTCAACTTGTCTTTGCATCTCTTTTGTCTCCATAGGATTGCTCCTATATGCTGGCTAGTTTGGAATTGTAGAACTGGGTATGAAGTCAATTTGATGTTCAATCCCTCTTAATGGTGGCAAACCACTAGGAAGGTCTTCAGGAAATATATCCTCAAAATCCTGCAACAAAGACACAAAACTAGAAGGTAAAGAATCAAGAGATTCTTCACTGTCAGCAAGTAACAATTCTTTATACATAATAATGAGTACTGCCCTACATCTATCTCTCTTGCTCTCGCATAAAAAGTATGTTTTGCCTTTTCTCCTTGCTTATTTTCTCTCACCAATGGGCTATTTATTTGTTTACTTACTTTCTTTTGACTCTCGGCCTCTTTTCCCTTTATGCACTCACTCACTTTATTATTTTCTCTCTCCCTACCCTTAGAATTACCCTTGGGTGTTGAAGAAATATCATTGGCCGAATTTGAACCCCCTTGGTTCATGTTGGCCGAAACTTTTTCTCCCTCTCTAGCATCCTCTTCTGATCTTCATACACCTCTTGAGGTGATAATGGTGCTAGAACAACCTTCTTTCCTTCATAAGTAAAGGTATACTTATTAGAAAAGCCATCATGTTGTGCCCTTCTATCATGCTGCCATGGTCTTCCTAATAGCAAATGTCCAGCTTGCATTGGCACTACATCACACAAAACCTCATCTTTATACCACCCAATGGAGAATGGTACCTTGACTTGCTTCAACACTTTTACTTCCCCAGCGTCATTGAACCATTGCAACTTGTAAGGATTGGGATGTTTAAAAGAAGTTAACCCCAATTTATCCACTATTGTAGTACTAGCAGCATTGGTACAACTTCCACCATCAATGATAAGTGTACAAACCTTACCATTCACCAAACACCTAGAGTGGAAAAGATTCTCCCTTTGATCCAAGCCTTCTTCCTTGACTTGAATATTCAAGGCTCTTCTAGTAACAAGCATCTCTCCATGTTCAGCATTCAAGACTTGATTCTCCCAAGCCTCTTCATCATATTCAGCCCTATCACCACATTCGGCCTCCTCTTCTTCTTCATGTTCAGATTTTGATTCAATTTCCCCTTCATGGGTAGCAATCATCACCCTCTTATTCGGACATTGAGAAGCAATGTGTCCACTTCCCAAACACTTGTAGCATTTAATTTCCCTACTTGGAGTAGGTCTAGAAGGTGTTTCCTTGGCTGTTTTTGCATCCCCATCATTCGGCTTCTTGAAATTAGGATTGTAGGAAGAATTCTTTTGGAAATAACCCTTGTAATCCCCTTTGTAGGAACCTCCACTCGAACTTGAACCCTTGAAGTTTGAAAAATTTCCACTAGCTTTAGAGTAGCCAGTTTTTGAAATAGCTTTATTCTTCAATCTTCTCTCTATCTTCATGGCCTTTTGAACTAACTCTTCCATTATGTTGAATTCATACATCTCCAATTCATTGGCTATGTTCAAATTCAATCCCCCAAGAAATCGTGACATCTTCTTGTCTTCATCTTCATCAATATTTGCCCTAGCCATGATCATCTCCATCTCTTTGTGGTACTCTTCCACACTTCTTCCACCTTGAACTAGTCTTGCTAGTCGATTGTACAAATCCCGAATGTAGTGAGATGGTACAAATCGTCTCCTCATTAGTTCTTTCAAGGTTGACCATTCAGGAATAGGCCTCATACCTTTCCCTCTTCTATTAGCTTTCAATTGATCCCACCAAAATGTAGCATACCCCTTGAACTCTATGGCTGCCAAAACTAATTTCTTCTCTTCGGTGTAGTTATGGGATTTGAAATTCTGCTCAACTTTCCTCTCCCATTCTATGAACTCTTCTGCATTGTTCTTCCCTTCAAAGGAAGGAATCTTCATCTTGATGGAAGTAAGGTCACCATCAGTGATAGGTTGATTTCCATCTTCATCTTCATCTTCTACCCTTTCGGCTGCTTCTAGGGCTTCAAGATTTCCTTGCCCTTCTCTCCTAAGCACTATTCTAGCTCGCATTATGGGATTTGGATGTGCGGCTGGCTGCCTTTGTTGCACTTGCTGAATTTGTTGTGCTTGTCGTGCTGCATTCTCTTGCAATCTAGTATCCATCATCTCCATTCAACCAAGCATTTCTGCCAAAGTCTCATTAAGCCTAGCCAAGCTTTCGGCCATAGCTCCTTCTTTGCTAGTCTCTTCTCCTTTTCCAGCCATGTTAACAAACAAACAAACTCAAAGAAACAAGATTAGTAATAATCGAAATTCACTCAAGTGTTTAGAATTACCTCACTTTTCTTGTCTTCCTTGATTGCACTTCAGAACCAAGCTCACCAACCAACAATTGTCAAGTCATTCAAGAAACTAGAACCTAAATCCTAGAACTAGATAGAAAACAAGACAAGTATCCGGAGGCAATGTAAGGTAATTTGCACTACACTATATAAAACCAAGTATCGACACAAGCAAATGATACTTAGCAATGTAATGGAATTAAAAGCTAGATAAAGAAATCAGAAACAATGAAGACAATAAACAAGAAAAATTTGGATATAATGAATCAAAAACAACCCACACTTGGCAAGCTGCTTTATGGACCTAATCAATTCTATCCAAAATGCTAGCTTCTAGACTCTAATTCCCACCTATAACACTCAAATAACATGAATATTAAGGTCTGATTTTCGAATTCCAAAAGCCCCTCAAAAGGTGAAATTTTTCGCCCAAAAATTTTATTACTTCTCACCCACCTAGATATGATCCTTAGCACCCAAATAGCAAGAATATCAAACAATTTTTGTTGAGGTGGTTTTTTTTTTTTTGCTTCCTCTCACTATCCCCTTGATTCGGGACTTAATTTACTCCCAAGGACTTTTTGAAATCTAGACTTAATTTGCAACCCTAGATTCACTCAATACCAAATCGAAATCAAACTTGAACACAAACTCTCGCTTTTGCTTTCTTTCAAGAACCCTAATTCTTAGTTTCGAAATTCTCCAAGAATCCTTTCCTAGGTTTCGTTTTCACCCTAAGAATGCCCTCCTTCAATTCGGCCTTGATCAGAATTGATATATGACTCTTTTTTGAAAATTAAAGACTAGACTCTCTAAGAACCCTAAAAAGTAGAAATTTAAAAGACCTAAATTAACAAACCCTAGAAAGACAAAGTAGATAAAAATTACCTTGTAGCAAGGCTCTGATACCAAATGACGCGGACCCTTAGCAACGATGGCAGCAAACCCAATGTATAACAATGGTAGAGAACTCCTTGAAACTTGATAATCACCTCCTAAGGAACCCAACGCCTATAAAGAGACGCGAACTCACTATGATTGAAGGATTTAGTTGGTAAGAAGAAGGAAAACGCCACAATTCTTGTTGATAAGTAAACATAATTCTTGATGCAAAGAAAGAATTAAAGAATCCACTCTAATCTCTCTCACATGAAAATTCACAAGAAGAACTTGTAGAAGAATTCAAAAATTTTTATTAATTGTTGTTTATGAAATTCGGCCTAATAGTGCCCTTAAATAAGGGTTACAAAATTCCTAATTGCATATGGAAAATTAAGACTAAAACATTCCTAATTGCATAAGGAAAACATTAAGTATGGAAACAAAATCCTAATCCATTAGGGAAAATATAAAGTATGGAAACAAAATCCTAATCCACTAAGGAAAATATAAAGTATGGAAACAACCAAACTAATCCCTTCAACATAAGAAACGCCCCACACTATTTGGGCTGTCCATGGGCCTTAAATTATTTTCCAAGGCTTTATATGAACCCCCATGGACCTTTCTTGCACGTTGGACCTTTCTTTAGCTAGCCTTTAGCTTCCACACTAAGCATCATAATCAGCTTTGGTGTGCCTTCTTCAAGCTCTATCTCCATCTTCTTGAATGATAATTCTTGAAGCTCTTTGGAAATCTCTTCTTGAATATGCAAAGCCATACTAGCTTGATATCTCTTTGCCTTGCTCCTAGTGATTGGTCCACTTGCTAGCTTCAAGGGATCCTTTCTTGCATCACCAACTTTCCAAACCCATTAAGGGGTTGGGGATTCCTTAGGAATCGAGTCTTCCACCACTTTTTTTTTCCTGCCTGTCCGGGTGGCGACTCCATATTCTCCGGGCTTAGGCATGTGTTCTCTAAGGACCTAAGCCTAAACAGTGCTGAAGTTGCAAGAACCATTCCACCGGGAGTGGGGGCCAAAATCTTCGCTCACAGTGGTGACTCCACTGGGGATAAGAGAAGTTAGTTCTGTTGGTCTTTATATTATTCTATTCTTTCTTATCATGATATTATTTATTGCATCATATTAGATTGCATCGTGTACGTGAGTTAGGACGCCCGTGTTACCCGTGTTGTGTTATGTAAGGGATACTGTACACCCTTAATTTTTGACCCAATCTGGTCCAATATGTTTTATTTAGTCCAAAATGATTTTTGTTGTCTAATTGGTCCAAAATAATTTTTGTTAAATAATTTTTTGCTTTAGTATCTAATTTTTATTCATAAAAATTAAAATTAAAAATTAAAAATTAAAAATCAAAAAAATAAAAATAAAAATAAAAATCAGAGTCGAAAAAATCGTCGACGAAAAAATCATCGCGCGGGCCTGTGGGCATTTTGCCCGCAGGATTTTCCTGTGGGCGAAATAGCTTTTCTATTTCGCCCGCAAGAAAATCCTGCAGGCGACAGGAATTTCCTATGGGCGACGCCCACAGCCGGCCCCTGCCGCAATTTCCTGCGGCAGAATTTTTTCGCCAGCGCATATTTTCTACGGCAATTTTTTTCGGCAGCGCAATTTTTCCGACATAAATTTTTTGAAACCTAATTCAATTAGGTTTCGGCTTCTTTTTTTTATTAATATTACTTTCCATGACTAACTAGGAATAAACCACATCAAACCACTATAAATAAGGACCAAAGGCAATTAAATTGAGGGGGAGGCTGAAATTCCAACAGAGACTTGAAAATTTGAAACCAAATCAAGAGAGGAAAAGGAGCAATTTAATTTCTTTTTTTATCTGGAATAGCAGGGACACGATTTAAGCAATTCAAAGGCAGCAATTATCTTTGTTCTTGTTCATCCAAGAAGAATTATTTTTGGAGAATCAACAAAAGGAGGTATGAGATTCTAATTTCTTTTTTTTTTCACAGTAGCTAAAACTAGGATTTTGTGTTTTTCAAAAGTTAAAATCTTAGAACTTTAATTTACTTTTCCAAAGTTAAAAATACTAATACGTTACTTTATTTTCCAAAAAGACTTAAAATTGTTATTTTTACTACTTCAAAATCTTAAAACCTTAAATAAACATATTTTTCAACAAAAACAAAATTTGATTCTTTTTTCTTCAAAAGTTTAAACTAGGTTATGTTTCTTCCAAAAAACCATAAAAAACATCTTTTCTATTTATAAAAACTTTAATCCGTTTGTTTAAATTCATAAAACTTCATAAAATTATCAAATTGATTTCCAAATTCCAAAAGCCAATTCATCACCCGAAACTTCAATTCAAAGCTCCTAAAACCCTAATTCAACTTCCAAACTTAAAATAATAAGCTCTAATTCATTTAAAACTTTAAACCCTAATTTTTTCTAAGCCCTAATCCTTTAAAAAATTAAAAACCATAAAAACACAAATACTTTATATTTACACAGTAGCTTGAAATCACCATTTAAAACCATGAATCAAAAGTATTTTAAAGTGTCTAAAACCCTAGTTTCATTATTTCACCATTCAAACCTTAATTTGTTTAATCAAAGAGTCTTACCAACCTTTTAAAACATAAAAGCCTAATCTATTTTAATTCCATAAAAAGTATAATTAGACTTTTATTTGCTTTATTCAATTCCATATTTGATTATGTTTTGATTTATCTCTTATGCTTTAATTTATTTAATTTTAATACTTGATTTATTTAATTTATCATGGATGGATGTTTATTTTATATTTTAATTAATAGCTTTGATGAATGATTTATTTATGATGAATGATTATTTACTTTTATCAATTAATTTAGACTTCCAAAAGTTGTAAGAGGTATGTTTCCACTTGGTGGGTACCTCATTAGTTAAATATCATGTAATTTAATTTGCTTTTCTATTTTAGAACCAATGTAAAGGGCATGTTTCTACCTTTCGGTGGGTGTCCTATTTAGGCATGTGATGTAAGGACATATTTCCATCTTTGGATGGGTGTCTATTTATTTGTTTTGCTTCGACCTTGCTTTGATTTTAATATATTGATAATCTTTTAATTTTTGTGTGTAATATGGATAATGTTGTTATATTTAAGAATTTTATAATATTAAGACCGGTAAAGGAGGCTGGTTCCAATGAACCGGGTGTTGTGGGGTTGCTGGGCCATTTCTCACCTTCCCCACACATACCCAACTTTCCGAACTCATTAGGGGGTTGGGGATTCCTTAGGAATCGAGTCATCCACCCCTTTCTTTTTTCCCGGCCCGTCCGGGTGGCGACTCCATTTTCTCCGGACTTAGGTCCATGTTCTCTAAGGCCCCAAGCGTAAACAGTGCCGAAGTCGCAAGAACCATTCCACCGGGAGTGGGGGCGAAAATCCCCGCTCACAGTGGCAACTCCACTGGGGATAAGAGAAGTTGCTTCTGTTGGTCTTTGTATTATTCTATTCTTTCTTATAATGATATTATACATTGCATCATATTAGATTGCATCGTGTGCATGAGTTAGGATGCCCATGTTACCTGTGTTGTGTTATGTAAGGGATACCATACTTTCACTCAAGGTATGGAGATCGAGCATGGCATAACCACTCATAGCCTCGTACCGTTTGGTTTATACTTGCTATGAGAACCTAAGCCTTTTTACCCAAAGACTAAAGCTCATGTAATTGGCCTAGTTACTTTTCTTAGGTTTTACCCCAAATGCATGTTGTTTGACTATGGTTAGTTTATCTTAGTCTAAATCATGGCTTATTTGGTTTGTTCTTTTTCTAATATGACCTAAGTATATTGTAAGCTCAAAATAAATTTTTCTTTAAAATCCAAAAGATCAAAACTATTCAAGATGGTATTTGGACATAAGACTTTTCTAAAAACAAATCAAAAATTCTTTGGCCCATGGCCCAAATACTAAGCCCAAAATCTATTTTTTTAAAATCTTTTACAATGGGCTTAGAAACAAAACTATTTTCACCCAATCTTTTCTTATAAAGAGCTTGCAAAAATATTTAGGTCAATTATGAAATACCAAAAATCAATTCTGGGCCTAGTTTACAGTAAGAATAAATTAACCATGGGCTTGTTTTTGGCATGAGCCATTAGTTGCCTTTTTCAAGTGAGAAATCTATCTATAATAAACATCTTAATTTAGTTTTAATCCAATATAGCATAGAAGCTACTTTAGTTGGTTGAATGGATTAAAACCTAATTAATGGGAATTATCATGGATTGATTTCCATTTTCGAAAATATAACTATTGGTTGTCCGAGGGAATATTGAATATTCAAAAACAAGATGCCCCATGTTGGTATTTTGTTAACCATATACCTAGGAAAAGATACTCGCTATTCGTGTGTCGATGATATAAGATTGGAAGGAACGTCCTATTTATCATTATTTGTTTGTGCATACATGCATACATTTGCATCTCATTGTTCCTCTCTGGCTCACAGCCCTGGATTACGATACTTCTAAAGCTTACAACAATTCGACCTATGCCGGAGATGAAGTATCTAGTAATGACTCAATCACTTGCTCACCTAAAACAATGGAGCCCGAACAAATTCAAAGAATGGTGGATGAAGCCCTCAATGCCATGATGGAAGAAATCAAAGAGGCCCTAGCTGAGACCATGAAGAACCAATTGACTGCAATCTTAGAAAACCATGCCGAGGCATCTGCTAGCACTAAAAAACCAAAGGACAAAGGGAAGACCAAAGTTAGTGAAGTGGTTTTTGATGATGAAAAGGTGATCATTGATGATGATGATGATTGGGCTCAATACTACCAAGAGGTTCAAGAGAAGAAGAAAGAATCGAAGGCTGTTGAGAATGTAACTATTGAAAAGACCAAGACATCCGATGTTGAAAAGGTGATTGCTGATTTAGAAAAGAAATTTGAGAAGAAGTTGAAAACCGAAGAGATGTCTGAGATCGACAAACTATTTGAACAAGATGAAGAAGTTCCATACAAGTTCAAGATGCCATCCTTCGCTAAGTACAATGGCACCGAAAATCCTCATCTTCACTTGAAGAAATACATCATTGCCATGCAGTCTACCCGAGCTACTAAGGCTCAATCCCTAAGGTACTTTATGCTCTCATTGGACCCTGTTGTCCAAAATTGGTTCAATACCTTAGATGATGGAACACAAAAGAGTTGGGATATACTTTACAAAGCCTTCATCCAACAATATGGATATAATGTTGAATTGGAAGTTACCTTGATGGAAGTGGAGTCCATTAGGCAAAGGCAGAATGAGAATTTTGTAGATTATGTCAAGAGATGGAGAAACAAGGCTGCTTTACTCAAGAAGAGGCCCGATGAATCCGATCAAATAAGGATGATTGTGAGAGGGGTATTGCCTAATCTTCGCGAGAGGATGTCTCATACACTAATCCGTGATTTCAAAGACCTTCTCCAAGCTGGTTTACAAATTGAAGAATGGGAAAGGGAGAAGAGTCATTTTTCAATAAAAAGGAATGAGAAAGGGAACAACCAGTCTAACAATCAAAGCACACAAAAAGAAGTTGACGTTAATGTGACCGGTCAAGGGAATAAAAGACAATTCTCAGAATTGGGGAAACCTCTATCTTGGATTTTTAGCAAGCTGCAAAAGAAAGGGTTGTTGCAATCGTTAGCTCCTCGACCGTTACATAATCCATTGCCACCAAACTTCAATGTTGAAGCCTTCTGTCAATTTCATCAAATGCGAGGGCATGAAACAGATAAATGTCTCGTCTAAGGCATGAGATCCAAGATTTAATTGACAATGGTAAGCTACCCGAGCCAGATAAGCCTAATACCAAGAACAACCCTTTGCCTAAGTTTGGAAGAGTACCTCCACCGGCAACATTCATGGTGGGAAAAGGATTGAAAGAAGATTTTGTTTTATCCTCTTTTCAAGATGGGGATATTGAAGATGTGAAAGCTAAAGAAGCCTAACTCAATCAACTTTCCTTAGCTTGAATGTTGCTTTTCAATTTTACTTTCTTTAATTTGGAACAATCTTGTTTTCAAATTTAAATTTGTTTGAATAAATCACTCTTATAAAAAATTTTTGTTGGTCTTTGTTCATTTTGGTGCTCAACCAATGAGGAATTTAGCTTGATGTTTATAAATTAATGTGTCTATGCATCATGACTTGAATGACTTTACTAGGTAAGGGAATTGCTTTATAGCATTGAGCTGTGTATTCTTACTTAGAGAGGGCTCCTGCATAATTACCTTTGTCTGGGTCCTAGTCAGTCTTAGAACATGCTTTGACAAACTTTCGAGGCGAAATTGCAACTCTACTTATTTAAGGGAGAGATGATCTAGGCATTGTTTGGTTAGCCAATAACTAGTATCCACCCTATTAAATATCAATCCCTAGTTGTCCCTTTGAGCCTTTATAAAATTTTAGCTTTCTTTTTCATTGGCTTACAAACCCCAATAAACCTACCCTGAGCTGTTGTGATACTTTTGACATGTCTTATGATCACTAAAATGAAGAGACAAGAAGATCAAAGAAGGTAATGATTAGTCAAGACCATGAATATAGTTGATGTTTTCAAGACCATAAGGGGAGTTGAAGATATCAAGACCATAAGGGTAGTTGAAGTTCTCTTAATATCTCCAATATATCAAGACAACATCGGAGTAACAAATGATTTATCCCTATTAAAGAAGATTTATGCTACTCCACTCATCCATTATTGGAAGCCCAAGTTGGTACAAACAAGACAACTCTTTTAGAGCTAGAACAAAAAAAAACAAAAAAAAAACAACAAAAGAAGAAAAGGAAAAAAAGAAAAGAAAGAAAGAAAAAAAAGAGATGAAAAAAGGAAAAGAGAAAAAGAAAAGAAAAATGAGAAAACCCAAAATGGTTCAAAAAGCCAACTGAGTTCTCTTTTACCTAAGACAACAAAAGGCTTCCATTGGGTTCATACGGACGATTTGGTTTGAATTTGTCCAACCCAACTAAAGATTCAATCAAAATTGGAGAAAGACCATATAGTTCCTGAAAGTTCTATACTTGACAGTCCTACAAGAAAGAAGGACAAAATGATAAAGAAAGGGAAGAGTAAGAGAAATAAAGAAAAGGGAGAATAAGAAAAGAAATGAATTTGGGAACCAAACTTTTTGCAAGGGCATAAACTGTGCTAATCAACATCTAGATTAATGCCAAGAATTTGGAATTTAGCAAGATTGCTCCAAGCTACCTAAAAATCAAATAAGAAATTTGTAGTATGAAGGTTTGTCCTTTGTGTCACACCAGTTCCAATCTCAAAATGGCCTTCATTTAAACCCGTGTCCCTTATAGATCCCATTTCAAGCCTATCAAAGACCTATTGATCTCTCTTGGTAGGTAGAGTCTATTAGTGGAGATAGTTTGGATAAGCATGCATATGAGATAGATAATATTTAAACTCAAATGAGACCTTTGACCAAGTAATGTGTATGTGCCTATCTGAAGTGCAACAATTCTTGATTAAATAGAAATGATTCCTGAGTTTAGTACGGTAACTAGGGTTGTCATGTTGTAGATATGTTAATTTGGAAAATCAAGTCCTGAGGTACATTGACATTGATTTGGCAAAGCCAACATTTGATTTCAAAATCAAAATTTGAAAAATTCAAAAAATTCAAAAAATGTTTTGTCATACAAAGCGTTCAAGTTAAGGGAAGTATGTTGAACCTCCAAAGGACACATTGGGCAAAGGGAATGATTATTGGCAAGGTCATGAAGAAGCTATCAACCGACATGATAAAACCTAGTTATGGATGCATCCTTGACTCTGCTGCTTAGGGTCTTCACCACTCGTGTTTTCAACATCTTGAAGATAAAAGCCACAAATGCAAAGCTTTCGATCATTCCAATGCAAGACTTGAACAAGCGTCAAAAGGGAACCAATGAGAACACTTCTGCTGATCACCTCAGTCTGTGAGTCAATGGAACAACTGTAAGTATTATTCATGCATATCATGCATACATGAGCATATCACATCAGACTTTCTTGTCTTGTATTGTCTATTCTTTATCAAAGTGAACAACAAACACTCTGTGAAGTAAGGAATCAAAAGAAGATATCATATTAGGGGGGCATAGAAAGCCCATTGCTTGAGAAAGCTCCAGTAATCTTGCAAAGAGAAGAAATACGTGCTTGTGTGAAGAACTAGACAACAACAACATCAATCAGAGTCCGCATAGAAAAATCATGGGTTTAAGCCTACACAGGGGGCAAAGTTTCTCCTTTTCAATTTTTTGAGTTTATATATAAAATATTTTCAAACTCACTTGCAAATATCTTGCCACGCAGGGGGAAAAGGAGAGGATATGAAGGCTAGCTAAAAAGGGCTGAATTTTTTGCAAAAGTGCAAAGGAAGAACAAAAAGAATTGAATAAATAAAGAAAATTAGAATTCTCAAAAGAATGAAGATGCAGAAGACAAAAGATCAAACCAACTAAAAGAGTTGAAGCCAGGGTAAAGACCCAACCTCCAATGGATAAAGATCCATTTTTCAAGGGTAAAGATCTGATTTCCAAGGATGAAGATCCATTTGCAAGGGGAAAGACCCGATCTGAAAGGATGAAGATCCATTTGCAAGGGTGAAGACCCGATGTCAAAAGATGAAGATCCATTTGCAAGGGTGAAGACCTGATCTCAAAGGATGAAGATCCATTCGCAAGGGTGAAGACCCGATCTTCAAGGATGAAGATCCATTTGCAAGGGTGAAGACCCGATGTCAAAAGATGAAGATTCATTTTCAAGGATGAAGACCCGATCTCAAAGGATGAAGATCCATTTTGAGGGTGAAAAACCACAATGCATAGAATAACAGGAGCAGTCAGATTTCTCAAATGATAAAAGGTCAGTCAAACCCAATCCTAGGTCCAAGTGCCCAAATCAAATCAATTTTGGGTCTAAGTACCCAATCCTAGGTCCAAGTACCCAAATTCAATCAATCTCGGGTCCAAGTACCCAAATTAAATAAATTTCGGATTCAAGCACCCCAAATCAGGGTCCAAGTACCCAAATCAAATTCAGTCTGGGGTCCAAGTACCCAAATTCAAATCAAGTTAGGATCGAGTATCCGAATCCAGTTTAGGATCGAGTATCCCAATCCAATTTAGGATCGAGTATCCCAATCCAGTTAGGATCGAGTATCCGAATCCAGTATAGGATCTAGTATCCCAATCCAATTTAGGATCGAGTATCCCAATCCAGTTAGGATCGAGTATCCGAATCCAGTTTAGGATCTAGTATCCCAATCCAATTTAGGATCGAGTATCCCAATCTAGTTAGGATCGATTATCTAAATCTAGTTTAGGATCGAGTATCCCAACCCAATTTAGGATCGAGTATCCGAATCCAATTATGATCGAGTATCCGAGTCTAGTTTAGGATTGAGTATCCAAATCTCTTGGGTCCAGAACCCAAATTTTCTTTAGGTTAAGAACCTAGAATTATTCTTGAGTTCAGAACTCGAACCAGGTCCAGAACCTAAATTTTTCTTTAGGTCCATAACTTAGAATCATCATTGAGTTTAGAACTCAAACTGGGTCCAGAACCCAAATTTTTCTTTAGGTCCAGAACCTAGAATCATCCTTGAGTCCAGAACTCGAACAGGGTCTAGAACTTGAATTTTTCTTAGGTCCAGAACCTAGAATCATCCTTGAGTCCAGAACTCGAACTGGGTCCAGAACCCAAATTTTCCTTAGGTCTAGAACCTAGAATTTATCCTTGAGTCTAGAACTCAAACCGGGTCCAGAACCCAAAACCTCAGCCATCTCAAAAATTAAGTCTTATTGCTTTTCACTCTCTTTCACTAAAGTTTCAAAATTTTCAAGCAGGGGGCAAACTGTAGACCCTTAATTTGTAACCCAATCCGGTCCAATATGTTTTATTTAGTCCAAAATGATTTTTGTTTTCTAATTGGTCCAAAATAATTTTTGTTAAATAATTTTTTGCTTTAGTATCTAATTTTTATTAATAAAAATTAAAAATTAAAAATCAAAAATAAAAATAAAAATAAAAATCGGAGTTGAAAAAATCGGCGATGAAAAAATCGTCGCTCAGGCTCGTGGGCATTTCGCCCGCACAAATTTCCTGCGAGCGAAATAGCTTTTCTATTTCGCTGGCAGGATTTTCCTGCGAGCAAAATAGCATGAAAATCCTATTTTGCCCATTTCGCTCATGCTATTTCGCCCGCAGCCCGCCCCTGCCTCAATTTCCTGCGGGAGAATTTTTTTTTCCAGCTCAATTTTTCCTACGGCAAATTTTTTTGGCAGCGCAATTTTTCCGACGCAAATTTTTAGAAACCTAATTCAATTAGGTTTCGGTTTCTTTTTTTTTTATTAATATTACTTGCCGTGACTAATTAGGAATTAACCACATCAAGCCACTATAAATAAGGACCAAAGGAAATTAAATTGAGGGGGAGGCCGAAATTCCAACAGAGACTTGAAAATTTGAAACCAAATCAAGGGAGGAAAAGGAACAATTTAATTTCCTTTTTTTTCTGGAATAGCAGGGACACGATTTAAGCAATTTCTTTGTTCTTGTTCATCCACTAAGAATTATTTTTGGAGAATCAACAAAAGGAGGTATGAGATTCTAATTTCTTTTTTTTTTTTACAGTAGCTAAAACTAGGATTTTGTGTTTTTCAAAAGTTAAAATCTTAGAACTTTAACTTAGTTTTCCAAAGTTAAAAATACTAATAGGTTACTTTATATTCCAAAAAGACTTACATTTTTTTTTTTACTTCTTCAAAATCTTAAAACATTAAATAAACATATTTTTCAACAAAAACAAAATTTGATTCCTTTTTCTTCAAAAGTTTAAACTAGGTTATGTTTCTTCCAAAAAACCATAAAAACATCTTTTCTATTTATAAAAACTTTAATCCGTTTGTTTAAATTCATAAAACTTCATAAAATTATCAAATTGATTTCCAAATTCCAAAAGCCAATTCATCACCCGAAACTCCAATTCAAAGCTCCTAAAACCCTAATTCAACTTCCAAACTTAAAATAATAAGCTCTAATTCCTTTAAAACCTTAAACCCTAATTTTTTCTAAGCCCTAATCCTTTAAAACATTAAAAACCATAAAAACACAAATACTTTATATTTACACAGTAGCTTGAAATAACCATTTAAAACCATGAATCAAAAATATTTTAAAGTGTCTAAAACCCTAGTTTCATGATTTCACCATTCAAACCTTAATTTGTTTAATCAAAGAGTCTTACCAACATTTTAAAACATAAAACCCTAATCTATTTTAATTCCATAAAAAGTCATAGTAGCTATAATTGGACTTTTATTTGCATTATTCAATTCCATATTTGATTATGTTTTGATTTATCTCTTATGCTTTAATTTATTTAATTTCAATACTTCATTTATTTAATTTATCATGGATGGATGTTTATTTTATATTTTGATTAATATCTTTGATGAATGATTTATTAATGATGAATGATTATTTACTTTTATCAATTAATTTAGACTTTCAAAAGTAAGAGTTATGTTTCCACTTGGTAGGTACCTCATTAGTTAAATATCATGTAATTTAATTTACTTTTTAATTTTCTTTTCTATTTTAGAACCTATGTAAAGGGCATGTTTCTACCTTTCGGTGGGTGTCCTATTTAGGCATGTGATGTAAGGACATGTTTCCATCTTTGGATGGGTGTCCATTTATTTATTTTGCTTGGTCCTTGCTTTGATTTTAATATATTGATGCTTTTTTTTAATTTTTGTGTGTAATATGGATAATGTTGTTATATTTAAGAATTTTACAATATTAAGACCTGTAAAGGAGGCCGGTTCCAATGAACCGGGTGTTGTGGGGGGTGTTGGGCCATTTCTCACCTTCCCCACACGTACCCAACTTTCCGAACCCATTAGGGGGTTGGTGATTCCTTAGGAATCGAGTCATCCACTCCTTTCTTTTTTCCCAGCCCGTCCGGGTGGTGACTCCATTTTCTCCGGACTTAGGTCCGTGTTCTCTAAGCCCCAGAGCCTAAACAGTGTCGAAGTCTCAAAAACCATTCCACCGGGAGTGGGGGCAAAAATCTCATACTTTCACTTAAGGTATGGAGATCAAGCATGATATAACCACTCATAGCCTCGTACCATTTGGTATATACTTGCTATGGGAAGCTAAGCCTTTTAAACTAAAGACTAAAGCTCATGTAATTGGCCTAGTTACTTTCCTTAGGTTTTACCCCAAATGCTTGTTGTTTGACTATGGTTAATTTTCCTTCGCCTAAATCATGGCTTATTTGGTTTGTTCTTTTTCTAATATGACCCAAGTACATTTGTGAGCTCAAATAAATTTTTCTTTAAAGTTCAAAATACCAAAGCAATTTTCAAAAATTTTCAAAATGGTCTTTGGATATAAAACTTTTCCATAAAGAAATTCTTTTTCTCATGACCCAAATACTAAGCCCAAAATCCATTTTTTCTAAATCTTTTCACAATGGACTTAGAAAAAGAATTATTTTTATAACCTCTTGAAAGAGCTTACAAATTATTTAGGTCAATTATGAAATACTAAAAATCAATTCTGAGCCTAGTTTATACTAAGAATAATTAATCATGGGCTTGTTTTTTACATGAATCATTAATTACTTTTTCAAGTAAGAAATCTATTTATAATAAATCTCTTAATTTAGTTTTAATCCAATATAGCATAAAAGCTACTTTAGTTGGTTAAATGGATTAAAACCTAATTAATGGGAATTATCATGAGCTAATTTCTATTTTTGAAAATATAAATATTGGTTGAAACGTCCGAGGAATTATTCTAAAACAAGATTCCCCATGTTGGTATTTTGTTAACCATATACCTAGGAAAAGAGACTCGCCATTATGTGTGTAAATTATAAGGTTGGAAGGACCGTCCTAATTATCTTTCTTTGTCTATTGTTTGTGCATACATGCATTCATGCATACATTTGCATCTCATATCATTAATCCTTTCTGGCTCATAGCCCTAGAATACGATAGTTCAAAAGCTTACGACAATCTGACCTATACTGGAGATGAAGAATCTAGCAATGACTCAATTACTTACTTACCAAAAATAATGGAGCCCGAACAAATTCAAAGAATGGTGGATGATGCTCTCAAAGCTAAAATGGAAGAAATAAAAGAGGCCCTAGCTGAGACCATGAAGAACCAATTGGCTGCAATTTTAGGAAATAATGTCGAAGCATCTGCTAGCACTAAGAAGCCAAAGGACAAGGGGAAGGCTAAAGTTGGTGAAGTGACTTTTGATGATGATAAGGTGATAATTGATGATGATTATTAGGCTCAATAGTTCCAAGATCCTCAAGACAAAAAGGAGTCGAAGGTTGTTGAGAAGACAACTGTTGAAAAGACTGATACATCTGATGTTGAGAAGATGATTGCTGATTTAGAAAAGAAATTTGAGAAGAAGCTGAAAATCGAAGAAAAGTCCGAGATCGACAAACTATTTAAACAAGATGAGGATGTCCATTATAAGTTCAAGATTCCCTCCTTCTCTAGGTACAATGGTACTGGAAACCCCCATCTCCATGTAAAGCAGTACATCACTGCTATGCAGTCTGCTAGAGCTACTAAGGCCCAAAATCTAAGATATTTCATGCTCTCACTGGACCCTATTGTCCAAAATTGGTTCAACACCTTAGAGGAAAGTACTCAAAAAGATTGGGACATGTTGTATAAGGCTTTCATTCAGCAATATGGGTATAATGTCGAGCTGGAAGTAACCTTGATGGAGGTGGAAACCATTAGGCAAAAACTAAATGAGAATTTTGTGGACTATGTGAAAAGATGGAGAAATAAGGCTGCTTTGCTCAGGAAGAGGTCCAACGAATCTGATCAAATAACGATGATCATGAGAGGTGTCCTGCCCAATATCCATAAAAGGATGTCTCACACCCTTATAAGGGATTTCAAAGATCTTCTCCAAGCTGGTCTGCAAATTAAAGAATGGGAAAGGAAGAAGAATCGCTTTTCGGCAAGAAGGAATGAGAAAGGAAATTATCAGCCTAGCAATCAAAGTACATAAAAGGAAGCAGATGTTAATGCCACTAGTCAAGGAGGAATGAGGCAGTTTTTAGAATTAGGAAAGCTGCTATCTTGGGTTCTCAATAAGCAACAAAAGAAGGGATTGTTACAACCCTTGACTCCTCATCCTTTGCCTAATCCTCTTCCACCTAACTTTGATACTAATGCATTTTGCCAATTCCATCAAAGGCCTAGACACAAAATGAATAATTGTATGAAGTTGAGGCATGAGATCCAGAATCTAATCGACAATGGTAATCTACCTGAGCCAGACAAGCCCAATACCAAGAACAACCCTTTGCCTAAATTTAAAAGAGTGCCACCACCAGCAACCTTCATGGTAGGAAAAGGATTGGAAGAATATTTTGTTTTATCATCCTTATAAGATGGAAATATTGAAGATGTGAAAGGAAAAGAAGCTTAACTCAACAAACTTTCCTTAGCTTGAATGTTGCTTTTCAATTTTGCTTTCTTTAATATTTAATTGGAATAATTATGTTTTTTCAAATTTAAAAGTTGTTTGAATAAATTACTTTCATCAAAATTTTTGAAGGGCTTTGTTCATTTTGATTCTTAACTAATGAGGAATCTAGCTTGATATTCATAAATTAATGTATCTAGGCATCGTGACTTGAATGACTTTACTAGGTGAGGGAATTGCTCTATAGCATTGTGTTGTGTATGCTTACTTAGAGAGGGCTCCTGCATAATTACCTTTGTCTAGGTCCTAGTCAATCTTAGAACATGCTTTGACAAATTTTCAAGGTGGAATTGAACTCTGCTTATTTAAGGGAGAGATGATCTAGGCATTGTTTGGTTAGCCAACAACTAGTATCCACCCAATTAAATATCAATCCCTAGTTGTCCCTTTGAGCCTTCATAAAATTTTAGCTTTCTTTTCATTGGCATACAAACCCCACCAACCTACCCAGAGCTGTTGTGATACTTTTGACAAGTCTTATGACCACTAAGATGAAGAGGTAAGAAGATTAAAGAAAGAAAGGAATTCTCAAGACCATAAGGGTAGTTGAAGTTCTCAAGACGATAAAGGTAGTTGAAGTTCACATGAATTAGACCAATTACCAAAAATAAAGTTAGGACTGAAGCAGATTAATACCACTCCACTCACCATTATTGGAAATACAAGTTGGTACAAACAAGATAACTCTTTTAGAGCTAGAACAAAAAAAAAGAAGAAAAAAGAAGAAGAAGAAGAAAAGAGAAGAAGAAAAAAAAAGAAAAAAAGGACAAAAGGAAAAAAGGAAAAAAAAGGAAAAAAGAAAAGAGGAAAAAAAACAAAGATAAAATCTAAAATGGCGGTTCAGAAAGCCAACTGAGTTCTCTTTTACCTAAAGCAGCAAAAGGCTTTCATTTGGTTTATAAGGACAGTTTGACTTAAATTGGTCTAACCCAACCAAAGATTCGATCAAAATTAGAGAAAAAGGAGAAAGACCATCAAGTTTTTAAAAGTTCTGTACTTGACAGTCCTACATGGAGGAAGGATAAAATGATAAAATGCTCAAAGAAAGGGAAGAGTAAGAAAAAAAAAGAAAGAAAAGGGAGAAGAAGAAAAGAAATGAATTTGGGTACTAAACTTTTTTCAATGGCAAAGACTTTCCTAATCAAGATCTAGATTAATGCCAAGAAGATAAAAGGAATTTGAAGTGTAGCAAGATCGAGTCCAACTGCCTAAAATTCAAATAAGAAATTTGTAGTGCGAGAGTTTGCCAATAGTGTCACAACGGCTCCAACTTACAAATGGCTTTCATTTAACCCATGTCCCTTATAGACCCCATTTCAAGCCTATCAAAGACCTATTGATCTCTCTTGGTAGGTAGAGTCTATTAGTGGAGATAGTTTGAATAAGCATGCATATGAGATAGACAATATTTAAACTCAATGAGACCTTTGGCCAAGTAATGTGTATGTGCCTATCTGAAGTGCAACAATTCTTGCTTAAATAGAAATGATTCCCGAGTTTAGTACAGTAACTAGGGTTTTCATGTTATAGATATATTAATTTGAAAAATCAAGTCCTGTGGTAAATTGACATTAATTTGGCAAATCCAACATTTGATTTAAAAATCAAAATTGAAAATTGAAAATTCAAAAATTTATATATATAAAAAGCCTTCAAGTTAAGGGGAGTATGTTGAACTATCAAACTTTGAAGCACATATTGGGCAAATGAAATGATTACTGGCAAGGTCATGAAGCTACCAATTGACATGCTGAATCATAATTTGAAATGGATGTATTTCTGCTGCTTGGGGCCTCCATTATTCATGTTTTCAATATCTCGAAGATAAAAGCAATAAATGTGAAGCATCCTAACATTCCAAAGCAAGACTTGAATGGGCATCTTAAAGAAATTCGTGAGAACATTTCAGCTGATAACCTCAGTCTGTGAGTCGATGGAACCATTTTAAGTATTATTCATGCTTATCATGCATACATGAGTATATCACATAGCACTTTCTTATCTTGTATTGTCTATTCTTTGTCAAAGTGAACAGCAAACACGCTGTGAAGTAAAGAATCAAAAGAAGATATTGAATCAAGGGGACATGAAAAGTCTATTGCTTGAGGAAGCTCTAGTCATTTTGCGAAAGAAGAAATACATGCTTATCCGAAGAGCTAGACAATCTACAAACATCAACCAAAGCCCGCATAGAAAAGATCATGAGTTTTAGCCTACACAGGGGGCAAAGTTTCTCCTTTTCAATTTTTTGAGTTTATATACAAAATATTTTCAAACTCACTTGCAAATATTTTGCCATATAGGGGGGCAAGAAGAAGATATGAGGGCCAACTAAAAATAGCTGAAATTTTGCATAAGGAAGAACAAAAGAATGGAAAAACCAGTCAAGCCCAGCGTCTAGCCCGAAGGCCAATCATAAGCATGCCGCCAAACACAGAACTTTGAAAATTGAATAACATACTAGGCACACAATTTATTCGCATTTCTCATTATCAATCTCTTTCTCATTGTCACATAATCAAGCTAGGAACATTGCCTAATTTTCTCATCTTTTTCTCACTTTTCTCACTTTTCTTATTTTTCTCACTTTTCTCATTTTTCTCATTTTTCTCATTTATATCGATATCAATTCATTTCATTATGTTTTTATATATCTCATTACATTATATCACATTTTTGCATATACTACACATTACCCAATTACTTTATGTATTTTCACATAATTCACATATTAATCACATTTAATGTAATCTAGCCAATACCAATGGCTTTTTAACAATGCTGTTAATGCATACACAACAAATGGCATTACCCAAACACTTTGGATCATTTTCACATAATACACATATTTCACATTTTACACAATTTACCCATTATCAATGGCTTTTCACAATGCATTTAACACTATATGACATTACAAATGTCAGAGCACATTATTCATACATAACTAATGTATCAAGTAGCTTAACACATTTTCCAACCAAAATGTGTTAAACCCAAATGTGATGCAAACATAACCAATGTATTCAAAGTTTGTACTTACCTCAAATAACAACCAAAACAAGCTTAAAACAACCTCCAATCCTATCCTTCCAAGTTTCCCTTCACCACTTGGATGAAGCAAATCAACCTTCCTCAATAACTAAACCAAATGTGATAACAAATAATCATTTAGTATCACATTTAATTGAATTTCCAATATTAAACCATAATTAAACCCCATCCAAGCAAAAATCCTAAAAGTTAAGGCTAACCTCACTTTAACTTTGGATTCTCATACTAGGCCATTCATTTTAATATATTAAGTTTATTTATATTATTAGAAACATATTTTATACAATTAAATCTTTTACATTACAAAAACACACTCTTATACACAAAACCCTAAAATGACATAACATTCCGCCATTGAAGGTTTTATATTCCAACAAAATCCATTAATCATTTTAAGCTTATATTCATCACTTATATCACCAAACAACAAGATTAAACCAATAAAATTATACAATTCAACAACTTTGGAAAAATCATTTTCCAAAACCCTAAATCACACTTCCATTCTCAAACTCCAACCAAACACAACCAAATTCAATATTTGACTTTAAAATACTTGTTTAAGCACCAAACGAACTCATTTAGAACTAATTTGCACAATTAAAAACCATGATTTCTTAAACCCTAAAAGTCCATAACCCTAAATTCTCTCTCTTCACCATTCTTTATCCAAATTCAACCATTTCTTCAATCCAATCTTAAAATCATTAATAACTACCCAAAATAACTTCATACACACAAATTCCAACAATTATAACATACTATTTAAAAATCCAAAATCTCACATATTCAAAATTTTCATGGAAATCCAAAGAAAAAACTAAAGAACTTACTTTTTCAAGTGGAAATCGCTAAAAATCCTCTTTGAACCTTTAAAATGCTTCAATTCTTAGAGCTGAGAAGAAGAAAAATCCTTGAGCTTTCTCCTATGGTTGTTCGGCCAAGAAGAAGAAGACTATTATTTTTTTTTAATTTCTCTTTCCTTTCATCTTTTAATTATAACCATATATATATATTTATAATAATTTAATAATTAATTTTTAATTATTTATTAAAGAAATTAAAAGACTAAAAATCCATCATCCATTAAAAAATAATTTATTTTTTAATTATTTTATTAATTTTAAATTTCTAAAATTTATTTATAAAAATGCCATTGGATTTTGACTTTTCTTTAAAAAGTGTGGACTTTATATGTTATGTATATTTTACATATATATCACATATATATTCCACTTTTTTATTTAAAATCTCTTCATTTTTCATTTAAAATCATCAATTTAATTTTTTCTATTAAATTATAATTTATTTTATCAAATTTTCAAAAATTAAGAATTTTCAATATTTTGGGATATTACAATGATATCCCTTACATAACTCAGGTTGTACATGCATCCTAGCTCGCACACACAATGCAATCTAAATGATGCAATGGACAATATTATAATAAGAATAAATAAAATAATATAAAGACCAATGGAATCAACTTCTCTTATCTTAATGGAGTCGCCATTGTGAGCGGGAATTTTTGCCCCCACTCCTATATAGAATGATTCTTGCAACTTTGGTATTGTTAGGCTCAAGGCTTTAGAGAATACGGGCCTAAAATTGGATAAAATGGAGTCGCCACCCGGATGGGCTGGGAAAGTAGAAATGGGTGGAGAACATGTCCATTACAATTGTCCTAAAGTCTATAAAATAAATTAAAATTCACAAACTAAATAAACAAGGCACCCATACTAGATGGAAACATGAATTTTACAATTTCTTAAAATTCAAATAATAAAATTAACACCATTTAACCATTCATAGCAAAATAAATAATCCAAACATGTTGCTGGTCACCACAAAAGTAATAATAAATTAGAGTTTAATGAAAGGAAATCAAGGTTAATCACAAATTTCAATCCATAAATAAATATTGACCACATTGATGAGGGGTCGTGTACGGTGGTTTACATGATATGGTTTGGTTGGAAAATTAGGGTTTTCCCTAAATTAGGTTTTATATTTATTTATACAAAATAGGGTTTTTCCTAAACTAGGATTCTACAAGTAAATTAGGGTTTTTGAAAATAGAATTATGGTTTTAAATTAAATCTTTATGCTATTGTGAAATTGAAATAAATAAATATTAATTATGTAAGCTACTGGATGAATAAAATGATTAGGTTTTGGTTTTATAAAATATGTAACTATGTTTTGGTAATTAAGCTACTGGACAAAACAAAAGTCAGGTTAAACAAGCTCCTGTGATGATATTTTAAAAGAATGATGATTTAAGCTAGCTAATGGATGTTTAAATTAAACTTGTTGAATAACATTGTATGAACAAGCTATTGCATGAAATAGTTTTTATCAAAGTATACATTGTAAGTTTAAGCCAATTTAATATCAAAACCAATCCTTCATTTATTGGCTCCACCAATTTGAATGTGTTGAACCAAACCCTTCATCTTGCTTAATGGCTGAATCAACTTTTGTTTTGGTTGAGCAAAGCAATCTTAAGATGATTGCTTGTTGCATCCTTTGGGTGTTGTGTCTTCTTGATGCAAATTCTAATTGCTTTTGTTCTCTAAAAATGTGTCTTCTCTCTCTATCTGTTTTTTTATTGTGGACTCCACTAACTTTTGGCTTTTGGGTTTGTATTTTTAAACATCAATTAGGGCATCCCGGCTAAGCTATCCTCTGCCCAATCAAACTGTCCCTGCTTATCTGAAGCTTCCTTAAATTTACTATAATTGGACTATTTTTAGGTTAAATCAAAGCAGAATGCCTACCCATACTGAATTGACTAAGGAAAAATTGATATGGAGCTTTGATTATGAAGTTGGCATTGACAAATTTGACATGGACAACATCCATGTCGAATTGGCTTGGCCAATTTGACATGAGCCATACCCATGTCGAATTGGCCAAGCCCAAATCATATTTTAACCATATTGGCCCGATTTAAACTTAACTAGCCAAATATTAAAAAAATAGTCTTGTTTAGTTTGGCCCTCATTATGGGACTTAAACTTGATCCATCCTTCAAATAAAAACCATATTTCAACAAGTACAAAAATTAAGGGTCTACAATTCTCAAACTTTTTCTCTAAATCAATAATCATATTTTCAACATTTGATGTTTCATTCTTTTCCATAGTTGCCTTCTCCATAGCCTTTGTTTCTTTCTTCTTATCTTAAGGATCTTGGAAGTATTGAGCCTAGTCATCATCATCAATTATCACTTTGTCATCATAAAAGGGCATTTCCACAACCTTAGTCTTTCACTTATCTTTCTGCTTCTTATTACTAGCAAATGCTTCAATAGTGTTTGCCAATAATATAGCTAGTTGGCTTTTCATGGTCTCAGTCGGGCCCCCCTTCCATTCTTCCATCTTGGAGTCAAGGGTGTCATGCACCATCTTTTGAATTTGTACTGGTTCCATTGCTTTTTGTGTTAAGTTGACTGAGTTGTCACTAGATTCTACATCTTTGGTGTAGGTTAGATTGTTGTAAGCTCTTGAACTGCTATACTCTATGTCTGTGAGCCAAAACGGATCACTATAATTTAATGCAATGCATGTATACATGTATATTCAAGCAAAAAAAGTAAGAATGACCCTTCCAACCTTATATCACCCACACAAGAATGGTGAGTCTATTTTATTATGTATATTGTGAACAAAATATCAATATCGGATATATTGTTTTCATGTCATTCACTCAGACGATTTAACTAATAGTTATATTTTCAAATTTAGAAGCCAATCAATGATAATTCCCATTAGTTAAGTATGAATCCATTGGGCCGAAAAAAAGATATCATTTATGCTATATTTTGGATTAAAACCAAATTAAAGAGTTTATCTTAAATAGATTTCACATTTTGGAAAAATAACTAATGATTCATACGACAAACAAACCCATGATTATCAAGTCTTAGTTTAAGTCAGGCCCACAATTGGTTCTAATATTCCATAATAGACCTAAATAGTTGTAAGCCCATTTGAGAAAAAGGTTTTAGTAGCAAAAATCCGAACTTGGGTCAAGAAGTAAATAGTGTTTCAAAGCCCCTTTTAAAAAGATTTGTTTAAAAATGAATCTTAGGCTTTGTTTTTGGGCCATGAGGTTAAAGATAGTTTTGTATCAAAGCCCATTGTAAAAAGATTTTATTAAAAATGGATTTTAGGCTTTAAGCTTAGGCCATCTTCAAGAGGTTTTATATCTAAAGAATTTGAAAATAAGAATTTTAAAATAATTTAGTCGTTTAAAAATTATTTTGTTCTTACACCATAAAAGGTCATATTAGGAAAAGACAAACCAAATAGGCCATAATGCAAACAAAGTTATGTTAACCATAGTCAAACAACAAGCACTTGGGTTAAACCTAAGAAAAGTTACTAAGCCAATTATAGGAGCTTTAGTATTTGGGTTGAAAAGCTTACGTTCACATAGCAAGTATATACCAAAAGGTACGAGGCTGTGAGTGGTTATCCCATGATCGATATTCATACCTTGAGTGAAAATATAGTATCACTTACACAACATCACACTAGTTACACAAGGCATCCTAACTCATACATACAATGCAATCTAAATCATGCAATTTATAATATTATAATAAGAAATAATAAAATAGTATAACGACCAACGGAATCAACTTCTCTTATCCCAAGTGGAGACACCGTTGTGAGCAGGGATTTTTGCACCTAGTCCCATGTGGAATGCTTATTGCAACTTTAGTACCGTAGAGGACACATGCCAAAACCTAGAGAAAATGGAGTACCATCAGACGGGCTGGGAAAAAGAAAGTGGTAGATGACTCGATTCCTAAGGAATCCCCTACCCTAACTAGTTTTGGAAAGTTATGTATGCATGGGCAATGTGTGTAGACCCTTGATTTTGGCCATAAGCTAGTTCAATCCCAATTTAAAAAGGCAAAGCTAAATTTGATCCGATTTTAAAAAGCTTAAACTTAGTTTATAGCTTTGATTTAGGTCAGTTCTATTTTTAAATGGCTAAAATAAACTGTTTAAACTTTTAAAACTTAAAATGGATCCAATACATTATTAAAATTAAAAGAAAAGTTGGTCCAGGCCTGTTTATTAAAACAGCATGCCTAAGTTTACTACAGGCTTGCCTGCGGTGAATTAGACATAAAAATTCACCACAAGCTTCATATGTGGCTACTTGGCCATGCCAATTCGCCACAGGCCTTCACCTTTGTTTGTTTGGGGAGAATTTAAGTGTCGAATTCGCCATAAGCTCACACCTCACCATGGTCCACTTATACTTCCTAATTCAGATTGGAATCTGTGTTGGCCATTGGATTAGGGCTTTGTTTTCAACATGTTTGGCCTATAAATAACGAGGTTTTAAGACTAAAATAAGGAAAAAAATGATCGATCAAGTAGACATCAATAATAATTAAGAAGAAAAACCCTAGCAGCCAGTGTGGGGAAAGACAAAAAGCTGAGCAACAATAATTAACAAACACAAACTAAAACACTACACTAGAAGGTAGTAGTATACTATCTTTACTGTACTCAACCAAGATTCAACACTATTGTAACCATAAAATCTAGATCAATGTGGAATATTGGTGGAGCCAACAAACGCAGGTTTAGTTTTGTCACGCAACTCATTCAATGTTACAGTAGCCATTTTTATCTTTATTTCATAATAAGTGTTGCAATTGCTCAATATCCAATAATCCATATTAATTAAAAATATATACCATACTCAACTCATTCACCCAGTAGCCATCCTCATGCCTAACATGTTCATTCAAAATCACAGCAGCTTGCTTATTTAAAATTTTCTTATATAATAGCTTACTTATTTTGTATTTATTTATGGATCTAAATCGCTACCCTCTTAACCCCTCCCATTAACAGCCTAGTGGGACCACCGTACGTGATTCCTCATCAATGTGGTTAATATTTTTTTTTTGATTATAAGTATTTTTGACTAACCTTAATTTCCTTTTATTTTGTATATCTAATGCTTTATTTAAGATTAAAACCTAGATCATATTATTTGATTTATTGTTACATGCTTTATGATGAATGATACATTTTAATTACTTTATTTCTCATTTTATTTAATTGAACTACATTTTTTTATTTGGATTTAATGATATAAAAGGCATGTTTCCATTCGTTGGTGCCTTCTTTAAAACTATTGATCAAAATAATGCACATGCAAAGACTTGATTTTCTCTTTCATGTGCAGGCTTGGGCATATGAGCATAACTTGGTGAGGGTACCAAATATTACTCAGCCATGGGATGATTTTCCAAGCTAGGTATCTAGTTGTCGGATCACAGAGAAGTTCCCAAAAGTCACCATGTACACTCTTGCCCCTACCACTTGAGTTACCTAACCTGGGACCATGTAAGAAAAAATGTTAATGTTAATATCAAATGTATGATCAAAACAAATTACTTGTTTACTTTTTTATAGGTGGATGTGACCTAGTGGCGAAGTAAAGAGAGAAATGGTTGGATTAGGTGCATGACTGATGCAATGCCTTTGCAAAACTCCCGTAAGATTGTTGCTGGTCTAGTCTCTTGTGGCTAGTTTCTTGGTGAAAGAGTGCATGACTGGTTCCTCAGACCCAACCAACGGAGTGTACCAGCTAATATTCCATTATTTATGTTGAACACCATATCTATGCCGAAACCTTATTGGAGTGGTTACAGTGACTACCTCGATGTTCATGACTTCATGCTTTCACCAAACATGCAATATGCTCAATTTATTCGGGATCGGCTATTAAATTTTGAAGTGTCATCTACTAGCATTTGCGGGCTTTGGATGAAGGAGAGGATGAAGAATATGAAGAAGAAGATGAAGATGAGAAGGAAGAAAGTGATCTATCTTCCCATTCTCACGAGGATCCCAAAGCTAGTACTTCTCATGTATTTATCATCTCATCATTGCAACTGTTTCTTCTTAATTTTTGCTTACCATTTGCATTATTATTTTAGGCTGTTGGTTCCCCTGGTTATGGAGCTACCCCTCTGTATGATACTTTGATACATCAACAATTTGCTTCATTCGCCCCTTCTTACCTAGATGTGTTGTCTTATCTGGAAGGCTTCGATCAAAATTACCTAGTCTATCATTCTTATTCCAAAATGATATATGCTCGTATGTATGCATGAAAATGTACGGATTTACCCTTTCCTTATCTGGCTCACAAAGGATGCTCAAGGATCAAAATATAAAGCTTTAGGAAGAATTAGCTACCAGTCATCGACATGTCACCCATTTTGAAGAATTATACCAATAGGAGGCTTGAGACTTTTGATACTTTTGATTTGAGGAAGTGAGGGATCTGAATGATTCTTCATCAAGGGGACCCCGGACTGATACCCATGATATGCCTCCTCGCTTTTCAAGTGATGACAGGACCAACTTTCAGCGTGGTAGAGATTCAAGTGCTTCCTCTTCATGTGGACATAAGATGGATCATATGCCGCCTTCTCTAACAAGTGATGACTTTCTTAGGGCTTTGTTTGAATATGGACTGCCTCCTTCACAATGAGTGACTTGTGCAATGGTTGACTTGTAAAAACTTATATCAAATTAAATAAAAACTTTTACCAATAATAGTAATTATAATAATAATAATTTTCTGTTATTATGACTTTTTCATTTTTTTGACTTTTTTGACTTTTGCTTTTTTGTACTTTTTTTATATAATAAATATGTACACAGTAGCATATGACGAACCCAAATTTGGGGTCATCATGGATAGAAATTTACAAAACCCTAATATATTCGATCACCACCTAATTTTGATTCTTTTCCTCATGCGTCTTGGATTCAGCTCATTGCTTCGGTCTACAAGCCAACACTTACATAAATCAATCGTAATTTTTCAATCAACCCATGTTGGAGCAGGTGCCTTTCTAGCTCTCTCAACCCTAACTCCATCTCTACCCTCTTCAGGAGCTACACTATCAGTACTACCTTTTATGGACTGAAGTGACTGAGACGCCATCACTACCAATATCTGCAACACAGCAGAATATACCTCATCAAAGATCAGAGACTACCAGTGCCAAAGCATGTATCTTATTTAAAAACCATATTTTAAAATCAAAATTTTCTTTTTTATACAATTTACCTTAGTTGAGAATCTCAAACCTAGGCTCTGATACCAAAATAGTTGTAACACCCCTATACCCCATATACGCACACTACATACTACTACATCTGTAATATACATATACCGGATACAGGAGTGCCACGGTTTATAATAAACAATCCAATCATTCAATTTAACAAAAATATTAGAAAACTTAAAACATTCAAATTATATTATAAAATATACTAGATAAACATTTATTTATTAGGTAGCGGAAAATGTAGCGGTATTTATATATATATTTACATCAAAATCAATGTTTACAAAACATAAAGTTTATACATGTTTGGCAGTTCATCTCTGATCCTTAAACCCACAATCAACACTTCAATGTCTAGACTCGACTTGGTCTAGCTGAACTCTCCGGTTCTACTCTATCACCTGCGCGACGAACAACAATCGCGCTAAGCCATAGACTTAGTGGTACAAACCACAATAAAAATATGCTTTAATGTAATGCTAATGTCACACATTCATAATCATAAACAATACATAAGAATATCATATTTTGAAACCTTACATTAAATCTTATTATTCATTTTTTTCACCATTCATGATTCACAATTAAACAAAGACAAGCATGGGCCCAAGAGAAACTAATATGCCATTCAACTTTTAGAGTTAATGTTTTGGTTTAATTATCACATTTATCATTATCCCAACTAGGCTTCAAGGATTAGGCCCAACCAAGCTTCAAGGGGAGCGAAGCATGCTAAGCATCAACCCAACTTGGCTTCAAGGACTAGACCCAACCTAGCTTCAAGGGTTTGTAACATCTCAACTAGCTTCAAGGACTAGGCAAAGGATTATTCTTGGTATTGGGCTTGTCTGGCTCAGGTAGCTTTCCACTGTAGATTAGATTTTGGATCTCATTCCTCAACTTCATACAATTGTCCATTTCATATCCAGGCCTTTGATGGAATTGGCAAAATGCATTAGTATCAAAATTAGGTGGAAGAGGATTAGATAAAGGATGAGGAGTCAAGGGTTGTAACAATCACTTCTTTTGTAGCTTATTGAGAACCCAAGATAGTGGCTTCCTTAATTCTGAAAACTGCCTCATTCCTCCTTGACTAGTGATATTAACATCAGCTTCCTTTTATGTACTTTGATTGCTAGGCTGATAATTTTCTTTCTCAATCCTTCTTGCAAAAAAGCAGCTCTTCTCCCTCTCCCATTCTACAATTTGCAGACCAGCTTGGAGAAGATCTTTGAAATCACGGATGAGTGTATGAGACATCTTTTCACGAAGACTAGGCAACACCCCTCTCACAATCATCCTTATTTGATCATATTCTTCTAGCCTTTTCTTAAGCAAAGCGGCCTTATTTCTCTATCTTTTTCACATCATAGTTCACAAAATTCTCATTTGGCCTTTGTCTAATGGACTCCACTTCCATTAAAGTAACTTCCATTTCAACATTGTATCCATATTATTGGATGAATGCCTTGTATAGTAGATCCCAATCTTTTTGAGTACTTTCCTCTAAGGTGTTGAACCAATTTTGGACAACAAGGTCTAATGAGAGCATGAAGTACCTTAGAGATTGAGCCTTAGTATCTCGGGGCAGACTGCATAGCAGTGATATACTGCTTCGCATGGAGGTGAGGATTTTCGGTTCCATCAAACTTTGCAAAAGATGGCATCTTGAATTTTTATGGCACTTCTTCATCTAGCTTAAATAATTTGTCAACTTCAGACATTTCTTCGGTTTTCATCTTCTTCTCAATTTTGTTTTTTAAATCCACGATCATCTTTTTAACATCAGAAATCTCGATTTTCTCCATAGCTGATCTTTCAACAATCTTCGATTCTTTCTTATTATCTTGAGGATCTTGGAAATATTGAGCCCAATCATCATCATCATCAATGATCACCTTATCATTATCAAAAACCACTTCACCAACTTTACTCTTCCCTTTGTCCTTTGGCTTCTTAGCACTAGCAGATGCTTCGGCATGATTTCCTAAAATCGCAGCCAATTGGTTCTTCATGGTCTCAGCTAAGGCCTCTTTTATTTCTTCCATCTTGGCATTGAGGGCATCATCCACCATTCTTTGAATTTGTTCGGGCTCCATTGCTTTTGGTGAGCAAGTGATTGAGTTATTGCTAGATTCTTCGTCTCCGACATAGGTCGGATTGTCGTAAGCTTTTGAACTATAGTAATCTAGGACTGTGAGCCAGAAAGGATCAATGATATGGGATGTGGTGTATGTATGCATGTATGCATAAACAATAAACAAACAAGGATAATCAGGACGTTCCTTCCAACCTTATAACATCCACACACGAAGGGTGAGTCTCTTTTCCTAGGTTAATATGGTTAACAAAATACCAACATGGGATATCTTATTTTCAAATAATTTCCATCGGATGTTTCAACCAATAGTTATATTTTTAAAAATGGAAATCAGTCCATGATAATTCCCATTAATTAGGTTTTAATCCATTCAACCAACTAAAGTAGCTTTTATGCTATATTGGATTAAAACTAAATTAAGAGGTTTATTATAAATAGATTTCTCACTTGAAAAAGTAACTAATGACTAATGCCAAAAACAAGCCAATGATTAATTTCTTAGTATAAACTAGGCTCACAATTGATTTTTGGTATTTCGTAATTGACCTAAATAATTTTCAAGCTCTTAGTAAGAAAAGGTTGGATAAAAATAATTTTGTTTCTAAGCCCATTGTAAAAAGATTTTAGAAAGAATGGATTTTGGGTTTAGTATTTGGGCTATAAGAAAAAGAATTTTTGATTTGTTTTTAAAAAAGTTTTATGTCCAAAGACCATCTTAAAAAAGTTTTGAAAATAGCTTTGGTCTTTTCGACTTTAAAGAAAAAATTTATTTTGAGCTTACAATGTACTTAGGTCATATTAGAAAAGAACAAACCAAATAAGCCATGATTTAAGCTAAGATAAAATAATCATAGTCAAACAATAAGCATGTAGGGTAAAATCCTAATGTAGACCTTTAATTTTTGACCCAATACGGTCCAATATGTTTTATTTAGTCTAAAATGATTTTTGTTGTCTAATTGGTCCAAAATAATTTTTATTAAATAATTTTTACTTTAGTATCTAATTTTTATTAATAAAAAATAGAAATAAACAAATAAAAGTCAAAAAATAAAAATAAAAATCGGAGTTGAAAAAATCGGCGACAAAAAATCATCGCGCGGGCCCGTGGGCATTTCGCCCTCAAGAATTTCCTGCGAGCGAAATCACTGTGCTATTTCGCACGTAGAAATTTTCAGCCTGCAAAATATCTGGGCTATTTCGTACACAGAAACCTTCTGCCTGCGAAATAGCTTACGGGCCTGCTCCGCGATCACCGTCGCAACCAGCTGCAGCAGATTTTTTTGCCAGCGCAGTTTTTCCGCGGCAGTTTTTTTTCGGCAGCGCAAATTTTTTGAACCCTAATCCAATTAGGTTTTGGTTTCTTTTTTTAATTAATATTACTTACCTTAACTAATTAGGTATAAACAACCTCAAACCACTATAAATAAGAACCAAAGACAATTAAAAAGGGGGGAGGCAAAAAATCCAAGAGTAGTTTGGAAAATTTGAAACCAAATCAAGGAAGGAAAAGAAGAAATTCAATTCAACTCTTTTCTGGAACAGCAGCAGCGCGATTTAGAGGATTCAAAGGCAAAAAAGGCTGGTCTTTGGAGCTAGTTCATCCAAGAAGAATTATTTTTGGAGAAATAATCAAAAGAAGGTATGTGTTAATTAATTTTCTTTAATTGTTTTTTTTACACAGTAGCAAATTTATGAAATCAAAATTAAAAACCCTTGAACTTTAATTTAGTTTTTCTAAAGCCAAAAAAACCCTATTTCATTAGTTTATCTTCTAAAAGGCTTAAAATTATTATTTTTTCTTCTTAAAAATCTTAAAACTCTAATTGAACATATTTTTTAATAAAACTATGATGTAAATTCTGCTTCTTTTAAAATTTTAAAGTAGGTTCTATTTCATTCAAAAAGCCTTAAAAAAAATCTTTTATACTTATAAAAACTTTAATTTATTTATTTAAATTCATAAAATTTCATAAAATATCAAATTGATTTCCAAATTCCTAAAAATTATTCACCACCCGTGACCCTACTTCCAAAATATCAAATCCAAATTCAACTTCCAAAATTCAAAATAATGAACACTAACCCTTTTAACACCTTAAACCCTAATTTTTATGAACCCTAATCCTTTTAAAACATTAAAAAATATAAAAACATAAAAACCTAAATTTTACACAGTAGCTTAGGAACCCAATAACCAAAAATCACAAATTAAAGTATTTTAAAGTATTTAAAACCCTAGTTTCATGATAACATCATTCAAACCTTAATTTTGTTAATCAAAGAGTCTTACCAACCCTTTAAAAGAGAAAAACCCTAATTTATTTTAATTTCATAAAAAGTCACAGTAGCCATAATTGGACTTTTATTTGCTTTATTCAATTCCATACTTGATTATGCTTTGATTTATTTCTTATGCTTTAATTTTTTAATTTCAACACTTGATTTATTTAATTTATCATGGATGGATGTTTATTTTATATTTTGATTAATAGCTTTGATGAATGATTTATTTATGATGAATGATTATTTACTTTTATCAATTAATTTAGATTTTCAAAAGTTGTAAGAGGTATGTTTCCACTTGGTGGGTACCTCATTAGTTAAACATCATGTAATTTAATTTGCTTTTCTATTTTAGAACCTATGTAAAGGGCATGTTTCTACCTTTTGGTGGGTGTCCTATTTAGGCATATGATGTAAGGACATGTTTTCATCCTTGGATGGGTGTCCATTTATTTGCTTTGTTTGGACATTGCTTTGGTTTTAATATATTGATGCTTTCTTTTAATTATTGTGTGTAATATGGATAATATTGTTATATTTAAGAATTTTATAATATTAAGACCTGTAAAGGAGGCCGGTTCCAATGAACCGGGCGTTGTGGGGGTGCTGGGCCATTTTTCACCTTCCCCACACGTACCCAACTTTCCGAACCCATTAGGGGGTTGGGGATTCCTTAGGAATCGAGTCATCCACCCCTTTCTTTTTCCCGGCCCGTCCGGGTGGTGACTCCATTTTCTCCGAACTTAGGTCCATATTTTCTAAGGCCCAAAGCCTAAACAGTGCCGAAGTCGCAAGAACCATTCCATCGGGAGTGGGGGCGAAAATCCCCGCTCACAGTGACGACTCCACTGGGGACAAGAGAAGTTGATTCCGTTGGTCTTTATATTATTCTATTCTTTCTTATAATGATATTATCCATTGCATCATTTTAGATTGCATCGTGTGCGTGATTTAGGATGCCCGTATTACTCGTGTTATGTTATGTAAGGGATACCATACTTTCACTCAATGTATGGAGATCGAGCATGGCATAACCACTCATAGCCTCGTACCATTGGTTATATACTTGCTATGGGAACCTAAGACTTTTAACCCAAAGACTAAAGCTCATGTAATTGGCCTAGTTACTTTGCTTAGGTTTTACCCCAAATGCATGTTGTTTGACTATGGTTAGTTTATCTTAGTCTAAATCATGGCTTATTTGGTTTGTTCTTTTTCTAATATGACCTAAGTATATTGTAAGCTCAAAATAAATTTTTCTTTAAAATCCAAAAGACCAAAACTATTTTTAAAATTTTTTAAGATGGTCTTTGGACATAATACTTTTCTAAAAAATAAATAAATTCTTTGGCCCATGGCCCAAATACTAAGCCCAAAATCCATTTTTCTAAAATCTTTTACAATGGGCTTAGAAACAAAATTATTTTCACCCAACCATTTTTTACAAAGAGCTTGCAAAAATATTTAGATCAATTATGAAATACAAAAAATCAATTGTGGGCCTAGTTTACACTAAGAATAAATTAACCATGGGCTTGTTTTTGGCATGAACCATTAGTTACTCTTTCCAAGTGAGAAATCTTTTATAATAAACCTCTTAATTTCGTTTTAATCCAACATAGGATAAAAGCTACATTAGTTGGTTGAATGGATTAAAACCTAATTAATGGGAATTATCATGGATTGATTTCCATTTTTGAAAATATAACTATTGGTTGAAACGTCCGAGGGAATTATTTGAAAGCAAGATACCCCATGTTGGTATTTTGATAACCATATACCTAGGAAAAAGGGACTCCCCATTCGTGTGTGGATGTTATAAGGTTTGAAGGAACGTCCTATTTATCCTTATTTTTTGATTGTTTATGCGTACATGCATATATGCATACATTTGCATCTCATATCATTGATCCTCTTTGGCTTACAGCCCTGGATTACGATAGTTCTAAAGCTTACAACAATCCGACCTACGCCGAAGACAAAGTATCTAGCAACGACTCAATCACTTGCTCACCTAAAATGATGGAGCCCGAACAAATTCAAAGGATGGTGGATGAGGCCCTCAATGCCAAGATGGAAGAAATCAAAGAGGCCCTAGCTGAGACCATAAAGAACCAATTGACTACAATCTTAGAAAACCATGCCGAGGCATCTGCTAGCACTAAGAAACCAAAGGACAAAGGGAAGACCAAAGTTAGTGAAGTGGTTTTTGATGATGAAAAGGTGATCATTGATGATGATGATGATTGGGCTCAATACTACCAAGAGGTTCAAGAAAATGAGAAAGAACCAAAGGTTGTTGAGAAGGCAACTATTGAAAAGACCGAGACATCCGATGTTGAAAAGATGATTGCTGATTTAGAAAAGAAATTTGAGAAGAAGTTGAAAACCGAAGAGAAGTCTGAAATCGACAAACTATTTGAACAAGATGATGAGGTCCCTTATAAGTTCAAGATGCCTTCCTTTGCTAAGTACAATGGCACTGTAAATCCCCATCTTCATGTGAAGCAGTATATCACTGCCATGCAATCTGCCCGAGCTACTAAGGCTCAAACCCTAAGGTACTTTATGCTCTCATTGGACCCTGTTGTCCAAAATTGGTTCAATACCTTAGATGATGGAACACAAAAGAGTTGGGATCTACTTTGCAAAGCCTTCATCCAACAATATGGATATAATGTTGAGCTAGAAGTTACCTTAATGGAAGTGGAGTCCATTAGGCAAAGGCCAAATGAGAATTTTGTGGACTATGTGAAAAGGTGGAGAAATAAGGCCGCTTTACTCAAGAAGAGGCCCGATGAATCTGATCAAATAAGGATGATTGTGAGAGGGGTGTTGCCTAGCCTTCGTAAGAGAATGTCTCATACACTCATCCATGATTTCAAAGACCTTCTCTAAGCTGGTTTGCAAATTGAAGAATGGGAAAGGGAGAAGAGCCGATTTGCAACAAAAAGGAATGAGAAAGGGAGCTATCAACCTGGTAGCCAAAGCATGCAAAAGGCCGTCAGTGTTAATGCTACTAACCAAGGAACAAGGAGACAATTTTCTGAATTGGGAAAGCCGATGTCTTGGGTTCTCAACAAGCTTCAAAGAAAAGGATTACTACAACCCTTAAATCCTCATCCTTTGCCTAACCCTCTCCCACCAAATTTTGACACCAAAGCATTTTGTCAATTTCATCAAATGCAAGGACATGACACGGATAGATGTGTGAGGTTGAGACATGAGATTCAAAATCTAATTGATAATGGGAAGCTACCCGAGCCCAACAAGCCAAACAGCAAAGACAACCCATTACCAAAATTCAATAGGATACCACCACCGGTGACCTTCATGATTGGAGGAGGTTTACATGAGGACTTTGTCATGTCTTCTTTTCAAGATGTGGATGAGAAAGCAACCAAAGTAGAAGATGCATTTGTCAAAATTGAACAAGCTATGATGGGTGGAGAAGTAGCAATTTGTGTTGTCAATGGGTTTTGGGATTTAAGTGACAGTGATGATGATATTGTATCCAAGAAGGAGGAGTGGACTTGGTCTGAGCCCGAAGAAGATGAGGTGATGAATACTAGATCCGGTAAGCCTTACGCAAGGCCACCACCAAAGGAGATAAAAACTAATAAGGGGAAGGAAGTTGAAATAGAAGAAGATGATGCTGTGCTCAAGCAATTGAAAAGAACCCAAGCAAGTGTTACCATTTGGGACTTATTAGCTACTTCTAAAAAGCACCGAGAAACTATGGCCAAAGCCCTGGCTAGCATGCCAATTTCTACCTCCACAACACTGGAGGAGTTGATCAACTTCATAAAAATTGGGGAAGTAATGAAATGTGAGGAGATCCATGAAAAGAGTGAAGTTAGTATGGGAGCAGTTTCTTTTTCAGATACGGACTTACTGGAGGAGGGAAGAGACCACATCCGCACTCTCTTTATCAAAATAGAAGTCAAGGGGAAGAGGACTCCATGTGTAATGGTCGATGATGGGTTACAATTCGTGTTTGTCCACTTAAGATACTGCCAAAGCTAGCCATGTCAACAAGAGATCTAAACCCAACCGAGGTGACAATTCGTGCTTATGACAACACTAAAAGCCATGCCGAAGGGACTTTCAAAGCGGCTGTCAAGGTTGGTCCAATTGAATCTATTATTGAGTTTGTTGTTTTAGACATACCAATTAACTTTGCCTTACTCTTGGGGTGACCATGGTTTCATACTCTTGGTGGAGTTCCTTCCACCCTTCATCAAAAGATCAAATTTCCCAACGGAAATGAGACAGTGGTCATTGAAGCTGAAAATAATGAGATTGTTAACACCCTAATGGTTGAAAGGCCTCTCAATGTTTTTCAAGTGGTTGCAATTTTTGATGATGAAGTAGTGGACTCCAAAGTCTTGAATATGATGAAGAACATTAACTACCTTCCCGGAGCTAGTCTTGGAAAGGGTATGGCCGGTTTAACAAAGTTGCCAGATTTTAGAAATCAAGCTTCCAAGAAGGGGTTAGGATATGACGAAGCCAATGATGTTCAACCAAAGAAGAATGAGAAGATGAGCTTCCCACCGCTCGAAGAGATTTTGGTCACAGCCCCAGATATGGGACCACTCTAAGGAAAGCCCGAGCCAATCATGTTCATGGGTAAGTTAATTCCCGGTTTTAAAATTTTTGCAGATGTTGCTGAGTTAGTGGAGCAAGTGAGGAAAGAGCTCACCCTGTCAATCAACAAAGAGAAGAATGAAGCTGCCCTGAAAACCGAGAAGACTCCTCAAGAGATTGCTGCCCTGGTTGAAGAAAAGTTTGAAGACATCCTGCTTTATGATTCTGAGAACAATGATTTTGATTTTGATTTTAATTTGTCTGCGTTGTATGAGGATGATGATGTTTTCTTCTCCAAAATGAATGCAATAAAGTCTAATTTTGCTTACTTGTGTGATGTTTCTCCTGATGGTTGCATACATTCAAATGGCAGTTACATGAGCATCTTTAATATTAATTCTGTTAACACACAATCATTAAATTTGGGAACAACTGAAAATCCTAAAAACATTAGCGTAGCATTTGACCTTACTCCTAATGAGAGAGAGAGATTTGAAAAATATTCAAAAAATATGAAGAAGTTTTTGCTTGGTCCTACGAAGATATGCCGGGGATAGATCGAGACATAGCCGAGCATCACATTCCTACTTACACTCACATTAAGCCTGTCAAACAAAAGCTTAGGCGACTAAGACCTGAATGGGCTGAGTTGGTTAAAGAAGAGGTCACTAGGCAAATACAAGTGAAGTTCCTTGAAGTGATAGAATACCCAGATTGGCTAGCCAACATAGTACCAGTGCCAAAGAAAGATGGGAGGATAAGAGTCTGCGTGGACTATAGAGATCTAAACAAGGATTCCCCTAAGGATGATTTTCCTTTACCTCACATAGATGTACTCATTGATAGTGTGGCCTTTAGCGTGCTACACTCGTTTATAGATGGATTTTCCGGATACAATCAAGTGTTAATGGCCCAAGAGGATAAAGCCAAAACTGCCTTCACTACTACATGGGGTATATTTTGTTATAGGGTGATGCCTTTTGGCTTAAAGAATGCCGGTGCAACCTACCAAAGGATGGCCACCACACTATTTCATGACATGATGCACAAAGTAGTTGAAGTATATGTTGATGATATGATGGTGAAGTCGGATACAAGGGAGCAACACTTCCAAAACTTAGAATTATTCTTTGATAGAGCTTTGAAGTATAAGCTAAGATTAAACCCGAAGAAGTGTGTATTCGGTGTTACTTCAGGCAAATTGTTGGGACGTCTAATTGGTCCGAATGGTATTGAGATAGATCCTGACAAAGTCAAAGCAATCAGAGATATGCCAGCCCCAAAGACGGAGAGAGAAGTTCGGGGATTCATTGGTAAACTGCAGTACATTAGCAGATTTATAGCAAAGCTCACAACAATCTTTGAGCCTATCTTCAAATTGCTTAGAAAGAATCAGCCAGTCGTATGGAATGAATGTCAAAAGGCCTTTGACAATAAAAGAGTATTTGTTGAATCCACCTACTTTGAAACCACCTAAACCCGAAAAACCTCTATTACTATACTTAGCAGTTGAAGAAGAGTCGATAGGAGCCATGCTAGCCCAAGCAGATGAGTCGGGGATTGAGCATGCCGTTTACTATTTGAGTAGAAAGCTCCTACCTTATGAAATTAAGTATAGTATCATCCAAAAGACATGTATAGCCATGGTTTGGTCTTCTAGGAAGTTGCGGCATTACTTTCAATCGTATAGTGTGCAAGCAATTTCCAGGTTGGATCCAATGAAGTACTTAAGGGAGACACCCTCTTTAATTGGGAAATATGGTCGATGGTTGATAATATTAGAAGAATTTGAGATTGAGTATGTAACCAGGAAAACAATCAAGGGTAGAACGGTGGCAGAATTCCTGGATCAACAACTATTACCAGAAAGTGAAGAGGTAATCTTGGAATTTCCAGATGAACATTTAGAAGTAATTGAAGTACAAGGGTGGAAAATGTATTTTGATGGAGCGGTAAACAGGAAAGGAGCAAGTTTGGGAGTTATACTAGAATTGCCTGAAGGGGAACTCATCCCTTTAGCCAAAAAGTTTAAATTTAGGGCAACCAATAATATGGTGGAGTACGAAGCTTGTATTTTCGGTTTAGAAACCCTAATGATTATGAAGGTGGATAAGGTGGAAGTTTAAGGTGATTCATTGCTAGTAGTATCCCAAGTAAATGGAGAGTGGGAGTTGAAAGAGGAAAAATTAAAACCATACCACTGTTACTTGACCATGATGAAGAAGAATTTTAAGGAATGTAGGTTTATACACCTGTCAAGAGAAGAAAATCAGATGGCTGATGCCCTAGCCACATTGGCTTCGGTATGGGAAAATCCTGCCAGTTTATTTCTTAAGCCTCTGATCTTGACCAGCTCATCAACTCCTTGCTATGAATATGAGACAATCATGGAAGTTGATACAGACCATGATGCGTGGTATGATATTATAAGGCGATTTTGGAGGAAAGAGAATACCCGCCGGGGGCAACAAAGAAAGAGAGAAGAGCCATAAGGAGGTGGTCATTGCAATACATCACCTTCCATGGAGAGTTATATCGAAGATGGCCTGATGGAGTGCATTTGAGATGTTTAAGAAAGCCTGAAGTGGAGCGCATCATGTCTGAAATACATGCGAGAAGTTGCGGTCCGCACATGAGTTGGCCCTAGTTAAGAAGATTATTCGACAAAGTTACTATTGGTTAACCATGGAGAGAGACTGTATTGAGTTTGTCAAGAAGTGCCAGCAATGTCAGATGTATGGTAACTTGAATCACATGCCTCCTGAAGAAGTGCATTCAATGTCTTCAACCTGGACATTTGCCACCTGGGGTATCGACATTACAGGAGAGATACATCCGACCGTCTCAAACGGTCACCGTTTCATTATCGTAGCAGTTGATTATTTTTCAAAATGGGTCAAAGCAAAATCCTTCAACAAGCTGGGTGCAAGTCAAATGGCTAGGTTTATCGAAAAGAATCTCATCTGCAGATATGGGGTCCCGCACAGTGTGATATCAAACAATGGAGTACAGTTTCAAGGAGCAGTTAAGGATTTATTCTCCAAGTACCAAATCAATCATCATTGATCCTCTCCTTATAGACCAAAGGCTAATGGTGCTGTGGAAGCAACAAATAAGACAATTAAGCAAATTCTGTCCAAGATAACCAAGACTTACAGGGACTGGTCGGAAATGCTTCCCTTTGCTTTATGGGGATATAGGATGAGTGTGCGAACACCTGCTGGGATGACACCATTCTCTTTGGTTTATGGGATGGAAGCGGTATTGCCAATTGAAATTGAGATCAAGTCATTGAGAGTAGTCTTGGAAGCGGAGCTACCTGAAATGGAATGGGTAACAAGCAGATACACACAGTTAGCTCTACTAGAAGAGAGAAGGTTAAAGGCACTGTATCATCACCAACTGTATCAAAAGAAGATAGCTCGGGCCTACAATAGAAGGGTCAAAGTCAGAAAATTCAGAGTTGGGGATTTGGTGTTGAAGCAATGTAAGCCTAATGTATCTGATCCAAGAGGGAAGTTTAGACCTAGCTGGGAAGGGCCATATGTCATGAAACAGGTCATGAGCAAAGGTGCGGTGAAGTTATCAGACATGGATGGGAATGAATTTAGTGAGCCAGTAAATATTGACAGGTTGAAGAAGTTTTATGTATGAAAAATAAAAAAGAGAGAGCTCGCTAGGTTGAAAACCCAAAAAGGGTGGCCTAGGCAAAAGTTAGAGCAGTCCGCTAGTTCTGAAAATCCAAAAGGGCGGGCTAGGCAACAATTAGGGCTAATGAGATAAAATCGTCAATTAAAAAACCCGAAAGGGCTAATTGGCAACAAGAGTGATCTTGTGTATGCTAGCTTTATGTTTGGTTGTTCCCCAATTTAATAAAACAGAATTAATAATTAAATTTGTTCTATGTGCACTGTTATAAGTATTTGACCAGATACGGATGAAATAAATAATCATAATTCCAAAAGGTGATGACAAATTACAAATGGAAAAGAAGCATCTTTTATTACTTTAGTTATTTTTCATCCTAACAAAACACTTTCTGAATTGACAAATATAAAAACTATGGCAGTCTATAAGTGTAAAGTGTAGGCCAGCTTTGCCTTAACCGATCCAAGTAAGCTTCAGTCAAGCAAGGCATGTCCGCATGGTGATACGAGAAATCTTCCACCAAGGTACCAACCAACAGATATTGACTTCAGAGCGTGAGTGGATCCAATCAACCCAGTCAGCATATGAAGAAGCAGGATGGAGTAGCTTCCTAGCAGAATGATGACGTGGCAGGTATCTGGCAAAATCCATGGAGGGAGAATCAAGCAAACAAAAATGCTCCTGAAGCCAAATCTATGAAGAACAAATTAAGTTTTAAAAAAAAGTCCGCTAAGTTGAAAACCTGCAAGGGCAGGTTAGGCAAAAATTAGGACAGCTCGCTAGTTCCAAAAACTAGCATGGGCGGACTAGGCAAAAATTAGAGCAATAAAAAAAAGCCTAAATTAAAAACCCGAAAGGGCAGTTTAGGTAATTACCTGAAGCAGTAACAGACTCCCAGTTAGTCTCTTTGACAATCCTGATTTAAATCGGTCTAATCCAACTAAGGTCTCGGCTAAAATAACAGGTACCGGGGACAAGCCTCCTTCCATTTGGTCCATAATATCCAATACTCGTGGATCAATATCACCGTCAGAAGAAACAAGCAAGAATTGGCCGAGCAAGCAAAGACAAAGCATGCTTCCCCATGCCTTAGTAGGAGCAAATGAGAGGAACAAAAGTCAATCAAAGGAGCAAGTAGAATTTTTTCACCTCTCATCAACCGAAGAATCTCTGGTTTCGAAATTTGAAATAACTTTTGTATCTTTTGTTGAGTCTTGGAAATCAATGTGGGTAACGCCATTTGTTGATTATTGGGATGTCGAAGGATGGCTTCAAATTCTTCAATCAAGGGACACATTTCAAAGCCATTAATTCTAAATATCCTAGAATCCGTATCCCACAGGGAAGCCACGGCATGTAAGAAGGAGTGGTCCAATTTGACATTTTGAAAGCATTTTAAAACATCAAGCTTTGACCATGAAATTTGCTTCCAATGGTTGGCATCCATATTCTTAAATAGAATTTTTATTTTCTTTAAATGGTGCTCGGTCATGGTTAATGAATAAAGAGGAACCAAAATTGCTAAAGGGAGTCTTCACGTTGAAAGAGAGAGATTTTTGGTTTATGAATTGAAATATGGCATGCAAGGTGATTTATATAGAAGAAAATAAACCTTTTCCAAAAGTGAAATGGAAAAGATGATGGGAAAGGATAAGACCATATGGCATAAGGAAAGGAAGTGGCAATGAATTTCCTTTACCATATTGGATTTGGTTTAACAAAAGAAGTGGATATTAATTATGATGTACTATATATATATATATAATAAATAATAAATAATTTTAGCAGTAACAAAAAAAAAGAGAGTTACAATATTTACATATTACTAAGAGGGTGGTGGTAGGTCACCAAATAAAGACTTGAAAAAATCGTCGCTTGTTGGAGGAGGGGGCAAATTACTCATCCCGGGATCATCCGAAGCAGAAGCACTAAAATCCCTATTACCTTGGATTTCTGATTTGTCATGGTCCTCATCAAAAGCAGACGAAAGGATCTCATGCTTATCAGTCTGGGGGCCTCTCGATGAATAAACACCGGGATCCTTCATTCCTTGAAATCTGAAGTCAGGGAAATTTTGTTCGGATTGATGATATAAACTTTCAAAATGAGAAGCTTGCTGATGACTTGTAGCCAACTCTTCTTAATGTAACACCCCTATACCCCGTATACGTACACAACATGCTAATACGATCGTAATATACGTATACTGAATATAGAAATGCCACGGTTTACAAAACAAACAAACCATCCCATTAATATAATATGAACAATTTTAAAACATTTAAGGAAATTTAGAAAACACAATAGACAAAATGTTTATTCAAAACGCAGTGGAAAATATAACAAATATTTCCAAATACATATACATCAAAACTTGAGTTTTATAAAACACAAAAATATATATATATACATGTTTGGCACTATGTCTTTGATCTTTAAGCTCCACTATCAACACCTCAAAATCTATACTCGACTCGGCCTAGAGGAACTCTCCGGTTCTTCCCTATTACCTGCACGATGAACCACAATCGCGCTAAGCCAACGGCTTAGTGGTACAAACTGCAATAGTATTATGCTTTGATGCAATGCCAATATCATACAATCAAGTTTCATGAAGTAATATTCACAATTCCACATCCATACACATATTACACATCATATTATATTTTCGTATTTTCATTACTCAACAAAGACAAACATGTATCTCATTATTCATTTGTTTCACCATTCAAGAATCACATTTAAACAAACACAAGCATGGGCCCAAAAAGAATCTAATATGTTATTCAAAGTTCAGAGTTACTGTTTTGATCCATAATCACAATCATCAAGCCCAAAGGAGATATATATATATCTCTATCCATGGATAGCGTAACAGACCCAGTCTCTTGGATCTCAACCTGGTTAAAACCAAGGAAATCCTCAACCCAGCTAGACTGTTACTATTTTTGAGGCTTACGACCCAGTCTTTTCACCCCAAAAACATCACATTTCACATATTTCACATTTTTCAACTGGAATCGGCTTATGACCCGGTCTTTTCACCTATCCAGTGATTCATAGGCATGCTGCCAAACTCAGAACTCTGAAAATTGAATAACATATTAATCACACAATTATTTCACTTATCTCTTTATCAATCTCTTTATCAATTCATTTCTCATTTCATTTCTCATTTCATATTCCATAATCAAATAGGCAACCATGCCCCAATTATTTCATTTACATTGTCATAGCCAACCACAATGGCTTCATGTCACATCATAACACAATTCACATTAAGGCAATTCATCATTAAAGTATTCATAATCAATTGCGTTGAACATACATTTCATATTTCATCATAGCATCATATCTTTCACATTTTCAACATACATTCCACAAAGTTCACTTTATGTAAAACATAACATTATTAATATGCATCAACAATGCAATAGATTACTTAACACATTTACAATCAAATGTGTTAAGTCTCAAGATCATATAAAGGTATGCAATAATGTAGGGTTTGTACTTACCTTAAGATAACTCACACCAATCTATAACCTTCCTCTTCTAAGAATTCTTCACCACTTAGATTAGGGCAATTCAACTTCTTCACAACCTAATCCAAAAGAATAACACACTTACTCAAAGATACACAAGAGATAATAAGACTACAATCTAATTAGGGCAAACTCTAACCATGACACGCTCAACAACACGGGCGTGTCCCTGACCGTGCCCTAAACTCACAACACAGAAGTTGACACGCTCAGAACCACGGGCGTGTCACTGAACGTGTAATACATTCTGCCTCACCGAAACATTGACATGTCCAACAACATGAGCGTGCTCATGGCCGTGTTAATTCTCCAACATCACAGTAGCTATGACACGTCCAATAACACGGGCGTGTTAATGATCGTGTCACCCATCCAAAACACAGAACCATTGACACTTCCAAAGATCTGGCCGTGCTCAAGGGCGTGTCAGGCCAAAAATACAGATTTCGACCACAACAACACTTTATCCAACAAATCACTTCCTTTCACCAAAATTCACTTCAAATAAACTTAGCTCAACATACCCAAGAACCATAACAAACTTGCAAAAACACCAAAACAACTAAAAACATACATCCAACACAAATCAAAACACACCCACAACACTTTCTCTTCCAACAAACTTTCTCTTTCCTTCAAACCAACCCCAAAATCCAAAATCAATAGAATCCAAACACTCATAAACACACCATAATCAAACACACTCCTACTATCAACAATAATCCATCAAACTCAAACACAACTCCAAATAAAACAAAGGAAATCAAGAGAGAACTTACCAACAATGATGAAACTTCTTGAATTTCCAACTTGGTTACTTGAATCACCTTTCAACTTTGAGCTTGGAACACAAAACTCTCTCTTGCTCTCTTGTCTTGATGATGCCCGGCCAACAAAGGAAAAGAAAAGGAAATGGAGAAGAAATGAAGACAACAAGTCAAACACTTATCTCTTTAAACCTCCACCAAGTCATTTTAATATTAAAATAATCCAAATTAATCTAATCCATTCATAATTTCCTTATTAATTAATTCCATAAATCATAACATAAATATCTCCTTCCATTAACTTTCTTTGACTTTGACTTGGGTATATGTTGTATATATTTTCATATACACAACATATACACTCTCTCTATAATTCTTTCCTCTTTCCAAAGAAACATATACATTAAATCCAATTATAACAATAATACCAAAACTTCTAGGGCACATTTTAGGATATTACAATTCTCCCCCTCTAAAAGAAATTTTATCCTCGAAATTACCTTATATCAAGTCTGAAATAGTTGAGGATACTGATCTCGCATCACTTGCTCATTCTCCCAAGTTAATTCTTTTCTACCATGATTCTTCCAAAGAACCTTCACAATTGGCACCTCCTTATGTCTCAACTCTTTCATACCATATGCTAAAATAGCAACTGGTTCTTCTTCAAAAGTCAGATCCGTACTCACCTCAATAGATTCTACTGGCAAGACATGAGATGGATCTGATCTATACCTCCTCAACATAGAAACATGGAAGACATTATGGATTCTATCAAATTCAGGTGGTAAAGCGAGACGATAAGCAACTGGTCCCACTCTTTCCAATATTTCATAAGGTCCAATAAAATGAGGATTCAGCTTCCCTCTTCAACCAAATCTCAAAATCTTTTTCCAAGGAGACACTTTAAAAAATACTTTATTTCCAACATCAAACTCTATGTCTCTCCTCTTCAAATCTGAATAAGATTTCTGCCGATCTGAAGCTGCTTTTAACCGATCCCGAATTATTTTTACTTTCTCTTCTGTTTCTATAATCAAATCAGGACCAACCAACTTGCCCTCTCCAATTTCATTCCAACATAAAGGTGTTCTACATCTTCTACCATAAAATGCCTTAAATGGTGCCATTCCAATACTGGTTTGATGACTGTTGTTGTAGGCAAATTCCACAAGTGGCAAAAATCTGTCCCAACTTCCAGAAAAATCAATAACACAGCTTCTCAACATATCCTCAATAATCTGTATAACTCTTTTTGATTGCCCATCTGTCTGCGGATGAAAAGCAGTACTAAAATGCAATCGAGAACCCAAAGCACCATGTAAACTCTTCCAAAACCTCGAAGTAAATCTAGGATCTCGATCAGACACTAAAGAAATTGGGACTCCATGCAACTTCACTACCTCACTGATATACAACTCAGCCAACCTCTCAAGGGAATAGTCCATTCTAACTGGAAGAAAATGAGCTGTCTTTGTCAACCGATCAACAATCACCCAAATAGCATCATGCTTCTTCTGAGTCAATGGCAAACCAGACACAAAATCCATTGTTACTCTCTCTCATTTCCATTCAGGCACTGTTAAAGGTTGAAGCAACCCTGTTGGAACTTGATGCTCAGCTTTCACCCTCTGACAAGTGAGACATTTGGATACAAACTCCGCTATGTCTCTCTTCATGCCTGACCACCAGTAATGCTGCTTCAAATCATGATACATCTTTGTACTTCTCGGATGTATAGCAAAAACTGATTGGTGTGCTTCCTCTAAAATAATCTTTTTCAAATTGGCATCATCAGGAACACACAACCTATTCTTGAACCAAAGGCTACCATCACTTTTCTCATAGAAATCTAGGCTCTCCCCATTATGGAAATCTGACACAATCTTCTGAATTTTCTCATCTGCCAATTGAGCCTCCTTAATCTGATCCAACAATACTGGTCTCAACTGCAATTGAGCCAACAATGCACCATCATCACATACTTTAAAACTAGCATTCTCAACTCAACAAGCAACGAGAGCGAATAAACAGCAAAACCTGCCAAAGACTTCTGACTCAAGGCATCAGCAACCACATTCGCCTTACTAGGATGATAATCAATCAAACAATCATAGTCTTTGATCAGCTCTAACCATCACCTCTGCCGAAGATTAAGCTCTCTTTGCACCCCCAAATATTTCAAACTCTTATGATCTGTATAAATAAAACATTTCTCACCATACAAATAGTGTCGCCAAATCTTCAAAGCGAAAACTATGGCTGCCAATTCCAAATCATGCGTCGGATCCGGCTTCAACTGTCGAGAAGCATAAGCTATAACTTTACCTTCTTACATTAAAACACAACCCAAACCATTATGTGAAGCATCACTGTAAATCACATATGGTTTATCTTCCACAGGTAAAGTAAGAACAGGTGCTTGAGTCAACATTTCTTCCAACTGCTCAAAACTAGCTTGACACTGGTCCGTCCACACAAATCTAACTCCCTTTCGAAGCAATCTGGTGAGTGGAGTAGCTATCAAAGAAAAACCTTTTACAAACCTTCGATAATAGCCTGCCAAGCCCAGAAAACTTCTAATTTCAGTTACAGACTTTGGTGGACTCCAATTCAAAATAGCTTCAACTTTACTTGAATCGACTCTTATACCATTTGCTGAAACTATATGATCGAGAAAAGTTACTTGGTCAAGCCAAAACTCACATTTTGACAGCTTAGCATACAACTGCTTCTCTCTCAAGATCTGTAATACAATTCGCAAATGCTTGTCATGCTCCTCTTCAATACGCGAATACACCAAAATATCATCGATGAAGACCACCAAAAACTGATCCAGATAGGGCCTAAACACTCGATTCATCAAACCCATAAAAGCTGCAGGTGCATTTGTCAATCCAAAAGGCATTACTAAAAACTCATAATGCCCATATCTAGTGCGGAAAGCTATCTTAGGAACATCTTCAGCTCTGACCCTCAACTGATGGTACCCTGATCTCAAATCAATCTTGGAAAACACCGCTGCTCCCTTCAACTGATCAAAAAGATCATCAATCCTAGGCAAAGGATACTTATTCTTGATAGTCACCTTGTTCAATTGCCTATAATCAATGCATAACCTCAAAGTACCATCTTTCTTCTTCACAAACAAAAGAGGAGCTCCCCACGGTGAAACACTAGGGTGAATAAACTCTTTATCCAACAACTCCTGCAACTGCACCTTCAACTCTCTCAACTCAGCAGGTGCCATTCGATAAGAAGTAATAGAGATAGGAGTGGTATCAGGCAACAAATCGATACCAAACTCAACCTCTCTCTCAGGGGGTAGCCCTGGTAACTCTTCTGGAAAAACATCTGGAAACTCCGCAACTGTAGGTATACTATCAAGCTGAGAACCCACTACTCTGGTATCCACCACATGAGCAAGATAAGCATCACACCCTTTTCTAATCAACTTCCTAGCTGTAACAGCTGAAACCAACAAGGATGCAAGTTGTCTCTGCTCACTAGATACCATCACACTCCTACCATCACTGGTTCTCAAAGTGACACACTTCTTTTGACAATCTACCACAGCCCCATGCTTAGACAACCAATCCATGCCTAAGATCAAATCATATTCTTTAAAAGGCATTTCAATCAAATCACTAAGAAACTCCTCACCCTGCACCACAACTGCACTATCACGATGCACCTTACTCACCACAACACTATGTCCTAAAGGATTTGTCACCAAGACATCAAATCCTAAGAACTCTGAATGCAATTCAGACACAGGCAAGATAGATGCACTTATGTATGAATGAGTAGATCTTGGATCAATCAAAGCCAAAACTGAAATGCCAAATAAAGAAAATGTACCCGCTATAACTGCTGAAGCATTCGGCTGTCTCTGCATCACATATACTCTCTGAGAAGACCCAGCCTCATCTGGCCTACTGCCCTGAATGAAGATCCTCCTCTCTGACTAAACCCAGGTATACCACCCCTACTGAAACCTCTGCCCCCTCGACCACCTCTGCTGATACTAGGTCGAGAAGCTGTAGTATCAGCCTGCCTATACTCCTGCATCTCAGGACAATCTCTAACGAAATGAGCTGGGGACCCACATCTAAAACACCCAGTTGATCCACTAATCTTCCAACAAACACCCCCATGGGTCCTACCACAATGCTCACATGTAGGTGGAGTAGACCTCTGAACCACTGGAGCCGGAGCACTAGCTACAGAAGCTATAGGTCTCGGCCTCTGTCTCTAATACTAAACTGACCTACCTGACTGTCTCTGACTCCTACTGATCCTCTGAATAAAACTTCCTCGACCCCTCTTCATAGATGAAGATCCTGCCTCAAACTGGGATCTTTTTACTCTGGTCTCCTCCTCAGTAGCAGCTGCTGCAATACCCTGTGCTCTTTCAACACTTCTAGCTGCTGCAACTAACTGAAAAAAATCCTGGTACCGAGAACCAATAATGATGCACATAATAGAGGGCCTCAATCCCTCCTCAAATCTTCTACACCGGTCTATCTCAACCAGATGTACTCAATCTCATACTCTGTTACCGTCCGGTTGTCTTGCTTCAAATTCAAGAATTCCATCTTCTTTGTATCTTTATACTCCCTTGGAGTGTATTTCAGCTCAAACTCCCTCATAAAATCCCCATAAGATAATGTAGGTGGATCATCCATGGCATGAGAAACCGTCTTCCACAAGTCATAAGCATCTTCTGCAATAAGGATCTAGCATAACCAAATTTTTCTTCAGAAGTGGCTTGTAACTGGATAAATATCCTTTGTACTTTATCCAACCACTACTCAGCCACTGCAGGATCAGTAGTGCCCAAGAAATCCTCAGCCCCATATTTCCTCAACTTATGATAGTGTCTTACCGGCGCCTGAGGTCGTAGTGGTGGTGGCTGCACTGGAGCTTGTCTAAATAGTTCTACCATATGCCTAAACCAACCCGGTGGAACCTCATCTACAGCTGATCTGTCTGGCACAGAAACAGGTGCCTCATTAACTCTATCAACTCCAGCTCCATCTCTACTCTCTTCAGGAGCTATGCTCTCAGTACTACCCTCTACAGACTGACGTGAATGGGACGCCATCACTACCTATATATGCAAACACAGCAGCATATACCTTATCAAAGATCAAAGACTGCCATACCAAAACATGTATCTTATTCAAAGACCCACTTTTAAAATCAAAATTTTCTTTTTCTTACAATTGACCTAGGTTAAGAATCTCAAACCTAGGCTCTGATACCAAAACAATTGTAACACCCCTATACCCCGTATACGTACACAGCATGCTAATACGATCGTAATATACGTATACTGAATATAGAAATGCTACAGTTTACAAAACACACAAACCATCCCTTTAATATAATATGAACAATTTTAAAACATTTAAGGAAATTTAGAAAACACAATAGACAAAATGTTTATTCAAAATGTAGCGGAAAATATAACAAATATTTCCAAATACATATACATCAAAACTCGAGTTTTATAAAACACAAATATATATATATATATACATGTTTGGCAGTATGTCTTCGATCTTTAAGCTCCACTATCAACACCTCAAAATCTAGACTCGACTCGGCCTAGAGGAACTCTCCGGTTCTTCCCTATTACCTGCGCTATGAACCACAATCGCGTTAAGCCAATGGCTTAGTGGTACAAACTGCAATAATATTATGCTTTGAGGAAATGCCAATATCATACAATCAAGTTTCATGAAGTAATATTCACAATTCCACATCCATACACATATTACACATCATATTATATTTTCGTAGTTTCATTACTCAACAAAGACAAACATGTATCTCATTATTCATTTGTTTCACCATTCAAGAATCACATTTAAACAAACACAAGCATGGGCCCAAAAAGAATCTAATATGTTATTCAAAGTTCAGAGTTACTGCTTTGGTCCATAATCACAATCATCAAGCCCGAAGGCGATATATATATATATATATATCTTTATCCATGGATAGCGTAACAGACCCAGTCTCTTGGATCTCAACCCGGTTAAAACCAAGGAAATCCTCAACCAGGCTAGACTGTTACTGTTTTTGAGGCTTACGACCTAGTCTTTTCACCCCAAAAACATCACATTTCACATATTTCTAATTTTTCAACTGGAATCGGCTTACGACCTGGTCTTTTCACCTATCCAGTGATTCATAGGCATGCCGCCAAACTCAGAACTCTGAAAATTGAATAACATATTAATCACACAATTATTTCACTTATCTCTTTATCAATCTTTTTATCAATTCATTTCCCATTTCATTTCTCATTTCATATTCCATAATCAAATAGGCAACCATGCCCCAATTATTTCATTTACATTGTCATAGCCAACCACAATGGCTTCATGTCACATCATAACACAATTCACATTAAGGCAATTCATCATTAAAGTATTCATAATCAATTGCATTGAACATACATTTCATATTTCATCATAGCATCATATCTTTCACTTTTGCAACATACATTCCACAAAGTTCACTTTATGCAAAACATAACATTATTAATATGCATCAACAATGCAATAGATTACTTAACACATTTACAATCAAATGTGTTAAGTCTCAAGATCATATAAAGGTATGGAATAATGTAGGGTTTGTACTTACCTTAAGATAACTCACACCAATCTATAACCTTCCTCTTCTAAGAACTCTTCACCACTTAGATTAGGGCAATTCAACTTCTTCACAACCTAATCCAAAAGAATAACACACTTACTCAAAGATACACAAGAGATAATAAGACTACAATCTAATTAGGGCAAACTCTAACCATGACACGCTCAACAACACGGGCGTGTCCCTGACCGTGCCCTAAACTCACAACACAGAAGTTTTGACATGCTCAGAACCATGGGCGTGTCACTGAACATGTAATACATTCTGCCTCACAGAAACATTGACACGTCCAACAACATGAATGTGCTCATGGCCGTGTTAATTCTCCAACATCACAGTAGCTATGACACGTCCAATAACACGGGCGTGTTAATGATCGTGTCACCCATCCAAAACACAGAACCATTGACACATCCAAAGATCTGGCCGTGCTCAAGGGCATGTTAGGCCAAAAATACAGATTCCGGCCACAACAACACTTTATCCAACAAATCACTTCCTTTCACCAAAATTCACTTCAAACAAACTTAGCTCAACATACCCAAGAACCATAACAAACTTGCAAAAACACCAAAATAACTAAAAACATACATCCAACACAAATCAAAATCATCACCACAAACCCAAAACACACCCACAACACTTTCTCTTCCAACAAACTTTCTCTTTCCTTCAAACCAACCCCAAAATCCAAAATCAATAGAATCCAAACACTCATAAACACACCACAATCAAACACACTCCTACTATCAATAATAACCATCAAACTCAAACACAACTCCAAATAAAACAAAGGAAATCAAGAGAGAACTTACCAACAATGATGAAACTTCTTGAATTTCCAACTTGGTTACTTGAATCACCTTTCAACTTTGAGCTTGGAACACAAAACTCTCTCTTGCTCTCTTGTCTTGATGATGCCCGGCCAACAAAGGAAAAGAAAAGGAAATGGAGAAGAAATGAAGACAACAAGTCAAACACTTATCTCTTTAAACCTCCACCAAGTCATTTTAATATTAAAATAATCCAAATTAATCTCATCCATTCATAATTTCCTTATTAATTAATTCCATAAATCATAACATAAATATCTCCTTCCATTAACTTTCTTTGACTTTGACTTGGGTATATGTTGTATATATTTTCATATACACAACATATACACTCTCTCTATAATTCTTTCCTCTTTCCAAAGAAACATATACACTAAATCCAATTATAACAATAATACCAAAACTTCTAGGGCACATTTTGGGATATTACACTTAAAGTTTCTTATTTTGTTCTTCAAGCAATCGCTGTGAGCCAAGAGAGAAAAGGTAAGAGCATACATAATCATGCATATATATACAATAAACTTTTATGAAATGAGGAACGTACCAGGTAGGTCATATCAATACCATGAGGATGAGATGGCGTATCTAGTAGGCTAGAATGAGCAAACGAAGGGGCAGTGAAAAAAGGTCCAGCCTCATGATTAAATAAGCCAATAGCCTGCAACAATCATTAAAGAATCAAAGGAAGGAAAAAGCAGTTGCAAGGGAAAAGTGGTTAAAGTGCAAAAAAAAAAAAAACTCCCTTGGAAGATCAAAACAAGGAAAGAAGAGCATGAATCAGGCAAGACATGGCCAAGCCAAATCGAGTTTAGTCGTGTCACCTCAAAAGAAATTTTTGCAGAATATGACACGGGCAAGCGACACGGCCAAGCCACTAGTAGTGTCTTACCTAAAGGACGAAGTTAAGAAGGACAAAGCAAAGAAAGAAAAGAAACAGTAGGTGACATTGGCAGGCGACACGGCCAAGCCACTGGCCGTGTCTCTCCTAAGGGGCAAAGTCAAGAAGGACCAAGCAAAGAAAGAAAAGACACAAAAGTTGACACACCCAGGAGACACAGCCAAGCCACTGGCCGTGTCACTCCCATCTTTAAAGAACAAAAATGACCCCGATCTCCAAGGATGAAGATCCATTTTCAAGGGTGAAGACTCGATCTCCGAGGGCGAAGATCCATTCTGAGGGTGAAGGATCACAATGCATAGAACATCTGGAGCAGTCAGACTTCTCAACTGATAAAAGGTTAGTCAAATTCATTCTCGGGTCCAAATACCCAATCTCAGGTCCAAGTACCCAAATCAAATTAATCCCGGGTCCAAGTATCCAAGTCAATTCAAGCTCGGGTTCAAGTACCCAATCTTGGGTCCAAGTGCCCAATCCTGGATCCAAGTGCCCAATCTTGGGTCCAAGTACCCAAATCAAATCAATCCCGGGTCCACATACCCAAATCAATTCAAGCTCGGGTCCAAGTACCCAATCTTGGGTCCAAGTGCCCAATCTCGAATCCAAGTGCCCAATCTTAGGTCCAAGTACCCAAATCAAATCAATTTAGGGCCGAGTATCCCAATACAGTTAGGATCGAGTATCCCAATACAGTTAGGATCGAGTATCCCAATCCATTTTGGGATCGAGTGTCCAAATCCAGTTAGCATCAAGTATCCAAATCCAGTTAGGATCGAGTATCCAAATCCAGTTTAGGATCGAGTATCCGAATCCAGATAGGATCGAGTATCTGAGTCTAGTTTAGGATCGAGTATCCATATCTCTTGGGTCCAAAGCCCAAAATTTTCCTTGCCCAAAATTTTCCTTAGGTCCAGAACCTAGAATCTTCCTTAAGTCCAGAACTCGAACCGGGTCCAGAACCCAAATTTTCTGTAGGTCCAAAACCTAGAATTATCCTTGAGTCTAGAACTCAAACCGGGTCTAGAACCTAAATTTTCCTTTAAGTCCAGAACCTAGAATTATCCTTGAGTCCAGAACTCGAACCGGGTCCAGAAACCAAATTTTCCTTAGGTCCAAAACCTAGAATTATCCTTAAGTCCAGAACTCGAACCGGGTCCAGAACCCAAATTTTCCTTAGGTCCATAACCTAGAATCATCCTTGAGTCCAGAACTCGAACCGGGTCCAGAACACAAAACCTCAACCGTTTCATCAAAAATTAAGTCTTATTGCTTTCCACTCTCTTTCACTAAGGTTTCAGATCATTCAAGCAGGAGGCAAACTGTAGACCCTTAATTTTTAACCCAATCCGGTCCAATATGTTTTATTTAGTCTAAAATGATTTTTGTTGTCTAATTGGTCCAAAATAATTTTTATTAAATAATTTTTGCTTTAATATCTAATTTTTATTAATAAAAAATAGAAATAAACAAATAAAAGTCAAAAAATAAAAATAAAAATAAAAAGTTGAAAAAATCGACAATGAAAAATCATCGTGCGGGCCCGTGGGCACGGGCTCGTATAGGGATTTCGCCCGCAGGAAATTCCTGCGGGCGAAATCACTGTGCTATTTTGCACGCAGAAATTTTCTACCTGCGAAATAGCTTACGGGCCCGCTCTGCGCACACTGCCGCAGCCAGCTGCAGCAGATTTTTTTGCCAGCGCAGTTTTTCCGCAGCAGTTTTTTTTGGCAGCGCAAATTTTCCGATTCAAAATTTTTGAAACCTAATCCAATTATATTTTGGTTTCTTTTTTTATTAATATTACTTACCTTAACTAATTAGGAATAAATAACCTCAAACCACTATAAATAAGGACCAAAGACAATTAAAAAAGGGGGAGGCAAAAAATCCAAGAGTAGTTTGGAAAATTTGAAACCAAATCAAGGAAGGAAAAGAAGAAATTCAATTCAACTCTTTTCTGGAACAGCAGCAGCACGATTTAGAGGATTGAAAGGCAAAAAAGGATGGTCTTTCGAGCTAGTTCATCCAAGAAGAATTATTTTTGGAGAAATCATCAAAAGAAGGTATGTGTTAATTAATTTTCTTTAATTATTTTTTTTTACACAGTAGCAAATTTATGAAATCAAAATTAAAAACCCTTTAACATTAATTTAGTTTTTCTAAAGCCAAAAAAACCCAATTTCATTAGTTTATCTTCCAAAAGGCTTAAAATTATTATTTTTTCTTCTTAAAAATTTTAAAACTCTAATTGAACATATTTTTCAACAAAACTATGATGTAAATTCTGCTTCTTTTAAAATTTTAAAGTAGGTTCTATTTCATTCAAAAAGGCTTAAAAAAATCTTTTCTACTTATAAAAACTTTAATTTATTTGTTTAAATTCATAAAATTTCATAAAATATCAAATTGATTTCCAAATTCCTAAAAATTATTCACCACCCGTGACCCTAATTCCAAAATATCAAATCCAAATTCAACTTCCAAAATTCAAAATAATAAACACTAACCCTTTTAAAACCTTAAACCCTAATTTTTATGAACCCTAATCCTTTTAAAATATTAAAAAAATTAAAAACATAAAAATCTAAATTTTACACAGTAGGTTAGGAACCCAATAACCAAAAATCACAAATTACAGTATTTTAAAGTGTTTAAAACCCTAGTTTCATGATATCATCATTTAAACCTTAATTTTGTTAATCAAAGAGTCTTACCAACCCTTTAAAACATAAAACCCTAATTTATTTTAATTTCATAAAAATTCATAATAGCCATAATTGGACTTTTATTTGCTTTATTCAATTCCATACTTGATTATGCTTTGATTTATTTCTTATGCTTTAATTTATTTAATTTCAATACTTGATTTATTTAATTTATCATGGATGGATGTTTATTTTGTATTTCGATTAATAGCTTTGATAAATGATTTATTTATGATGAATGATTATTTACTTTTATTAATTAATTTAGATTTCCAAAAGTTGTAAGAGGTATGTTTCCACTTGGTGGGTACCTCATCAGTTAAACATCATGTAATTTAATTTGCTTTTCTATTTTAGAACCTATGTAAAGGGCATGTTTCTACCTTTTGGTGGGTGTCCTATTTAGGCATATGATGTAAGGACATGTTTTCATCCTTGGATGGGTGTCCATTTATTTGCTTTGTTTGGACATTGCTTTGGTTTTAATATATTGATGCTTTCTTTTAATTATTGTGTGTAATATGGATAATATTGTTATATTTAAGAATTTTATAATATTAAGACCTCTAAAGGAGGCCGGTTCCAATGAACCAGGCATTGTGGCGGTGCTGGGCCATTTCTCACCTTCCCCACACGTACCCAACTTTTCGAACCCATTAGGGGGTTGTGGATTCCTTAGGAATTGAGTCATCCACCCCTTTCTTTTTCCCGGCCTCATACGGATTGCAACTCCATTTTCTCCGGACTTAGGTCCGTGTTCTGTTCTCTAAGGCCCCGAGCCTAAATAGTGCCGAAGTCGCAAGAACCATTCCATCGGGTGTGGGGGCGAAAATCCCCGCTCACACCTAAGGAAAGTAACTAGGCCAATTACATGAGCTTTAGTCTTTGGGTTAAAAGGCTTAGGTTCCCATAGCAGGTATATACCGAAGGGTACGAGGCTATGAGTGGTTATGCCATGCTCGATCTCCATACCTTGAGTGAAAGTATGGTATCTCTCACATAACACAGCACGGGTAACATGGGCATCCTAACTCACGCACATGATGCAATGGATAATATCATTATAAGAAAGAATAGAATAATATAAAGACCAATGGAATCAACTTCTCTTATCCCCAGTGAAGTCGCCATTGTGAGTGGGGATTTTTGCCCCCACTCTCGGTGGAATGGTTCTTGCGACTTCGACACTGTTTAGGCTCAGGGCCTTAGAGAACACGGACCTAAGTTCGGAGAAAATAGAGTCGCCACCCCGGACGGGCCGGGAAAAAGAAAGAGGTGGATGACTTGATTCCTAAGGAATCCCCAACCCCCTATTGGGTTCGGAAAGTTGGGCATGTGTGGGGAAGGTGAGAAATGGCCCAGCACCCCCACAATGCCCGGTTCATTGGAGCTGGCCTCCTTTACAAGTCTTAATATTATAAAATTCTTAAATATAACAATATTATCCATATTACACACAACAATTGAAATAAAGCATTGATATATTAAAAATCAAAACAATGTCAAAGCAAAGCAAATAAATGGACACCCATCCGAAGATGGAAACATGCCCTTACATTATCCATGTCTAAGCTAAATAGGACACCCACCATAAGGTAGAAATATGTCCTTTACATTGGTCTAAAATATAAAAGAAATTTAAATTACATAGAACTTAATTAATGAGGTACCCACAAAGTGGAAACATACCTCTTACAAAATTTGGAAATCAAAATAAATCGATAAAAGTAATTAAATAACTATTCATCATAATTAAATCATTCATCAAAGATATTAAACATCAATCAAAATATATAATAAACATTCATCCATGATAAATTAAATCAAGCATTGCAAATAAATCAAAGCATATAATAAATACATAATTAAATCTAAAAATAAAGCAAGGAAAGATACAAATTAGGGTTTACTGTTTCTACTTAAAGTTCTTTAATTAACATTTAGGGTTTTGGGATTTTGGTATTATTATTATCATTTGTTTAGGCTACTGTAAGTTTTAAGAGAATTAAAATGGATTAGGGTTTCATGAAACAAATTAGGGTTTAGGGGTAACATTATGAAATTAGGGTTTTTGAATAATTAAAACATTAGGTTTATAATTCTTGGTTACTGGATTGTTATTTTGGGTTTACTGTATTGAGTTTGAATGTTTAGGTTTATAAGATTTTAAGGTTTTAAGAATTAGGGTTTAGGAAAACTAGGGTTTACGTATTAGTTTTGAGGGAATTAGGGTTTTTAGTGTTTCAGAAAATATATTTGGTTTTTAGAGTTGAAGAAAATAGTTTAGAGTTTTATAAAGTTTTGTGATTTTTAGAAACTATAAGATAAGTTTAGAGTATAGATATTTAACAAAACATTTGAAAATTTTGGAAAAGAATTAGAAGAAAATGGTTTAGGATTTTGAAGAGCTTTTGGAAATAGGAAAAATGATTTAAAGTTTTTGGAAATAAAAGAGTATTTTTAGGGTTTTTAGAAATAGAAGGAACAATTTAGGGTTTAAAGGTTTTAAAGAAATAGGTTAGGGTTCTTATGTTTTAGAAGAAATAGAAAAGTAATTTTTAGGGTTTTTGAAAATAGAAGAAATGATTTAAGGTTCTAAAGTTTAGAAGAAATAAATTAGGGTTCTAAGGTTTTAGAAGAAACAGAAAAGTAATTTTTAGGGTTTTTAAAAATAGATGAAACAATTTAAGGTTCTAAGGTTTAGAAGAAATAAATTAGGGTTCTAAGGTTTTTGGAATCAAAAGAAACAATTTATTAATTTTTAGTGATTGAAGCTACTGTAAGAAAATAAAACAAAAATAGATTAGAGATTCAAACCTTCGTTCATTGGTTTCACCAAAAATTTCTTCTTGGATGAATAAGGACAAAGGCAAGGTTGCTGCCTTTGATAAATTTTTAATGGCTTTGCTTGTTTCACTCAAATCTGAAGTCCCAAATTCAAAGTTCTAGTCCTCTAAGTTCCATCCAAGTCCCTCCTTTTTGTATTTTAAAGTGTTATTTATAGGAAATTTTAGAAGATTAATTCCAATTATTGAAGGAAACTAAGATTAATTAGGAAAAGAAACCAAAACCAAATAGAGTTTGGTTTTGGAAAAAATTACATTGGAAAAATCTCGCTACCGAAAACTGTGACGGGTTGCGAGAGCTAGGTGCGCTTGTAGACCCTTAATGTTTTACGCAATCCGGTCCAATATGTTTTATTTAGCCCAAAATGATTTTTGTTGTCTAATTGGTCTAAAATAACTTTTGTTAACTAATTTTTTGCTTTAGTATCTAATTTTTATTAATAAAAAAATAAAAATAAACAAATAAAAATCAATAAATAAAAATGAAAAAAAAATCGGAGTCGGAAAAATCGGTGACAAAAAAATCGTCGCGCGGGCCCGTGGGCATTTCGCTTGTAGGAATTTCCTATGGGCGAAATAGCCCAAGCCATTTCGCTTGCAGGAAATTCCTGTGGGCTTTCTATTTCGCTCGCAGAAAAATCCTGTGAGCGAAATAGATTTTCTACTTCGCCCGCAGGAAAATCCTGCGGGCGACGCCCCAGCCCGCCCACTGCCGCAGTTTTCTACAGCAGTTTTCTTTTGCCAGCGTATTTTAAAACCCTAATTAAACATCTTTTTCAACAAAATCAAAATTTAATTATGTTTCTTTCAAAATTTTAAACTAGGTTCTATTTCATTCAAAAAACATTAAAAAGCATCTTTTCTATTTATAAAAACTTCAACCCGTTTGTTTAAATTCATAAAACTTCATGAAATCATCAAATTGTCTTTCTAAACCCTAATTCAAATTCATTACCCGAGACCCTAATTCTAAATCCTAAAATCCAAAATTCAACTTTTAAACCTAAAATAGTAAACCCTAACCCTTTAAAACTTTAAACCCTAATTTTTCTAAGCTCTAACCCTTTAAAACATTAAAAACCATAAAAACATAAATACTTTAAATTTTACACAGTAGCTTGAAATTACCATTTAAAACCATGAATCAAAAGTATTTCAAAGTGTATAAAACCCTAGTTTCATGATTTCACCATTCCAACCTTAATTTAGTTAATCAAAGAGTCTTACCAACCTTTTAAAACATAAAACCCTAATCTATTTTAATTCCATAAAAAGTAACAATAGCTATAATTGGTCTTTTATTTGCTTTATTTAATTCTATACTTGATTATGCTTTGATTTATCTCTTGTGCTTTAATTTATTTAATTTCAATACTTGATTTATTTAATTTGTCATGGATGGATATTTATTTTCTATTTTGATTAATAGCTTTGATGAATAATTTATTTATGATGAATGATTATTTACTTTTATCAAGTAATTTAGATTTCCAAAAGTTGTAAGAGGTATGTTTCCACTTGGTGGGTACATCATTAGTTAAACATCATGTAATTTAATTTGCTTTTTCTATTTTAGAACTTATGTAAAGGGCATGTTTCTACATTTTGGTGGGTGTCCTATCTAGGCATGTGATGTAAGGACATGTTTCCATCTTTGGATGGGTGTCCATTTATTTGCTTTGTTTGGACATTGTTTTGATTTTAATATAATGATGCTTTCTTTTAATTATTGTGTGTAATATGGATAATGTTGTTATTATTAAGAATTTTATAATATTAAGACCTGTAAAGGAGGCCGGTTCCAATGAACCAGGCATTGTGGGGGTGTTGGGCTATTTCTCACCTTCCCCACACGTACCCAACTTTCTGAACTCATTAAGTGGTTGGGGATTCCTTAGGAATCGTGTCATCCACCCCTTTCTTTTTTTCGACCCGTTCGGGTGGCAACTCCATTTTCTCCGACTTAGGTCCGTGTTCTCTAAGGCCCTGAGCCTAAACAGTGCCGAAGTCACAAGAACCATTCCACTGGGAGTGGGGGCAAAAATCCCCGCTCACAGTGGCGACTCCACTAGGGATAAGAGAAGTTGATTCCATTGGTCTTTATATTATACTATTCTTTCTTATAATGATATTATCCATTGCATCATATTAGATTGCATCGTGTGCGTGAGCTAGGAAATCCATACTTTCACTCAAGGTATGGAGATCGAGCATGGCATAACCACTCATAGCCTTGTACCATTTGGTATATACTTGCTATGGGAACCTAAGCCTTTTAACCCAAAGACTAAAGCTCATGTAATTGGCCTAGTTACTTTCCTTAGGTTTTACCCCAAATGCATGTTCTTTGACTATGGTTAGTTTATCTTAGTCTAAATCATGGATTATTTGGTTTGGTCTTTTCCTAATATGACATAAGTATATTGTAAGCTCAAAATAAATTTTTCTTTAGAATCCAAAAGACCAAAACTATTTTCAAAATTTTTCAAGATGGTCTTCGGACATAAGACTTTTCTAAAAAAAAAATAAATAAATTCTTTGGTCCATGGCCCAAATACTAAGCCCAAAATCCATTACAATGGGCTTAGAAATAGAATTATTTTCAAAGAGCTTGCAAAATATTTAGGTCAATTATGAAATACAAAAAATCAATTGTGGGCCTAGTTTACACTAAGAACAAATTAACCATGGGCTTGTTTTTGGCATGAATCATTAGTTACTTTTTCAAGTGAGAAATATATCTATAATAAACCTCTTAATTTAGTTTTAATCCAATATAGCATAAAAGATACTTTAGTTGGTTGAATGGATTAAAACCTAATTAATGGGAATTATCATGGATGGATTTCCACTTTCGAAAATATAACTATTGGTTGAAACGTCCGAGGGATTTATTCGAAAGCAAGATACCCCATGTTGGTGTTTTGTTAACCATATACCTAGGAAAAGGGACTCGCCATTCGTGTGTGGATGTTATAAGGTTGGAAGAAACGTCCTATTTATCCTTATTTGTTGATAATTTGTGCATACATACATACATGCATGCATTTGCATCTCATATCATTGATCCTCTCTGGCTCACAGCCCTGGATTACGATAGTTCTAAAGCTTACAACAATATGACCTACGCCAGAGACGAAGTATCTAGCAACGACTCAATCACTTGCTCACCTAAAACAATGGAGCCCGAACAAATTCAAAGGATGGTGGATGAGGCCCTCAATTCCAAGATGGAAGAAATCAAAGAGGCCCTAGCTGAGACCATGAAGAACCAATTGACTGCAATCTTAGAAAACCATGCTGAGGCATCTGCTAGCACTAAGAAACCAAAGGACAAAGGGAAGACCAAAGTTAGTGAAGTGGTTTTTGATGATGAAAAGGTGATCATTGATGATGATGATGATTGGGCTCAATACTACCAAGAGGTTTAAGAAAAGAAGAAAGAACCGAAGGCTGTTGAGAAGGCAATTATTGAAAAGACCGAGACATCCGATGTTGAAAAGATGATTGCTGATTTAGAAAAGAGATTTGAGAAGAAGCTGAAAACCAAGGAGATGTCCGAGATCGACAAACTATTTGAACAAGATGAAGAGGTCCCTTATAAATTCAAGATGTCTTCCTTTGCTAAGTACAATGGCACCGAAAATCCTCATCTTCACGTGAAGCAATACATCACTACCATGCAGTCTACCCGAGCTGCTAAGGCTCAAACCTTAAGGTACTTTATGCTCTCATTGGACCCTGTTGTCCAAAATTGGTTCAATACCTTAGATGATGGAACACAAAAGAGTTGGGATCTACTTTACAAAGCCTTCATCCAACAATATGGATATAATGTTGAGTTAGAAGTTACCTTAATGGAAGTGGAGTCCATTAGGCAAAGGCCAAATGAGAATTTTGTGGACTATGTGAAAAGGTGGAGAAACAAGGCCGCTTTACTCAAGAAGAGGCCCGATGAATCCGATCAAATAAGGATGATTGTGAGAGGGGTGTTACCTAATCTTCGTGAGAGGATGTCTCATACACTCATCCGTGATTTCAAAAACCTTCTCCAAGCTGGTTTGCAAATTGAAGAATGGCAAAGGGAGAAGAGCCGCTTTTCAATAAAAAGGAATGAGAAAGGGAACTACCAGTCGGGCAATCAAAACACACAAAAAGAAGTTGATGTTAATATAACCGGTCAAGGAAATAAGGGACAATTTTTAGATCTGGGGAAACCTCTATCTTGGGTTTTTAGCAAGCTACAAAAGAAAGGGTTGTTACAACCATTAGCTCCTCGACCTTTACATAATCCATTGCCACCAAACTTCAATACCGAGGCCTTCTGTCAATTTCATCAAATGCGAGGACATGAAACAGATAAATGTGCTAGTCTAAGGCATGAGATCCAAGATTTAATCGACAGTGGTAAGCTATTCGAGCTGGATAAGCCCAATACCAAGAACAACCCTTTGCCTAAGTTCGAAAGAGTACCTCCACACTAGAAGAAGATTTTTTTTATCATCCTTTCAAGATGGAAATATTGAAGATGTGAAAGGAAAAGAAGCCTAACTCAAAGAACTTTCCTTAGCTTGAATGTTGCCTTTCAATTTTACTTTGTTTAATATTTAATTGGAACAATCTTGTTTTCCAAATTTAAAATTGCTTGAATAAATTATTTTCATCAAAATTTTTGTTGGTCTTCGTTCATTTTGGTGTTCAATCGATGAGGAATCTAGCTTGATAATTCATGAATTAATATATTTATGCATCATGACTTGAATGACTTTATTAGGTGAGGGGATTGCTCTATAGTATTGAGTTGTGTATGCTTACTTAGAGAGGGCTCCTGCATAATTACCTTTGTCAAGGTCCTAGTCAGTCTTAGAACATGCTTTGACAAACTTTTGAGGCAAAGTTGAACTCTGCTTATTTAAGAGAGAAATGATCTAGGCATTGTTTGGTTAGCCAACAACTAGTATCCACCCAATTAAATATCCATCCCTAGTTGTCCCTTTGAGCCTTCATAAAATTTTAGCTTTCCTTTCATTGGTTTACAAACCCCAATAACCTACCCTAAGCTGTTGTGATACTTTTGGCAAGTCTTATAATCACTAAGATGAAGAGGCAAGAAGATCAAAGAAAGCAATGATTGGTCAAGATCATGAAGATAGTTGAAGTTCTCAAGACCATGAAGATAGTTGATGTTTTCAAGACCATAAGGGTAGTTGAAGTTTTCAAGACCATAAGGGTAGTTGAAGTTCACCTAATATCTACAATCTATCAAGACAACATCATCATTAGAGTAACAAATGATTTATCCCTATTAAAGAATATTTATGTTACTCCACCTATCCATTATTGGAAGCCCAAATTGCTACAAATAAGACAACACTTTTAGAGCCAGAAAAAAAAAGAGAGAAGAAGAAAAAAAAAGAAAAAGGACAAAAGAAAAAGAAAAGAAAGAAAAAGAAAAAAGAAAAAGAAAAAAGAAAGAAAAAAACAACAAGAAAAGAAAACCTAAAAAGGTGGTTCAAAAAGCCAACTGAGTTCTCTTTTACCTAAGCAGCAAAAGGCTTCCATTTGGACAGTTTGACTTGAATTAGTCCAACCCAACCAAAGATTCAATCAAAATCAAAGAAAAAGGAGAAAGATCATTCAGTTCTTGAAAGTTTTGTACTTAACATTCCTGCAAGGAAGAAGGACAAAATGATAAAATACTCAAAGAAAGAGAAGAGTAAGGAAAATAAAGAGAAAGAAGAGGGAAGAGTAAGAAAAATAAAGTGGAAAGAAAAGGGAAAAGAAGAAAAGAAACAGATTTGGGTCTTAAACTTTTTGCAAGGGCAAAAACTGTCCTAACCAAGATCTAGAATTAATGCCAAGAAGACAAAAAGAATTTGGAGTCTAGAAGGATTGCTTTCAACTGTCTAAAGTTCCAATAAGAAATTTTTAGTGTGAAGGTTTGTCCATTGTGTCACACCAGCTCCTATCTCAAAATGGCCTTCACTTAAACATGTGTCCCTTATAAACCTCATTTCAAGCCTATCAAAGGCCTGTTGATCTCCCTTGGTAGGTAGAGTTTATTAGTGGAGATAGTTTGGATAAGCATGCATATAAGATAGAGAATATTTAAACTCAAATGAGACCTTTTACCAAGTAATGTGTATGTGCCTATCTGAGTGCAACAATTCTTTCTTAAATAGAAATAATTCCCGAGTTTAGTGTGGTAACTAGGGTTGTCATGTTATAGATATGTTAATTTGAAAAAAATCAAGTCCTGAGGTACATTGACATTGATTTGACAAAGCCAACATTTGATTTCAAAATCAAAATTCAAAAATTCAAAAAATTCAAAAAATGTTTTGTCATACAAGTTAAGGGAAGTATGTTGAACCTTCAAAGGACACATTGGGCAAAGGAAATGATTATTGGCAAGGTCATGAAGAAGCTATCAAAGGTCATACTGAAATATAGTTGGAAATGGATGCATCCTTGACTCTGCTGCTTAGGGTCTCCACCACTCATGTTTTCATCATCTTGAAGATAAAAGACACAAATGCAAAGCTTTCGATCATTCCAATGCGAGACTTGAACGAGTGTCAAAAAAGAACCAATGAGAACACTTCTAATGATCACCTCAGTCTGTGAGTCGATGGAACAATTGTAAGTATTATTCATGCATATCATGCATACATGAGCATATCACATCGCACTTTCTTGTCTTGTGCGTCTATTCTTTGTCTTAATGAACATCAAATACCCTGCGAATTAAAGAATCAAAAGAAGATATTGAATCAAGGGGGGCATGGAAAGCCTATTTGCTTGTGGAAGCCCCAATCACTTTTCAAAGAGAAGAAATGAGTGCTTATGCAAAGAACTAGACAAGAAAAACATCAATCAAAGCTTGCATAGATAAAATCTTTGGTTTGAACCTACACAGGGGGCAAAGTTTCTCCTTTTCAATTTTTTGAGTTTATATACCAAATATTTTTAAACTCACTTATAAATATTTTGCCACACAGGGGGGCAAGGAGAGGATATAAGGTCCAATTAAATCTTTGCAAAAAGGAAGAACAAAAGAATAGAACATTAGAACTCTCAAAAGAATGAAGATGCAAAAAGACAAAAGACCAACCCAGCTAAAAGAGCTGAAGCCAGGGTAAAGACCCGACCTCCAATGAATAAAGACCCATTTTTCAAGGGTGAAGACCCGATCTCCAAGGATGAAGGTCCATTTACAAGGGTGAAGACCCCAATCTCCAAGGATGAAGATTCATTCTGAGGGTGAAGAATCACAATGCATAGAATAACCAAAGCAGTCAGATTTCTCAAATGATGAAAGGTCAGTCAAATCAATCTCGGGTCCAAGCACCCATTTTCTGGTCCAATTACCCAAATCAAATCAATTTCAGGTCCAAGTACCCAAATTAAATTCAAATCTTGAGTCAAAGCACCCAATTTAGGATCGAGTATCCAAATCCAGTTTAGGATCGAGTATCCAAATCAAGTTAGGATCGAGTATCCAAAGCCAATTTAGGATCGAGTATCCAAATCCAATTTAGGATCGAGTATCCAAATCCAGTTAGGATCGAGTATCCAAATCCAGTTTCAGATCGAGTGTCCAAATCAAATTAGGATCGAGTACCCAAAGTGAATTTAGGATCAAGTATCCAACGCCAAGTTAGGATCGAGTATCCCAATCCAATTTAGGATCGAGTATCAAAATCTAGTTAGGATCGAGTATCCAAATCTAGTTTCGGATCGAGTATCCAAAGCCAAGTTAGGATCGAGTATCCTAATCCAATTTAGGATCGAGTATCCAAATCCAGTTTCGGATCAATTGTCCAAATCCAATTAGGATCGAGTATCCAAATCCAGTTAGGATCGAGTGTCCGAATCAAGTTAGGATAGAGTATCCCAATCCAGTTTAGGATCGAGTATCCAAAGCTAATTTAGGATTGAGTATCCGAGTCTAGTTAAGGATCAAGTATCCAAATCTCTTGAGTCCAGAACCCAAATTTTTCTTAGGTCGAGAACCTAGAATTATCCTTGAGTCCGAATCTCTCTGGTCCAGAACCCAAATTTTCCTTAGGTTGAGAACCTAGAATTATCCTTGAGTCCAAAACTCGAACCGGGTCCAGAACCCAAATTTTTTCTTAGGTCCATAACCTAGAACTATTTCTAAGTCCAAGAACTTAGCTAGGGTCCAGAACCCAAAATACCCTTAGGTCGAGAACCTAGGATTATCCTTGAGTCCAGAACTCAAACCGGGTCCAGAACCCAAATTTTCCTTAGGTCGAGAAACTAGAATTATCCTTGACTCCATAACTCGAACCGGGTCTAGAACCCAAATTTTTCTTAGGTCTAGAACCTAGAATTTATCCTTGAGTCCAGAACTCAAACCGGGTCCAGAACCCAAAACCTCAACCATCTCAAAAATTAAGCCTTATTGCTTTTCACTCTCTTTCACTAAGGTTTCAGATCATTCAAGCAGGGGGCAAACTGTATACTCTTAATTTTTGACCCAATCCGGTCCAATATGTTTTATTTAGCCCAAAATGATTTTTTTTATCTAATTAGTCCAAAATAATTTTTGTTAAATAATTTTTTGCTTTAATATCTAATTTTTATTAATAAAAAAATAAACAAATAAAAATCAAAAAATAAAAATAAAAATTGGAGTCTGAAAAATCGGCGGCAAAAAAATCATTGCGCGGGCGAAAAAATAAAAATTGGAGTCAGAAAATCCTGCGGGCGAAATAGTCGCTAGCAGGAATTTCTTGCAGGCGACACCCCAGCCTGCCCACTGCCGTAGTTTTTTTTCGCCAGCGTATTTTTCCTGCATGTAATTTTTTTCGGCAGCGCAATTTTTTCCAACGCAAATTTTTCAAAACCTAATCCAATTAAGTTTTGGTTTCTTTTTTTATTAATATTACTTGCCGTGTGTAATTAGGAATAAACCACCTCAAACAATTATAAATAAGGACCAAAGGCAATTAATTTAAGAGAGACCAAAAACCAACAGGGACTTGAAAATTTGAAACCAAATCAAGGAAGGAAAAGGAGCAATTTAATTCAATTTTTTTCTGGAACAACAGGGACACAATTTAAGCAATTCAAAGGCAGCAATTGTCTTTGTTCTTGTTCATCCAAGAAGAATTATTTTTGGAGAATCAACAAAAGGAGGTATGAGATTCTAATTTTTATTTTATTTTTTCACAGTGGCATAATCTATGAAAATTTATTTTTCAAATCAAAAACCTTAGAACTTTAATTTAGTTTTTCCCAAAGTTAAAAACACTAAAACGTTACTTTATTTTCCAAAAAGACTTAAAATTATTATTTTTTCTTCTTAAAAATTTTAAAACTCTAATTAAACATCTTTTTCAACAAAACCAAAATTTGATTCTGTTTCTTTCAAAATTTTAAACTAGGTTTTATTTCATTCAAAAAACATTAAAAAACATCTTTTCTATTTATAAAAACTTCAATTCGTTTGTTTAAATTCATAAAACTTCATGAAATCATCAAATTGTCTTTCTAAACCCTAATTCAAATTCATACCCGAGACCCTAATTCTAAATCCTAAAATCCAAAATTCAACTTTTAAACCTAAAATAGTAAACCCTAACCCCTTAAAACTTTAAACCCTAATTTTTCTAAGCTTTAATCCTATAAAACATTAAAAACCATAAAAACATAAATACTTTAAATTTTACACAGTAGCTTGAAATTACCATTTAAAACCATGAATCAAAAGTATTTCAAAGTGTATAAAACCTTAATTTCATGATTTCACCATTCAAACCTTAATTTAGTTAATCAAAGAGTCTTACCAACCTTTCAAAACATAAAACCCTAATCTATTTTAATTCCATAAAAAGTCACAGTAGCTATAATTGAACTTTTATTTGCTTCATTTAATTCTATACTTGATTATGCTTTGATTTATCTCTTGTGCTTTAATTTATTTAATTTTAATACTTGATTTATTTAATTTGTCATGGATGGATATTTATTTTCTATTTTAATTAATAGCTTTGATGAATGATTTATTTATGATGAATGATTATTTACTTTTATCAAGTAATTTAGATTTCCAAAAGTTGTAAGAGGTATGTTTCCACTTGGTGGGTACTTCATTAGTTAAACATCATGTAATTTAATTTGCTTTTCTATTTTAGAACTTATGTAAAGGGCATGTTTCTACCTTTTGGTGGGTATCCTATCTAGGCATGTGATGTAAGGACATGTTTCCATCCTTGGATGGGTGTCCATTTATTTGCTTTGTTTGGACATTGCTTTGATTTTAATATAATGATGCTTTCTTTTAATTATTGTGTGTGATATGGATAATGTTGTTATATTTAAGAATTTTATAATATTAAGACCTGTAAAGGAGGCCGGTTCCAATGAACCGGGCATTGTGGGAGTGCTGGGCCATTTCTTACCTTCCCCACATGTACCCAACTTTTCGAACCCATTAAAGGGTTGGGGATTCCTTAGGAATCTAGTCATCCACCCCTTTCTTTTTCCCGGCTCGTTCGGGTGGCAACTCCATTTTCTCTGGACTTATGTTCGTGTTCTCTAATGCCCTTAGCCTAAACAGTGCCGAAGTCACAAGAACCATTCCACCAGGAGTGGGAGTGAAAATCCCCGCTCACAGCGCTGTGGGTTGCCTGGCCATTTTGCAGCAGGAATTTCCTACGGTGAAATGGCCTTGGACAATTATTTTCGACGACGACTCTTCCGTCGCCGATTTTTATTTTTATTCGTTTGTTCATTTATTATTTATTATTTATCTTTTTATTTTTTTATTTTTTTATTATTTTTATTTTTATTCACTTAACCATTTTTAATTTTTATTAAAAATTATAAATAATAAATACTAAAATAAATATTAGAATACCACAAAAATTATTTTGGATTATAAAAAAATAACGAACCGAACTATGTTAAAAATTAAGGGTTTACACCATTGTCTCATCCTTATTTGGGAACTTGATCTTTTGATGGAGTGTGAAAGGAACTCCACCAAGAGGATGAAACCAGAGTCTTCCCAATAGTAATGCAATATTGACAGGGTTATCTCAGAATCAAAATTCAACCATGGATTCAATGGGACCAGCCTTCACAATAGCTTTGAAGGTTCCTTCAGCATGCCTCTTCGTATTATCATAAGCTCTAACTGTTACCTTGGTTAGGCTTAGATCCCTTGTCTACATGGAGAGCTTTGGCAAGTTCTTGAGTGGAAAAACATTTATGGCCGACCTATCATCAACCATCACACATGGAGTCCTTTTTCCTTTGACGTCCACCTTGATAAAGAGTAGGCGGATGTGGACTCTCCCTTCCCCTGGCAAATCAGCACCTAAAAACAATACCATGCCCACATTAATCTTGTTCTTCTTTTGATCCCCCTTACATTTTAATACTCCTTCAACTTTGATAAAATTAACAAGCTCCTCTGGTATTATAGAAGTGGAAATTTGCATGCTAGCCATGGCCATGGCAATTATTTCCTGATGCTTCTTTGATGTAGGTAGTAGATCCCATATGCTGATACTAGCTTGTGTTCTTTTCAACTACTTAAGAACATCACTATCTTATTCTTCTTTACTCCCAGCTTCGACATCCTTCCCCTTATCAGCCTCTATTTCTTTTGGTTGTGGCCTTACCTAAGTCTTACCGAATCGAGTATTCATGACTTTTTCTTTTTCGGGCTCAGACTAGGTCCATTCTTCCTTCTTGGGCTCAGAATCATCATCACTATCAATTGAGTCCCAAAACTTGCTTACCATACAAATGGCTACTTCTTTTTTAACTTCATCCAGCTTCATCTTGTTAAGGATCACTTCTTCTTTGGTGGTCTCTCCATCTACATCTTGGAAAGAAGACAACACAAATCTCTAATTCAAACCTCCCCCAATCATAAAAGTTGTTGCTATAGGACCCTATTGAATCTTGGAAATGGATTGTCCTTTGTGTTGGGTTTGTTAGGTTCGGGCAACTTCCCACTATCAGTCAAGTTCTGAATTTCATGTCTCAACCTCAAACACTTATCCCTCTCATGCCCTTACATCGGGTGAAATTGACAAAATACTTTTGAGTCAAAATTAGGTGGTAAAGGATTTGGCAGTGGACATGGGGCTAATGGCTATAACAACCCTATTTTCTATAGTGTATTCAGAACCCAAGACAGTGGTTTGTGTAATTCTAAAAACTATCTTCTACCACCTTGGCTAGTTGTATTAACATCGAACACCTTTTGCATGCTTTGATTTTCGGATTGATAGTTCCTTTTCTCATTTCTTTTTGCATAAAAGCGGTTCTTCTCCCTTTTCCACTCTTCAATTTGTAAACTAGCTTAAAAAAATCCTTAAAATCCCAGATTATTATGTGTGACATCCTTTCATGAAGGCTAGGCAGCAATCCCCTCACATTCATCCTAATCTTATTAGATTCATTAGGCCTCTTCTTGAGAATCGCGGCCTTGTTTCTCCACCTCTTCACATAGTTAACAAAATTTTCATTTGATTTCTGCCTTTTCAACTCAACTTCCATCAAAGTGACCTCCAACTCAACATTGTACCCATATTGTTGGATGAAGGCCATGTACAAAGAATCCCAGCTCTTTTGAGTACTATCCTCTAAGGTGTTGAACCAATTCTGCACAACCTGATCCAACGAAAGCATAAAGTACCTTAGAGTTTGAGCCTTAGTAGCTCGAGCAGACTGCATAGTTGTGATATACCATTTCACATGAAGATGAGGGTTGCTAGTTCCATTGAACATAGCAAAAGATGGCATCTTAAATTTATAAGCGACCTCATCATATTGTTCAAACAACTTGTCCACTTCTGACATCTCTTTAGTTTTCAACTTCTTCTTAATCTTCTTCTCCAAATCAACAATCATCTTCTCCACATCAGAAGTCTTGATATTTTTAATAGTTGTCTTATCCACAACCTTCATCTCCTTTTTCTTATCTTGAGGATCATGAAAGTATTGAGCCCAGAATTCATCATCGTCCATAACCATCTTATCATCATAGAATGCTACTTCGCCAACCTTAGCCTTTCTCTTATCATTCTGCTTCTTGGTACTAGTAGACGCTTTAGCAACATTCCCAAACATTGTAGCCAATTTGTTTTTCATGGTCTCAGCTAGGACCCCCTTAAGTTCTTCCATCTTGATGTTGACTGCATTGTCTATCATCCTCTAAATATGTTCAAGTTCCATTGCTTTTGGTGAGAAGCTAATATAGTCGTTGCTAGATTCTACATTGCTGATGTAGGTTGGGTTGTCGTATGCTTATGAGTGGGGATTTTCGCCCCCACTCCCGCGTGAATTATTCTTGCGACTTCGGCACTGTTAGGCTCAGGGCCTTAGAGAACACGAGCCTAAACCCGAAGAAAATGGAATCGCCACCCGGCTGGCCGGGAAAAAGAAAGGGGTGGATGACTCAATTCCTAAGGAATTTCCAACCTCCTAATTGGTTCAAAAAGTTGAGTACATGTGGGGAAGGTGAGAAATGGCCTAGCACCCCCACAATGCCCGGTTCATTGGAACCGACCTCCTTTTCAGGTCTTAGTATTATATAATTCTTATATATAATGATATTATCCATACTACATGCTATCATAATAATAAATAAATACTTTATTAAAAATTATAGCAATGTCCAAACAAAGCAAATAAATGGATACCCATCCAAGGATGGAAACATGTCCTTACATCATCTATGTCTAAAACTGAATGGAACACCCACTGAAAGGTGGAAACGTGTCCTTTACATTAATTCCAAAATATGAAATTAATTTAAATTATATAAAGATTAATTAATGAGGTACCTAATCATGGAAAAATACCTCTTACAATTTTAATACCAAGATAATAATAATAATAATAATAATAATAATAAAGAAACAATCCATCCATGTTAAACAAATCAAATATCGAAATCAAAAAAATCAATCATCAAAACATATAATAAACTACATAATCAAATCTAAAACTAAAAAAGCAATAAATGTATAAGTTTAGGGTTTATATCTTAAATTAAGGTTTTTAAAATTTTAATAACTAAATTAGGATTTAAAATAAAGGAAGTTCAACACAAAGACTTATAATACACAAATAAATATTGAGACCCCTTCGGCAAGCCCATACGGCAGTCCCGCTAGTCGGTTAGTAGGCAGGGTCAAGGGACAGCGCCCCTTGCATGGTTGGGGGCAACATTTTAAAGTTTTAAAGTTGATCAAAGTTTTAAAGTTTATATGAATTAAAGTCACTGTGAATATTTTTAAAGAGCTTAAATGAAGCTACTGTGTGTTTTTATGGAAAAAACTTAAGTGAGTTTGTGTAGCATATTGGTTAAATAACCATGCGCAATAGAAAACAAATAAATGTCCTAAGCTAGCAAGTTTACAGTTTCTAGTTTATATGATGTTGAAAAATAATAACAGAAATCTACACTGCATGTAAACTATGAATTGATGTTAAAAGAACTAGCCTACTGTAACTTTAAGTAGATGAAGAATGAACTTATTCAATATTTAAAATAATCAAAAGCATATTATATTTATTTAATTTAGAGTATACCATCGTTTGTTGGCTCCACCAAAATCGTTGAATGAGAATTCTGGGTGAGCTTTTCCATGACAGTGAGTGCACTACCTTTGTAAAGTTTGTGTGTCACTGATCTTCTTTTCCTATCCTTTTCTCTGCTTCCTTTGCTGATGAAAATTTTCTAGGGTTTATTCATTGATCAAAAGTCTGATAATAATTCTTGAGTAATTTTTTTTGCCATCCCTATTTTTGTATTTAAAACTACTATTTATAAGAAGTAAAAACAAAACCTAATATCTTAAGGAAATTAAAACTGTTTAGGAAATTAATTGAAGTTTTCGAGTAAAATAGAGTTTTGGCAAAAACTTTCCAATGCGCTAACACGAGCTACTGGGACGCGAGCAATGGGCGAGCGAGCAATGAGGCTAGGGTACTGGGAGGCGAGCAATAGGTGAGTGCTTGGCGAGGCGCTGCCCAATTCACCGCAGGCTTGGCCTGCACAAATTGGGGCAGGCCAACCCCAATTTGCCGCAAGTTACGCCTACGATGAACTGGCTTACCAAACGCTGCTCATCGATTGGTCCGCCCAATTTTTTATTTTTTTATTATATATAAATTTTAAAAAATAAATAGTAAATTTTAAAATAAGTATTAAAATAAATAATAAACACTAAAATAAATAATAAATATCACAAAAATTATTTCATACTTATTTTAAAATATTGGACTTGACTTGGTAAAAAATTAAGGGTCTACAATGCTCTTGAACTGCTGTAATCTAGGGCTATGAGCTATAAAGGATCAATGATATGAGTTGCAATGCATGTATGCATGGATGTACAAATAATAATCAAACAAATAAACTAAAGAAGTAGGAATGACCTTCCAGCCATATAACTTTCACACATGAATGGCGAGTCTTTTTACATAGGTATATGGTAAAAAAAATATCAACAAGAGATATCTTATTTTTGAAAAAAATACTTGGATGATTAACCAATAGTTTATTTTCAAATTGGAAGTCAGTCCATGATAACTCCCATTAATTAAGTCTTAATCCTTTGGAAAAACTAGAAATAGCTTTTATGCTATATTGGATTAAAACTAAATTAAAAAGCTTATCATCAATAGATTCCCACATTTGAAAGATCAACCAAGATTCATGCCACAAAAAAAATCCATGATTAATAAGTCTTAATGTGAACTATGCCCATAATTAATTTTAAATATTTCATAATTGACTCAATTAGTTGTCAGCCCATTAAAGAGAAAGTTGTGAAAAAGATTTTTAAAAATGGCTTTGTTTCAAAGCCCATTATAGAAGATTTGTAAAAATGAATTTTGAGCTTTGGGCTTGGGCCATAAGGTAAAAAGAATTTTTGACCCATCTCGAAAAAAAGGTTTTATGTCAAAAGGCCATCCTAAAACATTTTTAAAATAATTTTGGCTTTATGGGCTTACAATATAATTAGGTCATATTAGGAATGGAACAAAACAAATAAGCCATGGTTAAAACCAAGATATATTAATCTTATTCAAACAACAAGCATTTGGGTACAAACCTAAGGAAAGTAACTAGGCCAACTACATGGGCTTTAGTCCTTAGGTTGAAAAGCTTAGGTTTCCATAGCAAGTATATACTAAATGGTATGAGGCTATGAGGTGTTATGCCATGCTCGATCTCTATACCTTGTGTGAAAGTATGGTATCCCTCACATAACACAACATGGGTAACACGGGCATCCTAACTCATGCACACAATGCAATCTAAAATGATGCAATGGATAATATAATAATGAGAAAGAATAAAATAATATAAAGACCAATGGAAAGAATAAAATAATATAAAGACCAATGGAATCAGCTTCTCTTATCCCAAGTGGAGTAGCCACTGTGAGTGAGGATTTTTGCCCCCACTCCCGGTGGAATGGTTCTTATGAGTTCGAAACTATTAGGCATAGGGCCTTAAAGAACAAGGGCCTAAACTTGAAGAAAATGGAGTCACCAACCGGATGGACAAAAAAAGAAAGGGGTGGATGACTCAATTACTAAGAAATTCCCAACCCCCTAATGGGTTCAAAAAGTTGGATACGCAAGGGGAAGGTGAGAATGACCCAGCACCCCCACAGCTCCCTATTCATTGGAACCGGCCACATTTTTAGGTCTAAATATTATAAAATTATTAATTATTAAAATATTATCCATACTACATGTAAATAATAAAATAAGGTATCATTATATTAAAATCAAAGTAATGTTCAAAACAAAATAATAAATGGGCACCCACACAAGGTGGAAAGTACCCTTGTAACCAAATCCATTGTCTAAAACTAAATAAATGGGATACCCATCAGAATGGTGGAAACGTATCCTTTTACATTAGTCTAAAATCTTTAAATAATAAATTAAATTACATAATGAAAACTGAGGCACCCACAAAGTGGAAACGTGCCTTTTACAATTTAAGAAATCAAATAATTAATTATGCAAATTAAATCATTCAAGCATGATAATTAGAACAAAACATCCATCATAAGGTAAAATAAACCATCCATCATATAACAAATAACAAACCAAATAAGTAATTAAAACTAGAGTTTAGACCACTATATAAATAAAATTAGGATTTGACAATTTAAATTATGATTTATGGGCTACTGAACATTTAGAAAATTTATAAAATAATGTTTGGAAATTAGGAGTTAGGGTTTAGAAATTTGGTTACTGAATGTTCATTAAATAATTTTAGAAATTAGGATCTATGTGTTTAAGGCTTAAGAGTTACAGATTAGGGTTTTTGAATTTTGGGAGTTAGGGTTTGAAGGCTAGGGTTTAGGTTTTAAGGTTTTGTAAATTAGGGTTTGGGTTATAGGTTTTGATTTAGGGTTTGGTTTTAGGTTACTGTGCTTAGGGTTTGGTTTACTTTATTTGATTTTTAGGGTTTGGTTTATGTTTTGGGAATTAGGTTTAATTGATTAAGGTTTAAGGATTGACTAAATTAGGGTTTAAGTGTTTATTGGATTTGTTTAAGGGTTTACTATATTAGGGTTTTAGGGTTTACTAGATTAGAGTTTAGATATGCTGGATTAAGGTTTTAGGCTTTATTGGATTAAGGTTTAGGGATTTGATAAACTTATCCCAGGGTTTGGTTTTTTAGGTTGGGAAATTTAAAAAACAAGATGAAGGTTTCAAAAGAGATTAGGGTTTCTTAATTAATTATTTTAGGAAGACGGTTTAGGGTTTTTTAATATTTTAAAATTGTTTAGGGTTTTCTTTGATATTTAAGATTTTAAATTTCAAAACTGACTATGGTTTAACAATTTAAACTGGATCAAAATAATAATTAAAACAAACAACAGGAATATTTAAAAGAAAAAATGTCAAAGATCAAAGTAGGACACAAAACCTACTTTGAAGGCTCCATCAAATTGATTATTTACTCCAAGTTGTTGCTTATATCAATGTTTGTTTCTGATCGAGCAAAGATCAAAGACAGAGATCATTTCCTTTATTGGTTGTCTCATGAAAGTTGGATGTTGGTAATTATTATTGCTTTCCTTGCTAAAATTAATGATCCTTTTTAATGTATTAAGCCTCATTATTTATACGAAAAACTATCCCAAAAAAACCATAATTGCTTTCTTAATTCACCTTTAAAATGAATTCTAAACTAATTAGGAAACCAAATAGATGGCCAAAACTCAAAACAACTTAAGACCATGTCAATATGGTGTCCTAGAATGACATGGGCTAAGGCTCATGTTTACCTGGGCAACCAGGTCGACATGGCCTTTGGCTCATGTCAACCTGGCTTGTCCAAGGCTCATGTCGATCTAGACCATCAAATCGACATGAGCCATGCTCATGTCGACCTGGGCCTTTCAGCCCAAGTTGACATAAGCAATGGCTCAAGTCAACCTCGGCCACCCCGACTCGATTTACTCAAATATTTTTTAAATTTTTGGACCGAAAAGTTTTTTATTTGGGCCTAAAAACTCAATTTAGGGTTTTATAGTTGAATCTGTGCCTTTCAAAATCGGAACAGCTTATTTAAAAAGTTGTAAACTAAGTTTACATCTTTTAAAGTCAGATCAAATTTATTTTGGCATTCTTTAATTAAGACTGTACCAACTTAGGACAAAAATTAAGGGTCTATAGTTTCTTGGAAATGGGTTTCGGATAGGCTTTGAATCAAGAGGATGAATCAATTTAGCTTCCAATGCCTTTGTACACACTAGACAAAGGGGCTTTCCCAAATCAGTAAACATTCTCTACAAATGGCTTCTTTCTTAATAGAATTGTGGCTGAGGGGTGATGTGTTGTGCTCGAATTAAGTACTACTACAAAGCGACACTCACAAGTATATGAGGTAATTGTAGCAACGGTGATCACCCCAAGGTCATTTCACAAGGAAGGTGTTGTTCATAATAATTTAATTAAAGCAATTTAATTTAAAGAATGGGAATGTGGTGTTTGCAATATTGGTGAAATTATAACAAAAGTAAAATAACAAGTGAATAATTAACTGTGTGCTTAGAATTTGTTTAATTCTTAGAAAGATACCTAGGGTTATAGATCAATTCAAACAAAGCTTAATTCTCAAATATTCCATTAATATAACCTTGTAATTTAATTTGTTCCTTGAGTTTAATTAGTTAATTACCAATTCATTAGTTTTCACATTCATGAATTAATAATAACCAATTATTTTACATTTTCAAATTAATAAAACCCAAGAACTTATATTTCTAATTCATTCATAGGGTGGTTGATTATATAGTTCCGATATCGAATTTCACCTCTCAGTCCGTCATCCAATATTAAAAGATTAATAGGTAGCTAATCTATCAACCTAACATTCAATCCAATACAATCAACCATCAGCAAGGAATATTAATGGAAATATCAAATTAGGGCAATCAATCAAATATACTACAAACCCTAGGCATGAGTAAACTAGCTCATCATCATTAATTGAAAATAAACATTCATCTCAATATAAATCAAATCACAATTGTCCATTGAAATATTAATTCTCTTAATAAACAACAACAATCTAGAAATGATTAAAAGAGAGAATAGAAAAACCCCTTGTAGATGCCAAGAGTTGGACTACTTGTCTTCCTCCTAGCTCCAATTTGATGTTGATGAAGAACTCAAGCCCTCTTCAATTGATAATTCTACCTTTGAAAGATGTAATGGAGCTTTGTCAAGTCACCAAACATTCAATGAAACTTTCTTTAAACCCTTAGTCTTTAAGAGCTTGTTAACCCAATTTATCCCAAAGAATCAAGTTGAAGTTTTGTTTATTGAAGATGGAGAAGATGGAAAATGGAGGATGAGGAAGAGAATGGTGTGTTCTTCTCCAAGAAGGAGAAGAGTGGAATGGAATTGGAGAGTGTCACCCTCTCCTAACATGTTCCTCTTTCTCCCTTCCTCTCCTTTTATTTCTTTTAAAACACTAAGAATCCTTGCCAACTCACTTCACTACCTCTTGTCTCCCTCTTTTTTCATTATTTAAATCCTCATCCCATGAAGTTAGGCAACCTTTTTCTTATTTTAATATTTCTTTTGGCAAAATTAAGGTCATTGTCCCCCACTTGTCCCCCAATTTATGCAAATAATTCAAGCATCTTTAGGGTGACACAGCCAAGCCATGAGTGGTTTAGCCGTATTTTTTACTTTTCTTGTGACACGACCAAGCTTGCTGGCCATGTCCATGGCTGCCCTTCCTTCTTTCCTTCTTTTAAAGATGTGACATGGCCAGTGGTTTGGCCGTGTCTCTTGCCAGTGTCTCCTTCTACCTCCTTTCTTTTTTTTTCTTTTGGTTTGTTCTTTAGGTGAGACATGACCAGTGGCTTGGCCGTGTCTTTTGTCGGTGTCAGTCTTTGCCTAAATTTCTTTAGGGGACACGGCCAAGCCAACTTGACTTGGATGTGTCTCTTGTTTGTTCTTTACCTTGGTGAGTGACACGGCCAAGCATTCTTTGACTTGGCTGTGTCTTGCTTGATTCATGCTTTTCCATCATTGTTTTAATCCATCCAAGGGAGTTTTTGCACTTAAAACTAAAACCAACACTTCAAACAAACTTTAAACACAAATCAAATGAAAATTTAACTAAAAACAAATAATATTACTTTAAAAATACGATCATAAATGATCTAAACATGATGCTGGCAACTTCTCCTACATTCTTGCTAGTAAATTGTGGACCATTATTGTTTAGATTCTTCCTAAACCTTGAAGAGGAGGCTATCTCATCTTTGATTTTCCCACTGTGCATCAAATCTTTAATTTTGTTGCTTGTAACAATTATAGCCTTGAATGTAGGGAAATATTATGTTTATAGATCGGTTTAATAAATAGGCAATAGATTTTACATAATGATGCCAATTTTCTCTTGCTTTGATGGGTGATTGAGCATTTTTGCTTGCTTTCCCCTCCACCTTGTAAGGAATAAGGAGAAAGATTCCTTTTAGTTTTGCTTGGTGGTCTCAAGGTTTCTTATATGATTCATGCTTCAAACAAGCCCATGATTAATAAGCCTTATTGTAAACTAGGCCCACAATTAATTTTAAATATTCCATAATTGACCCAATTAGTTGTAATCCCCTTTAAAATAAGGTATGTTAAAAATGGTTTTGTTTCGAAAGCCCATTAAGAAAAGATTTGTTCAAAAATTTAGGCTTTGAGATAGAAAGAATTTTTGACCCATCTTAGAAAAAGGTTTTATGTCCATAAGACCATTGTGAAAAATTTTAAAATTAGATTTTGTCTTTTGGGCTTACAATATAATTAGGTCATATTAGGAATGGAACAAACTAATTAAGCCATGATTTAACCAAGATAAATTAACCATAGTCAAAAAACAAGCATTCAGTAAAAAACCTAAGGAAAGTAACTAGACCAATTACATGAGTTTTAGTCTTTGGGTTAAAAGGTTTAGGCTCCTATAGCATGTATACACCTAAACGTACGAGACTATGAGTGGTTATGCCATTATTGACCTCCATACCTTGAGTGAAAGTATGATATCACTTACATAACATAATACAGGTAACACGGGCATCCTAACTCATGCACACAATGAAATATAAATGATGCAATGGATAATATCATAAGAAGAAAGAATAAAATAATATAAAGACCAAAAAAATCAACTTCTCTTATTCCAGTGGAGTTGCCACTGTGAGCAGGGATTTTTGCCCTCTTTTCCTGTGGAATGGTTCTTGAGACTTTCGTACTATTAGGCTCGGGACTTTATAGAACATGGACCTAAGAAAATGGAGTCACCACCTAGACAGGTTAGGAAAAAGAAAGTGGTGGATGACTCGATTCCTAAGGAATCCCCAACCCCTAATGGCTTTGGAAAGTTGGGCATTATGAGCGGGGATTTTCGTCCACACTCCCGGTGGAATGGTTCTTACGACTTCGGCACTGTTAGACTTGGGGCCTTAGAGAAAACGGGCCTAAACCCGGAGAAAATGGAGTCACCACCCGAACGGGCTGAAAAAAAAAGAAAGGGGTGGATTACTCAATTCCAAATGAATCCCCATCCCCCTATTGGGTTCAAAAAGTTGGGTATGCATGGTGAAGGTGAGAAATGGCACAACACCTCCACAACGCCCAGTTCATTGGAATTGGCCTCCTATTCAGATCTTAAAATTATAAAATTCTTAAATATAATGATATTATCCATACTACATATAATGATAAGAATAAATAAATACTTTTTTAAAAATCATAGCAATGTTCAAACAAGACCAATAAATGGACACCCATCCGAGGATGGAAATATATCCTAACATCATCCGATATTCAAAACTAAATAGGACACCCACCAAAAGATGGAAACGTGTCCTTTACATTAATCCCATAATATGAAAAAAAAATTACATAAAGATTAATTAATAAGGTACCCACTTATGGAAACATGCCTCTTACAATTTTAATAAACAAATAATATTCAAGAAAATATTCGTCCATGATAAATTAAATAAATCAAACAACGAAATTAAATAAATAGATCACCAAAACATATAATAAACAATATAATCAAATCCAAAACTAAATAAAGCAATAAATGTATAAGTTTAGGGTTTACATATGAAATTAGGGTTTTAGAATTTTAATAATTAAATTAGGGTTTTAGATAAAGGAAGTTAAATATAATGACTTATAATGCACAAATAAATATTGACCCTTATGGAATTTTTATAAAATATTATTATTGACTGTAGTATTAGCTTTGCATGAAGAATATGAACAATCGCTAAAATTTAATATGATGTATTTAAATAAATTAAAATTTAGAGACATACCTTCGTTTGTTGATTCCACCAATAATCAAATTTTGATCCAAAGAAAATGTTTGCATCAATCTTTTATTTGTTGGTTGAATTGAAAATAAGACAATATGCCTACTGCCTTATTTAGTATTTTTGGCTACTGCCTTGTTGTTCGCTCTTTCAATTGTTGATCACTGCTCGCTTGTGTAGACCCTTAATTTTTGACCCATTCCAGTCCAATATTTTTTAAAATAGTCCAAAATAATTTTTATTGTATGTTAATTAAATAATATTTATTTTAATATTGATTAATTATAATATTTATTTTTAATAAAAATAAAAAGGTAACAGTAAAAAAAAGATAAATAAAATAAATAAAAATCGACGACGGAAGAATCGACGACAAAAAATTTTTGTCGCAGAAGATGAATTGGCTCTTGCGGTGAATTGGTTGGCCCGTGCCCGTAGCTCACACGCAATTCTCACAGATTCTCATAGTTGGCCCGCCCGTAGCCTTTAGTAATTTTTTACCCAAGCAATTTTTACCAGCGCTATTTTTGCCAGCGCAGTTTTTTTCGAAACCCAATTCTATTTGATTTTTATTTCTTTTCCTAAATGGTTTTTATTTCTTGAGACAATTAGAAGTAGATTTTTATTTTTCCTATAAATACCATATTAAAAGACAGAAAAAGGAGATTTTTCTTGAACTAGAATTTTTATCTGGACTTGGGACTCTTGAATTCTTTCTGCCAGAAGAAAACCTTGAAGACGCAAGAGGTAGCGAGGAAGAAACACCAATCCATCAAAGGCAGCCTACACTGTCTTTATTATGTTCAACCAAAATTCAAAGATTGTGATGGAACCAACAACGGAGGTTTAATTCTTTATTTCTTTGCTTACATTCACAGTAACTTCATTATACATTTTGATAAATTGTTCAAGCATTCATATCTTTGTTACTTGATCAATGGTTATGCTTATTATCCAAAATTTATTTAAAAACCCTAAAAAGAGTTTTTCCAAAACCCTAATGCCTTAATCCCCATAACAAATATTTTTGAAATCACAAACCCAAATTACACTTTCTAAAAACTATAATAATCTGTTTTCTTAAAATCCCTAATCAAATTAATTTTCCAAAATCTTCACAGTAGCCTCCTCTTTCAAAATTGAATGTAATAGTGATAGTTTTCTTAGAAACCATAATTCTAATTTAAATTAAACCCTAACTTATTAATTAAAACCTTAATCAATTAATATTTATTATCATCATAGTAGCCTATTCCATTAAATCACTATAGTATTAGATTATTCAAATAATATTTTAAGCATCCAATAGTTGTATTACATATAAATATTTATCAAAAATCCATGTTAAAATAATCCTAGAGTTTTATAATAATCATGTTTTGATAAAAATCCTAAATCCTTTTTCCCGAACCTTAATTCTTTAAAACACTAATTCTAAATGCCAAAACCTTAATTCTTCAAAACTAAAATTTAGAAATCATAAAAACAACATCTAGTACCCTCCAGTATCCTAAAGCCATAAATAAAACCAAAAACTCTAAAACTTTAAATCCCAAAACCCTAATTTCTTAAATCATAAATCTTAAACCTTAACTTTGTTTATTTAATGGATTGAATTCTAATTTTATTTATTTATTTGATTATGTGGTTTGTTATATATTAATGATGAATGGTTTATTTTATTTTATGAATGGTTTGCTTTTATTTATAATTAGATAATCGAATATTCTTTTATTTACCTTAGTTCTAAGATTGTAAGAGGTATGTTTCTACTTTGTGAGTACCTCATTAGTTAAATATTATGTAATTTAAATTATTTTAAAGTTTTTGGACCAATGTAAAGGACACATTTCCACCTTTCGTCTGTCTCATTTAGTTTTAGACATGGACGATGTAATGACATGTTTCCATCCTCGGATAGGTGTCCATTTATTTGCTTTGTTTGGACATTGCTTTGATTTTAATATAATGATGTTTTATTTTAATTGTTGCATGTAATATGGATAATATTGTTATACTTAAGAATTTTATAATATTAAGACCTGCAAAGGAGGCCGGTTCCAATGAACCGGGCATTGTGGGGGTGTTGGGCCGTTTCTCACCTTCCCCACATGTACCTAACTTTTCGAACCCATTATGGGGTTAAGTATTCCTTAGGAATTGAGTCATCCATCCCTTTCTTTTTTCTAGCCTGTTCGGGTGGAGACTCCATTTTCTCCGGGCTTAGGCCCATGTTCAATAAAGCCCCGAGCCTAAACAGTGTCGAAGTCGCAAGAACCATTCCACCGGGAGTGGGGGTAAAAATCCCTGCTGACAGTGGCGACTCCACTGGGGATAAGAGAAGTTGATTCCATTGGTCTTTTTATTATTCTATTCTTTCTTATCATGATATTATCCATTGCATCATTTAGTTTGCATCGTGTGCATGAGTTAGGATGCCCATGTTACCCGTATTGTGTTATGTAAGGTATACCATACTTCCACTCAAGGTATGGAGATCGAGTATGGCATAACCACTCATAGCCTAGTACCATTTGGTATATACTTGCTATGGGAACCTAAGCCTTTTCAACCCAAAGACTAAAGCTCATGTAATTGGCCTAGTTACTTTCCTTAGGTTTTTACCCCGAATGCTTGTTGTTTGACTATGGTTAATTTATCTTACCTTAAATCATGGCTTATTTGGTTTGTTCTTTTTCTAATACGACCTAAGTACATTGTAAGCTCAAAATAAATTTTTCTTTAAAGTCTAAAAGACAAAAGCTATTTTCATAACTTTTTAAGATGGTCTTTGGTTATAACACTTTTCAAGAATTCTTTTCTCATGACCCAAATACAAAGCCCAAAATCCATTTTTTCTAAAATCATTTTACAATAGGCATCGAAAAAAAATTATTTTCAGAACCTTTTGAAAGAGGTTAGAAATTTAGGTCAATTATGGAATACCAAAAATCAATTGTGAGCCTAGTTTATACTGAGAGTTATTAATCATTGGCTTATTTTTTGGCATGAATCATTAGTTACTTTTTCAAGTGAGAAATATATTTATAATAAACATCTTAATTTAGTTTTAATCCAATATAGAATAAAAGCTACTATAGTTGGTTGAATGGATTAATACCTAATTAATTGGAATTATCATGAACTAATTTCCATTTTTAAAATATAACTATTGGTTGAAACGTTTGAGGGAATTATTCAAAAATAAGATACCCCATGTTGGTATTTTGTTAACCGTATACCTAGAAAAAGAGACTCGCCATTCGTATGTGGAAGTTATAAGGTTGGAAGGAACGTCCTAATTATTCTTCTTTGTCTATTGTTTGTGCATACATGCATACATGCATAGATGCATTTGCATCTTATATCATTGATCCTCTTTGGCTTACAGCCCTGGATTACTATAGTTCAAAAGCCTACGACAATCTGACCTATGCCGAAGATGAAGAATCTAGTAACGACTCAATCTCTTTTTCACCAAAAAGCAATGGAGCCCGAACAAATTCAAAGAATGGTGGATGACGCCCTCAATGCCAAAATGGAAGAAATAAAAGAGGCCCTGGTCAAGACCATGAAGAACCAATTGGCTGCAATTTTAAGAAACAATGCCAAAGGACAAAGGGAATGCTAAGGTTGGTGAAGTAGCTTTTGATGATGACAAGGTAGTCATTGATGATGATGATGACTGGGCTCAATACTTCTATGATTCTCAAGACAAAAAGGAGCCACTGGTTATTGAGAAGAAAACTATTGAAAAGACTAAGACATCCGATGTCGAGAAGATGATTGCTAATTTAGAAAAGAAATTTGAGAGGAAGCTGAAAACTGAAGAGATGTCTAAGATCAACAAACTATTTGAACAAGATGAGGAGGTCCCTTACAAGTTCAAGATGCCTTCCTTTTCTAGGTACAATGGTACTAGAAGCCCTCATCTCCATGTGAAGCAATACATCACTGCTATGCAGTCTACCCGAGCCACTAAGGCTCAAACTCTAAGATATTTCATGCTCTTATTGGACCCTTTTGTCCAAAATTGGTTCAACACCTTAGAGGAAAGTACTCAAAAAGATTGGGACATGTTGTACAAGGATTTCATTCAGCAGTATGGGTACAATGTCGAGTTGGAAGTTACCTTAATAGAAGTTGAGTCCATTAGACAAAGGCCAAATGAGAATTTTGCAGACTATGTGAAAAGGTGGAGGAATAAGGCTGCTTTGCTCAAGAAGAGGCTCGATGAATCTTATCAAATAAGGATGATTGTGATAGGGGTGTTGCCTAGTCTTCATGAAAGGATGTCTCATACACTCATCCATGATTTCAAAAATCTTATGCAAGCTGGTCTACAAATTGAAGAGTGGGAAAGAGAGAAGAACTATTTTTCTGCAAAATGAAATTATCAGCCTAACAATAAAAGTACACAAAAGGAAGCTGATGTCAATACAACTAGTCAAACAAATAGAATGCAATTTTCAAATCTGTGGAAGCCTTTATCTTGGGTTTTCAACAAGCTACAAAAGGAGGGACTACTACAACCATTGGCCCCTCGACCTTTACCAAATCCTTTACCCCCAAAATTTAATACTAAGGCTTTTTGTCAATTTCATTAGACTCAAGGACATGAGACCGATAGATGTACTCGATTGAAGCATGAGATCCAAGATCTAATCGACAGTGCTAAGCTACTTAAGCCGGACAAGCCTAATACCAAGAACAATCCTTTGCCAAAATTTGGAAGAGTACCTCCACCGGCAACCTTCATGGTAGGAAAAGGATTTGAGGAAGATTTTGTCTTATCCTCTTTTCAGGATGGGAGTATTAAAGATGAGGAATAAGGAAAAATTTTATTCAACAAACTTCCCTTAGCTTGGAGTGTTGCTCTATTTATTTTGCTTTCTTTAATATTTAATTGGAATAATTATGTTTTTTAAATTAGATTATTTAAATAAATTACTTTCATTAAAATTTTTTTAGTCTTTGTTTATTTTGGTGCTCAACCAATGAGGAATCTAGATTGATAATTCATGAATTAATATATTTATGCATCATGATTTGAATGCCTTTACTAGGTGAGGGAATTGCTCTATAGCATTGAGTTGTGTATGCTTACTTAGAGAGGGCTCTAGCATAATGACCATTGTCTAGGTCCTAGTCAATCTTAAAACATACTTTGATAAACTTTCGAGGTGAAATTAAACTCTGCTTATTTAAGGGAGAGATGATCTAGGCATTGTTTGGTTAGCTAAAAACTAGTATCCACCCAATTAAATATCAATCCCTAGTTGTCCCTTTGAGCCTTAATAAAATTTTAGCTTTCTTTTCATTGGCTTACAAACCCCAACAACCTACCCTGAGCTGTTGTTACACTTTTGACAAGTCTTATGATCACTAAGAAGAAGAGGTAAGAAGATCAAAGAAAGAAATGAATAGTCAAGACCATGAAGATAGTTGAAGTTCTCAAGACCATAAGGATAGTTGAAGTTTTCAAGACCATGAGGGTAGTTGAAGTTTACCTGAATTAGACCAAATATCACAAATAAAGTCAAGATTGAAGCAGATTAATACCACTCCACTCATCCATTATTAGAAATGTAAGTTGGTACAAACAAGACAACTCTTTTAGAGCTAGAACCAAAAAAAAAAAGAAGAAGAAAGAAAAGAAGAAGAAAAAAAAAGAGAAAAAAAAGAGAAAAAAGGAAAAAGAAAAAAAATAAAAAGGCAGTTCAGAAAGCCAACCAAGTTCTCTTTTACCTAAGGCAGCAAAAGGCTTCCATTTAGTTTATAAGGACAGTTTGACTTGAATTGGTTGAGCCCATCAAAATCAGAGAAAAAGGAGAAAGAACATCTAGTTTTTAAAAGTCCTGTACTTGACAGTCCTACAGGGAAAAAGAACAAAATGCTCAAAGAAAGGAGAGATTAAGAAAAAGAAAGAGAAAGAGAAAAGAAAAAATGATGATGAATATGGGTACCAAACTCTTTGCAATGGCAAAGACTATTCTAATCAAGATCTAGATTAATACCAAGAAGATGGGAGAACACTCAAAGCTCTATCTTTTCATGCTCTCAACTGTCTAAAGTTCCAACAAGCAGTTTGTAGTGTGAAGGTTTGTCCATTGTGTCACATCAACTCTAATCTCAAAATGGCTTTCACTTAAACCCGTGTCCCTTATAGACCCCATTTCAAGCCTATCAAAGACCTTTTGATCTCTCTTAGTAGGTAGAGTCTATTAGTGGAGATAGTTTGGATAAGCATGCAGTTTGGATAAGCATGCATATGAGATAGACAATATTCAAACTCAAATGAGATCTTTGACCAAGTGATGTGTATGTACCTATCTGAAGTGCAACAATTCTTGCTTGAATACAAATGATTCCTGAGTTTAGTACGGTAACTAGGGTTGTCATGTTATAAATATGTTAATTTGAAAAATCAAGTCCTGAGGTAAATTGACATTAATTTGGCAAAGCCAACATTTGATTTCAAAATTAAAATTCAAAATTGAAAATTAAAAAAAAATCAAGTTAAGGGAAGTATGTTGAACTATCGAACCTCAAAGGACACATTGGGTAAAGGAAATGATTAATTGCAAGGTTATGAAGAAGCTACTGAATCATATTTTGAAATGGATGTATCTCTGCTGCTTGGGGCCTCCATTATTCATGTTTTCAATATCTCAAAGATAAAAGCCATAAATGTGAAGCATCCTGTCATTCCAAAGCAAGACTTGAATGGGCATCTAGAAGAGTCAATGAGAACACTTCTGCTGATCACCTTAGTCTGTGAGTCGACGGAATCACTGTAAGTGTTATTCATGCAAATCATGCATACATGAGCATATCACATTACATTTCCTTGTATTGTCTATTCTTTGTCAAAGTGAACAATAGACACTCTATGAAGCAAAGATGAAGCAGGTATAAAATCAGGGGGCAAAGAAGACCCATTTCTTGAGGAGACTCCAGTCATTTTGCAAAAGAAAGGAAGAAATGCATGCTTGTTCGAAGAACTAGATAATCTTCAAACATCAATCAAAGGCCGCATATTAAAATCATGGGGGGGGGGTAAGGAGAAGATATGAAGGCTAGCTAAAAAAATGGCTGGAATTTGTTTTGCAAAAGGGCAAAGGAAGAACAAAAAAAGAATGAAAAAAAGAAGAAAATTAGAACTCTCAAAAGAATGAAGATGCAAAAGACAAAAGATCAGTCCAGTTAGAAGAGCTGAAGCCAATATAGGACAAATCTCTAAGGATGAAGATCCACTTTCAAGGGTGAAGAGCCGATTTCCAGGGATGAAGATCCATTTTCAAAGGTAAATACCTGATTCCAAGGATGATAATCCAATTTCAAAGGGTGAAGACCCGAAGTTCAAAGGATGAAGATCTATTTTCAAGGTGAAGATCCAATCTCTAAAGATGAAGATATATTTTCAAGGGTGAAGACCCGATGTCCAAGAATGAAGATCTAGCTTAAAGGATGAAGATCCACTTTCAAGGGTGAAGACCCAATTTCCAAGGATGAAGATCCATTTTCAAAGGTGAAGACCTGATTCCAAGGATGAAGATCCAATTTCAAAGGGTGAAGACCCGAAGTCCAAAGGATGAAGATCTATTTTCAAGGGTGAAGACTTGATGCCAAGAATGAAGATCCAAGGTCCGAGGATGAAGATCCATTTTGAGGGTCAAGACCCACAATCCATTAAAGAATGGAACAACTAGATTTCTCAACTGATAAAAGGTCAGTCTCCGGTCCAGAACCCAAGTAATTTTTTAAGTCCAGAACTTACCTTAGGTCCAGAACCCAAATTAAGTCTAGAACTTACCTCGGGTCCAGAACCCAAATTAAGTCCAGAACTTACCTCGGGTCCAGAACCCAAATTATTTTTAAATCCAGAACTTACCTCGAGTCCAAAATCCAAATTAAGTCTAGAACTTACCTCGTGTCTGGAATCCAAATTAAGTCTAGAACTTACCTCGGGTCTAGATCCCCAATTAAGTCAAAAACTTATCTTGGGTCTAGAACCCAATTTTTTTTTAAGTCCATAACTTACCCCGGGCCAAGAACCCAAATTTTTTTTTAGTTGAGAGCTCAAACCAACCTTAGATGTGGAATCCAATATGGCTTTAAATCTAGTCATAAATCACATTGCTTTTCACTCTCTTTTGCTGTAGTCTCAGATAGCTCAAGCAGGGGGCAAACTATAGACTCTTAATTTTTGACCCAGTCTAGTCCAATATTTTTTAAAACTGTCCAAAATAATTTTTTGGTATTTTAATTAAATTATATTTATTTTAATATTGATTACTTACAATATTTTTTTTAATAAAAATAAAAATGTAACAGTAAAAAAAGATAAATAAATAAATAAAAGTTGGCAACGGAAGAATCGGGAACAAAATATTTTTGTAGGGAAAGATGAATTGGCTGGCCCATGCCCGGAGCTCACACGCAATTCTCGCAGATTCTCGTAGCTGTCCTGCCCATAGCCACAGTTATTTTTCGCTAGTGTAATTTTTGCCAGCGCAGTTTTTTTCGAAACCCAATTCTATTTGGTCTTTATTTCTTTTCCTAAATGGTTTTTATTTCCTGAGAAAATTAGAAGTAGGTTTTTTATTTTTCCTATAAATTCCACATTAAAACACAAAAAAGGAGATTTTTCTTGAACTGGAATTTTTAACCGGACTTGGGACTCTTGAATTCCTTCGGCCAAAAGAAAACCTTGAAGAAACAAGAAGTAGTGAGGAAGCAACACCAATCCATCAAAGGTAGCCTACACTATCTTTATTATTATTCAACCAAATTCAAAGATTATGGTGGAACCAACAATGGAGGTTTGAATCTTGATTTCTTTGCTTATATTCACAGTAACTTCATTACACAATTTGATAAATTGTTCAAGCATGCACATTTTTGTTACTTGATCAATGGTTATGCTTATTATCCAAAATTTATTTAAAAACCCTAGAAAGAGTTTTTCAAAAACCCTAATGCCTTAATGCCCATAACACATATTTTTGAAATCACAAACCCTAATTACACTTTTCTAAAAACTATAATAATCTGTTTTCTTAAAATCCCTAATCAAATCAATTTTTCAAAGTCTTCACAGTAGCCTCATCTTTCAAAATTGAATATGATAGTGATTGTTTTCTTAGAAACCCTAATTCTAATTTAAATTAAACCCTAACTTATTTAGTTAAAACCTTAATCAATTATTATTTATTATCATCATAACAGCTTATTTCATTAAATCACTATAGTATTAGATTATTCAAATAATATTTTAAACATCCAGTAGTTATATTACATATAAGTATTTATAAAAAATCCATGTTAAAATAGTCTTAGAGTTTTATAATAATCATGTTTTGACAAAAACCCTAAATCCTTTTTCCCGAACCCTAATTCTTTAAAACATAAATTCTAAATGCCAAAACCTTAATTCTTCAAAACAAAAATTTAGAAATCATAAAAATAACATCTAGTACCCCCCCAGTAGCCTAAAGCCATAAACAAAACCAAAAACTCTAAAACTTTAAATCCTAGAACCCTAATTTCTTAAATCCTAAATCTTAAACCTTAACGTTGTTTATTTAATGGATTGAATTCTAATTTTATTTATTTATTTGATTATGTGGTTTGTTATATGTTAATGATGAATGGTTTATTTTATTTTATGAATGGTTTGCTTTTATTTATAATTAGATAATTGAATATTCTTTTATTTGCCTTAGTTCTAAGATTGTAAGAGGTATGTTTCCACTTTGTGAGTACCTCATTAGTTAAATATTATGTAATTTAAATTATTTTTATATTTTAGAATTAATGTAAAGGACACGTTTCCACCTTTCGGTGGCTGTCCCATTTAGTTTTAGACATGGACGATGTAAGGACATGTTTCCATCCTCAAATGGGTGTCCATTTATTTGTTTTGTTTGGACATTGCTTTGATTTTAATATAATGATGCTTTATTTTAATTTTTGCATGTAATATGGATAATATTGTTATACTTAAGAATTTTATAATATAAAGACCTGCATAGGAGGCCGGTTCCGATGAACTGAGCATTGTTGGGGTGCTGGGCCATTTCTAACCTTCCCTACATGTACCCAACTTTTCGAACCCATTAGGGGGTTGAGGATTCCTTAGGAATCGAGTCATCCACCCCTTTCTTTTTTCTAGCCCATCATAGTGGTGAATCCAATTTCTTTATGCTTAGGCCCATGTTCTCTAAGGCCCCGAGCCTAAACATTGCCAAAGTAGTAAGAACCATTCCACCGGGAGTGGGCGCAAAAATCCCCGCTCAGAGCTTGTTTGCTTGTTCATGGTTCCTCACTTAAGTGTCAGCTGGTCTCTATTTAGTATTTGCTAATTTAGGGCTGAATTGAAAAGTCCTCCTTTCACATCTTTTAAAACCTGTATTTATAAAGTGATATTAGGTTTAAATGGACGCATATCGAATTAGTCAGTTTATTCGACACAAACCGAGTCCATATCGAATAAGTAAACCTTGTATTCGATGAAAACCAACTTCATGTCTAACTCAGGTAATTCTAATTTGACAGAGCCCAAGTCCATGTCAAAATATGCATCCAAATTCAATATAGAAAGCAAAAAACCAACCCCATATCGAAATAGGAGAGCTCCATTTTGATATGGAGCTGCCCATATCAAAATGGCATATCAAAATAGGACTCCAATTTGATATAGAGTTGTCCCATATTGAAATGGGGCTTCATTTTGATATGGAAACAGCCCCATAGTGAAATGGGAGAGCCACAATTCAATATGGGACTTCCCATGTCAAATTTGGGTGCCCTAGTTCGACATGGGACACCCCTATTTCCTAAAGGCTACCCGAATCAAGTGAAAAATCAACCAAACCTTCGAATCAGACCCGATTTAAGGTTTAGTGCACCTGTATCAAACAAAAACCAACCAAACCATTTAAATCTAACCCAATTAGAGTTTTAAAAGTTTAATTAACTTATTTCAGGCCTTATTAAAATATATTAATCCAATCAAAGGTTCAAAATTAACATCGGATTGGCTGGGACCAAAATTGAAAGGTGAGAAGCGGCCCAACTCCTCCATAATGCCCGATTCATTTGAACCGGCCTTCTTTTCAGGTCTAAATATTATTAAATTCTTAACTGTTATGAAATTATTCATGTTAATGCATTTTAAAAGAATATAAATATCCATCATTTTTTTAAAATAAAATAAACAAAATAAGCACCCATCTAAGGATGGAAACATGCCTTTACAATGTCCAAAGTCCAAAAAGAAAGTAAACTAAACAAATTAGGACACCCACCATAGGTGGAAATGTATCCTTTACAATAGTTCCAAAATTCTTAAATGAAAAATTAAGTTACATAATAAAACCGAGGCACTCATGAAGTGAAAACATGCCTTTTATAATCTTAAAATTCAACCAATAAATAAATATAGTTCAATCATTCATAATAAAATATGTAATCCAAGCATATAGTTTAATCATCCAAAAAATAATAATAAATTAGAATTTAATGAAAGAAAATTAAGGTTGATCACAAACAATTATAATCATAAATAAACATTGACCCTATTGATGGGAGATCGTATGTGGCGGTCCCGCTAGCCGGTTAGTGGGCTGGGGTCAAGGGGGTAGTGCCCCCAAAAAGTAGACAGTTTACATGATATGGTTTTATTGGGGAATTAGGGTTTTTTCTAAACTGTGGTTTATATTTTTACAAATTAGGATTTCTAAAAAACTAGGGTTTCTTAAGGTTTGAAAACTGGTTTTATTGGTTTATAAATGAAGATTAAGGTTTTGGGATTTTAATTAGGGTTTTATTATTAAAATAAGACTATTGTGATATAAGGGTTCAAGAAAACCAAGCTACTATGACTATAATAAAACTTTTAGTTCACTGGATATATATATAATTCAAATTAATACTGTATGAAATCAATGGCTATTGCTGCTGTGATATTGAATCAAGGTTACTGTGCTATTGAAAATAGATTAAGTATTACTATGTTGGATAAAATAGTTTACTATACAAACAAAATAGGTTTTGTGGGCATGAATAAATTACTGGATATTTTATAAAAATAAACAGAAGTATGAAATAATATTGGATTAATTACTATGAATGTTAAACTGTGGAAGAATTTCAAACCTCCGCTGTTGGTTCCACCAATATTTCACGTTGATCAAGCTTTATATTTATACAAGTGGTAAAATCTTTAATGGAATGAGATGAAGACAATCATCCACTACATTCTTAGTTTTATGGTTTGATGTTCTGTGTCTCTGCTCACTCAATTGCTAGGGTTTAATGCTTACTATTTGGTTATTGCTTGTTGCTTTATTGATCCTTCTTCCTACCTCCCAAAACTCTTTTATCCTGTATTTATAAGAGAACCTATTAGGTTTAACATTATGTCTAAGTCTTGCTTCACCTTGAATTTTAAAAACTCCTGAGGCTAATCCCATTAGAATTTGTATTGGAAGTGGATACAAATTGAATCTTGATGTAATTCAAAATTAATCCCAATAGCAGGGGCCTGTGGAGAATTGGGCATGCCAATTCACCACAAGCAAGTAGCTGTGGGGAATTGGCATGGCCAATTCCCCATAGGCATGTCCTATGGCGAATTGGACATGCCAATTCACAGTAGGCAAATCCTGTGGCGAATCGGGCATGCCGATTTGATAAAATTCATTCCTGAGCCTACTTATCTTGGGATTTTAATATTGTATGACCATTTTTAGGCTTTCAAAATTATTCCAAACTGGTTTGAACCTTAGGACTTTATCTAATTCCCTTTTAACTAGGGTCGAATAGAATTAGGTCCAAAATTAAGGGTCTACACATATCTCAAAAATTTTTACAAAATATAACTCACAACTACAAAGTATATAAAATCTATAATTACTCACAATTATACAACTGCATTTAAAACTTTAAACACTGCTATTTGAACTGAACAAAATATAGTATAAAAAATTTATCACAAAACATCTTATGTGATGTAGTTGATCTGGAGCTTTAAAATCTCACTCTACTGGATCTTATGTGCATGCTAGAAATAAATCCAACATGCTAAGCAATTGCTTAGTGGTGCTTGCACGTTCATAGTTTGTCAAAAGTTTTATCATAATTAAAATATTTATAGCAGTAGATGAAAATAAAATCAACACTTTGAAAAAATATTAATTAATAAATAATATTATCCATTGCATTCAAAACACTTGTTTAATTCATAATAATCTCCAAAAATTGAATTAAACTATAAAGGAAATAATCACTTTGTAGTTAGTTGCTAAAATATTATTAACTAAAATAAAAGTATATTCACTTTATGGCTAGTGATTATAACCTTTTTAACAAAGATAAAACTTCCATATTGCATTCAAAATTTTCACACAATTTTTGTAAATACTTACAGTACACTTTATTCAGTTTTATTAAATTTCATTTAATTCCTTTGCCCTCATATACTGATTTTAAATTCCTAGATTTGGACAACAGGGCACTAATGGCAAGTCAAAGCCAACTATAAAGAATATGGCTAATGGCCCACTGATGGCACAAAGTCCCCACTATCGTCGATGATACAAAGTGTCTATTAATGGCATAAAGTATCCACTAACACTATAGACATCCTCCCTTTGGCTAGACTCTCGGTAGAATGGTTCTAATGACTTTGTCACTGTTAAGCGTTAGGCCTTAGAGAATATGGGCCTAAAGCTAGAGAATAGGAGTCACCAGACCGGGAAGGTAGAAAGGGGTGGATGACTCGATTCACAAGGAATCCCTGACCCCTACTATATTCAAAATATTGGATACGCATGGGGAATATGAGAATGACCTAGCACCCCTAAAGCATCCAGTTCATTGGAACCAGCCTCCCTTTCAGGTCTACATATTATCATACAAAGATGGAAACATGCCCTAACAAAGTCCAAACATCCATGAATAAAATAAATAAAATAGGACACCCACCATAGGTGGAAACACGGCCATGATCAATAATCCCAAGGTCCTTAAAATTAAATTAGATTACACAAACTAAATAAAATAATGCACCCACATAATGTGAAAACATGCCTTTTACATTCCTTTTTAAAAATACATGTAAATCCAAGGAAAGAAACAAAGCAAGGAAAATAATACAACCGTATATGAAAATAAATAAATAGTTAAAGAAGGGAAAATAAACAAACACATCTTAATATTAACTCAATAATGAATTATATGGCGTAACTCAATAGGTTTTATTAAAAATTATGGTTTTATTGTAGAATTAGGGTTTGGGTTACAAATTAGGTGATTATACCTAATATAGCACTTTATGAACACATTAGGGTTTTATTGTTTAATCAAACAGGATAAAACAAATCTTTTAATTTATTGAATTAAGTAAGTAAGAGTATGAAAAACATACCTGCATTGTTGGCTTCACCAAATGATAACTGGATTTAGCATAACCCTTCTATGATAATTGACATTCAGATTCTGCCTTAAAAGTATCTAATGGTTTAGAGTCAATAGGATTTTGGTCGAGCAATATTCCTCAAGGATATTTGCAAATTGCTTTCTTCCTTTCTTGCTCTTTGTGTGTGTGTTTTTTTGTTGCTTATTTGTTTTTGTGCGCTCATTTTTAATTGCTAAAGCTTATTGCTCTTGGTCTCTTTTTCTGTCATTTCTAGCATATTTTTCCAATTGTTAAGTTGGCTCTCTAAAATAAGGCTATAGTCTTTTCCTGAATCCTTGATTATTGCTTTTAATTTACTAATTTTGGCCGCTAACAGATGGTTCCCTCCCTTTTAATTACTTGTCTTCTTTTGTATTCATAGGTGTAGCCTTAGGATTGAATTAGGTTTACCAATCCTAAACCTGCAATAAGAGCTATTTGATTATTAGAATCCCATTAAAATTTAACCCGATTAAGTCACTTAAAATTGATTTAATGTTGAATTAAGCCATACTTAAGAACCCATGTCAAATTGATGATGCAATTAAAAAAAAAAACATGCTCATATCGAATTGTGATTGCCAATTCCTCATTAAAATTTGAACCTAACCGGCTTCGGATTTTAATTAGACCTGAAGTTTAATTCAAGCTATTAAAATTGTACCAAACTAGGTTTAAGATTCATAAAATTGAATTCAATTTGGATGAACTCATTTGAGGTCAAAATTAAGGATCTACAGTTCTGCTTCCTGCTTGAGTGATCTAAAATTTATTTAAAGAGTGAAAAGCAATTTGCCTTAATAAGTTTAAGCCAATCTTGGATGCTTTGATAGGTTAGGTTATGGACCCGTTGTTTTATTAGTTTTTGTTATATATTTGTGTCTTGTTTATTATGATAATTATTGTTTTATTTAGGTATTTTGTTTGTTTTTATCGGTTTGTTTTGTGTTTTTATTAATTTTGGTATTTTAGTTTATTTCAGTGTTTATGTTATTTTTTATCTAGTTTTTAGTATGTGTTTATGTTTTGTTGGTTATTGTCTATTTATTTCTTGTTTAAAGTTTTGTTGCAAGTATTGTGTTAGGTTAAAAAAGGCAAGGAAACAAATTGAAGGAGAAAGGGGTAGTGGCTGACACAGGCAGAGGACACAGCCAAGTCACTGGCCGTGTCCCATACCAAGTTAAAAAGGAAGAGCAAGTCCCAGTAGCAGACACAAGCAAGGGACACGGCCAAGTCAGTGGCCGTGTCCCTCAAATGAAGCCCAGACACGGCCAAGTCACCTTCACTTGGCCGTGTCTCACTTAGTTCCAAAGCAAAAGAGAATTACATCTTCACAGAAGCAAACACAGGCAACCTCCAAAATAGTCCAACACCAAGTCAAGCTTCAACTGGCAGTGTCACTCAATCCAAGAAGAAAAGAAGGAATTCTGAGACAGAAACGGACACATGCAAGGGACACGGCCAAGTCACTGGCCGTGTCCCTCCAAAGAGCACACACACGGCCAAGTCACATGCAACTTGACCGTGTCTCTCATGAACCAAAGCCGTAGCGAGTTTTTAAAGCAGACGATTTATATAAAGAAAAAAGAGAAGCTAGGGTTTGGGACGGTTGACGATTTGGAGAGCTGATTTAGCCGTCTGAGAGTGAGCTTAGGGTTTTGACAATTGTTTTCTTTAATTTTGATTACACTTTTGATTACTTTAGCTGAGATTAGTTTGTTCTAGCCATTGATGCATCCTTCTTGCAAGATTTGAACAAGAGATTCTTCAGAAGCTTCAAGGAGTTTGTAACTTGGTTTTGTTCTCGAACTTATTCTCTTTATTTTCATTGAAATTGTATTTATGGATATTATCATGTCTATTTTGATTTCTTTGAACATTAATGAGATGAATATGTTTGATTGCATTATGAACTAATTTGATCTAGTCTAGGGTTTGTATGGATCTGCTATGATTGTATGAATTGGTTATTCTCTTAGCTAATAATTTCTTTAGCCTTGATTTAATGAAATATTTTAATATATAATTGATTGGCCACCAATTATGTGTTTTAGGTATTAGATGATGGATTGAGAGATGAAGTCTAATGCTGGAACGATTCAATTAGGGACTTAGGTGAATTAGAGATATAACCTATTAAAAAGATTGTTTCAATTATAACAAGATTGGTTGTAAGAGGTTTGAATGCGAGAGCTTATTTCCTTGACTCAATTAATTAAGTTGTTTGATATTTAATCTTTGAAATTAATTTAGTTAAGAGGAATAACCGTTCATACAAATAAATAGTAGAGAAGTGCAAACCCTAGACCTTTTTATCAAGTGAATCAAAACATCAGCTCTTGTTTACTTTTATTTGTTTCAAACTTTAATCAATCTTCTTCATTATTTAGCAATTTAAATTTCTTTAATTACTTGTTATTTAATATCTGATAATCAATTAGCCACTTTAGTTTCCTTGTGAGACGACCTTGGGGCTATCACCTTTGCTACAGCTACCTCGTATACTTGCGAGTGACGCTTTGTAGTAGTACTTAATTCGAGCGCAACAAGTTTTTGGCGCCGTTGCCGGGGAAGCTAATTGGCGAAATTGTTTATTAGGCAAAAATATTCTCGATTATTTTTCACTGTTTTCATTTTATTTTATTTGTCTTTTGCTTTTAATAATTTCTTTTTCTAGAAATTTTTATTTATGCAAGGCAGGAGATCGCTCGAAGAGAGCTACATCCATTCATTCCAGAAATTCAGAGAGTGAAAAGGAGCAGAGAAGAGTTTGAGCTCTACACCGGATTTGATACAGAGGAGGACACTTCTGAATTTGAGTCAGATTCTGCACAATCAGTTAAACTGGCTGAAGAAAGACAAAGAATCATGAGAGATTTCGCTGGACCTGTCATTGGAACTTCCACTTCTTGCATAACATTGACAGATGTAGCAAGAAATTATGAGTTGAAGAACATTCACTACAATATGCTGCCATCATTTTATGGAGTTCCAAATGAAGATCCTTTGAACTTTATTCGGGATTTCTACTCCACCCTCAACACTTTTCCATTGGGAGGATTAACAGAGGATCAGTTGAGGATGCAGTGTTTCCTATATACTTTGAAGGATAGGGCAAAGAGCTGGCTTATGATGTTGCCCGAAAACTCACTGACAACTTGGGAGCAAGTTTACAATAAATTCATGGGCAAGTTTTATTCTCATCAAAAGACAGCTGAATTGAGAGGGAAGATTGCTACATTCTCTCAATTTGAAGGAGAACCATTTCATGAGGCTTGGGACAGATTGAAGATGCTATTGATCCAGTGTCCACATCTTCATTACCCACTTCAACTTCTTAATCAGTTCTTCTATGATGGTTTAACCCAGCAATTCCAGAACACTGTTGACAATGCAGCTGGGGGAGCTTTGGGAGAAAAGACAGCTGATGAGACTTATGAGATCTTTGAGATGTTGGGAGCTAATTCTCAACAAAAGAGTGTAAGGGGAAGAAGTAAAGGGGTGAATCAATTGGAAGCCAATAGTGAAATGGTTAGTCAAATAGCTGAATTGACAAGGCAGGTTCAGATGCTAAACATGAAGAACAATATTTCTTCATCTACTCAAGAAATGTGTGGAATCTGTGGGACATTAGGGCATGGAGCAAACAGTTGCCCCTCTGCGTATGAATCATATGGGAATGAAGCTGACCAAGTCAATGCCATGGGGGGATTTCAACCAAGAGCTCGGAATGATCCTTATTCAAATTCATACAATCCTGGTTGGAGGAATCACCCAAATTTTTCTTGGGCAACAAATAATTCTCAGCAGCCTTTCCATTTTCTCCAGAGACAGAACCAACAGCAGGGCCAATCCTCAAATCAAGGGCAGTCTAAGATAGAGAGCTTGGAGGAAAGTTTACAAGCTTTCATCAAAGTCAGTGTTCAAAATCAAGAGATGACTAATAAGAGGCTGGACTCATTAGAAGCATCCTTTAAAAAAGTGGAGACTCAAGTTGGACAACTTGCACAACAGATGCAGATTCAACAAAAGGGGAAATTCCCAAGTCAACCTGAGCAGGCACAATCAGTGACTGTTCTTAGAAGTGGTAAGGAAATTAACAATAATGTTGAAAATGATTCTGTGAATGCAGATGACAAAGAGAACAAGGAGGAAGGAGAACCAGAGAACAAAGGTGCTGGAGATAGATCAATGAAGAAGTCCTCTTCAACAGATTTACATAAGGCAAGCAATCCATACCGGCCACCTATACCATTCCCCAGCAGGTTAAAGGATGAAATAAAAGATAAGCAATTTTCTAACATCTTCAACATGCTGTCTAAGGTAAGTATTAACTTACCTTTACTTGAAGCAATAAAGAACAAGCCAGCTTATGCCAAATTCTTCAAAGAGCTGATCACCAAGAAAAAGAGGTATGAGATGAATGAAAAGGTGATAGTTTTTAAGGTAGCTAGTGCTGTTCTGCAGCATAAACTACCTCCCAAGCTAAAGGATCCTGGTAGCTTTATAATTCAAATTTTTGTGGGGAATGGAAAGGGGACTGAGGGCATGTGTGATCTAGGAGCTAGTGTGAATTTGATGCCTTATTCTATTTATAAAGAATTAGGATTAGGGGAACTTAAACCCACAAAAATGGTGTTGCAATTAGCTGATAGGTCTTTTAGATTCCCGAAAGGGGTTATAGAAGATGTGTTAGTTAAGGTTGGAGGGTTACTAGTACCTGTGGATTTCATAGTTCTTGACATGGAAGGGAGTAACCCTACACCATCAGCACACACTATTTTGTTGGGCAGGCCTTTTATGGCGACTACTAACACTTTAATAGATGTTAAAAATGGTAAACTATCAATGACTGTCTTGGGTCAAACTGTTGATTTTTCTATTTTTAACACTTCTCCCATTCCTACAACTGCTTTATATGAGGAATGTTCTTTAATTAACTGTGTTGAAGCAGTTGTTCCAGATGCTCTCTTGCAGACAGGTTCATCAGAGAAATTGGAGCTGAAACTGACCTTAGAAGAAGGGGATAAACAAGTGAGGGAGACCCAAAGGTGCCTAAACCCAAAGGCATATGGGAGCTCGAGGAATTATAAGGATCACACTAAAGCACTTCATGACAGATTTATTGGGCAATAGACATTGAGTCCAGGTATGAAAGTTTTACTTTTTAATTATCGACTCCGTCTGTTTCCAGGTAAATTCAAGTCTCGATGGAGTGGTCCTTTCGAGGTAACTAAGGTATTTCCTTCTGGTGCCATTAAATTGCTTAACTCTAGAACCAAAAAGACTTTTAAAGCAAATAGACATAGAGTTAAACCATATAAAGAAGGATTTCAAGAAGTGAGGATCATTGACAACACTTTGATCCACGATTCCTAGTCTTGCATGATGTCCAGCTTTATGACATTAAACAAGCGCTAAATGGGAGGCAACCCATTAGTTTGAATTTCTTTTTCATAGTTATAATTTTATAATTTGCAATTTTGATTTTATGTTTAGTTTAAATAAATGGAAGCCCTAAAGCTCTCTTGCATCTTGTTTTTGAACATTTGTGTCTGTGATAAAAAGGTAGAGTTTTGCCTCACCAGGGTACGATGGAAGACAGGTTGTCCTTTAACTCTTTTTCTTTATTATTCTTATTTTCCATTGAGGACAATGTAAATTCTAAAGTGTGGGGTAATCTTTTAGCTTTCCTTTTGTTTTGGTTGTCTTGGTGTGTTTTATTGTGTTGTGCATGGTATAATTGTTGAAAATTTATTGATCTTTTTTGTGATTCTAGCATTATAGTTGAGACTTTAGTATCAGCATAGAAATGAGTTTTGAATTCATTCAGGATCAATTTTCACATTCTGCAATTCATGACATATAAATCTTGGTGAACCCACCTGTGTGAGTTTTAAGCCTCATAAATTTGATATTATTGTCAATTGATTTTCTTTTCTTAAGTGTGCACCTTCATGATTTTGCATCTCTAGAGTTTGCTTTTGCATACTAATTGAACTCACATTATGATTTAATCTCAAGTTTTAAAATGATGAAGGCAAATTAGGTTAGCCCCTTTAGCCTAAAAAGACCTCCCTTAATATTGATTTCCTTAGTGAGCCAAGTTGAGCCTTTGACCTTTTCTTGCTTGATCAACACAATTCTCAACTTAACATGTTCTTATTATCATCATACCTGCATTAAGGAACGAAGTTTTATGATATGACAATAGGGTGGTTTATTTCAAAGTGTGGGGTAAGCAAGTAAAAAAAAAAAAGAAAAATGGTATTGCTATTTGGGGGTTGAAATGCATACTTTGCACATTGTATTTGATTAAGAGTTGATTATTCTTTTCCTCTACATTTTAAGCTAGATGTTCCATGCAAGATTATATTTTGTATATATATATTAAAAAAATTGATGAAAATAAAAGAAAAAAAAAAGTAAAAAGTAAAAAATATATATACAAAAGTCCATATATTTTCTAGCATTGGAAGAATGTTGACTCATGTATTTTTCTTGAAGTATGCAAGTATGTGAAGTATTAACGGATTGTGAGTATGCCATTTGAGGGAGTTATGAATTCCTTAAGCAAGAGTATTGTCTAATGTAAATACTCCATTTCTTGATGCTCCAGCCTAAATGTCTTTTCTCACACCTTCACCTTAGCCCCATTACATCCAAATGAAAGACCTTCAGATTATTTCTTGAGAAAATCAATGAGAGAGATTGGATAATTAAGCAAGTTTATGGTAGTATGCAGTCATGAGTGGTTTGAATGATTAATCTTTGAAATCACGTGAAACACTTAGATGAGAGATAAGATTTGTATGTCTGGATTAATGAATGAGTTAAGAAAATCCTTGATTGAAGTAAATTGCAAATATTTATGGCTGAGTCTTAAAGTATTTCATCTTATATGTTGGAATTATGGTTAAGGTTGTTTGAGTTTTTAATTTATGCCATGTGAATTTGCTTGAGGACAAGCAAAGTTTTAAGTGTGGGGTAGTTGTTTTATTAGTTTTTGTTATAGATTTGTGTCTTGTTTATTATGATAATTATTGTTTTATTTAGGTATTTTGTTAGTTTTTATCGGTTTGTTTTGTGTTTTTATTAATTTTGGTATTTTAGTTTATTTCAGTGTTTATGTTATTTTTGATCTAGTTTTTAGTATGTGTTTATGTTTTGTTGGTTATTGTCTATTTATTTCTTATTTAAAGTTTTGTTGCAAGTATTGTGTTAGGTTAAAAAAGGCAAGGAAACAAATTGAAGGAGAACGGGGCAGTGGCTGACACAGGCAGAGGACACGGCCAAGTCACTGGCCGTGTCCCATACCAAGTTAAAAAGGAAGAGCAAGTCCTAGTAGCAGACACAAGCAAGGGACACGGCCAAGTTAGTGGCCGTGACCTTCACTTGGCCGTGTCTCACTTAGTTCCAAAGCAAAAGAGAATTACATCTTCACAGAAGCAAACACAGGCAAGGGACACGGCCAAGTCAGTGGCCGTGTCCCTCCAAAATAGTCCAACACGGCAAAGTCAAGCTTCAACTGGCCGTGTCACTCAATCCAAGAAGAAAAGAAGGAATTCTGAGACAGAAGCGGACACATGCAAGGGACACGGCCAAGTCACTGGCCGTGTCCCTCCAAAGAGCACTCACACGGCCAAGTCACATGCAACTTGGCCGTGTCTCTCATGAACTAAAGTCGTAGAGAGTTTTTAAAGCGGACGATTCATATAAAAAAAAGAGAAGCTAGGGTTTGGGACGGTTGACAATTGTTTTCTTTAATTTTGATTACACTTTTGATTACTTTAGCTGAGATTAGTTTGTTCTAGCCATTGATGCATCCTTCTTGCAAGATTTGAACAAGAGATTCTTCAGAAGCTTCAAGGAGTTTGTAACTTGGTTTTGTTCTCAAAATTATTCTCTTTATTTTCATTGAAATTGTATTTATGGATATTATCATGTCTATTTTGATTTCTTTGAACATTAATGAGATGAATATGTTTGATTGCATTATGAACTAATTTGATCTAGTCTAGGGTTTGTATGGATCTTTTATGATTGTATGAATTGGTTATTCTCTTAGCTAATAATTTCTTTAGCCTTGATTGAATGAAATATTTTAATATATAATTGATTGGCCACCAATTATGTGTTTTAAGTATTAGATGATGGATTGAGAGATGAAGTCTAATGCTGGAACGATTCAATTAGGGACTTAGGTGAATTAGAGATATAACCTATTAAAAAGATTGTTTCAATTATAACAAGATTAGTTGTAAGAGGTTTGAATGCGAGAGCTTATTTCCTTGACTCAATTAATTAAGTTGTTTGAGATTTAATCTTTGAAATTAAATTAGTTAAGAGGAATAACCGTTCATACAAATAAGTAGTAGAGAAGTGCAAACCCTAGAACTTTTTATCAAGTGAATCAAAACATCAGCTCTTGTTTACTTTTATTTGTTTCAAACTTTAATCAATCTTCTTCATTATTTATCAATTTAAATTTCTTTAATTACTTGTTATTTAATATCTGATAATCAATTAGCCACTTTAGTTTCCTTATGAGACGACCTTGGGGCGATCACCTTTGCTACAGCTACCTCGTATACTTGTGAGTGATGCTTTGTAGTAGTACTTAATTCGAGCGCAACACCCGTAACATCCTAGTTTGGGTTATGGACCAATGAATTGGTTTGGGTTATTGAGCCATGAATTGGTTTGGGTTTTGGACCCGTGAATTAGTTTGGGTTTTGGACCCATGAATTGCTTTGGGTTCTCGACCCTTGAATTGATCTTAAATTGCTTTGGGTTTTGAACCCATGAATTTGTGCCATCTGGATACTTCAACAAACCTAATATAGGCTAAGGATTGCACTATCAAGATAGTTTAACAAATATAATATAGGTTGGAGTTTATTTCATCATGATACTTTAACAAATCTAATGTAGGCTGGAGTTTATGCCATCAAGATAATTTAACAAATCCAATGTAGGCTGGGTGATCATTGTTCATTGTAGTTTCTTCAGATATGCTCGTCCTCCTGCTGCTTGATGTTGATAGAGCATGATCGCTTCTCTTTTAGACATACTCATCCTTCAGCTGATTATTGTTGATAGGGCATACTCGCCCCTTCTTCAGACATGCTCATCCTCCAACTAACTATTATTGACCTGGTGCATTGATACTTTAATAAATGAAGAAGAACCATATGCCTTTGCAGAAATGAATCTTCTTATTGATACTTACAGTGGTTCCATTGACTCACAGACCGAGGTGATAAGCTAAAGCACTCCCATTGGTTCCTTAAAGATTCTTGTTTAGGTCTTGCATTAGAATAATAAAAGCCTACACATATATGGCTTTTTTCTCTAAAATACTAGAAACATAAGTAGTGAGGGACCCAAGCATGGTAGTCAAAGACATGGGAGATACCTGTTTCAGCCTATGGTTCAACGAATTAGTTAGTAACTTCTTTATGACCTTACAAATGATCCTTTCATTAGTCCACTTTTTCCTAATATGTCCTTTGAGGTTCAACAATGCAACATACTTCCTAAAACTTGAAGGTTCTTATGATAAAACCCTCTTTTTTAAATCACATTTTGGCTTTGTCAAATCAGTGTCATTATATCTCAGGGTTTGATTTTCCCAAATTAACATATTTATAACATGGCAACCCAAGTTACCATATTAGACTCGGAAATCAATTTTATTTGAGCAAGAACTGTCGTACTTCAGATTAACATATACACATTATTTGGCCAAAGGTCCCATTGAGTCTAAATATTATCTATCTCATATGCTTGATTTTTTTAAACAGTATCCACTAATATACTCTACCTACCAAGAGATATCAATAAGTCTTTAATAAGCTTGAAATAGGGTCTATAAGGGATATAGGTTAAATGAAGGCCATTTTTAGATTAGAGCTGATGTAACACTATGGACAAACCTTTACACGTCAACCTTTCTGCTGGAACTATAAATAGTTAGAACATTAAACTATAGACTTTATTTCCACCTTTTAGGCATCTTTTTATCTTGCTTCATGAAAAGATAAAGTTTATCTCATTAGCAAAAATCTGGATTTGATCAGGATAATATTTACTATTTGCAAAAAATTTAAAACCCTATTGTTCTTCCCTTTTCTCTTCTTTTTCTTTTTCTTTTTCTTCTTCTTCTTCTCTTTTTTTCGAGTTTTGTTTTTTGTTTTTTGTTTTTATTTTTTTATTTCCCACCTCTAAGAGAGTTATTGTAGCATATTATGGTTCTAACTATGAATGGAGTACGAGAAATATGCTTCAGTGAGGATGAATCCTTTGTTACCCTTACTTTATCTCAATGATGAAAGAGATTGAGATTTAGGTCTAGTTCAGGTAAAGCTCAACTATCATTATAGTCTGACTATGCATCCTTTTCCTTGAACTTCTTTGGCCTCTAGTACCTCAGTGATCATTAGACTTTTTATAAATGCCATAATAGCTCATGGTAGGTTATCAGGGTTCACAAGCCAATAAAAAGCAAGTTAAAATCTCATAAAGGAACAAAGGGACAAACTAGGGATTGATATTGCTAGGGTGAATACTAGTTGTAGGCTCAACAAACAATGCCTAGATCATCTCTCTTAAATACGAAGAGTTCAATTTCACCTCAAAAGTTTGTTAAAGCATATTATAAGATCGATTAGGACCTAGACACTTGTAATTATGCATGAGCCCTCTCTAAGTAAGCATACACACCTCATTACTGTAGAAAATTTCCCTCATCTAGTAAAGTCAATATGCAATATCCTAATTTTTAAAAATTTCTAATTTTTGAAACTTAAATAAAATAAATTATAATTCAAGTGGATAAATTAAATAAGTGATTTTAAAAGAAAAATGAGGATTTTAAATGAAAAAGTGAAATGTAAATGTGTTATATATGTAGATATACATACCATAAATAAATTCAACGTCAAAGTTCATTTAAATAATTCAAAATTAATTTTTCTTAATGGAAGATGATATTTTTAAGTTATAATTAAATAATATATATATACAAGGTGGAAATTGAAAGTGGATGGAGAGAGAAATAACTATTTGGTCTTCTTCTTCTTCTTCTTCTTCTTCTTTTTCTTCTTCCTTGTACTGATTTTCCATAGCCATCAAAGAGAGGATTTTTACTTCTTCCAAACTTCCTAGGGTGAAGGATTTTCAAGGTTTCAAGGGAAGATTTGGTGATTTCCACTTGAATTGGTAAGTTTTCAACTGGTTTCCTTGAATTTTCTTAAAGATGTGAATATGTGAAGTTTGACTGGTTGGGATAGTATGTTTTAGTTGTCCAGTTGTGTGTGAATGAAGTTGTTTTAAGTAGTTAACCATGATTTTAAGATTGGATTGAAGAAATGGTTAAGTTGAGTAAAGATTGGTGAAGAGAGAGAATTTAGGGTTATGAGAATTGGATTTTTAGAATCATGGATTTTAATTATGCACTTTGATTCTAAATGAGTTGTTTTGAATCATAAACGAGTATTTTTAATGTAAAATGATGAACTTGGATGATTTTGAATAGAGTTTGGTAAAGAAAGTGGTGATATAGGGATTTTGTTTTAAAGTATGGAAAAGAGTGATGAACTTTGGATATGTGACAATTATGTATTGATAACTAGAGATTTAGCCTGACACGCCAGTGACACGACCATGTAAGTAGGTGTATCATAGCTACTGTAATGCAAGATTAATGACACAGGCAGTAACACGTCAATGTCATTGGCGTGTCAAAGCTTCTGTAAGGTAGGCACATGCCACAGTCATTGACATGTCCATATTGTTGGGCATGTCACTTGTAGAATTTGCTCAAAATAGCTCTTTTCCTTATCTTTCTTTAGTGGATCTTACCCTTGTGTTGAGAGATCATGAATATGTATTATAATGTGGAAAGATTAAGATTAGAAATGCCTTTAATTGTGATACTATATGATTAATTTTGATCACATTTTGTATAGGCATTGAGGAGAATTGATTTTGCCAATCCAAATGTTGAAGGGTAACTTGGAAGAGAAGGTTGAAGGTGGTGTTTGAGCTTGCTTTTTGATGCTTTTAGAGGTAAGTACAAACTTTGGATAAATTGGGTATGTTTGCATGACATTTGGGCTAAACACATTTTGGTTGGAAAATGTGTTAAGTTACTTGATTCATTGAATATGCATGAACATAGTGCTATGTTGTTTGATTTGTTAAGAATGCATTATAGACATTGTAAAAAGCCATTGGTAATGGCTAATTGCATATAATGTGATATATTGTAATGATATATTGAGATATGATGAAATATGATAAATTGAGATGAAATGATATTGATATGAATGAGAAAAATGATAAAAGAGGCAATGTGCCTAGCTTGATTATGGGAAAATGAGAAAGAAATTGATGATGGAAAATATGAAATAATTGTGTTCCTAGTATGTTCTTCAATTTTCAGAGTTCTGTGTTTGGTGGCATAAGGTTATCCTCATTATTTGCCTTTGGGGCTAACTTTTGAGAAATTATTTGATTTGCCTTCGAGGTAATATGCTTGGAGTCACTGTGATATGATATGCCTTCGGGGCTAGCTTTTGAGCTATTATTATGATCTGCCTTCAGGTCTAACTTTTGAGCAATTATTATGATTTGCCTTTAGGGCTACACACATGGTGTCAATTTGGACCAAAACAATAACTATGGAATTTGAATGGCATTTTAGATTTTTTGGTCCCATGCTTGTGTTTATTTTTATGTTAATTGTAAAATGATTGAAAAATATGTTTAAAAATGAAATGGTGCGTCACATGGTGACATGATATACATAAGCATTGTGTGTTGGCATTACATATAAGTGTTATTATTATCAAAGATGAAACCACTAGGCTTTTGGCTTAGCATAATTATAGAGTTGATTTTTGGGCATCAAGATCAGAGACACTTCCAACATGTATATATTTTATATTATCGTAAATTTTGACATTATGCATATCATATTATGTTTTGATGTATGTATATTGTAAATTATAAAGAGTGGGTTGAATAACTTTGATGTATGTATATTGTAAATTATAAAGAATGGTGTTTGAACTGCTTATAAGATATTCCTTCCAACCTTATATCTTCCACACATCAATAGTGAATATTTTATTTTCAAAAATCCACTCCAACTAACTTACCAATAGTTATATTTTCAAACATAGAAGATGTCAATCCATAATAACTGCCACTAATTATGCTTTAATCCATTGGGTCAACTGAAAATAGTTTTTTTTACTATATCTTCAACTAAAACTAAATTGAAGGATTTATCATAAATAGATTTCTCATTTAAAAATAGGCAATGAATGATCCTTGCTATTAACAACCTCATGATGAACAAGCCTTAGTATAAATCAGGCCTACAATTGATTTCAACATTCCATAATTGACCCAACTATTTAAAAGCCTATTTTAAGAAAAAGGTTTTAATGGAACCTTAACTTGGGCCAAGATGTGAAAAAAAATAGTTTTGAGCCCATCATATAAAATGTTTCAAAGCCCATTGTAAAATAATTCATTTAAAAATGAGTCTTGGGCTTTGTGCTTGGGACATGATGTGGAAAGAGGATTTTTGACCCATCTTAAAAAGATTTTATGTCTAAAAACAATCTTGAAAAAGAGTTTGAAAATAATTTTGGCCTTTTGGGCTTAAAAAAATTATTTTGGGCTTACAACATAATTAGGTTATATTAGGAAAAAAAAACCAAATGGGCTATAACTCAAGCTAAGATATGTTAATTATAGTCAAACAATAAGCATTTGGGGTAGACCTAAGGAAAGTTACTAGGCAAACTACATGGGCTTGGTTTTGGGTTGAAAAACTTAGGTTCTCATAGCAATTATATACCAAAAGGTGCGAGGCTCTGAGTGGTTATGCCATGCTTAATCTCCATACCTTGAGTGAAAGTATAGTATCCCTTAAACAAGATAACATGGGTTATACAGGGCATCCTAACTCATGCACACAATACAATTTAAGTGATGTAATGGACAATATCATAATAAGAAAGAATAAAATAATATAAAGACTAATGAAATCAACTTTTTTTATACCCAGTGGAGTTACAACTATGAGGGGTAATTTTCGCCCCCATTTCTGGTGGAATATTCCTTTGGGCTTTCGAGAACATGGGCTAAATCCGAAGAGTAGGAGTCACTACTCGAATGGGCCAAAAAGATATAAAGGAGTGGATGACTCAATTTCTAAGGAATCCCTAACCCCTTCTAGGTTCGAAAAATTAGATATGCATGGGGAAGATGATAATGAACCATAACTCTCATAGCGCCCGGTTCATTAAAACTGGCCTCATTTTTAGGTCTAAATATTATTTAATTCTTAAATATTATAATATTATTCACATTACATGCAATCAAAATAACCAAAAATTCATTATATTATAAATCAAATAATCAGACAAAATGGGCACCCATACAAAGGTGGAAACATGCCCTTACATAGTCCAAACGCCCATGAATAAAATAAATAAAATAGGTCTCCCACAAATAGGTGTAAACGTGCCCTTACAATAATTCCAAAGTCCTTAAAATTAAATTAGATTACACAAACTAAATAAATAAGGCACTCACTAAGTGTAGAAACATGACTTTTACAATCCCTTTTAAAAATACATGTAAACCCAAGGAAAAGAATAAAGCAAGAAAAAATAATACAACCATATATGAAAATAATTAAATAGTTAAAAAAGGAAAACAAACAAACACATCTTAATAATAACTCGTTAACCAATTATACAAACAAACACATCTTAATGCATACAGCGGTCCTAGTGTGTTTTATTGTGAAATTAGAGTTTTATTATGGAATTAGGGTTTAGGGTTACAAAATTAGGATTTTATACATAATCTAGGGTTTTATGAACACATAGGGTTTTAGTGTTTAATTAAACAAGATAAAACAAATATGTTGATTTATTGAATTAAATAAGTAAAAGTATAGAAAAACATACATGTGTTGCTAGCTCCACCAAATAATATTATTGAACCAAGCCTTGCAATTGGATTTAGATAATTGATTTTCAGATTCTGCCATAAAAGTATCCAATGGTTTGGGTTAATAGGATTTTGGTCAAGCAATATTGCTCCATGACTTTTCCAGCTTGCTTTTGCCTCTCTTGCTCTCTGTGTGTTTTTCTTGTTGCTTATTTGTTTCTATGCTCTCCTTTTTAATTGCTAAAGCTGGTTGCTCTCAGTATCTCTTTCTTTTGTTTCTAGCTTACTATTTTGATTGTTAAGTTGGCTCTTTTAAATAGGGCTACTATCTTTTCCTAGCTCATGGATTACTGCTCTTAATTTGTTAATTTTGGCTGATAACAGATGGTTCCCTCCCTTTTAATTGCTTGCCTTCTTTTGTATTTATAGGCAACCTTATGGTTTAATTAGGTTTACTAATCCTAAACCTGCTAGAAGAGTTCTCTGATTATCCGAATCCTATTGAATTTCAACCAGACCACATCACTTAAACTTGATTTAAAGTTGAATTAAGCCAAAATTAAGAGCCCATGTCGAATTGCCTAAGCCAATTGAACATGAGCATGCCTCATGTCGAATTGGCCATGGCCAATTCTAAATGAGCATGCTAATATAGAATTAAGATGGCCCATTCCTCATTAAAAATTGAACCTAACTTGCTTGGGCTTTTAATTGGACCCAAATTTTAATTCAAGATTTTAAAAATTGGTCCAAACTAGGTTTAGGCTTCATACAATTAAATTTGATTTGGTTGAACTCCTTTGAGGCGAAAATTAAGGGTTTACACTAGCCATTTAATCCGATAAATAGATTTTACATTAGTACATTTAGGAACTTTAATTATTTCACTCATTACAATTAATTTTCTCAATTATGTAAATTTTGTTAAAACATTACTTTTAAGTAAACACTTCTTTATTTTCCTGTTAATCAAATACATAAATAGAATATCCACTTTAACTAAAAATCTTTCTTTACAAAATTCTTTATCTTTCAATATTATTTACTTTTACCATACATATAATAAAATACTCCTTAATTTAAATCAAATATTTTGCATTTAAAACACATTCATTAAACATATTATAAATAATCATTTTAATTCAAAATTTTTAAATTTTCTTAAATCCATAAACTCACATAATCCTAAATTCAATACTTTGAAAATTCAAAAATTTCTTTAAACTTACTTTTTTTAAACTACAAAAATATATTTATTCTTAACTAATTATAAACTCAAAATCAAATTCTGTAACACCCTTATATCCCATATATGGATAGTGCATACACCAGTATGTGTAAAATATGCATATGGAATACAAGAATGCCACAATATCATCTTTTCAAAATTTTCATATTTGCAGAATAAATATTTAAATACTTTAAGTGTATTTTAAATATTAAAGAAAATTACTTTATAATATTTCGAAGTGTTTAAATTAATTATTTTATATAAAAATCTCTAGAAAAAATCCGCCACAGTTTTGTCTATATTTTATACGTTCCCAATAATAATAATTTTCACAACCTGCGTGAAAACACACTAAATACTTTCAACCATTTCATATTTCATACTCTCAAAAACTCCTTTTTTCCAAAATACTCAACGATTTCATACTTGCAAAAACCCTTCATTTCTCCAAAATACTCATACACACATAAATACATATACCATAAATCCCATAATTTAAACCAAATTTTAATAATTTACATTAATTACATATTTACAAACTTAATATACATATTTTAAAGAAAAATTTCTAAAATAAAAATCATTACATGCTTGCAACTAGTCCTAGTCCAACGCAGCAAAGTAAAACTCCAAAATGAGCAGGGATACTCTATGCCTGCTCTGGCATCATAGCGCTTTTAGGTTCAACCCTGTCACCTTTGCTATAAACAAATTGCACAAAGCAATACTACCTAGTAGTACATACTTTGATATAAACATTAATTAACAAATAATGCAAAATGTAATCCATTTTAAATTGTTAATTTGGCATGCAAACTTATGAAGCAAATCATACATTCAACATTTCAAGCAATCACATGCATTGGACCTAAATGACCTTATAAAATACCCAAGTTCCAGAGTTATTGCTTTGGACTCATATTCGACACCCAGTGTCTAGCCTGAACGCAAATATCAGTGACACCCAGTGTCTGGCCTGAAGGCAATATCATAATGATGCACAATATATGGTCTGAAGACAATAGTCAATATACCATAACACCAAACAAAATACTCTGGAAGTTGATATTACATAAGGTTACATACATTCATTACATAATTTCTCACCTTTCTTATTCCTTGGAAATTATGCCAATTCCTATTGTTTTTAAACTTTTTCCACAAATTTTCATTAATTTCATCAATTTTCTTGCCACATACTCAATGTGGCCACATTGTACATTTCATAACTTAAACATTCATTTATTCACTTTGCATGTGAATTCTCACATAAAAGTTGCATAGTCATCAAATCAAACAATCAAATAACATGCCAAATAAGTGCAATTTAATGCATTACATTCAAAATATGTACATACCTCTATACAAGGAAACTTAAGAACCCAAATGCTCAACTTATGCAAAAGCCTTGCACCACTATGTGGTGGAAATAACCACTTACTCAACAACTAACCAAAATATCAATAACAAGTATGCATTAGAATCATATTTTAAGGTATTTAAGCTACTAAACATCAATTAATACCTAATCCTTCACTTTCCCCTTTTTTAAACCACAATGGACTTCAACTTTGAAAATCCAATCTCACTAATTCCCAATGGAGATTTAAGCTTAAAAAAATCTTTAACATTATACTTTAACACATTTCAAACATTAAAATACAATGTATAACATTTTTGTTAAAATTCCAAAATTTGCCTTAAGTCATTCCAACTTTGGAACTTCTTTTTAGCCAATTCAAAATGTTATTTTGAGTTCATTTTCATTATTAAAATCATATTAGAACATGATTGAAATGTTAAAACCCAATGAACTAGCATTCTTAACCAAAACCCTTTTCAAAACCCTAAAATCTTTACCAACCAACTCAAACTTAAACTTAACCTAAACTAATGAACCATAAAATCTTTGCTTACTCATCAAAATAACATGTTTTACATGAATTAGAATAATTTTAAAACACTCCACCATGATCTCATATTACTCATAATCCAATTTTTCCATAAAACTCAAAAATAAAGCAAAATAACTTACTTGTTGGAAAATCACTAAAACCACTTTTAAACCTTTGAAAACTCTCTAAATTGAGTGAATTAAAGAGAAAAATCCTCCCTTAGAGGCTACGGAGAAAACGGGCTAGAAGAGGAGAAGGGTTGGAAGAGGAGAAGAAGGAAGAAGATAAACTTAAAATGTTGACATTTAATTTTCTGACATTTTCTAACCATATGTATATAATATTTTAATTAATTATTTATTTATTTCAAAAATATCATTTTACATCTTCCACCAAAAATAATTAATTTTTATTTATTTAATTATTTTCTTTTTATAATAATTATTTTTAACTTTACTAATTCACCCTTTGACTTTTTATATGTTATTTATATTTTACATATACCTCACATATACATTTCAATTTCACACTTCCATCCTTCCATATATCACTTAAATTATTTCCTTTAAATTTAATTAAATTTTATTTTAGCAAAAATGTGGTTGGTACAATTCTCTCCCCTTAAAGAAATTACCTGATATCAAGTCTAGAATAGCTGAGGATACTAGCTCCGTATAATCTCCTCGCTCTCCCATGTCACCTTCTCTATAGAGTGATTCCTCCAAACAACTTTAACTAATGGCGTCTTTCTGTTTCTTAACTCTTTTACTTCTTATTCCAAGATCGCCTTTGGATTATCTTTGTAAGTCAGATCCAAATTTACCTCAATGGACTTCACTATTAAAACTTGAGATGGATTCAATCTGTACCTCTAAAGTATCAAGACATGGAAGGCATTGTGTATCCGATCAAACTTAGCCGGTAAAACTAGTCTCAAGGCCATTGGTTCTACTCTATCCAATACATCATATGGCCCAATGAATTGAGGACTCAATTTCCCTTTCCAGCCAAATCTAAGAATCCTCTTCAAAGGAGACACCTTTAAAAATACTTTTTTACCCACATTAAACTCAATATCTTTCTTCTTTAGATCTGAATAAGACTTATGTCGGTCTAATGTTGCTTTCAACTATTAGGACTCAGACCTAGCTATCTGCAAGTGCACAGGTCGTATCAAGTAATATAGTGATAAGAAGAGTACGATCCCATGAGGAAGGTTGTTTTAAGTACTTAACAATTAAACTGATTATTAATTGGATGGCGAGGTTCAATTTATGATTGAATTGAACTTTAAAAATAAATTATTTGAATTTAAATCTAATGATATGAAACTTAGCATAAAGTCACCTTTTTGAGTTTATTATGGATTTTCTAATTTATTGAATTTTAATTAAGTTTTCCTTTATATTAATGGTTGAATTCTCCTTAATTAAGCTTAAATCTCTCTCAAATACTAAACAAATATCAATTTAACCCTTATGTCTACTCTCATGATCAAAAGTAATTAAATCAATTCATCAAGTTTTATGAGGATCTTGAATCAACCTCTTAGATATTTAGCTTTATCTCTAAGTGAAAAACTTCCTTAAGATTGTTATCTCCAAGGACAAATATTGTGCTTCCACTTTCGCTTCATCACACAATATCTCAATTCAATTAATTATTGCCCAGATAATCAAAGCATTATGATCAACGATAATAAAATAATCAAAGATAAACTTAATTAAATCAATTAGGTAATAAGTATTCCGTAATAAACTCAATAAAAGGGACTAGCTCTAAAAAGAGTTTACTTCCTCATTTTGAAGTAAAAACACAATATTTATTAATTGGAAACATAGAAACAAGAAAGAGCAAACTCTAGTTCTTCATTTGGAGAAGAACTCCTTTTGGACTCCTTGAATCTCTTCTTTGAAACCCTATTTCTACTCTTCTCTCAAAATAGAGACTAGAACTCAATTGATACAAGTTTTGGGTACAAAGAATTAACCTTACTACACTCTCACTTGTATCTAAAGCTAAATCAAAGACTCATCTATCATAACATCACACACTTGAATCTTTAGAGGAATGGTGTTTATATAGAGTGCTTGTAGGCTTTTTGATGGTGGCAAGATGTCAAATGCAAGTTGCAGCTGTTTAGATCTTCAAAATTCAAAATTTTCAACTTAAAGTAATCATTTTTTGCCCCATGATCATGGTATATGGATGCCACGGTCATGGTCTGGGATCATTTGGACTTTTTTGAGTTATTTTCTAGTTGTAATTTTGTGGTCCACGGTCGTGGGATTTTAATTGCCACAGTCGTGACATTTGAATTGAGGCTGCAATTTCGAACTTTTCTTCCTGTTCTTGGCTTTGGCAGTAGGGAAATGGATCCCACGGGCATGGCCTTGAATGGCATTATTTTTTCTTCTGGAATTTTTTTTTTTGATTTTGAAGTAGCAAACTTAAATTTATTCCTAGGGTCATGGCCTTGAATGGCCAAGGTCGTGGCACTTCATTCTTTCTTCATTTTTGCTTCCTTTTTTTTTTTGCACATCTATTCATCAAAAACCTTTAATCTTGACTTCTTATGCTTAAATAATGTAATTTTAACTAAATTATATAAAATCCATCAAATTCGATTGAAAATAATTAAAATCATGGTTAGAATTACATAAAATATTTGATTAAATTTTCACTCTATCAAACTCCCCCAAACTTAAATCATTGCTTGTCCTCAAGTGATGGCGAATCTATACTATCGCAGTGTTACTGCAAGTGCATGGGTCGTGCAAGTAATAAAATAGTGAGTAAGATATCGTTCCACTAGGGACAAGGTCAAATATTAGTGCATATTTCAACTGTTGTTCAGCGAATCAATAGTTTTTGTGATGATTATAATAAAAGACAAATTACTTAATAAATTAAAGTAAAGAAAAATTGAATATTATGTAGCAAAAGTTGATGATGAAAATACTATCTAGATATTGGATCCCCTTATCAATAAAAAGCTTTTATGAATATCAATTCAATTAAATCAAATAATAGAGCTAAATTGGCATTCCCCTAATTTAGATTAAAATATCTCTTAAGTGAATTAATCCCTAATCACTGAGTAGAATGCTAGAAATCTCTTCTCAAGCATAATTAAATAGAACTTGCAATAAGAACAAGGAACTTTGAACCAAAGGGTCTTGTAAGTCTATCTCTAGCACTCCAATCAACCCTCAATCCTAATGAAAATTCTGTTCTTATTTAACTTTCTCAAGTCAATAATATGAAAATTGCAACCAATAAAAAAGAATGCTATTATCAATTGGAAATAAGAAATTAAGAATCGAAAGGATAAAATAACTTAATCAAATGTTTTAAATTAATAAGAACTATTCAATTCATATAATAAAGCTAAGGTTCATCAATATCTAGATAGATAAAATTTAGCTCATGTTCATAACCAGAAAACTAAAACAAAAGAAATAAGTAAAAGAATTCAAACAATCCATAATGTAAAATTTGCTTTTCTTCACTTCAATCCTTGAATCTTGGATTAAATCTCTCATGAATTGGATCTTCACCTTCACTCTTAGCTGCTAAAAACTCACTTTTTCTCAGGAGGTCGGCTCTAAAAATAAAACTGGATCCCTAATTCACTCTTTATCTTAGATTTTATAGCCTAAAGATTTTTGCCTAACATGCCTATGGACATGCCCATGTATGTGGGCATGTCAACGGTGCTGTTTCGAGCTTTAATGACATGGACAGTGACACGCCCATGCCCTTGGGCATGTCATTACTACTATAATGCTGAGTTAGGGACATAGTCTGGGACACGCCCATGTCATTGGGTGTGTCACAGCTTCTGTAAGTCAACAGTAATGGCAAGTATAGTGACACGCCCATGTCTATAGGCAATTCAAAGCTTCTGTAAAATAGTTAAATGACACATCCACTGACACACCCATGTCACTAGAGTGTCAATTGAAGAATTTGCCCAAAATAGCTTATTTCCTTGTCTTTCATCCGTGATTCCAGCCTAAATAACCTTAAGGTCCCAATGTGTCAAAAGTTCCTGGAATCAACCCTAATAAACAATTGAACAAATAAATTAAACTCAATTTGACAATAAATATATTAAGAAACAGGGGCAAAAATATCATCAATTGTAAACTTATCAAATTCCCCCATACTTGAGTTTTTGCTTGTCCTCAAGCAAACCAAATCACTATAATAGGTAGAAATGAAGGACCCCTCTATTTGAAAAGAAAATAAAAGTTTTTACAATACTTGAATTAGAAAACCCAACATTCTTAACCAAAAACTAAATCTCAAACATGACAGTTGAATTAAGCAGTTTCAAAACAAAAATCTAACAGATCTAAAATCTAAAAATTTAAGTTAAAAGATTAAGCATAAAATTCCAAAAACTCAAAAGTCATGAACGAAGTAAGAAAGTGCAAGTTTTCTCTTAAGTTCTTTGACCCCTTCGTAAAATGCATTGGGTGAAACATTATTTTTTTGGAAGGAGCCCAACTTGTTTGAACTGATACCAAATTTTTGACGTGAAGGTAAACATTTGTGATGTCGACCCATGGTTACTTATTTAGAATCACCATTCAAATGGCTACTAGAACTATTCATGATTCAAACTCATTTATTTCAATTCAAGAGTTAAAATCAGTGGAACGGGGATAAATTTTCAAAGCTCCTGAAAAATTGTTTTAATTAATTAATTAATTTTTTTTTAGTAAAGTGGTGAGGAACTTAAGATAATAAAGATGTCATATTATGTTTGACTCAAGTATCTGAAGAATTGGGATATGATAAAAAAAATGTAACTAAGGTTTTAAAACTTCAGATGTGCAACTCTCATCAATCAACTACCTAATTCAAACTATTACATTTAGTCTTTAGCAATCAATTAAGAAAATCGAGTCAACTTTAACAAGAAATTATCATTCGTTAAATCAATCATTATTTTAATAAAAAGAGGAATCATTTCACTTCATATTATAATAGCAATCTAGTTTACTTGAACCAAAAATCAAATTAAAGAAACTAAATGAGACAAATACATCAAATGGCAAGAATGAAAATAAAAGCTCAATCTATAAAATATCCCTCTCCCCCACACTTAAGATGCACATTGTCCCCAATGTGTGTAAAATAATAAAAACAACAAAAGAGAGAGAAAACTGCGCTGACATGTCCTGAATCGACATATATAATATGGTTCCAAAAGTGTTGCGATGTCGATGGAGCTACAAGACAAAAAATGGACATACAAAATTGTGAAGGTTTAAAGAAATATAATAATAATAATAATAATAATATAAAAATATAAAAATTAAATGTACAGTCATCTATAAGAAAATAAAAAGGAAAATAAAATAAAATAAATAAATAAATGAGCTAGTCGGTCATGGGCTCGGCGCTAGAATCATTACTAGCGCCAGTATCATCACTGCTGGCACTAGCATCATCACTATCATCGTCATCCAAAACATCAACACGGGGTACTGAAGGTTGGTATGGTGGTGGCGGTGGCTGCGAAGGGCTAAATCCCTGAGATCTCCAAAACTCGAGCATAGACTGATTGAGCCATTGCCTCCTCAGTATCTCGTGATCCAGTTATGCTTGGAAGGATGAGTAGTGTTGCTCTATGGAATGCTAGATCTAATCCTGGTGAGTCAATAATTTATTATGGTTCAGCTCAATGTTTCCAATTTTTCCTTCTATCCTGCATATCTGGCATTCAAACTTAGTTGGTTTTCGATCATCATCCCACTCAACATTAACAGAATGACCCCAATCTCTGAAGGAAGGGGCTGGAGCAAATGACAGGGCAGCTGAGGAAGAAGGTCCTACAGTGGTGGATGGGCTAGGGATGTCTGTCCGTGGAGGTATGTCAGAAGTGGGAGTAGAAGGAACTGGCTCAAAATTTTGAGGAGGAACTGGCCAAGAATCCATAGGTGGTTCCTGCAGCTCCACCACCTTCTCCCGATTTAACCGTTTCAAAGAATCCATGCACAAAAGTTTAGGGATCCCATCCAAAGTCATCAGGAGGCATCCATCAAATAGCCCAAAACTGCAAGAAAGTCTCATGACATACATGCCACCATGCAAGCTATCCGGTACCCCTTTCTTGGATTGCTTATAGAAAAAGTGTGTGATAGCGTGAGCAACTTTGCACCGGATCTTCTAGACCATGCAGTTCAAGAAGAACAGCTCCCTCAGGCCAACAACTCTCGTACTGCTGAGTCGAGTTGCAATGGTGCGAACCAATAGATTATGTACCACTCGATAAGGGATGGACTCAAAATTTGATGCCTTGGATACCTTCGGCTGGTACTTGGCGAAATTGGGTGCAAATATGCTTCAAACCCTGGGAGGGATGACATCATACTCCGTAAAATCAACCTCACAGTTAAGATACTCTTCAGTCTACACCTCCTCCATAGTAAATAGACCCAGACGTATGCCAAGTTTGTTGGTGCTCATGTGGAATTATTGACCTCCCAATCGAAATTTCATCATCAGCTCGATGATGGAGATCTTGTTTTTATTGAATTAAAAATTGTAGAAGAACTCCAGTTAACTCTCTGTATGAAGGCTCATTGATGGAGAAGAGTTGTTCTCATCCTGGTTGGTTTATCAAATCCCGGACCTCAGTCAGTATGTTGGCTCGCTCTATGGAACCTCAATCCAAAATCTTAGGTGGTGACCAATCCTTATTCCCTAACAGTTCAAACCATTTTCACTCCTCCAAAGTTGAGAATCGAAGGCACTTGTGGCCGGCCATAAATTTTGAGATGGGATGGGTAGCGGGTCGGCTTGAGCCACCTTCACCTTTACCAGCTTAGTTGGTAATTTAGACAACACTTGTTTGCAAGGACCCATGATTTGCAAAATAAACAAGAATAGCCTCAAAACAAAGTACACCAAACAATCCAAGAAGCGCAACACAATAGATCAACCTAATGAAACCAACAATAGCAATGCATTATCAAACAATAAAATAGTAATTTTAGCCCGAACAATAATAACAATACAAGAACAACAAGAGCCATGAACCAATGCTCAACAAGGGCAAATTTTTTTTTTAAAAAATCTACACAATAGTCAATCTCCATACCCGGCATTGCTACAAGTCAACAACACCATAGCCCAACACAATAAAAATAAAGGATTTCAACTCATTATGCATAAATAATTAATAACAGTGTGCCAATGTGTGAAACTTAATTCTGGCCATAGGATTTTCAAAAACAAAATGAGTAAATCATAATAAATCCATAAAACCTAAATAAAACTTGAAATCCCATAGTCAAAAACTCAAAATTCCTAAAAACTTGCTATGGCAAATAAACAAATCCAAAGCAAAATAAAATAGTTTCTAAGAATCCAAGAAAATAAAGTAAATCCAACAATCAACAAAGCTTAAAGAATCTTCAATCAAATCAAAAGAAATCAAGTGTTGAAATCACTAAAAAATATTGTAAGAAGCATAAAAGTTCAAAAGTTAAGAGTGTGTACCTGAATAGCGTGAAGACTGCGATTAAATCAATGGAAAAATGATTAAATCCCCTCCAAATCACAAAATGGGAGTCAAAATTCCCTCTAGGATGAATGGGTATGGGAAAGGAAAATGCTCCATTCTAGTTGCATCATTTAACTTTTGGCAGTCGATGCAAAAACTCCAACCGGTAACTGTTCTTGTTGGAATTAGCTCATTATTTTCATTGGGAACCACCATTGTCCCTCCTTTCTTTGGTACTACCCAAAACCAGGCTCACCCAAGAGCTATCCAAAATTGGATATATAATTCCCACATCAAGTAGCTTGATTACTTCAACTTTAACTACTTCTTTCATCTTAGGGTTTAGTCTCTATTGTGGTTGCACCACTGGCTTGAATTCATCCTCCATCAGTATTTTGTGAATGTAATAGGATGGACTAATACCCTTAATTTCTGCTATCTTCCAAACTATAACTTGCTTATGCTTTTGTAACAACTCAATGAGTTTTACCTTCTGCTTAGAAGATAGGTGGGAACTCAAAATAATTGGCAGTTTATTCTCCTCCCCTAGGAATCCATACTCGAGATGATCTACTTGAGATGATCAGGAAGGATCATAAGTTCCAAGTTGGGTGGATCAATCATAGGTTGTCACGGCTTCTATTCTTCTGGTATTTCAGTAGTTTCATATGCCCGACTCTTAAATGATTCGCTTGCTTCAAGATAAGCAAGCTCCTCTAGTGCTTCCTGATCATCAACATTATCCTACAATAAACACAACTCAAGGGGATCTGTGGAAACAATGTTAGTAACACAATTTAAGGTTTCATGCTCAGTGATATCATTGCATGAATCCACCTCATTAAGTGTAAGTGGGTGCTTCATAGCATAATGCATAATAAAAATAACTTTCTCGCTTCCCACTCTTAAGGTCAATGTGTCATTATGGACATCGATAAGGGCACGGGCTATATTCAAAAATGGCCTACCAAGGATAAGCGAAACATCTGCATCCTCATCTACATTAATGAAAACAAAATCATTGGAGAAAATGAAATCCCCAACTTTTACCAACACATCCTTTATATTACCACGAGGGTGAATTACTGACTTATCAGCAAGTTGAATGGTCATGAGTGTTAGTTTAGGTTCTCCGACACCTAACTCTTTAAACATCTTGTAGGGCATAACACTTCTGCTAGCCCCCAAGTCAGCCAATGCAATTTGAACTTCAAGATTACCTATCAAATATGGAATAGTAAAACTATCAGGATCTTTTAATTTCTTAGGCAACATCTTCTGCAAAATTGCTGAATGCTTTTTTGACAATACACCAAAGATACTTCCTCAAGTTTCCTTTTGTTAGAAAGGATATCTTTCAAAAATTTAGCATATTTGGGCATCTGCGATAAAGCTTCAGCAAATGGAATATTAATGTGTAGCTATTTAAAGAGTTCAAGAAACTTACTAAACTGAGCATCCATCTTGTCCTTGTTCAACCTTGCTGGATATGGCACTTGAGGTCAGATTCCTTCACGACTGGACTGGGTTCTTGAGGTTGATTTTCTTTCTAATTTTCCACTTTAGCCTTCTCAACTGAAGCGACAGTAGGGTTGTCTTCTTCTTTTTTCTGTGTCTCAACCTCTTCTGCTTGTGACTCAGCCTCTTTTTCAACCACACCACCCTTAATTTCCTTTCCACTCCTTAGAGTATTTGTCTTCAACTGCTCCTTTGGGTTGGTCTCAGTATTGGTAGGTAAGCTCCCTTGTGGTCATTCACTGAGTAACTTGGCAATTTGCCCCACCTAATTTTTCAAATTGTGAATGAAGGCTTGCTAATTTCTAGGGGTAGTTTCTTTTGATTGAAATTTGGTTTCTGAAGCTGCTACAAACTTCTCCGTCATGTCCTCCAAATTGCTCTTTCTTGGAGGGGCATCTTGTTGATGTTGAGGCTGCTGAAATCCAAGGGGAGGGCTTGGATTATTCTAATTATTTTAGGAGAAATTAGGATGATTTCTCCACACTAGATTATATGTGTTGCTATAGGCGTTGTTCTACTATTGCCTAGGCATATTTCCAACATAATCCACCAGCTCCTTTCTAGCAAACATATTGCCACTTTGGCAATCTTGACTTTGATGTCCACCCCCACACTATTCACAAAACATCACTTGCATTTATTTCTCCGAAGATGAAGCTAAAGAATCAATCTTTATATTCATTACTTTCTACTGTGCTGTCAATGCCACCATGGGATCCAATTGATGTGAACCAGTGACCCTTAGTTTTCCTTGTTCCCTTGGAGTTTGTTACTGATAATTATTAAGGGCCATATCTTTAATCAAATCCCTTGCTTGTTCAGGTGTCTTATTATTTATGGTACCTCCGCCAGCTGCATTGATGGATTGCTTACTTGCATAATTCAATCCATTGTAGAAAGTTTGAATCTGGAGTCACAGCGGAAGCCCATGATGAGGATACCTTCTCAATAAATCTTTGAACCTCTCCCAATCAACATAAAGTGTCTCACCATCCAGCTGGAGAAAAGATGAAATATCATTCCTCAACTTGGCAGTCTTGGACAGTGGAAAATATTTTTCTAAGAACTTTTCTGCCAATTGACCCCAAGTGGTGAAAGTGTTTGGGGGGAAAGATTTTAGCCATTTCTTTGATCGATCTCTAAGTGTGAATGGGAACAACCTCAACCAAATTGCATCTTCGGAGACATTTTGTATCTTTAATGTGTCACATATTTCTAGAAAAGTCTCAATATGTGCATTAGAATTTTCACCTGGGAACCAATCAAACTGGCAAGTTTGCTGCACCATTTGAATTACATTTGTCTTCATCTCAAATTTGTTTATAGCAACTGCCGATCTCTATATACTAGAATTAGCCCCATTAAGAGTAGGCCTAGCAAATTCCTGCATTGTCCTTGGCTCATTTCCAACCATGACTTCAAGTTCTTCTTTTTGTTTCTGCTAGAACTGCTTCCCTTTCTTCCTTTTGCTTTCTCCTTAATGTTCTCTTTAACTTTGGATCTAATTTAAGTAATTGGGAAGAGCTAGCTTGGGTCATAAATGAGAAGAAGTACCTAAAATGACAATCAATAAGCAAGAACTAATGTTAAAACAAATAAAAATAAAAACTAAATCAACAATCTTGATTATATTACTAATATTCAAAACTGTTGTCCTCGGCAACGATGCCAAAAACTTAATGGCGAATCTGTGCTATCACAGTATTATGGCAAGTGCATGGGTCGCGCAAGTAATAAAATAGTGAGTAAGATATCATTCCACTGGGAAGAAGGTCAAATATTAGTGCAAATTTTAACTATTGTTTAGCAAATCAATAGTTTTTGTGATGATTAAAATAAAAGATGAATTACTTAATAAATTAAAGTAAAGAAAATTGAATATTGTGTAACAAAAGTTGATGATGAAAATACTATCTAGATATTGAATTCCCATAGCCATAAAAAGCATTTATGAAAATTAATTCAATTAAATCAAGTAATAGAGCTGAATTAGCATTTCTCTAATTTAGATTAAAATCTCTCTCAAGTGAATTAATTCCTAATCACTAATTAGAATGCTAGGAATATCTTTTCAAGCATAATTAAATAGATCTTGCAATAAGAAAAAGGAACTTTGAACCAAAGGGACTTGTAAGTCTATCTCTAGCACTCCAATCAACCCTCAATCCTAATAAAAAATCTGTTCATATCAAGCTTTCTCAAGTCAATAATATGAAAATTGTAACCAATCAATAAGCATGCTATTATCAATTGGAAATAAGAAATTAAGAATCAAAAGGATAAAACAACTCAATCAAATTTATCTCATTTTCTTAACTAGAAAAACAAAATAGAAGAAATAAGTAAAAGAATTCAAACAATCCACGATGAACAATTTGTGTTTCTTCACTTCAATCCTCGAATCTTGGATTAAATCTCACATGAATTAGATATTCACCTTCACTCTTAGCTGCCAAAAACCCTCTTTTTCTTAGGAGGTCAGCTCTGAAAATAAAACTGGATCCCTAATTCAGTTTTTAGCTCAGATTTTATAGCACATAGATTTTTGCCTGACACGCCCATGGACACACCCATGTCTGTGGGCGTGTCAATGGTGCTGTTTCAAGCTTTAATGACATGGGCAGTGACACGCCCATGCCCTTGGGCATGTCATTGCTACTGTAATGCTATGTTAGGGACATGATCGGGGACATGCCTGTGTCATTGGGTGTGTCACAACTTCTATAAGTCAACAGTAATGGCACGTTCTGTGACACGCTCAAATCTCTGAGCGTGTCGAAGCTTCTGTAAAGTAGGTGAATGACATGGCCACTGGCACGCCCATCTCACTGGATGTGTCAATTGAAGAATTTGCCTAAAATAGCTTCTTTCCTTGTCTTTCATCCATGATTTCGGCCTAAATAAGCTTCAGGTCCCAATGTGTCAAAAGTTCATGGAATCAACCATAATAAAAACTTGAACAAATAAATTAAAATCAATTTGACAATAAATATATTAAGAATTAGGGGCAAAAATATCATCAATTATACACTTATCATCAAGCAATTAAAATTTAATACTATAAATTTCTTTTATATGTTAGCCATATGCAAAAATTTTAACAATAAAAAAATTTTGAAATTTCAGGTTAATAATTCAGCTTTATAAGTTTAACTTCTTTATTCTTCCCTCCTTTACTCTAAAACTTAATCAATTGCAATCAATCAAAAAACTTTAGATAACCGAATATTCTTTTTGATGCAAGATTAACCTAGTCTCATATGCATACTTAATTGAGCTTTCTCACTAATAGACCACACTAAATCAAGGGAAATCAAAATGTCTTTGATAGGCTTGTATTGGTGACTATAAAGGATAGGGCTAAAATAAAATTAAAATGAAATTGGTTAATTCTCTTACCTTGTAGGTTTTTTAGAGGATTCTTGAATGCTTTGCTCCTTTCTTTCCTCTAGGGCAATTTATTTTATTTTCCTTATATATATATTTATTTTAATTAATTTATTTTTTTAAATAGTGTTAATTTCACCAAACTTTAAACTTTTAGGAGCTTCTTAAACTTGTATCCTCATTGTCAATCTAATTTTGAGAAAAATTTCAAAAGACAATTAACCATGAAAAGGGTGGTTTTTGTAGCATATCAAATCAAAGAAATTCTCAAGCTAAAAATTTAATTTAGTCTCAAAAGGGACAACTAAGGATAGTGTTAAATTGGTGGACATAAAAATTTGGTTTCACAAACAATGCCTAAATCATTTTTTCCTTTTACTCAACAATGTTCATTTAGCCTCAAAAGCTCTTTTAAACATGTTCTAGGCCTAGGCAATTTATAATATGAAAGAATATCTACTTAATCTAAAATTCAATAACTAATTACTTTTAATTAATTTAAAGAGCTTATTTGGTTAGAACTCCATAAGGTATTATTATTCCACCAAATCTTAACCTTAAAATTGCAAAAACTTTAACATATAAAATAACATATAAGGAAATCTAAGGAAAAATGCTCATAACTATATTAAATTCTATCCAAACTTATAATCATAAAACTAAACAAATTAACATAAGTATCTACATGAAACATAATTCAAAATGAAACAAACTTAACCAAAATACCACAAATAAAAAAGTACCATAAGTTTGAATAATTTAAACAATTTCAAGGGAAAAACTCCCCTAAACATGAATTACCACTTTCGTCAGTGGTTGCCAACATGAGGATCATCACCAGATGGAGGTGGTTGCTGTGGAGGTTGGTAATGCAGTTGTGAGCGGGGATTTTTTCCCCCACTCCCAATGGAATGGTTCTTGCGACTTTGACACTATTAGGCTAGGGGCCTTATAGAACACAGGCCTAAGCTCGAAGAAAATTGAGTCACCACCCAGACGGACTGAGAAAAAAAAGGGGTGGATGACTCAATTCCTAAGGAATCCCTAACCCCTTAATGGGTTTGAAAAGTTGGGTACGTGTGGGGAAGGTAAGAATGACCCAACACCCCAACAATGCCCGGTTCATTGTAATCGGCCTCCTTTTTAGGTCTTAGTATTATAAAATTCTTGATTAATTTAATATTATCCATGCTACATGTGATCATAAGAATAAATACTTTATTAAAATCACAACAATGTTCAAACAAAACAAATAAGTAGGCAACCATCCATGGATGAAAACATACCTTTACAATTGTCCAATGTCTAAAACTAAATAAGACACCCACCAAAAGGTGGAAATGTGCCCTTTACATTAATCTCAAAATATAAAACAAATTAAATTACATAAAAATTAATTAATGAGGTACGCAATCATGGAAACATACCTCTTATAATTTCTTAAAACCAAAAAAAATTAATAAAAATAACCAACCAACCATTCATCATATATAAATCATTCATCAAAGATATAATTAAATCACTAATCAGAAAATATAATAAATATGCTTCTAACTTGAATAAGGCAAATAAAGATGCAAATTTAGGTTTATGTCTCAATTTAAGGTTTCTTAATCAACATTTAGGATTTTTGAGATTTTTAAATTAACACAATTATTATTATTATTTAAAATACTTAACCTACTGTAAGGAATTTAAAAAAATTAAATTGATTAGGATTTTATGGTGTTAAGAAAGTAGTAGGGTTTTTGGTTAATCAAATTAGGGTTTAAGGCTAATACCATGCAATTAGGGTTTTTAGAAAGAAATAAATTAGGGTTTGGTATTTATAAAAAAATTATTGTTTGTAGCTTAAGATTTTACACGAATTAGGGTTTAGTGTCTGTGAAAAACTAATCAAAGATTTTAAGGTTTATATAAATTGTGAATATATTTTTTTTGTGGTGCTTTAGATGCTACCGCATGGTTTTTTATAAAAAAAAAACCTTAATGTGATTTCTGAGTAACACAATGATTAAATAACTATGAGATAAATAAAAAAATAAACATCCTAGGCCGAACAAGTTTACTAGTTCAAAAGGTTATGATTTAGCAAAACAATAATATAAACTCCATGCAAACTAACATATGCTGATCCAATAAGAAATTGCATACTGTGACTTTAGTTAGATGAAGTGCAAACTCATTTAATGTTTAAAACAATCAAAACATATAGTATTTATTTAATTTATAGCATACCGTCATTTGTTGGCTCCACCAAAATTGTTTAAATGAGAATTCTAGATGAGCTTTAGTAAAGACAGCGTATGTGTTGCCTTTTTAGAGTTGGTGTATTGCCTTATTGTTGCTTATATAGAAGTTCGAATAATTCTTGAGTCCAATCCCCCTTTTTTTTAATGTGGTATTCATAGGTAATTAAAAGAAAAAATCTAGTATGTTAAGAAAATTAAAAACTGTTAAGGAAATAAAACTAAAATAGAGTAAAATAAGGTTTGGGTAGAAATCAGCAGCACGCGTGGGCTACTGGGCGAGACTGGCTTGTGAGGCGGGCTGGCGAGGGTATCCGAGGTTGAATTTTTGGTTGTCAGATCGTGTAGCAGTTCTTGGCTCTCACCATGTTCACACCCAGCGCTATCTCTTGAGTTGCTTAACCTGGGGCCAGGTAAAATAATATTAGTATACTTTAAAATTTATATAAAAAGTTTACTTACCTTCTATCATCCTGTAGGTTTATTTTGCTTGGTGAAAAAACTGAAGAGGGAATTAACTGGACTCCTTCCATGAATATTGCACTGCCTTTCCAGCATACCTGCCGAGTAATTGCTGGTCCTATGTCTTGTGGCTGGTTTCTCGGGGAGAGGGTGTATGAGTGGCTCCTTGGTCCCGAGCGATGGAGGATCTTGATGAATTGTCTAGCGTATACTTTAAATATCACATTAATGCCGAAGAGTACGTGGTGTTTAGTTTGGGATGGTTATGACATCGAAACCTTTCTCTATCCACCGGTGCGTCATATACCCAGTTTTTTCAAGTAGGGCTCTTGAACTTTGACGTATCTCCTATTGGTGTCTGAAAAAATCCTGAGGAAGATGAGGATAGTGATTAAGAGGAGTACCATGGAGAGGGAGGAGGGTCCATCCCTCATCTAGGGGTTAGCACCTCTCATGTAAATTTTTACCATTTTTCCATTGCAATTACTCCTTTTTCAACTTACTTTGACTGTTTTAATGATTATTGCAGGTTATTGGCTCATTTGGTCATGAGGCTGGACCTTTCTCTATTGCTCCTCCATTTGCTCTTTCTTATCAACCGAAAATTCCATCTCATCCATAAGGCGTTGATATGAGTTACCAGGGAGGTCATCCTATTCCTTGATGATTTATACTATATGTATGCTCTTACCTTTTCCCTTTCTAACTCACAGTGGATGCTTGAGGAAGAAAACAAGAAACTCCACGAGGAGTTAGTTGCTAGTCGCCAATAGGTTGCCCATTTTTAAAAATTGTATCATCAGTCAGAGGAAGACTTTCTAGATTTTTGGTTCTAAGGAATTAGGGATCTTGGTGCTTCATCTTCTAGGGGGCCCCACACTGATGAGCATGAGATTCCTTCATCTACTTTGGATGAGGATCATTACAGACCTTAATTCCAGGGTAATATAGGTTCAAGTGCTCCTTCTTTGAGTAGACTCGAGATAGGTGATATGCCTCCTCCTCCAACAGGCGATGACTTTTTCAGGGCTTTATTTGATCATGGTCCATCACCTCCTTCTTAGTGATCCATCATTATTGTATTAATTGAGAAAATATTGTATCATTAATAATAATAATAATAATAATAATAATAATTTGCACTTTTACTACAACTTTTGACTTAAATTTTTTTTTTCATAATTTTTTTGTATTATTATTATCATTATTATTACTACAGTATAAGCATTGGTCCTTCCTCTTACAATTCAGAATCCTAAAGTAGTACTGATTCACAAAATCAAAAGCAACTCGGCAACTCAAAACCATTTCATCGTTAATTTCTTATCCTTGCACACCTTGGTCTGAAGCCATTCCTTGTCAACTTTGGTATAGCTAATTTCCCTATGTAATTTCTCTTTCCATGCTATGACCCCATAAATAAAACATGAAATTTTCCATGAATTTTAATTTCAGCATCAAAATTCCTTTCAACAATTTTAAGTTTCCTTTAATCTTCAACAATGACAAAACTCAATTAGAAGAAAATAAAAGGTTTATTTAAAAATATGAAAGCCATTCATTGGGAACAAATATCTTGGTCTAAAATTAATATTTTGAAGTGTTTTCAAAATATTAAATTGGACCATTCTTTTTTATATGCCATGGTTTCCTTTTGGAGTGTGAATTTTAGGACATTTAAGATAAATGACTTTGAGATATGTCCCATGATTAAAGAGTTTGAGGCCATCCTTGGATATCCAAGCAATCAACCAATGGTGTTGCCTATATTGATTTCTAGAACTCAACAAAAGATGCAAATGTTCCATATTTTAAAGCCCAAAGTTCTACAGTTGACGAGAGGTGAGAAAATTCTACTTGGTCCCTTGATTGACTTTTGTATTTCTCACTTGGCTCCTACCAAAACTTAGGGATGCATGTTTTGTCTCTGCTTACTTGGCCAATTCTTCTTATTTCTTCTGATGGCGATATCGATCCACAAGTATTGGATATCATGGACTAGATGGAAGGAGGCTTATTGCCGATACCCATGATCTTAGTAGAGACTTTAGTTGGATTGGACCAATTTAAAGCAGGATCATCAAGAAGATTGGTCAGGGGTCCATTGTTGCTTCAGGTAATTACCTAAATTACCCTTTCAGGTTTTCAATTTAGGACTTTTTTCTATTGCTCTAATTTTTGCCTAGTTTGCCCTTGCGAGTTTTTGGAACTAGCGAGCTATTCTAATTTTTGCCTAAGCCGCCCTTGTAGGTTTTCAACTTAGCAGACCCCCCCCTTTTTATTGGTTCTAATTTTTGCCTAGACCACCCTTGCAGGTTTTCAAAACTAGCAAACCGCCTTAATTTTTGCCTAGGCCTTCCTTGAGGATTTTCGACCTAACGGGATTATATATATATATATTCTTTTAGAATTGGCTTCAGGAGCGTCTCTACTTGCTTGACACTCCATCCATAGATTTCTATAGATACTTGCTGTGACATCATTCTACCAGAAAGCTACTCCATCCTACTTCTTAATATTCCAACTGGGTTGACTGGACTCGCTCACTTGCTATAGTCAAAATCCATTGGTTAGTACTTTGGTGGAAGATTTCTCATATCACCATTGATGTATTTGATGTATGTTCCTCTCACTGCTCTTCGTTGAGGTACTTGCTATGATCCTTAATTAATTAGGAATAAACAACCTCAAACCACTATAAATAAGGACCAAAGGCAATTAAAAAAGAGAGGCAAAAATCCAAGAGTAGTTTAGAAAATTTGAAACCAAATCAAGGAAAGAAAAGAAGAAATTCAATTTAACTTTTTTCTGGAACAGTAGCAGCACGATTTAGAGGATTAAAAGGCAAAAAAGGCTTGTCTTTCAAGCTAGTTCATCCAAGAAGAATTATTTTTGGAGAAATCATCAAAAAAGGTATGTGTTAATTAATTTTCTTTAATTATTTTTTTTACACAGTAGCAAATTTATGAAATCAAAGTTAAAAACCTTTGAACTTTAATTTAGTTTTTCTAAAGCCAAAAAAAACCCTATTTCATTAGTTTATCTTCCAAAAGGCTTAAAATTGTTATTTTTTCTTCTTAAAAATCTTAAAATTCTAATTGAACGTATTTTTCAACAAAACTATGATGTAAATTCTGTTTCTTTTAAAATTTTAAAGTAGGTTCTATTTCATTCAAAAAGCCTTAAAAAACATCTTTTCTACTTATAAAAACTTTAATTTATTTGTTTAAATTCATAAAACTTCATGAAATTATCAAATTCATTTCCAAATTCTTAAAAATTATTCACCATCCGAGACCCTAAATTTCAAAATATCAAATCCAAATTCAACTTCCAAAATTCAAAATAATGAACACTAACCCTTTTAAAACCTTAAACCCTACTTTTTATGAACCCTAATCCTTTTAAAACATTAAAAAACATAAAAATATAAAATTCTAATTTTTACACATTAGCTTAGGAACCCAATAACCAAAAATCACAAATTAAAGTATTTTAAAGTGTTTAAAACCCTAGTTTCATGATATCATTATTCAAACCTTAATTTTGTTAATCAAAAAGTCTTGCCAACCCTTTAAAACATAAAACCCTAATTTATTTTAATTCCATAAGAAGTCACAGTAGTCATAATTGGACTTTTATTTGCTTTATTCAATTCCATACTTGATTATGCTTTGATTTATTTCCTATGCTTTAATTTATTTAATTTCAATACCTGATTTATTTAATTTATCATGGATGGATGTTTATTATCTATTTTGATTAATAGCTTTGATGAATGATTATTTATGATGAATGATTATTTACTTTTATCAATTAATTTAGATTTCCAAAAGTTGTAAGAGGTATGTTTCCACTTGGTGGGTACCTCATTAGTTAAACATCATGTAATTTAATTTGCTTTTCTATTTTAGAACCTATGTAAAGGGCATGTTTCTACCTTTTGGTGGGTGTCCTATTTAGGCATGTGATGTAAGGACATGTTTCTATCTTCGGATGGGTGTCCATTTATTTGTTTTGCTTGGACATTGCTTTTATTTTAATATAATGATGCTTTCTTTTAATTATTGTGTATAGTATGGATAATGTTGTTATATTTAAGAATTTTATAGTATTAAGACCTGTAAAGGAGGTCGGTTCCAATGAACCGGGCGTTGTGGGGGTGCTGGGCCATTTCTCACCTTCCCCACACGTACCCAACTTTCTGAACCCATTAGGGGGTTGGGGATTCCTTAGGAATCGAGTCATCCACCCCTTTCTTTTTCCCGGCCCTTTCGAGTGGCGACTCCATTTTCTCCGGACTTAGGTCCGTTTTCTCTAAGGCCCTGAGCCTAAACAGTGCCGAAGTCGCAAGAACCATTCCACCGGGAGTGGGGGCGAAAATCCCCGCTCATAGTGGCGACTCCACTGGGGATAAGAGAAGTTGAATCTGTTGGTCTTTATATTATTCTATTCTTTCTTATAATGATATTATCCATTGCATCATCTTAGATTGCATCGTGTGCGTGAGTTAGGACGCCCGTGTTACCCGTGTTATGTTATGTAAGGGATACCATACTTTCACTCAAGGTATGGAAATCGAGCATGACATAACCACTCATAGACTTGTACCATTTGGTATATACTTGCTATGGGAACCTAAGCCTTTTAACCCAAAGACTAAAGCTCATGTAATTGGCCTAGTTACTTTCCTTAGGTTTTACCCCAAATGCATGTTGTTTGACTATGGTTAGTTTATCTTAGTCTAAATCATGGCTTATTTGGTTTGTTCTTTTTTCTAATATGACCTAAGTATATTGTAAGCTCAAAATAAACTTTTCTCTAAAATCCAAAAGACGAAAACTATTTTTAAAATTTTTTCAAGATGGTCTTTGGACATAATACTTTTCTAATAAATAAATAAATAAATTCTTTGGCCCATGGCCCAAATACTAAGCCCAAAATCCATTTTTCTAACCTTTTTTACAATGGGCTTAGAAACAAAACTATTTTCACCCAACCATTTTTTACAAAGAGCTTGCAAAAATATTTAGGTCAATTATAAAATACCAAAAATCAATTGTGGGCCTAGTTTATACTAAAAATAAATTAACCATGCGCTTGTTTTTGGCATGAACCATTAGTTACTCTTTTCGAGTGAGAAATCCATTTATAATAAACCTCTTAATTTCGTTTTAATCCAAAAAGCTACTTTAGTTAGTTGAATGGATTAAAACCTAATTAATGGGAATTATCATGGATTGATTTCCATTTTCGAAAATAAAACTATTGGTTGAAACGTCCGAGGGAATTATTCGAAAGCAAGATACCCCATGTTGGTATTTTGTTAACCATATACCTAGGAAAAAGGGACTCGACATTCGTGTATGGATGTTATAAGGTTGGAAGGATCGTCTTAATTACACTTGTTTATTGGTTGATTGTGCATACATGCATAGATGCATACATTTGCATCTCATATCATTGATCCTCTCTGGCTCACAGCCCTAGATTATGAAAGTTCAAAAGCTTACGACAATCCGACCTACGCCGGAGATGAAGTATCTAGCAATGACTCCATCACTTGCTCGCCTAAAACAATGGAGCCCGAACAAATTCAAAGGATGGTGGATGAAGCCCTTAATGCCAAAATGGAAGAAATCAAAGAGGCCCTAGCTGAGACCATGAAGAACCAATTGACTACAATCTTAGAGAATCATGCTGAGGCATCTACTAGCACTAAAAAACCAAAGGACAAAGGGAAGACTAAAGTTAGTGAAGTGGTTTTTGATGATGAAAAGGTGATCATTGATGATGATGATGATTGGGCTCAATGCTACCAAGAGTTTCAAGAAAAGAAGAAATAACCGAAGGCTATTGAGAAGGCAACTATTGAGAAGACCGAAATTTCTGATGTTGAAAAGATGATTGCTGATTTAGAAAATAAATTTGAGAAGAAGATGAAAACCGAAGAGATGTCTGAGATCGACAAACTATTTGAACAAGATGAAGAGGTCCCTTATAAATTCAAGATGCCTTCCTTTACTAAGTACAATGGCACCAGAAATCCTCATCTCCACTTGAAGCAGTATATCACTGCCATGCAGTCTGCCCGAGCTACTAAGCTCAAACTCTAAGGTACTTTATGCTCTCATTGGACCCTATTGTCCAAAATTGGTTCAATACCTTAGATGATGGAACACAAAAGAGTTGGGATCTACTTTACAAAGCCTTCATCCTACAATATGGGTATAATGTTGAGTTGGAAGTTACCTTGATGGATGTGGAGTCCATTAGGCAAAGGCCGAATGAGAATTTTGTGGACTATGTGAAAAGGTGGAGAAACAAGGCCGCTTTACTCAAGAAGAGGCCCGATGAATCCAATCAAATAAGGATGATTGTGAGAAGGGTGTTACCTAATCTTCGTGAAAGGATGTCTCATACACTCATCCGTGATTTCAAAGATCTTCTCCAAGCTGGTCTACAAATTGAAGAGTGGGAAAGGGAGAAGATTCGCTTTTTAATAAGAAGGAATGAGAAAGGGAACAACCAACTTAACAATCAAAGCACACAAAAAGAAGTTGATGTTAATGTAACCGGTCAAGCAAATAGAAGGCAGTTTTCAGATATGGGGAAGCCTTTGTCTTGGGTCTTTGATAAGCTACAAAAGAAAGGGTTGTTACAACCATTAGCTCCTCAACCTTTACCTAGTCCATTACCCCCAAAATTTGATACTAAGGCTTTTTGTCAATTTTATCAGACTCAAGGACATGAGACTGATAGGTGTACCCGATTAAGGCATGAGATCCAAGATTTGATTGATAGTGGCAAGCTACCCGAGCCGGATAAGCCTAATACCAAGGACAACCCTTTGCCTAAATTTGGAAGAGTGCCACCACCAGCAACCTTTATGGTGGGAAAAGGATTGGAAGAAGATTTTGTTTTATCCTCTTTTCAAGATGGGAATGTTGAAGATATGAAAGGAAAAGAAGCCTAACTTAATGAACTTTCCTTAGCTTGAATGTTGCTTTTCAATCTTACTTTATTTAATATTTTGGAACTATTGTGTTTTTCAAATTTGAAGTTGTTTGAATAAATTACTTTCATCAAATTTTTTGTTGGTCTTTGTTCATTTTGGTGCTTGACCATTGAGGAATCTAGCTTGATAATTCATGAATTAATATATTTATGCATCATGACTTGAATGACTTCACTAGGTGAGGGAATGGCTCTATAGCATTGAGTTGTGTATGCTTACTTAGAGAGGGCTCCTGCATAATTACCTTTGTCTGGGTCCTAGTCAATCTTAGAACATGCTTTGACAAATTTTCAAGGTGAAATTGAACTCTACTTATTTAAGAGAGAAATGATCTAGGCATTGTTTGGTTAGCCAACAATTAGTATCCACCCAATTAAATATCAATCCTTAGTTGTCCCTTTGAGCCTTCATAAAACTTTAGCTATCTTTTCATTGGCTTACAAACCCCAATAACCTACCTTGAGCTGTTGTGATACTTTTTGACAAGTCTTATGATCACTAAGATGAAGAGGCAAGAAGATTAAAGAAAGCAATGATTAGTCAAGATTATGAGGATAGTTGAAGTTCTCAAGACCATGAAGATTGTTGAAGTTCTCAAGATCATAAGGATAGTTGATGTTCTCAAAACCATAAGGATAGTTTAAGTTTTCCTAATATCTCTAATATATCAACATCAACATCAGAGTAACAAATGATTTATCCCTATTAAAGAAGATTTATGTTACTCTACTTATCCATTATTGGAAGCCCAAGTTAGTACAAACCAAGACAACTCTTTTTAGAGCTAAAAAAACAAAAAACAAAAAAAAGAGAAAAAAAAAAGACAACAAAAGAAAAACAAAAGAAAAAAAAAGGAAGAAAGATAAAATCTAAAATGGTGGTTCAACAAGCCAATTGAGTTCTCTTTTACCTAAGACAACAAAAGGCTTCCATTTATGGATTGACTTGAATTGGTCCCAACACAACCAAAGATTCAATCAAAATCAAAGAAAAAGGAGGAAGACCATCCAGTTCTTGAAAGTTCTGTACTTGATAGTCCTACAAGAAAGAAGGACAAAATGATAAAAGAAAGGGAAGAGTAAGGAAAGAGAAAGAAAAGGGAAGAGTAAGAAAAATAAAGAGGAAAAAAGGGAAAAGAAGAAAAGAAACAGATTTGGGTCTTAAACTTTTGCAAGGGAAAAAACTGTCCTAATCAAGATCCAGATTAATGCTAAGAAGATAGAAGGAATTTGGAGTCTAGAAAGATTGTTCCCAACTGTCTAAAGTTCCAATAAGAAATTTGTAGTGTGAGGGTTTGTCCATTGTGTCACACCAGCTCCAATCTCAAAATGGCCTCCACTTTAACCCATGTCCCTTATAGACCCCGTTTCAAGCCTATCAAAGACATGTTGATCTCTCTTGGTAGGTAGAGTCTATAAGTGGAGATAGTTTGGATAAGCATGCATATGAGATAGACAATATTTAAACTCAAATGAGACCTTTGGCTAAGCAATGTGTATGTGCCTATCTAAAGTGCAACAGTTCTTGCTTAAATAGAAATGATTCCCGAGTTTAGTACGGTAACTAGGGTTGTCATGTTATAGATATATTAATTTGGAAAAATCAAGTCCTGAGGTACATTGACATCGATTTGGTAAAACCAACATTTGATTTCAAAATCAAAATTCAAAAAAAAAAGTGTTTTGTCATACAAAGCCTTCAAATTAGGGGAAGTATGTTGAATTGATTATTGGCAAGGTCATGAAGAAACTACCAATTGACAAGCTGAAACATAGATTGAAATGGATACATCCCTGACTCTGCTGCTTAGGCTCTCCACCACTCATGTTTTCAACATATTGAAGATAAAAGCCAAATGCAAAGCTTTTGATCATTTCAATGCGAGACTTGAACGAGCGTCAAAAAGGAACCAATGAGAACACTTCTACTAATCACCTCGATCTGTGAGTCGATGGAACGACTATAAGTATTATTCATGCATATCATGCATACATGAGCATATTACATCTCACTTTCTTGACTTAATGAACAGAAAACACCCTGCGAATTAAAGAATCAAAAGAAGATATTGAATCAAGGGGGCATGGAAAGCCTATTCGCTTGTGGAAGCCCTAGTCACTTTGCAAAGAGAAGAAATGTGTGCTTATGCAAAGAACTAGACAAGAAAAACATCAATCAAAGCTTGCATGAAAGAAAAAATCCTTGGGGGGGGGGGGGAGGAGATGATATAAGATCCAATCAAAATTGGAGAAAAAAAGGAAAAGCAGTTGCAAGGGAAAAGTGGTTAAAGTGCAAAAACTCCCTTGGAAGATCAAAACAAGGAAAGAAGAACATGGATCAAGCAAGACATGGCCAAGCCAAATCAAGCTTGGCCGTGTCACCTCAAAGGAAATCTTGGCAGAACATGACACGGCCAAGCCACTGGCCATGTCTTACCTAAAGGGCAAAGCCAAGAAAGACCAAGCAAAGAGAGAAGGGAAGCAGTAGGCGACACTAGCAAGCGACACGGCCAAGCCACTGGCCGTGTCACATGACACGGCCACAAACTTGGCCGTGTCCCATCCTAAGCCAAGAATAAAAAGAACCAAAGAAAAAACACAGAAGCTGACACACCCAGGGGACACGGCCAAGCCACTGGCCGTGTCACTCCCACCTTCAAAGAACAAAGAAGACCCGATCTCAAAGGATGAAGATCCATTTTCAAGGGTGAAGACCCGATCTCAAAGGATGAAGATCCATTTTCAAGGGTAAAGACCCGATCTCAAAGGATGAAGATCCATTTTCAAGGGTAAAAGCCCGATCTCAAAGGATGAAGATCCATTTTTAAGGGTGAAGACCCGATCTCAAAGGATGAAGATCCATTTTTAAGGGTGAAGACCCGATCTCAAAGGGTAAATATCCATTTTGATGGTGAAGAATCACAATGTATAAAATAGCCGGAGTAGTCAGAATTTTCAAATGATAAAAGGTCAGTCAAACTCAATCACGGGTCCAAGCACCCATTCTCGGGTCCAAGTACCCAAGCTCGGGTCCAAGTACCCATTCTTGGGTCCAAGTACCCAAATCAAATCAATCTCGGGTCCAAGTACCCAATCCTGGGTCCAAGTACCCAAATTAAATAAATCTCGGGTCCAAGTACCCAAATCAAATCAATCTCAGGTCCAAGTACCCAAATCAAATCAATCTCGGGTCCAAGTACCCAATACCGGGTCCAAAACCCAAAATTTCCTTAGGTCCAAAACTCGAACTGGGTCCAGAACCCAAATTTTCCTTAGGTCCAGAACCTAGAATCTCCCTTGAGTCCAGAACTCGAACCGGGTCCAGAACCCAAGTTTTCCTTAGGTCCATAACCTATAATTATCCTTGAGTCCAGAACTCGAACAGGGTCCAGAACCCAAATTTTTCTTAGGTCCAAAACCTAGAATTATCCTTGAGTCTAGAACTCAAACTGGGTCCAGAACCCAAATTTTTTTTAGGTCCAGAACCTAGAATTATCCTTGAGTCCAGAACTCGAACCGGGTCCAGAACCCAAATTTTCCTTAAGTCCAGAACCTAGAATTATCCTTGAGTCCAGAACTCGAACCGGGTCCAGAACCTAAAACCTCAAAATGTTTCATCAAAAATTAAGTCTTATTGCTTTTCACTCTCTTTCACTAAGGTTTAATAAGATCATTCAAGCAGGGGGCAAACTGTAGACCCTTAATTTTTGACCCAATCCAGTATAATATGTTTTATTTAGTCTAAAATGATTTTTGTTGTCTAATAGGTCCAAAATAATTTTTATTAAATAATTTTTGCTTTAGTATCAAATTTTTTTTAATAAAAAATAGAAATAAACAAATAAAAATAAACAAATAAAAAAATCCTAACGCGGGCCCGTAGACATTTCGCCCGCAGGAAATTCCTGCAGGCGAAATTACTGTGCTATTTTGCACGCAGATATTTTCTGCCTGCGAAATAGCTTACGGGCCCGCTCTGCCTGCACTGTCGCAGCCAGCTGCAGCAGATTTTTTTGCCAGCGCAGTTTTTCCGCAGCAATTTTTTTCGGCAGCGCAAATTTTCCAACGTAAATTTTTTGAAACCTAATCCAATTAGGTTTTGTTTTTTTTTATTAATATTACTTACCTTAAATAATTAGGAATAAACAACCTCAAACCACTATAAATAAGGACCAAAGGCAATTAAAAAAGAGAGGCAAAAATCCAAGAGTAGTTTGGAAAATTTGAAACCAAATCAAGGAAGGAAAAGAAGAAATTCAATTCAACTTTTTCCAACAACAGCAGTAGCACGATTTAGAGGATTAAAAGGCAAAAAAGGCTTGTCTTTCAAGCTAGTTCATCCAAGAAGAATTATTTTTGCAGAAATCATCGAAAGAAGGTATGTGTTAATTAATTTTCTTTAATTATTTTTTTTACACAGTAGCAAATTTATGAAATCAAAATTAAAAACCTTTGAAGTTTAATTTAGTTTTTCTAAAGCAAAAAAAAAACCCTATTTCATTAGTTTATCTTCCAAAAGGCTTAAAATTGTTATTTTTTCTTCTTAAAAATCTTAAAATTCTAATTGAACATAGTTTTCAACAAAACTATGATGTAAATTCTGCTTCTTTTAAAATTTTAAAGTAGATTTTATTTCATTCAAAAAGCCTTAAAAACATCTTTTCTACTTATAAAAACTTTAATTTATTTGTTTAAATTCATAAAACTTCATGAAATTATCAAATTGATTTCCAAATTCTTAAAAAATATTTACCATCCGAGACCCTAAATTCCAAAATATCAAATCCAAATTCAACTTCCAAAATTCAAAATAATGAACACTAACCCTTTTAAAACCTTAAACCCTAATTTTTATGAACTCTAATCCTTTTAAAACATTAAAAAACATAAAAACATAAAAATCTAAATTTTACACAATAGCTTAGGAACCCATTAACCAAAAATCACAAATTAAAGTATTTTAAAGTGTTTAAAACCCTAGTTTAATGATATCATCATTCAAACCTTAATTTTGTTAATCAAAGAGTCTTACCAACCCTTTAAAACATAAAACCCTAATTTATTTCAATTCCATAAAAAGTCACAGTAGCCATAATTGGACTTTTATTTGCTTTATTCAATTCCATACTTGATTATGCTTTGATTTATTTCTTATGCTTTAATTTATTTAATTTCAATACTTGATTTATTTAATTTATCATGGATGGATGTTTATTTTCTATTTTGATTATTAGCTTTGATGAATGATGTATTTATGATGAATGATTATTTACTTTTATCAATTAATTTAGATTTCCAAAAGTTGTAAGAGGTATGTTTCCACTTGGTGGGTACCTCGTTAGTTAAACATCATGTAATTTAATTTGCTTTTCTATTTTAGAACCTATGTAAAGGGCATGTTTCTACCTCTTGGTGGGTGTCCTATTTAGGCATGTGATGTAAGGACATGTTTCTATCTTCGGATGGGTATCCATTTATTTGTTTTGCTTGGACATTGCTTTAATTTTAATATAATGATGCTTTCTTTTAATTATTATGTGTAGTATGGATAATGTTGTTATATTTAAGAATTTTATAGTATTAAGACCTGTAAAGGAGGCCGGTTCCAATGAACCGGGCGCTGTGGGGGTGCTGGGCCATTTCTCACCTTCCCCACACGTACCCAACTTTTCGAAGCCATTAGGGGGTTGGGGATTCCTTAGAAATCGAGTCATCCACCCTTTTCTTTTTCCCGCCCCGTCCGGGTGGTGACTCCATTTTCTCCGGACTTAGGTCCGTGTTCTCTAAGGCCTTGAGCCTAAACAGTGCCGAAGTCGCAAGAACGATTCCACCGGGAGTGGGGGCAAAAATCCCCGCTCACAAACGGTTTCAATATTAGTAATATAATCAAGACTGTTGATTTAGTTTTATTTTCATTTGAATCAAGACTGTTTGTTTGTTTTCTGTGAATGGTTTGTTTGTTTTCTTTGAATTTGTTCATTTGCTGTGTTTGAAATTGTTTTTAATTTAATTGTTTGTTTGTTATTGTTTTTCTTTAAATTGTTAAGTGTTTTGTTGTATAGATGTAGTTTTCACAATACGGGGGAGTTTATGACAGGGACTATAATTCTAACATCGTATGTGCAGCATGTGGCAATGCAGGACATAGTGCCAATACATATTCATTTGGTTTCGAACGATACCAAGCATGGCACGAGGAAGAATATGACTACCAAAGTTTCCAGCAAATGGGTGGTAATGACCCATATTCCAATTCTTATAATCCAAGCTGGGAAAGCCACCCAAATATTTCTTGGGAAAATCAGCAGTACATTCCACGTCAATAATTTTTTCAGCTTTTCCAAGGAAGTTCTTACTTTTAAGAACAATTTTTAAACTAAGACCACCTCAAGGAACCCACATTGGAGGATAAGTTAAATGCCTATATTCAAAAACACACGCTGAATCAAGATCACCTTAAGGAACCCACTTTGGAGGAAAGATTGAATGCCTTCATTCAAAATAGCCCACAAAATATAGATCAACCTAAGAAACTCACATTGGAGGAAAGATTGAATGCCTTCATTAAAAATAGCGAGCAGCATCTAACTCAATGCAAGCAATCCATAGTGGAAGATGATTTGAATGCTCACCTTCAACTTAGCACACAAAATCTGGAAGGGAGCAATGAGAGGTTTGAGTCTTTGGAAGAATCAGAGAAGAGGGTGGAAACTAAAGTTGGGCAACTAGCACATGAACTCCAAGCACACAAAAGGAGGAGTCTCCTAGCCAATTGGAGCAAATCCAGGTAATCACAAATTTGAGGAGTGACCAGGTAATATATAACAATTTTTGTGATTCTTTTGATGCAGGGACTAATCAAGAAGAAAATGGTGAGGAGATATAATCCAACATAGAGGAGTTAAGTCAATCAAAGGAGGAGGAGAATGTGGAGGCATCAACCTCACCCAAGTTGCATGAAACTTCTGATCCTTATAGGCCATCAAATCCATTTCCAAGTAACTTGAAGGATGAGAAGCAAGGTACATAACTTTCTGATATCTATGATATGCACTCCCAAGGAGATAGTGAAAATAAGTTTGTGATAGCTATGATCTTAGAAGAAGAGCATGAAATTCCCAATTTGGAGATTGAGGAGTGTAAACTAATTTTAGATGCTGAGGTTATTGACAGGGGACTTGACATTGTTAAAATAGATGAAAAAGTGATTCAACCAACCTTGGTTGAACTTAAATAGTCCCGAACAATCATCTCTTCTACTCTTGATGGTAAGGAAGAGCAGAAATCTGATATACCCATGTTGCACAAAGATAAAGATTATTACCACATTCCTATAGCACTGGAGGATCATCCCGAGGTGACCTTCACATATCCCTTTGAGACATTTTCTCTTCAAGGAATACTATTTAGGGGTTGCCATACATTGGGCACCTTTCAAAGTTGCATGTTGTTCATCCTCTCAGTCATGGGCTACAATTGCATTATGGGTGGAAGGAGCCCTACATATCGCATATGGGAACGATGGAAATCAGGTTTCACCTGAACTCTTTTTTAGTTTATGCATACTCACATTGAGGACAATGTGAATTTTTAAGTGGGGTGCATTTTGTGTCTTTACTTTTAAGTTATTTTTGCTTAAGTTTAGTTAATGAATTTAATGTTTTTCTTTGAATAAATGAATTTTGGAAAGTTCAATTGTTATAAAGATTGTTGATAGATGACTTTTGAATTTTTGAAGCATGAATTTGAGAATTGAGTAGAATTGGTGCTTATTGACAATTTTGTTGGTTTTTCCTTGAATTACCTTTAACCTAGTGAGAAATTGAGCCATCAACTTATTATTATTTTTTTTGTGTGTGCACATCTTTGATTGATGAATTGCTAGAACTTGCTTTGATACGCATTTTAAGACTACATAAAAATTTCAATAAGGCATCATGATGATTAAGGAAATTAGGTGAACCCCCTTTGGCTTAAAAAGACCAACCCTATTTTTAACCATAGTTATCCAATTTTAAGCCTATTTTGTTTCTCCTTTTCTTTCCTTTTCGCAACACTACTAACTTTGAAACATGCTATTTTGTCTCTTACCTTTTCATTAGGTCAAGAGCATTTTAAGAGCGTTTATGACCAAGTGTTGTGTTGAATTATGTGTGGGGTTAAATTTACTAGGTTCAAGATTGCAAACTATTATCTTCTTTAATTGCAAAACCATATTAAAAAATAACAAAAATAAAAAATATATATAAATGTAAAATAATAATAATAATAATAATAATAATAATAATAATAAGAAGAAGAATTGTTGTTCTTGTTGAAAGGGTTGGAATATGTTTGGGAATAACCATTGCAAGATGTAATAAGTGAGTTCCCTTGTTGCTCTTCAATCTCATAAAGTTGTCCCGGGTTACTCATCCGGTCCCGACACGAAACCGGGCCCACTTTACGTTCCGGCGATTAATCGATCATATCTTTTAAACCGTATAGTTCCACAAGTCAAACTATATATAGTTTTGATCCTCTCGACCTCTACTTTCTATATATAAGGTCTATTTTAGGTTTCCAAGTCATTTTGAAAAATTACCGATAAGCCCTCAACTTTTTACAAAATTCCCTTTAGGTCCTATTTTTGCTCGGGTTTTCTCCGGCTTCGTTTCTACTGGCGATCGTTTCATATTTAACCCCTCGCCATTCTCTACGTACTCACGTCGTTATTTTCTACCCTAAATTCATGTATAACTTTAATTGATAATGACCAAAATGCCCTTAGTCAACATTTCTTCATTTTTCTTTAACGGGACATTTCCTGGAAAAACCGTTACACGTCGTTGCGATCCGATTTTTCTCTACATTCCATTTTTGGAATCTGTTATATGCACTATTAAGAACATCCGGTGCAACTTTTTTTAAAATTACATCTACGTCCCCAAAACTTTTAAAAATTACAACTAGGTCCCTTTGGTCATACAACCTTATCTAGGGCTGTTATCAAAAATTATCTTCTCCTTTCCCCTACTCTCGCTATGCACGTGACTACACTGCATAATTGCGGTAGGTGGATGTGACAGTTCCTTCCTCGTTAATTTAAGCTTCGTCCCGAAGCTCATCAAGTGAAAACAAGTATGGGTATTGCTTCCTCATAATTTCTTCGCGTTCCCATGTAGCTTCTTCTACTTTGTGATTTCTCCAAAGCACTTTGACCACTGGAATCTTCTTATTTCGCAACTCTTTGATTTCTCGTGCTAGGGTTTCTACCGGCTCTTCCTCGTATGTCAGGTCGGGATGAATCTCGATATCTTGAGCTTGTATATCATGGTTGGATCTGAACGATACCTTCTTAGCATTGAAACATTGAAAACATCATGTATTTTACTTAATTCGGGTGGTAACGCCAATTGGTAAGCTACCGGACCTATACGTTCAATGAATATGTAAGGCCCAATAACCTTGAACTTAGCTTACTCTTTTGTTTAAATCTTAGCACTTTCTTTCATGGTGAAACCTTAATAAATACCTTATCACCAACATTGAATTCTATGTCCCTTCTCTTTAGGTCCGCGTATGATTATTATTTTTTTTTCTATCCGTCACAGCTTTTAACCGATCCCGGATAATTTCTACTTTCTCCTCGATCTACTTAACTATCTCCAGGCTCAAGATTTTTGCTTCGCTTAATTCTGTCCAGCAAATTGGAGTCCTGCATTTTCGTCCTTATAGTGCTTCATAAGGAGCCATTTGTATGCTGGACTTGTAGCTGTTGTTGTAAGCGAACTCCATTAAACTTAAATACTTCTCCCAGCTACCTTTGAATTCTAATATGCATGCTCTTAACATATCTTCCAAGATCTGGGTTACCCTCTTTGACTGTCCATCCATTTGTGGATGAAACGACGTACTCTAGTCCGTTCAAGTTCCCAAAGTCGTTTGGAACTTTTGCCAAAAGTTTGACGTAAAGTGTAACACCCCGATACCCTATATAAGTACTGTACATATACCTAGTATACATACAGTAAATATATAAAGTATAAAGATGCCACTTGATGTTACCTTTTAAAAACCTGCAACCGAGTTCAAACCATATTACGTTAATTTAAATATCATTTACAAAATCATTGTCTTATTTAAAACTCCATTTATACATATAAATATTCACTCATCAGAAATACATCATACTTAAAATTAAACATGTATGCATTACCCTCTAGTTGGTCTCGACAAACTCTTACTCTTCTTGTGGCGTAACAAAAGACTTCATATCTTCCACCAAGATACCTGCGCGATTATACATCCGCGCTAAGCTCGAGAGCTTAGTAATACAAATATAACATATAAACATACATTATAAAAATACTAACATATAATGACATATTAATTTGATGTACCGTTAGTTTCTTATCATGTTTTCCTTTTTAAATTGCATCTTTCACATATCTTAACAAATTTCATACCACATATACATATCATTTTCACCGACCCTAATTCATCATTAATAATCACCATCAACATAGTAATACCCATATCATTATCACCAATTACATATCATATCATTATCACCAATCACATATCATATCATTATCACCAATCACCGATCCAACATTACTTCTCACAATCAATATTTCAATGTACATATTACATATCATTTCATGTCATTATTTTATTCACAATTCACAAATCATGAATCACATTTCCAACCAATTCAACCATAAATCTTATTACTCGTTTATTACAACATTTATATATCATATTGACAACAACGACAGACTCGGGCCCAAACGATACTAATATGCCATTCAATTTTCAGAGTAATGCTTTGGTTCAATCATCACATTTATCATTATCATAGACCCAACTAGGCTTCAAGGATTAGGTTCAACCAAGCTTCAAGGGGAGCAAAGCATGCTAAGCATCAACCCAACTTGGCTTCAAGAACCAATCCAACCTAGCTTCAAGGGTTGTAACATCTCAATTAGGCTTCAAGGACTTAGCCAACCTAACTTCAAGAGATTGTTACTATCATTAGGCATGCCACCAACAACAAACTCTGAAAATGGAATAACACATTAGTTACACAATTCATTTATTATCTCATTATTCATTTCATTCACAATTGTATCATCATCTAGGCAAGCATGCCTCATTTATTACAATTGAATCATCATAGCCAATTACAATGGCTTCACATCACATTTGAAGCATCATAGCCAATCACAATGGCTTCACCATTCATTTAATTCATCATCATATAAACAACATGTTCCTTTATAACATTTCAATCCTTATTATCAACCCTGATGATATCACATTTCATCCTTTCTCAAGACACATTGATACCATTCAATAGTAAAACATTTATCATAATGAATTGCATTGCACATACCTTTTTGGATGATCCTCATCTCTTCCACACTATACAAGTCATAATATTAGTCACATTGTTCATATAACATACTACCATTCACATGATTCACAATGCATAACATAATATTGTTCATACATAATCATATGCATCATCAAATGTGTGTTCATTCTCCACAAAACAAAAAGAGCAAAAGAACATCACAGTAGCCAACACACCCAAGGGACACGGCCAAGCTTGTGGCCGTGTCTCTCAACATCAATTCATACCGAGGCAGACACGGGCAAGAGGACACGGCCGTGTCTCTCAACAAAATTCAGGCAGTAGCAAACATGGGCAAGGGACACGGCCAAGCTTGTGGCTGTGTCTCTCCAAAATCCATCCAACACGGCCAAACTTCCCTCAACTTGGCCGTGTCTCCCAAAATTAATAGGTCTTGGCCGTGTTCCATTCTTATTTTGGCCGTGTCTCACATAAACAAAACCCTAAGTGTGGCCAAACTTCTTTCAATTGCATTTAAACACATTATACACAACACAACTTCATTCAAATGCTATTAAACCATGTCATTAACACTTATTTAGCAAGTTAATCACAATATTGCACATTAACAACACATTGAATCATCTACCATTTCAAAACTCTAAGACCATCATCACTCTTGATCTTTCACTATCCAAATCCACTTAACTTACCATCTTCACAACAAAACCAACACCAATTCAATCCTTTAGCTTACAATCAATTTCAATACTTGTAAACACATCTATAACACACCAAATCATAAAATTAATCAATCACAATTTATCTCAAACACCACTTCAAAAATTAACAAGGGAAAACAAGTGAGTACTTACCTCAATTGAAGAAATTTCACCAATCTCTAACTTAATCCTTTGCTTCCTCCTTCAATTTGATGTTAGGATTTAGAAGACCTCTCTTGCTCCCTCATTCCCTTTGATAGCCGGCCACACCAACAAAGAAGAGAGAAAAAAACAATACAAATTCAACTTCTCTTCTTCTTTAAATATCCACCAAGCAATTTAACCAAGCAATTACCTAATTGCCCTCAATCATTTAACTTAACCTTTGTCTCTTATATGCCCTTTAGGTAATTTCACTTCTCACAATTAAAATATCCTCTTACCTTGACTTCTAATTTGACCAACTTCTATGCTATATATATTACAATATACACAACATATACATTCTCTTAACACACTCTCATTTCCTTTGCAAATACATATATACATTTAATTCAAATCAAAACAACAATTGTATCCAACTTCTAGGGCACACATTGGGATATTACATAAAGTGTGGATCTTTTTCCAATATGATTGATGTTGGACTCCATGAAGTCGTATAATCTCTTTAATGTACAAGTCCGCTAACTTATCCAGGGAGTAGTCCATCCTTACTGGTAAGAATTGAGCTGACTTAGTTTGCTGGTCTACTATCACCCATATTGCATCATATTTATCTCTTATCATTGGTAGTCCCGCCACAAAATCTATAGCTATGCGATCCCATTTCCATGTTGGAATCGTAATAGGTTGTAGAAGTCCCGAGGGTAGTTGATGTTCTACCTTTACTTGTTGGCAGGTTAAACATTTCGCCACGTAATCTACCATATCTCTCTTAATCCCTGGCCACTAATAACATTCTTTCAAATCCAATACTGCTTCTACCTTCTTAGAATCAACTCTTATTCCTTCCGCCGATACAATATGTCCTAAAAAGGCCACTTCTTCTAACCAAAATTCACACTTGCTGAATTTGGCATATAACTGCTTCTCCCTCAATGTTTGTAACACGATTCTCAAGTGCCGGTCATGATCCTCTGCATTCATTGAATAAACCAGTATGTCATCGATGAATACCATGACAAATTGGTCCAAATAATGATGGAAAATCCGGTTCATCAAATCCATGAATACCGCAGGTGCATTCGTGAGCCCAAAAGGCATTACGATAAACTCATAATGCCCATATCGGGTTTTGAATGTAGTCTTTGGTATTTCTTCATCTTTAATCTTTAGTTGATGATAGCCGGATCGCAGATCAATCTTTAAAAAAAAACTCTCACACCTTTCAATTGATCAAATAAATTGTCTATCCGGAGTAGCGGGTATTTAGTCTTAATCGTAAGCTTATTTAACTACTGATAATCCACACATAGTCTTAGGGACCCATCTTTCTTTTTCACGAACAGTACACTAATGCCTTATGTTTGGTCAACTCATCCATTCCAAGTATTGCATCAAATTCCTGGAATGGCAACTCAAACAGATCACCTAAGAAAGTGTGTCCATGTACTTCTACCGGACAATCCTTTATTACCTTCCTGGTAACCATCTCACTACCCAAAGGATTTATAACTAACACTCCATTTGTTTCAAGTTCTACTTCTAAATCCTTTAATTCTTCATTTTTCATGCATATATATATGAATGTGAAGAACCTGGGTCTATTAAAGCATAAATCGGCATTCCAAACATAATTAGCTGACCTGTTATGACATTTGGAGCCTCTTCTTCCTCACGTGCCCTCATTGCATACATCCTCGCAAGGGCTCTTGGCTCAGGTCTATCCACCGTCTATGACTGTGCTCGCGATGGATTTCCTCCTCGACCTCTACCAGCTATGGCTCGAGATCTTTCTATATTATCTGGTGTGTTTTGCTATCTTAAGGGGCATTCTCATTTAAAGTGGTCCTTCGCTCCACAAATAAAACATACCCAGGCCTTGCCCCAACATTTTCCTGAATGCCTACGCCCACATTGAACACAACGTGGATGGGTGTTTTCACTTCCTCCGATAGTTTTGAACTGAGCAAAGTTACCTCCACCTTGGCCATGCCCTCTTCCTTGTCCTCTCCCAGACCTACCAGTACTAGCTACAAAGGTAGCTTGACTCGGGCCGCCCTGAATCGACCTGTGACTGGATATCTTGCTCTGATTTCCTCCCATGGAACTACCTTCTCTAAACTGTTTCCTTGTTTGCTGGAAATTTTTTTGAATAACTCTGGGTATCCCTTCTTGGTCTTACCCTCTGTCTCCTATTTTGCTCATCCTTCTGACATTGCTGTACTTCCAGAGCCCAAGTGACAATTTTGGAAAATTCCTTGATATTAGCAGCAATTAGCTGCATTCTAATCTCATTATTCAACCCATCCTGGAACTGCTTACATCTATCATGTTCATCTTTAATTGTCTTCTTGGCATACCTACTCAGCCTAGTAAATTCCCTCTCGTACTCAGCAACGGTCAGTCGACCTTGCTTTAAGTGTAGAAACTCCTTTTTCTTGGTATCTAGGTATGCCTCCGATATAAACTTCCTTTTGAACTCATTCATAAAGAAATCCCATGTTCTCTGTTCTGGTGGAACTCGTTGGTGAACTGTGTCCCACCATATATATATATGCTTCTTCCACTAATAAGGAAGTAGCACATATCACTCGCTCTTCTGGCGTACACTGTAACTGGTCTAAGGCTCGTATTGTTCCTTCCAGCCAATACTCGGCTGTTGAAGAATCATCGTCCCTTCGAGCCTTAAACTCCTTCGCACCATACTTTCTTATCTTTTCTATCGGGGTTTTCCTTTCCCCTCCTACAGCAGGTACTGGTATGGGTGCTGGCGCTGGTGGTGGTGCCGGGGCAACGCCCGCTATCTGTCGCAGCGCTATAGCCATCTGTTGCAACATCTCATTCGGAAGAGGAGCTCCCACTGAGGGTTGCTCAGCCTCCGGTGTTTCAGATACATGCATCTCTACAATATGTGACGCTCGAGATTCAACTTCCTCCTCTACGGCTCTTTGAGAGGACTCTCGCGACATCTATATTCTAACACATAACTCATAGTCAAAAGCAGCACAGCTCAGCAGCACTATTAAACCCTATGTGGCATGTATATAAAGACAAAACACTTAATCAAATATATGCAAACATTCCCTTATTTATTTTTCCTATATTTCCTTTCTGAATGATGCCTACTTTTTATCTCCTATTTACTACAGGATATCTCATTTTACGTCGGTAATGGCCACTCCCGACATAAAATGTACATCCTCCTATGTTGGATTACCCAGAAGCGGCTAAACCTGGCTCTGATACCACAATTGTAACACCCCTTCCCGACCTACATGTGTAAGCCGAGTAGAGGCGCCACACTATCCAAATGTTGCTACCAATTTTACTTAGTCAAATTTTTGTTCCGATTTTACAGAAATTTTGCCAGAGGTTCGCCTAGAAATTTGGATCCCAAGTGTCGACAAAACTTGTTTTTATAATTTTTGAAAACATTTTACACAGACCAATGTGAATACAATCAGTTTTCAATATACTCCCAATGAATCCACCTTATACCCTCAACTACAACCTGCAAGAAAAATTCACACTTCTAATCCAGAATAAAGTAGAGATTTATTATTATTACATACCAATAACGTACAATATCACATACTGACTCTCAATCTTATATACATATACATGTCACAACTAGTTAACTCATAATGGAAACTAAAGGCTACTCTGAGGTGCTGCGCTGTGTTGTGCTGCTAGATGCTAATCACTGAAATCTACTGCTCCAAACCTACGAGTCAAGAAAACTCAACTCGCTGAGCAATGATGCTCAGTGGGTACTTTACCGATGAAAATATAAGTGAAACATGAAAGCATTTGAAATAAAAGGAAATAATTAAATCATAAATCAACCCACCTTAAACCAATGAAAGTTATTGTACATTCAGTGTAAATATGCTTTCAACAAATGTAAAAACCATAATTCAAACTCATTGGCATTATATAGTTCAACGAAAAAATAATGTCTTTGATTCAGGCTCTACTGGTATATAGGGAACCATAGTGATAAGGCAGTGGGCCTCCCCACTGTAACATAGGTGGCCCGCACCACCAATATCATATCACAGGAATGGGCCTCCCCATCCTGGTTAACCAATGGGCCTCCCCATTGGCTTCAGTGGCCTCACCACTGAATAAAATATCATATCACAATAATGAGCAGTACTGCATGCGTTAGTATAGTGCACCATACCCTTATCTACCACTTCCACTATCCAGTAGAGCATAACGATTAAAATTATTCACTTTAAGTCTCAAACTTCATTTTAGAATGATTCGAGAAATCATTTTATTTCCCATCGCACTTTGCCATTTATGCCGCGCACCACATTCTTTAGTCAAACCATTACCCTTTTTCACATATTTAACATCCACAATAAACATATCAAACATTTCAAAGCATTCTTCAAAAAGTCACAAATTGACCAAATGAATAGTGTCGCGGCACGTAAAATCGGCAACGCAAAATGGCATGACCAAATGAATAGTAAAATCTGGATTTTTGTCAAAATTTCAGTCCGTTTCAGTCATGCATTTGACCAAGTAAATGATCTTATTTTTTGCTGAAATTTTACAGAAAACTTATTTCATATGTTGACTAATTACACGTAAATTTCGTTGAAAAATTCATTCGTTTGCTGCCCCAAACAATTGCCACAAAAATAGTCCAGAAGCTGTCACTTTGGGACCATTTCGGCCCAAACATTTGAAATGCATAGGATAGTTTATTTTTCTTTTGCAAATCAATATTAAGGCTTCTTTAATAGTAAAGTGAAGATTCAAACACTTCCTTTGAACAATTTTTGCATGTTTAACTCAAATCAAACTAATTAATGTCCAAACAACTTACCAAATCAACTTTCCAAATTTTCTCAAAACATTTGGTTTCAATTAAATTTTACAACCCACATTGCCATAAGAAAACAAGAACATAACTCAAATATTTAATTTAAACTCAATCAATATATTTAAACATCAACTTCAAAATTTCCATAAACCAAAGTTTGTAAGAAAATAGAATTTCTTTTATGGTAAAACACCAAATCAAAATTAATTATTCAAAGGTAAAGTACCAAATCAAAATTAATTATTCAAAGGTAAAGTACCAAACCTTATTTCTTTAACTTCTCTTAGCTTTTCCTTCTTCTCCTTCTTTAATTCTTTATTTCTCCTTCAATCAATTCAAAATACAACATAAACCTTAGAATTTCAAAATAATAAATTATCCTCCATTTCTTTTCCAATCGAAACCCCTAATCCAATCTTATTAATCTTTCTACCTCTTGATTCTTCCATTTAATCAATTAATCTCATCACTTACTTAATATTTTTTTTTTCCAATTCCATATAAAGACTCTAATTCCCAATCTTCCAATAAATATATAACTACCTAATTTTGATACTAAAATTAAAGTCTACATACTTAAAAACCTTAGAACTTACCTTAAAAATCAAATTTTGAAGAAGCTTGGAAGTCCTTTGGTGTTTCCCTTTGTTGGTCGAATTTTGTAAGTGAAAAAGAGAGAATTTGCTCTTCATTTCATATATATTTATATACAAAGGAAATGATGATCACCTTAGGTGTTGGTTAACCTCTTAAGACCACTTGTCCACTTTTTCTCTTTCTTCATTTATTACACATTTATTACACATGATAAATGCTTTCTTTTGATTGGCCAATATTAGATTTTTATTAGTTTTCTTTTCCTTTACTTCTTTCCACTTGTCCCTCTTCCCATTGGATCTCATAAAGTTGTCTCGGGTTACTCATCCGGTCCCGACATGAAATCGGGCCCACTTTTTGTTCCGGCGATTAATCGATCATATCTTTTAAACTGTATAGTTCCACAAGTCAAACTATATATAGTTTTGATCCTCTCAACCTCTACTTTCTATTTATAAGGTCTATTTTAGGTTTCCAAGTCATTTTGAAAAATTACCGATAAGCCCTCAACTTTTTACAAAATTCCCTTTAGGTCCTATTTTTGCTCGGGTTTTCTCCGGCTTCGTTTCTACTGGCGATCATTTCATATTTAACCCCTCGCCATTCTCTACGTACTCACATCCTTATTTCCTACCCTAAATTCATGTATAACTTTAATTGATAATGACCAAAATGCCCTTAGTTAACATTTCTTCATTTTTCTTTAACGGGACATTTCCTGGAAAAACTGTTACACGTCGTTGCGATCCGATTTTTCTCTACATTCCATTTTTGGAATCTGTTATATGCACTATTAAGAACATCCGGTGTAACTTTTTTTAAAATTACATCTACGTCCCTAAAACTTTTAAAAATTACAACTAGGTCCCTTTGGTCATACAACCTTATCTAGGGCTGTTATAAAAAATTATCTTCTCCTTTCCCCTACTCTCGCTATGCACGTGACTACACTGCATAATTGCTGTAGGCGGATGTGACAAGAAGAGATTCCAGCATTCTACATAGTGATTAGGGATTAATTTACTCAAGAGAGGTTTTAGTCTAAATTAGAGGAATGCCAATTCAACTCTATTATGTGATTTTCATAAATATAATTGTGGCTAGGGGGACTCAATAATTAGATAGTATTTTTATCATCAAAACTTTTTACACAACAATCAATTTCTCTTTACTTGCATTCATTAAGTTAGTTGTCTTTAATTATAAAACATCACGAAAACAATTAATTTGCTAAACAACAGTTAAGATGTGGACTAGTACCTTGTCCTCAGTGGAATGATAACTCACTCACTACTTTATTACTTGGGTGACCCGTGTACTTGCGGTATTATAATAGCATTTAGGTACCCATTTTGCACCAGTTATTCAGTTTTTAGAGTTCTGCGTTTGGCGGCATGCCTATGAATTGCTGGGCAGGTGAAAAGACTGGGTAGTAAGCCGGGCCCAGCAGATAAATGTGATTTTTTTAGGGTGAAAATATCGGGTCATAAGCCTTAAAAAACAAATCCTTGAAGCTAGACGGAGTGAAAAGACCGGTCGTAAGCTCATACCTTATTGGATTATCCATGGATATATATATTGCCTACGGGGCTAGACACAAGGTGTCATTATAAACTAAAGCAGTAACTCTAAACTTTGAATAGCATATTAGATCCTTTTTGGGCCTATGTTTGTCTTTGCTTTAATATGAGTTATGAAATGTGATGCAAATGATATATACATTGAGATATAATGTATTGAGTTGTTATATTCAAATGGGTTATGCATTAGCATCGCATTGATCTATATTGAATGAAAGTTTGTACCACTAAGATTTTTGCTTAGCGCAATTGTGATTTATCGTACAAGTGACAGGGTAGATCCGGTTATACCGGAGAGCTCGTCTAAACCGAGTTGAGTCTAGGCTTGAGATTGTGAGAGCGGTGTTGGTTTTGGACAACAAGATCAAAGATGAACTGCCAGCATGTATAAATTTCATATTTTTATACTTATTGATTTTGATGTAAATATATGTATATTCCGTTGCATTTTTCGCTGCTTATTAAGCAAATGTTTTGGATAAACTTTTGGTTAATGAAGATATATATGTATATGTAATTTAGTAAGAAATGTTTATCTATTATTTTTATAATATAAGTTAAATGTTTTAAGTTACTCATATTATTGAAATGATTATTTAATGTTAAAGTAGTTTTAAAGTTTGGTTTGTTTTAAAATGGTCTATGACATTCTTGTATCCGGTATACGTATATTATAGATGTGGGTGTATGTGGTGTTTGTATATGGGATACAGGGGTGTTACACTCATTTTGTTATTAGAGCCTAGGTTTGAGGTTCTCAACCTAGGTGAATTGTAAGAAAGAGAAAATTTTGATTTTTAAATATGGTTTTTAAATAAGATACATGCATTGGCACTAGCAGTTTCTGATCTTTGATGAGGTAATTTCTGCTATGTTTGCAGAGATAGGTAGTGATGGTGTCTCAGTCAGGTCAGTCTGTAGATGATAGTGCTGAGAGTGTAGCTCCTGTTGAGGGAAGAGATGGAGCTAGAGTTGAGTTAGCTGGAGAGAAACTTGTTCCTGTGCCAGAGAGACCAGCTGCTGATTAGATTCCACCCGTTTGGTTATGGCATATGGTAGAGTTGTTGAGGCAGGCTCCAATGCAGTAGCCGCCACTGCAACCGCAGCCACAAGTACCAATGAGGTAGTATGATAAATTGAGGAAGTTCAGAGCTGATGATTTCATTGGTACCACATATCCTGCAGTAGCTGGGCAGTGGTTAGATAGAGTTCAGAGGATATTTATCCAGCTACAGGCTACTCTTGAAGAGAAATTTGATTATGCTAAATCCCTTCTATACAGAGATTCTTATGACTGGTGGAAGACGGTTCCACATACTATGGATGATCCACCGACCCTGACATATGGTGATTTTCTGAGGGAGTTTGAGCAGAAGTATACTTCAAGGGAGTATAAAGATGCAAGGAAGATGGAGTTTCTGAGTTTGAGACAGGATAACTGGACTGTGACAGAATATGAGATTAAGTTTATCCGGTTGAGTCATTATGCTGGTGGGATTATTTCAGATGAGATAGACCGGTGTAGGAGATTTAAGGAGGGGTTGGGGCCCTCTATTTTGTGTATTGTTGCAGGCTCCCGGTATCAGGATCTTTCCCAGCTAGTTGCAGCGGTCAGGAGGGTTGAGAGAACCCAGGGTATTGTAGCAGCTGCGACTAAGGAGGAGACTAGAGTTAGGAGACCCCAGTTTGAGGCAGGGTCTTCATCAGCAAAGAGAGGCTAAGGAGGTCATTTTTAGATGTTTAATAGGGGCCAGAGGTAGCTTGGTAGGTCATTACCACATCAGAGGCAAAGATCAAGACCTACAGTTTCTGTGACTACTGCACCGACCCTAGTGGCTCAGAGGTCTGTTCCACCTACTTGTGTTCATTATGGTAGAGCACACGGAGGTGATTGCTGGTGGAGAAGTACTTCAAGAATGTGTTGCAGATGTGGGTTACCAAATCATTTTGTCAGAGATTGTATGGATCCACTAGAGGATAGACAGGTAGATTCTGTAGTTTCTCAACCTGCTGCCATAGGAGGTCGTAGTGGTAGAGGTTTTAGTAGAGGTGGTCGACCTGGGTTTAGTCAGAGAGGAGGATCTAAATCCAGAGGCAGTAGGTCAGATGAGGCTGGGCCATCTCAGTGAGTTTATGTGATGCAGAGGTAGCCGACTGCTTCAGCTGTCATTGCGGGCACATTTTCTTTATTTGGCATTTCAGTTCTTGCTCTGATAGATCCTATATCTATGCATTCTTAAATAAGTGCATCCATCTTGCCTGTGTCTAAATTGTATTCTGAGTCTCTAGGATTTGATGTCTTGGTGAAAAATCCTTTAGGGCATAGTGTTGTGGTGAGTAAGGTGCACCGACATAGTCCAGCTGTTGTTTAGGATGAGGAGTTTCTTGGTGATTTGATTGAAATGCCTTTTAAGGAGTATGATTTGATCTTAGGCATGGATTGGTTAGCTGAGCATGGGGCTATGGTAAACTATCAGAATAAGTGTGTTACCCTGAGAACCGGTGATGGTAGGAGTGTGATGGTATCTAGTGAGTAGAGACAACTTACATCCATGTTTATTTCAGCCATTACAACTAGGAGGATGATTCGAAAAGGGTGTGATGCTTATCTTGCTCATGTTGTAGATACCAGGGTAGTGGGTTCTCAACTTGATAGTATACCCACAGTTGCTGAATTTCCATATGTTTTTCCTTAGGAGTTAATAGGGATACATCATGAGAGAGAGGTTGAGTTTTGTATCAATTTTTTGCCTGGTACCACTTCCGTCTCTATTACTCCTTATCGAATGGAACCTACTGAGTTGAGAGAATTGAAGGTGCAGTTGCGGGAGTTGTTGGATAAAGGGTTTGTTCCCCCTAGTGTTTCTCCGTGGGGAGCACCTGTATTGTTTGTGAAGAAGAAGGATGGTAACTTAAGATTGCGCATTGATTATCGGATGTTGAATAAGGTGACCATCAAGAACAAGTATCCTTTGCCTCAGATAGATGATCTCTTTGATCAGTTGAAAGGAGCAGTAGTTTTATCTAAAATTGATCTGAGATGAGGGTTCCATCAGTTGAGAATTAGAGAGGAGGATGTTCTCAAGACAGCTTTTCGCACAAGGTATGGGCATTATGAGTTTTTGGTGATGCCTTTTGGGTTGATGAATGCACCAGTAGCTTTTATGGATTTGATGAACAATGTGTTTAGACCCTATCTAGATCAATTTGTGGTGGTCTTTATCGATAATATTTTGGTGTATTCGCATAATGAGGAGGATCATGATAAGCACCTATGGATTGTATTGCAGACCTTGAGAGAGAATCAATTGTATGCTAAACTGTCTAAGTGTGAGTTTTGGCTTGATCAAGTGACTTTTCTCGGTCATGTAGTTTCAGCAGATGGTATTAGAGTTGATCCAAGTAAAGTTGAGGCCATTTTGAATTGGAGTCCAACAAAGACAGTGATTGAAGTTAGAAGTTTTCTGGGTTTGGCAGGCTATTATCGATGGTTTGTGAAGGGTTTTTCTTTGATAGCTACTCCACTCACCAGATTACATTGGAAGGGAGTTAGATTTGTGTGGACAGAATGGTGTCAAGCAAGCTTTGAGCAGTTGAAGGAGATGTTGACTCGAGCTCCTGTTCTTACCTTCCCTGTGGAAGATAAACCATATGTGATTTACAGTGATGCCTCATATAGAGGTTTAGGTTGCGTTTTGATGCAGAAGGGTAGAGTCATAGCTTATGCTTCGCGGCAGTTGAAGCCACACGAGTTTAATTATCCAACACTTGATTTAGAATTAGTAGCCATAGTTTTTTCTTTGAAGATTTGGCAACATTACCTTTATGGGTGAAGTGTTTTATTTATACAGATCATAAGAGTTTGAAATACTTGGGTGTTCAGAGAGAGCTGAATCTTTAGCAGAGACAATGGTTGGAGTTGATTAAAGACAATGATTGTTTGATTGATTATCATCCTGGTAAGGCAAATGTAGTTGCTAATGCCTTGAGTCAGAAGTCTTTTGCAGGTTTGACTGCTTTTTTGCTCTCATTGCTTGTTGAGCTGAGAGCGTTACATGCTAGTTTTGAGCCTTGTGATGATGGTGCTCTGTTGGCCTAGTTGCAGCTGAGGCCATACTTGTTGGATCATATTAAAGAGGCTCAGTTGGTAGATGAGAAAATTTAAAAAGTTATTTTGGATTTCCAGAAGGGTGAGAGCCAAGATTTCATGTGAGAAGTGATGGCAGTTTTATGGTACAAAGATAGATTGTGCATTCCTAATGATGCAAGATTGAAAAAGATTATTTTGGAGGAAGCACATCAGTCAGCTTTTGCTATGCACTCTGGGAGTACCAAGATGTATCATGATTTGAAGCAATATTATTGGTGGTCAGGTATGAAGAGGGACATATCGAAAGTTGTATCCAAATGTCTCACTTGTCAGAGAGTGAAGGCCGAGCACCAAGTTCCTTCGGGGTTTCTCCAACCTTTATCAGTGCCTGAATGGAAATGGGAGCGAGTAACAATAGATTTTGTGACTGGTTTGCCTTTAACTCAGAAGAAGCATGATGCAATCTGGGTGATTATTGATCAGTTGACAAAGACAACTCATTTTCTTCCATTTAGAATGGATTATTCTCTTGAGAAGTTGGCTTAGCTGTATATCAGTGAGATAGTAAGATTGCATGGAATCCCAATTTCTGTGGTGTTTGATCGAGATCCTCAGTTTACTTTAAGGTTTTGGAAGAGTTGGCATGATTTTTTGGGTTCTCGGTTACATTTTGGCACTGCTTTCTATCCGTAGACAGATGGGTAGTCAGAGAGAGTGATACAGATTTTAGAGGATATGTTGAGAAGTTGTATCATTGATTTCTTTCAGAGTTGGGACAGATTTTTGCCATTGATGGAATTTGCTTATAACAACAGTCATCAGTCAAGTATTAGAATGGCACCCTATGAGGCATTGTATGGTAGAAGATACAGGACACCTCTATGTTAGGATGAGGTTGGAGAAGGTAAATTGGTTGGTCCCAATTTGATAAAAGAAATGGAAGAGAAAGTGAAAATAATTTGGGATCATTTGAAAGTAGCTTCAGATCTATAGAAATCCTACTCTAATTTGAAGAGGAGAGACATAGAGTTCAGTATTGAAGATAAAGTATTTTTGAAAGTGTCTCCTTGGAAGAGAATTTTGAGATTTGGCTGCAAAGGGAAGTTGAGTCCTCATTTTATTGGACCTTATGAGGTACTAGAGAGAGTTGGATCAGTGGCTTATAGACTTGTTTTGCCACCTAAATTAGATCGAATTCACAATGTCTTCCATGTCTCTATGCTGCAGAGGTACAGGTCAGACCCGTCTCACTTTCTGTCGGTAGAATCTATCGAAGTGAGTCCGGATCTGACTTATGAGGAAGAATCAGTGGCTATTTTGGCACATGAAGTGAAAGAGTTGAGAAATAAGAAAGAGCCACTTGTGAAGGTTCTTTGGAAGAATCACGCTAAGGAAGAAGTAACTTGGGAGAGTGACCAAGACATGCGAGATTAGTATCCTCAGTTATTTCAGACTTGAGATCAGGCATTTTCAAGGATGAAATTTATTTGTAGAGGGAGAGAATTGTAATATTCTAAATGTTACCCTAAAAGTTTTGGAAATATTAATTGTTGAATTGAATTAAGTGATTTTAAGTGTATGTGTAATTAAGTGAAAGATAAGAGGAAGGAAAATGTGTATATGTTATGTATATGAAGATATATACATTATATACAAGTTAATGTGTTTAATAGGTTAAAAGATATTTTAATTATATAAGATAGTGGTAGTGGATATTTGGTTTAATATTAGCATTTAATTATGTTAGTGGAAGATGACATAAGTGGGTTTATTATTTTATTAATATAATACTTGGTGGAGAGTGATTTGGGGAAAGTTGTTTGGTTAAAAGAGGTGAGTGTGGTTTGACTTTGCTTCGTCTTCATCTTCTTTCTTCGTTGGCCAACCATCACCACCATTATCAACAAAAGGAAAAGAGATTTTGTTGCATCCAAACTCAAGAGACTGAAGGACTTCAAGTGATCAAGTTGGATTTCTAAGGATTTTTCTTCACTTTTGGTAAGTTTCCAACTTATTTCTTTGTTTTCTTTTGAGTTTGTGTTTAAGAGTTTGGTGAATAGTTGTTGTAGATGTGTTTATGGTTGATTTGGTATGTTTGAGGTTGTTTTGTTTTTTTAACTTTGATTTTTGGGGTTAGATTGAAGAGAAAGGGTTAAGTTGGTGAAAGAGACAAGAGTTGTGGGTGTTGTGACTTTGAGTTGTGATATTTGGTTGTGATTGTGTTTTGATGTTTGTAATTGAGTTGTTTTAATGTTTACTCCATTATTATATGGTATATTGATGGTTTTGGTTAAGTTTGTTTGGAGAGGAAAAGAGTAAGAAAGATGATTGTTGGATGTGGTGTTTTTGGTGTCGATTTCAGGGTTTTTGGCCTGACATGGCCATTAACACGGCCATGTCTTTAGGCATGTGTAGACCCTTAATTTTTAACCCAGTCCAGTCCAATATATTTTAATTAGTCCAAAATAATTTTTGTGTTGTCCAAAATATTTTAATTAGTCCAAAATTATTTTTGTTCTCTTAATTAAATAATATTTGATTTAGTATCTAATTTTTATTAATAAAAAATAAACAAATAATAATAATAAACAAATAAAAAAAATCGGCGACGGAAAATTTCGTTGCCTAAAAGAGTTGCGGCGAAATGGCCCTTAGGCCAATTCTCGCCCGCAACCCGCAGCCTGCTGCGGCAGTTTTTTTGCTAACGCATTTTTTCCGCAGCAGTTTTTTTTCGCCAACAAAATTTTTCCGATGCAAATTTTTTCGAAACCTAATACAATTAGGTTTCAGTTTCCTTTTCTTAATTAATGTTATATTCCGTGAATAACTAGAATTAACCAAAAAAAATCTTCTATAAATAAGACCAAAAACAACACAAAAAAGGATTAGAAATTGGGAGGAAATTTGGAGGAGAAATTGAGACCGAAACTGAGGAGGAAAACTTTGAATCAATCGGACTTTTTGAGAGGGCAAACAAGCCATTCAATCCATCAAAAGCAGCAAAGCTTGTCTTTGTTCTTGCTCATCCAAGAAGTATTTTTTGTGGAACCAATAAACGAAGGTATGAATTTCTTTATTTGTTTCATTAATTCACAGTAGCTTCATCACTATGGATCAAAACTAATTGTTTCTGTTTCTTCAAAATAAAAAAAAAAACCCTAAGAACTTTAATTTACCTTTTCTAAAGCTTAAAAACCTTAATTCGTTTATTTGTTTTACAAAAATCTTAAAATTATTATTTTTGCTTCTTCAAAATCTTAAAACCCTAATTGAACCTGTTTCTTTTCAAAATCCTAAATTTGAGTCCTTTTCTTTCCAAAATCCCTAAAACACATCTTTTTTGTTTCGATAAACCTTAAATCGTTTTGTTTATTTTCATAAAATTATCAATTGTTTCTTCAAATTCTAAAGCCTAATACATCCTTTGAAACCCTAATTCTAAAATTCTAAAACCCTCATTCAACTCCAAAACCCAAAACAGTAAACCCTAAACTATCTAACCTAAACCCTAATTTTTCTAAACCCTAATTTTTTAAAACCTTAAAACCATATAAATCTAAATGTTATAATTCAAACACAGTAAGCTTAAAAACCATAATTCAGTAACCGTAAATCATAAATCTAAATGTTTTAAAGTGTCCAAACCATAGTTTCATGATTTCACCACTCAAATGCTAATTTGGTTAATCAAAGAACTTTATCAACCTCTTAAATTATAAAACTTTGCTCCATTTCAATTCTTTTAAAACTCACAGTAGCTTGAACCCATAAATTCCAAAACCCTAAACACATTAAATAAAGAATATTAAATAGAAACAGTAGCCCTAATTTGAATCTTTACTTGCTTTATTCAATTTTATATTTGATTATGCTTTAATTTATTTTCAATTCTTTGTTGATTTATTTAAGTTCAATGCTTGATTATTTTAGTTTATCATGGATGAATGTTTATTTTATATTTTGATTAATACCTTTGATGAATGATTTATTTATGATGAATGGTTATTTACTTTTATCGATTTATTTAGATTTTCAAATGTTGTAAGAGGTATGATTCCACTCGGTGGGTACATCATTAGTAAAATATCATATAATTTAAATTGCTTTTCTATTTTAGAACCAATGTAAAGGACATATTTCTACCTTTCGGTGGGTGTCCTATTTAGGCATGGATTATGTAAGGGCATGTTTCCATCTTCGGATGGGTGTCCATTTATTTGTTTTGCTTGGACATTGTTTTGATTTTCAATATATCGATGCTTTATTCTAATTATTGTGTGTAATATGGATAATATTGTTATATTTAAGAATTTTATAATATTAAAACCTGTAAAGGAGGCCAGTTCCAATGAACCGGGCGTTGTAGGGGTGCTGAGCCATTTCTCACCTTCCCCACATGTATCCAACTTTTCAAACCCATTAGGGGGATGGGGATTCCTTAGGAATCGAGTCATCCACCCCTTTATTTTTCCCAGCCCGTCCGGGTGGTAACTCCATTTTCTCCGGACCTAGGTCCGTGTTCTCTAAGGCCCCGAGCCTAAACAGTGCCTAAGTTGCGAGAATCATTCCACCGGGAGTGGGGCCAAAAATCCCGCTCACAGTGGCTACTCCACTGGGGATAAGAGAAGTTGATTCCATTGGTCTTTATATTATTCTATTCTTTCTTATAATGATATTATCAATTGCATTGTATGCATGAGTTAGGACGCCCATGTTACTTGTGTTGTGTTATGTAAGGGATACCATACTTTCACTCAAGGTATGGAGATCGAGCATGGCATAACCACTCATAGCCTCATATCATTTGGTATATACTTGCTATGGGAACCTAAGCCTTTTTACCTAAAAACTAAAAGCTCATGTAATTGGCCTAGTTACTTTCCTTAGGTTTTTACCCCAAATGCATGTTGTTTGACTATGGTTAATTTATCTTGGCTTAAATCATGGCTTATTTGGTTTGTTCTTTTTCTAATATGACCAAAGTACATTGTAAGCTCAAAATAATTTTTTCTCTAAATCCAAAAGGCCAATAATATTTTCAAAACTTTTCAAGATGGTCTTTGGACATAAAACTTTCTAAAAACAAAACAAAATTCTTTTGCTCATGGCCCAAATACTAAGCCCAAAATCCATTTTTTTTCTAAAATCTTTTTACAATGGGCTTAGAAACAAAATTGTTTTTATCCAACCTTTTCTTATAAAGAGCTTGCAAATTATTTAGGTCGATTAAGAAATACCAAAAATCAATTGTGAGCCTTGTTTATACTAAGAATAATTAATCATGGGCTTGTTTTTGGCATGGACCATTAGTTACTTTTTTCAAATGAGAAATCTATCTATAATAAACCTCTTAATTTAGTTTTAATCCAATGTAGCATAAAAGCTGCTATAGTTGATTGAATCGATTAAAACCTAATTAATGGTAATTATCATAAATTGATTTCCATTTTCAAAAATATAACTATTGGTTGAAACGTCTAAGGGAAATATTTGAAAACAAGATGCCCCATGTTGGTATTTTGTTAACCATATTACCTAGGAAAAGAGACTCGCCATTCTTGTGTGGATGTTATAAGGTTGGAAGGAACGTCCTAATTATCTTTCTTTGTTGATTGTTTGTGCATACATACATACATACATTTGCATCTCATATCATTAATCCTCTCTGGTTCACAGCCTTGGATTACGATAGTTCAAAAGCTTACAACAATCCGACCTACACCGAAGATGAAGTATCTAGTAACGACTCAATCACTTGCTCACCGAAAGTAATGGATCTCGAACAAATTCAAAGAATGGTGGATGATACCCTCAATGTCAAAATGGAAGAAATAAAAGAGGCCCTAGCTGAGACCATGAAGAACCAATTGACTGCAATTTTAGAAAATCATGCCGAAGCATCTGCTAGCACTAAGAAGCCAAAGGACAAAGGGAAGACAAAAGTTGGTGAAGTGGTTTTTGATGATGAAAATGTGATCATTGATGATGAGGATTATTGGGCTCAATACTACCAAGATGCTCAAGAGAAGAAAAAGGAACCGAAGATTTGAGAAGAAGCTGAAAACCGAGGAAATTTCCAAGATCGACAAATTATTTGAGCTAGATCAAGAAGTTCCATACAAGTTCAAGATGCCATCTTTTGCAAAGTTTGATGGAACCAGAAATCCTTACCTCCATGTAAAGCAGTATATCACTACTATGCAGTCTGCTCGAGCTACTAAGGCTCAAAGTCTAAGGTACTTTATGCTCTCATTGGACCCTGTTGTCCAAAATTGGTTCAACACTTTAGAAGAAAGTACTCAAAAAGATTAGGACATGTTATACAAGGGTTTCATTCAGCAATATGGATACAGCGTTGAAATGGAAGTTACTTCAATGGAAGTGGAGTCCATTAGGCAAAGGCCAAATGAGAATTTTGTGGATTATGTGAAGAGATGGAGAAATAATACTGCTTTGCTCAAGATGAGGCCCAATGAATCCGATCAAATAAGGATGATTATGAGAGGGGTGTTGTCTAGACTCCATGAAAGGATGTCTCACACCCTTATAAGGGATTTCAAAGATCTTCTCCAAGCTGGTCTACAAATTGAAGTGTGGGAAAGGGAGAAGAATCGCTTTTCAATAAAAAGGAATGAGAAAGGGAACTACCAGTCGGGCAATCAAAGCACACAAAAAGAAGTTGATGTTAATGCGACTGGTCAAGAAAATAAAAGATAATTCTCAAAATTGGGGAAACTTCTATCTTGGGTTTTTAGCAAGTTGCAAAAGAAAGGGTTGTTACAACCGTTAGCTCCTCGACCGTTACATAATCCACTGCCACCAAACTTCAATGCCGAGGCCTTCTGTTAATTTCATCAAATGCAAGGGCATGACACGGATAGATGTGTGAGTTTGAGAAATGAGATCCAAAATCTAATTGATAATGGGAAGCTACCCGAGCCCAATAAGCAAAACACCATAGATAACCCATTACCAAAGTTCAATAGGGTACCACTGCCGGCAACCTTCATGATTGGAGGAGGTTTGCATGAGGATTTTGTCATGTCTTCTTTTCAAGATGTGGGGAAAGAAGCAACCAAAGAAGAAGAGGTATTTGATGGAATTAAATAAGCCATGGGGGGGGGGGGTAAAGAAGTAACAATTTGTGTTGTCAATGGGTTTTGGGATTCAACTGATAGTGATGATGATCTTGTATCCAAGAAGGAGGAGTGGACTTGGTCCGAGCCCGAAGAAGATGAGGTAATGAACACTAGATCCGGCAAGCCTTATGCAAGGCCACCACCTAAGGAGGTAGAAACTAATAAGGAAAAGAAGTTGAAGTAGGAAATAAAGAAGAAAAAGATGATGCTGTACACAATCAATTGAAAAGAACCCAAACAAGTGTTAGCATTTGGGACTTATTAGCTACTTCTAAAAAGCACTGAGAAACTATGGCCAAAGCATTAGCTAGCATGCCAATTTCTACCTCCACAACACCGGAGGAGCTGATCAACTTCATGAAAATTGGAGGAATAATGAAATGTGAAGATGTTCAAGAAAAGAGTGAAGTTAATATGGGAGCAGTTTCTTTTTTAGATGCGGACTTACCGGAGGAGGGGAGAGACCACATCCACCCTCTCTTTATCAAGATAGAAGTCAAAGGGAAGAGGATTCCATGTGTAATGGTCGATGATGGGTCCGCCATAAATGTTTGTCCACTTAAGGTATTGCCAAAGCTAGCCATGTCAACAAGAGATTAAAACCCGATCGAGGTAAAAATTTAGGCTTATGACAACACTAAGAGACACGTCGAAGGGACTTTCAAAGTTGTTGTCAAGGTTGGTCCAATTGAATCTATTATTGAATTTGTTGTTTTAGAAATACCGGTTACCTTCACCTTACTCTTGGGATGACCATGGTTTCATCCTCTTGGTGGAGTTCCTTCCACCCTTCATCAAAAGATCAAGTTCCCTAACGAAGATGAGATGGTGGTCATCGAAGCTGAAGATAATGAGATTGTTAATGCTCTACTGATTGAGAGGTCTCTCAATGGTTTTCAAGTAGCTGCAATTTATGATGAAGAAGTAGTGGACTACAAAGTCTTGAATATGATGAAGAACATGAACTATCTTCCCGGAGCTGGTCTTGGAAAGGGTAAGGCTGGTTTGACAAAGCTGCCAGACTTTAGAACTCAAACTTCCAAGAAAGGGTTGGGATATGATGAAAACAATGATGTCCAGCCAAAGAAGAGTGAGAAGATGAGCTTCCCACCACTTGAAGAGATTTTTGTCAAAGCTCCAGATATGGGACCACTCCAAGGAATGCCCGAGCCAATCATGTTCATGGGAAAGTTGATCCCAGGTCTTGAAATTTTTGCAGATGTGGCCGAGCTAGTGGAGCAAGTGAAGAAAGAGCTCACCCTGCCAACCAACAAAGAATCCAATCCAAAAGAGAAGAATGAAGCTGTCCTAAAAATCGAGAAGACTCCGGAGGAGATTGCTGCCCTGGTTGAAGAAAAGTTTGAAGACATCCTACCTTATGATTTTGAGAACAATGATTTTGATTTTTATTTTAATTTGTCTGCTTTGTATGAGGATGATGATTTTTTTTCCCAAATGAATGCAATAAAGTCTGATTTCTCTTACTTGTGTGATGTTTCTCCTGATGGTTACATACATTCAAATAGCAGTTACATGAGCATCTTTAACATTAATTCTGTTAACACACAATCATTAAATTTTGGAACAATCAAAAATCCTAAAAACATTAGCATAGCATCCGACCTTACTCTTGAGGAGAGAGAGAGATTTGAAAAAATATTCAAAAAGTATGAAGAAGTGTTTGCTTAGTCTTATGAGGATATGCCTGGAATAGATCGAGACATAGCTGAGCTTCATATTCCTACTTACACTCACGTGAAACCTGTCAAACAAAAGCTTAGGCGCTTAAGACCTTAGTGGGCTGAATTGGTTAAAGAGGAGGTACTAAGCAAATACAAGTGAAGTTCCTTGAAGTGATAGAATATCAAGATTGGCTAGCCAACGTAGTACCTATGCCAATGAAAGATGGAAGGATAAGGGTCTGTGTGGATTATAGAGATTTAAATAAGGCTTCCCCTAAAGATGATTTTCCTTTACCACATATAGATGTTCTCATTGATAGTGCAGCCTCTAGTGTGCTACACTCATTTGTAGATGGATTTTGCGGATACAATCAAGTGTTAATGGCCCAAGAGGATAAAGCCAAAACTGCTTTCATTACTACATGGGGTATATTTTGTTATAGGGTGATACCGTTCGGCCTAAAGAATGCCGGGGCAACCTACCAAAGGATGGCCACCACACTATGTCATGACATGATGCACAAAGAAGTTGAAGTATATGTTGATGATATGATGGTTAAATCGGATACAAGAGAACAACACTTCCAAAACTTAGAATTATTCTTCGATAGAGCTTTGAAATATAAGCTAATATTAAACCCGAAGAAGTATGTATTCGGTGTTACCTCAGGTAAATTATTGGGACATGTGATTAGTCCGAATGGCATTGAGATTGATCCTGACAAAGTTAAAGCAATCAAGGATATGCCAGCCCCTATGATAGAGAGAGAAGTTAGGGGATTTATTGGTAAATTACAGTACATTAGCAGATTCATAGCAAAACTCACAATAATTTGTGAGCCTATCTTCAAATTGCTTAAAAAGAATCAGCCAATCATATGGAATGAAGAATGTCAAAAGGCCTTTGAGCGAATAAAAGAGTATTTATTGAATCCACCTATTTTAAAACCACCTAAACCCAGCAAACCTCTACTACTATACTTATCAGTAGAAGAAGAGTTGATAGAAGCCATGCTAGCCCAAGCAGATGAGTCAAGGATTGAGCATGCAGTTTACTATTTGAGTAGAAAGCTCCTACCTTATGAAATTAAATATAGTATCATTGAAAAGACCTATATAGCCATGGTTTGGTCTTCTAAGAAGTTGCGGCATTACTTTCAATCGTATAGTGTGCAAGCAATTTTCAGGTTGGATCCAATGAAGTACTTAAGAGAGACACCCTCTTTGATTGGGAAATATGGTAGATGGTTGATAATATTAGAATAATTCGAGATTGAGTATGTAATCAGGAAAACAATCAAAGGTAGAGTGGTGGCAGAATTCCTGGCCCAACAACCATTACCAGAAAGCGAAGAGGTAATCTTGGAATTTTCGGATGAACATTTAGAAGCAATTGAAGTACAAGGGTGGAAAATGTATTTTGATGGAGTAGTAAACAGGAAAGGAGCAGGTTTGGGAGTTATATTAGAATCGCCAGAAGGGGAACTCATCCCTTTAGCCAAAAAGTTGAAATTTAGGGCAACCAATAATATGGTGGAGTACAAAGCTTGTATTTTCAGTTTGGAATCCCTAATGATTATGAAGGTGGATAAGGTCAAAATTTTTGGTGATTCATTGCTAGTAGTATCCCAAGTAAATGGAGAGTGGGAGTTAAAAGAGGAAAAATTAAAACCATACCACCACTACTTGACCATGATGAAGAAGAACATTAAGGAGTGTAGGTTTGTACACCTGTCAAGAGAAGAAAATCAGATGGCTGATGCCCTAGCCACATTTGCTTCAGTATGGGATAACCCTGTCAACTTATTCCTTAAGTCTCTGATCTTGACCAGTTCATCAACTCCTTGTTATGAATATGAAAGAATCATGGAAACTGATATAGACCATGATGCGTGGTATGATACTATAAGGTGATTTTTGGAGGAAAGAGAATACCCGCTGGGGGCAACAAATAAAGAAAGAAGAGCCATAAGGCGGTGGTCTTTGCAATTCATCACATTCTATGGATAGTTATATCGAAGATGGACTGATGGGGTGCGTTTGAGATGTTTAAGAAGGCCCGAAGTGGAGCGTATCATGTCAAAATACATGCGGGAAGTTGCGGACCGCATATGAGTGGTTTGGCTATGGTTAAGAAAATTATCCGGCAAGGTTATTACTGGTTAACCATGCAGAAGGATTGTATTGAGTTTGTAAAGAAGTGCCAACAATGTCAGATGTATGGTAACTTGGATCACATGCCTCCTGAAGAATTGCATTCTATGTCTTCTGCCTGGCCATTTGCCACCTAGGGTACCGACATTATAGGAGAGATACATCCGACAGCTTCAAACGGTTGCCATTTCATTGTGGTAGCAATAGATTATTTTTCAAAATGGGTCGAAGCTGAATCCTTCAACAAACAGGGTGCAAGTCAAATGGCTAGATTTATTGAAAAGAACCTCATCTGTCGGTACGGGGTCTCGCACAGTGTGGTATCAGACAATGGGGTACAGTTTCAAGGAGCAGTTAAGGATTTATTCTCAAAGTACCACATCCATCATCATAGATCCTCTTCTTATAGACCAAAGGCTAATGGTGCATTAGAAGCAACAAATAAGACAATTAAGCAAATTCTGTCCAAAATGACCAAGACTTACAGGGATTGGTCAGAAATGCTTCCCTTTGCTTTATAGGGATATAGGACAAGTGTGCGAACGCCTACTGGAATGACACCGTTCTCTTTGGTTTATGGGATGGAAGCGGTATTGCCAATTGAAATTGAGATCAAGTCATTGAGAGTAGTCTTGGAAGCTGAACTGCCTAAAACGGAGTGGGTAGTGAGCAGATACACACAGTTAGCTTTACTAAAAGAGAGAAGGTTAAAGGCACTGTATCATTACCAACTGTATCAAAAGAAGATGGCTCGGGCCTACAATAGAAGGGTTAAAATCAAAAAACTCAGAGTCGGGGATTTAGTGTTAAAGCAATGTAAGCCTAATGTATCTGATCCAAGAGGGAAGTTCAAGCCTAGCTGGGAAGGGCCATATGTCATGAAACAAGTCCTAAACAAAGGTGCGATGAAGTTATCAGACATGGACGGGAACGAGTTTAGTGAACCGGTCAACATTGACAGGTTGAAGAAGTTTTATGTATGATATAAAAAAAAAGAGCTTGCTAGGTTGAAAACAAAAAAAGGGCAAACTAGGCAAAAGTTAGAGCAGTCCGCTAGTTTCAAAAACCCGAAAGGGCAGGCTAGGCAACAATTAGGGATAAAAGAGAGAAAATCATCAATTAGAAAACCCGAAATGGCTAATTGGCAACAGGAGTGATCTTGTGTATGCTGGCTCTATGTTTGGTCATTCCCCAATTTAATAAAATAGAATTAATGTTAAAATTGTTCTATGTGCACTATTATATGTATTTTACCAGATATGGATGAAATAAATAAACACAATAGCAAAAGGTGATGACAAATTTTAAATGGAAAAGAAGCATCTTTTATTACTTTAATTATTTTTCATCCTATCAATACACTTTCTGAATTGACAAATGTAAAATCTATAGCAGTCGATAAATATAACGTGCAGGCCAGCTTTGCCTCAGCTGATCCAAGTAGGCTTCAGTCAAGCAAGGCATGTCTAAATCAAAAGTAAAGTCAGACTCGCGAGGCTCAGCTCCATACTAACGGCTAAGTTGGCGAGGATCATAACATGTACCTTGATGAAGAGCAGCAAGGGGAACATACATCAAGTATGTCCGCATGGTGATACGAGAAACCTTCCACCAAGGTACCAACCAACGGATATTAACTTCAGTGCGTGAGTGGATCCAGTCAACCCAGTCAGCATATGAAGAAGCAGGATGGAGTAGTTTCCTAGCAGAATGATGACGTGGTAGATATCTGGCAAAATCCATGGATGGAGTATCAAGCAAACAAAAAAGCTCTTGAAGCCAAATCTGTGAAGAAAGAATTAAATTAAAAATTAAAAAAAAATAGAGAAGGGTCCGCTAAGTTTAAAACCTGCAAGGGCAGCTTAGGCAAAAATTAAGACAGCTAGCTAGTTCCGAAAATCCAAATGGGCGGACTAGAAAAAAATTAAAGCAATAAAAAAAAGAAAAAAGAAAACCTAAATTGAAAACCTGAAAGGGCAGTTTAGGTAATTACCTAAAGCAGCAATGGATTCTCGGTCAGTCTCTTTGTCAATCCTGATTTAAGTCGGTCTAATCCAACTAAGGTCTCGGCTAAGATCACATGTACCGATGACAAGCCTCCTTCTATTTGGTCCATAATATCCAATACTCGTGGATCAATATCACCGTCAGAAGAAATTGGCCAAGCAAGCAAAGACAAAGCATGTGTCCCCATGCCTTAGTAGGGGCCAAATGAGAGAGACAAAAATCAATCAAGGGGACAAGTAGAATTTTTTCACCTCTCATCAACTGAAGAACTTCAGGTTTTGGAATTTGAAATAATATCAGCATCTTCTGTTGAGTTTTGGAAATCAATGTGGGTAACACCATTTGTTGATTATTTGGATATCCAAGAATGGCCTCAAATTCTTCAATCAAGGGACATATTTCAAAGGCATTAATTTTAAATGCCCTAGAATCCATATTCCAAAAGGAAGACATGGCATGTAAGAAAGAGTGGTCCAATTTAACATTTTGAAAATATTTTAAAACATCAAGTTTTGACCGCAAAATTTGCTTCCAGTGAATGGCATCCATATTCTTAAACAAAATTTTTATCTTCTTTAAATGATGTTCGGTCATGGTGGATGAATGAAGAAAAATTAAAATTGTTAAAGGAGTCTTTACATTGAAATGGAAAGTTTTTGGTTTCTATATGAAATATGGCATAAAAGGTGATTTATATAAAAGAACCAAGCCTTTCCAAAATTGATAAGGAAAAGGTGATGGAAAAGGGTGAGACCGTATAGCATAAGGAAAGGAATTGGCGACAATTTCCTTTACCGCGTTGAATTTGGTTTAGCAAAGTAATGTGGCTGTGATTATGAAATTGTGATGCACTGTTTATGATGTGATAAAAAAAGTAGTATAATAATTGTGGCGCAGTAGTAAAAAAAAAGTTACAGTAAAGATGAAAATTGTATTTTTTTTCATTATTGTACAATGTTTATATAATCGATACAACATTTTTACATCACTAAGAGGGTGGTGGTAGGTCATCAAATAAAGCCCTGAAAAAGTAGTCGCCTGTTGGAGAAGGAGGCAAATTACTCACCCCGGGATCATTCGAAGCAGGAGCATCAAAATCCCTATTACCTTGACGTTCTGATCCATCATGGTCCTTATCAGTAGCAGACGAAAGGATCTTATGGTCATCAGTCTGGGGGCCTCTTGATGAAGAAGCGCCAGGATCCCTCATCCCCTGAAATTGAAAGTCTTAAAAATTTTGTTCGGATTGATGATATAAATTTTCAAAATGAGAAGCCTGCTGATGACTTGCAGCCAACTCTTCTTGAAGTTTCCTATTTTGTTCTTCGAGCATCCGCTGTGAGACAAAAGGAAAAAGGTAAGAGCATACATAATCATGCATACATATAGCATAAATTACCATGAAATAAGAAATTTACCAGGTACTTCATATCAATACCCTGCGGTTGAGATGGCATATCTGGCGGGCTAGAATGAGTAAATGAAGGGGCAATAAAAGAAGTTCCAGCCTCGTGATCAAATGAGCCAACAACATGCAACAATCATTAAAGAATCAAAAAAAGAAAGAAGCAGTTGCAAAGGAAAAATGGTAAAAGTTTTACCTGAGAAATACTAGCCCCGAGATGTGGAACAAACTCTCCTGTATCTCAGTGATGTTCCTCTTCATCTCTACCCTCATTTTCTTTTAGAATCTCCCGCACACCAATAGGAGATACATCAAAATTCAAGAGCCTTCTTTTAATAAAGTGGGCATAAGATGTACTCAGCGGATAGAGAAATCCTTCAATACCATAACTGTACTGAGCCTGCCACCATGCATCCTCTGGCATCGACATAAGATTTAAAGTATATTCACGGCAAGGCATCAAAATCCTCTATTGCTCTGGACCGAGAAACCACTCATAAACCCTCTCTCCGAGAAACCAACCACTAGACACTGAGCCGGCGATGACTCGACGAGAATGTTGGAAAGATAGCGCAGCCCTCATGAATGGAGACTAGTTTGTCTGCTCTTCTAGGTTCCGCCAGGCCAAATTCACCTGCAAAATAACATAAGATAAGTAAACTTTCACAAAATTTAAAGTATACTAATGTTGTTTTACCTAATCCCAGGTTATGCGGCTTAACACAAAGCGGTGAGTATGCACATGGTGAGAGTCGGGGACGTCCATATGATAGGACGACCAGAAATTTAATCTCAGATACCCGACCCTATCTCAGGAAATACCAGGTACCCTCATGAGGTTGTGTTCATATGCCCATGCCTACAATAACAATAAAAATCAACTTCATGCAAGAAAAGAGTGGAAATGATATTGGTGGAAGAAGAGTACCTCGACAACAGCCATCAAGCCGACAAAAGACTTTTTATTTCAGCAAAATTTATCAAGACCATGGTAAAGACAGGCGAGACCAGCTTCACCCCAGCCAGAAGACGGTACCATTCTAAAATAAGAAAGGGCCTTCAACACTAACAAGTGGATGGAGGATTCAGTGCTGCCTAAGATAGTAGACAACAAAAATCCTCGACCATACTGTTGGGTCGTGTCTCTGTGAACTCGTCCTTCGTAGTTCATCCAATAACTACCAATCGGTTCAATTTTTATCTTAAAAGGCCCTTTATATGATGATTCCATACCAATTAATTTCTAAATTTCTTCAAATGTTAAAATATCATTGGTCTGAGGAACCGAAACACCATCATACCGAAGGATGGTTATAGCAGTAAAATTGACCGAACCAATTGTCATCTCTCCAATGGGCAAGTGAAAAGTGTGGGTTGTGTCCTGCCATCGTTTTGCAAGGGCCTAGACTACGCTCCGGTCTATCTGATACTCCTCGAATGGCAATTGTAAGATGAAGTGCTCAAAGCTGCAATCTTGGATAATCTGCCTTACCCGAGATGGCACTACATCGTACCATTGTCGGGCTTTGTAAATACACCCTCCGGCCCGAACAACGCAACGATCATGCTAACACGGAGCCATGTAAGTTAATACAAGGTAAGTACATATTATCCTATCTGCTTAAATTAATATATTTTTCCTAAATTTTCTAAAAAAGATAATAATATTAAAATACAAAATAAAAAAAATAATAAAGGCAAACATAATAATAATAAAAGAGCATAATATAAAAACATAAATCAAAAATAAAAAATAATCAAAAATAATAAATAATAATATATATATATATATAAACAACAACAACAAAACAAAAAGATGAAAAAAATTAAAAAAGAAAAAATAATTACCGCACTCTTTTGGTTGGAACTACGATGAAGCGGCATCCTGGCTAATAGATCTATGTTTCCATCTTCATGATGTCGAATAAACTCTAATAACTCAGCATTAGACTGAGTCCCTGACCTTGAAGCATGCATTTTTTCGGGAACTATGTGGTAAATTTGAAAAAATTTGAGAGAATTATAGAATTGAGAAATTTTGCTGTGAATCAAATGAAGGAATTCCTTCATTTATATAGAGAAACGGCAAGGAAAAAATAAAATTCAAAATTAAGTTTTACTGTTCATGAATAGTAAACTTTTTGTAATATCCTCATTTATGCCCTAGAAGTTTTGAGTATGTTGTTGTTATTGTGGTTGTTGATATATATATTGGGAAGTGAATGTTTGTGCATATATGTGTTAAATTGTAAGAGAAAAGAAATGGGAAGAGAATGTATATGTATATGTGTTTTGGAGAAGAAATTTAGGGTTTAGAGACAAATGTATATGTTGTTTATATGATGATATAATTAACATATACATTGGTCAAATGTAGAGTCAAGGTGATGGTTAAGTGGAAGAAGATATTTTTGGTTGTTAATGAAATTACTATAAAGGGCTTATATGAGACAAAGAGTTAGTTATATGGTTAAGGGTGTTTTGGTAATTTTCCTTGTAAGATGCATGGTGGAGATTAAAAGAAGAAAAGGTGTTTGACTTGTGCATTTTCTTCTTTCTTTCTTGAAGTGGCCGGATTCTCCATAGACAAAGAGAGAAAGAGAGGTGATCTTGAGGTTTGAAGCATTTTGAAGAAAGAAACAAGGGTTTTGGTTAAAGATTTGTGGATTTCTTCATTTGAGGTAAGATCTTTTCTCTAATTTCTTCAATTCTTTTGAAGTGGTATGATTAAGTTGCTTATGGTATGATTGTAAGTATTGATTTTGCTTGATAGATGAGAAGTTGGGTTGGTGTTGGTGATGGAAGAGTAAGATTGGTGTTTAGTGAAATTGTTTCTGTTTTAGGATTAGTAAAGGCTGTGACTTGTATGATTTTTAATTAATTTTAGAAAAATGTTCTTGAAGTGAATTTTTGATATGTTGTGCCTCTATGAGTCTAGAATGACTGAAAAATATGTTGATTCGATTTTGGAATGGTTATGAGTTTAGAAAAATTATTTTCATTAGACCTGTTCCAGCAGGTACCTTAACTGGGACAGCTATATTTCGGGATTTTTAATAAAATGTAGAAAAATCATATTCAATTGAATTTTGGATATGTTGTTTCTTAGTGAGTCTAGTATTTGAGAAAAATAATTTGGAACCACGTTGATTGAATTTGATTTATGGAATTCACAAAGTTCAGAACTGCTGCCAGGATGCAGGGCAATTGGGGCAGTCTGGTTAGGTGAACTATTTGACCAAGATTTTGTGTTCAGTTTGATCTGAAATTTTAAAGGGATGATTTTAAGATATAAAACTGAATTCTGTAAAAATTTTAGAATTTTTAGTCAAGTAGATTATTTTATACAATCTTTCAAAATAAGGATAAAATGGAGTTTAAAACCAGAATGTACTATTTATGGTTAGGGTTTTAATTCTTTGTTCTTCTTGCATTGCTTTGGTTCTCCAAAGGTAGGTTGGTCCTTAAACCTAACCCTAAACACTTTAAACACACTTGAATCAATGAATGTTATAATCAATTGTTCTTTGCCCTAATTGCATTGTTGAGATTGAACAATGTTATGTTGTGCATTGTGAATGGTAATGTGTTTCATGAGTAATGTGGAATGAAATGTTGATATTTATGAATGATGCTATGTGAGATATAATGTGATCATGGATGAGATATATATATATATATATACTTGAATAATGAGATGTTATATTATGAAATGAAATGTGAAGCCATTGTTATTGGCTAAGATGATGTAATTGAAAGAAAGAAGGCATGTTTGCCTAAATGTGATGAGAATTGAGAATGGAAATGAATTGTTTGTTTAATATGTTATTCAGTTTCAGAGTTCTGGATTTGGGTGGCATGCCTAAGAAATGATGAAAGGTAACAGTCTTGCCGAGTTGAGGACCTCCTCATAGGTGTTGAGTTGATGGTCCAAGAGACTGGGTCTGTTACACTATGAGATACATGATTTGTAACAGTCTTGCCGGGTTGAGGATCTCCTCATATGTATTGAGTTGATGATCCAAGAGACTGGGTCTGTTACACTATCCATGGATAGAGATACATGTATATACATTGCCTACGGGCGTGATTATTGTGACTATGAACCAAAGCAGTAACTCTGAACTCTGAATATCGTATTAAATACTTGTTGGGCCCATAGGTGTCAGGGTTATATGAATGTCCTAAATAATGTTATGAGTTAATGAAATGAGATGTTGGTTATTGAGTATGATTGATTAATGTTGAATGTGGAAAGATGTTGAAATGTGGTATGCTCATATGACTATGATTTGTGAAATGCATAATTATGTGGTTAACTTTATATTTATGAAATTGATCTTATCAATAACATATGTGGCATTGCATTACATTAAAGCATACCATTAGCATGTTTTATCTTACTAAGCCGTTGGCTTAGCGCGAATGTGATTCTTCGCGCAGGTGACAAGGAAGAACCAGAGAGTTCCTCTAGGCCGAGTCGAGCCTAGATTTTGAAGATTGAATAGTGGGCTTTAAGATCGAAGACTGACTGCCAAACATGTATAAATTTTATGTGTTGTAAAACTTGAGTTTTGATGTATATGAATTTGTAAATATTGTTACTTTCCGTTGCATAGTGAACAAAGATTTTATCTGCTGTATTTCATAATAAACCTTTACTTTATTTTGTACTAGAAGTGTAAATCCTTTTTGCAGGTTGTAGTTGAGGTTATAAGGGGGATTTATTGGAAGTGTACTGAGAATGATTTTGTTTGCATTGGTTTGTGTAAAAATGTTTTCAAAAATTAGAAAAAAACCAGTTTTGTCGACACTTGGGATTGAATTTTTAGGCAAAACTATGGCAAAATTTCTATAAAAATCGGAACAAAAATTTGACTAAGTAAAAGTGGTAGCAACATTAGGATAGGGTGGCGCCTCTACTCAGCTTACACACGTAGGTCGGGAAGGGGTGTTACACTTTTTACTATTAATGAATAGTAAATTTTACTATTGATGAATAGTAATTACGAATAGGACCAGAACTCAAATTTTCCTTAGGTCCAAAACCTAGAATCTCTTCTAAGTCCAGAACTTAGCTCGGGTCCAGTACCCAAGTTATCCTTAGGTCCAGAACCTAAAATTATCCTTGAGTCCAGAACTCGAACCGAGTCCAGAACTCGAACCAGGTCCAGAATCCAAAACCTTAATCATATCAAAAATTAAGTCTTATTGTTTTTCATTCTCTTTCACTAAAGTTTCAGATCATTCAAGCAGGGGGCAAACTGTAGACCCTTAATTTTTGACCCAGTCCGGTTCAATATATTTTAATTAGTCCAAAATAATTTTTGTTATCTTAATTAAATAATATTTGCTTTAGTATCTAATTTTTATTAATAATAAATAAATAATAATAATAATAAACAAATAAAAAATCTGCGACAAAAAATCGGTGATGAAAAATTTCATCGCAGAAAAGAGTTAAGGCGAAATGGCCTTGGGCGAAAAGAGCAGGATTTTCCTGTGGACGAAATTGCCAGTAGGCCGCAGCCGGCTGCGGCAGTTTTTTTGCCAGCGCATTTTTTTCAAAGCAGTTTTTTTTTGCCAGCGCAATTTTTCTACAGTAGTTATTTTTCGCCAGCAAAATTTTTTCGACATAAATTTTTTCGAAACCTAATATAATTAGGTTTCAGTTTCCTTTTCTCAATTAATGTTATATTCCGTGAATAACTAGAATTAATAAAAAAAATCTTCTATAAATAAGACAAAAAACAACACAAAAAAAGGATCAGAAATTGGGAGGAAATTTGGAGGAGAAATTGGGACCGAAATTGAGGAGTAAAACTTTGAATCAATCGGACTTTTTGAGACGGCAAACAAGCCATTCAATCCATCAAAGGCAACAAAGCTTGTCTTTGTTCTTGCTCATCCAAGAAGTGATTTTTGGTGGAACCAACAAACGAAGGTATGAATTTCTTTATTTGTTTTATTAATTCATAGTAGCTTCATCACTATAGATCAAAAATAATTATTTATGTTTCTTAAAAATAAAAAAAAACCCTAAGAACTTTAATTTACCTTTTCTAAAGCTTAAAAACCTTAATTCGTTTATTTGTTTTCCAAAAATCTTAAAATTATTATTTTTTCTTCTTTAAAATCTTAAAACCCTAATTGAATCTGTTTCTTTTGAAAATCCTAAATTTGAGTCATTTTCTTTCCAAAAACCCTAAAAAACATATTTTCTGTTTCTAGAAACCTTAAATCGTTTTGTTTATTTTCATAAAGTTTCATAAAATTATCAATTGTTTCTTCAAATTCTAAAACCTAAAACATCCTCCGAAAACCTAATTCTAAAATTCTAAAACCCTCATTCAACTCCAAAACCCAAAACAGTAAACCCTAAACTAACTAACCTAAACCCTAATTTTTCTAAACCCTAATTTTTTAAAACCTTAAAACCATATAAATCTAAATGTTATAATTCAAACACAGTAAGCTTAAAAACCATAATTCAGTAACCATAAATTATAAATCTAAATGTATTAAAGTGTCCAAACCCTAGTTTCATGATTTCACCACTCAAACACTAATTTGGTTAATCAAAGAACTTTATCAACGTCTTAAATTATAAAACTTTGCTCCATTTCAATTCTTTTAAAACTCACAGTAGCTTAAACCCATAAATTCTAAAACCCTAAACACATTAAATAAAGAATCTTAAATAGAAACAGTAGCCCTAATTTGAATCTTTACTTGCTTTATTCAATTTTATATTTGATTATGCTTTAATTTATTTTAAATGCTTTATTGATTTATTTAAGTTCAATGCTTGATTATTTTAGTTTATCATGGATGATTGTTTATTTTATATTTTGATTAATACCTTTGATGAATGATTTATTTTGTGATGAATGGTTATTTACTTTTATCGATTTATTTATATTTTCAAATGTTGTAAGAGGTATGTTTCCACTTGGTGGGTACCTCATTAGTTAAATATCATGTAATTTAAATTGCTTTTCTATTTTAGAACCAATGTAAAGGACATGTTTCTACCTTTCGGTGGGTGTCCTATTTAGGCATGGATTATGTAAGGGTATGTTTCCATCTTCGGATGGGTGTCCATTTATTTGTTTTGCTTGGACATTGTTTTGATTTTCAATATATCGATACTTTATTCTAATTATTGTGTGTAATATGGATAATATTGTTATATTTAAGAATTTTATAATATTAAGACCTGTAAAGGAGGCCGGTTCCAATGAACCGGGCGTTGTGGGTGTACTGGGCCATTTCTCACATTCCCCACACGTACCCAACTTTCAAACCCATTAGGGGGTTGGCGATTCCTTAGAAATAGAGTCATCCACCCATTTCTTTTTTTGGCCCATCCGGGTGGCGACTCCATTTTCTCCAGACCTAGGTCCGTGTTCTCTAAGGCCCTGAGCCTAAACAGTGCCGAAGTCACAAGAACCATTCCACCGAGAGTGGGGGCAAAAATCCCCGCTCACAGCGTGTCATTGGCTCTATTTTATGGGTTGGTGACACATCCAGTGACACGCCCATGTCACTGAATGTGTCACAACTACTGTGTTGTTGGAAGATTGACACGTCCAGTGACATGCCCATGTCACTGAGCATGTCATAGCTTTTGTGTGGTTGTTAATTGACACGTCCAGTGACACGTTCATGTCACTGAGCATGTCATAGCTACTGTGTTGGAGGAGAATTGACATGTGCAATGACATGCTCATGTCATTGAGCGTGTCAAATCTTCTGTGTTATTGGGTTTAGGGCACGTTCAGGGACATGCTCGTGTTGTAGAGTGTGTCATGTATAGAGTTTTCCCTAGATAGTTCTCTTCCATAATTTCTTGTGTGTGACACTAAGTGAGTATGTATAATCACCTTTGGATTAGGTTTTGAAGAGAATTGAGTTACCCAAGCCAAGATTTGAGGGATATCTTGGAAGAGGAAGTTGATAGAGTGATGTTGTTGCTTTTAGAGGTAAGTACAAACTTTGAATGATTTCATACATTTACATGACATTGGGACTTAACACATTTAGTTGAGAAATGTGTTAAGTTACTTGATATATTGTTGATGAATGAGTTATATGTTATGATATGCATAATGTGAATTATGTTGATGTATTTATGCAATTGAGTAATGTGTTGTATATGATAAGAAATATTGAATAATGAGATAAGATATGTGAAAACATAATGTAACAAATTGTTATTGATATAAAAGAGAAGAATGAGAAAGGTGAGAAAATGAATATATAATAAGGCAATGTGCCTAGTTTGATTATGAGAAATGAAATGAGAATGGAATTATGAAAGTATTTGATAATGAGATAAATGAATAAATTGTGTGCCTAGTATATTATTCAATTTTCAAAGTTTTGGGTATGGCTGCATTCCTATGAATTGCTGGGCAGCTGAAAAGACCGGGTCATAAGCCGGGCCTAGCTGATAAATGTGATGTTTTTAGGGTGAAAAGACCGGGTCGTAAGCCTCAAAAACAAATCCTTGAAGCTAGATTGAGTGAAAAGACCGAGTCGTAAGCTCAGATGTAGTTGGATTATGCATGGATATACATATTGCATACGGGGCTAGACACATGGTGTCGTTATGGACCAAAGCAGTAACTCTGAACTTTGAATAGCATATTAGATCCTTTTTGGGCCCATGTTTGTCTTTGCTTTAATATGATTTATGAAATGTGATGCAAATGATATATACATTGAGATATAATGTAATGAGTTGTTATATTCAAATGGGTTGTGCATTAGCATCGCATTGATCTATATTGAATCAAAGTTTGTACCACTAATCTTTTTGCTTAGCGCAATTGTGATTATCACACAGGTGACAGGGTAGATCCAGCTGTGCCGAAGAGCTCATTTAGACCGAGTAAATTCAAGGCTTGAGATTGTGAGAGCAGTGTTGGTTTTGGACAACAAGATCATAGACGAACTGCCAGCATGTATAAATTTCATATATTTTATACTTATTGATTTTGTTGTAAATATATTTATATTTCACTGCATTTTTCGCTGCTTATTAAGCAAATGTTTTGGATAAACTTTTGGTTAATGAAGATATATATGTATATGTATTTTAGTAAGGAATGTTTTATCTATTACTTTTATAATATAAGTTAAATGTTTTAAGTTACTCATATTATTGAAATAATTATTTAATGTTAAAGTGGTTTTAAAGTTTGGTTTGTTTTAAAATGGACCGTTACATTCTTGTATTCGGTATACGTATATTACAGATGTGGATGTATGTGGTATTTGTATATGGGGTACAAGGGTGTTACATTATTGTAGCAATGGTGATCGCCCCAAGGTTGTCTTATGAGGAAGGAATTGTTTTGCAACTGATTGATTGACAAATAAATTGAAAAGCAATAATGTGATATGTTGGAATGGTGAAAAGCAATTTAAATTTAAAAGTAATATGTGTAATGGTTGTACAAGATTAATTCAAATTCTTGGAATGGTGCCTACGATTGTAGATCAATTTAATCAAAGCTTAATTCTCAAATTGTCCATTAATATAACCTTATATTTTAATTTGTTCCTTGAGTTTAATTAGTAATTACCAATTCATTAGTTTTCATATTTATGAATTAACAACAACCAATTGTTTTGAAATTGAAAATTAAAAGAACCCTAGAACTTATATCTCTAATTCATTCTAAGGGTCGTTGAACGCATAATTCCAATATCAAATTTCACCTCTCTGTCCTTCATTCAATATCTAGAAATTAATAGGTAGGTAATTTATCAACCTAACATTCAATCCAATACAACAGCTAATAACAAGGTATATTAATGGAAATTTCAAATCAAGACATTCAATCAAATCTACTTGGGAGCGGGGATTTTTGCCCCCACTCCCATGTGGAATGGTTCTTGCGACTTTGGCACTATCAGGCTCGGGGCCTTAAAGAACATGGGCCTAAACTAGGAGAAAATGGAGTTCCCACTTTGATGGGCCAGCAAAATAAAAAGGGGTGGATGACTCGATTCCTAAGGCATCCCTAATCCCCTAATGGATTCAGAAAGTTAGGTACGCGTGGGGAAGGTCAAAAATGGCTCAGCACCGCCACAACGCCCTGTTCATTGGAACCGGCCTCCTTTGTAGGTCTTAATATTATAAAATTCTTTATTATTATTATATAATCCATACTACATACAATAAATACATACTTTATTAAAAATCATAGCAATGTTCAAACAAAACAAATAAACAGACACCCATCCAAGGATGAAAACATGTCCTTACATCGTCCAATGTCTAAAACTAAATAGGACACCGACCAAAAGGTAAAAACGTGTCCTTTACATTAATCTCAAAATATCAAAATAATTTAAATTACATGAAAATTAGTTAATGAGGTACCCAGTTATGGAAACATACCTCTTACAATTTTAATAAATAAATAATAATCAAGAAAATAATCATTCATGATAAATTAAACAAATTAAACATTGAAATCAAATAAATCAATCATAAAAACATATAATAAAATACATAATCCCATCTAAAACTAAATAAATCAACAAATGTATAAGTTTAGGATTTTCATCTTAAATTAGGATTTTCTGAATGAAATTAGAGTTTAGAGGGTTTATGTTTAACAAATAGGGCTTTGGGATTTAGACTTATAAAATAGGGTTTTGATTTTAAAAAACTAACATTATTATTATTCTTTTAAAAAGATTATGGTTACTGTGTAACTAGAAATAAGTAGAATTTAACTAGGAATTTAGGGTTTGAGTGAATTATTTGTAAAATTTTTTGAATTAAGCTACTGTAATAATTTAAATCCTTTGAAAAATTATTTGTTTGAATTAGGGTTTGGAATTTATGAAAATAGGATCAAAGTTTTGAAAGGCAAAGAAATAAGCTATTATGAATTCAAAAATTAAAAACCACTATCTATTGATTTTATTGGATTATTACACAGGTTTTTATAGTTAAAATTATCAATTTTAATGGATTAATTGCTAATGGATGAAGATGATTTTTGAAAACAAAATTAGATAAACATACCTATGTTTGAAGGCTCCACCAAAATCGTTGGATAAAAATTATGGATGAGCTATATCAAGACAACACTTGTTGCTACCTTGATTGTGGATTGTTTCTTGTTGCTAATCATTCTTTGTCATTCCAAAAGAATTGTCTCAAAATCGGCCAAAAAGTCCTCCGAAAATCAAAAGTCTCCCAATAATTTGCCAAAGTATGAATCTCTGAATCAATTGCTAAAAGTCCATTTTCAATCTTATAATTGTGTTATTTATAGGAAGAAAAAATAAAAACCTAATACTGTTTTGATAAGGAAATATAAATTGTTTAGGAAAAATAAAAAAATCGAGTAAAATAAGATTTCTGCAAAATCAGCAGTGCGTGCAGGATTGGGCCTACTGGCGTTGGGTGCATGGGCTACTGCGATGATTGGAGTTTGTGGCAATGAGGCTGGGAGTGGGGCCTGTGGGAGAGCCGTAATTCGCCGCAGGCCAAGACCTACGGTGATTTGTTTGTAACGCGTCGTTCACCGATTCGTCTGATTTTTAATTTTTTAATTTTTTTTATTTTTATTTTTATTATTAAAAATAAATATTTAAAATTAATTTTTTTTCTTTTAATATATTAAATAATAAATATTATAAAAATCATTTCGTACTATTTTAAAATTTTGGACTGAACTTGGTCAAAAAATAAGGGTTTACACTGCTACAAACCCTAGGCATGAGTAATTTAGCTCATCATCATCAATTTAAAATAAACAATCATCTCAATATAAATCAAATCACAATTATACAATGTAATATTAATGTTCATAACAAAACAATAATAATCTAGAAATGAATTAAATGAGAGAATGTGAAAAACCTCTTTGAAGATGCTAAGAGTTGAACTTCTAGTCTTCCTCCTAGCTCCACTTTGAATATGATGAAGAACTAACAAGCCTTCTTCAATCAATGGCTCTCCTCTTGAAAGATGGAATGGTAACTCTCTTAAGCCCCCAACTCCTCAATCAAGCTTTCTTCAAACCCTAACCTTCAAAAGAGCTTGCTCACCCAATTTTATCCTAAAAATGTTAAGAGTCATGTCCATGGAAGAAATAGAAGATGAAGATGAAGGTGATGTTCATGGTCCCTCTCAAGACCAAGGACAAGAAGATGAACTAAGAACCAGATCATTAAATGGAGAATGACTAGTCTTTTAATGCTTCCAACATGTGCCCCCATTAGTCTCTCTTAAAATCATGTATTTTTTAATTGCCAATTGCTTTTCCAACTCATCTCACTCCCATTTGTCCCCTCTTTTTCCTTTTTTAAAATCTTTCCTTCCATAAAACAAGTCACCTATTGCATCTTTTATTATTTATTTTCAAAAGAAAATGCATGTTGTCTCCCACTTGTCCCTTAACTAATACAAAATAACTCAAAGCTATCACATGAGACATGGCCGAGTCATGAATGACATGGCCGTGTCACTCATTCTTCTTGGGACACAGTCAAGCCTTGAGGTCATGTCCATGGCTACCCAATATTTCTTCTTCTTTTCCAGGTGTGACACTGCCAAGTCACTAGCCGTTTCATGTGACATGGCCAGTGGCTTGGCCGTGTCTTCTGCTTGTGTTCACCTCTGCCATTTTCTTCCTCTTTTTCTTATTTTGTTCAATTGGTGAGACATGGCCAAGACCTTGGTCATGTTATGTGACATGGCCAGTGGCTTGGTCATGTCTCTTGAATGTGATCTCTCCTATCTCTATTCTTGCTATTCTCTTTGCTTTGTTATTTAAGTAAGACACAACCAAGACCTTGGCCGTGTCATAGGTCACGGACAATGGCTTGGCTGTGTCTTTTGAATGTGTCAATCTCTGCCCAAATTCTCTTAGGAACACGGCTAAGACAATTTGATTTGGCTGTGTCTTGTGAGTCTGTCATGCTTCATTGTTTTGGATTAAGAGACACTGCCAAGCCATGAAGTGTCTTGGCCATGTCTCATGCTTTCCACGTCATTAATCCATCAAATTGAATTGAAGCTCCATTGTTTTGTTCTTCAACATAGATCAAATACTTCAAACAAAATTAAGTACAAATTTAATGAAACATCAATCAAAACCCAATAAAATTACCCTAAAAATACATACATAAATGATCAAAAAAATACCCCACACTGAATTCTTTGCTTGTCCCCAAGCAAAGTTAAAATAAAAAAAAACTAAAATAAGAAAAATTTAGTTAAGTTCAAGAGTTATAAGGATGTGTCAAGACTCTGATTTTCTTAAATCCACAATAATTATCAAATCAAACAAAACCAATACTCAAGTAATTTAGTGGCTTTTCATGCATAACCAATGTTGTCACTCCCTCGCCACTCTTTGAAGTGTTTTAATAAGGTAGTGTTTACACTCATAACATTCAATGAACTATTATCACCGTAAGCTTGCTTATTAATTAAACCTCTACCACTTAATTACAATCAAGCATCAATCATAAGGTCTTTCATTTGGTTGTAATGGGGCTAAGGTAAGGGTATGACATTTAGGAGTGTGAGTTTATTCACTAAGTTCAAAAGCACTTCAAGAATGAAGTAAACAACATAATACGACCGAACAATCCCAAAACACCTTCCACTCACCTACCACTTGACATTAAAGAGCTTTCCAAGGGAACTCACTTATAAAATTTTGCAATGATCATTGCCAAACTTATTCCAACCATACGAAAAAGAACAAAAACTTCTATTATTTTAATTTTTCTCTTTTTATTTATTTATTTTTTAATCAAAATAAGGTTTTCAACTAAAGAACACAATACTTTGCAATTTTAAACCCACTAAATTAGCCCCACGCTTTATTTAACATAACACTCAATCATAAATGCTCGTAAAATACTCTTGACCTAATGAAAGAGTAATAGTTAAAACAATAAGGTTCAAGCTAATGGTGTTGTGAAAAGAAAGAAAAGGAAAAATGAAATAAGCTCAAAATTGGCTAACTAAGGTCGGATATAAGGTTGGTCTTTTTAAGTTAAAATGGGTTCACCTCATTGCCTTAATCATATTGATGCCTAGTTGAAACTTTTATGTAGTCTTAAAATGAATGTCAAAGCAAGTTCTAGCAATTCATCAATCAAAGATATTCACACACACAAAAAAAGAACAATAAGTTGGTGCCCAATTTAATAGGCTCAATTCCTCACAAGTTTAAAGGTGATGCAAAGAATAACCATCAAAATTGACAATAAGCACCAATTCTAATCAATTCTCAAATTCATGCTTCAAAAATTCAAAGGTTATCTATCAACAATCCTATAACAATTGAACTTTTCAAAATTCATTTGTTCAAAGAAAAACATTAACTAAACTTAGACAAAGATAAGTTAAAAGTAAAAACTGCACCCCACACTTAAAGATTCACATTGTTCCCAATGTGAACATGCATAAATTAAAAGAGAAGAGTTCAGATGAAACCTAATTTCCATCGTTCCCATATGCGATATGAAGTGCTCCTTCCATCCTTAATGAATTTGTCACCCATGTTTGAAAAGTTAAATAGCATGCAACTCTGAAAGGTACCTGGTGTATTGCATAGCCTAAATAGAGTCCTTTGAAGAGCAAATGACCAAAGGGGACATGTGAAGATTGTCTTAGGGGTGATCCGTCAATGCTATAGAAACTTGATAAAAAGCATTTTCAGGCTGCAACATGGTTATATCTGTTTTTTACTCTTACTCACCACCGAGAGTTGAAGAGATGATCATTGGTTGCATACTATTCTCCTCAACCAAAACATATTTCAAATATTTTGTGGTCTTTTTAAGTTCAATGAAGTTTGGTTGAATCTCTTTTTCATCCACATTAACAATCTGAAGTTCCCTCTCAACAACCTCAGCATTTAAGATTAACTTGCACTCCTTAATTTTTGAATTGGAAATTTCAGACTCTACTTACAAGGTCATGGCCATCTTAAGCTTATTTTCATTATCTTCTTTGGAGGGCATGTCATAGATTTAAGAAAGTTGCTTACCTTGCTTCTCATCCTTCAATCTACTTGGGAATGGAATTGGTGGCATATAAGGATTTATAGGCTCATGTAATTTTGGTGAGGTTAATACTTCCAAATTCTGCCCCTCCTTTGATTGACTTGGTTCCTCTATGTTGGGTTGTATCTTCTGGACATTTTCTTCTTGATTAGTATCTACATCAAAGGAATGACAAACTTTGTTATATATTACCATTTCACTCCTCAAAATTGTGATTGCATTGGCTTGGTCTAATTTGCTATTAGCTTAAAGCATGGCTTATTTGGTTTGTTTTTTTTTTTCTAATATGACCTAAGTACAATTGTGAGCTCAAAATCAATTTTTCTTTAAAAGTCCAAAAGACCAAAGCTATTTTTAAAACTTTCCAAGATGGTCTTTGGACATAAAACTTTTCTAAAAACAAATCAAAAATTCTTTTCTCATGACTCAAATACAAAGTCAAAAATCCATTTTTTCTAAAAATCTTCTTACAATGGGTTTTTCAAGCAAAACTATTTTTGCATTTCATCCAACCTTTTCTTACAAAGAGCTTAAAAAATATTTAGGTCAATTAGGAAATACCAAAAATCAATTGTGAGCCTAGTTTATACTAAGAATTATTAATCATGGGCTTGTTTTTGGCATGAATCATTAGTTATTTTTTGAAGTGAGAAATCTATTTATAATAAACCTCTTAATTTAGTTTTAATCCAATATAGCATAAATGCTACTTTAGTTGGTTGATTGGATTAAAATCTAATTAATGGGAATTATCATGAACTGATTTTCAATTTTAAAATATAACTATTGGTTGAAACATCCAAGAGAATTTTTCAAAAACAAGATACCACATGTTGGTATTTTGTTAACCATATACCTAGGAAAAGAGACTCGTCATTCGTATATGGAAGATATAAGGTTGGAAGGAACATCCTAATTATCTTTATTTATTATTTGTGCATACATGCATACATACATTTGCATCACATATCATTAATCCTTTATGGCTCACAGCCCTGGATAACAACAGTTCAAAAGCTTACAACAACCCCACTTATGCCGGTGACAAAGAATCTAACAGCAACTCAATCACTTTTCACCAAAAGCAATGGAGCTCGAACAAATTCAAAGAATGGTGGATTACGGCCTCAATGCTAAAATGGAAGAATTAAAAGGGGCCCTAGCTGAGATCTTGAAGAACTAAATGGCTACAATGTTTGGGAGCACTGTTGAAGCATCCGCAAGCACCAAGAAAGACAAAGGGAAGGCTAAGGTTTGTTAAGTGGCTTTTGATAATGACAGGGTAGTCATTAATGATGATAACAACTGGGCTCAATACTTCCAAGATCCTCAAGACAAGAAGGAACCGAAGGTTGTTGAAAGATCAGCCGTGGAGAAAACTAAAACTTCAGATGTTGAGAAGTTGATTGTTGACCTGGAAAAGAAGTTTAAAAAGAAGCTAAAAACTGAAGAAATATATGAGGTCAACAAATTGCTTGAGCTAGATTAAGAGGTTTCGTAGATTAAGAAGTTTAAGATGCCATACTTTACCAAGTTTGATGGAACTAGAAATCCTCACCTCCACGGGAAGCAATATATCATTGTTATGCAGTCTACCTGAGCTACTAAAGCTCAAACTCTATGGTACTTTATGCTCTTATTAGATCCTATGGTCCAAAATTGGTTCAATACCTTAGATGATAGCACTCAAAAAAGCTGGGATCTGCTATACAAGGCCTTCATCTAACAATATGGGTACAATGCTGAATTAGAACTTACTCTAATAGAGGTGGAGTCCATTAGACAAAGGCCGAACAAGAACTTCATTGACTATGTGAAGAGGTGGAGGAATAAGGCTGCATTGCTCAAAGAAGGCCTGATGAATCTGATAAAATTAGAATGATTATTGAGAGGGGGTGTTACCTAACCTTCATGAAAGGATGTCTCATACACTCATTTGAAATTTCAAGGACCTTTTGCAAGCTGGTCTGCAAATTGAAGAGTGGGAAAGAGAGAAGAACCGCTTTTCAAGAAGAAGAAATGAGAAAGGAAACTACCAGTCTGGTAACTAAGGCATACAAAAGGCAGTTAATGTTAATGCTACTGGCCAAGGAGGAAGAAGGTAGTTTTTAGAATTGAGGAAGCCGCTATCTTGCCTTAATAAGCTATAAAAGAAGGGATTGTTAGAACATATAAATCCTCGCCCTTTGCGCAATCCTCTCCCACCTAATTTTGACACTAAGGCTTTTTGTCAATTTCATCAAATACAAGGCCACGACATGGATAGATGTGTGTGGTTGAGGCATGAGATCCAGAATTTAATTGATAGTGGGAAGCTGCCCAAGCCCAACAAGCCAAACACCAAAGACAATCCACTACCATGGTTCAATAGAGTACCACCACCGGCGACCTTCCTGATTGGAGGAGGTTTGCATGAAAGTTTTTTCATGTCTTCTTTCCAAGATGTGGATGGAGAAGCAACCAAAGAAGAAGTGGTGTTTAGCAAAGTTAAACAAACTGTGGTTGGAAAAGAAGTAGTAATCTATGTTTTGAATGAGTTTTGGGATTCAAGCGATAGTGATGATGATCTTGGACTCATGAAGGAAGAATGGACCTAGTTCAAGCCTGAAGAAGATGAAGTGATGAACATCAGATCTGGTAAGCCTTATGCAAGGCCAACACCCAAGGAAGTGGAAGCTAATAAAAGAAAAGAAGTCAACGCTAGAAACAAAGAAGAGGAAGATGACTCTATGCTTAAGTAGTTAAAGAGAACCCAATGAAGCATCAATATTTGGGACTTATTGGCCACTTCCAAGAAGCATCATAAACCTATGGCCAAGGCCTTGGCTAGCATGCCAATTTCCACATCTATAACACCGGAGGAGCTGGTTAACTTCATAGAAGTTGAAGGAGTGATGAAGTATGAAGATATTCAAAAGAAGAGCGAAGTGAATATGGAAATGATATCTTTCTCAGATGCGAATTTACCAAAAGAGGGGAGAGATCATATCCACCCTCTCTTTATCAAAGTAGAAGTGAAAGGAAAAAGGACCCCATGTGTAATGGTTGATGATGTGTCCACCATAAATGTTTGCCCACTTAAAATTTTGCTAAAGCTATCTATGTCAACAAGGGATCTAAGCCCAACCGAGGTAACCGTTAGGGCTTATGACAATACAAGGGACATGCCGAAGGGACATTCAAAGATGTTGTGAAGGTTGGTCCAATTGAATCTATGGTTGAATTTGTGGTTTTGGACATACCTGTTACTTTTGCTCTACTTTTGGGATGACCATGGTTTCATCCTCTTAGTGGAGTTCCTTCCACCTTTCATCAAAAGATTAAATTCCCAAATGGAGAAGAGACGATAGTCTTCGAGGTCGAAGATAATGAGGTGGTTAATGCTCTAATGATTGAGAGGCCTCTCAATGGTTTTCAAGGAGTTGCAGTTTCTAACGATGAAGTAGTGGACTCTATGGTCTTGAACATGATGAAGAACATGAGCTACCTTCCTAGTGCTGGTCTTGGAAAGGGTAAGACTGGTGTGACAAAGCTTCCAGACTTCAAGACTCAAACTTCTAGGAAAGGGTTGTGGTATGAAGAAGCTAGCAAAGATGTTCATCCAAAGAAGAATGAGGAGATGAGCTTCCCACCACTTGAAGAGATCTTTGTCAAAGCTCCAGATATGGGACCACTCAAAGGAAAGCCCGAGCCAATCATGTTTATAGGAAAGTTGATCTCAGGTTTTGAATTTTTTGCTAATGTTGTCGAGTTAGTGAAACAAGTGAAGAAAGAGCTCACCCCGCCAGCTGAGAAGGAGCCTAATTCGGAAGGGGAGAAGGAAGCTGTCCTGAAAATCGAGAAGACTACGAAAGAGATTGCTGTCCTGATTGAAGAGAAGTTTGAAGATGTTCTGCTTTATGATTTTGAGAACAATGGTTTTGATTTCAATTTTAATTTGTCTGCTTTATTTGAGGATGATGATGTTTTCTTTTCAAAAATGAATGCAATAAAGTCTGATTTTGCTTACTTGTGTGATGTTTCTCCTGATGGTTGCATACATTAAAATAGTGGTTACATGATCATCTTTAATATTAACTCTATCGATACACAATCATTAAATTTGAGAACAATTGAAAATCCTAAAAATATTAGCATAACATCTGACCTTACTCCTGATGAGAAAGAGAGATTTGAAAAAATATTAAAAAAATATGAAGAAGTTTTAGCTTGGTCATATGAGGATATGCCTGGAATAGATCGAGACATAGCCAAACATCTGATTTCTACTTACACTCACATGAAACCTGTCAAAAAAAAAAAAGCTTAGGCGATTAAGACTAGAGTGGGCTGAATTAGTTAAGGAAGAGGTCACCAAACAAATACAAGAAAAGTTCCTTAAAGTGATAGATTATCCAGATTAGCTAGCCAATATAGTACCCTTGCCAAAGAAAGATAGAAGAATTAGGGTCTGTGCGGACTATAGAGACTTAGACAAGTGTAGACCCTTGATTTTTGACCCAATCCGGTCCAATATGTTTTATTTAGTCTAAAATGATTTTTGTTGTCTAATTGGTCCAAAATAATTTTTATTAAATAATTTTTGCTTTAATATCTACTTTTTATTAATAAAAAATAGAAATAAACAATTAAAAGTGAAAAAATAAAAATAAAAATAAAAATCAGAATCGGAAAAATCGGCAACAAAAAAATCGTCGTGCTGGCCCGTGGGCATTTCGCCCACAGGAAATTCCTGCAGACGAAATCACTGTACTATTTTGCACGCAGAAATTTTCTACCTGCGAAATAGCTTACGGGCTCGCTTCGCGCTCGTTGCCGCAGCCAGCTACAGTAGATTTTTTTGCCAGCGCAGTTTTTCCGCAGCAGTTTTTTTCGGCAACGCAAATTTTCCGATGCAAATTTTTCGAAACCTAATCCAATTAGGTTTTGGTTTCTTTTTTTTTTTATTAATATTACTTACCTTAACTAATTAGGAATAAACAACCTCAAACCATTATAAAGAAGGACCAAAGGCAATTAATTTAAAGGAGGCAAAAAATCCAAGAGGAGTTTAGAAAATTTGAAACCAAATCAAGGAAGGAAAAGAAGAAATTCAATTCAACTTTTTTCTGGAACAGCAGTAGCACGATTTAGAGGATTCAAAGGCAAAAAAGCTTGTCTTTGGAGCTAGTTTATCCAAGAAGAATTATTTTTGGAGAAATCATCAAAAGAAGGTATGTGTTAATTAATTTTCTTTAATTATTTTTTTACACAGTAGCAAATCTATGAAATCAAAATTAAAAACCTTTGAACTTTAATTTAGTTTTTCTAAAGCAAAAAAAAAAAACCTTATTTCGTTGGTTTATCTTCCAAAAGGCTTTAAATTGTTATTTTTTCTTCTTAAAAACCTTAAAACTGTAATTGAACATATTTTTCAACAAAACTAAGATGTAAATTCTGCTTCTTTTAAAAATTTAAAGTAGGTTCTATTTCATTCAAAAAGCCTTAAAAAACATCTTTTCCACTTATAAAAACTTTAATTTATTTGTTTAAATTCATAAAACTTCATGAAATCATCAAATTGATTTCTAAAACCCTAAAAATTATTCACCACCCGTGACCCTACTTCTAAATCCTAAAATCCAAAATTCAACTTTTAAACCTAAAATAATGAACCCTAATCCTTTTAAAACCTTAAACCCTAATTTTTATGAACCCTAATCCTTTTAAAACATTAAAAAACATAAAAACATAAAAACCTAAATTTTACACAGTAGCTTAGGAACCCAATAACCAAAAATCACAAATTAAAGTATTTTAAAGTGTTTAAAACCCTAGTTTCATGATATCATCATTCAAACCTTAATTTTGTTAATCAAATAGTCTTACCAACCCTTTAAAACATAAAACCCTAATTTATTTTAATTCAATAAAAAGTCACAGTAGCCATAATTGGACTTTTATTGGCTTTATTGAATTCCATACTTGATTATGCTTTGATTTATTTCTTATGCTTTAATTTATTTAATTTCAATACTTGATTTATTTAATTTATCATGGACGGATGTTTATTTTCTATTTTGATTAATAGCTTTGATGAATGATTTATTTATGATGAATGATTATTTACTTTTATCAATTAATTTAGATTTACAAAAGTTGTAAGAGGTATGTTTCTACTTGGTGGGTACCTCATTGGTTAAATATCATGTAATTTAATTTGCTTTTCTATTTTAGAACCTATGTAAAGGGCATGTTTCTACCTTTTGGTGGGAGTCCTATTTAGGCATGTGATGTAAGGACATGTTTCCATCCTTGGATGGGTGTCCATTTATTTATTTTATTTGGACATTGCTTTGATTTTATTATAATGATGCTTTCTTTTAATTATTGTGTGTAATATGGATAATATTGTTATATTTAAGAATTTTATAATATTAAGATCTGTAAAGGAGGCCGGTTCCAATGTACCGGGCGTTGTGGGGGTGCCGGGCCATTTCTCACCTTCCCCACACGTACCCAACTTTCCGAACCAATTAAGGGGTTGGGGATTCCTTAGGAATCGAGCCATCCACCTCTTTCTTTTTCCCGGCCCTCCCGGGTGGCGACTCCATTTTTCTCCGGACTTAGGTCCGTGTTCTCTAAGGCCCTAAGCCTAAACAGTGCCGAAGTCGCAAGAACCATTCCACCGGGAGTGGGGGTAAAAATCCCCGCTCACAATACTCGGGTCCAAGTACCCAATCCCAGGTCCAAGTACCCAAATTAAATCAATCTCGGGTCCAAGTACCCAAATCAAATCAATCTCTGGTCCAAGTACCCAAATCAAATCAATCGCTAGTCCAAGTACCCAATACCGGGTCCAAAACCCAAATTTTCCTTATGTCGAGAACCTAGAATTATCCTTGAGTCAAGAACTCAAACCGGGTCCAGAACCCAAATTTTCTTTAGGTCGAGAACCTAGAATTATCCTTGAGTCCAGAACTCGAACCGGGTCTAGAACCTAAATTTTCCTTAGGTCCATAACCTAAAATTATCCTTGAGTCCAGAACTCGAACCGCGTCCAGAACCCAAATTTTTCTTAGGTCCAGAACCTAGAATTATCCATGAGTCCAGAACTCGAACCGGGTCCAAAACCCAATTTTTTCTTAGGTCCAGAACCTAGAATTATCCTTGAGTTTAGAACTCGAACCGGGTCCAGAACCCAAAACCTCAACCATGTCATCAAAAATTAAGTCTTATTGCTTTTCACTCTCTTTTACTAAGGTTTCAGATCTTTCAAGCAGGGGCCAAACTGTAGACCCTTAATTTTTTACCCAATCCGGTCTAATATGTTTTATTTAGTATAAAATGATTTTTGTTGTCTAATTGGTCCAAAGTAATTTTTATTAAATAATTTTTGCTTTAGTATCTAATTTTTATTAATAAAAAATAGAAATAAACAAATAAAAGTCAAAAAATAAAAATAAAAATAAAAATCGGGGTCGAAAAAATCGGCGACGAAAAAATCGTGGCGCGGACCCGTGGACACTGACCCGTAGGCAAGGGCCCGTGGGCATTTCTCACGCAGGAAATTCCTGCAGGCGAAATCACTGTGCTATTTCGCATGCAGAAATTTTCTGCCTGCGAAATAGCTTACGGGCCCGCTCCGCGCGCATTGCCGCAGCCAGCTGCAGCAGATTTTTTCGCCAGCGCAGTTTTTCCGCAGCAGTTTTTTCGGCAGCGCAAATTTTCCGACTCAAATTTTTTGAAACCTAATCCAATTAGGTTTTGGTTTCTTTTTTTTATTAATATTACTTACCTTAACTAATTAGGAATAAACAACCTCAAACCATTATAAATAAGGACCAAAGGCAATTAATTTAAAGGTGGCAAAAAATCCAAGAGGAGTTTGGAAAATTTGAAACCAAATAAAGGAAGGAAAAGAAGAAATTCAATTCAACATTTTTCTGGAACAGCAGTAGCATGATTTAGAGGATTCAAAGGCAAAAAAAGCTTGTCTTTGGAGCTAGTTTATCCAAGAAGAATTATTTTTGGAGAAATCATCAAAAGAAGGTATGTGTTAATTAATTTTCTGTAATTGTTTTTTTACACAGTAGCAAATTTATGAAATCAAAATTAAAAACCTTTGAACTTTAATTTAGTTTTTCTAA